>CM059601.1:69301250-70670000 GCA_030412105.1 Cyclura pinguis | reverse complement strand
GTACACTCAGCACAAATAATTTTTCCATTAAATATTGCCACTTCTGTTTTGTAAATATTCCTCTACAATGTTCTGGTTTTAGTTCTTTTAACATTTTATTCTGGGTTACAAAAGCGCAGCTAGTAAACAACAAATGGTGGTATGGGGACAGATACATAGAGTGAAATTGACAAAACTGACTTTAGAAACCATCACAGAACACCTAAAGTTCAACTTAGCTTCCTGTTAGCAACCAGACACCCTCCTTCTGAAAGATCTAATTATATTATGCTGCCTCATACTTATTTCAGAGTCTTTTCTCCAGCCCCTTCTCCCCAGTAAGTGGTTCATCTTATTTACTTTTTGGTTTTAGAGAAATATTGTTCTTTCGGTCATGAAAAGCAATGACCTAACATCAGCGTCGGGTACTTTCAACTCCTTCCCCACCCTCACCAAATTCAGTCTCCCACACTGTCCCCTGTCTTTCGTATACAAAGTAGTGTGGGGTGGATCAGGCTGTCTTTTAGCTTCACAAAGAGCTTCTCTGTGGAGTTACTTGAGGAAGTTTTGCAAAGTGTCAGGCTATAACTAGAGATTTAGTCATTCCATGTGGGCTGGATTCAAACTGAGATTGCAGAAACTAAAAGAAAACAGAGCAGCGCAGCCTCCATAGAATTCTGTGTAAGGCATCTGTGCTGGAATAAAGCCTTGTAATGAGAGGAATTGTACATTTTATTAACAAACAGTATGGGAAAAATCACAATTGCTTTTAAGATCATACCTCCTTAGGAGAACTGTAATTGGGAAAGCCTTGATGTCTTACTATTTGACTAGTTTAGATCCTTGTGTGAATCACTGCACTAGCCGTCATTTAGGCTTTAATGTGCATTTTACACTCTATATAAACACCACTCCCTTTACAGCTTATCCTACAGCTAATATGGCAACTAAAAATTGCAGTAGTGAAGCTTGCACTGCACTTCATATTCTGCTCTTTGATCTTGACTTCCAATCCTTTATTAGCCACACATTTCACATCTTCCACAAATAATATCTACTCTCCCCCACAAAAAAAAGATAGCACATGCAAAGTAAGCAAAAAGCAAGCCTCCCCATAGACATACTTAGCAGATATTTTTTAAAAAATGGCAAAAAAGAAAGAAAACTATGATGTTTAATTTTCAAATTTCTATTTTGTATTCCCACCAATACTTAATTAGCCACTTTATTAATAGGCCCTCACTACTTATTCTAAAATATAAAGGAAGCATTTTTCAAAATGCAACAGAAATATGTCAGTGACTAAGGTTTAGAAAGCTCACTGAATTTGTTGCCAAGAATGCTTCTGCTGCATACTTCCACAAACACACAATACAGAAGGTGTGCATACTGAAAATCATGAAAACATTTACTTTTCCGACAGAATTCAGGAAAAGAATTTATGAAACAGCTAAGTAAAAATGTCACCAACTCACATCCTTGCTTACCATTTTATTTTTAAAACAATAGATCCCCTAACAGTGCAAGCCTACACATGCCTAACCAAATGTAATCTCCACTCAGTGCAATCAGGCTTCCTCTCAAGTAAATATAAATAAGTTTGCAGTCATATATTACTTTGGTATACGGACTAGACGATTATACTCATCTCTACATCTCAAATGAAATAAAACCAAAGTATATGATAGGCAACTATTTCCTACTACTAGTAGCCCGCCCTCCTTCCTTCCTTCTTCTATTCTGCTGTGCCTCTGACTTTCTGCTCCCCCCTTCCCATGAAAAATGAACTGTAAGCTCCTCAGGGCAGATGTATACCTTCTGCTTATGTTACTCTATAAAGCCTTATTTGCACTGATGGCACTATAATGAAAATAAGAAGCTAGGATAAGGATCAAGAATGTTATTTGCTTAGCTGCACTTTTATATTAGGTTGATGTTATAAAAGTGCTTCCTTCATCACAGCAAACCAATGCCCTACCAGTTGCACAGCCATGGGGAATTAACAGTGCATGATTGATCAACAGTCTTTATATTTCAAGGAAATCAATAAACCAAGAACTTCCCTGTATTTCATTCAGTTATACCCAAGTTCTACCAAAGCATGTCCACCATCACTCAAAAATACCCTGTGTCTCACCCTTTTATGAATTAAACACATGCTATATCCAGTGTTACATACCGTCTGCAAGTACACACGCATACTTTCTTGTTTTTGTTTCCTCTTTGCTAGGAATTCTTAGATGTCACTATGCAACCACCTTAGAAAACCAGTTCCCTAGCAACTTTTACTGTAACAAACCTCTAAGTGTAAGAATTCAATTTTTAAAAACATAAATGTTCTCATATATATTTGCCGTAGCATAGAATAAGACTGAAGATGAACCTTCAATAACATACTAGGGAATGTTAAGCAGTAACCACTGAGTGCTTTTATATGAGCTTCAGAAGTCTTGCTTCCACTCTAGGTCATTTCCTAATGTGCAGGGAAGGAGTCTAATCTGCATTCTCTACAGCATATGCAGAAATAAATAATAAATATTGGAGGCACAACTGAGCACACATATCTACATGCATTCTGTTTCCAACGTGCATGCAATATTTTCATACTGTTTTGTATGCCAGTAGGTCTATACAATGATACTTTGCTAGTATCCTTACTTCAAGCAGAGGGTGTTTTTTCACCATCATAGTACTTTCTCTAATATTGTTGGGATATAAAGGTATTTACTCCATCAAAGATTGTGTGATGCAGATATCATTACAGGATCTGATTAGATCATGATATTCTAATAGAGATCAAATAGTAGTTTTCCTTCTTTTTTCTGCCTTTAAATTATCCCTTTTCTCTGTGCTATCAAAGAATGTTAATTTTAAAGGTTTGATCTAGGGATTCCCATGTAAGTGTATCGTTATTAAGGAGAAAAGATAGAAAAAAGAAAAAGTGCTAGAACGTTTTAAAGCAATGTAATCATTTTTTTCTTTCTTTTTTGCTTTGTGCAGGTTTCCCTGCAACAATGACCAAAAAGATCTACTTCAGATTTGGAAAACCAGCTTTAAAGGAAAAGCCAGACAACAGAAAGCAAGGAAGTACTCACCTCTTCACGTAATTTTATCAACTGCAACATGAACGCACAAAAAAAGATAAAAAGGAAAGAAATGGCAGGAAAGAAAGATCAGTTGTGTGACAGGATACAGAATTAACATTGACAATTTATCTGTTTACATGTTTAGCATTTAAAAATCACAGACAAACACATTAAAAGAACCTAAACATAGACTACATGCAGAGTTTTTTGAACGAATAAAGATCACTTTCTCACACTGTCACATTAAACAAAGAGAATAGTGTGAAATTCTCTTTTAAACCACATCTAAGACACCATCATGAAATAAAGGGGAATGACTTCATAGAAGTCTATAATATAAAGGGGGAAAACAAGTTTGCTATTCCTCTCTTCTAAGATTGTACAGCTGAAGTGATTTTGTATATACAAGTTTTCAGAATGTTTTTTTGTATTTTTTTAGTACTGACACCTGCCTTTTTATGTCCCCCAATACACATATCTTATTAAGTAGATCAGTGTATATAGATGAGATGGCTACTGAGACAACACTTTATAGAACAGCTCTATTTTAATTCTGCTACTATTTATTTGTGTCAAAAATTAGCAGAATACAATTTATTATAGCATATTAGTGACATACAGTTAAAAATAAATGGCCAACAAACACATCAATTATGGAACTGGAATGTCATAGCTTACTGGTAAACACAATTTTGACTACAACATGTTTTTTTAATAGAATTTATTTCAGAAAGTCATTATTTCCCTGCATAGCTCCTTTGAATTCTACACTTCTATTAATCTTAAAGTAGCTGGACTCCTTTCAACAGATCAAGTCAATTATACTGCAAAACACTCTGTATTCAGAATATTAGTCTGTTCTGCAGAAGTGCAAGGCACAGTTCCTTCATTGCAACAAACATAGCCAGAGGAAGGGAGGAAGGGAAAGTTTTTCCTTATTAAGAAGTGGGGAAAGGTTTTCTTACTGATGCTATCTTATTTAACGTGGCAACTTCTTAAACTGGTCATTATCAATTTATATAACCCTTTGTGAACTAATTTTAAACAGAGGTGGCAAGCAGAGGTTTTGTTTTTTTTAAAAAGCTATGAAATCTCCACCTGCAGAAGAGGTTCTTTATGGTCCACCGGTCCATCTAAAATTAAGACATATTCTATTGCCAAACACATCAAGAGACGGTGCTTCTAATCATTAGCAAGGAAGCTGATGTAGTTAATAGTTCTTTAGAAAGAAATTGAGGATTTGATATTAAGAAAAAGCATGCATGTTTTCCAGTCCAACCCCACCTGTTCTCAAATTTAAAGCACATTGCAATAACTCTTTCGTTCGCTCTCTTCTTTTCTCCTCATTTTCTTCTCCAAAAAAGATACATATTAAGTATCTTTAAAAGAGATGATCTGGGAATTGATCACATCACTATTCCCTCTCAATCCTCGCACCTCAGGTCACCAATCCTCAGCTGGCTATGACACTTTAAGGGCCAAAGTTTAAAACTACTCTCCTGCAATAGAGACCATTTGGGGCATGACACCCTACTATAGTCAATGAGAGTTTTAAAATGCTCCACATTTGTTTTTTCAATAGGTCCCAAACAAAAAATGTTCTATCTTGTTTGTGCTGCATGGCTGAGTTTAAGCTCTGCATAGGATTTGCAACTAAGCTAAGTAATGATGACTGAAAGATATTCATTCAAATTAACAAAAGATTTTCTCCCTTCAACAATGATGACACTCGATGAATTTCTACCACTTCTATTTTTAAAAATGTAATATATCAAGCATGCAAAACTCAGTCAAACAGCATTAAAATATGTGCAGCCACCATTCTACATTATGATAATCAGCATATTTTTGAAACAAAGATTCTTCCCCCACCCCATTTGATACAAGCGGTAATCTGTTCCTTTGTAGACTAAAAAAAAAAAAAAAGCTGGTTTACGCTGGTTTGAACCAGTGGAATCTCTTGTGGCTAAGCCTTCTGCTGTGAGCAGAATCAAAACTGCATCGCAGAGTGTATGCGTGTCTGTGAGGCACATCACGTGGCGTGGAGAACTACCGAATTTTTCCCCCAAGAAGCTGATAACGCTACTGCCGTCTCTGCCCGCATACAGATAACGAATAAATGCTGAACTCTATTAAACGCCCTTTACACATTATCGTGGGTCGAACACACAATTTTCTGAACTTGTGATGACAGTCTATTTATTTTGCTATAAACTCTCGGCATGTAACGAACAGATTTGTGACTGGTAATGATCTGCTCTGCCAGGGCTATATGAAGTGATACCGACCTTCTTTAGATCTTGGGGAATTAAATTGACCAACTTCACCCCCCGGTCTGTTTCTGGAGTTTTGACACACTTTATGCACAGCAAGTCCAAATCTTACATTATCAGAGTTTTGTTGTCAAAAAAATTAGGTAACCATATCACCACAAAATGTTTGTTTTCTATGGGTAACATATATGCTATCTTGATGAATTAATTGCTCATTTTAAACACTCATATAGATAACTAATATCCTAATTACTAAGAAATTTCTCACATCCTATCAAATCTAGTGGGATAAACAGATTTTATTTCAAATTTTGAGATTTGTAAACTACATAGATTTTCTCCCAATTTGAATACAAACAACTTATTGACCTAGTACGCATTTTCTTGTCTAAACAACATACCCATCATGTTGTTAAACAAACTCAAAATATTAAACTGGAGTTACAACCTAGCATTGTATTGTTGCATTGAAGAGCTTGGACATCTCAAGGGGTCTGATAAATGTGGTCACACAGAATACCAGACACGCTTAAAATATTGTGATATTTAGAGTTCTACAGAGATATAAATACACAGTATGTGTGTGTGTTCTGGGCTGTGTAGTAGCAACTTTTTAGAAATTCTGCATAAATAAAGTCTGTTTCTGAAGACAAAGACAACCCAAGTAGGCATCATCCAGTTTTGTTTCCTGCTTCTGTACTTTAAAATGTGCTGCATCTGATTATGTTTGACTGGATGGATTTTAACAGACACAATTAATGAAGGAAATTAATGAATACAAAAGGCAAGACACTACTTGACTAATAACACAGAATATACTCAAAAAAAAAAAAAAAGAAAAGAAAAGAAAAACCACCATAGATATCTAACCCTATCAAGGATGTTCTGTATTGAAGAGAACATTGCAACATTGTCTAACAAGGATTGACAGATTATTACGCACATCAGTGTGCCTATCATGTGTTTGTTGTTGCCTTAAGGAACATATCAAATCATGAAAACCATCTTGCACAATGTGGCCAACAGGATCCAACAGGTTTTCCTCAAGAAACAAAGCACTATAACATAGAATTTTGAATAACTGACAATTTCTACTTTTTCCAACCAGTTGTTCCGGCCTGTCACAAATTACCTGAAGATTTATTCTGCATAACTACTAGATTTAATGAAGGAATGCCACTGTACTTCATAAACACAACTGGACAGAGACAAACCTAACAGTTACACATATATAGCGAGCAAGTATTACAGACATCCCCTTAAGTCTCAGTGTCTCTTGATCCACCTAACTTTGGAAGTGTCTAACTTTCTTGACTGGTCTCTCTTCAGAAGTTTATCAGTGTTAAGAGGTCAATACTTCCAGTCTGAGAAAATCGGGGGGGTATCTGTCACCTTATATGTTGGGGAGGGGGGGGGTTGGGGGGGGGGGGTGGGGGACGGGGGGGGAGGGGGGGGGGGGGCAGGAGAAATCTCAGCAGCAAGTTTTATGCAGCATCTGCTTTTGCTTTGTTCGTCTATTGATTTGTGTTATATTTGGGGATTAAAATAGGAGACAACACACTTTTATTACTGCCCTTGCACCTTATTCTGATTAAATGGTCAGAAAGCAGCAAATAAACCAGTCAGTTCATCATTTTTAAAGTCCACCAACAACGGAAAATCTATCAGCCTTTACATTAATTGTTTGAGCACTATAGCCTAAAGGGTCTCTAGTACTGGGCCCAAACAGCGCTGACTAATGATAGACATTAATAAAATGTATTATCCTAAGGAAATACTTTCTAATAGTCTAGAACAGTGGCACAGCTTGCTTTAAAAGACACAACAGCACCCAATATACAGAGGATGTTACATGACGGAGGAAAATGAAGACACAACATTTACTAGTCGCAGAACAAACTATCTTTCTGTGTCAATTTCAACCACTACTCAAATGAGCCTTTTTCCATTCCATGAGAGCATACACTCTAAACATGTCGGTTACATATGTAAAATGTTTCAAGTAGAGATCTTCATAAGATTAACAAAATTCTCTTCAAAAGAACAAATGTAAGAGCAGTTACCTAAATTAATGCATTCTAACTTGGAAGCTAAGTTTTTAAAACTTAAATTTCCTTTCAAAGTAGGAGCCATGATGCTTCCAACTGTAATCTAAAAACAGGCTGAAAAAAATTTGAATTCAGGACTCAAAAAGGTGGGGGGGAAGTTAAACTTGTCAATAATATCTAACAGTCAAAAGGTTTTTTTTATTTTTCTGATATATTTTATAATATAGATATTTACTTTCAGATAAAATCATTTCAAATGTATTGAAAATACAAACAATGTATTATTTTCTATTTACCTGAATTTGTATGTTAAGATGCCATAGGCTATTATCTGAATGACACAATTCCATCAAAGTTACATACTTTGGCTTTCAGAGAAATCAGTGAAGAACACTGAGTTACATCAACAGAACACAAAGTTACATCAAAGTTTTGGCTATGATATGACCATGGTACGTAATTTAATTTTGATAAAGAATGTAAAACATAGTGTGTATAGAACTTCACTCTACAATAACACACAAGTTGGAGGAGGGGAGAGATTTTATATGCACACACAGTATACCAAACCACTTCTCTAAGATAAAGCAGCAATGAGATTCTATTTAAAATTAAAGAAATGGGATTTCTTTTTTATTATTAGACATTTAACTTCACACCCCGTTTCATCAAAATTTATTTTGGAAGCTTCCAAAGTTTTATTCTGCAATAAAGGCAGAAACAGGAATGTTTCTTATAAACAGATGATTAGCTGAAACTTTGTATAGTTATTGCAAGGTTTTAAGCCATGAAAATCATTCTAATAAATGCAAAAATCCTACAAGAACATTGGCTGCAATGTAATGAACAGTGCAAACCCAAGAAGTTTAATGAACAGGCATATAGCATTTCCACATCCCTTGAAACGCTAATATCTTATACTGCGTCAGTATATTTTTTGGCATAATTTGCAGTTTTACGCAAGAGAAAAAAATCTGGTTCAGAGAGACAACCCACATAGAAACAGAGAAACACTGTCAGATTCTGAAAGCTCATTTTCATTTGTTTTGCCTGCCAGTGTTGATTTAATTATACTTCATTCCTATCAAAGCTGCATTATGTAATTTTTTATTCCTTTTACATGTGTTTGAGGTGAAGACCTTGGCTTTGTCAGCAAACACTGTGTTTCAAGCTATTCCTTAAGTATCAAATAATAAAGAAAAAGAGAAGAAAAGATTTTTTTTTGTTTAAAAAAAAGGTAGCAGACAGTGATCACAAGGTAAAGGGTTAAATTGTAAGATCTCTAAGAAACATTTTGAAGTTGATTAAGACCCCGGCTTTGCATTAAACAGTATCACTTCCACATGAGTTGTTACTAATGCTGTTAAGGAGCAGCTTGAGAAGCCCAGTGTGCCAATGACCTCCTTCGCCCTCCAGCCACCCACTAGGGCTTCTTGATTAGCATCCTACCTGGATCTCTGAGGAATTCCCATCATCCCCTAGGAGCTCATTCCGCACCTCGTCACTGTAGGCAATTCGTGACCTTCTCTGTAAAACAAAAAAGGAAATATAAAAAAAAGTGTGAGCAAGCAAAGCTCCGGAGCCATCACTATCAAGGCTGATCATCTCAAAACCTCGAGAGCCCTCTAATGGATACGTATTTGATTTTTTTAAAAAAATCTCTAAAGAAAGTTCTCAAAGTCATTTTAACAGAATGACAGATGCAATGCAAAAATCATCAATAATTTTAGGAAGATTTTTTTTTTGAAAAATTAGTTAGTAAAGCACAGCGTACACAGAAAAAGACACTCCTATTAAATTCAATGTAAGCTTTTCCCAAATTTCTATTATGCTAATTCTCTGAACATTCTCCCTTCACTCAAGAAATCTATGTCATTTTATACTACTTGAATTCTGTTTAACTAAATGTCTGCTTATTTCAAGTTTTTGGAACTTTACCAGGTCACTGAGATAAGTGAACTTACACAGCATGCACTTTAATTTCCACAATTAGGAATTACCATCAGCTTTTTATATTTACACACACACATATTCTGTGTATGGAATGGGTGTATGTATGCACGTGTATATGTGTCTGTAAAAAGGAGTTAGACAAGGGGAGTGGATGTTAGATTTCCCTCATCTTATATCTTGATGGAAACTCCTAATCAAAGAGTAATTGGTAAGTCTCGAAAAACCTAATAACAGTTTGGTTCTGAACAAAATTAGACATAAGAAGTTCTCTAATTCTTTTCAGACAAAATTCACTACTTAGTTCCAAAAGAATAAAGCATGCAGAGGAATATAGTCTGACTTTCTGTTTTTTGGGCACGGAGGTTAAGAAAGTAAATGGATATCAAACATGGGATTATTGTAAAATTGCTGTTGAAAGGGAAAGGATACAATAACTTTTCTGGAACTGAAGGTAAGATTTATAATAAAAGAATCTCTCTTCTGCACTGGGACAGAACCATAGATTAGATTGCAAGGCACCATACCAGACAATTTGTATTAGATTAAACTACTGGCAATAAAAGAATGTCACATTTATATCTCTCTGATAACACTTAATTACCACGGCTCCATCCTGTGGAATCCTGGGATCTGTAGTTTTGTTGAGGCACTTAGAATTATTCAGCACTACAGCTACTAGTGTCCTCTGGCAGGGAATTTAGAGTACCTCAGGAAAAGTATAGATCATAGAACTCCATAAGATGGAGGCACAACAGTTAAAGTATATCAAAATTTTATCATTGTATGGTGTGTATACAAGCCTAGTTGGAAATCCATTTGACACATTTCATTTCTTCCTATGGTAGATGGGGAAACTTGAGAATCCTCACTGAGATTCCCATGCAAGACATTTAGCTGACTTCTGCAAAACATATGAAAGTTTAGCAGTCCACTGATATCGAATAGTCAAGCTCATTACACCAAAATTTAGAGTATCACTGCGGAAAACATCAGCTGTAACTAAACATTTGTGAACATTTGAAATGTGTCACTCTTTCTACCACTTCACTCATTAAAATGAGATACACTCTGCATAGGCATGGAAGGGCTGCATGAGATGCACACTCATGGATATATACAGTATGAAGATGGGAGTGACCTTGAAATGCTAAATATTGCCCTGAGCATGGAGAAGAATTTTCATTCCCGTGTCTCAAATCTTAAGTGCAAATATTGTGTTTCTTTCTATTTTGTATTTTTCCCCATTCTAAAACTAGGTGAACAAATCTGAATCCAAAATATATACCTGTGCCTTGAATATTGGTGCCAATTTTAAATCTGGTATCTCAGTACTGAGTAGATTTTAAAGTGCTACACACTGACAAACTTATAACACAGAATGCCAAATAGACCAGGACTGAAATGCAAAGGCCACTCTCCACTCAGCAAATAAGCAGCAAGCTTTCTTTACTCCTTTTTCAAATCTCAGCGCTCAATTATTCCACCCATTACCTTTAATATTATGTAACTATTAGTACTCAAGAGAGAGAGATATTAAAGCCAGTTTCATATAAACCATAGAAACTTGTGTAATGGACATAGTTTATCCAAAAACCTTTTTTTCCCCACTATTTGGATATCTCAGACACAGCAGTTTCACATTAACCAAGTAAAAGTAGTCTCTACAGCATTAAAGGAAATGGGAACCTTTAAAGAGGCTCTAGTATCAGAGCTGCCTGTTTAAATTATTCATTTCATCACTATGGGAGACTAAAACACTCTGCAGTATGCAAGAATATCATATGGAGATGGGTTTTGTTTTTCGCTTTTTTCACCAAAAAGCCAACAAATTGGCATAGATTGCTCAATTATGATATTATCCTATTTTGTGTTTGATATACATCAGACAAGGGAAGAAGTTACAAATGGATGTCAATTCATGATCCATTCTTTTTTATTTAACATTTTCTTACTTCTTCTGAGGTCTAATAGTTTAATTAGGCATGGTCATATAGCTTGCCATAGTCATGACACTTGTTCTTTTAAATGTATGGAACAGAAGTGACCTGAAGTTAACTTGCACTGTCCGTGAGCATGCCTTCTGTTATTCTACTGGGCAAGCTGTGTGTAATCTTTCAGACCAGCACCAGGGCTAGTGTAACATCCAGTTGAGGTCCTGCCTGATGTACCTCTACAGTAGCTGGATGCATACATACTACTGGAAAAGGCCTCTACATCTAATACTCAGAGGTTGTTTGACTTCATATGAGCTCTTGAAGCTGACCTGGCCTGGGAGGGTAAAAGATTTCCTTCCTCAAATCACAATGTGTATGGGCTCTGCTTATTGTGAATTCTAAAACTTCTCCTAGGAAACGCAATCAAGGCTGAAAAGGATCAGAGATAAACTTGCAGGGAAACAGTGGCCATTGGCTGTGTCTCTTCCTCTGTTTATCTCAACTTAATCTTATTTCTCATTCAGTGACTAATTGTCCTTAGCGGCAGACAGAAAGATGAACAGAAATAAACAATTGTTAAAAGAGAGATGAAGTAAACTGAAGAACGGAACAAGGCAGTGAATGGTTACCATGTCCTTTTATTTATAAATTCTTCTAGCACTTGGTCTATCACAGAAGGATCTTCAGAATACTTATTCACACCTTGTCTTACACATGACTATTTTTGACATGATCAATGTCACATGTAGCTAAGATCTTCAATGATGTCACTTGGCTGGCAAGTCTGATAAGTTGACATCTTCTCTTACCTATGTTGTGATCGAGTGGGTCACAGAAATTTCATTCTAACTAACAGGGATTTGATTTTGATTCCATAATCCTGGTTTGCCAGTGATGACTGCCCTTCCCTGTCATGCTGAGCACCAAGGGGAAAGGATTCTAAAAGCTCTGGGCAAAGCATTGGTTTACATAGCTAAGGTGTTGTTAGATTTTCCTCATTTCCAATTTAATAAATCTTAAAACCATAGGAATAGAAAGTTGGTAAGAAATCAGTTGAGACCTTGGAGAATCACTCCCAGTAAAAGTAGAAGGTACTGTGCCATATGGAACAACAATATCAATAGGATATCTCAGACACACCATCTTACATTAACCCATTATCCCTCCCCAACTATCCGCTAACACCTCAAAGGAAGGTGAAGTTAACTGCAGCCCTTTCCCTTCTGAATCTTTATGCAAGGAACTGGAGAACCTCTCAATTCACACGGGCTTTGGTGAAGGCTGAAACAATGAAGAAAAGTTGATCTGCTTTTTCTTTCGCCAAATATATACTTATCTGTAAGTGCCAGAGGAAACTGTGGCAGACATAAATAATGACTGGTTGCTTTAAAAAAAACATTGTTATCTTCCCCCCATTCTTAGACAATTTTGAAGGCACCAAAATAACAAATAATTTTAACTGTTAATATGCACTGTGTTTGGAATAATTCTTCCCACATTATTTGAATTTTGTCTGCTTGAAACTTCAATACACCTAAAGGTGGGTCTATATTGCATCATCAGTTTGAAAAGAATTTTCTGTTAGATTGCAAAGATTACTACACAGAAGGCTGCAACAAAGGTTTGTCTTCTATTTACATTTCATTCTGGGTGTTTTAATTCAATACAATCTACATCCTCATCAACAACATAGCTAATATTTATAGTCACAATCCCTTTATTGTCATGATCTCTCTCAATTATAAAAGCAGAAGCATTATAGAACAACTAAACCCTTTGACTACAATTAGGACCAATTCTACTATATTCATCAATAAATAATTTGATACTACTTTTGATCACAATTTCATACCAAAATGAACTGATCACATAAAAGACCAGGCTTTTGAACTAAAGTGCCCATTTGTTCTCTGAGAATATATCTAAAATATCAATGCAGCACTCTCATTTGTCTTTAAAAGAATAAATTCACTAACCTTCCTAACATCCCTAAATGAAGCCAATTGTCATTAAGCCTAGGAAGAAAAGGTAAGTTAACATAACAATTAAAAAGGTATTTTATGTTTTCAACTGTACCACCCTGCACTGAGTATAAATTGGTACTGTAGCCAAATGCAAGCATGATAGTTTGTGCTGGAAAATGTCACACGTACTGCTACAGTTTGAAGGAGCCCAATTCATAATGCATTTTATAAATAGTTAATGACTTCTATACATAAGCTAACCAGGCAAATCAAGAAATTGTCAACATTTTTAGTCTTAGTTGTCAGTTACCACTGTCTACTGCTACTTTATATGTATGTTTCCAGAAAAGACAGAAGCTTTACAGGGTCTGTAATCCAGTGCTTTTTCTGGGCAGCTCGGTATGAATTTAAGAATTCCTCTATACAGATCTTGCCCAGCAAAGGACTGTCAGTGACAAGGTGTTTCCGCCCCCACTCTCCGTTCCACATACGTGTTCAAGACACAGTGCACACAGAAACCTTGCTTAACTCTCTAAGGCAAAGGCATACATGTGTTCTTCTTATAGTCAGAGGGAATGGGAAGGCTTTCTACAGCAAAAAGGCAAGGGTACATCAAATTTATCTTAACTAGAGCGCAGCATTTTCAAAAACCATTTTGTTCAAAGTAAACTGATACCCCACAATGGACAGGGACCCTACAGAAATTCTCCCGCACTGCAAATCAAACGCCTACAAGATGAACAGAGCCATCTACAGGGTACAAGAAATTCTTCACTGTCTTTTCAAAGCACTTAACGTTTCACATCAATCATGCACTTCAGAAAATCACTACATTTACACCATTTGTGAACCAATATATGGTTACCAGTGCACCTTGGCTCTCTGTCTGTCCCACGACATTCCCAGAGGAGAGAGCAGAGGGTGAGCTGGGTCTGTGAAGACATCCTTGACCAGGTGTGTTTACAGGCTTGTGGGGCTGTGCTTGCTTGTTTGTCTGTTTGTTGCTTGTTTTTGTTAGGTCTCCTTGTGCTGGCCGTGTGCTCTCCCTGAGCACACGGTCTGACTAACGAGGGGGAGGAGCCAGCTAGGGGGGAGGAGTCTTATTAGGAGCTCCCAACGGCCCTCTAGCTCATTCCCAGAGGAGAGAGCAGAGGGTGAGCTGGGTCTGTGAAGACATCCTTGACCAGGTGTGTTTACAGGCTTGTGGGGCTGTGCTTGCTTGTTTGTCTGTTTGTTGCTTGTTTTTGTTAGGTCTCCTTGTGCTGGCCGTGTGCTCTCCCTGAGCACACGGTCTGACTAACGAGGGGGAGGAGCCAGCTAGGGGGGAGGAGTCTTATTAGGAGCTCCCAACGGCACGCGCCAAAGGCGCGCGCAGTTGAAGCCCTCTTCTTCAACTCTTTGAATTCATCCCTTGGCGATCAGCAGAGGAGACATACTTGATTCAGTTGAATTTTAGGAAGAAAGCCCTGTTACCCTTTCTAGACCTACTCCCTGTACTACTGTCTGTAGTATCAAGGATGGAAGGTGAGGGAGCTGCCGCGGTCACCTGTAGCACTTGTGGGATGTTCCTTTTCTTGCCACAAGATGTTGTCGGGTACACCTGCACCAAGTGCAAGCTGGTGAACTTCTTGGAGGAGAAGGTTCGCCAGCTGGAGGCACGAGTTTCTAATCTTCATCTTATTAGGGAAGGGGAGGAGTTTTTGGATAGGGCAGAGAAGACCTTCCTGAAGACCGAATGCGCGGGGGAGCTGCCCGATCAGGAAGTCAGCACACTGGGCCAAGAAACGGATGCTTGGAGGAATGTCACACGGAGGAGTAGGAGGACCAGGAAGGAAACAGAGACTCTCAACCTACACAATCGCTTCAAAGTTCTTGGCCTTATGAACGATGAGGAGCACCAGGAGGAGGGAACAGAACGTCAACAAGAAGGAATCCAGCATCGGCAACAGGAACTAGATCAACAGTCCCAGCCTCAACAGAGTGTCCAGCCAGTCCTGGAAGAACCTGCTCGTCGAGGAGCCCCGGACAAGCCTCAGAGGAGGCGAGTTCTGGTTGTTGGGGACTCCTTGCTCAGAGGAACTGAACCGGCAATTTGCAAACCTGACAAGTTCAATCGAGAAGTCTGCTGTCTTCCTGGGGCCAAGATCAACCACATAACAGAGAGGTTAACCAGGCTGGTCAAGCCCACTGACCATAAGCCCCTCATTGTGGTTCATGTCGGAACCAATGACACTGCGAGGCGCAGCTTTTACCACATCGCAAAGGACTACGAGCTTATGGGGACAAAGCTTAAGGACCTTGGTGCGCAGGTGGTCATTTCATCTCTCCTCCCTGTTCAAGGATATGGTGCACAAAGGGAAAGGGCAACAGCAGAGGTCAACAACTGGCTCCGCACATGGTGCCGCCAGCAACGGTTTGGGTTTTTGGAACACGGCCTGAATTTCCATGAACGTGGGCTTCTGGCAAGGGATGGGCTGCACCTCACGAAACTTGGCAAGAATGTTTTTGCAAACAGTCTTGCACGGAGGATTAAGAGGTCTTTAAACTAAGTTCTGCTGGGGAGGGAGACAATATTATTCAGGGCAAAGACACGGCGAGTGCAGGGGGGAAAGGCCCAAATTATATTGACCAAGTAGTACAAGCGTCCAGTGGTGGGAGGAGTAGAAACTATAGTACAGGACTTGCAGGAAGGGCCCGGGGATTTAAGTGTCTCTACACTAACGCGCAGAGTATGGGAACCAAGCAAGATGAACTTGAACTCCTAGTACAACTAAATAAATACGATTTGATAGGCATCACTGAGACCTGGTGGGGTGAGTCTCATGATTGGAATGTAGGAATAGAGGGGTATAGCCTATTTTGTAAAAATAGACCAAACAAGAAAGGAGGAGGAGTAGCCTTGTATGTCAAGGATGTTTTCACCTGTGAAGAGATCCATGACTTGAACCCAGAAAGCCAGGTCGAGAGCATCTGGGTAAAAATTAAGGGAGCGAGAAACAATAGGGATATTCTGGTGGGGGTTTACTACAGACCTCCAGCCCAGACTGAGGACCTTGATGATGCCTTCCTCAACCAAATGACCGCGCATTCAAAAAGGAGAGATACAGTAATAATAGGAGATTTCAATTACCCGGATATATGTTGGCAGTCAAACTCTGCCAAGACAGCAAGGTCCAGCAAGTTTCTTGCTTGTCTTGCAGACAATTTCATGGTCCAGAAGGTAGAAGAGGCCACAAGGGGATCAAATATTCTAGATCTGATCCTGACCAATAGGGATGACCTTGTTAATGAGGTAGAAGTGGTTGGATCTTTAGGGGGGAGTGACCATGCCCTATTGGAATTTGGCATTCAGTGGGAAGGAGAAGATAAGTGTAGCCAGACACTCATCTTAGATTTTAAAAAAGCGGACTTCTGTAAACTTAAGGAGCTGCTGGCTGAAATTCCGTGGTCAGGAATAGTGAAAGAGAAAGGAGTTCAGGAGGCATGGGAGTTCCTTAAAAGGGAGATACTGAAGGCACAGTCTAAAACTGTGCCAATAAGGAGGAAAAATGGAAGGCATCTGAAGAAACCAGAATGGTTGACTAAAGAACTCTCAGCTGAGCTAAGCGTTAAGAGAAACCTGTACAGGAAATGGAAGAGGGGGGAAACCACCAAAGAAGAATTTAAGCAAGTAGCCAGGAAATGTAGGGAGGAGGTCAGAAAGGCTAAAGCACAGAACGAACTTAGGCTGGCCAGAGACATTAAACACAATAAAAAGGGCTTTTTTAAATATGTCCGCAGCAAAAGGAAAAAGAAAGAGGCGATAGGGTCGCTGCGCAGAGAAGATGGCGAATTACTAACAGAGGGAAGAGAAAAGGCAGAACTACTTAACACCTTCTTTGCCTCAGTTTTTTCCCAGAAGGATACAAGCACTCAACCTGGTGGTTGGGGAGCAGATGAGGAAGCAGGGGAAATGCGGCACATAATAGGTAGAGAGGTGGTACAAGAATACCTGGCCACACTGGATGAATTCAAGTCTCCAGGGCCAGATGAATTGCATCCTAGGATATTAAAAGAACTGGCAGAGGTCATTTCGGAACCGCTTGCTATAATCTTTGAGAAATCTTGGAGGACAGGAGAAGTTCCAGCAGACTGGAAGAGGGCAAATGTTGTCCCCATCTTCAAGAAGGGAAAAAAAGAGGATCCAAATAATTATCGCCCAGTCAGCCTGACGTCTGTACCCGGAAAGATCCTGGAGCAGATCATTAAGCAGTCAGTTTCTAATCACTTAGAAAGCAACGCGGTAATCACGAGAAGTCAACACGGATTTCTCAAAAATAAGTCATGCCAGACTAATCTGATCTTTTTTTATGATAGAGTTACTAGCTTGATAGATGAAGGGAATGCTGTGGATGTAGCATATCTTGATTTCAGTAAGGCCTTTGACAAAGTTCCCCATGACATTCTTGCAAAGAAGCTAGTAAAATGTGGGCTGGACAGAGCTACTGTCAGGTGGATCTGTAACTGGTTGACTGACCGTTCCCAAAGGGTGCTCACCAATGGCTGCTTTTCATCCTGGAGAGAAGTGACTAGCGGGGTGCCACAGGGTTCTGTCCTGGGCCCAGTGCTGTTCAATATTTTCATCAATGACTTGGATGAAGGAATAGAGGGCATGCTCATCAAATTTGCAGATGACACCAAATTGGGAGGGGTTGCTAATACGCCAGAGGACAGGATCAAAATTCAAAATGACCTGGACAGATTGGAGAGCTGGGCCAAGGCTAACAAAATGAAATTCAACAGAGAGAAGTGTAAGGTCCTACACTTAGGTAGAAAAAATGGAATGCAGAAATATAGGATGGGGGACACGTGGCTGGATGGCAGTACGTGTGAAAGGGATCTAGGAGTCTTAATAGACCACAAGCTGAACATGAGTCAGCAATGTGACGCGGCAGCCAAGAAAGCCAATGCAATTCTCGGCTGCATCAATAGGAGTATGGTGTCTAGATCGAGGGAGGTACTGGTACCACTCTACTCTGCTTTGGTTAGACCTCATCTTGAATACTGTGTCCAGTTCTGGGCACCCCAATTCAAGAAGGACATGGTCAAGCTGGAGCAGGTCCAGAGGAGGGCGACCAAAATGGTGAAGGGCCTGGAAGCCAAGCCCTATGAAGATAGACTTAGAGAGCTGGGTATGTTTAGTCTGCAGAAGAGAAGGTTAAGAGGGGACATGATAGCTCTGTTTAAATATTTGAAGGGATGCCATGTAGAGGAGGGAGAGGGCTTGTTTTCTGCCGCTCCAGAGACCAGGACAAGGAGCAATGGATTCAAGCTGCAGGAAAGGAGATTCCACCTGAACCTCAGGAAGAACTTCCTGACAGTCAGGGCTGTCCGGCAGTGGAATATGCTGCCTCGGAGTGTGGTGGAGTCTCCTTCTTTGGAGGTTTTTAAGCAGAGGCTGGATGGCCATCTGTCGGGAGTGCTTTGAGAGTGTTCCTGCATGGCAGGGGGTTGGACTGGATGGCCCGTGTGGTCTCTTCCAACTCTACATTTCTATGATTCTATGATTCTATGATTCTATGATTCTATGACCATCACAGGTATATCTGGTGGCAATGTGAGGGAGAGACTTCTCAGTGGTTGCTCCCAGGCTGTCGAATTCCCTCCCAAGGAAGGCTGTGTTGGCCTTTATTCTTCTCTTTTTCCGGCAGCAAATAAAGACTTTTTTCTTTATCTTCCCTTTGACTGTTCTGGAATGCCTTCTGGAATGTCTGAGAGGTTTGGGAACTGGAGTCACTGTATTTCAGTGGTTCTGGTCCTATCTCTTGAGTAGGTTCCACATGGTGGTGTTTGGGTATGGCCACTTCTCAAAAAAGAAGCTGTTATATGGCATATCACAAGATGCCATTCTATCTCCTGTTTAAAACTGTTGAGAGAAATTATCCGGAGGCATGGGGCAGGGTGCTATCAGTACGCCAACGACACTCGAATACACTAATCCATGCCTTCAAAAATAGCATTAGCTGAGGAAAGTGCATCTCCTCTGTATGAATGCCTGGAGGAGATCATAGGCTGTACGAGGAACAAACTGAAACTGAATCCAGGCAAGATGGAAGAACTCACTGTTAAGGGTCTTAACATGGGATTGGTGGTATGCCAATTAGTTCTGGAGGGGGCTATGCTCCCACTGAAAGATTATGTTCGCAGCTGGTGGATGCTTTTGGATCTGTCTCTCCTAATAACAGCCTAGATAGATACAACAGCCAGGACTGCTTACTATTAGCTCTTGCTGATGTGCAAGCTGTACCCTCCTACAGTTGGGACCTAAAGATGGTAGTGCATGCCCTGGTAACCTCAAGGCTGAACTTCTGCAATGTGCTGTACACTGCACTAATTCGGTACCAAAACATCAAATTAGTGTAAAACATGGCAGCTAGATTGGTTACTGGTACAACTAGGAGTAATCATATTACACATATATTAAAATTCCTCCACTAGTTGCCAGTTAGTTTGTTTGTGTTGGTTGTTACCTTTAAAACCCTTTGTGGTTTGGGTCTAGGTTACCTACAGGATTGCCTTCTCTCATATAATCTGTCCTATACACTCAGGTTTTCTAGGGTACATTTACTTCAGTTAGCCAGGACTAGGTTGGCGACTGTTACCCAAAGGACCTTTTCATCAGCTGCCCTCAAATTGTGGAGTGATCTGCCAGATGAGACCCAACAACTGGATATGTTGTTTGCATTTAAAACATCATTAAAGACCAATCTCTTGAGCAATTACCTGGCAACTCTAAATGCCTCTAGGGCCAGATGAACTACAGATGAACTACATCCAAGGTATTAAAAGAACTGGCAGAAGTAATTTCAGAACCACTGGCAATAATCTTGTGAGAATTCTTGGAGAACAGGAGAAGTTCCAGCAAACTGGAGAAGGGCAAATGTTGCCCCCAACTTCAAAAAGGGAGAAAGGAGGATCCAAATAATTACTGCCCAGTCAGCCTGACATCCATACCCAGAAAGATTCTAGAGCAGATCATTAAACAGATAGTTTGTAATTACTTAGAAAGCATTGCTGTGATCACAAAAGTCAACATGGGTTTCTCAAAAACAAGTCATGTCAGACTAACCTTATCCCTTTTTATGATAAGAGGCATGAGCTTGACAGATGAAGGGAATGCTGTGGATGTAGCATATCTCAATTTCAGTAAGGCCTTTGAAAAAGTTCGGTATGATAGTCTTGCAAAAAAGCTAATAAAATGTGGGCTAGACAGGACTACAGTTAGGTGGATTTGTAACTGCTTGACTGATCGAACCCAAAGGGTCCTAACCAATGGCTTCTCTTCATCCTGGAGAGATGTGACTAGAGGGGTATCATAGGGTTCTGTCCGGGGCCCAGTGCTATTCAACATCTTTTTCAATGACTTGGATGAAGGAATAGAGGGCATGCTGATCAAATTTGCAGATGATACCAAATTGGGAGGGGTTGCTAATACCCCAGAAGACAGGATCAAAATTCAAAATGACCTTAACAGATTGAAGAGTTGAGGCAAAGCTAACAAAATGAATTCCAACAGAGAGAAATGTTGAGTCCTACATCTGGGCAGAAAAAATGAAATGCACAAATACAGGATGGGAGACACCTGGCTGGACAACAGTACACGTGAAAGGGATCTAGGAGTCTTAGCAGACCACAAACTTAACATGAGTCAGCAATGTGATGTGGCAGCCAAGAAAGCCAACATGATTCTTGTTTGCATCAATAGGAGTATGGTGTTTAGACCAAGGGAAGTAATAGTACTACTGTATGCTGCTTTGGTCAGACCTCATCTAGAATACTGTGTCCAGTTGTTGCCCTCTTGGTAAACCCTATCCGAGGGTCTACAACTTTGATATAAAAGTTAATCTAACCCACCAGAGAGGTCACCCAGATGAGCACGTAGGCAATAATGGTCGTACGATCAAACGAACCAGGTCAGGCCAGTAAACTCCCCAGTCACATAGCCACAGGAGACCTTAAGCTGTGCTAACCCACGGTGGACAAAAGGTTATCAACCTTTAAGGAGCCAACTTGAAGGGAGTAAGAGTTTTCCCATAAAGTTGGGCACTGGAAACAATAAAATCTTATCAGACCAAATCTATCTCCAGAAACTCACACTGCAGCCTCAAAGTGATGGAAGATCCTAATACTTGGATAACACCTTATTATCTTCCGATATCAAAGAAGGTGCCGGTGTGAAGTTGTTTTCCATTGCTGTCCCCTTTGTTCTCCCCAGGAGAGGATTTGCTCTTAAGGTAAATTTTTCCTACAAATAGTCCCCATTTTTGGACTAGTTGGGAGAAAGAAAAGAGAGAAGAGGATGCCTCCTGGACATACCAATGGACTGGTCCCCCCTCCCGATAGCTGTGTGATCTCCTCAGTGTCTCTTCGCTGAGTTCCATTTCTATCACTGCTTCCTGGATCAAAGACTTCAGGAAAAGGTGCAGTATCGCCCAAAATACGAATCCTTCAACAATCCCTCTATCTTATTTCCATTCTTTATTTCTTTTAGCCCCTGGATGTGTGTGTGTGTGTTTGTGTTGATGAGAGCTATTACTGTTCAATAAAGTCATTCATTGGATCTTTTTGTGTGATTTCCGACTGAGCCTGACCCGGTAAAAAACTGGGTAAAAGATCTCGCCAGGTTACTCTGCCTCTCGCATTGCTGTTGCTTGTGCTCCGTTGAGCTTACTTTCCCCATCATTTGGAGCATATTGAGGTGTCCCTCTAGGACTCCCAGATTTTCAGGGTAACAGAGTTCTGGGCACCTCATTTCAAGAAGGATATTGATAAGCTGGAACATGTCCAGAGAAGGGCAACCAAAATGGTGAAGGGTCTGGAAGCCATGCCCTATGAGGAGCAGCTTAGGGACCTGGGTATGTTTAGTGTCCAGAAGAGAAGGTTAAAAGGGGACACGATAGCCATGTTTAACTATTTGAAGAGATGTCATGTTGAAGAGGGAACAGGCTTGTTTTCCACTGCTCCAGAGACTAGGACAAGGAACAATGAATTCAAACTACAGGAAAAGAGATTCCACCTAAACTTCAGGAAGAACTTCCTGATGGTCACAGCTGTTCAGCAGTGGAATATGCTGCCTCAGAGTGTGATGGAGTCTCCTTCTTTGGAGGTTTTTAAACAGAAGCTGGATGGCCATCTGTTGGGATGCTCTGATGTGTGTTCCTGCACGGCAGAAGGTTGGACTGGATGGCCCCCTATGGTCTCTTCCAACTCTGTTATTCTATGATTCTTCTGGCAGGCCTATCCATGTGGTTTTTAAATTATGAGTTCTTAAATTATGCATGGATTGTTTTTAACGTACATGTCTTTTAAACTGATCTTAGGATCCTTTTAACTGATTCTTTCTTTTTATTTAGTGTTCATGTTTTAAACTACATTGCAGTATTTTAATTTTTTGATCTTCATCTTGATCCATAGGGGGAGGTGGATAAGAAATAAATACATAAAGGTTGTTGCTTTGTTACTGTTGTTGGACTTTAATACAATGATGATTGCTACAATAAGCTTACTAAAGTCATAAACTTTCACATAATAAATACTGGCTACAGGACCTGCTCTGTCTTGTCACGGAATTCAGAAGGTGCATTCAAAATGCAGAGGTCACAAAGTCCAATCCACAGCCTTAAAAGAATTGTACAAAAATGGGAAACAGAGCTGATCAATTATGAGAGCATTTCAATAGCTACTTTGAATGTACCACTGTACCTAGAATTTACACCAAGGAACAATTTGATTCCAGGCAGACATCACTTAGTAAAGGAACAGGATTTTTGCATACTGATTCTCTTAAAGCCCTGTTCAAACAGATACATTGCTCAGTTCTGTCTGGCAATTTGGCTTTAAACAATCTGTCTGCTTGACCCAAGTCTTAACATTTCCCAACTGAACTGAATATATTCACAGGCAAACACAGTTAAATTAGAAATGAAATGAATTAATTCAGCTTAAACTAATTAAGAACTGTGATCTGCAGCACCACCCCAGTGTGTAATTTTACATGGGTAGCAGAGTACATGTAGCCACAACTATAAGAATTCTGCTAAACTACTAATCTGAGCATAACAATGAAGTTAGCCTATTACTAAATCATATGAGAAGTTAATTTCCATGGCCTCCACATGGCAAAGCAATTGCTTAAATTGCTTCACCTGGGAATTTAATACAATGTTATCATCAGACCAGCCACATAGTAAATAGATTTATAATATTTTCCATGTGCTAGGCTAAGTTGCATATGAATTAAGTAACAATCGGGTATTACAATACAATCAGCTCTTTTCCACACCTGGTAGACAGGGTATTTTGCTAAATTGCTACCCACACAGCTACATCAGCAACATAAAGATGGGAAGAGCAATGGGAAGAGAAACAATCTCCATGGTGCATGACCAATTTCACATAGTAACAAAATGAGATATAGATAGGAAAAGATGCCCAAAATTATCAACTCCCAACATCTGTACAACAGAATTCTGACTGCTCGTTTCTATTCAATTTTGGCCTAATTTTGAAT
Source organism: Cyclura pinguis (assembly GCA_030412105.1). Lineage (NCBI taxonomy): Eukaryota > Metazoa > Chordata > Lepidosauria > Squamata > Iguanidae > Cyclura > Cyclura pinguis. The sequence goes on along the minus strand of CM059601.1, from coordinate 70,646,214 downwards.
ATTTCATACTTTACTCACTTACAGTCTGCTGTGTTCATAATAGCAGGGGTTAAACAGTAATCAGTTCACTTTAATTCAGTATTTTCAGCAGTCATTCAATTAACTCAGGGAGAGCAGTCACTGTAATGTCAAATTATGGCTATTTCCACACAAGACTGTTAGAGTGCTATGATTCCACTTTTAACACCCTATGGCATCCTGGGGTGTGCAGTTTAGGGAGGGGCTGGTGAGCCCCTCCCTAAACTGCAAACCCCAGGATGCCATAGGATGTTGAAAGTGGAATCATAGCACTATAACAGTCTCGTGCAGAAATGTGTGTGCATGTGCGTATGTGTGTTTGTGTAGGATTAATTATCACACTAGACTTACTGCAACCACAGTTGTCTTCAGCTGATTTGATACATTCCAAAGGTAAGGCATCATATCTCATCTGCTTTGGAACCTAAGTGTGACAGGGCCTTACTTTTTTGTTTCTCAAACTGGTATGGCAGTTCCCCAAACTGATAAAGTACCCTATCTTTTCTACACAGCTCTGCCTTTCCCCTTTATAACACCACCTTTGTGTAAAAAGGTGATGTCTTTCAATGATTATTTAGAACTCCTTAATAATTCAACGGTAGCATGTTTCTGTATACTGTATTCCATATACTACTCAACTGAGTCAGTATTTATGAAAATAAACTGTAATATTTATTAAAATAACATACAGAGTTAAGTATTGGAGTCCATATGTAGGTTGAATCTGGTACTCAGAGTACTTTAGTCAGTTTCCTTGTATCTTTAAACTCTTATATTAGCACAAATATAGCCCTTTGGCTACACTCTCACTAAAGCCTCAACTCTCAATCTAAGTCACATTTTCTGACCAGATTCTATAATGGTTTAATTACTCTTCTGTCCCTCTCTAGGCTTTCCCTGAGAATTAAATCCTTCCTACACAACCTTCCTGGCTGACTAAGGGACTTTATTCCAGACATCCTTCTCACTGAAGGACTGAAAATGAAAGTGTTTGCCTTTACATATCTTTTCCTCTCAGCCACCAGCACCAGTCCTTCACACTAATGGGCTGGATTTCTCTCCTGAAGAGTTTTTCTGGTTGCCTGGCAACCTGTTGCTAAGGCTGCTCTGGCACTCAAGATAGCCACAGCCCCAGAAGCTGATCACACTAAGCAGGGTCAGTCCTAGTTAGTATTTGGATGGGAAACCACCAATAAATACTGCGTGCCATAGGCTATATTTCAACGGAAGGAATTGGCAAATCCATCTCTGAACATTCCTTGCCTAAAAAACCATATGAAATTCATGGGGTCACCATAAGTTGACAGGCCACTTGAAGATGTGCGCATGCGCGCGCGCGCACACACACACAGTAGGCAGGGTATGTATGTTACAGAAAAGAGAAGACAGAATATTCCAATGTTTAGTGTCTGCTGTTATGACTGATATTTGGTATCATCTTCCACCTGAGACCATGTAGGGTTAAGATGTCAAGCCTTTCCTTCTAAAGAAGTTATTTCTTTTTTTCAGTTTCTGCATAAGATGGCATTTGGATTGCACCATAATTGACAAATTGAACAGGTCATGATTTTCTGAACTTTGTGCTTTGCAACTAGTTGATCCATTTCTTTTCATTCCTAAAATTGGTATTGATACTTGTTTATTTACTTATACACTATAGCAGGGGTGTCTAACCTTTTGGCTTCCCTGGGCCACATTCAAAGAAGAATTGTCTTGGGCCACACATAAAATACACTAACACTAACAATAGCTGATGAGCTAAAAAAAGAAAAGGTCTGTGCATAATTTTTGTGATATCCGCCACCACAGATAAGCAAAAAAGTCTTCGCATAATAATCCTAATAATCCCAATTATGCACCACTAGTGGGATTTTGACATTGTTTTTGAGAAACTAATGCATCAGTATCTGGTTCGATGGAAGTAGCTGCAGTTCTCAGTGAGTTCTCAAGGTGCTCATCAGATATTTTGGTTCTAATTTTACTCTTCACGTACTTTATCCTTGAAAATAGTTGCTCACAAGTGTAAGTGCAGCCAAAAAGTGATGACATGAATAAGGTGTGATTATGAAGCGAGGGATAGAATCATAGAATCATAGAAATGTAGAGTTGGAAGAGACCACACAGGCCATCCAGTCCAACCCCCTGCCATGCAGGAACACCCTCAAAGCACTCCCGACAGATGGCCATCCACCTTCTGCTTAAAAACCTCCAAAGAAGGAGACTCCACCACACTCCGAGGCATCATATTCCACTGCCGGACAGCCCTGACTGTCAGGAAGTTCTTCCTGAGGTTCAGGTGGAATCTCCTTTCCTGCAGCTTGAATCCATTGCTCCTTGTTGTGGTCTCTGGAGCAGCAGAAAACAAGCCCTCTCTCTCCTCTACATGGCATCCGTTCAAATATTTAGACAATATTTAATATTTGTCTCTGGGAAGATAGGTCTTATTAAAGTCCAATAAAGAGACATGATCAAATTTTTCTGTAAGTTGAATGTCAGATTGCAGCTCAATTTGTTCTAAGCAACATTGCAACAGAGTCCTCTTTCCCCCTTCCCCCCTTCACTCGCTTGCCGTCCCCCGCATGTGCGATTGTGTGCGGCAGCCGTGGCAGCCAAGCACAGGGAGGGAGATCTTTACAGATTTGTGTTGGGCTGCATTCAAAGCCTTCCTGGGCCACATGCTGCCTGCAGGCCATGGATTGGACACCACTGCACTACAGTCTCCTAGCTGTTTGCATTTACTGATATAAATTACATTATATGACTTCCTGGTGATGTTTTATGTGATATAGTAGGTCCTTCTGCCTTAGAGATGTTGAAGGTAATTGTCTCCCTGAGATCAGCACAGATGATGCAGCACTTGGGTTCATGTAGGTGTAATCCAAGATTGCTGATCACTCATTTAGGGACAGCTCACACTAGTAATCACTACAGACCACAAAGCTGGTGAGAAACTGTAATAGAAGATTTACTGATTGCTTTTGCAAGATGTTCAGGGTTGGCTAATAATGGGCATCTTTGCCAGACTGCTGGCTGATAGCTAGGAAATTTATAAAATCTATCCCAAATAGGATGTATACATCCATTTTTGTGTGTGTGTATGTGGGTCTTACTCATTGTTCGTGGAGAAAATGAAATAACAACACTTCCTGTGAAGGTAGTGTTTTTAAAATTCATTTGTGAATTATCTTTTGGTAATTATTACAAATGTGCCTGAAGGTAAAGATCGTGTTTCTCTAGGACAAGATTTCAAGATATGGGTTTGTTACGGTTATCCATGACAGCATTGTTGTTCACAGTGGTGGGGAGGACATTGAGGGAAAGGGTGTGTGTATTATAAAACATAATTGCAGGTTGAAGAAAACTGATATAATATTTAAATTTTTCTAGGTTTTCATTGCTCTTCGCAAGGTCCATAGCAATGTCATCAGTCTTCACCCACGGTATAATTTGTTTATCCCTCTGATTACAATGAGAAAGAGCCATGTGAGCTACCATGCCTATACTATTTATCATCACTGTCACCATTATTTTTATTTATATTCCACCTTTCCCCTCAAACTGTGACTCAAGGTGGCTTCTACCCCCACTGAGTTCATAGAATGACTGACATGACTAACTAAAGAAACCAATAGGACTAAAGTAAGTTATGACTAAGTTCATATTGTTTCCACTGACACATAATTGTGCTTAACCCAACCCACTACGAGCAACTACGGTGGCCATACGTTCTACTTATAGATATAGAGAATAGTCAGAAGACTATTTGGAGTGCTGTCTGATCCAAATTTTGCTTTTAAGAAAAACATAAACGAGAAGAGAACGGGATTTGAATAAGACAATCAACATTTGATACCTAGACAGCTGACTAAGCAGGCTTTTACACCATTTACACACAATAATGAGATTCACTGTATTTCTATAATTGGTATCAATTATTCTAAAGGTGCATAAGGCTAATATAAATTAGCATATGTTGAAGCTGCATTTCCTCTTTTTCAAAGTAAGTGATGAAATGGCCACCCTACTTGAATCTGTCAGATTTATTTTTCAATGTAATATTTTTATTAAGCTTCAGATGATCATGTTGGGTTGGAAGGGAAATGCCAGTGATCTACATACAGCCACACTATATATCTACTTATAATTAAGGCCCATTGAAATCAGTGACACTTACCTCAAGGAACTGGTATAGACTTAACTATTAATTAATAATTTTGATCAGTGGTACCCAGCACTATGCCAGAACAGGACAGCAAAACAATTCTACACCAGTTTTACCGTGATAATTGTCAGTACCCATGTAAGTGCAAGTTATCACACTATTTTTTACCAAACTGAGAACTGAGAACTTCATGGTTCAAGGCTAGGAACAGTAGTTTTTTACAGAGATTTCCACTTGACTTGAAATAGCAGGAGACCTTTGGATTAGCTGGGCCAAGAATTAATATATGGTGGGCCTCCCATATATGCAGGAGTTCCATTCCAGGAATCCACACGTAGAAGAAAAAAAAGGAAATGTTTGCATCCCATAATACCTAATGGCAGCGATGTGTGCGCAGATGCTTTAACGCATCTGTGTGCACGTTGCTGCAATTTAGGTATAAGACACAATGTAGTCACATTCGCTTAAAATCACATATCCAGACACTGTAGGTAAGGACAGTCCACTGTATCCTATATACTACTGTATATCTTAGTGTATAAGGACTATAGTATTACCTTATTAACAGTTAGTCTGAATGGTCTGTTCTTTGCACTTCAGGCTCTTGTTCAAGGCCTTTGCTTCCTATTCATAATTGGGCCTGGAATGCCTAACTACAGCTTTTAATCTAGCTTTGAAAGGTAGGATCATACAGAGATGAAAACTGGGACCTGTGGCCAGGCAACACCAGAATGTGGTCAAGCAGGCAAAAGTTATTAATGTGGTAGAACACACCAGCTACATATAGTAGTATGAATCTTGAGAAAAAATATATTTGGGGTGACCATGCAGCAAAATACAACAAAAAACAAAATCCACAAGCAGTTATACCTTTATTGCACCAACTCCAAATCATAAAATATACCATAAAAGCTTTCAAAGCTTCACTGGCTTCTTCATCAGGCCATACAGTTAAAAAGCATACAGGAGAAAAATGGTGGTGATGTCAGAGTCACCACCTACATTCTGTCTGAGATGTGGTCAGTTAAGATGGTATTCAGGGATTTCAATGCAGGCAGAGGCCACTCCCCTTATTGGCCATCTGGAATCTGGAACTGATGTCATTTTATTTCCAAGGATTATACAAGAGATCTACTCTGTGTCTAAGTCTCCTAAAGGCAAATGTCACAACTTTTGAAAATTAGTGGTGCACATACATATGAAAGTACAGTCTTGCAGAAGAACTTGTCCATTGATCTGTTGGAACAAGATAAGCCCATTCTTTTTCTTCACTGTGCAATGATAACCATAGTTCACAGTCTGCAACTATTTTCATAGCTGGCAATTGAAGAAAAAAAAAACACATCTGCAGAGGAAGCAATAGGCCCATTTGACATTGCACCTTTTGCAACTGCAGATGTATGGCAAAAGCATGTTCCCTTCAAAGTGTGATTCATCTTGCCAAACAGATGCATAATTTTGATGTTACCCAGATGAATCCCATCAATATAAACATGTTATAAGAATGAGGGCTGCTATTTAAAACAGTAGTCATCAAGGGCTGGATTTCTCTCTCATATAAGCAAACTCAGACACAAAAACACATGCAAGCACAAATGCTTACCACATGTTTCAAGGAACATTTTCACCTGAAACTAACACTTTAAATTGTGAAATCTCATATCCATGTGTGTTCAAAATATTTCAGTACCTTAAAAACCTGTTACATTTATTTTGCAAAAAATGTCATATAACTATTTCCCCCATTTTCTTGTTTAAAAAGAAATTTTATTTATTTTTACAACTTAACAGCCGCCATTAAGCTTTGAAGTCTACAGCATATTAAAAGGGGAGCAAACTCTCACCTTCTCTGTTTCAAACTAGACAGCAGGTAAGTCCTATTGGGATAAAACATGCTGTGCAAAGTTGATAGACAACATGCTAAAGCACTTGCCAATTCTAGAGATGTGACATTTTCTACCCTCTTGAAATCTGATGAAGAGCTATTTTTATTTCCTTTCAAGGGAAACTAATAACTGACCAGTTTGCTATTATTTATGTAAAATATTTATTCATATGCTGAGATCACTTTTCTTTTTAGTGTCTCTTTGCCCATCGATTATTCTTTGTATCAAGCCATTCAACAAGCTTAACAATCGGTTACAAAAACCTACAATCAGTTGAAAGATCTCTTCCGAACACATAATGCTCACTGGGTTATTATGAAAGTTTTAGATATGCCATGGATATAACTTTGCTTCCAAGACCTGATGTGGCCTGATTTTGACACACGCACATCACTGTGCTCTAACTCTCTGCCAGTTGAAATTGCCTCTAACCAAACAGGGCACAGAAAAAATGCAAAGTAAGTTTTTTGCAACAATAATCCTTGCCACTGATTCACTTGCTCTTTAAATCAGATTTGGAAAATAAAGGGAATAATAAAAATGTGTATTAAGTTATGGAACATTAACACCATACAGCCAGAAACACAATATCCTTCTAAACATAACATACGACAGAATAGTATGAGCAGAACATCAGAGAAGAGAGAATATTGTTTGCACCTTTTACTTGTCTGAAAGGTCTGTGTGGTTATCATTTATCAGATTTCAGAAGAAACTCAAATCTGTTCCGTACGTAGTAACTGTCCCAATTTGTCAGTTCTAAAAGAGTATTCCTAGGCAAGGAATATTCAGAAGTGGTTTTGTTAGTTCTTTCCTTTGGAATATAGTTCACAACTCTTGGTAATTGTTGCTGGTCTCCCATCCAAGTACTAACCAGGGCTGACCTTGCTTAACTTCAAAGATCAAACACAATCTGGTGCCATTAGGGTACTCAGGTCCTACTAGCCTCACCGTACTGCCACATCATTAAGAGCACTAGATTGGTTATGATAAAAACTTTGAGAGGAAGCAAGAGTTTTCTCTTCTTTAAAAGCATATTCTTATCCAAAGGAATAAAAGATGCATTCTTCCCAAATAAAAGGAGAGAATATGCATCTCTCTCTACACATAAGAACAGGAAAAATGGAAACCTAACAACAAGAAAACCTTGAGGAAAATGTCTAGGCAAGTAAAAAAATTCAATACAATCACTGAAGCAAAATTCACTTTGCAGGAAATCATCTCATATGTACAGATAGATGAAACCCTGTATGATTACTTCAAAGACATCTTCACACTTTTACGGAATAAAAAACTTTAACATGAAAGGGAAAAAGGACTGATAAAGTTACTTTTATTGGTAACTACTATAGCATTCAAGAAAGATAAGGAGTGTAGAGACATTATTCCTGAAGCACCTCCCTAGTGAGTCACCAATATTGATCTTCCATGTTACTTTTTTATAAAACAAAAAATTCAACAGTTCAAGCTGCTTGCTTATGAGCATGTACAGAGTGTTTTTTCTATAATTGCTTTTCATTTTTTACCCAAATAGACCCTATGTTCCCATCTCTTCTGAGCACAGACATTTGAAAAACTATATAACCATTCACATCATACATTTAGCTACAAGTCTGAGTAAAACCATTCCCATAAAATGGTTACATGAATATCATAACTGGGATTACAAAATTACTAACAGCAGTTGTACAGAAAGCCATACCCAGTGAAAAATACACATCCCACACTGATTTCCCAGATCTCCCACTGAGATAAAGCAAAAGGACGGACAAAAGATAACAGTCCAGAAAAAAAAATGCAACCTTTCTACCCATATGACACTTCAATTTTGACTGTAGATTCCCACAGTATATGCACACGAACTACGAGCTTCTATTGCTTGTCTAACACTTGTTCTAAATTGAGTTCTAAAATCTTTTGGTATTTAAATCCTACAGCTAACACTAAAAAAGGAGAAGAGGTAGCAGTCCTGGAACCAAATTCCAAACTCTGTCTCCAGAACTTTATTTCAGGAGGACTCAAGGCAAGGCTTGGAAGGAACAGAGTAAATGGGAGCTAGAGAAAAGGGATTAGTGTCACATGCAACTCTTACCAATCTCACACCTAATGCATCATGCGCACACCAAGCCACCTGTCAATAAATGATGATCCCATGAATTTCATAGGGCTTTCTGGGGAAAGGCATACGCAGAGGTATTTTTGCCAGTTCCTTCCTCTGATATATAGCCTATACCACCTGGTATTCCCTATCTCCCATCCAAGTACTAACCAGGGCTGATTCTGCTTGGCTTCCAAGATCAGATGGGATCTGGTGCCTTAGAGTATAATTAGTTCTATCCAAATACATTTAAATGTTGATATATTTAAATATCATCCCTGAACTAAAGGATTACCATCCTCAGTTGTAACAATCAGGGCATACAATAACTTCCTAGTTAGTTTATAAAGGCGTGGGAATCAATGTAGCCCTATAAATATGGTTAAATTGCAGCTTCCAGCAACCTTAGCCAACACAACTAAGGGTGAAGAAGCTGGAATCACAGTCCCATAGCACATGGAGGTCTACTTGATTCCCACTCCTGGTTTATAATCTTAGCTATAAACTGCTTGCAGGAGTATGGCACAAAAGAAAATTCAATGAAAAACCCAATTTCTACTTGCATATACTCATGTATTATGACTATTAAACTAAGAGCCCTTACCATTCTATTTCTTCTACATTGTTTGTCAGCAAACATAGTACCTAACTTGCTTCCAATAATAAGCAGGGTGGTATATATTGTGTTTGCTTTCATCCTTTCTCTTATATTTGTCATAGCTCTGGGAGATGATTCAGTTTGCCAGAAAGATACACTATTATGTATTACCTTCTGATCTGTTGTATATTCTAGAAGCAATTTGTGGACTGTCCACAAGATTATTATATCAAAAGGTGTATCTTACAGTATGACACAGAGAAATGATACGTATCACTGTGTCTTGTTATTTATGTATAGAAGATATTGTTATAGATTTACTCTCCAGAATGGTCAAAGGCTTACAAACTAAGTATACATTGCTATAATTATAAGTTGGAAGTATGGAATTACTTGGTTCAGTGGAATCAATGGATGAGGACACAAAGATTTTAAAAAAAGATTTAACATATCACACATGTCTTTGAAAACAATATTTTTTAGATCAGATCATTTCTATTTTCTAATACAGTAGAGATTCTCAGATACTTTTATGAAGGTTAGTATACCTCTGCTACTTCAGATATATGTGTGTTGCATGCATGTTTCTTCTCTGTTTGATATGCAGGCCTTAACAACATGGAGTACCTCTAGATATAGCAACAATATCCCATCCTTTCCATTCAGTCCTCTTGATCCCAGGGATCCAAACTGTAATATTAGATGCCTATCTATATTGAACTATCCTTAGTAGCGTAGCTTGGAGTGTGCGGAGTTGGGGCAGGGGTGGGGCTACAGCGCATGGGGATGGGGCTACACCACGCAGGGGTGTGGCTATAGTGGACAGGGCAGGGCTACGGCATGCAGGGGAGGGCAGGCAAGGAGCAGTGGCATCCTCCCCAAAATTGCCGCCATCGCCCCCTCCCATCCCTACACCACTGGCTATCCTACAGCTTGATCTTTGTCATCCTTTAAATTTGTATTCAGGAACATCCAAAATGGGAAACTTATGAAGTGCACATTGTTAACCTAAGCCAGGACAAAAAAAAACCTTTAAGCCCTATAAATGTATTTCACAGCAAGCAACAGTTTTCAAGTAAGAACTCATTTTGATTTTTAAAAGGTATATTTTCTGTTCAGAATTAATTATAACCACGTAACTAAAACAAAATGTGTGACTGCTTCATTATCGTAAGATCTACTGGTGCTTAATACAAAGAAAACATGCACAGAACACAGATTCTACGCAAATCATAGTGGAAAAGACAAGCCAGATCAATGCAACCTGCTAATCATTTTTCTAACATCATAGAAAAACTGATTTCTTGACGGTGACCTTTTGCATAAATACAGAATTTGGGAATTTTTGTATAAATTTTTGGTCTTCCCAAAATCATGCATTTACAAGTATGCCAGAGCACAATTTCAAACAAAAACGTATTGTCTAATATGAGTTTTGTTGCTTCCATTACAGGGAAAAAAATTATTTTCCCCCCAAACGAACAGAAGTTGTAAGCATTACAGTTTTCAAGAAAATTCTAAATACATTGTCTTTCTCTTCTCCAGCAAAATTATTAATATCTTAACATTATCAATACTTTTTGAGAACTACAATCAGACTATCTGGGTGTTTGCTGGCTTACACCTCTTTCCAAAGTTTCATTTCATTTAATAAAGGTGGCAGATAGCATTTTCAGTTCCAGAAATACTGTTTGCAAGAAAGAATTTACTGGATCTGAATATGATGAATCATGACAAAGGATCAGGCAGAGTGAGCCACCAAACTGAACACTATACAAATATACCCAGACACACATCCCTCTGGGTTTAATGGGGCTCCCTCTAGGCAAATGTGTATAGGAATGCTGTCTATAATACTAATTCTGCTCTTCAGGTTCTTCATTCCTGTTTTTCATGTGGACTTCCAGCACCCTTTGTCACCACTCTGTGTGTGTGTGTGTGTGTAAAAGTGAAAGAGAAATCACCAACATAACAGCAAGTCTCATTAAGCTAAATTGTGAGTAACTGGGGGGAAAAGTCATGTTTTGAATATGAATGTTCCAATGCTGATACAAGCGAGAAAGTATCTACTGTGCTGATTTGGTGTTGTCCAACGTTGCTGTGCTTCAGGTTCACGGACAACTATTGATTATACATTTAAATCAGTTAAGCTTGATGTCTCCTGTTATATGAACATCATCACTGAAAAGCCTCCTTTGGCACACAATCTACTAAAAAACTGGAACTTGTGATACAGAGTTTACATCCTCTATAAATCTTGTACAGATTATTTTGGAAAGCATCAAGAAATAAACTTTTCCCCAGCTATGAGCTACAGCAAGGACCCAGTTCCTTTCCACTGCTCCTTTTTAGCATAGTCACAGTAACAAGTCATCTTGTCACTCCGTTAGAAACTGGTACTGTTGAAAGACAGCATTTCCTTTCTAACAGTCAACTGCAAGGTACCTTGAGTTAGGACATCTCCCCTCACCCATTTCCTGACAACCTAGGCTTTGCTTTTTACAAATCATACACATGCCCTGTCTCTTCTTCTTCCAAAGTGTCACAATTTAAGGTATTCTCAAGTGGCAAGTATGTACCTTTATGTATATATCCAGTGAATAACCACTGGAGAGACTTCTTCAAGTCATAGAATCAGAAGGTTCAGTTGGCATCAGCGGCTTCCCGAATGCCAACTTAGAATCATAGAATCATAGAGTTGGAAGAGACCCCAGGGGCCATCCAGTCCAACCCCCTGCTATGCAGGAACACACATCAAAGCATTCCTGACAGATGGCCATCCAGCCTCTGCTTAAAAACCTCCAAAGAAGGAGACTCCACCACACTCCAAGGCAGCATATTCCACTGCCGGACAGCTCTGACCTTCAGGAAGTTCTTCCTGAGGTTCAAGTGGAATCTCCTTTCCTGCAGCTTGAATCCATTGCTCCTTATCCTAGTCTCTGGAATGGCAAAGAACAAGCCCACTCCCTCCTCAACATGACATCCCTTCAAATATTCAAACACGGCTATCTTTTTTTTTAACATTTTTTTTTTGTGCCAGGCCAACACTTGCCTCTTTCAGGCCTTTAAGTTTCTTTGCGGGTGAGGGGAGGCTTCCACTGGATATTGATCTTTTCCTTAAACATTTTAAATGTTTAAAACTTATCCATGTTGATTTATCTTGCCTGCAAGATGTTTTATACAGTAATAGTATATTTCTTGTTTTCTTGTATAATAATTTTTATGTAGACAGAACAGAAAACATCAGACTTGGGGCAGCACAGAAATATTTCTAAACCTATAGTGGTACAGTGAGAGTACCACTGGTAAATTTAAGAAGGACAAAGAACTTTATTGTTACCCTGGAGACACATAATTTGGATAGTGACTAACTAACCTTCACCTGGAAAGAAATACACATAGAAATATTATAACACTGTTTCTCCTTTAGTTTGACAACCAAAATACAGACTGAATAAAACTTCAGATGAACAAGAAAAAGTAATTCTGAAGTACCTCTTTAAATAGACAAGTGTGTTGAAAATTAAAGTAGGCAAAATGAACAAAAAATCAGTAAGCACACTGTCAATGTTTTAACTGTGTCCTTCCTGGAGAAATTAATTGAAAGCAGAATGATGTTTTGAAACACGCAGCATAAACTGTAGGATTTTAATGTGTATATTAAAGTATATGGGACACTCATTCTCCTCTATCAGATACAGAGTGCTCTTCACTGATGTTGGAACTTCTCTCCTATTTGTAGAAGATCGGAAAATAGCCCCAGCACACACTGTGTCTTATATCAAGGGTGATAATCATTTGGCCCTTCAGATGTGCTTTGACTGCAAAATCCCAGCAATCCCAGCTAGCATAGTCAATAGTGAGGAGGAGCTGAGAGCTGCAATCCAAAAACATTGCAGGATTACATAATTCCCACCCTTCTTCTAAGTACATAACAGGTCCAACAATCCTTTGCAAGAAAACTAATAAAGAAGCTGAACCTTTTTTTAAGGGAAAGTGACAAAACCAGGTTGTATCAAATATACTATCCTGGACTTTTGTGAGGTTAAAGCTTTTCTTACATTCTTACATTCAAATTTATATTGCCAGTATACCAGCTAAAAGGCACAGCATACGTAATTACATCACTGTGTGATGTGTTGCCCTTCAGAACATTTGGATATGGCCAAAAAGTTCACCAAGATGTCTCCAGTCATAATGACAACCATAATGACAATCATATATTAGAAACTCTCAGAAGGCTATAACACTGTGATTCCTAATATTTAGAAGGGTGCAGTAGCAATCTCGAAAATTTATTAAACAATTAATACATTTTATTAAAATTTATTAAATGATTTATATCCCACTTTCAACTCCAATATATGAGGAGTACTTTGAATTCTTGAAATACAGTATGTAAATTTTAAGAAGAATCATAAAAAATTCTGGATTGCCTTAGCATTGCAAATAAGGGATAACAAATATTACTCCTTTGTTCTTCCAACTTTCAAAGCTCTGCAGTGTCATAAAGGAAAGGATAACTACAAGAGTTTCTTTAGGCAAGGGTTGTAGCTCAGTGGTTGAATACATGCTTTGCATGTAATAAGGCCCCACGTCCAATTCTAGCACCGCTAGTTTAATAATCCAGCAGGGTGGGAAACATGTCTACCCATGACTTCGGGAAGAGATTGCCAACTGGAACAGACAATGACAGCATGATGAACCAGTGGTCTGATTCCACATAGCACAATTCTCTGGATCTTTACAAGATTACATTTGCAATTTCAGTACCAAATGATACTGTCTGAAAAAATATTTGTACCAAAAATCATAACCAGAGAGATAGAAATTAATGCTCATGCAGTAAGCAAAGTCTAGTAACAACCTCTATATATAGGGGTTGAGTTGCAAGATCACCACTTCTTGCAAGATCAAGACATCTTCCATAACAGAGCTGAAGTATACCAAGTACTGCCTCCAAAAAGGGGCTCATTTTATGTTGCTTTATTTATTATGTTGGTTTGAGACTAGAGAAAGGATTGTGTCCTTCCATTGTCCCTTCCAGCAGCAAACCTGAGTACACTGATGTTGCATCAAATAAGCCACTAAGTCTTTGCATTAAGAAGTAGTCAGAGCGAGCCTGCCCACCTGACTATTTTATAAACATGGCTCAAATATTTGGTTAGGGGATCAATCAAAAAAATCCAATCATGTCTCAGCAAAAAATTATATTTGATTTTTCCCTTCCAGCTGAAAATGGTACTCTATTATATGCCAAGAGCCACTGCAGTGTAGAGTTTGAATTCCTACTTGGCCATGGAAATATACTGGATGACCTTGGGCAAGTCACACTCTCTCAGCCTCAGAGGAAGGCAAAGACAAACCACTTCTGAATAAATCTTGCCAGAAAACCTCCTGTTAGGTTCACCTTAGGGTCACTATATGTCAGAAACAACTTGAAGGCACATAGCAATTATATAAGCAGGCTGACACCCATTTGTTTGGGCTGGGGATTTGTAGGGTGTGGAAAGGGACATTTAACATTTCAGACTGGTTTGGGCTTCTCAGAAAGAGATGATCAGTTATCATGCTCTCTTTCAGCCACAATTTTGGCTAGCTTACACACATCCCTTCCTATCAAATCTGCTTCTGCTAATAATTTGGAAAGCGATTTTTCATGAAATAATGCAATTTCCACCTGGTTCCTGCTGTAATCTTACTGGTACTTATTTTCAAAAAGCTTGATTAGCGTGAGGAACAATTTCAAAATTTTTATGCTCCAATATTTAAGCATTAGCTCAACTGTGTGGCTGCACTCCCACCACACCTATCACAAGCCTCTCTCAACAGGGATCGCAGATGGAACTATGTAACAACTATAGTTCTTATGAAGATGTTTCCGTTTACATACTAGGAATTAATGTCAGTGATAAAAGAAGGCAGCCTGGGGGAAAAATAATCAAGGGAAGAGGAGTAGATTAAGTGGGGCAAGTCCTAGTTTTAAGTCCAAAGATTCTGTAACTATTTATGACTAGCATGCAAGTTTGATTTTCAGTCACTGTGAGTCAGCAACTCAGCAGGGTAAAGTTTTATCCAACACTAATGAAATCCCTAGCAATATTAACTCAAAAAGGATTTCAGCTGTACCTGAACCAGCAACTGAAAGCCTACAGACATGGGTACCATTATTTTAATTTTCCATAATCAGTGAGTGAGGAATTCATTAGGATCCTTTGTTGTAAAACAACAGTTACTGTAGAAATTACAAAGCCTGTCTAGATCTTAATTTTTTGAAGTGGGAAATATATTCTGAACTTCAAAAAAAGTTTAAATCTTCCAAGGAGTGAGTAACTTTGGCATTCTAGCTGTTTTCAATTGCAACTCCCATTATTCTTCACTATTGACTATGGTAGCTAGTTCTGATGGTAGTGTAGGACAAAATCATCTGAGGAGTCACAGCTGTCCATCTCTAATCTAACAAAACCACAGATTTGAAATGAATGAATTCTAGAACCTGTGCTGGGTCCTCGGAAAAGCTACCGCTTGTAGACATCCACAAATATGTATTGGAGTTGAATCTTAACACACCGTAAACCCTCTTTATTAATGTGCAAAGCAGAGTACAGAAAGTGAAGCCCATGGATTACATAAAGCCCCCACCTTTTTTTCTTTTTTTTTTGCAGCTCTAAGCTCCTACCCCTCCACATCACTGAATAGTAGTTTCCCTGTAAACCGGGGTGGGCAAAGTGTGGACAAAGACACATGCACTCCCTGAGATGTTTTTGTGGCTCCCAGTGGAACAGGCTGCTGTGAAACTGTCTGCTCTAGACAGAAAGTGGTGGATTACTGTGACAGAGCTTGGGGGTGTGGCTAGCCTGAGCTGTAGGGCAGCCCTAGCAACAGGTTGCCATGTAACCAAAGTTGCTCTGTATGAGAGAAACCCAGCCCACTGGTGAGAAGGAGAGGCTGAGGTTTGTCCAAGTCACTGTGCCTTATATCTATATATAGATAGACAGATAGATAGATAGATATATCTATATATAAATAGATATATATATATCTATATATAAGGCACAGAGTCTTTAATTTTAGAGATTCCTGAGTTGGGTCAGAACGTGTGACCTAGGCCATTTCCGCACGTGGCGATGCAATCGCCCCGGTCTGGTACTTACCGGACTTCTTGGCTCGATTCTTAGGTCCAGGCTGTCCAGAGCAGTGCGTGGCCGCTGCTCTGCACTGCTCCAGGGACAAAAATAGCGGCTTCCGGTTGGTGGAGGCTGGCTGAAGCTCGCCAGCCTAAAGCCCGCCCCCGGCAGATCTGCAGGCTCAAATCTGCACCGGAGTGCAGGAACGGAGTGGCATGGAGTGGCGCGCTCCATGCTTTTTAAAAACCTGAAGAAACAGGTTTTTAAAAAGCACGCTGCATAACCACTTCAGGTTGTTCCGGAGCAGACTGAGGTCCGGAACTATGTAAAGTAGTCTGACCCAGTCCACTCCCAGGTGCAGACGTCCTCTCTGGAGAATGCTCTCCACCGGTTTTTTAAGCCTGTGTGGAAATGGCCCTAGACTTGGGAATTAAGCCTTTAAGAGAAGCCAAAGCCTATGGATATATGAAAGTTTTGTGCCTGTATATTGAGTGGAGCTATAAGAAACTGATTAAATATGTTTTGAACTTTTGTATTGCTTGGAATTGCTTATGACCCCCAATACCTTTTCCCTGTTTGTTATTTTAATAAAGATTACATTGTATTTTTTATAAATTCTGACTCAGTAGAGTAGTTTTCACTAGTAACATGCTACCACAGATCAGTAAATCATTCTGAATAACAACTGAGAGGCTCTACCCTTTATACACCAAAGTGGTGGTTTTATAGGGAAAAGCAGGGTAGTATGTGGGGGTGGAGGAGAGCAAGATGCTATAACGGGCTGAGAGGGAAGCTGCCACTCCAGTCTGTGAGAAGGAAAAGCAGGCCAGGTCCCTCCACAATTATTCATTTACATCCATTTTAGATATGGAAGGAGTTGTGGATTAAGAACAACCTTTATATTATTTACAGGCAATAACAGCTAGGCTTTGTAGTTTTGGTCTTCTGACGTATGTTATTCCATATTTTCCATCCAGTACTCAGAGTAAGCATGGAATTCTTTAGAGGAATTTGAATAATTTAATCAGTAACTTTCCAGATATCCAGATATCCAGTTATCATATCTTTCCAAGAATTTTAATCACAGATGGGGAATAGATTATATTAACATTAACTAATACCTTGAGGTCTGAATTGCAAGAGGACATAAATACTCTTAAGAGTCTTTTGTGACAAAATTAATCATAAAAACTGGTCACATAGTATACACCATTATTTTTAAATATGCCCTTGCTTGTTTCATTGGATCAGTCAGGTAATCATTTTACTTCTTTAACCGAAAATGAGGCAAGGACAGTTGATTACATTTTAAATTCTACATCTCTGAATCCATTAGTGTACATTTAGTTTTGTTTGACTGGAGAGTCAGAGAGTCAAAGAGTGATCTTCAACTTTATTTGACACTGGAGTTCCTAAGAACGCACTCTATGGTGACTCCAGAAACAAATATGGAATGCCACTTACAAGGTAGTAGAAGATCATGCAAGAGATTCTTCTAAATTGCTCCCAATACCAAACTGTTATTGGAGGGAGACAGAATTCAAAACATTAAATCTCTAGTCTTAGAGAGTGTCTGTCAGGATATTGCCATTCTGAGACAAATACTGGCCACAACCTGCAGTGACTATTCACAACTGCTTTGACCAGAATTGGAAACATTAAAAGAAGAGTTAGTTAAGTTTCCATGAGAAGACAGAAATGGTCAAATTCACAAAGTGTTTCTGGCTCTGATATCCTTTTGAATAGAACATAAGAATCTGTTCTGAAAAAGCTTTCCAAACCAAAAACTGGCTGACCCTAAAATAAAGTTTTCTTGAGTGGAATCGTGTTTTTGTGAGTTGCAATATATAGCCGAAAAAAGTCTTACACCTGTCTGTTAAGCTAGGTTTAGTCCTAGTCACACAAAAAAAAAGGGGGGGGGTGAGATAACTCACTTAAAGGTACAGTGCCTTTGATATCAGTTTACAAAAAGTAAGATAACCTAATGTCTTGCACTTTGTTAAGTATTTCATTTATTTTTAACTACTTAGTTCTGAAGTATTTTCAGAGAAACTCATAAAATCATACAATTAAAACAATACAAAGACAAATACACTAAATAATTCTTAACACAACATAGTAATACAATGTACACACACACACACACACACACACACACACACACACAAAGATCTCTATTTCTGGAGGCCCCTAATGGATTATATGTTCTAGTTTGGCGGTATAGAAAAGTTACAGAACAATCAAGAATGTCTGTATTTGGCCCTGTATCTGATCTGATTCTTTTTTTATGATGAGTGATATCAAGCTCAGTTTTGATCAGGACCAACCTACCAATAAACGTAGAAGATCCTGGCCTTACTTTCATAGCACAGTGAGCGAAAAGGAACCTTATCAAGGTCACATTGTTTTCATAATATGAAACTTAGTTTGATTATGACAGCATTACTGAAGACAAATGATGTAAAAATATGAGTTATGTGCTTTACTTTTTAGCACAAAAAGCCATGAGTGGACCATCAAGACTGCCATTAATTTTTGAGAGTTCTAAAGGAAAAATCGTTTGGAGAACAATGAGACTAATTAAATCTCAACACAGGTTTTCCCCCTTTAACCTCTCTTTCTCCTCCTCCTTTGCCTTGATACGCATTCCATCAAAACTGAAAACATATTGATATTTTATTAGTTAACTTAGTTGAAAGCAATCAAAAACTGTAAACTGCATATTTTTTAGATGAAAACCACTGATCAGCAATGAGAACAGAATCATTAGACAGTACTCTATGGCATGGAAAACACAATTTGTGATTGTTAATTTAATTTAATTTAATTTAATTTGTGATTATTAACAACTGACATCAATAAATTTTGAGCTGAACCTTTTAAAGAATTCAGGATTTATCTTTTTTTTGTAAATCCCAGAATTTTTTTTCCCCAAATCTTAAATGTAACTAAGATTTCTAACCAGATCAATATATGAATATATGGATTAATGTTCCTTACATTTAAAAAGAACCTTTGCTGACACCTAGCAGATAGGTAATTAATTGCAATTTTTGTTACATTTCTGCAGCTATACTGCCAGCTGTGAAAGCAATATAGGCAGACATAGAAATAGGCCCTACAAAGGAATACAATGGGCACAGTTTTGCAAACTTATATGTTGTGTAGCGAAAACTATGAGAACACTGCTGTGATCCAATCATATTCTTTAAGCTAATAGGAATTCTGTATGTTATATTCAATACAAGGCCTTTCCATGTAACTTTTATGCACATTTTGACCACGAAAAAGACAATCTTTGTCTGCTTGTTTTAACTGAAATCATATGAATCAACATCCTATCAAGTCACAAGTCCAAAAAGGCCATCACAAGTATTCATCAACATCCAGATATTTATGGAATATCTGTCAACAGAACAGATTCCCCATACAGGTTGCTGCTCCTCCTTCCCCAAATCCGCTCCAGAGGATTGGAGGTTTCAGGGGACCAGGGAGAAGGAAAAGTTTCACAGCACAAGCAGAGAACTCAGTGTCATTCATCTATAAATATGTATCACAAAAAATACCTTCCTTTCTTAAACATGGTGCTGACATGCTGCCTCTGTATGGGCTATGAAGTACCATATCTAAAAAAAGGAAAGGCACCTATTCAATCAATGTATACATGAATCCACCAATAAATGATTTTGAATGTTCTAACAACTTTATATAAGATACATTATTTAGTTTTCCTGGATACATTGTCTGAATTTAAAAGCACACTAAAGACTAATCTCTTCCAGCAGGCCTACTCAGGTGCTTTTTAAATTATAATTTTTAAAATATGAATTGACTGTCTTTAATATGTATTGGTTTTATATGTTCTGTACACAGGTATCATATGTGATTTTAAACTGGCGTTATGTGTTTTCAACTAATGTTATGTGTCTAACCTCTTGATGTATTTAAGGCAGGGTTTTCTTGGCAAGGCTTGTTCAGAGTGGGTTTGCCATTGCTTTTTTCTGAGCATGATACTGCTCATGAGACTTGCTCAGCTCACCTAGCAGTTTCCATGGTTGAGCTGAGATTTGAATCCTGGTCTCCTAGAGTCCTAGTCCAGCACCCAAACCACTACTCTACACTGACTTATTTCTAGCCTTCCTGCTGTGGGCTAAATCCATGATTCCACTGGAAGCTGTCACATAGATTTCTTCCTGCTCAGCTCTATGTGAAAACTAGCTATGAAGGGTTTCTCAGCTTCCAGAGTCAGTTGTGGGGGAACACATGGGGCTCCAGTACAGAATGGGACTGTCCACACCTGATTCTGTTGGAATATTCATTCAACCATCCACCCATGCGTCCATTTGTTATTTTATTTATACCTTGCCTTTTTGCCAGACTGTGTCTTGAGGCAGTTCATAAAAGACAGAAAATTACAATAAAACCACATATAGTTAAAAACATACAAAAGTTGAGACTAAAACAATATTAAACTAACAAGAGAATTAAAACCATTTAAAATATTACTTTAAAACAAAGATTAAAAATTGTATAGCATCATAAAAAGCCCTTCTCTAATAGGAAGACATGGTTCTGCTATTCTGCTGGTGGAAGTCCTGTACCGGATACTGTCCTATGTACCTAAACTCTTACACAGTAATTCCTGACTCCTCCTTGGTGGCATAAAGATTTATTTATTTTAAATCTTTATAGCATGCTCTTCCTCTTTAGGGTTCAAGGTAACAAAAACAGTGTAATGAATTAAAACATCATGAAGATTAAAATAAAACCCACTAAATATTAGAACCCAAAAACAGGAACAGATGATAAAACTATAATAAACTTATTGAAAATATATATCCATTAAGTGAACTATTTTCTAATTGTGGTGTATACAGTTTTTAAAATGTCCTTGGCAATGTTACAGTTCAGATGTAAACTCTGTTTGAGCAGGACCGCATAACAAACTCTGCCCCACTTTCCTTTGTTCCTCCATATGCTTAGCTTCAGCTTCATAGTTTGACCCTGTCTAAAATCTTGATATAGATATCAGGGGATGCTGTGGGTTAAGAAATGAGGAAACAGTAAGGCAGAACAGAGCAGAGGGAATGGTCTACTTGAGAAGAAATATAACATTTGAATAAACCCATAGATCATCCTTTATCACCAAACATCTCTTAAGTATTCAGCACCAAACCACAATTTCATGAAGTCATCAAGGTTTGCCTACATTACACTACATTAACATAAAATAGTCTTTTCTCACTTTTTAAAAAACAAAATAGGTTATTGAAAGCATGTGCTATTACCCTAATAACACAGCTGCTTTTATATATTTTAAGTGTTTTCATTGCCATCATGCTTCTAGGACAGGATGAAACACACATATAAATAAAGCAACATAACAGACTCATGGAGAGTTACCAGGCCATATACCTCCACTTCAAGATATGGTATAATTGACAAATATCATTTAATTGGCGCTGATGTGGCTGCAAAGCTATGCTGGCAAAAACGACTGGCTGAAAACCTGCGATGTGAAAACAGTTCAGATGGGACCTTAGGGGATGGCCTGGTCATAGTCAGGGAAGCTCCAGCAATAATGGGTTTGCAAACATCCCTCAGTGACTCGACCTTTGGAAACAACAGCACCCTAAACTGCTTTCAACCTGCTCCCTCTTCCCACCAAATTTCTCCTTTGTTTCCTTATCTGTCTAGCCATTAAAGAACTATCACGATTCCCATCAATACTTTGTCTCCTAATGCTAAAGCCATTAGCTTGTTCCAGCCCCCATTGTCTACTCTGTCAGAGAGCCATTAGCACCTTCCCCCCGAGGGCGGAAACAGGGTATTTAAACCCTAGCTCTGAGCCAGACAACTTGAAGTACTCTGGACACAGGGCATCACTCTGCTGCTCCAATTCTTGTTTTTGTACTACCCTTGGATCTTTAGTCTGAACCACATCACCTCTTCTCTTCTTTGCAGAATAGATAAATATCACCCACTTCACCCTAACTTCTCACTATCCAATTCTTCTTCCCTTTTCCTCCAGTTAACCATGCAGATTGTGACAGTGTTTAGATCTTGTGTGTCTATGATTGTTAGTACCCCAAAGTAAAACAAAGCATTCTTTGGATCTCCAGCTGGTGTCCCTGCATTAGTACTGGTATACACAGGTATAAAAGATCCTGCTAGGTTACTCCCCTCTTGTAAGCCTCCCCTTTGAGCTAATATGTTTCCAGGAGAGACTGGCATCGCAGCTGGACCTCTGAATCACCCACCTTTTGAGGTAACAGGAAATCCAAGTTTCATCCAGTCGTTAACATGTGCAGTTGCCTTATATTTAGGTAGCCATGTGAATCACGCTACGTAAGTCTCAGGGAAGCACTATTACACACATATTGGTACTGCTGCCAGGGATGTAGATATGGAGAAGGTCACAAAATGAAGGCATTGCTACCCAGTAAATATTCTGCTGCTCTATTTAATTTTCCTTCACTTCCCAAATTTCTAACATAACTATAATTTTAAAACGACAGTACTGCATTTAGAAATACAGCTTAGGCATCCAAAGAAAATGGGCAGGTAAAGTTACTAAGGGAATGTGAACGTAGACAATATAAGAATTCTAGGTATGAAAGATTTCCAGTGTCTTACTCTGCAAAACTAGAAATTTTGGTAGTGTAAGAACATTCCTTTGGGACAGAATACTAGGATTAGGCCTAGTTCACCATATCATTCATTGATACTGACAGCAGAATAAAGGAAAGAATTAAGTAAAATATTAAAATGTATACTTTAAATCACACTGCCTGAGTTTTATTATCACATTTTATTATATTATTTATAATATATTATTTTATTATATTATTTATTATTTTAGACTGTCAAATCACAGGAGTTCTCAGGGGATTTTATAGTACTTTAAAAAGATACCAAATTCAAACCACAAAATTATGAGACACAATAATAAAACCAGGACATTTACATTTTATATTTTTTATTTCGTTTAGCGCTGACCCTTATATCTTACCAATGTGATGCAATGACTTGGACCAGGAAGCCTGAGGTCAAATTTGCACTCAACTGTGAAAATCACTGGTTGAACCTGGTGCAGCTGGCTTTCAGCCTAAGATATCTCATAGGGCTTTTGAAGATAAATTGGGGTAAAACCCAGGTATCCCATGATGAAGATAGGGACACAAATGCAAAAATCAATTAATGATCTTTCCACTGTCCACTTTCCAATGTTTTCAACTGATTCCTAACTACAAACAGTTATAAATTGTACTTCCCTTACCAAGTTTGTAAGAACAGCAAATTAAAACAAAAATCCTTTTAAAACTCAGAAGTAGATTAATACAATTCTTTGTCTAAGCAATTTAGTATTTGACATCACAACACCTTACGCATAAGAGTTCAATTACCATTGCTGAACTAATTTAGAACTAGAATTTCATTGTAGAATCACATAGAAGGGGAATTTCAATTGGGCATATTGTATAAATATCTGAAAAAACAGCAATGTAAAATGCTTTTCCAGTCATGATCTTTGTTTCTACACTCTCAAGTGTAAAAGCCTCTATTAAAATCTCCTAGATCCTACTTCAGAAAAGAAATGCACATTTAATGCACACATTGATTATATTCCAGTATGTTTTATGTATTTCTCATGTATTTCTCTTCCTAGACTTCCTCTCTTGAATATAGCAATCTTGTATCTTCTATGCAAAAACATCCATAAACTGTCCAATGTAATGCACACTTAAATACCTCTGATCTTGGCCATATCCTTGGATGGCTAAAGACAGAGAAAGCAAGATAACAGGCAAAAGTCTCCTTTTAGCAATCATTCCCTGTGTAAAAATGCAGCCATTTAAGTTCTCGCCTTCTATTCAACTGTCTGCTATACATGTGATGAAATACATTGTTCTGCACCAGCAATTGTTATTGATAAAACAATAGTGCTCTCTCCTAATCTTTAGATCAGGATGTTTAATTTCACTGGTCTACAGAGAAAGTTGTTATCTTTCACAGGACTGTTAACTAAAGACAATGTAGTTTTTCTTCCTCCTTTCTTCTGTGATGTGTACAGCACACTTTGTAGCATCAGCCTCCCCTGAGTTCAGTGCTATGTTCCAGATTATCAACCAGTGGTGTGTGTATACCTGTGTATGCGTGGTTTTGATCACATTAAGAACCAAAAAAAATAAAAAATCAGATACATCTACTGATTCACCAGAAAAGGTTATGTGTCAAAAGACACTGGCAGAAAGCATCACACAAAAATAAAATTAGGGGAAATAAATGTGAGTGCAGGGGACAACAATGGAAATAATAGTTTGTATTTCTATTTTAAATGCCTCTCTCTATGCTATATGCATAGTAGCTAAAGGCAAGCTGGAAACCAGCCAGGTCCTGGCTGCCAGCAAAAATTTTGTCACCTCCTTTGAACATCTGAAGTATGTTTACCCAATAGATTTCATTAAATTACACTTCCATTAGGAAGCATACAATGTTGATACTCATCTCAAAGATAAAAGGGATTGCTAAGAGGCATGTCATCCTGCTCCCCAGCTGATTGCTATTTCTGGGCCAATCAAGGAAAGGAGCCAGAACAATACTTAGTTAAAAAAAATGCAGCATCTCCCCAAGGACTCCATGCTAAGAGACTGCAGCTCCATTATCAAAATGAGCATATCATTAATGACAATACAAATACAGTGCGTTATTTTAATACAACTCGTACACAACAAAACAAGCTGTATTTGGGTCATTAGCTGAATTTGTAAAGCAGTGTTTCCAGTGGTTAGCAACTCTTTATGAAGGCAGGACGTTTTTCAGGTTGGCAAGGGCAAGGCAAAGATTTCACAGCATCCCCAAATACAAAGCATCATCTCAAAATACCACATCCACAAGCACACCAAAGAGTTTGGACGGCTTTATAGTAGCTAATAAGCAATCTAAACAGAAGCCACTGATTTACATAAAGCAAGAAATCATTTAACCATTGTGATCTCTGCAATTAAATATTTTGGAAGGAGATTTATTGTAGACCATTATAAGCACAGTTCGACTGCCATGGATACCACTTCTCAAATATTTTTTCTTTTTAAAGAAACAACCCATTATTTGCTATGCTGCAAAACCACACAAAACATTGCGATGCAAGAAAAATGCCACACATTTATTTGGGGAAAATGAAACATGCATAAATAGAATAAGGGATTGGGAAACATCCTTTTCATTGGAGATGAGATTTAAAACTCAAATACTAAAAGAGTAAAACTTCATGACTTTCCGTAGGCATTCCTACCTGTACATATTCATATTTCTCACTGTGCCTTGAGCAACAGATTTGGCAAGCTATTCACCTGGAAGGAACCAGTACTTACCTACCTAGCAAATAAGAGACAACAGAGACTTCAGGAGCATTAAAGGAAAATGAGGAGGAAAAGGTAATCCGCCTCTCAGAAGACAAGGTCCAGTTATCACCCCCAGACATTCATGGAAATAAGAGATTAAAATAAAATAAGTTCCAAATCAAAATTCATGACAAAAAAAAGTTGCCAACTCTATTGACATCAACTGTTCTGTGCACATGAACTTCCATAAACGTTCCATTCCATAAATGAATTATGCAACTTCCATTTCAGCTGATCTTTTTCAACAGGCAGACAAGCTTGTGGTTGAGCTATATTTGACATACCATATGAACTCTAATTATCTGCCTTTTTGCAATTAATCATCTCACAATTACATTTCCTGCACCTATAAGCATCCAGCTGGGAACAGAGTTTTAATCTAGGAAATAAAAAAAGAGGACTCAGGTTTCTAACAAATTGCTTCTAATTAACCAGAACCTTTCCTAGTCATTCCAACCTAAAGATGCCTACAGCAAGTTAAACAATTTATTGTTTGCGTTCTTAATTATATTTTTACAATTTCATTTAAATTTCCCTGATGAATAAGTAGCTTGCTGAAAATGAAAACCTCTTATCATTTAACTAAACAAACATTCTGCAGAGAAATAAATATGCAAGGGAAAAGAAACCTAAGCAAACAATTAAAAAAAAAAGATTAATGAAATACCGATAGGCAGAAGAATCAGCATGCAAATCCTGCTTTTTGTGGGGGAAAGGTACAAAGAGTCTGAATAGCACAACTCTTGTGAAAACTAGTTGATATTGCGAATAAGATTAACAGCATAAGATTTTAAGAAGTTTGGAAGATCCATGCTGGATAAGATGAAAGCCTTGTTTAGCCCATCATACTCTTCCACCAGTTGTCCACAAGAAGTCCTCCAGAAGGACATGAGTGCAAGAGTTCCCTCTTAGTCATGCTTCCCAGAAACTCACTGAACAGAGGCAAAGTCTCTGGTACTGAAAGGAAAAACAATAAGGAAAATGGAAGCTAGTTTGACTGTTTTAGACTTACAATTGTTCTGGAAAATTCTATTCCATCATAGACTCCCTCATGCCTACTGCCTAATAGCATAAGCCCGCATATTACCTTCTTCTTACCATTTGCATTTCCTTTGCTCAAGTTCCATCAGCTCTGGATCTTCTGTTATAATTACTAATCTACCATATTATGCTCATACCATAAAGAATCATAAAGTTGAGGCAGCAAGCCAACAGAAACAAAACGTGTGTGAGGCAAATGATGGATTTAAGTGCAGAACTATAGGAAGGTGTGGCCTAGAACATAATGCAACTGAATAAAACTAGTAAAATGAGTAAGTCAGACAGAATAACCTATTTGAATGGTAAATAGGTTTTACAGAGATATGTTTGCCATGGTTTACCGGGCCAATGGGAAAAGACTCAACTTGAAGAGGAGAGTTCCTCTTTTTTTTCCAGAAGAGTTTACTACTTCAATTTGAACCTGAATGGCAAGGATAACATGAACTGAAATAAAAATGACTATTTTTGTATTCCACAAATATCATTAATAGTCCAAAACAAAAATCTGCTTGAAAGCCAGGGGAAATAAACAGAGAGTCACTTCTATGACCTATACAAAAGAAGCAGACTCTAGAGGAAAAGCCATGAGTACAAAAATGTCCAGTGCACAACACTGTTGTTATCACAAAGAACTAATCAGATAACAAGGAATAGCACCAATTATCTGCATGGTGGTAGATGAGGAAACTTAGGGGAGTGGGTACAGCCCCTTCCCCTACATCACCAATGCTCCCTCACATGGTCTAGGGAACTAGACATGGTCACAACCACACAACCAGCAGTCTGTTGCTATGCACATGCATAACTGAAACAATATGTTGATGAGCATGGCTTTATGTCTCTGAGTACGGATGACAGTTCATGGGAGACTAGCAACTGTGTTGTTGAAAAAGAAATTTAACTCTCCTCACAATGTATAAATAAAAATAAATAACCCTTTCCAATAGGCACTAGTCGATCTCGTGAATAAAGCCCCATAAGATATTAACCTGATGTGGGCGAGCAAGGAAGATACTGAGAGCTGCTTCTCTATACTGGCCATGGAAAAGGAGAGTTTTTTTTCTCTAGTGCCCCACTTTGCTTTTTTACTGAGCATTTAGCAAAAACTTGCCAGCATGTGATCCATGGTCACCTATGGATTCTAGGCAAGTGCTTCAATATACATTTGGACTAATCTCTGAGCAGACTATTTTACTGGTCACATGAATGTACTGTTCAGCACCTGAATAATCTTCTTGGAGAGTTTAGGGAAACTCTTCCCCACAGAGCTTCAGTTGGTTGGAAAGCATCAATTATCAGCAGTATATTGTTGACTCTATATCTTCATTTTAGGAGATCTTGCTGCAGAATAGACACACACAATTAATCATAAAATCAGACTATGCTAATACCTGAAATAATCCATGATGTAGACCAGCAATTCTCAGTGGGGTTACAGGGGGCCCTGGAACATTTCAAGCGGGTCATGGATTAGCAGCGTACCTTGGAGTGCGCGAAGGAGGGGCGGGGCCAGGCAGAGAGGCAGGGGTGAGGCTATGTTGTGTGGGGGCGGGGCTATGTCATGGTGGCATGGCTATATTGCACGGGGCGGGGCTACATCACGCGGGGGTGGGGCTACATTGCATAGAATGTGGCTACATAGTGTGGGGGCAGGACTACATTGTGCAGGGCGTGGCTATGTTGTGTGGGGCATGGCTACATCACATGGGGGCAGGGCTACAGCTCATGGGGGAGGGAGGGCAAGGAGCAGCAGCACCCCCAAAAAATTGCCATTGAGGACGCACTGCCTCATGACCCCCTCGTCCCTATGCCAGTGTCACAGACTGAGAGACCTGTGAGAAGGGGAGCCCCAAGGATTTATGGGGGCCATGGCAACTGAACCAATGAAATACCCAAGCATCAACCTTAACTGGAGTCAAGAGTTTACCTCCTATTTTCAATCTTTCCAACACACCATTTGACAATTTCTTTGACAAAATCCAAGAACAGAATTTATATTGTGACAAGAGGTGACCTCCAACTGTCAATTGTCTAAGTTGGAGCCCAATATCATGACACTTGCAGAAAAGCACCAAGCTCAAGGACTGCATTAGGCCTGATAGATTTTTAGTTTCATACAGTTTTTTTTTAAAGTTTTATCCAGTATGTCAGAATGTTCAAGTTTTCTTAGTGTTCAGTAATAAATTATTTTCTGTCTATCTGTTCATGTTGTATCCCTTTCTGATTGGGGGTGGGGGCTGGAACCTAGGAAGAGCTTCTAAGGGGGCTGTGGCTAATAAAAAATAAAAATAAAAAAAATGTGGCAACAAGGAACATCAAAAAAGCTGCAAAATATGCAAGTAAACAAGAGTGACTTGTTCTCATATAAGTGTAAAATTTATAAATATCTTATTATATTGGTAGGTTCATTAGAAGCATGTCTAGATCAGTATTAATATAGTAAAGTGATTATCACTTGGTCAAGAAAACATGTTGAGCATTACCAATTATTTTCACTGTAATACACTGTATACATTTTGCTTAAAAAGAAGCTTGGTTTACGCAGCCCATCAGTATATATTCCCAGGAACTAAACATCCATTGAGTCAAGGACAAAAAGATTTCTCAGATAAGAACTAAAAAGAATTAGCAGGAGGGGGAACTACACCCAAACTGTAGTCATTTAAGTAGGAACACCAGAGAGGTGCTCTTAAGTGCAAATCTTTCTTGTTTCAGTATTGTTTGCCATGCTCAAGGAAAAAAAAGAGCAGTGATAAGAGGTTTAAAAAAAACTTTGAAAAGTTTAAAAAGCATGTAACTTAAAACTAACATCTCTTCCAACACAGAAAGGTTAAATTGTGGGGTTGACATTTGCATTTGTTACGATGTCAACACTTCCTGCCTATCAGCTAACATACAAACAATATCTAAAGATGTCATCTACATATTTATACCAAAGGAGTTTATGAACAAGACCTGTCAGTATATTTTAACACCTCTCCAAAACGTCAGCTTTCATCAGGTGTAAACACAACATGTATAATTTATTAGTTTAGTTTAATATAAGAAGTTGACAATCAGATGTCACCACAACTATTGATAAGGTAAATAAGGACTATAGGAAAATGTCAAAAAGTTATTAAAATGTTTTGCTGCTTCTTAAGTGAAATTGGATTCATTGGCTCTTGCTTATCCTTGGATATGTTGCATATTTTCCTTTCTGACCCCTTACAGACCAAAACCATAGCCAGCAAACCAAAGAATAACAGCCAAACAACAATGTCCTTTTAAAAAGATTGAAAGGTATTTATTATTCCTAAACATATGCATATATTGGCACTGAAGTATTTGTTTTCATTTGTACACATATTGAGGGAACACCCTTATTCCTAAATTCCTCAGTTCACATATTTGCCATCAAATCTCATATTGCCATCCCTTACTTAATCTCTGTCATTGGTTTGTATGAAAATGAAAGTCTGCAGACAACACTGATTTGCTATCATACTGTCACACAAAACCAATTCTACGTGCAATTACCCAGAGTTAAGATACAATTAGATTATTAGTACTTGCTATAAAGTTTTCATAGAACTACAGTCTTGAAACTTGCTTTTACTAGCTGTCACTACCGCGATGATTCTTTCCAACCACATCTAGATAATCAGAAGCTTCTGCATACTTAATTTACTGCGATGATCTGTTTACAAAATATGCAGGAGATGCACTTCACAAAGAACTAAGCATCATGTTTAATATGTGGGTAGAAGCTAGGGTTGCCAAGTGAAATACAGGACAGGGCTCTTGTACCCTTAAGTCATGTAAAAGAGACAATTTCAGTAGGTCATAGAAAAAATATCCTCTGAAATTCTCTATTTTACATGACCATTAAAGGTTCAGAAGCCCTGTATTATATTTCTTCTAGCAACACTAGTGGAACCTGTTACGCATACCAAAACCGGCATAAAAGCAACCATGAAGGCTGCAGTCACTTCAGTATATGGTCTTAATTAAACCACACACAGAGCTGGTTTTAATTAAACCATACACAGAGCTCTTCTTCAGACCAATATGACAAGATATGCCAATGATAATTAACCATCAAGGAAATTTTTGCATGATATTCAGTAAACTTTTCCCACTATAGAAAGTTTCCATCAACAGAATGGGCAGGGGAAAACAATTTCTCTCGACATTATAGCTCTCATCATTTAAAAGCTGCTCCAGGTTGGAGGGACCCTCTGGAAAAGACTGTGAGGGCACAGATGTTTGCAAGAAGGAAGAAAAGCCCCGTTAGGGCCAGTTTTGTAATGCTGGTTTTTGCTCTTTCAATTTTCTTTTCCATGGGGAAGAAGTTTTTACATCTGCAGAGGAAATAAAAGTCATGTAAAGACTAGACTTCTGTTCTAACTTTGTATGAACCACTAAGCTAGTAAGCTTCAAAAATTGCCTTGGAAGCCACACTGGGCTACTACTGCTGTATAGTAAGTATTGATACAACAGTAGTTCATAGCTTATCTATTGCTCAGTCTTATAAACCTAACAATGTCAACGATTAAATTTTAATAGCAGTATCCTATGCATGTCTTCTTAGAAGTAAATGACATTGCATAGGAATGCTGTCTCATCTTTCAGAGCTGCCACAGAAAAACAACAAGACAGAGCAGTCTATCGTGTTCTATTAAAAGTGAGAAAATGGAGCAGTGTGAACATACCACACAAACTTGCATCTCAAATAATGCATGCCAACCTCTCAAATCAGCATATAGTGCAACTAAAACAGTAAGTTAATTCAAAAATCTACTGATGCATCTGGATCATTTGGGAAGAAGCCATGATGTTACAAATACGAAAATAAAATCACAACACACCAAGCAGTTTTCTCATAATGTTTGATATTACAATTTATGCCAAAGCTAGGAACACGAACCACAGAAAAGTGTGGGAATGGAAACTTTGAGTTAAACCCATTCCAGAAGGCTAGAATATGTTAGCTGGCGACAAATATCAGCGTGCCAAAGCAACAGATGCACACAGACAGATTTTTGAAGCAAAACTAAATGCTTCACACTTAAGATGAGCACTCAGAAAAGGTAGACCCAATAAAATTACGTGTAGAGGTTAGCCTTTGAGTATAGGATCCAATTTTTGTTTTCTAGTGTCTTCTCCAGAAATGGACATATTACTTTCAGCTGGGTGGAAATTTGGATTGATATCTATGTCCATGTTTTTCCCCAGCTACATGAAAATACAATTTGTCTAGGGAAAAGGTCTTACCACATCATTACTGAGCAATAAAAACCCTCATGCTTAGCAGCAAGACAGGTAGTGTTAACTCAGAAGCCTAACCATATGGGATATTTTTACCTTCCCACCTCCATCCGCACAAATATAAGCGGCAGGATTTCATTTGCCTTCAGAAAGTTAATATGACACTTAAATACTTTCATGTTAATTCATTATCTCTTGTTGCCTCGATCATGCAACAACAACAACAAGTGTGTTTAGATTTGCGTGCCACTGTACAACTTTGAGAAAGAATGGCAGTGAATGTGAATGAAATAGGCATAAAGCAAGTTGGTGATCTCCTACTTTGTAATTGGAAATTCAAAGCTGATGAAAAATCAGTGCAACAATACTTTAAACTCACTGTGAAAGAAAAAAAATACAGTATTTCAGCACTGTATAAATAAATAAATTGCATAAATTGTTGTCTTAGCCTCACAGCACAAGGCAAATCTAAACGTCATTGGTGAGCTCCAATACTCAAAAGACTACATAATAGGAGCATAGTATTTCACATATACATAAATAGCCCTACAAGTTTCGGATGACAGAACTGCTTCTATCAGGAGAATCCAGATGGGGCAATTGCCCCATTCCACTGCATCCACCAGACACCCCAAAAGCCCAGTCTGGAGGGCTCACAAACCTGCTACATGTGGTTCTCTGGAGGCACCAAAATCTGAAATGGGGAGAGGAGGGGATGGAAAAGTTCCATGGCAACAACAAGAAGCACTATGGACATAGTTGATAGCAGGAAGAGTAGATATTTTATGTTATCTGAAGTTACTAGGACAGTGATAGAGCATTTAATTTAGGCCATAGCTCAATTTGCTGCCTGCAATTCAAAATTCATGAGTTCAGCACACATAAAGACTTTGCCCAAAAAATCTCTAAGCATCAGTTCTCATCAGAAAATAGGAACAGCGACTACACCGAACTGTTGTGATGACAAACCAGATAAAGATCTTAAAGTATCTCTCTAATTAAATTACTAAATTCAGGAGAATATTCAGTTCCTTCCATTTTTTTTTCAAGTTCACCAAGCCTATGATGAGTTGTTTCTTTCTTAATTTAAAAAAAACAACAACCCAGTTTGGATTGATGTTTAGCTGTAACTATATAGTTACTACCTAAAAATTACTGGTGGATTTGAAAATGTGAGTGAATTTTTTAACTGTTTCTTTTCCAAAATGATTTGTCATAAAAGGGACTTTATCAGGCATCTATGTACAAGTTCATTTCCTGCACACAACTTCACCTTAAAAGAAAAGCTATGTTTTGACCATGGCAATTAGTCTCTTCATGTTCTGAACACTAAATTCTATTTTCCCATTAATTTTTAAACCTATGTGGCTCTAACTTAAAATAAACTGTACATCAAAAGAGTGGAAAATAAACAGCCAGGAACACAATTTGACGAATTGGGTTTATTTAGTTTATTTAGCTAAACAGGGTCCATTGGATCTCTTTAATAGGCTGACAGTTGCACTGGGCTGGTTAATAAAACATTCAACACAGTGTCTTCAGCCAATATAGAAATGCAAATCCCACCAGAAATATTTTATTCATGAAACAGTAATTTCAGTTACTACCAAAGCTGAAAAAAAAAAGGAAGAAAGAAAGAAAGAAAGAAAAGGAGAAAAAAATCCACAAAAGCTACTACCCTAACTTTCTTTGCAAACAAACAGTGCCATCTAGTGCTCATATAAAAGGAAAGCAAGATGAAAAGGTCTTTATTGTACTGAGATCTTCCATTTTAACTTTACTTCTTGCCTTTCCTTTGAATAAGCAACTTACACTTAAAGTTAGCGAAACTGTGAAAGGTAAAGTCCAGTTAAGAGTATTTTAACAATACCAACAATAAGGAAATCAGAAAGCAACATAGAAACTTGGTGAAGGGTTAGAAATGAAGATAAAACCCAGCTTTGGATGGAGAGAAAGCCATCTGAGAGTATACTAAATGCATGCTTGTTTCTATCTCACATATAGAGTTGGAACACCCAATATATTTGTTTAGTTACAGAATACAGGTATTCTGTTTTAAATATTCCCACTTTTATTAAATCCAGGAGACCACATGTGACATCATGAGCCATAACTCCATGACCTTACAGGACTCAGGAATGATCATATGCTTTGGTCCAGACTATTTAAAAGACCGTATCTCCCCATGTGAGCATGCCTGAGTTTTAAGACTTTTGGCGGAGGGCTTTCTCTTAATCTGATTCTTTGTAAAGGCATATTTGGTCAGGACATAGGAGAAGGTCTTTTTGGTGGCTCCCCTCAGATTGTGGGATTCCATCCTGTGAGAAGCTAGCTTGTTTCCATATCTGTTCTCTTTTTGCCAGCAGGTGATGACCTTTCTCTTAACCCAGGCCTTTGAGTGTTCACTGTCTAATGACAACAATAATTTAAAACAGCGCAGCACACACGCCCCACTAAAAACTTTTCCATGTACCTACTTTATCACCAAATGCCTATTAAAAAAAAAAGTTTTTACCTGTTGACAGAAGGAGAACCGGGAGGGAGCCAACATGATCCCAGGCTATGGAACTGTTTTGCCACAGGCTGGGTGCTGCATTGTGTTTGAACATTTGCTGTCATGGCTTAAAATGATTTTATATTGTTCTGAAGTGTTTTAATATGGTATCTTATTTAATTGTGTTTTAACTTTTTTTTTACACTATTGTTAGTTAATATACTTTGTTATAACTCTTGGGTGAGCCACTTTGGATCCCATTCAGGAGAAAGGTGGGGTATACATAAATAAGACAAAAATAAGCTTGGCTGCTCCTGAAATACGAACCCAGGCTAGTGACTCTTAAGCCTTCTTAAACTTTTGGGAAGAAGGGTACCTTGGGCATCTCTTCTACTATTAGCATCTGGATACTTTAAGCTTCAGATGTGGACAGATAACAGTGACATAGAAATTACCTCAACATCATCAATCCACTCAGAATCAAAGCATTCATGGGGAAAAGGGAACATGCTCCACGTATGTATAAATCCCACTTCAGGAACCATAATACCAAGCGCGGGGGGGGGGGGCGCGCTGGGACTTTGTTTGTAAACTATAATTAGAACTGCCAAATTTACAACCATGAGATCCTACTTGTACGTGCAGAAGGCAGTGGAGAGTTCCTTAGTCACCTGTGGAATAACTTTTGGCAGGGAAAAGACAAGGGAATGCATTCCTGTTGGTTCTCCTAGACTTCTTTGGAGCTTTTCATACAATTGATCATTGCATCTTTCAGGGCAGAGGGACTGCTTGCACTGTATGTTGTAGACACTCTGTTACCATTCTTCAGCCCTTATTTTTATGGATGATTCCAGAAGGTGGTGCTGTGAGACTACTGCTCTCCACCATGCATATTTATTTCTGGTGAGCCTTGTGGCTCAATTCTTGTCTTTCTTGCTTTACGACATGCACATGAAACTGCTGGGAGAGGTTGGCTTTCACACTGGTGAGGTGCCATCTGTACAAGGATGATGCTTAGCGCTGTCTCATGTTTTAAAACGCAGGCGAAGCAGTGGGAATTCTGAGCTTGGTTCTGGATTCAGTAATGGATTGGGATGACAGCCAATAGAATGTCAAATCCAGATAAGGCTGAAGTAGTTTTAGTAGGCAGTCTTCTTGCCTAAATATCACTTAATAAATGGTGTTTAACTTGCTTTGCATAGGTTTGTACTCTCATGGAAAGACAAGTTCACAATCTGGGGATGTTCACAGAACCAACCCTATAACTTAACAGAGTGCCCTTTCTCAGCTTTGGCTAATATATCAGCTACCAGACAGAGACAGGCTGTTTAGATTTACCGGATTATTGCAATGTGTTATCCATGGGGCTACACTGAAGATAAGTCTGGAAATATCACATAGCAGTGAGGCTGCTTACTAGTTGTTTTGAACATACTGTCTACTGCTGGATCAGCTGTGGTACTTACCAATTTCTGGACATGATTCAAAGTGTCAATGCTGACACTTTACATTCCTAAATGATATAGGACCAATCTGCCTGAAGGAGCACTTTCTCCCATATGCTCTTGCCTTACCATCATCCTTAATCCTTCTGTATGCTGCCACCCACAGTAGTGCAACTAGTGGCTGTGAGAGGAGATAAATCACAGAATCACAAAGGTGGAAGAAATCACAAGAGCCACTGAGCCCAAGCCTCTGCCATGCAGAAATGCAGCATCAAAGCATTCCTGACAGAAGATGTCTTCTTAGTGGTGCATCTGTGGAATACCTTTCCAGATAAATTTGCCTGGCATCCTTCTTAATAACTCCCAGACATCAACTTAAACCTCCAAAAACACTGAGTTCTTGGTTTGCATTTTCACTTTTACTATTTATTATTTACTATCTACTATTTATAAAATTTTAACAGTTGGAGAACAATTTGGCTAGTTTGGTAATTTTGGTTACGATTTCCTTAATTGTTTTGAATTTTTAGATATGGAAACTTCCCCAAGGGCATTTGCCAGTTTTGTGATAGGTAAGAATATTAAAATTAACCCATCATTTTCCAAAGCAATGGGAAAGAATGCAGTTACTGTGTTTCAACTGACTTTTCAACTGTTTCCTTTCCTTTTACTCACCCATTACCTCTTGTAGCAAGCAGAAATCTATAAAGAGAAAGGTAGCAAAAAGACAAGAGAATAACTACATCTTTTCTTCCCACCTTTGAGGTTTTAATGATCCTGAATCTCCTGACTATGATACTGAAACCTTTGGTGTAATCATCTCCCTATTAATTGTATTTGAAGGAGTGGCAGTAGGCTAGAGTAATTGGATTGTAACAGTATTACTTAATCAACCAATCATCCTCTTCCCTTTAAACTTGTTATGCTAACCTTTCTTAAAATCCTTCTTGTGCAGTTCATGAGCCATGCACAGAACAAGGCTCTGTAAGCTGTACCCTAAAGGCTCATGAGGAAACAAATAAAGTGAGCTTAACTTGAAATGGTCCCTAAGGAATCTCAATTAAGACATCCATAGCCCTAGAGGTTAATTAGAAATTAAGATTGTTAAAATTGTCTTTCACACTTCCTTCTAAGAGATCACTTCATCACTAGTAAGTAATAGAGAAATAACTATGTTCTGTCATACGCACACCACAGAAGAAAATTTAATATGCTCATTTCAGTTGCAGGAAGAAAGAAACTTTCCCTAACTTGAAAATAATATTGAGCTTTAGCCAACTGTTTTAGTGGCCCAGTTTCATCCACAAGCTGCAAAATCACCACATTTACCTCAGCTCAGACCCGATAGAAAATTCATCCATTAGACACTTTTTCCGGCAGCTTATCCTGGTGAATGGATTATGGGAGTTTTCACCATAGAGTAAACCAAGTATGCGAGAGTGGTTGAACCATCTCACAATCTATTTCTAACACTTAGACAGTACTTGACAGGTAAACTTCTTCACCATATTAAAACAGCACACAGTTACTATAGCACACTTATTTTTCCCCATGTGATTTGAATCAGAATTGCATAACCCTTCATGTGGTCTTTTGTCTCACTCCTTCACTGATTCCTCCAGGTAAATTTTACAGGTAAACTGTGTACTTGATAGATTCTGACCCCCCTCAGCCATCAATAGACAGAGCATAACAGGCATCTGAGAGACCATAACTCAAGAAAGGTAAACGGAAGGGAGAGAATCAGTGAAAATCCGGTGTTATTTTACAAGGCAGTGAAGGGAAGGTGTCACCAGTTACAGCTCTCTAGCTGTTATAATCTGTAGCATATTTCCACGTCTTTCTTCAAATATGTGTACCTCTAGTGGGACCAGCACATTTCCTGTGGTCAAGCCACACATTTTTTCCTTTGTGCCTGTAAGTGTTCTGTGATATGCATGAATAGTGTCTGTGACATTTCTAATATCAAGCAATAGAAATCTGCTATTCCTTCACCTTTTCCTTTCAATATACCTTTAAAGGTTAACTGATTCAACCTTTTTTTTTTTTACCTTTTAGAGATTTTAACCTTTAGCCACTACAGTACTCAAGAATAGGAGTCCCCAAGCATGTGTTTCTTGTTTTGTTTTTATTTGAGTTCAAGAAGTAGAGACTCTCCTTGGGGCTATGGTATGCTCTTCTGTGGACATTTTACTTTTTCTAAATACTATTATTTGCAAATATTTGTTGGCATGCTCACACTGATACTGTATACAGGGAGTACTGTTCCCTTCCTTCCTCTCTCTCTCTCTCTCCCCCCCCCCCCTCACACACACATCCTCCTTTTAAAGTTGCAAACTGTTATACACCTGCATATAGCACGCATGGAGGTGAATAAGATGTTTATTTTTAATTGTGATATTAGTCTCTAACCTCTAATCATAATGTCAGCAAAAACTGTTATTAGATCACTTTCAGTGTAACAATACTGCTTTGAAGCTGTACATGGGAAACCTTTCTGCAAGTACCAAACTACAGCCCCATACTTGGCCACAAGACAGACCTAACTACACAACAGTGAATAAGCTACACTGAATAGGAACTGATAATTTGCCTAGTGTCTAAAAGTTGTCTACGGCATTCTAATTCCATATGACATTCTATACATTGACTATTTCCTGTCATTATTAGCTGATCATCTACCACAACATTTGATTGTACCTTCCCTGAGTAATCTACATCTACGTAATGTAAGTTCTATGGGGGAAAGCCAAAAATAAATTCTATTCCTTTATCAGCGTTTACACCACAAAGTTCTTAACTTTACAGAATCTTTACCGAAACTTTACAGAAGTTTATATATATATTTTAAAAAAAATACTTATGACCAAACAGAAGATACTGTCTTGCATGCTCTGAACTGGTTTGGCAAGACCAACATGCCTACTAATACAGATGTACCAAAAAGGCAACTAAAGCACTTTTAAAATCTGTTGTAATCACCTGCACATACATATTGTGTAAACCCATCATGGGATACTTATATCTCCCCATCATAAATGCTTACATATTCTGTAGGAGAAAGTAATAGGGCTGCTTGTCTGATGAAACCAATTCTTATAAGATATCAAACACAAATTAATTATATGTCTTCCATCAATGATCAGTGTGACCTATGTACAGCATGCTTTGTTAGTACCTGTAAAGTACTACAGGGAGCATCTGTCAGTGAGTCAATATTTTTTGGATCACAAAGGCAAGTCCAGAGAACAAGTACAGCAAAACTTGTATTATAACTGAAGTCTTCACAAAATATGGCAACTGTCTATAACAGCATTTATTCATAATTTTAATAAAAGAACGGTGATACATATATATATAGAGAGAGAGAGAGAGAGGGATTGAGAGAGAGAGAGTGCAATCTAAAATCAAAACTGAACAAACTGTATCTTCATTGCTGTGAAAAGAATTGGAGCTGGATCTATGCTGACATACATGCACGCTAGTATGAATGGCAGAGATTTAAGACAGACTGAATACCAAGAGCCAAGAATGCTTAGGTATTAATTCTTATGATTTTGGCCTAATTTGTAAGTACTGGTTTAGATGCTCAAACAATAGTGAAAATCTCTGGAGAACCAACAGAACTCTCTGGCTCAGAACTGGAAAATATAATTATAAGTTAATGATAAGCTTGATATCTTAGTTAATTATAGCAATATGAATGTGAATAAGCATAAAAGTGCAGACACACACACATAAAAACATAAGAAGAACTTTTCTGGATCAGACTAAGGGCTCATGCAGTCCAGCTCTCTGCTCATACACTGGCCAATATGTACACAACAGCATACTATCTCTAATACTGAAGTAACATATAACTTTCATTACTATTACTCATCAATAACATCATCCTCCACAAATAAGCCCCTTTTCAACTCATCACTACATCCTGCTGAAGTGAAGTCTATAGCCGGTACTGTGGAATAAAAGTACTTTTTTCTTTCTCTTGAACATCCCATCGTCCAGTTTCATTGCATAACAATTGATCCTATTAACATGAAAGAGAGAAAGCTCCTTCTCTATTTTATCCACACCAAACATAGTTTTATATACTGCTTTTGTGCCCCTTCTTACCTTTTTTCTAGATAAAAAAAAAATCCACACAGGTCAGTACACACTATTCATGAAAATTTGGAAATCGATTGTTTTCTTTATAATCAAAAATTCAGGTGATAGAATAGGATACCATCTTTATTTGTTTCATCAGTGTTAACATCTGTTTCATTTGCACACTTTCAATGATATTTTAATATACTTCCATCATGTGTACAGCTTTTTTTCTACATTAACATTTTTCCTACATCTATCCTTACTATTAATGTCATTAATAATACTTACTATTAATGCCACAGTAGTCCCCCATTTCTTCTTAGGTGTTCGTAAGACACTGTGTAATATCCCATTCCTGTCTACTTCAGCTCACTCACCCCAAGTACTGCAACATCTACATGTTCCATTTCATGTTTTACAGTGTCTAACTTCCCCTGATTCATGCTTCCCACATTCTGTATTCTTATTCTATATGTTGGAAGCTTCACCCTTTCTTTTAATCTCTGAGCACATCAGCTAAATATCCTTTCAGTTTGAGTCCGGTTGTGTCATTAGCCACAGCACTACTCATATTTGTCTTCTGCTCTTCCCCAGTAGTTTGTTGAGTGCCTTCCAACTTGGGTGTCTGATCTTCTGACACTATCCCTTGTTTCATTTTGGTCTGTCTCATCATAGAGTTTTCATGCTAAAAGACATTCAAAAGTAGTTTACTAGTGCCTCCTTCCTTAAAGGAAGAAGCCCTAATGATGTTAAGAAAAAGAAAACAGCCCAATGTCCCTTTACATATACAGTGTTTTCCCTTCCATACGTTTAGCTGCTGTGTATATCTCAATAAATATGTGGAAAGGGAGACACTGTAAACGTTAAGGGACATTGTCCTACCTTATCGACATTGGTAGGGTTTCTTCCTTTAATAGACTTGCTAGTATGTAAGCTACTGATCCATAGGGAGAAGGGAGTACATTTATGTAGGGCCAGGACTAGGAAAACTCAGGGCAGATAGGAAAGGAGAAGATGAACAGAATGGGGGATGTAATAAGCTTTAGAAACCGGGAGTTAAGTAAAAGCGAGCAGGGCAGGGCTGAGGAAATTATTTCTAAGTTCAGGTATGCAACAGACTTTTGTGTCAAAGAGAAGTGTTAAATTAAAAATCATAGAGACATTAAGTAGCCTCCATTTTTTATATAAAAAAGATGAAAAAACATTAAAGAAATGCTAATCCATATATATTCTAGTTACTTTCTCAGTAAAGTGGCCAAGATAGATTCTCCAAAACTGAACCTCCTATTAACTTAGCCAAATCATTGCTTAACAATTGCATTTAAAAAGGAGCCAAGTGGAACTAGCTTTGAAGCTTGGAATCACAGAAGCTTTTCCCCATCACTTAATTAGAATTCACCAATCATTAGTCATCTCTGTCTTTAGCAGAAATGTATCTGAATCCAACTGAACTCCAATTTTCAATTCTGTTTCCTAAGAAAGCAAAAAGCAACTAAGAAATATACTGGTTGATAATTGTATTCCTCTTCAGGAGCACAGTTGCACTGTAAGAGGTATAGGAGTACCAAATGGTTGGAAGCATGCCTATGGTATTCCGCATTA
Source organism: Cyclura pinguis (assembly GCA_030412105.1). Classification (NCBI taxonomy): domain Eukaryota; kingdom Metazoa; phylum Chordata; class Lepidosauria; order Squamata; family Iguanidae; genus Cyclura; species Cyclura pinguis. The sequence continues at coordinate 70,604,997 of CM059601.1, read as the reverse complement.
GATAATAGCTGGCCTTTATGACAGTCACCTTGAAGAAGAGAAAGCCATGCACAAGCAGTACGTATTATCTAAAGAATCTGGAGATAGAAATTTGGCTTGCTGGCTCATGTATACCGTGGGCTTTTTGAAACAGTCCTCTGCAAAGAAGAATGTACACTCTAAGTAAACTGTACGCATGCTGATACAGAAATAATGGACAAGACTTATCAGTTTTCTGTGTGGACAGAGCTAATTTTTGTCTCTTCAAATTATAAAAACTGTTACAATTCTGTTCAATATGGGCTGGTAATATCCCAGCTACAGAGCTTTGATGAAAACTGCAGGGGGAGTTTTGGACTGAGAACACATTTCACCATTCCTGGAGCAACCAAATGCTAATTAGAAGGAAAAATGATTATGTCACAGTGAAGTCTATCTAAAACAAACATTAGAAGATTCATTACACAAAATACCATATATTAATTAACTTACAAAATCTGCTTCAAGTTTTTCCATTTCTTGTTTGTAGCTCCTCATTCTACTGCTGTACATGCTTCGGCTCTGTGGAGGAATTTCTCGAACTTCAAGCTCCATTTGTTCCAACTAGTGTTTAAAAATATGAAGGGGAAGTGGGAGAAAAAAAGACAAGGCAGATTGATTTGATGTGTGGGAAGTCAATTATTCCAGAAGGATTTTTTTGAACATAAATCCAATGAGATAAAGAAATAGATAAGTAATTTAATTACACTTCATAAAATTTCTACAGCATGTATTTATGGATTTATCAGATGACTGAAATCCTACCTTCAGCCGGCAGACCTATGTGTCTATTTGTACATGCCTTCAAGTTGCCTGCCAACTTATGACAGCCCCATGAATTTCATAGGGTTTCGTAGGAAAGCAATATTCAGAGGTGCTTTCTCTGTTCTCTGAAATACAGCCTACAGCACCTGTTATTTGTTAGTAGTCTCCCATCCAAGTTTCTAGACATGGGATTACCTGTGAGAAATCTACCTATAGGTGAAAAGGCTGCACAATGAGAACAGAATGACTCAATCACAGCATTAGTCACTATTGTAGCATTCTTTGTGCTATTTAAAATCTCCAGTGCAAAAACCTGCCAACAGTGCAAAAAACCATCTCAGAATTCCAGTTAATTTCAAGCTGAACAGCATTAAATGTACCATTAAATTCAGCTACATCAATTAACTCTGGAACCTCTCTGAAGTCTTTTTTAATGCTTATTTTGATGTCTGCCACAGAGTATCCTGAGAGATTTAATGTTCTTCCATTGTTTCTGCTGTGAGTCAAATTTGCTTCCATCTGTTCCCTTGTGCAGAGACTGATTTGTTTGTTCTATAGAGCATTTTAGCAGGTAACAGACACATACCAAGTTGGAGGACAAGGAGGTCAGTGATGGTAGAGCTGACTTATTTGGTTCCATATTCAGGTGATATGACTAATACTGTATGTTAGCCCTTAAGACTATGGACATCTAATGAAATTAAATAATAGATATTTTATCTTACATACTTAAACTCCTGAAATACACTGAAATTCACTTAGCTGCAACCATTCAGAGAATCTAGAGGTCTTTCAACTGGAAAACAAAGAACGTTGTTCATAATAACTTGATGCCAATCCTTTTGTCACGAGGTTTCAAAACAGAAACTTGGCTACTTTCATAGCATGTACAACATTAACATCATTTCATGCTTATAACATTTTTTGGGGGGGACTTCATATTCTACACAATATATGAAGAAACAAATTCTTTTTAATATTCACAACATTCAACATGTACTAGAAAGTGATCTCATTCAAAACTAATGTGGTTCAACTAGAACTCAAATTCTATGTATAAGATCAAAACGCTGCATATAGAACTTTGGCTCCCTTGTATTTAAAACAAAGTATCTGACAGCAAGAATAACAAACATTTGTGACAAGACTGCATTTGCTTATTATGAGCTTCAGATGTTCAGATGTTAACGTTCCAGATTATAATTATTTGTAGCATTGTAAAAAATAACTGATATGGTACTGATGTCTAAAGGAAAGAATGGCCACAGGTACAGGAACTTTTCCTTTCTAAGACAATGACAGTTCTCTTCCTGAAACACATCCATTCCATAGCCTAAAACCTACCAATAGAACACCTCCCCCCCACTGCACCTGGCCCTGGGACTGTCATGCACTAATTTACAGAGGAATTGGGAAACTGTGTTCCTCCATTCTTGGACTGCAATTCTCATCATCTCTTATCATCAGCTATTCTTGCTAAAGCTGATGGTAGTTGCAATCCTACAATTTAACGTAAGGCCACACATTCCCTACACGGGATCTGAGGAACTGGCTACTCATAAGAAAACCAAAACCTAGAATCAGGTCATTTATGAAGCTTTTAATACTAGGTTCTCCACAAACATGACGTGCACTGTGGAAAGGAAGTGGGTCATTACTACCAATATTCCTACCACAGAATGTTATCAAGGAGAATTAAGTATACATCTAAAAACAAATATCTTTTTTCGTATTGTGGCCCTTAACTAACGTAAAAGAAATACTTTCAGACTGATCTCATGTCTGTTTACTGAAAATTAGTCCTATGTTCAATGAAGCTTACCTCATGTAAATGTGCAGAGACCTGCCAGCTAAGTATTTTAATTACTGTTGCTGATAAGTGCATTCAAGTGCTTTCCAACCTATGACGACCCTAAGGAAAACCTATCACAGGTTTTTTTTTTTGTTTCTTGTTTTTTTCAGAAACATTTGTTCAGAGGGGGCTTGCACACTCACTTAATCCTGTCCAGGAGGGACCAAGTAGATGTACTGATGTCATCAGAGGCAGTGATGAAAGGATGTGGTGAAGATTCATTCTTTTATTAGAGAATATTTATAAATACAATTTACATAGAAACAGTAATACATATCAGATCCAAGGAATGCAAATGCAAATAAAAATAATAGTATATCAATAGCACATACAGAGCAAGTTTCATTCCTAGTTTCATCCAAAACATATTTAACAAGAAAAAGAGCACAGTAAAGGAGACCAATAATATATAATTTTAAATCACAAATAGATGATCACTAATGTATCCAAATAGTTGCATACTGTACAGAGAATATAGAGAGTTTTCTTTTTTCTTTTCAGTAACAGAAATTATCGCCAAGCTTGTCATGGGTTCCCTCTCTACAGGAATAGTGACTGACTCCTTGAACTGGTGGTGACCCAAAATGTGTTCTATGTAAATACCATCAACTTGTGCATAAGTTTGGCATAGCACTTTCCCACCACACAAATTCTCAGCATGGACTCATTCCCAGCCACCCAGGGCTCCAACAAGCAATGCATCTATGGAGACTTCATACCCCCGTTGTCTCAGTATATCAGCCAGAGGGATGTATTTCTGGTGTTTATGTCATCTACCTCCTCATGGCTGGTTTTCTGTTCTCAAAGGGATTGTTATGCCTACAACTTTTGCAAACTTTTTTAGGCCTTCATCCACAATAACTACATCCAGTCTCAACTGTCTAGCTGTCTCAGAAGGAGTTTGATTTAAGGAAATGGTGCCCACTGAGGCTGGTGTGGCTTTAGCCAGTTGCTTCACCACTGCATCATGCCAATGTTTCCTGGTTGTGGAGGACAATTACGGAGCACATGAGGGATTATCTCACTTGCGTGGCCACAGTAATGTCAACAGTTTTTATGGTTGCCAGATTCAATGGCACGATTGGACAAATGGACAAATCACCAATCAGTGAAACAGGTGTAGTCTCCATGTGACATAAAATGCTTACTCAAGTGCCCTTGTGACTTGTCCTGATTAGGGTTGCTCAAAAAGTGGTGGTGTATTTCTTTCATTAGGAATTCTTTCAAGGAACCTTCCAGTAAGTGCCTTGATTTATGGGAGAAAGTTTGTACCACTGAAGGGTTTCCTTTGGTGGCAGAGAGCTGTGGGCTCTCTTCAGGGACCTAGACCCAATGGCAGCCAATTAGTTTGTTAAGATGATGGGCTGAGTTCTGGGCATGTGTGAAGAGAGAGGAAAAATACCACCATCATGTCCAAATATGTTTTCCAGTGAACCAGAGAGACACATTGCTAGGTCACTATCAGATGGAATTCTGGCTATACATTTTTGGATGACTTCCTTAAAGGAACCTAGAGCAACAGATTTTACAATCCTGTCAGGGTGAGTAAGAAGCTAGAGTGCATGGGTGATGATTGCAATGTCCCCTGCATCCCTCAGCTTAGTAGTCCCTGTTCCTCCATATCACTGAGCAATGTTCAAGATGTCATTGGTGGACTGTATGGGAAGACTGAGCCACTTCTTAAGAAGAGCCGTGATTACTTGGTCAACTCTATTGAGTATAGATTTCTGGATCAACAATCTCCAAGGAGCAAAGGTGATCCTTGGGAGGAGGAAACCCCTAAGAACATCAATCTTTTGCCATGGAGCTAAGAGTGATACATCTATCTTGGTATCTAAGATCTCGATGTGATCTTAGCCAAAAGGCTGAGAAGTGATGTAGTGAAGGCATCATTTGGGAATACTCAGGACCAAGGAAGGATATAAACAAAGAAACAGTGCTAGAAATCTTTGAACTATTTTTCACAGAAAACTTTCTTCACTTTATATAACCTATGCAACAAACTGAGACATAGGGCATGTACTCAGGAGCACGGAACAAGAAAAATCCCATCAAAGTCAAAATGTAGCAATCCCCTGACATTACTGACCTCAAGGTGTACATACATTTATCTACTGTTTCTACTGATAGTATATCATGGAAAACATAATATCTTGAAAAAAGTGTGACGTCAGCTCTTGAGGCTCTGCTACTTCAGAGCAATGATAAGCCTCGAGAAAGTTGCACTCACAAGCTACCTGAGGTACAGCTGGGAAACAAGGATGATGCACTGAGCCACTGATCAACTGGTTATCTTCCAGAACACTAGGTGAGGTTTCTTCAGCACGTTCAAATGCAATACGAAGTAGAGTCAGAACTAATTACTGATTAACAGCTGATTGAATTCAAAGATAAATTTCCAGTCTGGCGGTGGGTGACAGTGAAACCAAGAGTATATAGCATAAAATTATGATGGTGCTGTAGTGTTACCCAGCAGACAGTCTGGAACACCTCAGGAACACCAGCTTGGTTAAGTGACTAGCTTAACTAGCTGAACCATATTTCCACACTGGACAAAATGTAATGGAAGATAAATGTATTTTACCAGCAAAGAACTATCAGAAGAGATCATGTACATTAGCACTATCCGGCCAAACTACTTTACCCCTGCTACTGTGGCCATGGAGCAATGGATAAGCAGCAGACAATGCAGCACATGCATGAACCTTGCTGGCAAGGATCACTGCAGCATGCAAGTAATATGCCTTGTCTCTAGAGTGGCCAGCAAGAAGAATGGTCCTGCAACAGAGGACATTTCCCTTATAAGGGACTATTTTGTTACTGGGGTTTGTAAAGTTTGCAAAGTGATACCATCCATGCTAGGACCTCCTGCAGATAAACAAAGCAGCTGTTCTCCTCCAGGTTTTGTGCCAATTTCCTAATTTTTGGAGTTCCTAATAAAATTTTGATTGGATAGGGAGTTTTTTTGTTTGGAAACAAGAGTGCCAGTATCTCTAGGTCACAGAAATGATACTGGCTCCTCTTGTTTTATCCTCAGAAAAGAAGGCTTTCTGAATATTCAAAACCTCATGTGCACCTCATGTAAACAAGTGTTTTCTGTCTTTGGGCATTTAAAGATCAGATGTTGCCTTTCACTCTATATTTACAAACACTCCAGTGTTTGTGAGACACTGTTACCCCCTGAAATATACTGGAAATCTATTGGGGTCAGAAAATAACCCAGAAGTCAATGCAATTCAGAACAATTCACTCAATGCAAGTTTTTTTAAAAATCTCTGTCAATGAGAGTAAAACTATTCTGAGAGGTATGCCAGTGTTATCACTCTAACATGTGGAAGAAGCACAGACAATGGTATAATTCAAAGCTTTAATAAACCGAACACTTTTTAATTCACAGCACATTCACTAGACTAGACTGCCATTACAATAACTTGCCTCAGCTGAAATATGATTTCCTTTCTCTCTCATTCTCTATTATGTCATATGAGTAGAAAGATGAAATGAAATTAAGAATGTATTTTTTTCTTCTAAGAAGCACGAAGGGATAACTTAAGTTAAGGAGTATTTAAACTAAAGACAGAATCACATGTGCAGAATTTCACACTTTTTGTTGTTCCAGGCTGGAATTTTCTTTCAGAGGGGTGGTATTTTGATCCTGGATTAAGAACTGTTTAAACTCATGGAAAAACTAGGGCATGGATAAATCCAAAGGCTGGGAACAGAACAGAAGAGGCAATCAAGGCCTCAGCTGAAAGGAAACCCCAGTTCCTTTCTTCAATTCTGAGCTTTTCCACAGAGGAGTTATCATGGACACATGGGCCTGACTTATAAATTACATGGCACTTGTGCTAGCTAAAATTAATATGATGCCATTTATGCACCATGTCACCACCGATATGAGCAAAGTGGCTCATTAGGTTCAGCATTCCAACCTGCTACAACTTTACTCTTACACTAGTATGGCATTTACCCTTTCACACTAGTTACCTAGTTACAGTTACCTCAGGGATACTTGTCTATGCTATATAGTTGTCAAACAAACTATCCTGCAAAATCATCACTGCAAACCATCTTTCCTTTGCTTCAAACCTTTCCATATGTCTATCATTTCATTCCTAGGCTTCTTTTTCATACTGTTTTCTTCATATATCTTCTTTCAGCTGCTCTAACTGCAAGCTCTCTAGCAGTCTGATTACAGTGAAAATGCCTGTGAAAATATAGTAAAGAGTGAAAGCATGAGGAATAAATATGCACTTACTGCATACATGTTTGGGTAACACAGCCCTCACCTCAGTTCATGAATTTCAGTGCATAAGAAAATATTGACCCTGGGGGGAAATTTGGAGATGGGCACAGCTCATTGGCAGAGTGTATGAGTCATAAGCAAAACCCTCCCAGATAACATGACTAACAGGGAAAAAAAATCAACCCACTGAAAATGTGATGTAATAGGAGAGTTTTAAGGTTATCATGAGCTACTAAGAAAACAAATAAGTTAATATAAAAGCACATCAAGCCTGAACTTTCACTAGAAGCCAAAATGACTAAACTGAGACTTTCATGTATTAGATGTATCATGAGATTAACATGTTTCCCTGGATAAGACAATAATGCTTGGTAAAATTAAAGGCAATATGAAAAGAATGAGAATGTGGTATACCGGACTGACTCAACCAAGGAAGCTACAACCATGAGTCTGTAAGACTTAAGAAAGGCTGTTAATAACAAGGTCTCTCAGAAGTCTTTCATTCATTAGGTTGCTATAAGTCAAAGGTGACTTGATAGAACATAACAACAATAAATATGATGGCTGAGAAAGAAATTCTAGAGATGCTAAAGAGCTACAGGCAGATATGAATGCTAGTTCTTGGTCAAGCATACCAACATGTAACACACTGAGGGAAAGCTTAACATTGAGACCTTGAACACAATCATTTCTCCAAAAATGGAGAACCACAGGCTGAAGTAAACTAGACATTTAACAATCCTTGGAAATAGTTTTTGCCTTCTCAGAATAAAGCATCACATAAAACATTTGTACATGAGAAAAGTAATGCCTGGGATTCACTGATGACTTCTGAACAAATTTAGACACTATTCTCGCTTCCCAAAAAGAATTGTTCACAAGTTGCTAGTCAAATTGCCCTCCCCTTAATTTCACCACTTCCCTCATCTTTTTCTTTTTGCAGGTGATTCTTAACATTCTTAATTGAACATGTTTAATAAAACTAGGCTGGTTTTGGTGAGTATGGGACTCCAATCAATGGTTCTTGTTTGTTTTTTTTAAATGCAAACCTTTGGGTTTCCCAAGTATTCCAATTTTTCCTTTTGTTTCTTAATAGCCTCTTGTGACTCCAATTCTCTTGGCATTCCCACCTTATTTCACTATCACAGATAGCAATGGCTCAGTTCAAGCTGCCAGCAGTATAACAGAGCTGTTAAAAATCTCAGAGATTTGTTTGTTTGTTTAAATAATAGCCCATATTCAGTTGGGAGACACATAATATACATAAATTTAGTTTCTCTAATACATCTTAAAAAATCATGTGGACAAGCTGTTTCACAGCAGAATTCTGTTTTGTTTGCATCCATTCAAAATTCTGCTGTAAAAAAAAAAGGAAATTAAACTGAAATACTTACCATAACTCAGACTTATGATAAGGAAACTAATTTCAAAATATGCAAGAACCATAGCAATAGAAGATTGCTTTGCCATATCATTTGTTGCAGCCAATCCTAACCTGCTCACCTCTATCATTTGTTTTTGTTATGTGCCTTCAAGTCAACTCCAGTTTATGGCTTTCTTTGCAAGATATTTTCAGAGGAGATTTGCCATTGCCTTTTCTGAGGTTGAGACAGTGTGCCTTGTCCAGGGTCATCTAGTGGGTTTTCAGGCTGAGTTCAAACATGATCTCCCAGAGTCTTAGACCAACACTACACTACAAACCCTCTATTATACATGTAATTTAAACAATATGATTTACATGCACTCACTTAATCTTCTCAAATAAAATTGCCTTGATCAAAAGGACTGGCATCTTTATTATCTGCCAGCATCTCCTCCAAGGATTTGTGACCCTATAGACTGCAACTCTTGTCACCCCTAAAGATGGTGAGAGATGGTGGAAGTTATGATGTAACAACAACTTAAAACCCACAAGTTGCTCACCCCATCAGAGGTCATGCGCAAAATTACTCAGTTTTGAGATATATGAAAACAAAAGAGCATCTTGGAGAACAGATTAGTCATTTTTCTTTTTCTGTAAATATTTTGCAACTGTCAGTGTAGCAGCAGTACAATTTCTCAAGCATCCTCGCAAACTTATTTGAAACTCTCCTCCCTTCTGGCTTCCCTAAATCAACTGGAAGAAAAATGCTTAGAGGCAAAAAGTACATTGTATCTCAGTGCTTAGACTCTGAAGGCTGAACACATAGTTGTTACTGCTCTAGGGCAATGCAGGGGACCGGTGTGTTGTTTCCTAATATGCCAGGGACCATTGCCATATGTGTGTCCGCTGGCAAAAACTTTTTTTTTCTCCAAAGGCTGGCAGCCAATGACTTGTAGACCAGCACCAGTCCAGGAAACACCACTTTGAATATCATTGCTCTAGGGTGCTTGATAATGTCAAGATCCACCACCTGCTGTTTACTGTCCTGTATGGGAGACACTGGTATCCAAGCAAGCAATTGTTATTAGGAGATATATATGGAGCCATTGTTTATGAAATTATCATCGCCTGACCACTGGCAAGTCCCTCCTAAACACTAACAAAGCACATTTAATTTTAGAATCTTAGAAGTATTTACAATCAAGCCATGAAGTCAGAGAAACATTTAGACCCAATGGTAGGAGATATTAAAGTTACCCAAACAGTTGGGTGATCAAGAGTAACTCTGCAACACATCCCTCATTAGCTGCTTAAGGGGGGGGGGCAAACAAAAAGAAAGCATCAAGAGACTATATTAAATTCCAGCTGTGGATACTATTGAAAAATAGTGAATACATTAAAACTCATGATCAGGTATGGGCCAAAACCATATATACTGCTGCCAAGCAATGTAATAATGTTATGGCTTGCTGTACAAATAAAATTTCCATAGCAATGATATACCCATTATGTGAATTAATAATATGGCCTCGAAAACAGCAGCAACTTGATCAGGAAGCAAAAGTTTAAACGCAGCCTGGTACTAGTACTTTTGCACAAGCACTATGTGCTTTGCTTATTCCTTTAAATATTTTGAGCTTAGAGTACATGCAGTATATTCATCAGTAGCTTCTCAACGTTAATATACTGTTTCATTTGTATTCTGTTGATTGGAGAGGCTAGCCAAGAGAACAGGAGATGAGTTGCATAATTAAGTTCTGCTTTATAGGGCCACTAAACTGCTTCTGAGCAAATGGTTCAACCCATTTATATGGGGACAATAGTATATTGCATATCTAGGCATATATTATTTGCTCTGTACTATTTGTTCTGTTAGAAGACTCCTCACATATTCAATATGAAAAGAAGACTTATGGGGAGAATGGACATTAATAAACAATATGCATGTATAATTATTGATCCTCATATCTACCATCATAAATTCTTCCAGAAATAGCAGTGATCTCAAAGCAACTAAAATGATTGAAAGAACAAGTGCTTAGAGCAATCTGGCCGTAGGCAGATACAGCACAACACTATAAACGTCTATTCAGATGTTAGCCCCAAAGTGTAATGCTGCCAAAGTCCACATCTAAATCCAACCCTGCATAACTCTTGTGTGTAAGAAGCACAGGCTTTGGGTGGCAATGTTTCAGATTTGATTTTTAGTGCAGCCTGTTCCAGAGACCCTTTTAATGAGTTGTGTTCCTTAGCCAGTTTTGTTAAAATTGATTTTTATATGCAAGCCTTGACATTAATCACCAACATGTTAGGTAATTGCTTAAAGTCAGTAATTGCATTAAGCACCTGTCTAAAAGTGTTAGCAGCAAGATCTGAAAACAACAGCATGAACGAAAAACGAAGTGCATTAAATGAAGATCATCATTAGGAAGGAAATGTTAAAACAGGATATTCTTTTTAATCTTAGAGAAAAGTCAGCCAATGTTGTTCATATTATGGCACAAGGAGGAGGAAAAATAATGAGCTGTTAGCTTAACTTCTAGTTATTCTAACATTTAAAAACTGAGGACTATTTTGCAGACAGAAGTAGATGTGAGTGATTTGTTGCTGCAAAGAGACAGTGTCATTTTTTTTTGTATTACATTAACAGTTCTTTTTTCTTAAAGGGCTCAGGTTGAAGGAGAGACTGTCCTATAACTGTTTAGTTATCAATGCCTTTTAGATTTAATAATTTACCTTTATCACTTATGCGAGGTATGAAATTGTCATCCTTACATGTTGATCAAACAAGCTAAAGAACAGATTAAATGATTTGTCAAAGGTCAGAGTATTTAATGTGGATTGCTTTAATGAATCCACAAGAGGGATATGATGGACAAACATTCCCTTGTGGAGCTCAAGAACTGAAGATACATCACTCGTTTTCCCTACTTAATAACTCTGACCCATTTTTCTACTTGAAAACATAGGAGACCGCGAGAATTAGAGGTACTGTTCCAAACTGTACTGCTATTGGAGTGATTGTTGTTAATTTATTGCTCTCAGAGATAAGGTTCCCAGTTGCAATCAGATTTTAAACACTTCTCATATCCTTTCAGTTTTACCCTTACACGCCTCTGCAATTCAGTGTGAAACTTGAGATGAGGAACTTGAAAGCATTATGTCTAATTTATTCTAGGAAAGCTTTTTTAAAAATAAGCCAATGAAGTCTCAAAAAGAGGACAATAAAATAACTTTATAGGTAAGGTTTAAAACGAAGAGAAAATTCAGGTACAGTCTACTGTGGAGGTCCAGGAGAAATCTACTGTTCACTGCCCCCTTGTTTACTCATTTATCTACACACTGGTCAGGATCTCAACAGACTCATGCAGCAGATTGCAACTGGTTTGTCTTTGTTTCTTGTTCTTGCAGGTTACCACAAAGCAGTGAGGTGTCTGGGACTTTATCCCCCAGTGGAAACTCCATTATCTCTCTGGAAAATACTACATGAACACAAAACAGCAATTCAATTTGCTAGGCTTCAATTACTGCCTTCAGGTTTGTTTGTTTTTTTTTTAAAAAAAAAACAGATATAAATAATGCCTTCAGCATGAGAATATAGAAAAGATCTTTGACCACTGCATATGATCTGTTACCTATATTTTAAAATATACATATTAACACTTGAGTAGATTTCTTTACAATAGGATTGGGAATCAAACAGTCCTTGAGATGTTGTCAGAGTTAGTAATGGGATAATCCCAGTAGTTCTAACCAGTATAGGCAATGGTGAGGAAATCTGGCAGCTGCTGTTCAGCAACATCTGGAAGACCCTATAATTCCCACTCTTGGACTGCAAAGTATGTGAAAATAATTCTACTTACTTAGAGAATTCCTCCTGAAGGAGGCTTATAGTAGCAAGCAGCTCCCTAGCTTTCTTTCTTCTACCAGTCAAATAACTTTTTCACCTGGTTTTGATTTTCCAGTGATACACTTTTATTGGCTGTTTCTTTTTATACATTTTCCTTTCCATTCTCTTCTTCTATCAGTGTGTATATGTGTTACATTATAAGCCACCCTAGAAATATTTTGTATAGAAGGAAACTTTATAAATATAAAAAATTACTACCATTCTGTATTGATTTATAATCAGATTTTCTCCATTACTAAAAAGTAGATAAATAAAAATCATATATTGATAAGAAGCATCACTGACTATATAAAATAATGGCCTAAATCCTACTTCAGGAGACACATGTGCATGACATGGTTGTATCTCTATAGCTATGGTTCCTGATGCTAGCCTCTCAAAACCTATCTTGTAGCAAAGCACCCTCTCACGGTCATTTCCATGTTGTTGGAGGGCAAGGAGGAAGGGTAGGGATGCATCCCTTTATTTTGCTGTAGACAGATGTACAATGAAAGGTATCTGGCTGTATGCAGATGCAGCACAATGCTATAAATGTCATCTCAGATGTTAGCCCCTGAAGGGTAATATCGAGGTCCTCAGGAAGTCTCTGCAAAATGGCATCATTGCAGCATGCCAAGCTACAAGAAAATAGATGGATACATTCCTGCTTATCCTCCCACTTTTCAACAAATGGAAATGGCTGTGTTGGGGGAAGGCTTCACGGCTTACATGGATGAGATTATGGATTTAGGCCACAGTGTGAAAGAAAAGAAGGTATTAAAGATGCCACTAACCAAGAAATACTCCTGAGTACAATGAACACATTGCAGCATCTGCATAGAAGTTGTTGAGAGAGAATTTATATTACAGCTTCCCACAGGACATCCACAGCATTCACTGCTTAGTACAACAAGGACCATGAAAGAATATGAACTGGGTAAATCTCCATGTATTAAGTCATCCATACACATTATCTGTATACATAATGTACAATTTCCATGAACAGACACCACTCTGTAGATCAGCCCTATGCTGCACAAGAGCTATCATAATAAAAAAAATCTTCTTTAGACAACTTTTTCTAGTATTTTTGACCCCAAATATGGTTATTCTCAAGTCTAAGAATTACATGAAATTCTTCACTGCTTACAGCTATAAGGCTGAGCCAACACATTTTTATTATTTATTTACTGAATTTATATTCCACCTTTCTCCCAAGACGAGATTCAAGGTAGCTTGCAATTTTTTTTTTTAAAAAAAAGCTAAAACATTGGTTTACGAAAAAAAGAATTAAATAACATTATAGTCAACCCTCCACATTTGCAGGTTTCACTTTTGCAGATTTGATTATTCACAGATTATCTGCTGTCACCTCTGCCGCCTCCCTTTGTCATTTTTAATGCAACTGCAAGCCTCATGAGACTGAGAAATTGTGAACAAGGCTTGTGAGTCCCTATTAAAAATGGTGTGGGGCAGCAGTGGAAGTGGCAGTAAGCACCAGCAGCCATCTAATTCTGCCTTGTGAAGGAACTCTGATGCCTCAAAGGAATTCAAGGTATGTTGAATATGGTGATCATACTTTTTTGTGTGTTAAATCTGGTTTTCGAGGGCCTAGAGTTATTCACGTTTTTTTTTCACTTTCACCAGGGTCTTGTGCCCCTAACCCTAATGAATGTGGAGGGATGACTGTATTTTAAAAATGATTAAAAACAATTAAACATACTTAAAACAAATAAACCCCTTTCATCCACATTTTCTAACTCTTAAGCTATACAGGGTAACATCAGGTTCCTTAGCTTTTGTATGGCCAAGTCTCTCAAAGTATCTCAGCCCACACAGCAATCAAGCTGGCAAACCTGGATACACATTTCAGTTCTAAAAACTGGAGCTGGGGACCAAAGATATTTCCCTAATCTTCCATGACAGTGAGTAACTTCAGCTAAAGAGTATGATCCTAGCAATCAAACTTTTTAGCTTGCCTGTTAAGGACAGGCAAAAAGTATGGACCTCTGGCTATATTGAAATCACTTATGCTTTTACATCCACATTAATTAGTTACCTTGTACAAGTTCATGTCAGGATGCAGATCTGGCTGGAGCAAAACCAGTGTGCCAATACTGTACACTTTACATCATAAGCAGGGAATTCAAGTTCCAAGTAAATGATATAGTTATAATATTTTCCAAACAGATGCAATCAGTTATTCTAGCTCAGCCAGCACAATGTGAAGGTGACAAGCCACCAGGGATCCAACACATGTTCATCTGTCTGAACTTTTCGCTGTCTCCAATCCTTTCCTATAACAGTGAATCCAAAGCTTATCAAGTAGAGATAGAATGCAGGGATATATCACTATTGCATCTCCTTCCTCTACAGTTTGCATGTGTCACTTTTTCCAATTGCTGCAAGCACCCTACCATGCTACACAGCCCACCTGTATCATTCATCATGCAAATTGCTTGAAAAAATGAAAGCTTTTTGTGCTGTTGCCATAAACTTCAGCACAGGCAGGATGTCAAACTAACAAAAAAAACAGAATAGCAAAACTAGAGAAAATTGTGAAAGCAAAGGAGAACGGGTAGTTGGCACAGAGTAAGGCAAGGTTAGAGAATTAATACAAGAATTCTCAAAGTCTTGTGGTAGGGCAAACTATAGAGTTGCAGAACACTATGAAGAGAAAGAGAGGATAACGCTTTGAGTACAAAATGATCTACAGAAAAGTAAAACAGCAAGTTGTTAAGGCACGGGAGAGGACAGGAGCCCATGGGACAGAGAAACAAGGAAATGGGTCACAAACACAGGCATACTCATGGTGATGCAGAGTGAAGCAGAGAGAAAACTATATTTTACCTAAGAAATAGGGCTGTGGGCAGAGTGAGAGCTAAAATTTTTTAACCAAGGAAGAAGTCATTTTCTCTTTTCTTTGGTGGGGGGAGATTTAAAAAAAAAAGTAAAAAATTCTATATTAGCACATTTTATAGACTGAAAGTTATTTTGTTACTTTAGGGACATAAAAACATTCTATGGATAATTTGGTTTTCTATACCTATATGATGTAGTAGTTTGAATGTTGGGCTGAGATGCCAAGAGAACAGGATTCAAATTTCCACTTGATCACGGAAAACCACCATGTTGCTTTGGGCAAGTCACACTCTCTCAGCCAGGCAATGCCAAAACCCCTTTAAACAAATATTGCCAAGAAAATCCCACAATAAGTTTGCTTTAAGATTGCCATAAGTTGAAAATCACCTGAAGACACAACAACAACAATATTAACAATGCACTTTATTTAGCCAATTACAAAGTGAATTTAATTTTTTAAATTTTGTTTTTCTTACAAACAGAGTTACAAGGTCATGAACTATAAGGAACGTTTGAATAATAATGAATTTCTTTGGTTCTGCCAGTGTAAGAGGCAGAGGCAAAAAAGAACAATGGAAACAGAAGAAACCATGAACATTAGTAAAACAAAGAAAATTATTTTATCTCCTCAAACACAAAGTATTAATTCCAGTAAAAAGAAATGAAGAAAAGAAATCAAGATCAGAATTGCAACGATCTCATACTGTGTGTGTGCGGATACTTTCAAGTCACCAGTTAACTACAGAAACCCAATAAGACAGATAAATAGATAGGTAATTACACATCATAAAAAAAAAATTGTAGAGCATCTTAAGGACACATTTATTGTGGTAGGAGTTTTCATGGATTTATCAGATGACTGAAGTCCCACCTTCAGCTGGCAGATCTGTATGTACGTGTGTGTGTGTGTGTGTGTATCTTCAAGCTGGCTGCCAACTTATGGCAACTCTACAAATTTAACAAAGTTTTCTAGGGAAGGAATACTCATAGGTGGTTTTACTAGTTCCTTCCTCTGAAATATAGCCTGCAGCGCCTGGGATTCGTTGGCAGTCTCCCACCCAAGTACTAACCAGAGCTGGCCCTGCTTGGCTTCCAAGATCAGATGGAATCTTGTACCTTTAGTCTTACTTAAAAAAATCTAATAGCTACATATTTTTCAGAAATAAGATGTGGGGAGTAAACATATAAATACCTTGTTTTAAACATTTTATCCATTATTGTAAAAGAAAAATTATCTATCTATCTACTTATTATTTTTAAGATAAAGTTGGCTCGCTGCATTCAGTAGAGTTAAGGACACAGGACTTTCACAAAGGTAGAAAATTTGCAAATATCAAAATGTGTGGGTGTGTCAGTGGGAATGGGGCCGAGGGTTGGTGGAGAGAACAGGCTCCCAGGCTCCAAACCAGATCAGGGAAAAGAGAGTGAAGGGGGATGAGTCTGCCTGGTGGCCCTGTATTTCTCTCTTGCCCATCTCCTTCCTTGAGTGCATGGGGGCATTGGGAGAGCATTGTGGAGCTAAGAAGTTGGGCTACAAGGAGTCCTTAGATAGCTAGTCAGCAGCTGGTGAAGGAGGAGGAGGATGACCAGGGGTGGGTTTTTAAAAGGCTGCTCCTAGGCTCTAGAAATCCCTTCCTACAGCAGTTGGATTGGCACCCCCCTCACTATATAGACACATGAAGACCTCTGCGTTTTGGCAGGCCTTTATGGGCTGACTGCATGGGGAAAAGGACCTTACAAAATCTGCTGCGCTGTTTGCATTTCTTGCTTCCCTTTTATGGACATACTTTCAACTGCCTTTAATACTATTGACAGTTTAATTATGTTTTTAACTTTCCTATTATCTGATTTTTTTAAAAAACAATCTAGTTATTTATCTCGGTATGTCTTTTAACTTTTGCAAGACACTCTGAGTTCATGGAGAACAGGATAAATACAACAAAAACAACAAAAACACAGCTCTCATCAGCCTCAGTCACTATGTCCAATTAACAGAAGCTGTGGGAATTGCTAAACATCTGGGGAAGGCTATCTGGGAGTTTGTGCAAGGCTATCTAGGAGGTACAGAAAGAACGTGCACAATGGAGTGCAGAAAAGGTCTCTTATCTTGGTCTTTAGCAATCTATTCCTATTGTCTCTTCTCAACATCTTCACCAGCCAGTTTCCACTGTCTCTCTCCTGAGTAGCCACTTGTTGACTTTCAGGAGATTCCTTCCTACAGTCCTTACTTCTAATAAAAGGTAAGAAATCAGCAGCATCTGTTCTTAGAGAAGTCAGATCCAGCTATAGCGACATACGCTTTAATTAAATCCGTACTGTAGACTACTGTAACATGCCCTACATGGGGCTGCCTTTAGAAACTTCAGCAGGTCCAACATGGTGCATACAGAAAGTAGACAGGACCAGTGACAGGGAACATATAACTCCCTTGTTGAAATATAACTTCACATACTACCGGTTCATTTCCAGTCAAAATTCAAAGCGCTGGTTATGACTTGCAAAGTCCTACATGGCTAGGTCTTTTTACATAAAGATTGTATCTCCCTACATGAACCTGCCAGAGTCTTAAGAACCTTGGGGAAAGGTTTTCTCGTGGTCCTACTGCCATTACTGAACTGTATGGCGAGGACACAGAAGAAAGCCTTCCCAGTGGCTTTTCCCGGGCTGTGGAATTCTCTTCCACTGAAGGCTAAGCTGCCCTCATTTCTGCTTTCCTTTCACTGGCAGGCAAATGTCTTTTTATTCAAACAGGCAATTAATGATTTAATTTAATCATTAATTGATTGCAAGGAGTCTTTTTTATGAGGTGTGTGTTCTACATTTTTTAATCTGTATTTTTAATTTTTAAATTATTTTACCCTTTTTAAAATGTAATAGTATTTCAGTATGATGACTTGTTTGTATTTTAACTTTATTATCAGATTTTTAGCTTCCAGTTTTTATCTTGTTTCAGCTTTTTGTAAGTCGTCTTGGGTCCCATGCCAGGAGAAAGGCAGCATATAAATAAAATAAAGTAATAAGATGTAGACAGTGAACAGCCAAAACTGTCTACCAGTTGATTATATGCAGTAGCATGTCTCCAGTTATTGCATTTCAATTTGTGTTGTTCAACAGCAACTTAAAAACCACAGCTTACCAGCTCTCTTGCTTCTTCCAGCTGCTTCTCCACATGTGAAACCATTTGCCTCTTCTCATCTAAGAATAAAAGAACAGAAATTCGGGTGAAAATTAATTTCTCCTACCACAGATGTATTTAACCTTACTTTGGGGATAAGTGAGGTTTTCACCAGTAATTTACAGTTTAGTTTGTGTTGTGTTGTTTGAAGAACAGGATAGAAGAACGTCTCTTTTGGGTACGTGTGCAGGATATGGAGAACAACCTTATAGCAGTGTTCATATTTTTGGAACACAGGTGTAAGATGGGCCTTTAAACCTGGACTGGAAAAAAGGGAGGCAGCAGCAAACACAAACAAAGAAGGAAGAAAGCCCCATAGTGGATAAAGGCGGGTTATCTTGAGTCCCTATGCACATTTCAGAAGCTGGAGGCTGGCGATCATCCACAGAGCAGCCATCCTAAGCAGGTGAACCACTGTCCAAAAGGAAGGCCATTTCCACACTGGACTGTTAAAGTGCTATTATTCCACTTTCAACATCCTATGGAATCCTGGGATTTGCAGTTTAGGGAGGAGCACGATAACTGTCTAGTGTGGAAATGGCCTTAGTTTCTTAGATGTCAGTTCCGGCACACTTATTTAGGAGTAAACCCAGCTGAGTTCAGCAGCATTTCCCAAGCAGGCACGCCTAGGGTAAATGTGCCCTCCGCTTTCAGGTGAGCACATTCAACATTCAGTGAAAACTTCACGCCACTTTTAAAGAACAATGGGTCTTCCAAGGCATTCACACGACGAAATGAGGGACCAGACTCCAAAACGGGGACTCAACCACAGGAAAGGCCCGACGCCTGGGACAGGGGGAACAGAGCGACTGCCCCCTTCTCCTGCTTATGGGACTCCTGTAGGACTTTCTTTGGCCACAGAACAGAACGCAGCACTAGGCAGAACCTGGGTCTGATCCCTGGGAGCTTCTCTTACGTCCCTAAAGGAGCTGCCTGCCAGGAGGAGAAGAAAGACCCCGACGAGACATCAGCCAGGGCAACGGGAAGAAGGGCCCAGCCGGGAGCCGGGAGCCCGTCCATCTCGGCGGCTGCCGCCGCCCCGCCACTCACCTCCGAGCAACTTGGGCACCTTCCCGATGCGGTTCGTGATTTCAGCGGTGAGAACCGAGAAGTCCTGCTCGTAGCCCTCGAAGTCTGAGGACATGGCGGCAGCCGCGGCGGACGGAGAACGACCAGGCCCGAGGGACTCCGCAGGAAGCGGGGAGGGAGGCAAAAAAGAGAGGGGGGAAAAAATACCCCGCCTCGAAAGAGAGCGAGATCCGCGACCCTCGCCTTCCCTCGGCAACCCGAGACGCCAAACTCAACTTAGCCGCTGCGCCTGTCACGGCTAAACTTCCGGGTTGCGCGGCACCAACAACATTCCCCCACGGAGTCTTCGCCCCACAGCCAAGGTTCCGCGACCCGCTACCCCAACCTTCTTCCACCGCGTCGGTGTTCGTTGTCTGACCTCTCGGTGCACTCCCCTCCCGGGAGGGCTGGGCCGCCCGCTGTATCTGCAGGCGGCTGTCCGGAAGCCGACGGAACTATTTCCCGCTTACCTTCGGCAATGGGAACGGAGGGCAGCGGGAGGCAGCGTTCTGATCGACAGTCCGGCTTTCAGACAAGGGGAGAAACGAGTGGGTTCGCCTGAAACGGAAGAGAGTGCAAACGTATTTGTTACGCCAGGCTTGGAAAAACTAGAGAAAGCTGAGACCACCGCATGCTGTTTGTTTCTTGCCTACAAATCTCATCAGCTCCAGCCAACGTAGCTAATGGTGGAGGATTATGGGAGCAGTAGTCCGAACAAAGAAAAGATTTGCCGGCCACCTTCGGTTAGACGTTTGAAAGTAAGGACCGATCGTCTCTGAACGGGGGCAAAATGTTCTATGCTTCATCCGTGAAAACTTCCTTCCTAAACCGTAAACCCCAGGATTCCATAGGATGTTGAAAGCGGAACAATGCCACTATAACAGCCTACTGCGAAATGGCCATGGATAAATAGCATCTCGGTAAAATCCTGATTATCAGCGTGTCATAGAAAAAAATTCCTTAATGAGAGAAAAAGCGTGCGTGTGTTCGAAAAGAACGTGAGGGACACATTTACCGGCGCACTTGCCGGGCCGGTGAAGGCGCGCCGAAGTCAGGGCGGAAGCGGAGGGTTCCGCGTCCGGGTCTCATCCAAGGTGCCCGGGGGAAGTGGACGCGGGGAGCGAAGGAGGGCGCGCCGAGCGGAGGGGCGCGGCGGGTCATGGCTGGCGTCCGCTGCTGCCGGCCCCCCAAGACGTAGCGGAGCGGGAGTCCGCACAGGCGGCGGCGGCAGCCTCGTGCCCTGCGCCGGTAAGGGGGCCGGGGGGGCGTGGGCGAGGGAGGGACGGAGGAACGTGGCGCCCTCCTCGTTCGTCGCTGGGGAACCCCCGCTTCCCCTTCCCCCGCGGGTACAAAAGGAGACGGAGCGGGAGTGGCCGCCCCGCGTCGTCGTCGTCGTCGTCCCTTCGACGACTTCGCCCCTGGCTTATGGGCCGATCCGCCGCATCTGCCGTGTGCGCTCCTCCTCCTTTTGGGGACTCCTGCCTGTAGTTGCTGCGAGACAGGCAGACCTACAGTAGGTGCCCCTTTGGCCGCTTCCGCACGAGACTGTTATAACGCTATCATGCCACTTGCAGCATCCCATGGAATCCTGGGGTTTGCAGTTTAGGAAGGGGCCTCGAGGAATCCTGGGGTTTGTAGTTTACTGAGTCCAAAGAGAGAGCTCTTTGGTAGGGAATTCTGAAGACCCCTCCCTAAATTGCAAACCCCAGCATTCCACAGGTCATGATGTTGAAAGCGGAATAATACTGCTATAACAGTCTAGTGCAGAAATGGCCTTTCCCTCTGCAGAGAGGTGTAGTTGTGGCTCCCCGCCTCACCTGTTGGACTACCCCCGCTCTCAGACTGATGTTTCCGGGGGAGGCTGTAGTTCAATCGGTAAAGCAAGTATTAGTGCTTGCATGAGGTGAGTGACAGCCTTAGGGGAGATTAAAAAAAAGGTTTGTTCTTTGTAGGTGGAACTAAGAGAGAATGATTTAACTCTGGAGTCCCTGATTTTTAAAATTAACATCTTAGTAAAGAGGGGTTTTTTTGTGGGGGAGGGGAGTCTTCACTCTGCCAACTTAGACCAACTTAGAGAAATTAATTGGTGTTCATCACATATGTTTTCATCTTAAAGCTACCTCCATTACATTTTCAGTTGTACCGCTAGTGTTTCCTTTTTCTGTTTGTCTGCAGCTGCCTTTGAGGAGTGCTCAAATATTTGCCAAACAAGTGAAGATAACTTTGCCAAACTCCTTAACGTATTCAATTTCTGCAAGATTTTGGCAAACTTATTTTAGGACGACAGTTGCCATAATCCCCTGCCAGTGACCATGCTGTCTAGCGGATTCTGGGAGATATAATCCCAAAAGTAACCTTCTTCAGCTCTTGTCGCTTCTGACTGCCCAAGGTGTCCCACAGATTTTCCATGCCCTGCTATGTATGAAGAAGCACCAGATTTCTCTACTAGTGTTATTTTTTGTTTGTAGAAAGTTGGATGCTTGTATTCCTCACATAAAAATCCTTTCTTCTTCTTCCACAAGTTTAACGGTTATTTCTTCATTACACAAGTTCATACATGCAGCTAGGGTGTGGCCAGCACTGTCAGATGCTTCCCTTCATGTTTCTTCCATAAAACGAGGCTGGCAGATCAGAACTAAGAGCCAGCATGATGTAGTGGTTTGACTGTTGGACTAGGGCACTAGGAGACAAGGGTTCAAATCGCTGCTTGGCCACGGAAACCCACTGAATGACCTTGAGCAAATCACACTCTTTCCACCTCAGGTAGGCAAGGGCAAACCTTTGAACAAATCTTGCCAAAAATACCCTGTGTTAGAGTCACCATAAGTCAGAAATGGCTTGAAGGTACACAGCAATGACAATGATCAAAATTAAATACAGCCAGCCCTTCACATTTGTGGGTTTAATTTTCACGGGTTTGATTATTTGTGATTTTCTCCAACCCCAGCTCTCCCCACCTCAGGTGATTCTTTTCTGGAGGAACCTTCCCTCTTGATTCCAATTAGGCTGCACAGCCATTTTAAAGCCCACCCTTGGTCCTCCTCCTCCTCCTCCTCCAGCCACTACCTGGACAACTAAGGACAGCTTGCAGCCCAGTTTCTCAGCACCACAGACCCTTTCCTGGTGTCCTCTATATGCTGCAGGAAGGAGATGGGCAAGAGAGAAGAGACATAAGACCATCATGCCGACACACCCATTTTCTCTCTCCTTTCCCTAACCTGGTTTGGACCTTGGGTGATTGCCCTCCACACTGCGCCTCGGCCTCCTTCCCACAGACAGACACACACATTTTGATATTTGCAATTGTTCCACATTTGTGAGGGTCCTGCACCCCTAATCTTAGTGAATGTAGAGGGCTGACTGTATCTTCGACCTAAACTACTGGATGTTGTATTGTCAAGTGCAAAGAGATTGATTAAACTCACTGTTGCAAGCCCGCATTTTTAGAGCATTTAGAGCATTCAGGAAAATAAGAAAATAGTCTTCTTATGTTAAATTGTCAGGCAACATTGATGGGTTTTGGTTTGTAACAGGCATGGTCCAAATAAAGCCTCAGGACTGCTTGCATTCCTCCCCTCTCCCCAGTTGCAGTTCACCCTTTAAATGAATCACAGTGCCCCTCTGTACTGCTTAAGATCAAGAAATACTCATTTAAAAAAAAAGAAACTTTTCGCCATTTGTGTTTTGTTTGGTCATTTTGGGACAGTTGATTCAGTCTTTTGAGATTGTTGTTATTGTGTGCCTTCAGGTTGTTTCCAACTTACAACTCACAAGCAGAGGATGAGCTCTGAAATCCTCATTAGCACCTGAAGGAAAAATTTCAACCCTCAATATCCAATCCAATTTATTTCCCTTCTTAACAGGTCTTGTATTGGGGAAGAAGTTGGTCCACCATGTAGAAATTTAGGTCTGACTCAGCACAAGGCGGCTTCATGTTTGTAAGACCACTGGAGTGGGGGAATGTTGTGATGCAGGGATGCAGGAGAATCACCTGCCTTCAGAAGAGAAGTGGCTATAACAGTGACTCATGCAGAAAAAGAAGCAGTAGACTCAGCTTAAAGTGATGATCCTTAATAAAGCTTGGAAAAACTACATTTTTGACAATATTTTTTTAAAAAAGGTGTCAAACTATTTTAAAAAAAGTTTGACACCTTTTTTAAAAAAATATTGTCAAAAATGTAGTTTTTCCAAGCTTTATTAAGGATCATCACTTTAAGCTGAGTCTACTGCTTCTTTTTCTGCATGAGTCACTGTTATAGCCACTTCTCTTCTGAAGGCAGGTGATTCTCCTGCATCCCTGTATAAGGTTCTTTGATCCAGGCATACTTGAACTAGAGGTAAGGGTGGTGTTCCTAGCCCTGTTTTGTTGACAGGTTGGAAGCTGTCAAAACAGAAGACTACTTTCCTTTCCAGATTGTGACAACAGACTTTTAATTTTCAAACGCAAGGCACTGAGCAAGGTTTGAGATGTATGTGTCACTTAAAAGGACACAAGTTGGTTCTCTTTAATAAAAGACTTCTGCATCATTTCCCTGCATGAAGAAATTATTATTTTTGTTTCAGCCAGAATGGACAGGAAGAGAATGCTGCTTTCTTCAGCTTGCTAAATTTCTCTAGCTTCCTGGTTTGGAAGAGCATTTCAAACATTACATCCTGGTTCAGATGTTAGGTGAAGCAGTCCTATAATGAACCAGAATATAAGTACCAAAATTAGGCAAATGTGGGAAAGAGAATGGGAAAAGCATCTGAGCGAACTGCTCATTCTTAGGCAGAAACTATGATTTATTGGCCCACGATTATAGTGTCTGGGCCAGGCCTATGAGATAGGCAGCTATGCTATTGCTAATCAGTTTTAAATGTTTGTTTTATCAAAAGAGTTCTAGACAATGATGGTGCTGATTGTGTTATTACTGAATACATTTCTCCTTGTATTTGTTTAGACAGCATGTAGAAGCAGTTTTGCCTTCAGAGACTTACCTGAACAGCTTCTGTGCCTGATGATTCTTCCAATCAGAAGAAATGATTTAACCTCAGTTACTTTGCTCTTCCAGTTTGGACCTACAGCCTTTGTTGTAAAGATGAAAACTTAACAGCAAATGGAAATGTGTACCTGAAAGGAACCACGTAAAATAGGAAATCACATTTGGGGATTGCAGAATGGTAGTCCTTCGTTCTGTGATCAGGTTTGAAAATCTCCATGAACTGAGAAGACTGTGCCACTGGGGACCCATCATAGCCCTCAGTGTAATAGCAATATGTTCTTCCATGGCTATGATTGATGCTGTTCTGTGGTATTGGCCGTTGGACACAACAGGAGGAAGTATCAACTTCATCATGCTCATCAATTGGACTGTTATGATTCTTTACAATTACTTCAATGCCATGTTTGTGGGCCCTGGCTATGTTCCCATTGGATGGAAACCAGTAAGCAAAATAGTCATATTGGATTTTTTTTCCCTCGCCCATTATTTTTGGTGATCGTCCCAAGTCTCTTGGCCTAGAGCAGGCTCTGTGGGCCAGGTTTGTCATTTGTACAATCAGGCCAAGATGGGAGCTGAATTTTCCCACCTTGCGTGAGGAAATACATCCGTAACTCAGTCACTATATGGTCATGTTTCCTGAATACAAAAACAGCAGCTCACCCATGAAACTTAATTTCATTGGTCACCCGGAGGCCTGTGATGAGTAAAAAATGCCCCTACCTGATAAGTTCCAGCTCCGTTACTGCACTGCACCAAGCATGCATTAGCTGTCACTCATATTTCAGTCTGTTCCTAGCAGGTAAATTCAAAATAATTTTCTTTTCGAAAAGTGTTTTAAGCAAAATTGAGTTGGACATCATTGAAAAAGTTGACCACCCAGCCCGCTTTAATGTGATATTTACTTAAAAGTAGATTGCTGATGAGACCCAGTGTGGTGTAGTGTTTTGAGCATTAGTCTGCGACCCTGGAAACCTGGGTTCGATTCTCTGCATGGCCATGGAAACCCACTAGGTGACCTTGAACACATCACACACTCTTAGGCCATTTCTGCACTAGCCTGTTATAGCGCGACGATTCCACTTTCAACATCCTCTGGGATCCTGGGGTTTGCAGTTTCGGGAGGGGCCAGGTGGCCCCTCCGGAAACTGCAAACCCCAGGATCCCAGAGGATGTTGAAAGTGGAGTCTTCGCGCTATAACAGGCTAGTGCAGAAATGGCCTTAGCCTCAGAAAACCCCTTGCCTTAGGGTCACTGAAAGTAGGAAATTACTTGAACGTCTACAACAACAGGATGTTCCAGGGACTGGGCCGAGAGCAATGATCTTGAAAAAAATTGGAGAAATACCTGTAAGTTGGACTGAATTTTATTTTATTTAGAAAGGCTGCTTCCTATAGCATAATCCATATGTATTGTATAACTTACAGGATTAACTTTTCAGTTTGAGAGCCAGGGTGATACAGTGGTTTGAGTGTTGAATCCCTGCTCAGCCATGGAAACCCAGTGGGTGATCTTGGGCAAGTCACACTGTCTCAAGCTGCCTCTGAGTTGATCTTGCCAAGAAGATCCTATGATGGATCCCTCTTAGGGTCATCATAAGTAAGAAACAACTTGAAACCACATGGCAACAAGTTGAATATACCATTTGTTTTTCCTTTCAAATTGACAGTGCATTTTTAAAGGAAAATTGCCACTTAGTTGAAGGGCGTGATTGCAGCGTATTATACTCTGCCGAACTAAAAATGGTCTACACCCAGACAGAATAATAAACCAAAGAAAGTAGTAGGATGTTTATAAACTAGAGACTTGCTTCTTATCTGCCTTCTCTTTTATGTTTTTGAGGAAAACTCTCAGGACTGCATGTATCTTCAGTACTGTAAAATATGCCAGTCATACAAGGCTCCACGGTCACATCACTGTCGAAAATGTAACAGGTACTGCAAACATACATTGTTCAACTGTACTATTAGCAGCCATGTAGTCTCATAATGTGTTTGAAATGTACTCTGATATTTTTATGAAACTCTGAAAGAGATACCCACATCATCCCTCACATGTGGTATTTATGCATATCTTTCAGCTTGGTTCTAAATACCAAGATTTGTTCTGAAATTGGGGTTTGGTAGTGGCACTCAGATTTGGAGAATGAGAGTAGTCAGGACTTGACAGGTGCTGTTCTCCTCGAACAGGAGCATTAAACTTGGGTTGTTTCTTAGGTGTGTGATGAAGATGGACCATCACTGTCCTTGGATCAATAACTGCTGTGGGTTTCAGAACCATGCCTCCTTCACTCTCTTCCTTCTGCTAGCTCCACTTGGATGTATCCATGCTGCTTTCATTTTTGTCATGACCATGTACACTCAGCTTTATAACAGGGTAAGAAGATGTTGATGTGACTATCCTTAGCATCTACACAGTTGAGTAAATTCACTTCTGGAAGCGCACTTCTCTTCAGCCCTTCACCTTTCCACATTTGTTGTGTGTTCTACTCTGTCTTTGAGACATCTGGTATCTCTCGGGCTGCACCTGACTTTTGCTTTATAGGCCACGGTCTCTTTGTTTCTTCTTTGCATCTGACCCAGGCAATAGACATTTCTTCTTCCCTATAAAGAATTGGCAGGGTTGAGAATAAGTTTCAAAGAAGCTTCCTTGAATTCATGGGTTGTTCTCCTGCCATCCCTTGCCACCCCTACAAGTTTTTGGCAAACAGACACACTAAATTTTGGAGTAGCAAAAGCTCTTCAAAAAAGGCTTGTTTTAACAGCTTAATTTGTTGCCAGAATCCAGCAATGAGGTTTGGCAGGCCAGTATTCTTGGGATGCCGAAACCTCTGTGCAGGCTTCAGATTGCCTACCTTCTATCAGCCTCCTAAATATGAATGAATCTTGAAGCCCTGCCAAGATTTTTTTTTTTAAAAAAAGATCAGGTAATTTGATTTGTTTTACTGTAGTGGACTATTTTCCTGAATGCCTGTATCTTTCTTATTTTCTTCTGCAGGTATCCTTTGGCTGGAGCTCTGTAAAGATTGATATGAGTGCAGCCAGAAGAGACCCTCGCCCAATTATTCCTTTTGGATTGTCTGCATTTGCTGCCTCTTTATTTGCCTTGGGATTGGCACTGGGGACAACTATAGCAGTCGGGATGTTGTTCATTATCCAGGTGAGTCTGTTTTGTTAGGACCTAACAAATGGTGAGATTTTGGGATCACCAAACTATGCTGTTCAGAAGGGAGAAAGCCATTATTTCTGCCTCCTTATATTACAAATTATCCTTTATTCTCCGGAGCTAAGCAGTTTAGACGGTTGAAGCAGTTTAACTGGTTGAACCAGTTTTAGAAAGCAGAGTTTCCTATATCTTAACTTATACTTTGATAATAAAGAGGGCTCCCAAGCAGAGGAGGGTATGCCTTGCATGTGTAAAAAAGTGAGGCATGATGAAAACAAACATGAAGACGGAGGGAGGAAAGGGTGGGGAAGCTTCTTGCAATACTCATTGGCACTGTGAAAGATATTGCTCTGCAGGTGCTTGTGTTGACTCGCCTGCCTGTGCTCTAGTCTCACACTGCTTCAGGGTTATAGTCTTTGCTGTCATTGGGCAGTTCTCTTTACAGGCTCAGAAGCAGAGGATGCCACGTTAGTTTAAACCAGGGTATTGCATACTGAAGCTGTTGTGACTTCTCTCTGTCTTTCACTTTTGAACTGCATATTCCAGGAGCCAGCAATTAGCCTGTTGAGGAAGGGAAGTGAAAATTATGTGGGAAAGCCATGGGGCAGGGTGTTGCCTAATCTCTGCTCAGCTAGGAACTAAATTGAATGTAAATGTTCTGATCCCAGTGTTCTTGCATTCTGAAAAGGCAAATTTTCCCAGATACTCTGGCATTTGCTGCTTCACTGTCTCTTGCAGTGGGTATGAGATAGGTGGAGTCTTCATCACACCCATATCTTGTTGGAGATCTGACAGTGAAAACTGTGGCAGACAACAGCAACATTGGGGTGAAAGAGGGACTGTATATGTATATAGAGTAGATGGGAAGGGAGTAAGAGAAAGAGTAATGAGGAAAGGCTGTAGCAATTATGGACGAAAGGAAGTGGCGAGGTATTCCCTTTGCGATGAGGAGTAACTAATGGATCAGAAGGGTGATTTTCAAAATGGAAAACGTGCAACAAGGAATCACAAAGTGGAATTACTAAAGTTCATCTCCTGCTTAAAAACTAGTTTAAAAAGAGGTTGCAATATTCTATAGCCTCTTTATATAAAAAGTTGATAAATAGCTAAAATTAAAAAATGAGAATCAGATATGCTGCAGTTAAACTTACGCCTATATAGCAGGCATGGGCTATTTATCACACTCTGAATGTTGTTGGATTTCATTTCCTATCACCCTTGTGAGCATAACCAGTGGTGAAACATGCTGGGAGCTTCAATCTCAACAACTACCAGAGGACCACAAGTTGTCTACCCTTTAGTTCAGAAGTATGTCCCATTGAGTTTGGTGGGGTTTGTATCAAATTGTATATATATAGCAAGGATGAGAAACTTGTGGCACTCCAGATGTTTTCAAACCCTAGCTTCTTCCTTACTAGCTAGCATCTACAGTGGGGAAGAATGCTGGGAATTGCCACGCAACAATCTGGAGGACCATATTTTGCCTGCCCTGATATATAGGTCTGCAGGCTGGTGACCCATATGAGATTCTGGGAGCTGTAATCCAAGTAGTAAGTTTGGACCTTTGGATTACAGTATCCTAGGTTCAGAAAATCTTTCTTACTTCTGTTTAAAAATATTGCTGTTGTTTTTGTATGCCTTCAAGTTGTTTCAGACTTATGAACCCTGAGGTGAACCTGTCACAGGGTTTTCCTGGCAAGATTTGTCCATGGTGGTGGGAGGGAAGGTGAGTTGTCTTTGTCTTCCTCTGAGTGTGAGTGTGATTTGCCCGAGGTCACGCAGTGGGTTTTCATGATAGTCTAGGGGCTCATACCCAGTCTCCAGAGTTGTAGTCCAACACTCAAACCATTGTACCGTGTGGCTCTTCAAAAATATTAGAGGAACAAAATATTGCCATGTACTTTTCTCAGTGCAGCTTCTGCTACTGTCTGTTTGCTCACTCAGTGTACTTCCACACAAAAATGAGTCTGTCTCTTTTTAGATGAAAGTCATTTTAAGGAATAAAACTTCAATAGAATCATGGATTGAAGAAAAGGTAATTCTCATTTTAATGGCATTTTTAAAACAGTGAATGGACTTAGCGAAGTTGGTATACTGTGTATGCTTCTTCTCTCTAGGGAAGCAAACAGAACTCAAATATTGATTGTACCATTTATGTGCTATTGATAAAGCTTAGAGTGTATCCACACTACACTCTTATAGCCTTATGGTTCCACTTTAACTGTCAGGCTCTATCCTACAGAGTCCTGGGATTTATTGTTTCCTCAGGTACATAGAATTCTCTGCTAGAGAACTCTAGTGCCTGTGTACTGACAAGCAGAGCAGTAAACAACTGATAGGACTGTGTAGTATAGATACACTCCAAACCACAACCATAGCACTTTCCCATTGGAGCCAGTTGAACTTCTTGTTAACAGAATCCCTGGTAATATGCTTCAGACAGGAACTAGATCTTGCAAATGTAGTATCTATTTCTTTTGAAGAATAGGCAAGTTTCATAATTCTCTTGTTGTTGTGTGCCTTCAAATTGTTTCCAACTTACGGTGACCCTAAGGGGAACCTATCACTGCATTTTCTGGGGCTGAGAGTGTGTGTGATGTGCCCAGTATCACCCAGGTTATGTCCATGACTGAGCTGGGAATTGAACCCTGGTCTCATGGGTTGTAGTCCCAACGCTGAAACCTCTACACCATGCTGGCTGTCTCATAACTCTCTACATTTCTCTTTATTTCTGCCATTTAGCAATTGTCTATAGCAGAGATGGGCAAGTGGCAATCATACTTCTGGTAGTATAGGTCTCCATAGTGTAGGTCTTCTTTAGAACAAGACGGTTTGCTTCCCACATGACTTGTTCTAATGAAGCAAGTCTAGTTTAAAAAAAAAAAACTCTAACAGTGTCCAGCCTAAAATTTGTTTTAAACCATGATAGCTGGTACTTAACTAATTACATTTTGGCTTCAAATGAAGTAGAACAGATAGGACAGTGTTTGGTGTCCTACAGTGTATGCTGTGGGTCCTTGTGCAGGTTCAAAAACACTGTGGCCAAATTACAACATACCACATAGATGTAAAATTATTAACTGCCTAAATGCACAAATCCATTGTTAGAAGGGCTAGGAATGCCTTTCCACTTCTAGAAATGTGATGAGTTATATTCCTGACCCATACCCAGCATCTATCTTAGCATGAGTTAAACTCTTGTTGCAAAGAAGCTAGTAAAATGTGGGCTAGACAGTGCTACTGTTAGGTGGATTGTAATTGGTTGACTGACCAAACCCAAAGGGTGCTCACCAATGGCTTCTCGTTATCCTGGAAAGAAGTGACTAATGGGGTGCCACAGGGTTCTGTAATGGGCCCGGTGCTATTCAACATCTTTATCAATGACTTGGATGAAGGAATAGAGGTCATGCTGATCAAATGTGCAGATGACATCAAATTGGAAGAGGCAGCTAATACTCCAGGAGGAGAGGATCAGAATTCAAACTGACCTTAACAGATTGGAGAGCAGCGCCAAAGCTAACAAAATGAATTTCAGCAGAGAGAAATGTAAGGGCCTACACTTAGGCAGAAAAAATGGAATGCACAAATATAGGATGGGAGACACGTGGCTGGATAACAGTATGTGTGAAAGGGATCTAGGACTTTTGGTGGACCACAAGCTGAGCATGAATCAGCAGTGTGATCTGGCAGCCAAGAAAGCCAACGCAATTCTTGGTTGCATCAATAGGAGTATGGTGTCTAAATCAAGGGAATGAATAGTTCCGCTCTATTCTGCTTTGGTTAGACCCCATCTGGAATACTGTGTCCAGTTCTCGGCATCTTATTTCAGGAAGGATATTGACAAGCTGGAGCGTGTCCAGAGGAGAGTGACCAAAATGGTGAAGGGTCTAGAAGCCATGCCCTATGAGGAGCAGCTTAGGGAGCTAGGTATGTTTAGTCTGCAGAAGAGGAGGTTAAGAGGGGACATGATAGCCATGTTTAAATATTTGAAGAAATGTCATTTGAGAAGGGAGCAGGCTTGTTTTCTGCTGCTCCAGAGACTAGAACAAGGAGCAATGGACTCAAACTACAGGAAGAGAGATTTCACTTAGACCTCAGGAAGAACTTCCTGATAGTCAGAGCTGTATGGCAGTGGAATATACTGCTTCAGAGTGTGGTGGAGTCTCCTTCTTTGGAGGTTTTTAATCAGAGGCTGGATGGCCATCTGTCGGGAGTGCTTTGATGTGGGTTCCTGCATGGCAGGGAGTTGGACTGGATGGGCCCTGTGGTCTCTTCGAACTCTATGGCCATTTCCACACTACAGTGTTATAGTGTTATTATTCCACTTTCAACATCCTGTGGAATTCTGGGGTTTGCAGTTTAGGGAAGGACGTTTAGTTTTCTACGCCAGAGAGCTCTTTGGCTTCAGTAGACTACAAACCCCAGAATTCCACAGGATATTGAAAGTGGAATAATAGCACTATAACAGTGTAGTATAGAAATGGCCTATGATTCTATGACTAGATGTTTTGACAAAGAAGTAAGGGTCTGTGAAAGAGTTCTTGGGTCTTAAATACAGTCACCCTTATCCAGCAGTCTGCTGTATGTATGGTGGCTCCTATACACACTTCAGAAGAACTTAATATCATGGGCTACCCTATTCCACTCCATGGAGAGAAACATTTTTGCATTTCAAAAACCATGGAAACCCATCCACTGTCACTATCATGCCCGCTGCTGAAGTCAATGGAGTACCTCCCATGTATAAGCAAGCTGTATAGTATGGCTTCAGACGATATATGGGAGGCAGTTCTAGATGCTGGAAATCAAGAGTTTTAGTATCTACTGTTACTGCATCACTAGAGGTCAGTATAATATAAAGAAAAAGGATATATCCATGTTAAAAAAAAGCAGCACATAACTTGCTAAGGAGGGTCATGCTGAATCATTTGAGGTATGTAAAAGCTACTTAATAAAAACAGTAACACAGCAACCTTTAAGTAGAAGCAGCTGTGGAGAACTTTCAGGGGTTTAGATTTTTTTTAAAAAAGCACATTTTATTGTTCCACTTTTAGAGAATATGAAAAGTCAAATCTATTGGGAAAGTGATTAGGCTAATTTAAAAAAATCAGAAGACCAGATAAAACTGTGTCCATAACAGTATGTATTATTATATTATCTTATTGTACTGTAATAATATTATCCTATTCTTTAGTTTTGAAAACTTTGAATGTATTAAATCTTGTATTCCCCTTTGCCCATATTTTGTCAGTTCTGTTGTCTGCAATCATACAGAGTAAGGAACACTGTTTTTCTCTCCTTATCTACATATCATCTGTTTCTCCCATCCTGTATTGCTCAGAGGTTTTGCTCTGCTTTCTACTTCTTCCCTCTGTGGAACAGGTGTCATCTTAAAAAAAAAATCTCCAGTGCCAGCTGTTGGCTAGGTTGATTTGTGTGATAGATGGCTTTCTTGATGATAGTCCAGAAACCATGGAAAGTTCTTCCTATTGGTTCTGTCTCTCCCCTTTCATATAGGCATTCAGTCAGGACTTAAGGATTTTCCTCTTGACTTGAAGACAGAAAGGTGCAGCCTTTAAATGAGACCATGATTAACTGGCATGATGCTTTCTAATATGTGATAGGTCATAGCTTGTTTCTTGCCTTTACTTCTTGTTAGTATATAGTTTTGTGAAATTACAACCCTAAAAAGTGACTGAAAATACTTCAGATAGATAAATGAACTAGACAATAGCTATTCCTGCCCCCTTGTGCTGACACACACACTTTAGGATTTCTTCCTTGCAGGTCAGTTTCTGCTCTTGGCTCATTTCACAAGGAATGTAATAGCTCCCAAACCATCACCCATCCTTCCCCTGTTAGTTCTATAGTGAATTATGGTCATACATCTCATATTGTTCGGGAGCTTTGAATATAACTAGCTTGAAGCTTTTATTCTTGCAAACCGTACTTGTGTGCACCCCTTGCAGGCCAAAGATCGCATTAACTATTACCAAACAAAGGAGACCTTTATTTTTCCTTATGACCTGGGAAGCAAGTGGAATAATTTCAAGCAAGTATTCACATGGTCTGGAATTCCAGAAGGAGATGGCTTAGAGTGGCCTGTGAAGGAAGGTTGTCATCAATATAGTTTGACGGTAGGCCATTCCCTCTACCCTCCCTTTTCCCCCCGCATATGGACAATGAAATTAATTTTAAATCTATTGAAAGCTAAGAAACTGGGCCCCAGGGGAATGCATTTTAATCCTCCTGTGTCTAATCTCTTGCAGATAGAGCAACTGAAACAGAAAGCTGACAAGCGAGTGAGAAGTGTAAGTACATCTCATAGGATGATAACATGCCCCTCTGAAAACTGTATAAACATAGGCCTCAATCCGGTTGTTATATGTTGGATCAGTGTAGCTTACCTAAGTATTGACCTTACAAGTTTCCCATTGAATCTGTGAATCTAATCTAGTTGGTGCTGGCTGTTAGATTTGGGCCAATGTGTCATTTGTTGTTGTTTATTTTTAAGATTTGGGTCTTTTGACATTATTCTGCTGTGTCTTTTGTGGAAGACATTTATGCTTGACTTGTAGTAGTCTCATTTAGTAGAGATGAGGAACCTTTGACTCTACAGATATTTTGGCCTGCTAATTCCACAGTGCCATAGGCTAAGCTTGGTGAGTATGAACAGAGCGGTAGACCAAAGCTTCTGGAGGACCAAAGCACACTATATTACATCCTAGAGGTGGGAATTGTGCTACTCATGAACTATATTTCACCACTGAACATTCCAGGCAGCCCTGGGACCCCGCTGTGTGCCCTTCAGATTCCATGTATTTCTCCCAAATATTTTTGGCCTTAAAAAAAAAGATTTTCAGCTGAAAAATAAAACACACCCAGGGCCCAAACAAAGC
Source organism: Cyclura pinguis (assembly GCA_030412105.1). Classification (NCBI taxonomy): domain Eukaryota; kingdom Metazoa; phylum Chordata; class Lepidosauria; order Squamata; family Iguanidae; genus Cyclura; species Cyclura pinguis. The sequence continues at coordinate 70,570,716 of CM059601.1, read as the reverse complement.
CTTACATAACTATTTGGGTGGGACATCTCAAAAGAGCAAGGAAGGATCCAGATTATTCCCCTTCAAAACGTGACTGGAATAGATGTCATGTTTGTAGTTTCCTAAAATGGTGATAATGAGGGCATGGTGTGATCCTACAGATATTCGGAACACATCCTTCTCTGGCTTATACTATATAGCAGCAGTAGGCTCCCCGGAGTCCTGCTGATGTTTTGTACTGAAGTTTTCATTTGCCCCAACCAGTGTGGCCAGCGGCCAGGGACTGTGCAAGTTGCAGTCCAAGACACACAGAGCATCTGGTTGCCTGTCTTAGTATAAAGCTTTAGTATAGCATAACACATTTACAGTATTTTTCATAGAAATAGCTGTGTTGTTCTCTTGCAGCATAAAAAGGCAGGGGGGGATGTGGCATCATCTTTAAGGCTAAGTGTTATAAGTACTACTCAGTGCTACATCTGAAGAAGTGGGTTTATATCCAAAAAAGCACATACAAAAATAAAAACCCGTTAGTCTTAAAGATGCTGCCATATTTCTTTTCTTGTCTTTTTCTCCTCCTTCTTTCAATCATTGTATGAATCCTTGGTATTACAACTGGTTGATTGTAACCTGGCCTACAGCAGGTCATACCCACAATACTATGAAGGCTTTTTAAGGAGGTATAGATAAATATTATGTATGTACACAGCCCATTTGTGAGTCCAGTCAGTGGTTCAGTGTCTTCTTAGCCTCACTTGGATCTGACAAACAGGAGCAATGACAGAGTGATGGCAGTCATCAGATGTGCAGAAACATTGTATCCCTGTCCCCCCTCAATCCGTCAATCCAGTCTGTCAGAATTACATGTTGAAATCTGTCAAAAGACTCTAACAAATTAAAGAAAATCAACAGAGTTCTAGTTCCCTCCAATCATCCCTGTACAGACAAAGATCATCCATCAGCACAACCAAAGCTGCCTCAGTGACAACCCCTGGCCAAGAAGCCAGATTGAAATAGGTCTAGGTAATCTGTTTCATTTTTCAGTACTAGGAGTTGGATTGCCACCACCATCTTGAACACTTTGGTCAAAACCAGGATATTTGCAACTGTGCAATAATTGTTAAAACCTGCATCCAGCAGAGATGTCTCTCTCAACCATATCCTTCAAGGCAGTTTAAACCATTGCCTCATGTTCAGAATCAGACAATTACATATTCAGACAACTTGCTGTATGTCTCATTTTTGCCCTGGAGACCAAATTTATAACATGCAGTTTGTGAGCTATCCAGTACTATCAGGCAATGCATTTTTACTTTAATCTCTCCAAACTTCCAGGTGAGGTATCAAGCAATAGAAGATTACAATGGTGCCTGTTGCCCTCTTACAAAAGGCTTGAGGACCTTTTTCACAACTCCGTGCACTGAAGAACCTAGAATTACACTTCATAAAGGAGACCAGATTTTAGCTACCAGAGGACTGAAGTTAGTACCATTTTTTAAAATTCAGACTGAGGTTGAAAAGTGTTTCCATAATAAACTAAAATGCAACACATGACTAATCTGTTAAACTTATCTTTCAGACACTGGATGTATGGAGACAAAATTACCGACTTGGCAACTGATGGTAATGTGTTTAAAATCACATCTCTAAGCTGTAGTGTTTTTTCGATAAAATGTAAAAGATTCACCACTGAGTACAATAGTATAGTATTGTATTTTGTATAGCATTTTGTAATTGATTGTATTTTGTAGTTTAATCCAAAACTGATACCTCTAATATGTTGCTGTCTGGGCTTCCAAACACAAAATCTGTTAAAAATGGAAAAAAATGAAAGTATGATAAAACCTGGAATAGTTTGGTAAAAGTGCAAAATGTTTTATAAAACCATTTACAATTGATGAATTAATGATCTTTATGCTACCACCACCCTACAAAAAGAGGAAAGATAACAGTGTGGTATTTTAGTACAGGGGATATACAGGATGGCATTATGTGGCTCTAGACCAGTACTACTCAAAATGGTGGTCCCCGGACAGGTGCCTTTGGCCGGCAGTCAATGAAACAGTTGTAGTCAATGAACACAAATATGTTACCCATCTATGGAGTATGAATGGGGAGACTGCTAGTCCTCTACATTAGATAGCTTAAGAAACACTGCTGTAGACCATACACTTGTATACCTGTCATTGGGAAGGCTGTATATTAGTTTGATTAGTTAAGTGTACTGTAACGGAAAAGCTCTGGTTGGAAGTAGTTTCAACTGTGAATGTGTGGCAGAATTGGGCTCTTAGATCAGAATTCGGTAAAGTTCCTTTTTTGACTAAAACTTCCAGCATCCCCCTGCCTACATGCCCACTGGTCATAGTCCAACACAGTGATGACCATCACACTGGGAAAGGCTTTTCTAGGCTAATCCAAGCATAACTGTAATCCAGGCATTTTGATTCCAGAGTGTATATTCATCATCAGGGTATACACATCAAGGTCTTTCAGAAATGGTGAGAGCTTGGCAAAGTTACTGTTTTGGATTCCAGCTCCTGGTGTCCCCCCACTAGCATGACCATGCTGGCCAGAGAATTTTGAGAATTCCAAAAGGTACCTTTTCTAAGCTCTGCCTTAGATTGTTTTTCTTTTACAGCCAACCAACTGGTCATCATAATGGCAAGGGGTACTGGCCCAATGTTAGAGCACATGGTTTGCATTTAGTTCATTACTGTTTTAGTTTCCACCATATCCAGTTAAGGGATTGGAAGAGATTTCTGCCTGAAGCCATGTAAAGCTAGCACCAACCAGAATGAAAAGTGATGGAATAGATGTTATTGCTTTCTTAATGTTTTATTCCAGTTGAGTCCCACACATTTCCATTCTATTTTTACCCACTTATTCCTCTTATGTTACTCACACATTTATTTTGTCTGGTGGAACTGCATCAAGCTGAGAGATTATGACTTGGGATGGCCCAGTGTTACCCAGTCAGCTTCGTGGCTCCGTGGAAATACAAGCCTGGATCTCCACAGCTGTAGTCTGACAGTCTGAGCTAGATGGACTGGTGATACCATTCATTGTAAAGCAGCCTCATGTGTATCACCATCATGTCTTGAAGAATGGGGGTGCTTGGCTTTGCTGGGTGCATCTTCCAATGTTTTAACAACACCCTGAGTATACACTGCACTTTCATGGGACTGGAAAGTTGAGTCAATTTTCTGTGTTAGAGTAATCAGTTAAGGTTCCAATCCTAAACATACTTACTAAAGAATAAATCTCACTGAAATCAATGAAATCAGACTAAAATGCACAAAATCACAGTGTTAAAATCTGCTGTGATCTTTTAAGTGGTCCTTGTTAACTATACAGCTTTTTGTAAAAAAAAATTAAACTTAGTCTGTTGGAAATAGCAAAAACAGATGTCACAAACTATCACAGAAGAAATAGTTCTTCGTATGCAGAAAGTAATCCTTACTGCAAGCACAAGAATGATCTGAAACAAAGGCCATTTCTGCACGGGGCAAGGGAATCGCCCCGTGACGCTCCTTACCGGACTTTAAGGCTCCCCGGTCTGGTCCACGCCGCTCCGGAGCAGTGCGTACTCGTCGCTCCGCACTGCTCTGGTGTCGAAAATGGCGGCTTCCGGTTGGTCGAGGGTCTCGACCAACCACTGAAGCTCACCAGCCTAAAGCCCACCCCCGGCAGATTGCAGGCTCACACCAATGCGAGCCTGCAAATCTGCATAAGGGAGCAGGCTCGCAGTGGCACACTCTGTTTTTTTGAAAGACCTGTTTTTAGCGGTCTTTCAAAGGAATGCTGGACGACCACTTGGAGTCATTCCGGAGTGGACTGGGGTGCAGATCTACATTAAGTAGGTCCGACCCAGTCCACTCCCAGGTGCAGACGTCCTCCCTGGAGGATGCTCTGCCCCGTTTTAAAAAACCTGTGTGGAAATGGCCAAAAGGTTGTTTTTCTTCAGAAATTGTTTTATTCACAAGAAGGCTGATGGAGATTGATTGAAATGCATCCAATTAATCAACAAAGATTTCTAAAATCAAATCAATAGCTCCACTTTACAGCTGGCAGCATCCATCTTACTGCTAAGACACAGCAGGTAGCTGCCATTACAGAAAAAGCATCAAATGAAGCTGGCAGCAGAACCATTGAAACAAGAGTAAATTGAGGAGAAATCTGTTATTAATCTGAGTGTCGATATCTAGCAGGGATGGTGTGTTTGCATTTGCATTACAATGTGTTAGCATAAGCTTCTTTGAGTCTTAAATGTGTATTTCAAATCAGGTAGTTCCAAAATGGAAAGAAGGTAGAATGTTGATAGGTGTGACTAAGAGTTTGAAATGCTGCTCTTTGTATTACAACCCCCAGAATCCCCAGCCCAGTCACTTACCGTGCACGTTGGGAATTCCAGTAGTTGTACCCAAGTTTTTAAGTTCTGGTCTGTTTTGATACTGTTATCTAATACTGTTTTAATCTTAATTTTTTTATGTCTTTAAGTATGTTCTTATTGTATTTTATACCTTTTTGTAAGCTGCCTTGAATCTTAGCCTGAGAGAAAGGCGGGATATAATTAAAATTATGGATAAATGGGTGGCCTGGATTCCCCAAGCGACATAGACCAAATGTGGGCAACACAGGCAACCCCTGTGTCAAGTTACAAATTTTTCTGGAAATCCTTGAAATCTGAGAAATCTGTGGTCTAAAAAGAGGCTTTAGATACAGTTAACTATATATTTTTGAAGTCTTTAGGGTTTCTGCTGATGAGGGGCTAAAATACAACAGAACAGAAGAGAATGCGTCTTCAAATATGGCATCAGGAGGTCATTCAGGGATAGCTGTATTGGCAATGCAGCAAACTATAACAAAATCGACAGAACAGTGGCACCTTTTTGGGGCCAACTAAAATGCACAAAATCCATGATGTATTTTTTGCATTTTCGTTGCACAATAAAGGTGTAACTGTTTTGTGGATTTTTAATTTTGTTATATATAGGAGATGTTTTCTTCTAAAATTCTGTATTAACTTTATCAGGGCAATCAGGAAAGTATGGGGCCTTTAGGATCTCCAGACCTCCTTTTCAAGTGACATGTTAGAAAAAGGCGGTGGCAATCTTTTTTGATGACATTTTGGATGTTTTTTTCGTAGCCCACACTGATGTTTCTGCTTTTAAAAAAAAATTGTGATCAAATCCCTAAGTATTAGTAATTCCATTTTACTGGCTGGTAGGATACAATTTGCTAGGCAGGATTTCTAGGAATGTTAATGACATCTTCACAAACTGGTACGGTTGTGGCATCTTTGTTACAGATTCTTTGACATGTGTGGTGGATTTAAATATTTGCTGGTAAACATAAATAACTTTAACCTGTGATGAAGTGAATGTCTGCAATGATTCTGGAGAATGCTGTTACAGTTTGTGGCTAATGTCTATTATTATTTCTCTCTCAATGTTAGATGGGAAGAGAGTCAGAGGCTGGTTTCCAAGGAGGTGTGTAGAGAAATGTCTGTACGATTCTGAAACTGATCAGCCGCTGGATGGAGAAAAGAAAACAAGATAGCCCTCCTGCCTCCTGATTTTTTGAAGTCAATTTAAATTTTTCTTTCAGACCACTGTCCTCTTACTTGAAATGTTCTGTATATTACTATAGACCTGTATATTGAACAAAGAGTGTTTCTGTGTGTTCACAGGAATGGGTGCCCCAGTGCCATAATGTTAAATTTTTATCTTTTGCCATTTTTTTTAACTGGAGGAAGCCATTCCATGGATGCCTTTTTTATATTAAAGCTTTCACAGGTCCAAAACATGCTTGATTTGTTTTCCTTTTAAAAAAAATCTAAGGGTTTAGGGCTTTTGTTCCCCCTTATTGTCTTATTTTTTCACAGTGCTCATTTAAAGATATCTGTTCATTTGTATATGTAGTCTGCTGTTCTTATATGTTATTCCAACATTGCCAGCTGGCCCCTTTCCCTCTCTACTTTGGAATGTAAGAGATATTTGAATGAGTGAAAATGTGAGTAGATTTGATACCTGGAATTATTTTGCAATCATGTGGCAACTTCTTTTGTGAATCAGAAATAAAATCAAGGATATGTTATGTATTTATTCTCCAGTGTATATTTAGAGATGAATATATTGCTATATTGTTGAAGACATCTCACTGTAAAGTTGTGCGGAAAAGAGAAAAATTGTAATGTTAATGTAGCCCCCCCCCCGGTCATTCCAGCCATATTAATTTTGGGGGAAAGTTGCAGGAGGGGGTACCCTGTACTTCCTTGTCCAATGTCCCTGACCCCCAAATGTGCAACAGTAGCTAGGAGGCTTGCAGAGTCTACTCCGTCCTCTCTGCTCCTACATGGGCCTTTCATTTATGGATTAGTAACTGGTTAAAGAATAGGAAGGATGTCAATGATGATATGCTGAAAGGATCTGTATTGGAATAGCGTTTTTTAAACCTGTACATAAGTGGATTGGGGTAAGCAGTGGCATGGCCAGATTTACTGATGACTTCAAAATAATTAGAGTGTTTAAAACAAAATGGGGACATGAAGGGAGCTTTTCAAATTGAAGAAATGGTCATTAGCATGCCAAGTGTCGTTCAGTAGAAGTAAAACAGTAATGGGCATTAGGGGGAAGTGCACAGTTCTGACTACCTGAGGATATTGCTGAGACACAAAAGAGCAACAGATGATTCAGGCACTAGAGCCATTTCATTAGAAGGGAGCAGCAAGTAGGAATAAAAAGATGTATGTCATATTGAGCATGATATGGAGAAATTATGTAGGACTTTTTGTCCCCAGTTTTGAATACCAGAAGCTGGGGTCATCCAGTTCTGATAACTGGTTAATTAACCAAAGAAACATTTCTACACACAGTATCTAATTAAACCACAAGTAGGAGTGATGGCAATCAATATGGTGGAAATGGGAATTAGAACAGTTTATGGAGGATAAGAGTGCCAATGGCTACTAGTTATGAAATTTGTATAATTATTTCTAGGGGTCAAAATCAAGAGAGTGCAGCTACATTTTCCATGTTGTTTGGTAGTGTTAGCACAAGAATAAGCTAGTGAGAACTAAACTGATCTTTGGTCTTAGCCTGCATAATTCTTGCATTGCACTTCAGCAGACCAACAATGCAGCATGGCTCTTCTTTAAGTACTTACTGGTTAAACAAAGGAGCACTTCGACTTAGAATCTAAATGGCACAGAAGCTAGCTAACCCCCTTTTTGAAAACTTGGGTTTTGTTTCCTGATAGAAACTACTTTGTGATATGGAGCTTTACCTTTCCAGGACACTGGTTGACCAATTACGTGCCTGTGTGATGGTCATGTGCAAAAAAAGCTAGCTAAAACTAGGGACACAATCATACATCCAGCAGTAGCATGCTTAAATTTGTAAAGCTAAAATGATCCATAGCTAGCGAACATCCTCTTCAGCACTGGTGTAGTGTACTTAGGCCAACAGCCCACAACAACAGGTATAAAGCTGTGTTTGCACCCAACTGATTTTAAGACAGTCTGTTGCTGTGTAAGGAAAGGGGGGCTAGATACCTCTTTACCTACGTATGGTACAACCAACCAATACAACCTGGAGTTATGCCAGTGTAATGCCCCAATAAGATTCCAGCCTTGTAACCAAAGGCAACTGGAATATACTGCAGCTCGAAGACAGTGACAGTGAAAGCCAATTGGGCAATCCTGGCATCCTCCCACCTTTGCTTCAGATCCTTTATTCAATTGTAATGGATTTCCAGAATCAAGACAGTAAGAATATATTCAAACTGACAGCAAGGCTGAACTCTTCAGTAACAATCGGGCCCCTGAATTCTGCCTGGAAATGAAGCAGCAAGCACTGGCGCTGTGGAAGGAATGGTGGAGAGTTATCTTACATGCATTTTGTACTAAATTGTGTTTGAGAATCCCATAAGCATTGCATTGCAGTATCTCCACCAGGAAGTTACTAGATTTGTAGCAGTATGCAAGAAAAAAGTTCAGTCATCTTTATGGCTTATTCCATAGCACATAGAGCACATAGCCTGCATAAATCTTAGACTGATCACTGACTCTTAAGAGCAATTTAGCAAAACTTAAAAAAATTATTTCACTATAATAGCTACAGATCTGGGAATATCTGTTTCGTAGCCAGCAATTACTGCTCCAGGAGCCAGAATCCTGTATCAAGCGAGCAGTATGTTAATAATGCCCATCACCACACCATCTCACCCCTGGAACACAGCTTTCAAATGCTTGGAGTGTGTTGCCATGGCCTTGCATTGGCTCAAAATTGTGTCTTCAAGCATTATCTCAGCTGTAAAACAATAATAAGCCCATTATTATCTCTGCTGCCTGGAAGCTACAGGACTGCTGTTTGAACGTGGACGCGTAACCTAGTTCAGTACTGTTCGAAAGTGGTGGTTTATGGACCAGTGTCAGTCTGCAAGCTATTGGCTGCCAGTCTGCAGATAGTTTTCATGGAAGAAAAGAAACAGCTGTAGCCAAAGAGCACAAATATGGTACCTGGCACATCAGGGGAAAAACATCACAGGCACCCGGCATCAGATATGAGAAGCAATGACTTGACTGTCAGCTATCACTTTCTGATAGATTCGGGCTCTTCAGGCTATTATACCCTAGTTAATGGGTCCTTAACAGAAGAAGTTGTTTCCAAAAGTGCTGTTTATTTTTCACATTCATGTTTTGTTTTTGTTTTTTTTATCAACCAGCAATAATATAATCAATTTGTGCTTCATCAGAATTTGGTTAGAAAGAAGGTATATACATTTGATGTTAATATGTTTAAGTGTCCATTACAGAATGGTGAAATGCATAGCTTTCCTCAGAAAAATATTATACAAACATGACTGTACAAATCAAGACACTGAGCATATCACAGCAATATATTACACGCCCAACCCCACTAGAGGGTACAGCCACTGAGTAAGGAGCGGATTAAATTTGCATACAATCGTCATCATTTAGGCAGGGCAGTACAGTTTCACAACAGTCTCTTAACACCATCACAAGCTTTCAGAGAGAGGCTGTTCCACCTTAGGACGAACAGTCGTATATTCCAACTAGTCAAACCACCAAGCCTCCATTTCTTTTAGGGTTATGTGACGAAGTAGCAAAGCAGCTTCCCAATGCATTTTGTACAATACAAGTTACCTGCCCCACTTTAGCACCTTAACCATTTTTATGCGAGGTGCACTGCAACCTGGAACTACATTAGCCAACCATGTTTCCTTCCCCTTCAAACTGAACAGGACCCTCCAGCTGTTTTTGATCCTTCATTAGTCAACTATGTAGTGCCTCGAGAATATTTTCATAGTCCATTTTAAACACACTTAGCCGAGGTAGCCTTTGTTCCCACCCACTCTCTAGATGTTAGAAGTATAGAGTCCATCAATTTGGCTCCTCAAGTGTTTGGATACTTCTGTTCTCTTTGCCTTCAGTGTTGGGGTCAAGAGTCCATTTTCAACTGTGAACATCTCTGGATGAAGGTAGATGTCTTTCACCTGGTTATAGGAGAAATATTTTGTCATGAAGAGGAATGTTCAACATGTTTGTTTGATGTGCCAAATGTGCAATTTGCCTTGCATCCAAGGTTGACACTTGATTGCAGAGAAATGATATCACTCCTTGGTTCAAGAAATGTACAGCATTTCTCCAAATAGGCATCCCTTCTTCATTATTTTATTAATAGAGCAAATGGTATCAATTATTTCCTTTTTTATTGTTCTGTGCCTTAATGTCATTAATTTATCATTTCTGACTTTAAGGCAACCCTAAGGTAAACCTGTCACAGGGTTTTCTTGGCAGGATTTGTTCAGAGGAAGTTTGCCATTGCCTTCCTTTGAGATTGAGAGAGTGTGACTTGTCCATGTTCACCCATGGCTGAATGGGGAAGAGATCCCTGGTCTCCCGTAGTCCTAGTCCAAAACTCAAACCACTATACCATGGTTTTTTTACACAGCACAGTAAGTGCTCAGTGCTACAAGTTCTCTTACTCATCCTCAGCCATTTTTACAAAAGTTGTTTGATATCATCTATGCACAATTAGAACTATTTGTCCTGGACTCGATACATTATTTTATTAAAGTAAATAATATACTCCTCTAGCAAAAAGATGTCACAGTGGCTTACAAGCAGCAAGTTAAGCAAATGTCTAGATGAACAACTACTCGCCTGTTCAAAGGACTTGAGACCTGCTTCCTTTCCCAACTTGACCATGTCCATCAAGATAGCCTTTTTCACTGCCTAGAGGCAACACAAAGTTTTTAAAAAATCGGTGATATTTTATGACTTTTGAAAGAAAAGAAGAGTAATACCTCTAGAGATAGAGAACAAGAAACTGAAAATACAGAGAACTCAAACTGGAGATTTTAGACTGGGAAATGATGGAATAAAGCCCACTGGGAAGCTCAGATCCTGTACAATAATGTTGACTAGATTAGGCTAATAACTGATCTCTCATACTAACAGGAATCCCCTACCCTGCAAATTTTAGAACCCTTTTCACTTTTGACTTCTTTAAAAAAAAAATAGAAGGTACCAAAAAGCAATAAGCCATAATGAAAAACGTGTCATACAATTTTTAAAAAAATCGTATTTTGTCATGTTAATGGCAACAGGTTAGTTTGAGGGACTGTGTAACAAGTTGCCTACTGAATTACTTTCTAAAAGAGTTATTTCTGTGTTGAGTCACCCTTTCATGACACATTTAGGTCACCCTTGAACACCTGTAGAAAAACAGTTTTCTTTAAAAATATCTTCCCTCAAAACTCAGGAGAATAATTAGTAGTAGTAGTAGTAGTGGTGGTGGTGGTGGTGGTGGTGGTGGTAATTAATAATAATAATAATAATAATAATAATAATAATAATAATAATAATTCATACCTGCCTCTCCCCATGGCTCAAGGCATAGTACATTATAAATTAAAATACAAATAAAAGCACATAAGATGTACAGAGTTCAACATACAAGATAAGAAATGTAACATTTACCTTTAGCAGTCGCATAAGCAGTTCTACTAGCTTAGAGACGGGCAACATGCAGCCCTCCAGCTCCCAGCCAACGCAGCCAATGATCATGGGAGGTGGAGTCCAACAAAATGCGGAGGCCCACATGTTGCCTGCCTCTGCACTAACGCCTTCCTCCTGTCATTCAACCCATGACACTATCCTAGGTGGACAAATACCATTTCTGTTCCATTATACATCCATTTTCCTCCCGTTTTTTTCAAAGCTCCACTGCTTAAATCTAATGTAATCAGGTTATACTGAAGATAAGCAGGCAGATGAAAAAATCCCACTCAGGTAAATACTTGCAAGTTTTAGATGACAGCTTACCAAACTATCTGAGGACCAAGTTCCCTGGCACATCTAGCTACTGAACAGCACGTAGGAAAGTAAATACAATTACCCCCTAATGTTACTAAGAACTAGCAAAGGCTCTCTTTCCAATGAAGGATGTCTATTTTTAGGAAGTAAAGAACAACACTTACTGCATTTTTACAGAGTTCCTCATATGAACCTTTTACTCCCAGTTTTTCTGCAAACTCTGGAAGTGTCTCTGGATCAGGAACCACCACTCCCACCAGGAAAGACTGTTTGAGAAAGCAGATGAATATTTAGACTACAGGTAGTATGCAGAGTGAAGGAAAGGAATATGTTAAATGAAAAACTTTGGAAGTGATTAACACAAAACAAATCCCCCTAAATCTGACCCTTTGGGCCAAAAGATCCCACATTTCATTTTATCTTAAGAAGAAAGTACTCTATTATATTCCTGCAGTAATCCTGCACAGCAGCAAAGCATGTCTTAGTTTTACTGTTCGGATTGGACCATTCTGTTCACAGAGCAAACAAGTCCACACTGTGATTCATGGCATTGCTCTGAAAGGAACATGCTTACCTGTAGGCTGTCTCCATGCACAAAGACCTGTGCTACGGGACCACTTCTGATGTAGACGTTTTCAATCTTTTCTGGTGCAATGTATTCTCCCTGAGCTAGTTTGAAGATGTTCTTTTTCCTGTCAATGATCTTCAGTGCCCCAGTCTACCAGAGAATGTTGTTATTATTTTTTAATATAATTTATTATTCAGAAATACATTCCCATGTTCAATTTCAATATATTACCAAATGCATGAACTTGCAATGTGACACTAAAGAGGAAGCAGACAAAAGAACAGCACTGAAGCTTTATAAAGCAACTCCAGCTTTGTAAAGTACAATAACAGTTTTTAATCTTGATTATGGTGTCCTGTTATTCACTTACTCTGTTTCTAAAGATTCCAAAACAAAGCCATTTCCTGCTAACACTGGAAGAGAAATTGGGTGGGCCAGGCTGTTCTTTTATCCTGGAACACTGATATTCAGGGGGCAAACCGTTTGTACACTTGATAACACAGTATAAGCAAAGCTCTCCTAATCATAATTGTGATGACCAAGGCATTTTGTTGCCTTAAGTAAAGAACAAGCTGACACAGAGATACCCCCCTTCTCTCTAAATAAGCCAAGCAGACAGTTAGATGACCTTGTAGTGGGATAGCATCTTCCATCTCACTTGACAGTGTTGGGTTACCTGTAATACACAGCTCCACCCGAGAAAGGGCACCAACCAGGTGTTGGCCACTGCTGCTCTTTCCATACCACCCACTATCTTACTCTGCCAATTAACAGGAGAGGGCAACTGTGGTAGTCAAGTGCCCAGTTTTGTTGCCCAGGACTGCTTGAGTGCTGCAAATGCCCCCCAGCCCAACCAAGAAAACACCAGAACTAGACAGAAGTTTTCTGTTGGTTGTGAAAAATGAATTTTTTTGCCTGTTATACAATGCAGCCGTCAGTGCAAAAGTAGTCTTAGGAGGGCAGAATCAGGTCCAAGCTCTACATTGTTCCCACCCCTGTCCTAGCAGACAGACTAGTAGTCAGTGTGTGATGTATGAAGAGAGCTGTAATCTTCACCAAGAGGGATCCCATTAGCGTGATGTGCCAACTTCGCTGCCCATATGATGTGTGTAGAAAATGTGTATATACTTCCTTATTACTGTGAAAGTTAGGCATGATCTCACACAGCCAGTGTCAAAGTCTTTAAACAGGAGTAGATCAGTGTTACTCTTGCTTTTTTAAAATTGTTATTAAAATTATTTATTAAAAACCCCACAGCAAAAGGCTTTTCTCTTATATATGTTTGAAATTAAATATTGCAGTCTCTCAGATATTAAGGCACAACTAATCTGTCAAGCAAGAGTGCTGGACTTGCACTATCGGTCAAGAATGCTTGGGAAAGTGTGAAGGAAGTTAGAAAACAGGGAGACTGCACTAATGGTAATCAACCAAGGAAGCCATGGCCTTGAATTTGTAGGACCTGAGCAGCTCAGCTGATGTCTGAGGATCTTGGAGGACTCTCACTGACAAATAACAACACTACAATGGATCAAGCAGAAGTTTGCCCAGTCTAGCATTCTTTGGAAAAATCTTGGCCAACAGGTACTCTGTGATCCTCTGGCTGAGTGCAGTCTACCTCCTGCTACCTACTGTATAGCCATGCTCAGTAGTTTTTATTAATCAATGGCCCAGTTTCTGAAGCTAGAAATCCAGTGATAGAATCAGTTCATATATAATCAAGGAAGCATGCTTTCAGAATCCACTCTTCTACAATAGCTACAAAGAGCATAGACATCTACAGGCTTGGGACTATACTAAAAGCATTTGTGGCTTCAAATCTGCACAGGGAATGATTGCTGCATAGGGAATCAGTATAGAGGGCAACTTAGCCCCACTTGTTACAGTGTTGCCTTTTGTGTCCAGCACTAGATATTTTGGGAACATCTGGTCTCCATTCTACTAGACAGAAGTTTCTACAGCTTTGTGTGCTTTATGTTATCCTTCCCACAAGATATTTGATATGGCCACTTACAAAAAACCCATGGCGGACAACATTTAATGACCATCCCCTTACCGGCATCCATTTCCCAATATCTCCAGTATGAAGCCACCCATTCTTATCAAGTGCTTCAGCTGTTCTTTCAAGGTCATTCAGATAACCTTTGAATACATTTGGCCCCTTAACACAGATCTAAAGAAGGAGGAACACAAAACTGATGTTAGTCCCTTACTAGTTTTAAACAGTTTCACACAGGGGTACATCAGAAAAAGAATGCTTACCTCCCCTTCATTGTTTGATGCAAAGTAGTTCATTTCAGGCACATCTTCAAGTTTTATGATGTTGCAAGCTAGGGGTGGTCCAACATGACCTAAAAGAAGAACAGTGACTCAGAACACTTAGTTTTGTCCTTGGTGCCATCTCAATTACCTAGACAGCCATACAGAACAGAAACTTGTAGGTGGAATGTGACAAAACTGATCACAGCTACCCCAGCTCATTCCTTTTTGCTACCCCTTATGTTCTGAAACAGTTCTTATCCTACTTCATATTCATAACTCCATAATCTGTTCAGAAATCATATTGCTGAGATATCACTTCCAGATGTTTTGGACTAAACACTCACTGCCCCAATCAGTCACTATGCTTGCTGAGCTTGTGGGAGTTGCATTCCAAAATATCTCGAGATTGTGCATTTCAGAGGGCTGATTTAGGTACCCCATAGTCACAAGGTACCAGTCTCTCCCATCTTCCTAATAGAAATGAAATTTGTAAGCACATCTGGACTATGGTGTCCATATTGGCAGGAAACAGAAGTGTCAGTTGTGATTTGGAAAAAGGAGAACTGAAAATATTGCTGCAGAATTCACAATATTTAAGTGAAAGAACAAGGTAGAGTTTAAAGCACTAAAATCTCCCTTCTTTCTAAAAGAAGATGACTTTCTTGCAACCCATGTGAAGATTTTCTTTGATTTTCTTGCCTCCTAATATTTTAATTCCAGACTAAACTTCAAGCCAAACGTTCTCACCCACACTTAAATTTAAGAAATCGTACCTGTTCTCCAGTCTCCCGGCAATGAGAATGTGCAGCCAGCTGTGCATTCGGTCTGACCATATGCTTCAAAGATCTAGTTAGGAAGACAAATGTGATTTGATGCAGCCCTTGGAAAGAAGTAATTTTGTTGTTCTTGGCACAAATCATTACAACACGGACTAAGAGGATGCAACTGCATAATTCCACCAGACCCTTCTTATTCAACTAGAATCTTCAACATGTTCTTTCTTGTAGCTACTCTCACCCCACACCCCACAGAAAAACATGTGCTGGAGGGATGGAAACCTCTTATAGAGTCATTGTAAGTCATAGCTTGAAGGCACATAACAACTACTACTTCTAAGCATTCCATTAAGAAGCAAGTTCCACTGAACCTCATAGAACTGCCTAGTGCAAAGAATGAATTCTGGCAAGTGTTTCCATACTAAGATTTATCAGTGAACTTCCATCCTATAGGAAATAAATTTGCTCTTGTAACTAATACTACACTGAAGGCTGAAAACTGACTCCACCGATTCTTCTCCCTGCCATTTCAGGAGTATTAGGAACTCTCAGGAGAGCTGTTTAGCAGTGACCTTTAAAATGTTTTACAGTAATGCAGTATTGAGGCTCTTCATACTAATGAGGTAGTAAGAATCCCCAATCTCGTTTTCGTTTAAAGAGCTGAGTTTGACAGATCATCTATAACTTCGTTAAAGAATTAGATATATGTATGAACTTTGTTTCCAGCTGTATTGAACAGCTAAAAATACAAGTTGCTCTGAAATAAAAATTACATCACAAGAGGATTTTTTCAGGCAGCAAGAAGCCATGTTACCACATGGACAACAGAAGCAGAACTGAGTATATCTACTCAGATATAGGCCATGTTTTTAACTGAAACAGAGGTAGCTTAGCACTGCCAAGATAAAGTCTCCAAAAACAACACACTGTGTTTTGGTTTACGCCCTGCTTATTTTGATTTAACATGGAACTTCCCTGTACCAAGTCCAGTGGTCCATTTACCCAATACCACCAACTCTGGCAAAGGGTCTCAGACACTTGTGTCTTGCAAGCATTCCCCTTCTCCAATTTAATGCATTTCTGTGTATTCCTTCTCTGCCCTACACTTTTCCTTAGTATGTACATGTTCTGAACTGGAATTAGATTGCTCAATTCCAAGGAGTGCATTCTGGTTTACTTACATGTTTGAAATTTATTACATTCTTACACACACAAAAAGTCAGACCTGATTAATTTCTCTTACAACCTGATTTAGTGATTAACTACGGGGCCAGCTACATCAAAGCACATGCTCAACATGGAACTCAGACACTCATGACACGGTAGTATTGTTTTCAATATATACGTATTCACTTCAGCCCCTGAATTAATGGAGAGTGAGTGGTAAGACATAACACAGTTTCAAGGTCTGTGACAACACTCTGACTTGCTTAAATCATTAAGCCTGGAAGAGACAGTGGCCATTTCCGCACTAGACTGTTATAGTGCTATTATTCCACTTTCAACATCCTATGGAATCCTCGGATTTGAAGTTTAGGGAGGGGCCTTTGAAGCCCTGCCCTAAACTGCAAACCCCAGGATTCCATAGGATGTTGAAAGTGGAATAATAGTACTATAACTGTCTAGTGTGGAAATGGCCAGTACTGCATCTGTACACCAAGGGGTCCATTAAACTACACTGTTATAGTGCTATTATTCCACTTTAACTGCCATGGCAACACTGTACAGAATCCTGGGACATGCATTTTGGGGAACGTCATTTAGAATTCTCAGTCAGAGAGATCTTGGGCCTCACTAGGTTACAAATCCAAGAATTCCAGAGACTGTTCTCATGGCAGTTAAAGTGGAATAATAGCACTATAACAATGTAGTGTGATAGGGCCACAAGACAAGGAACATTCAGCAGCAGCAGATATAAAGCATCAGATTGGCATCATTGCCAATTGAAAATTGTAGTTACTGTCTCACGCTACATTTGTGGGATAGGAGGGGATCAATTAAGTTTAGCCTCATGGAGGAAGAAGCCAAACCATCAGTGGCCTTTCAGTGGACACAATATTCAGCCCCAAGTTAGTCCTTTGTCTACTTTTAAAAATAAAGAGTACCATTGGAATTATAGTACTTTAATTAACAGAGATTAAGGATGCTGAGTTTCTCATGTAGTTGTTCAACAGACCTGGAAGCTCCTTCTGCCCTGGTTGGATCTGTTCATTCACAAGATACTTTCACCAGGCCAACAAATGGGCACAGTGCACAGCAACACCACAAAGAGATTCATATACCCAACTGATTTAGGAGATGGAAGGCATACTAACTCTGCACTTACCTGACATCCAAAGGATGCTCTGAGGAACGTTAGGACAGATTGAGATATAGGGGCTGCTCCAGTTACTACTATTCTCACCTTCCCACCCATGATGTCCTGTAAAGCAGCAAAGAATATGTTACTCAATTGTCTCCATCCTATGTGCCTCTTAGAATCAGGGCCAGTACGCCTCACTGGGCACTTGATGAAATTTGCAGAGACAAACATACCTGAACTTTCTTGAACACTAGCTTATCCCAGATGCTGGTATTTCGTATGATGCCCTGCTTCACTTCAGCATGCTTCCTGGCCACAGCAACTTTTAACAAGAGTTTCTTGAGCCTTGTTTGGGCACCACTTTGTATCTACAAGAGATTTGAACACATTATTACAAAAGTTGTTTTCGCCGACTCATCTGGTATTTCCCAGAAGCCAGCTCTTCACATACATTTCTGATAGCACTGCTTCCCTATACCATCCTACAGCTGTTATATGTCTAATCCTAGATAATGTGCTGGCACATTTAACAGCTGTAATTAAGTATATACATATTAGGGGAAAGCCCCAAGATATGGCTTTTGCTAGTGAAACTGAGATCTGTTGTTAAAGAATTCTTGTAGGGCTGTGGAACCTAAATAGAGTTAAAGTTGTTTTATACAACTGCTACTTTGTGTGTTGGCACCAGAAAAAATTAAAGTAAAAGCTGCTTTACATCAGGGTCAACATTTTACCTTGTCATAGATTCTATTGAGTAGCCTTGGCACCACTGGAAAAATTGTTGGCTTCAAAGCTTTCATGTCATCTGTTAGAAGTCTAATATCTCCTTGGAAAAACCCCACTTTGGCTCCACTGCTGTACATTACAGTCTGGAATGCAAAGAGAGAATTGCCTTTATTATTTTTTGGTATGCTAAGATCAAGATCTCCAAGCTGAAAGCTGAACATTCTGCAGATCTTTACAATGACCTAAATGTTTGTCATTGACTGTGATATTTGAGAATACTGGACATATCAGCAGTAGGGATCACGGCCAAACCTACCAATTTCACTTTCTCCCACATTGGAATATTGATTGAGTCTGATCAGAAATAAACTGAAAGAGTTCTTACCTATCTCTAAATAGGTGAAGACAAAGAAACTGTATTTCTCAAGTTACTTCTTGAGAGCAGGGTTCTCTCACGCTACTCAATTATGGCCCTCGGATTCCACTTAAACTGCCATGGCTGCATCCTATGGAATCCTCGGATTTGCAATCCAGGAAGGGCTATTTAGAATTCTCAGTCACTCTCCCTAACCATATTACAAACCCCAGGCTACCATAGGAGGCAGCCATGACAGTTAAACTAGAAACACAAGGCTATAATTGTGTAATGCGAAAGGGCCCTTCGTGTTTTGATGTAACGTATGGTATTGGAAGTAGCTAAAGATCCTTTCCTGTAGTTACAACTGAGGCTGGAAAGCAGCAGGAAAAAAACTGTGAAGGCAATATTTTATTGTATCTAGTCCATCATTCTGAAAGGTTGTTATCACTCTATGAATGTTTAACTCTAGAAAAGGTCCAGACGAAGGCCAGATTAAGTGAGGACATAGCATATCCACATCTCATGATATTGCTTACAATGTATTCACTGAGTGTGACTTTCAGTCAGTTCGAGAGGAAAGGAACACTATCCTTTTACCAGCTTGAAATATTGACTCTGTAAACATTTCATTATGGAGTGTATCAAATTAAACATTTTAAATTAAAAACATTATGGAGTATAGCAAATTAAATGCCTGAGCAGTCACTCACTTGCAAGTGTAGAGATGCAAGATGCATCGGAAAGGCCTAGGAAGCAAAAGTAACTTAGGAAGTCATTTACCTGCACTACTCTCTCAAACATGTGAGCTAACGGAAGGTATGACATGGATATATCTGATGGCACACAAGGAGAAGTCATCTGGAAGAAAATAAACAAGTGGTATTACAGTCTGTTACCTCATTATCTTACAAGACTAATGAAAATTTGTATGGCTTTGGAGAGGCCAAATAGGCAACTCAGTTGCTTATCTTCTGGGGAAGGAGTGACTGATCATTGATACATTTAGAGAGCTTCTATCTAAAATTCATAAAGCAGTTCCTGTATTGAAACACTTTACAGCTCAAATAAAGACTCTAAAATTGCACTGAAATTAAATTAGGGAAATAACACAGAATGGGGAAAAGTAGGATAAAATCTGAAGATTCACTTCCCTATAGGCCAATATTAACATCAACACAAGAGGATACCATAAAGATGGTGCATCAATGGCATTTGTACCAATTAAAGCTACATATAATCCATAAAAATCTATTTAAGAATGCTGTGGAGGATCTGGGGCAGTAGGAACACTTGATCACACATGGCTATGTTGTACTAATATAGCTAAAGTTTGGAAAAATGTTATCAAGTGGTTAACCAAATAATACTGCTTAAATGGATCCTTACTGATACTGTTAATTTTTGAGAGTACAAATTAGAATGTAATACTTGGAAATTTATCTTCAATGCTACTTTTCGACTAATACGCTGTAATAGAATTGTGATTTTGCTAGTTTAGTTTAAACGGGCTAGCTTTTTTATTTTTTTTACTAAGTTTCTGATTATGATATAGATTTTAAATAAATCTATTATGAAATAGATTTTTAAATTAAGTTGCTATAGTGTCTATAGTTAGCTTGACACATGAACATGGAACTTACCTCCAGGCTCTTCATGAAAGCAGCAGTATTGGCAACAACAGACCCATGTGTTAGTAAAGCTCCTTTAGGGTCGCCTATAAAACATGAGATCTGGTTTTCAGAAAGTAGACATCCAAGAGACAATATTTAAGGTTGGCTGACTCTAATTTTGAAGAAAAAGTACATCATGCATCCCAGCCCTGTTATGGGCTTCTCAGCCTAGAATGCTCCCCACTCCCACTCCAAAATTCCATCTCTCCACTTCTCCTACAAGTAGCAGCTGCTTCTTCCAAATGTGTTGTTCATATTGCAAGCAGCACATTTTTTCTTTGCATACATAGCAACTGTCAGGTGTGCAAACATACTGCATCATCACAAATGACATGTTACCACTACAGTAGGCAACATGTGAGCTTTCATATTAAGGTTGGTTCAGCCCCATGGCCAATGTGCTGTGGAGTGCCACAGGGTTCCATCCTACCTCTCATGCTATTCAACATCTATATGAAGCCAGTAGGGGAGGTAATTAGGAGATCTGGGGCTAAGGAATGTTAGGGCTCTGCTTCTCCTTGTCATCCGAGCCATCTCAAGCTACGTAAGTGCTGGAGCTGTAGGGGACTGTATGAGAGCCAATAAATTGAAGCTGAATCCCAATAAGATGGAGACTGTGGATTTGTGGTTCTTGGGGATAGGAATTGGGTAGGTTACCTGCCCTGGATGGGTGCATAGTCTAGGAGTATTCCTAGATCCATTCTTGTCATTGGAGGCCCAGATAGACCTGGCTCAGAGTGCTTGGGGCCAACTTCAACTGATGCACAAAGCTATGACCATTCCTGGGCAGGGTAAAAAAAAGCCACAGTAGTCCATCCACTGGTAACTTCCTGATTACACTACTGCAATGCACCATATGTACAGCTGGCCTTGAAGACAACTTGGAAATAGAACAACTAGACTTTGCAATGGAACTTTGTACAGTTACCATATAGCACCAGCTCTAAAGGAACTGTACTGTCTGCCATTACACTTCTGGTGTGAATTCAAGGTCCTGGTGATAGCATTCAAAGTCCTAAAATGCGTGGGAGCTTGATACTTGAGGAAGAGCTTCTTTATCTGTATGGCTGCTTGAGAATTCAGACTACAGAAGGGACCCTTCACCAGTAGTGATATACGACACTGCAGTGGCACTCCAGTCGTGGAATTCTCTCTCGTTGGAGGTCCAAATGGCAATAAAGTTGGGGTCATTTTGATGCCAAGTCAAGACCTTGCTTTTTATTAAAGCCTTTGGAAATAAATTATTTTATCCAGACTGTCAATTATCCTATGGTTAGATTACTTTACATGGTTTTAACTGGTTTTAAATGATAGGTTTTAAAATTGATAATCTATTTAATATATTTTCAATCATTTTAAATCATTGTTGCTATTTACTATTCTGATTTCATTGTGAGCTGCCCTGAGATCTTTGGATATAGGATAGGATATAAATATCTTAATAAATAATAAAGAGGGGAAGTACAAAGCAAGTGCTATCTGCACGTTTGCACAGAACCTTGTATGGTCTCAGCATCTGAAGTGTTCTATTAACTCCAGAATTGTCTTTCTTGAAGCAGAATTAGTAGCTCCTACACAAGACACTATTAATAACATTCTTTCAAACTTCCCACCTGTTGTTCCACTGGTGAAGCAGACCAAACTGAGGTCTTCCGGTTTGGGAGGCTGAAATTAGACAACAATTTGAGTCCACGTAGAACCAAATAAATCACATCATGCTTGGCAATAAACAGGCATGGTTTATTGGGTAAACTGGAAAAAAAAGTACTTACAACTGGTTTACTCAAGTTGTTTTTCCCAAGAGCCTATAGAGGGAGAAAAAAAACATGATTATGTATTGCATTCTAGGCATGAGAATGGGTGGTACATGAGATGGCCTCTAAATTGATATGTTCAATAAGCAGACAATCTGAAATGACTGAAGCAGTAATGTTTAGACTGAAGGTCTAAATACAAGTAGAGATTGTAGTCTAAAACTTTTTCAGTTTCCAGAATCCCTCACTGGTCAATACTGGCTGGAAGATACTGAAAGTTTTCTCCCAAAGTAGTAATTTTTTTTCCAGGCTTCATATATAAGCTGCTATGAGAAGTTGTTCAGAATCTCCCTCACCCACCAAAAATCTATGTGGACTTCCAACTCATACTTGGAAGTATAATTTGATGTCCATGAATAGCCCTGTATTCAAAGCTAGCCATGAAATTTACGCTGGAAGAAGGACGGGATACAAATTAAATAAACAAATTGCACCACCTCAAACAAGCTATTCTTGTAGCTTCTAGAAAGAGCAGCTTCAACCACAAATAGGATGTAGTACCTCAATATCCCGTAATGAAATAATTTCAACCCCAACTTTAGCTCCCGTTTCTTTCAGTTTGTCTTCAAAAGGATCCATCAGAATAATTATCTTCAATCCTGGTGTCTTCTTTTGTTCACAGTTCTCAAGTATCACCTGTGCCTTCTCTGGCTTGTCACAGATCACTGTAGATATGTCAGCTGAAAGAAGAAAAGACACAATTGAAAAAGCCGCATCTTGTCCATGGGAAGCAAGTTATAGGTAAGAGATACAAGTACAGCTTCAGCTTGCTGAGGAGAGTCCTCCCGTTGGCACGCTTGCCAGTAAGAATTCATTAAGAGAACACTGAAAATCTCACATTTGCTTACATTAAACGGCTTCAGTTTCCATAACCATTTTACAGAGATCCCATTTCTGCAAAGGCTCATATTTCAAGCCTTGAATTTTTCCAAAAATAATACAAGATATTTGGCTGGCATGTTTGGGGTAACCATTTCAGTAACTGTAAAGTGGAGGGGATAGTTTACTTACTGGCACTCATGTGGGTCATTAACCTCTGTGACTCATAAAAACGAGACATGGTTGTCTGTTTTCACCACAGGGACTCACAGACACTTGATATTGGTCTTAAATTCACTATTAGGCATGCAGGCATTATGGTTGCCTTTAGAGCTGGGATAGGGACCAACAGACCCCCAACTGTTGTGGGACTTCATTCTTCAACATGTTCTAGAGAATCACAGGTACCTCACTTTTGCTGTAGGGATAACAACGGCCTGTAGTGGAGATGAGAATTATACAGCTCTCCAGATGCTGTTGGAACTACTAGTCCCATTAAACATAGACTAATGATAAGCAATGCCAAGAATTCTGGCCCAGCAACATCTGGAAAGCTACATGATTCCCATCCTTGGTCTATAGTTGTTACTTTACCAACACTATCAGGAACGCTTACAACTATACAGGCTGCATTCAAATGCCCACTGTTAATTTTAACTGCAAACTGATTGGAACAGACTAATGGCACAGACACCATCATATCTTTAGCCAACCACTATATTATCAAGTTATCCTTTAAAAGCAAGCTTTATAAACAGAGTTCCTAACACGTTTCCCTGCTGGAAGAGACACAGAGTGGGGGAAGATTTTAGATATCTTCCTTTATCACTTCCTTTTATTGAGTCAGTCCTTCTAAGCATCTTTAGTTAACTTAGGAGAAAACTGATAGGCTACCATTACAGAAGTTTCTGTCATCTGGGTCTTTCCTGCTATAATTGCAAGTTTTGCCAAGCTTTTAAATGAGAAGAGAGCTTGCCCAGACTAGCACAGGAAACCCATTACTATTATGCCAGTCCCAAGAGATAAACTCTCCTGTACACTTAGTTTTGACAAGTTTTACTCTTAGGATTTAACCTAACAGGCTTTCATCTCCTGCAAAGCAGTAGGGGTCATTTAATAACTGAAATAGAACATGTGATTAAATCTGGTTTATATACTGAATCCATTTTTTTCAACACTGCCAACTTCATTAAAATTATGACCAGTGCCTTCCAGGAACTGACAGCCCTGTTATGTGAACCTTTTGATTGCTCAGTTCTAATATTTTTTTATTTTTCTCATATTTCTTTTTCTCTTATTTCAAAGCAACATTGTTGCATGAATGAAATTAAACCAGCAGATAATATCAGTGCCAGAGAGGATCTCCACCCACAGATTTGGCCCCTGGACATCATTTACCTACTACTATACAGATTAAAGAAATAACAGTAATTTTTCTGAGTCAGATTTAATCACAGTTCTGACTTTAAAAAAAATCAGAAATTTCTGAATTAAGGAAATAACTTGCCATTTCCACTGCTAAGAGGATCAGTCAGAATTCACTTGCCAAGAGATGGGATTTCTTTATACATACACAGAACATATCATCCTGTCTCACAGAGAGAGAGATGCTTACCTTTGTTAATGATGTACACAATTGCTTCTGGACCCAGTGTGTCATAAAGGGGAACAGCCACCATTGAATAAGTATAGCAGGCAAGCTCAGATATGACCCACTGTGAGAGAAAATGTAAAAGTAACTTCATATTTATGCTAGTATGTGGAAAGCTATATCCAAAATCAGGCATATGTTAGTAGCCCTCCCCTTTCCCAGGTATTAATATTCTTCACTGGAGGACCTCGGCTTGCAAACTTCAAAGCCTTACTGCTTTATTTCTACAAGAATGAGCAAAAGAGGGCAAGACAACTAGATATCACCACCTAAATGGTACAGAAAGCTGCAGCTCTGGGTAGTTTACATTAGTAAATCCTTAGCACATCACATACTAATTCTAGCAATATAGATAGCACACCAGTGCCATTCAGATATTGGCCCTAATAAAAGACCAGAAAAATAGAGTAGGTAAGATAATGCTACAGGAATCCATCATGGATAGATTCATCTGTTTCCAGACATTGTAGCCAACTCAGGCATGCTCGATTATAGTTCAGGTTATACCTATAATATGCATATTACCTCTGGTCTGTTCTGAGCAAAGATGCCGATGAACTGATCTGACGAAGGTTTACAACCTTTGTATATGAGACCTGATCCCAAGTATTCAGCTCTGTCCAGAACCTAGAAAAATGACAGATAGTCAGTTTCTACATGTGAAACTTTTATTATTATTATTATTTGTCAAAATCACTTTTTATAACCAACCTGTTGGTAAGACAGCCACTGATATGGTTGCTTTGGTTTTCTGTATCCTAAACAAGGGCCATTTTCTGCAAGAGATTGAGGTTAGTCATCTTAAAAGGAAGAAGATATGCAACTCATCAAAACAGAAGCAGTAGTTGCTGTTTAAAGTGAGAGCAAGCCATGGGTCAAACTATACATGATTCAGGAAATTCAGCACAGCCTCATAAATGTATTTGCTTATATAAGTACAGGGACTCAGAATGTGGTTGTGATCAACTTGAGGGTGATGGAGGAGAAATGTATGAGGTATTAACCATTTCCTTCAGAGCTGCTGTTTGGACTGTGCAGTATGTATGCAGAAAGAAAGATACAGAATATGTGGTCTATATTCACTCTTCCCAATCGGCTTAGAACAGATGCTGAGGGACCCATTTGTAGAATTCTGATCAGGGAAGCTACCAACTGGCTGTCCCTTAGAGGCACTGTTCTGACTAAATTGGGACAGAGGCCCATAACACCACAATAGAAGTTTAAAGTGTTTTCTTCTATGGCCTCTTTCACACCACACAGTTACAGTACTTTGACACCATGGCTCCATCCTAGCAAGTCCTGAAATCTGTAGTTTCACAACTCATTTTGCATTCTCTTATGAAGAGCTCTAGTTCCAAACTGTACTAGAAAACCTAAGATTCCATAGGATGGCACCATGACAATTAAGTGGTATCAAAATACTATAATTATGTGGTGTGAAAGAGATCACAATAGATTGTCATATGCTATCATTCATTCTCAAGCTTCACATTCCAGTAAATGGAAGTAAAGTCTCCCATTTCATACTAGTTGTTTGGATGCTATAAGGAGACCTAAAATGAGCCAGAAAGAATTCACTTTAGATTTCAGGTGAACCCAATTGTAAGACCAGTTATTTGAGAAGCACATCCACAGAGTTAGTAATCACTGAAAGTAAACCACGCTGGTCATGTCAAAACCACTCCATTACTTAAGACCGCTGCGAATCAATGTTTTCTTCATAATGCACAGAAGAAAAGAAACCTTGTAACCAGGTCTTACTGTGTCAGCACCTTTGTACACAGCTTCTCCAGTAGCACTTGGGAACTGCATTTCTACCCCCAGTGATAAAGTTTCGCGTAAGGTCTACTCCTGAGTGCCGATAAAGTAGCAAGATGAAAATGATTCTGTGCATATGGTTTAGTAGAAGTCTCAAAGCTAACTGCTTGCTTACCTGACACGTAACGTCCTCTCCGGAAGGTTTCATACAAGGTCTTTGCATCCTCATAGTAATAAGAGAGAAGCTTGCCTTCAGGTACAAGTGCACTCCTTCTAGCTCCTCCCTATATGTGGAAATTACTGTGGTTAAATTCTGGATACAAATCAGTCTACACTCAAGCTTTTTTTTTCATGGCCTATAGTCATGTCAGTCTTCTTTACACTGAGAAGATGAAAGCAGTCGTGCCATTTATAAAGATGAGAGCAATAGTGACGGTCCTATTAATGCCACCTTCTCAGTTTGGGCGCAGCCTTTCCAGGCTCCCTTTCTGAGATCCTGCAAAGACTGAAGAGCCCACCAGTAGAAGCATAATTATCATATATCTAATGACAAACAGGCTCAGCAACTCATGTATCTGAATCTTTCATTTCAATTGGCAGTGACAGCTCATAAAGTGACTTTGCTTTTACCTCAGTGCCAATAGACTGCTTGTTTAAGTCAACTGGGGGTGCAACTGGTTTTGGTTTAGTTATCAACCATAGGAAGACTGTTGTTCCAAATGTTATAAGACCAATCAAAGCAGGAGTTGGGAGCGGTGAAAACAGCAGCTGAAGTATCCAGATCATCCTGTTGGATCAACGCTGGCAGACTAATGAAGCCTAAAGCAAAAGAGGCAGAAGGTAGTGAATATGAATTACTTTTTTATGCACAGTGGAATAAAAATCTAGCAACCTCTAAACTGGGGCCAATGTCATAGTACACAAGTTTGAATCTAGACAAAAAGTAACCAATCTGCCAATAAGTTCAATGTATATCCAGATGATGATGTCATTACTAAATCTTAATGCTCATGCTGTTTTGTGTCTTCAAGTTGTTTCCAATTTATGGCAACCCCAAAGCAAACATATCACGGGATTTTATTGGTAAGATCTGTTTAGATAGGGTTTGCCACTGTCTTTCTCTGGGACCGAGAGCATGGGACTTTCCCAAATGAATGTTGGAACATTTTCCAACATTCATTTCAGATAAGATCTTCCTGATCCTATTTATGAACACAAATTTCAGGACTGAAACAGACATAAATTGAACAAACTTCTCAGCCATCTGCATTTGTTAAATTCAAGAAGGACAAGCTACTCCTGGTATGGAGATGGTTGCATGGCTGCTGCTGAATAGCTGCTAAAGATTAAGAGCATCTTCATGTGGGGTTGGAGGGCAAGGAGCAAAAGAAGTTGAAACCCTAATCCAATGCTATAAACACAGTTGAATATACAGGAATTCAGACTCAAGACTGCCTAGATCAGCAGAAAAACATAGGCCAGAATTCAGCATGCACTACTTAGCTGCATGTGCAGTTTGCTTCTGTAATTAACAACATGTTCTGGCTGGATCCCACCAATTCTGACATACCACACAGCAGCCACTGGAAACAATGGGGTTGGTTGTCAATCAGTAAGAGATCTCCAATGTGATTGTCAAAGCAGGGATACCTGCTGCAATCTCTCTTTGCACTGGAGATAGCTCATGGGTAGAAGCTGCATCCCAACAGAGAGAAGAACAAACTCCCATTGCTCACAGGATTGTGGGATTTTTACAAACCCTATGTATTCCCTACATTATTGAGTATACAAGGATAGTCAATATGAATCAGTTACAAACACATAACTCTAGGTTATGCATTCAGAACTGCAACTGAGAACTGAAGCCATAGTTTTTCTTCTTTTTTTTCCTCATACTTGATTTTTTAAAAAATATCCAGTTCTTTCTGACAAGTTAGTACAGTTGTTTGGGAACTCTGGGAACATTCTTTTCAGAAAACAAATAAATAAAATAAACAAACAAAATTCTTACTCATCCCTAGCTCCAGGAATGAAAAGATGGATTGATCACCTTCATGAACACAGGGATCCATTATGACCTCTGTGTTTAGTCGCAATTCGAGACATTCACTTGCAGCTAAAAGCCATTTCAGAAGGCGACACATTCTCAGCAACCAAGAGAAATGCAATGATTTACTCTTTGTCAGATTTATAAGTATTATCTTCAAAAAGTGACAGCATGGGGGCAGAGAGGCACAAATCTTTAAGCGCCAAACTATTCACAGTTCCTCACTTCGTTTAATATTTCAAGTGGCTCTGACTTAACCAAGCAAGTTGCTTTTGATTGGCTACAATCAAACTGATCAAAAATTAAAGAAATCTCACCATGGCACTACCATGCCATAGTGCTGGGATTCTGTGTTCCTGTGAAGCAAGAAACTATGCTGATGGTAGCAGGACTGCTAGTAGGATCTCCCATGTCAGACAGACTTTTGCTCAGGATCCAGATAAATGTGCCAAACAATGGCTTATCGTTGCAGCTCACCCCTCCTCCATAGTGAGTGGGACATCAAAAGCGCCGTCTGCATGGTTTACACACAACTTTAGAACACTCTTGGTAGTAAATTAGATGTCTTATTGTTGACAAATCACTTCCTTCAAGACAAGTTCCTTTCAATTACAGATAGCTGCCTTTAACCCTTCAAGGGAAACCATTATCTTTCAAGTTCAATAGCATATACAACTGCAGTCTATCTAGCATTTATACTTGAATGCTATAATACCAGAAATGGTGTTAGTTTCTAGTTCTCATTATCTTCTCTTTTAAGAGTGTTTTCCTGACAAAAGACAGCTGCCTCTACTCACTTAATTGGGCTGTTGCAGGCCTTGTGGTCCAGCTGATAAATCAAATGGCTGCGATAAGGCTGCCAGCTCTGTCTCCCCACAGTTGGCAACCCAGTTGCTTCTTGTCTCTGTTTTCTGTCATCCCCCTCCCATCCAGCATCCTGCCTTTTTAAGGGTTGCTCCACAGCCACACCTCCTCTTCCCCACACCTCCTGAGCTTATGCCAGAGCCGAGCTTCTGAGTCTGGACTCCTCTTTTCAATTGTTTCCCATCATAGCCAACAGCTATTACATGTCCCAGTGGCCTCAGCCTGAATATGCTCCTCGGCAGTTCCCTTGCTAAGTGTATGCCAGTTATACCCACAGATTGGAAACACGCAATATACATTCCAATTCAACAAAAATGGGACACCAGGAATTGCAGTAACCACAGGAACATTGCATTAATTTCTCAGGAAGCAAAGTTATGCTCAAAATTCTACAAAGACTTTGACCATATATGGAGCAAGAAATGACGATGTCCAAGCTGGGTTCATGAAAGGAAGAAGCACTAGAGATCATATTGCAAACATATGCTGGATAATGGAGTACATCAAAGAATTTCAGAAGAAAATCATCCTGTATTCTATAACAGCAAACCCTTTGATTGCGTAGATCACGGAATACTATAGATCATTCTTAAAGAAATGGGTGTCCCACAACATTGTCCTGATGCATTATCTGTACTCAGGACAAGAGTCTATTCTCAGGACAGAATAACAGAATGGTTTCCAATTGGCAAGGGGGTCAGGCAAGGCTGCAATATATCACTCTATCTGTTTAACTTGTATGCTGAACATATCCTATGTAAAGCAGTACTGAACTGGAGGAAGGAACATCAGCAATTTAAGATATATAGAAGACATCATACTACTACTAAAAAATAGCAGACTTGAATCAATTACTGAAGAAAGTCAAGGAAAAAAAGTGTTAAGGCAGGTATGCAGCTGAACCCTAAGAAAACAAAAGAAATAATGACCACAGATGATTTAGATACCTTTGAAACAGACAATGAAGACATTGAAATAAAGATTAGAATTATCAGCGTCATCCTATTTCCAATTATAATTGTGAAAGTTGGACAGTGGAAAAAAAGCCAACAGGACGAAAATCAACTCATCTGAAATGTGGTGCTGGAAAGGAAATCTTCCATTTTTTGCAAATACGAAATCCTCACACAAACCTGAAGAATACATATTTGTCCACCATATTTACTAGAGGTTTTAAAGTAAAGGCAAAGTATAATATTCAACATTTCTAACTATGATAGTTTAACTTGGTGTTATAGTTCGGTGAGAGTTTTAGAATTCAAATTCAGCTGCCTACTATTTTAATTGCCTAAGCTTAGGGGATTAGACATGAGTCCATACATGCAAAGAATAATTAGACAGTACAAGTGCAGAACTGAAGCTATCCTGGGAAAGGCAGCCTTTATTAATACCTCTCTTGACATATGCCTTAATTATCTGAAGTTCCTCCCTTTATCAGGCCTTGAGCAACTAAAGTGTAAGCCATACACATAGGACCAAGTTCTGTTACATCCACATGGTTCTCAGAACTGAATCTGGAAGTACTCAGTGGAATGTTATTTGGTGCCTGACAAGCACAGAGGGAGGCAACTTTTATGACCTTCCAAATAGTACTACATCACAACTCTCATCAGCCCCTGCCAGTATAGTCATTATGGAAGCTGTGATCCTACAATATCTGTGGTGCCACAAATGTCTGCTTCTGAGCTAGATTAAGAAACCATTAGCATATAACTCTTAATACTCACCACATATGGTTTTTCCAGTAATTTACTATCATCACTACTCTGACAATAAAGGCCAGCATTAAATGCTGAACCAGACAAGCTTGGTAAGATCAGAGACATGGGCAACTGTCAGAGAAAATACAAGTATAGATAAGGCAGTGACACAGCACCAACTATGATGTGAAGATTCTTCACACTGTTCAAGCAGAGCAAGCTTACGCCCTTTCATATCTGAGAGATACTGAGAATCTGTCCATTGAGTAGCTTATACCACTAGAGGTCTCCCAAGCCCTGTTTAAAGTATTTTAACCATGTTTGTTTATCCAAAAGGGCTGTGAGATGCATGTCTCCAGGCAACTACTGATGTCTACCCTTTCTCTCCCGGAAATGATCAACAAGTAAACATGTCATTTGTAGCTATTGTTAGCCCTTACTGATGCCAAACAATGGTATCTTTGTGAAAGTGCAAAATATTTTTTACTACGGCACAAAAGGTAAGTAAATAAACTTAACACAGGTTGTGTAACATTTGCTGTGACATATTTAAATAAGTTCTGGTGCAGTCCACTGTCTCCAGAAGTTTGCAAGCCTGAGACCAGGGAACTGTTTTGTTGTTCTTTTACTTGTAAAGCATCCTGTACAGTGGTGATGCTATATAAATAAATGAGAAGTAGTAGTAATTATTGAATAGAATCCACCTGTCTAGAGTTCCTGTGCTGCAGCATCTCAGACTGAAGACACCTGTTTCTGGAAGGTCCCCAAGTTTGGTGGAAAACATATCTGCTGGAAAACAAGCTATCAAAATAACTCCAGGAAAATGGCATATCTATCAGGGTTGATTTATTTTTAAAAAAATCCAAAGTATGAACATCCCCTGAGGCACTGTTAAATTCAGGATTACAAAATAGCAAGAACATGGTTCAGTTGTGATTCTTCCTAGAGGTGGTGATACACTAAAATTAAATGAACGGGTAAGGAGGCATTAGTGAGAGAAGCAAGTATGAGTCCAACTATGACTCTGAAGGTGTTGCAGAGATCCAAAGCTGATATGGAAGAAACTGTTCATAAGACAACTATTACCTGGAAGCTCCACAAATCTGATTGTTATGGAAGAATGGTGAGAAATAAGGCTCAGTGTTTGCAAAAGGGCATATAGGAGACAAAGCAACAATGTGGAAAAAGGATCTCTGGTCTGATGATACCAAAACTGAACAGTTTAGCTTTCCTGCAAAACATGATTCAATAGCATTCATTGACCTGAGATAACCACCCCCACAATATAGCATGGTAGTGGCAGCATCCTGTTGTGGTGATGCTTTTCCTTGGAAGAGACTGGGAAACTCGTTGAGAGTGAGGGCAAGATGTATGCAGCCAAATACAAGGCAATTCTACAGAAAACCCACTTTAGACTATGGGGGAGCTGGGACTTGGGGAGAGGCTTGCCTTCTAACAGTCCATGAGCCTTAGCACAGAGCAAAAAGTGACTCTGGAGTGGTTTAAGAACAAGAACCTGAAAGTTTCAGAATAGCCCAGTTAAAGCCTAGGCCTCAAACCAATTGAGAATCTGTGGCAGGACTTGAAAATGGGTTTTTGCAAAATTGCTTCAGCTCTGTTAGGTTGGATGTTGGCAAAGACTGTGGGAATGAGATGTCCAAAGCTGATACAGACTTACCCAACCTCCAACCTAACAGAGCTGAAGTAATTTTGCCAAAAATTGTGGGAGCCCAATGTACAAGGCTGATACAGATTTCCCTAAAGTGGCCTAATTGCTGCCAAAGGCGCATCTACCAAGTGTGTGAATGCTTCTAAAATCAAATGCTAGTTTATTTTTTGTTCACTTAAATTTTGTATCACAGCTTTGTGTACTTAACTTGTGCACTTAATTTTGCACTTTTACAGTGTTGGTATCTTGTATACATCAGCTGACAACAATGCATCAAGTAGGAACAATGTTGATTAAATCTATTGCAATTTCAGGTTGTAACACAACAAAATATGGAAAAATCAAAGGCTGGGGGTGCAAGGCACCATAGCTATCCAACTCTACACTTTTAACATATAGAGGCATAGTCAAGTCCTTTCTTTGTTGTTTTATAACTTATATATCTGTGACCCTCTGGATGTTTTTGGACACCATGACACATAAATCTATTATCATGGATTATCATGGCCAGGGTAGCTAGGGCTCATAGGAGCTGTAAACAAAGACAGCTGGAGAACTGATTTCCTGCCTCCTACTCTGGATGTTTTGGACTTCAGTGTTCATATATCATAGCCCAAATTGCCAATGGTTATGGATAACAGAGCTGCAGTCCAACACATTTAGATGAATAAAAAGCTTTCAACCTTAACTGTACATCCAGGTTGTTGCTTTTGGAAGACAGGCCCTGGTAGTGTGTCTTCAAGTAGCTTCCAACTTATGGTAACCTTAAGGCAAACCCATCATGGGTTTTTCTGGGGGTTGAGAGTATATGAAGCATCCATGGTCACCCAGTGGGCTCCCATAGCTGAGCAGGGAATTGAACGCTGCTCTCTAGGGTTGGCTCTCCTGGAAGACAGGCACTTCACCCGAAAACCCCATAAAGCATATCAAGTTCATTTCCAAGTACACATTTACAGAAGAAGAAACTTCAGAAGTCTGGGTAACATGAATCAGTGGTCTGACTCGATGCAGTGTCCATGTGTTTATGGGACTTTAACAAGTCATACGGTAAAATATTTTTACTAAGGCTAACCATTTTTTGGAGCCTACTCTGATCCACTTGCATAGTTTCCTCCTTTACCTGCTCAGGAAAAGCTTGGGTCAGGTTGCTCCTCTAGATCCTGATACTTTCATTAAGCTCAAGGACAGTATTAGCAGTATGAAGGTCAAGCAGTTCACAACTCCAGAAGCACTTCAAGGGTCTGGTAAGGACTGTGCTGGATTCTAGCAGTTTCAAAAGATGTGGAAGGGGACTTTGCATCTTTACTTATTGCATAATATTCCACAGATTGTGGCTTTTGCCCTTAAACACACATATTAATAACTTGTTAACATATTCAAGAACAGCTCACACCTTCACAGGAGTACAAGAAGCCCTTTTGACTCATTTATCAAACAGTGAAGAGGTCACACTAGTAAGGAAGAAGTTAAAAGTTCATAAGGTGGTAAGTTTACAACATCTCTTATCTCTCTTGATTCAAGCATAGTTGTTTCTCAACGTGAACAACCGAATGCCAGTAGAACTCAGAATGCCATCTGTTTTTTTTTTAAATCTCTTTACTAGAATTAGCTATCTTGTCTAAAGGTTAGCTGATACTTCATTAAATACTACCTCATACTTTGAGATCTGTTAGATGAGAAAAAGCAAATGTATTAAAGCACATTTTAAGTTGCATTTAAATTGTGAATTATGAAATTGTGAATTTTAACAATGAATTTTAAATATGTATTGACTGTTCTTAGATATTTGTATTCTTTGTTCTCTTATGATGATATTATACATTTTAACTACTGTTTTTAATTACGTTCCATCTTTAACTGATATATGTTATATATTAAATTGTTGTCCCCTGCCTCAATCCATGGGGAGTGACAAGGAAGAAATAAATATTATTTCTTTTAAGAAGGTAGATGTGATCAGAATCTCCAGGTACATTTGGACTGTTAGAACTATCTGAGGTAGAACAGTGTTTTCTAAAAGTGTAACCTCAAAAATTTTTAGAGTCCAACTCACTTGGGACTCAGTTAATGGTAGAAGGCAGCTAGCAGCTGTTGAAGGCTGTTGAACATATTTTATGGCAAAAAAAAAAAAAGCTTCTGAAAAAGATACCAGTGGAATTTAATAGTACTTATATTATTAATATATGCCCACCCCGTTCTCACAGAGTAAGCCAACTGTTAATATCACAGGTTACACACACCTAAACTACAAATACTAAAATAATTATAAATGTCTGCTAAAATACGATAAAAGCAACCCCAACAAGTAGCATTAGAAGACAAATCAAGCAGTTGCTTATTTCCCCACGGCTTCTGTGAAGAGAAAGATTTTTGACTGATGCTACAAAGGTAAGAGTCTAGGGGGAATAACTGGAGTGGAGTTCCATAATCATCAAGAAAGCCTTGATGTATAATAAGGAAAAATAAGGCTATGCGATAACACCAGCACCCATTGGCTGTGTTCCAAACTATTTGCATCATTCCTTAGGATTTCTGGGAAGGCCCAAAAGAAGACTGTTAACATCATCTTCCCACTACATTTCAGTCACCACTGCTGCTACAACAAGCTACAGATTAGCCAGGGACCCAAAAGGATGTTCCTCACCCATAGAAACATTGGGAGCTACCTAATCCTTGCTATTGAACAATTCTTTCCTGGTGTGAGGAAGATTATTTTCTACTGTCATTTTGGAACCTTGGGAAATCAGCCATTGGAGCAGCAACAGTCACACTGAAGTTCTGACAAAACAGCAGGTAAAATCTGTGGTGCCTTCCATCAGTTCCCACAGAACTGTTGTGAAGAACCAGGAGAAATAGGTCATCCAGCTGCCCAAGGTGATATGGCTTCTCAACCCCAGGTGTAAGAAAAAAGGAATTTTTCTTCCGCATGTTCACAACAGAACTTTAAAGAGAAATAGCAGTTTGAGTTTTTGACTAGGGCTCCAAGATACCAGTGTTTGAATCCCTGCTCAGCCATGGAAACCCACAGGGGGACCTTGGGCAAGTCACACTCTCTCAGCCTTGGAAAAGGCAATGACAAATCTCCTTATAATAAACCTTGCAGAGAAAATCCTATGAAAGGATCACATAACAAAAGCGTCATTATGTTAAAAAAAACCACAATGATGCATGTGTTATTTTGCTGTACTGTAAACCACCTTATGCTCTTATCGCTTAGTGCAAATACAGACTGTAAATATAGAAAAATAAATTCTCCCTGGTTATTAGAAGGAGTGCCAGTAAACACAAATGCTTGTATTTAGTGGTTGCTTTCAATACCATGTTTCACTGTGTTCAGAAATTCAGAGTTGTACACAATCACAACACAGGGAAAACAGCCCCAAACCCTTATATCTCTCTTTAAACACAACAAGTGCATGTCAAAGCACCTGGGTAAACAAAAATATATATTTTGCTTGGCAGCAGAAAGAACCATGCATAAGCCTCTACAAAGGAATTTATAAGGAGTGTTTCATAGCCAGGGCACAAGTGACAAAGGAGTCCTTTCATCTGTTGACATGTACTGTGTCCGATCTTAAAAGCATGTGAAGAAGTGTTTTGGCAGTTAAACAAAGACTCTTACAAGAAGAGGCACTCTCTTGTATTTGAAGCCCAAGCCACTTAGGGCTTTAAAGGTAAGTAGTAGCACCTGAATTGTCTCCAGAAGTAAATAGGAAGGCAGTGAAGTCATTTAAATAGCCAAAAGGTACAGAAACTTGGCTGTACCATGCAAATTTCTGGAGCCACATTCTGTACTTTGAAGCTTCCAGCTAGTCCTAAAGTAAACCCCATGTCTAACGCACTGTAGTAAATGCAGCTATGATGTTACCAGGGAACATATCATCTTGGCCAGACTATCCTTCTCCAGTTGTTTTTACCATGGGAAAACTGGCCAAAGCTGGCAAAATGCTTCCTAGGCAACATCCAGTCATGAAGCCCCATATTTAGGAGTTCCCAGAACAGCACACCTGTTCTTTCCAGGTGAGTGAACCCCATCAAACACAGCAGGAACACCGATTTCTTCAATCCAAAAAGCACCCACCTGGCAGTCGCTATATCTATAGGGAACATTAAGAAAAATCACTGTTGTTTTGCTGTTTGATTTTCAACATATCGAGAAGGAGTCCTCCAAGTTCTGCAACAACAGTACTGTAGCAGACTAACTCATACAATAATTCAATAAAGAATTTATCCAGTTACTGTTAGCTCTTCTAGTAGAGCACAACCTTTCACATACACGGAGAACAGCATTACCATTCTATAGACAGATGAAAGCACTCTCCAGGCTGAACTCGAGTTATTAAAATCTGGCCATATAGACACTTAACTGGTTTGTTCTCATGACTACCCATTCAACATCTAATATATTTGATTTATAGAAAGGTTTTTTTTCACCTCCTTCAATAGAATGTAGTTGAACACTGATCACACACAATGCAAATAAGCAAATATTCTGTACAATGCACCTTCCATATATACAGGGGTTCCATTCCAGGAACCCCTGCATAAAACAAAAAACACGAAGCCTTGCATCCAATTATAGCCAAAGGACACACATTGCACACACCTTCATGTTTGCTTCATCCATTGACTAAGGGCCTTTCTGCACTACACTGTTATAGTGCTATTATTTCACTTTCAACATCCTGTGGAATTCTGGGGTTTGTAGTTTACTGAGGCCAAAGAGCTCTCTGGCTGAGAATTCTAAATGCTCCTCCCTAAACGGCAAAGCCTGGGATTCCACAGAATTTTGAAAGTGGAATACTTAGCACTTTAGCAGTATAAGGCAGAAACGCCCTACAATAAGGCACAACCTCACACTCATGCATGCAGTAATTGCACAAGAGGTGGGTCCACTGTAATAAGATACAAGTGTTCTTATTCCTAACATGGAGATTACTTGTCAGAAGTGGCACTTCTGAAAAGCAGTAAGATTGCTCAGAATTTGAGCCCTTCAACAAATTGTTTCAGTGACAGTATGTTCTTCCATGCAGAAGCAGAACTGGGGAAAGTTACTTTTCCAGGCCACAAGTCTCAGAATCCCCCAACTAGCACAGTCACCTTGTGAGCCACAAGAGTCTAGAAATTGTTGGATAACTTCTCCAAACTTTGTCGGAGGAAATTCCAAATTCATGACCTAGCATTTCCAAGTAGGCCTAGAGAGGACTTCAGTCTGAAACCTTGGAGAACTAATGGCATTCAACACTGAGATAGATACGACTGTTGTCTCATTTGACACAAGACAACACCTTATGGACATTCTTAACCCAAGCAAGCTTAAAATGATTTTCCCCCCCAATCCGACTAAATGATATGAGAACTCCCTAGTAGCTTCCAGAAATTATCTACCAATTACATATATCCAGTTTAATACTACACAGAAGACATGTAAAGAGATAACACTTCACAGCAAGGCCTCCTATGATTCACAGCAAGGGAAGGTACCATTCACAATTAACAAAAATTCTACTCTGTATTATTTGTTCAAGCACACTGATCATACTTGCATATCATAAAAATAAATAATCGGAGCCTTGGCCTTTGGAACTGTCTCAGAACCGAATATAAAGGAAAGTGTTGCACAACCTTAACAAAGATATGGTAGGTTCAAGCTTCATCCTTATCTAAACACTGCAGTACCGGATTTGGTCCTAAAAAGCAAGGTTCAGGCCTGTGCTGAAGTACAACACCCACAGCAAAAGGCAGCTTACATACCCTCAGCCTAACACCTATAGTCAAATTCTAGCACTAACAGCGACATGAACACACTATTCTTCTTTGAAGAAATTGAGGAAACAAGTGTAAGAGTATAGTAACAATATTGCAAAAAGAGAAATAACAGATTTCTAGGTTTTTTTCTCCCCAGTAAATGTTGTTATAGTTACACAACTTACTAAATTCTTCTGCTAGTAAGGTACTTTTAACACTCAGCTGGTACACAAAACACAAAAAGAAAAGCCTTATTACAAATAATTTACAACATTCTAACATTTATAAACGGAAAAAACCTCCACTTACCAAATAGAAACTATAAGCCTGCAACAAACTGCAGGCACACAGCCTTAAATAGGAGACACATCCAGGAAGTGCTGGGAAGCTCTCATAAGCAGCAAACCTCTAACAGGAAGTGACTAATTGTTCTCAGGGATGCCGTTATAGTTTCCCTAGAGTAAAGCCTCTTAAACGCAATCCGGCTCACTTCTACACAAGTGAGTGGGGTCAAGCTGTTTGAAAATGCATGTAATGTAAACAGGAAGGGAAGTGGCTAACCACATTTTGTTTAAATGTGACATACTGCCCTGCTAGCAGGACATTTTGCTTGTACATCTTTAAACCTTTACCCCCATCTTGTCTTTTTATTTTTTTTTAAATCCACTGTGATTTAGAGATTAAGGAATGCTATGCAGGAATGAGTGCTACCTGTACTTAAAGCATTATAAATTCATCTATAATGAAAAGGGCTTTCATATGAAAGTAGTTAGAACTGGAGAGGAAATTAGCCTATCCACATTTACTCAGAAGTAAGCCCCACCATTTCTATTCCAAGGCATGTATGACTACGCTTAGTTATTAGTTTTACTTTCCCCCCTCTGATGTGGCTACTGCATGGACAACTGAAAATTTCACCTCTGCTTAGGTAACTCCAATTGGTGCTATGTTCAAACTCAAACTAACTGTCATTTCAGAACCACAGCACTGGTATTCAGACATAATGATAAACCACAATATGATGGAAATAAGATGGAAAACAAATGCAGACATCTTGTTATCTCTTCCTTGCACTCCCCTGGAACGAAGGGGGAGATATACAGTCCAGAGATGTGAACATGGAATATTAAACCATAATTTATGAATGCAGGATTGAATCCTTCTGATCAACTATCTAGAACAGACCCATTGAATAAATGGGGTTCTTGTAAGTGCTGACTTACCATTTTACAGTTGATTCAATAGGCCTGTTCTAGTTGGAACTACTAACAAGATTTCATAGGCTTCAGCATTTCACAGAGGAAAACTCAGTTCATCTATCTTTTCAAGAGAGGAGCAAGATCCTTCATGGGGGTTGCCTATAGTGGTTCCATACCTCCAACATTTCACAGATGAAAACCAGGACATATGGGATGAAGCAAAATCACAGTGTGGTCTAGGTGGCATAAGCTATTAATGAGAAAAAACACACAAACCAGGAGAAGCTGCAACACTTTGGTTTTGCTTGAGTCTACAGGAAAGGGCAAGATTCTGACATTTTTTCGTCTCTCCCACTGTTGAGTTACAATTTGAACACACTTTGTAGGAACTGAAATAAGCTGAGGGCAAGTTGGGTGAGGAAAGAGAAACTAGGCTATTTTCAAAGCAGCTGAAAAATTGAGGTGACAGGATAAATTCAGATTGTCCCTACCAAACTGAGTCAGTTGGAAGGTACAAGATTCAAGCCTAACCCTTTTGGCTGCTATGCCATTTTGTATCTTTTCACTAGAACTTGTGTTCTTAGTTGCCAAATCTTTTCCTACCTCTGTTCCTGCAACTTTAACATAGCATGGGAAAATACTGCACAGGAACCATTTCCCATCCATGCCTAGAAATGCCTATTAAACTGATGTCAATCAGGTTGCTAGTTGTAAATGTTGTAAATGTAAACCCTAATGGTCTTGAACAATAACAATATGAACAAAATGGATGTTGCTTAATAGCAGGCTTAGGGTATCTTATTCTAAAACATGGGCTAAAATTGACCTTATGAATGGACAAGACCTCACAGGTGGGAAGTTACTCTTTTCCCAGCATGGAGGCAGTGATGGAGAAAGCTTTACCTGTTCACTTCATTCTGTAATACCTCTAGAATACCACTTAAAGGCACAGATTTTTTATTATACATAGGTAATAAAGAAATCTATTGTGGGCTAAACACAATCCTTCAGGCAAAAGCACGTCACTTCTGATGAAAGTACATTAATTAACAAATCAGAGGAAACCCAGCAACACAGAAATGTAGTCCTGGGTGTAGCTCCAAAGCAGCTACCCATCATTTTAATCATGCCTTTAATAGCTTACTTTCTGTCAGGCAGTGGTATACCTTGACATCCAGTGCAGATCTTTTTTTTTTTAGCATAACCTTCCTCTATACAACAACATTATTTTCAGTAATAATCATGAAATGAAACAAATAATAATAATGGCCAGAAAAGAAATGTGGACAGTGAAAATTCTTTTTATTGAACTTTGTATACACAATCATGTCAGTAAAAATGAATAAATTGTAACCCTGCCTTTGGCACTTTCTTCCTTGCTTTTCTTCAATAGTTGGTCCAAGTCTTTGCTATATTTTGCTAATACTGCTAATACTGGGATGTCATCTGCATATTTTGATGTCTCTTCCTCCAGTTTTTATGTCACCTTCCTCCAAATCTAATCCAGCTGCAACAGAGACTAGGGGCTTATTTGAGGACCAACTGTTTCATTTGCAAAAAGAAGCAGCACCTACCACAGCCTCCCCTGATCTCCTCCTTCCTTTTCTGCCTTACTCAAGGAAATTCCAAGGGGAGGGGAAGAAGGCATGCTTGACTTCGTGTGGTCTGTGAGTATCTCCTGCCAGTTCATGGGCCCTGCATATGATCTCTGCTTCACTTATGTCTTGCACCTGGGTTGAAGTGCACCCACATCTCTTTCTGGTCCACCACTGCTAGCAGGTCACTACAACATATGATATGTGATGCCCATGCTTCTGGAATCACCTGGGAAGGGGACTTCTTAATTAATTGCAGCATAGTTTATCATCAGAGAGAAGCTGTGCTTAGGTTGCTTCTGACATAAGAGTTTTCACAGCAAGGCAATTGTTCAAGTGATACAAGGTCATTCACCTGACTGGCCTCACCTTCACCTATGACCAAGTGCCACCTGTGGTTCTCTTTCAAAATCTGACATCATATAGTAGCAGAACTGAGATAAGATTTTAGAATTATTTTTAAACTTACCACCACCCTAAAATCTTGTGACAGAGGGTAGGATGTATAAAAAGCAAAGTATCTGTCTAGACTGTACAGAGAGCGAGACACATTAAGGTTTTTGAACCACAGCAAATTTCATTTTGCCTCTAACGGTAAACAGAAATCATAGCTCACTGAATGAATAATTCTACAGGGATCTGCCATTCTAGTCTCTTACAAGAAGCAAAGATGCATACACATCTTATAGTATTGTAAATGTTAACAGATCAAACTCAGTCTATATAACATGGCTATACAAAAGTCATGTTATATAGAAATTTTAAAAAATCATTTTTGGCACTGTTTAGAAGAGTCTTTTTCATGGACTGGAAGATCCATGTGTCCACCAACCATTTGGCTCTTATTTCTCCAGCTAGTGCAGTACTAAGAATATTTTTAAAATTTACATATGCTTATCAGCTGCCACCCATATATTATTCAGTCATTTTGTTTTCCATGATTTTTAATAGCAAGAATAGCTGTTTTAGCAACACTAAATTTTGATTGGAAGCTAATTGCAAGACTTACCTTGTTTCCTGTTACACAAATACAGAAGTCCAAAAGAATTTATCCCACCTGGTCCTGCACAGAGGTTTAAAACCTGCTCATTTCACAAGTGGTTTTTGTGGCTGAGCTGCTGTTGGTTACTCTTTGCCCACAAGCTGTTTTAATAAAATGACAGCCCTTCACCCAAGCAGTCTTTGAACCTGCCTGCAATAGGTTCAAAGGTAGGACTTCAACTGATCAAACAGTCAGAGTAATTTGAGCTGGTGCGAAACACTAGTAAAGCTAAACAAGCAGTCTTATACAATAGTTTTGTAAACTCAAGACTATGCCCAAAGTTGCGAAACCGGCATGAGCTTTGGAAGGGACAGCATGCCTTAAAGGTGGTCCACTACCTTAACAGAACTGCAGAAACCTACTCTTCCTTTTGTAATTTTAAATTAGAAAATCTGAAAATATAGGCAGGAAAGGATTACACAGAAAGATGTAGCAAAGGTTTGTAATCTTTTGCAACATGTGTATAAACTCAAGCACTCCAAATTAAGGATTTTCAAGTAGATATTTGAATGTATGTGTGAGATAGACAGTGAGGAATCCATGAATCAGCCTCCATAAGTTTCTGAATGTTTTATACTGCAATTTGACTCATGTTTACTCAGAAGTAAATCCTCTTATGATCAATGGGACTTACTCCCAGAATTGTCAGGGGTTTTTTTTAGATAGAACATAATGTAATTTGTAGAATGAATATATATGCATAGCAATTAAGAAGCCATCTGTTTCTTGGGCAACTGATTTTGAGGATAGGATGGTATTCTGTGTATTAGATTAATGCCAATACCTGGCAA
Organism: Cyclura pinguis; assembly: GCA_030412105.1. Taxonomy (NCBI): domain Eukaryota; kingdom Metazoa; phylum Chordata; class Lepidosauria; order Squamata; family Iguanidae; genus Cyclura; species Cyclura pinguis. Next base: position 70,528,043 of record CM059601.1, on the reverse strand, counting down.
TTTGTTTTCCACACAAAATGTTAGCCAAGGTACAAAGAACAGGTATTTGTCTCTTACCTTCTGCTTATCTCTAGTGTCAAAAAGCGAACCATTTTACATCTTAGAAGAATTTGCACATAACTTCTGTCCTAAGATGGCTCTGATATGAGTTGCTTTTGGGGGTGCACAAGGGTGTGTATTTTGCACTTGTGACATTTTAAAGTGTATTTCCACACCTTGAAAGGAAGCACAACTAATTATTTGAAACACTGGTGAACATAGTTAATAACAGACACTACTGCATCTACCCAGGTACCTTCAGGTCTTTATTAGATTATAAACAGGTGAAACAAGTCTATCCAGCTACACGGGTTATCAGGTAATCCCATGATAAAAGGCTGCAAACAGATACAGTGTATACACAGTTGCACTAACATTGACGGTTTGTTCTAAGGCTTAGTTAACACATCCATAGGCTTACTCCCAATGGCACCCACTCTCCACCCTCTTTTGTTTCACCTAACAATAGTACTGCAATACCACAGGTACGCAATTGCCCAAGAATCACTGAGGCTTGGGAGACCTTTATTTGCTGGTATAGTGCATTGGAATCTGCTAACTGCCAGATTGCAGATTGAATCATTGGTGCCACGGTCATAAGGATGCAACTTACTTAAGGAATTCATTACTAAGGCAAGATATGAACTGCAGACTTCCTAGCTTATCACTTATGATGCTCATTCTCCTTCTGGTTTGTAATGATAAGGTGTTAAGTTCAGTGTTAGATACTCTCTGATTTGCCTTATGGGTTATATCGATGCAGAAATTCCCCAGCCTAGTGCCCTCTAGATGTGTTAGATGACAGCTCTCATCATGCCTATTCTGGCTGCTAGATGATATGAATTGTAGTTCAGTAGCAGATGATGTCTCTCGTGTCAGTGGGGTGGTGAATCTACTCCAGACTTTAACACTAACTTTAAAAGAGATCTCCAAGATGCTGAACCTTATCTGCAAAACAGGTCTAGCATATTGGAGAGCTCCTTTAAAGCAATCCAAAACCTGGAGTGGATGTGCCACCCCACAGACATGGGACTCACCAGCTATCACGGTTATAGTCTAATATCTGGAAGGTACATAGGAAAACTGTATATGAGTTTGTCTAGCTAAGGTTTTTAATACAGTATGCGAGGGCTGATTCTGCGTATCAGTCCAGTCAATTTTGTAAGGTAGCTCTGATGACCCTACCCACCCTGCCCCCTATCCACTTTGATAAGCACTTTGGAACTGCAGTGGTGTCCAGACAAGTAGAACAATTATATGGAAGAATACTGAATAGAACACCATGCAATATGCTCCCTGCTGTGGTCACATTGTTACCTCCCAGTTCCCCCACTCACTTTAAGATATAAGCATCCCAGGTCAGACTGAGATATTCTCCTGCCCAATGCAAATGATAAAGTTTATGCCTCACACAAGCTGGAGGGAATGCAATTATGTTGATTTCAAGACAGAGTCCATGTGAAAGGAAGAAAAGAAACCTTGAATCAATTCATACAAATGTACATTACCTGGTACCAAGTTCATTTCAAGACAGACAGCAGAATGGCATACGTGTAATAACCTCTCTTGCCTTTAAGAGATAGTATGTGGAAGAGATGGAAGCAACATCCATTGATACAGTCTTATGCTGCTCAGGACCTTGTGCCTCAGTCCAATTGCTAGTCCCAACGGAGTAGGTCCATTCAACAAATGGGATTTATCCAAGTGTTGACTTGTTATTCAAAAATTCATTCAATGGATCTACTTAATTTGTGACTAGCAATTACACCTTGGGTCATACTAACATGGGTAGAACACATGTTGCCCAGTATGAAAGAAATAGCGGATAACAAAACTAGCATGCAGTTAGTATTTCACAACCTAATCGACCCTAAATTCTGATGTTAAGGCTTGACTAGAGTAGACCATTGAACCAACTGATTTACCTATGTGTTGATCACCATTCAACAATTGATTGGATAGGCCTATTCTAGTTGGAACTACCCAACAAGATAAGAATGTTACACTACTAAGCCATGCTGCCAAGTGGTGGTGGGGGAGGGAGGCATGCAGTGGACCCTCAAATTGTGCCAATGCCTAAAATTGATCCATGGCAGGGCCAGTTTGGAATACCACTGAAGCTCCCACAGCTTTGTTCAGATATTTTCTTTGAGTTAGCTAAAGCACAAAGAAGAGCCAAATGTTGCCTAAGAGACTTTAAATGTAAAAGACTCTGCATGGACACCAACATTATAAAAACACTTGCCTTAGTAGACTTGGACTTTGGGTATCTTCAGGGATTTTTTTTTTAAACCACTAAGGTCCAAAGGCAAGCATACCTGACGTGTAATGTTCAGATGCACAGAGTTTAAAGGGTACTTGGAATGTTTCTAAGTCATCATATTTTTTGAAATCAAAGACAATAAAAACGAAGCACTTTTATGTGGCGGACAATGGTTTCTATAGAATGTAAGTCTTGACTCAAGTATTCATTGATTCTCAAACTTTCAATGGATGATTGAATGAAACTGATCACATATACTTCTAGATACAATTATGTATAATATTTTTACAGAACCATCCTGGAGTTTAAGCTGAAGATGGGAAAAAGGAGAGGACTCTGTATCGCTGGAATAACTATTAGGTATTATATACCTTCAGTCCAGGAAGGAATAGAAAACTTACAACTTAGAAAATCTTCCAATAGCATAAAAATGGCATATTTAGCAGGAATAATGCATGGGCCAACTGGCTTATTTGACCCAGCCACCCTTCTAGCACCACATGTTATAAATCATTCCTGATGTATTTTTTGCCTGATACATCAACCCCTAATCCTTTCCAGAGCTTACCTTTTGCCAAAGTCATCCTCTGCGGATCCCGGGGTTGGCTCTCCTGGGAGGGGAGTGCAACAAAAGCGCTCTCCTCCACACCAGCTGCCTGCTGGAAGGGAGGAAGCATGATGGCTCTGCCCCTCCCTTCCACAGCACAGCACAGCACAGCACAGCACTTTCCCTGGCTGCACTGGGGGAGGAAGCGCAGCCATTGCACTTCCTGACCCTCTGCACAGCAGGTAAGTGCAGGAGAGCAGCAGGAGGAATGCACAATCATGGTTCATTGATGGGAAAAATCCATCAATGATTTACCCTGCAATTGTGACGGGTGGCTACAGCATCACGATGGGATCGTGACAATGTCATGCAGAACCATTACTGCGGTCCTGTCACAATCCCATCACCATTGTAGGTTGGAAGTGGGCTGTGGAAAGGGCCCCAGTTTCAAACAAGTTTCATTATCACCATTCCACTTCTTGCCACTTGACTCCTACATACAGTTGGGTGAGATTGCTCAGCTTCTTTCCCTGTTACACTACCCGAGAGGACTGTCTTAGACAATCTAAGAAACAAGTGGGAGCAAACAGTGGAGATGTTACTGACACTGGGCCCCTCAGGTTCCTGCTGGAATCCCATCCCATGGCCAGAGTGAGATGTGGGTAGGTACTCATTTTCCCTAAGAAAAAAAATATATGTAGAAACTCACAGTCTATGACTTTATTGCCAACTGGTCACTCCAGTTAGGTTTCTGTGGACTGTTGTTTGACAGAGAACATGCAGTAGTCCAGTTCCTTTCAACTGTTTCATAACCATGGAAATTTAAAGAGTTCATTAGCCTTCCTGAAACAAATAGGTCACCAAGTCTTTGAACAACTGGGAGTATCCTGCCTGCTGCTAGTGCAGTCATGAAGTTGGCCTCCTCCTTGGACTGCATGAAATGGTATGTGAGATAGATCCTATGCGTGTGCAAGAGTGGCTTGTGGGACACAAGTGGAGACAGGCAAACAGTAGTCATGAGCTGGACCATAATGCTGTATGTGTCCAGGCTGCCATCTTGCAAGGATTAAGTGTGTGAGTGTTTGGCAGCAGTTACAAAGGTCAACTTGAAGTGCCTGGCCTTTGCCAACAGACAGGTTTTCTGAACCTGGGTTGATGTTTCCCCTAGGTAGGAAATATTGCCTCCCACCATTGTGTTACAGCCAGGCAGCCAATAGCACAAGTAGTAGGGAATCACTCTCCCACATGTGAAGGATCTTCCCCTAAACAAGGTACCCCCTCCTCTGTATGTGTGTCATGTCCAGTTAGTGTCTCAGTCATAGTGGTGGCATATCTTGCATTTGTGTTCCACTGGAATATCAGGGCTTCTTCCATTCCTATAGACCCTCACCCAGCACAATAGCAGGATAGAAATAGTTGGCTGCTATCTTATAGCAATAGCAGTTACATTTCTATACAGTTTATCAATGAAAAGCACTCCCTAAGTGGTTTACAATGTACTTAGCTAATTGCCCCCAACAAGCTGGGTACTCATTTTACTGACCTACGAAAGGATGGAAGGCTGAGTCAACCTGGAGCCCTGCAGGATTGAACTTTCAATGTTGTGGCTGCAGTACTGGCATTTAATCACTGTGCCACCAGGGCTCTACCACTGCCTCACCAGGGCTCTTCACTCATAAAAGACATTTTATTTCACTTGTCTCTTTTCTAAGGGAAACTTTCATTTCTATTGTAAAGTTTCATATCTATAACTCAGGGGTATAAATTATGTGAGCCTCCAAGATGTTGTTGATCTACAATTCCTACCAGCTCAAGCAGTGTAATCAATTGCAAGAAACGCTAGGAGCTGCTGTCCAATGACATCTGAACAGCAACATGACAGTGAATGTTGTTCAGAGATATATACTCTCTATGAAGCTTCGTAGCATCCATGTTGATTTCATTAGGTTTCATTATTATAATTATTATATTCCTTGAAACAGAAAATTGTTCTCTGACTCTTGACTGTTTAAAACTTTCTGCTATCAGACTTCTATCTTGGTGTCTTTGAAATATTACGGAAATATTACGGATCATGGCAGAGAAAACCAAGAAGTCAATTTCAAACACAAAAGTATAATAAGCGGTATAACAGAACTATATCACCTATTTAACAGGCTTTTATTATGATAATCCTGTAAAACATTCAATATCCAATATGCTTTGGGGATTTAGGGTAAAATTTCCCCATCCACAGATAACTCACTGCAGGGGAACATGCCATGGTTTACAGCACTCAATTCTTTTTTTAAAATCAGAAGGGAAATTATTATTTGCAGATTAATAATTGCTTCCTTCCAGATTGTACTTCTCACAACAACAACAACAACATAGTACAAATGACACCTGACACCTTGCTAGATTCTGTAATTTTGTAAACAAAACACTGCAAACTGTCTTTTATAGTAGAGGGTGGGAGGGAGGTAAAAATTGTGCTTTACTCTCTACACACCCACAAACACACACAAAATTAATTCAGTGGAAGTTAGGAAACGAATAGCAGCAAAAACAAACTTAATTGCTGCCGAAGTGTGATGCTGATTTTTTTTTTTAATGCATCAGCCATACAAGGATGAGGATGCTACTGCAAAGCAAGCTGCCATGGTGATAAAGGGTTCTGTTAATTAGTACTGTTTGATGGATGACACACCATGGGCAAAGGTGTTGATATGCTCATTTAAAGCAGTAGTATATATAACACAGAGAAAAGTCCAGCAGCAGGTTTGCTGCTCAAAAGACAGCTTAGTATTTCTTCCAAAATGCAACAATATATGAGCAAATGCCCACCAAACCTCTCCCTCATTTACTATGGTTTGATGATCTTCTTTGCTATTGTAGCAATCTATTTGACTAATACAGTTACTGGTCATGAAAGGTCCAAGGTCATTGTGGCCTTTCAGGCACCTTGGAATATTTCCCACCCCCTAAGTGCCCAAAGATTAATTTCAGCTTTCCAGATTGCAATGGATAAAGTCAATGCAGACCCATCATACCTGCAGAACTATAGCCTGGAGTTTGTATATGCTGACTGTGGCTGTGAAGCGAAGAAGTCCCTTGATGCTTTCATCACACAGGTTCAAAAGGAAAACATTTCTGCCTTGTTTGGACCAGTTTGCTCAGAGGCCACAGAGGTAGGGTATGAGTTTGTTTGGCTTTATTTTTGCCCCATGGCTTTTATGATGCATTGATCTTTTGGCGATTCTACAGGTTATAGTGTTGGCTTTGTAATTATATTTGATTTGATTCTGAACTAAGACGAAGTACAGTGGTGATTTTAATGCAAGTTAAATTATGTGAGGCACCTCTGGAGAAATCCAAAGTGCCAGTTGGAAAACATAGACATTCAAGAAACAGTAGGAAAAGATTGCATTTGCAGACTACTTCACTAATATCTATGATTAGATATGACTCTTTTTCGAAATTGCTAACAGAAAAAAAAATTACGAAGACATTGCAGAGTAACCTGGTTTATCAAAACAAACATTTAGCATTGAGAGTTTGGTATATATGCCCACTATGGGGAAAAAAGGTGGCAAATCAATCAATCAATCAATCAATCATGCATATCATAGTGGCTTTGATGGATTTTTCTACCATTTGTACTTTTAACTCAAAACACCACAATACTTACGGTCTTCAATGTTGCAGTAATGCCTTGTATGGGCTGAGGCACACTGTGCTTTTCAGAAAACAGAGAGAGACAGCCAAATCTTAGAACACTCTCCAAATTGCATTCTGTTGCCAGACTACATGCATCTCTCTTCCTCCGCAGTTGGCTTGGTGCTGCTACCATAACCAACGTGTCTGGGAAGAGTAGATTTTGTCAATGTCAGGCGGCGGCTAAGCAGACACAGAGGCAGGAGCTGAGGTTATGGCTTTAGTAATAAATAAATCAAGAGGTTACGTCACCAAAACAAACATGCAAGTCCCAGGGGCAGCAAACTCAAACAGCAAGGTTTAGCCTGGAACAGAAAGCCCCTGACACAGGACGTAGATTCCCGGTTGGTAGATGGTTGTTGCCCTGTGCCCAACTCCAACAGCGTCTGTCTTAAATACACAGTCTTTAGCCCAGCTGGGGCTGATCAAATGTCCGTTGGCCCAGCTCACAGCTGGAGCCCTTCAGGACTTCAGGGCTGATTCATCAGACGCTTCTCCCGCAGCCGCTGAGACCTCCGAACTGCCCCCTTCTCCAGCCGCCTCTGGAGGAACGTGGGGGGAGGGTCTGCTGCAAACTCCGGGCTGGAGTCAGAAACACCAGCCTCTGTCGAGTCAGAAGCACTAGTCTCTGCCTCTGGAACACAAACATCTGCTGCAGATACTGGCTCGGGATCTGTGCCCGGGACAGCTGTGGGGTCGCTGGCAGACTCCTCCCTAGACTCTGAAGGAGCCCCCTCTCCCGAAGGCCCCTCCAAGGGATCCTCCCCCGACTGGGAGTCCAAGTCTAAATCGGAGTCCAAGTCTGAATCGGCAGCACGCTCAGCCTGGCTCATGACAGATTTGTCCTTACCACACTGTTATTTCAGCTACAAGTGATTTTTCTTTTCAGATATTCATCAAGCCAAGTACTTTAGCATGTGAGTACCATATAGCCATATAGCCTTATTACACCCTGGGCAACTATGTATTCAGTGTGAGCATCAATAGAAAGGAAGCCTATGGGTGTATAGCTATAACTTCTCTTATTTTCAAGCAAACTGGTACTGGGGTTCCAACTTACAAGGAGGCCAACGCATCTCCATCTGCATGCATGTAAGGCTTGCTTCTACAGATGCTCACTTTCAGATTGCATATTCTGGAGGAGACTTCATTGTGAGAGTGATTTCCAGAGGAAGTGCTGCCTGGTGTGGTCCTGCTCCTCATTTAAGCATTAGACTTGTCAGATTGATGCATGGCTTTATGAAGTCCTACAAATGATGAAAAATTCTTATCTCAGGATTATCTACATTCCTAACATGCTCATTAGTTTTTCGTACAAGAGGCTATACAAAACTAAAAAGGCCTATGGATTTGGTGTGTGTGCAAAAATGATATAACCTTGTCTTGTTTAGAAAGGTGATCATGGCTAACACTACCGTAAACATTTTGAAGTTTTACAAAGTAATCACAAAAACTACTCTTAAAAATACACTGCCTCAAAACACAATGTAGGCTCAGATGTGGCTCCGTGTCTCTCTGGTCATTGGACATGCTGAGGCTAACAAAATCAGGAGACCCTCAAGCTCTCCATCCCTGCTATAAACCTCTAATACCTTCCTGAGAAATTTGGCTTTCTTAATTAAATCTCTTTGTCTTAAATTTCTGGTGCAATCTTTAATGGGCACCCAAAATGTTGAGGGAATCTCATATCCTCCAACCATCCTGACTTGTCAGGGACAGTCCTGATTAATCTTTTGTCATCCCACTTTTTCAACTGCTTTTAAAATGTCCCAGTTTCTCTCATCTCACTTTCTCCATTTGTCCTGAGCTTACTTCAATGGTTGCAAACTGAGCTCAAAGTGGAAAAGCAGTTAGCAAGCAATTAACTCAAAAGTGAGGAGGGGAGAGGACAGGACAGGAGAGGACAGGTGAAATCTTGCCTTTCCCAGTAGGCTGAGGCAAGAGCAAACTGCTGCAGTCTCTTCTAGCTTGTGTGTTTTCCCCATTAATAATTTTTGGCAACTTGAGGACACTGTTGGCCACATGTGTTTGGGCTTTCATCTGCATGTGCATGTGCCTTCAAGTTCCTTGTTGACTTATGGTGACTCATAATTTAATAGGTTTTTTTCAGGCAAGGAATACTTGGAAGTAGTTTTGCCAGTTCCTTCCTCTGAAATTACAGCACCTGTTATTCATTGGCAGTCTCCCATCCAAGTACTAACCAGGGCTGACCCTGCTTAACTTCCAAGATTAGACAGGATCTGGTACCTTTAGAGTATTTAGGCCATACTGCATACCCTCCATCATTTCTCCAGGACAAATGTGGCCAAGAAACATCAAAGTGAATTCAAGGTGGTAAAAGAGATGAATGAAGAAGAACAGACAAGCTAAGAGAAACTACAACTCATTTGTGCCTGAGTCTACTGGCAAGGGCAAGATTTTGTTCCGTCCTCTTTTTCCCTTCCTGCTGAGTTAACTGATAACAGAGGTTTAATCAGGAATGTCCCTGTGAAATCAGGAAAGTTGGAGGGCAAATGGCCATGAAATGTTGGAGTGTATGGAATCTAACTGTGGCAGATGATCACAGCTATTTGTCTCTGTCCAAAGAAAGCCCTAGTCTTAATGTTATCACAAGATCATTTCCTTCCTATGAGCATTTTGCATGGTGCAGTTTTTATTTCCATCATGTATATTTTTTAAAAAAGTCCGAAATCAGTTCAAAATAGAAAGAGACGCAATAAAACAATAACTTAAAAGGATAAACTGATATTGCAATATAAGCCATAAAATCACAAAACCATTCATTAGAAAGCAGGGATAACTGAAGAGCTTACGGTTAGGAAAATGAACAGACAGACAGGTCTCCAGTGCATGAAACAAACATGAGGAATCCAATTGATTTCGCTGGGGGGACCACTTCACATGGTGGGAGGCACAGCAGAGAAGGCCCTCCATTTTTTAGCTTTAACAGACCTATTCTTATCCCCTTAGTGACCCTACTACACTCTACAAAGATCCTTCAATAGTATTGCTAGTCATGTAGCAGGGCTTGGACATAGTGCTCTATAACAGAAGTAATAGCTGCTGCAACAACTTATTTTTTTGACTGTGCAGCTACAGAAAAAATTTGGAAAATGTGTAGTTCAAAACTAATAATAGGAAGGGATAATTCTGAACACCAAGAAAACGAAAATAAAGGCCACACATTACTTACATAACTTTAAAATAGACAAGAAAAATACTGAAATAGTTAAAAGATTTTCCATATTTTGTCTCAGCCATTAAGCAGAATGGAGACAGCATTCAAGAAAACAAACCAGGGCTAGTGCAGCTATGAAGAAACTAGACAGACTCCTCAGGTGCAAAGATATATCACTGAATAAAGTTGTCCATGTTATTGTACTTCTGATTTCTGTGTATGGTTCTATGTATGGGCAGTGAAGAAGGTTGGCAGGAAGAGAATCAACTCACTTAAAAAGTAGTGCTGGAAGAGAGTTCTATGGATCCCATGGACTGCCAAAAAGACAAATAAAGGTGTCCTATAGCAAATAAACCTGAATTCTCTCTGGAAACCACTCAGCTCACTAAGCTGAGACTGTCATACTTCAGACATATCATGGGAAGACATGACTCATTAGAAAAGACAATGATCCTTGGCATGGTAGAATACAGTAGGAAAAGAGGAAGGGCACATTACAAATGGATAAACTCAATCAAGGAAGCCGCAGCCCTGGAACTGCAAGACCTGAGCCAGGCTGTTGATAACTGTGATTTCAAAGTCTCTCATTCATAAGGTCACCATAAGTCAAAGTCATTTTGGTGGCAGTTAATAGCAAAGTAGCAATTGGAAATAGCAGTTGCAAATACTTCCAATAGCAGTTGGAAATGTGGAAGGGGAGCTAGGCACATGAAGTGTTTCTTAAGCACTTAAATATCAGTATTTATCATGCTATCTTGGTAAAACCAGAAGAAGCCCAGCTTTGGAGAGGTACCAGTTTAATGAGGCAGCAGGACTGGCCTCCTGCACTGCTTTGTCATGAGCTGAAATTTACACAGCTATTTGATTGCCCTGTGAGCTAATGAAATTTGTCAAATTTCATAAACGAAGCATTGGACAGTAGACAAAAGCGGCTTATACCTGTTCAGATGCAACCACTGATGCAAGAGCAAAGCAAGCTTTGTTTCTTTGTTGTTTGAATTGTGAGGAAGATTTGTACAGTTTAAATATCTGCTTAAAACAACAACAACAAAAAAAACACCTCTGCCTGCTGTATTTGTAAGAGCCTTCAGATTGGATTCTAGGACCAAGTGAAAGAGGATACAGCGCACTTCTCACAACACTGTAGAAAGACCACAGTTACCACAGCAGCACAGATGATCACTGTCATGTACTGGATAACCAACAACCTACAAAACTTACTCTGAGGTAGACAGCAGTTTATTTTTTATGGATAAGCACGAGCAACACAGTACACTTTGACAGGAGTTGCCGAAACTGGAGGGTACACACAGCATACATCTTTTATCAGTTATCAGTACAGATCTGGTGCATAAAGCATTCATTGGTCAAAGCTATAAATCCCTTCACATGTCTATCCCCCCTGTACTTTCCCAGGCTGCTGCTGCTTTCCACAACAACATATGCCCTTGACCAGAGTGACCCCCCTCTTGCATATGGCTTTAGCTTCACAGTACAGTCCTCCCTGCACAACCATGGGTTTGACCTTAGCAACCTCCCTCCCCATTTTCCTCCTCACATCCCTTGCATTCCTCACCCCAGGCTTGTTTAAAATGGATGTTTTTTTTTTTTATTTTGGGGTGAGCAAAGCCCCCTCCCATTGCTGAAGGCATGGCCTCTCTGCTATGCGGTTGCACATTCTGCCGTGTATTGGCTGTTGATTAGTCAGGTGCTCCTTCTTCATGATGGCCACCAGAAGTAATTAGAATTCCAGAACTCGCCTCAGCTCTGTCTAAGGGGAAAGTATGGATAAGCCTTTTAGGATTTTTTCTCCCGCAACCCCCCCCACAATGCAGGGGCCAGAGGCAAAGGAGGGGGGATGCTCCAAAGGGGAATGGGGGGGGCTTATTCTTGTTTTTCCACTTTTGCGAGCAGTCTGTGCCCTGAACCCTCACAAATATGGAGGGGCTACTGTATTCTGTTCTCATAACATTCTATCACCGCCAACCTTACTTTTGTTTTAATGTTCTTGCCAGCATGAAACACAATGTAACAGCAAGCAGCCTTTGGACTACAATGAAGCAGCAGCTGGCAGTACTTAAGCCTAGATACAAAGTAGACCCTTTTTGCAATGGTTAAATACAAAGTAGCAGTTAGCAAAGAAATTAGCAAAGAATACACATTGAACAGGTTAGTATTTTCATGGCAGCGTTACTCCGATGGAGAAACCCTAGCCCGGGGTCTACAATTTTAATATTAAAACATGATTCCGTGTGCCTGAGAGGTCACACGAACGAGTACGTAGGCAGGCATGGTCGAATGACCGAAACCCAGGTCAGGCCAGTAAAATCCCTAGTCACGTAGCCACAGGAGACCTCAAGGTATGTAAACCCCAATAAACAAAGTGTCCTCAGCCCCAAGATACTGACTTGAGGAGATTAGAGGGTCTGCCCCAAGTTGAGCAAATATCCTATCAAGCAAGGACCATTTACATGAAGTCACACCACAAACAAACACAGCCGAAGAGCCTCATACTTTGGCAACACCTTGCAATCCCATCACGCAAAGAAAATTACCATTGAGGAGCTTCGTTATCACTCCAACACCCATTGTTCTCCCCGGGAAAGGATTAGTCCTCCAGGTACTTTTCCCCCTACAAATAGTCCCGGTTTTTGAGCGTTTCTTCAGATTGTTCCCGATCTTCCCAGCAGACAGTTGCTCCATCCATTAAGCAATCCGCTCAGCCCTCCTTGTGCTGAGCCCCACTCCTCTGCTGCCTTCCCAGACCCAGGACTTCAGGAAAAGGTACAGTATTACCCCAACTGTACCCCTCCAATACTCCCCTATCCAATTTCCTCTCTCTTGTTTCTTAATAGCTCTTGGGTGCGTGTGTGCGTGAGTGTGTTGGTGCGTGAGGCTTGTATTCAATAAAATCATTTACTAGAACATTTTCATTTGGTTTTTGGCTTGGCCTGACCCCGTAAAAACTGGGTAAAAAGACCCTGCTAGGTTACCCTGCCTCTTGCATTGCTATTGCTTGTGCTCTGGCTAGTTTCCATTCCCCATTATGTGGAACACATTGAGATGTCCTCCAAGGGACCCCCGAAATTAGGGTATAGAATCACAGAATCATAGAGTTGGAAGAGACCCCAGGGGCCATCAAGTCCAACCCCCTGCTATGCAGGAACACCCATCAAAGCATTCCCAGCAGGGTAACAGCAGGGAGATTAGCGACCTGACGATCATGCTATTTTAAGACTTTTGTTATTTGGTATTGTGTGGGGAAGAATACTACTGAACCTTATATAAGAAAAAGTATTGCACAGCAAAAACCACAAGGGGAACAGGAAGAAAGAGAGGCTGACAAATATAAAACTGGACTCTTTCGTTCTGCTGAACTGATGAATCATGAGTTCCTCATGCAGCTTCTGTTTCTAAGTCCTACTTCTGCAAGTCCTGCACTGGTTTACAGTATATTTCTTAAAACAAAACAAATGCTTCAAGTAATGGAGCACTTCCTATATATGATGACTTCAGTTAATTTGAAAGCAGGGAAATCTTCACCTCAGTTGGGCCTAACAAGATGGGTCTACCTCAGAGGTTGGGAAAAATGCAGTCTGTAAACCACACACTGCCACTTGAGTCCTATTTTCCAGCCACTAAATACACCCTCAAACTCTGGATTTCCTCAAATTTAAAAAATTGCCCCAAACCAGGAAAAACTCTAAATCTGCCAAAATTGGTTTCGCTTTCCTTGCCTTCTACTCTCCCCAATTTCCTTAACCTCAGAAATCATGAAATGGTATTTTAGCCAATTCCAGGAAGAGGAAGTGATGTGACATCACTTCTGCTCATGTTAAGAGTGGATGTGTGGCCTATGGGGGTGGGGGCAGGCAGAAGCAAATCTAGGGTGGGGCAACTGGGGTGCGTGCCCTGGGTACAAATGCTGGTGGTGCAAAAGAGAAGAAACCCCCACCTGGCCCCCTGCCACCGCTTGCCCCACATGCTGCCGCTTGCACTGCCCCCACCTGCTGCTGCTTGCCCGCCCCGCACCTGCCACCACTCACTTTGTCCCCACCAGGGTCCTTCCTGGCCTGGTGTGGTGGGGATTGGCAGCAGCAACAACTTCAGTGCTTGCCCTAGGCACTGTTGAGCCTCTGTATGCCACCGGGGGCAGGGGGAAATGACCCATGCCCCCTCCTCAGTTGGTCTCCCTGGTATATATCAATATGAACTGGATGTAGATCCTATTGTAATCAATGGGACAAATTATATACAGATTAATATTTAAGTCCTATTGATTCCAATGGTAATTAAGTACATGTATGAATCCAAATCATTTTGTTAAAAAATAGACTTTTTTCCATTTGCTAATTTTAGAGACATAGGCCATTTCCGCACAAGGGAATTAAAACGGCGCAGTGCGTCCTCTCACGGAGGTCGTCTGCACCTTGGAGCGGACTAGGTCCAGACTACTTACCTCAGATCCGCACCTCAGTCTGCTCCGAAATGCCCCCAACTGGTCCTCCAGCGCACTTTTTAAAGAACGGTAGAAAACCGTTCTTTAATTTTTCGGAGCGTGCCATTGCATTCCTGCTCACTTGTGCAGATTTGCAGGCTTGCACCAGTGCGAGCCTGCGATCTGCGGAGGGTAGGCTTTAGGCGTAGTGAGCTTCACGGTTGGTCGGGACCCATCAACAACCGGAAGCCGCCATTTTGAAAGCCAGAGCAGTGCAGACCTAAGACCTTGCGCTGCTCCGATTCACCCTGGACGACACGAGGAGCCCTGTGGAAGGGCTTAAGGAACAGTCCATGTTGGTCCGTGCCCAGAAGATCTGGTAAGTACTGACACGGAGTGATTCCCTCACCTCGTGCAGAAATGGCCATAGTTAAAAACAGATGCAAATTTGTGATGTTAGATATTTGTAGTTTGTGAATTTAAGTGAGTTTTTGTATAGATTAACTGAAGTCTAGTAAGGAATAACGGGAAATAGATGAAAAAATGAATGAATGAGTGAATTAATTAATACACAAATGCATGTAATTGTTCCCTGTTTTGAGTTCATTCCAGACAGTAGCAGCTGGTGGCTTCAATGTCAGTGGAGTGGTGAATCCACTCCAGGTTTTATACAAACACGGTTATCCAAGCTACAGAATTCTGTCCCAAAAGGAGATTCACTATGTTGGACAAGTCCTTTAAAGTTCAGACTTAAACCCAGAGTAGATTCACCAGTCTACTGATCCTGCACCAACAATAGCAGTTGCACACTTTGGAAAATGCCATAAAGGGTTGGTGTTGTCTGCTGAAGTGTCAGGACTGAGAACACATCTATGTGAGACCTCTTCAAAAAAACAGAGGTATAGCATTGACTTCCAGTTGATTTCCAGTTTGTTTATTTTTTTAAAGGCCTCTCCTAGGCTTAATATGGCCAGGGTTTGGGGGAAATGACAAAAAGTGACAAAATTGCCATTTTTGGGGGGGGGGGAGCTTGGGCACTTGAGGGGTGGTGTGGTCCTCAAAATTTTCATAGAAGAAATATATTCCCTCGACTCTTGGCTGTTCCTCACCTCAGGGTATGCCCAGGCTGCCTCCTAAGCAGAGGAGAAAAGAGCAGGAAAGAGAGAAGGGCAGAAAAGTGAGTGACAGAAAGGGGAACAAAAAAAAAAGGGGGGGTGGCCTTTTGTAATTTGGCTCTGTCCCTGCCTGCCACTGGCTTCAGACTTACATAGTGCCTACACACAACCCTAAACAGAAATTAAGTTGTCTAGCCCTTGTACTAGGAGAAGAGAAACACTGCATTACAAGTGGATAGAGCTCTCAAGGAAGGCACAGCTCTGAATTTGCAATACTCAAGCAAAACTGTTGATAACAGGGTGTCCTGGAGGTCTCTGAGGCACAGAGATGCCATATAGTCAAAGACAATTAACAACAGTTTGGACTGCAATTCCCATAATCTCCCAACCAGTATGACTGACCATTGCAGCCGGGGTATTCTGGGAGCTGTAGTCTGCACCTTTTGAAGCCCTGTGCAGGATAAGCAATTTGCATGTTAGAGTAATGAATGTCTTGAATCTGATGAAGGTGTATAAATGGTTTATATCTCAGGATTATCTACTTTTTTGTTGTGTTTATACAATGAGTAGCTATAGTTTATGTAATGAGTAGTTTCAAAGAAAAACTAAATGGGGCCTATATATTTGGGATGTATATGTATTTGTATGAGAGACAGTGGTTTCAGCATTGTTCTAGGACTTTCGTGACCAGAGTTTGAATCCCTGTTTGGTATGGAAACCCACTGAGTAAGTCACACCCTCTCAGCTTCAGACAAAGGCAGAGGTGAATCAAATAATCAACTCTAAGTCAAACAACTCAGCAAAACAAACAAACGAACATGATAGGGTTGCCTTAGGGTTGCCGTATGTTGAAAACAGCACACAACAACAGCAACAAAAATGTTTTTGTCTAAACTCAGATGTATTAAAAACGTAATTTTGAACTCTGCATTGGTATTTAGAACGGCAGACTTACTTTTAGAACAATTACATGGGGTTGCATCCTTCATCTTATACTAGTTATGCATTCTTTTTGCCCACACAAGCCTACGCTGAACTGTAATTTAGCTGAGCTCTGTGGCAACAAGGTATGCCTGATAGCCTTTGTTCTCATGTCCTTCATAGTCTAAAGAAAGAATGCAGGTGACAGAGCATTTCCTGTGCTCCTGGTTTGCGTGTCAAATAATTCTTTTATGTGTAGGAAGCAATCCTAGGTTGCTTCTGAACTACTGGCCTTTAGCCGTGGTGCAGCATTGCTTTAGCACATTTAGCCACAAGCAGAATTAAAATGGAAGTTCTACACAGTACTTTCTTATACCACTACATTGTGCAGCAACAGCCTTCTTAATTGCCAGGTCCCATAAACATGGCAATTACAAATTTATTGCTCGCCGTAGGTCAACTGTAGGTCTTTTCTGTGGCAGGTGAAGGCCTTTCTATTCCAACAAGCCTTTGGGGACTGATTGTTAACAAAACATAGACTTTTGATGATTCTGCACTTTTAATTTCTGCTTTAAACTAATTGTTGAAATGGTTTTAATTCTACTGTTGGTTTAATAATACTTTATATGTTTTTATTGCAGTTTTCTGTCTTTTATAAGCCATCTTGAGTTCTAGTCTGGGGAAAAGGCTGGGTATAGATAAAGTGATGAAGGGATGAATCGCTTCTTTTTGACCTTATGTTGATGATTAATGATGAATAACCTATAAGCTGCTTCATTTAGCACACTTAAGCAGGTGCAAATTTCAACATCAGGAAAGGGAGAATAGTTCACTATATAGCGGCCCCTCCACTTTTGCAAGGATTCAGGGTCGAGAACCCTCACGAAAATGGGAAAAAAACATTAATAACTTCCTCACACACACACCCTCCACCTCCCATTGCCTTGCTTTTTGGCTGGGCGCATGTGCTTCTCTTCTCTACACTGGGGTAAAAAAACAAGGGAATGGGAGGGAAGGCACGTGCGCACTTTTACTTCTCCACATGCGGTGCGCCCCCCATTCCCTTGCCTTTGCCCAGGTGCAGAAAAGGAAGGAACATGCAGCTGGGTAAAAGGCAGGGGAATAGGAGAAGGAGAATGACATGGAGGCATGCGGGTGCCTCTCAAATAATCAAATTCGCAAAGGTCAGACCTGCGAATGTGGAAGGAGGACTGTAGTTTCGTACATGAGGAAGTTTGGCTAGCCAACTAAAACACTGAACTAGAGTAATCCTGTTTGGGCTGAGGTTCTGAGCTTGGAAAAATTATTTTTTCAGAGATTGCAACCCCCAGAATCCTCCAGCCAGAGTTGCCACTGTTATCTAAAAATAAATCCAAAGAAAACAAACATTTTCCCAAGCTCTGATGAAGATATATTGCAACATTTTGTAACAGGTCTAACTACTACTTCTATTTCAACTTCTTGTAGTAGAATAGTTTTTAGTTTCATTTTTCACGACAGTATCTCCAAACCATGCAAGTCTGTGTGTAGCCCACGTTGGTAAGCTAATTCCAGCTTTAAGAATAAAAATAAAATCAGAGACTACTAAGTTACATTATAGGCTAACTATGCCAACAAAGCAATTGTATAATCATTATTCCAGGCAATATACAGATTTTCAACAGCTTATAACAATCAGTGTGGTTTACTTCTCTTTAAGGAATATGATATAGTAGGTAACTTTTGATATAGTAGGTGACTTTTAACTTCAGTCCACTCTAAGATTATCCCAGACTGGAATTTAACTTGAACATCACCATTTTTATATTCATAGGATAATATCACAATGTGAATTTTGAATTTTTTTTTTAATAAGACTACATATTCAATTTGTTTTCGCAGTTTTTGTAGCTCTTTTGAAACACACTATACATTCAGTCACCCTTAGCCTCTGTTATGAGCACACACATGTAGACCAGTTAATTCACAGTCTCATTTTTTATTCTATTTTAGCATGCTTCTGTTGGCAGCTCTCAGAAACACAAACTTCCAAAAAACAAAAACAAACCCAAAGCCAAAAACAAAACATACAGCTTGCCTTTCCAACTACTCACCAGTTTCAGTAGTGTATCCTTGCTTCTTTGAGATCCTGACAAGACTATCAGCATCTCTTTCTCACTACTCTAAAGCTTCTTTAATTGTCCAACTTTTTAGCTGTGGCAGCAACACCCTCTTAATAAAAGGTTGCCATTAAAACACGTTACATTCACTGCACCTGATCGTCCTACACAGGTAAGGCTCCCAAACTAATGCCATTCTCTTAAGCTGTCACCTTCTGTGGATACCTTATGAGAGACTTCTTTTGAGTAGTCTCTAGTCCTCCACAAGTTTATATTTCGTTGTCACAACCTATCAGATGGATCACATCAGGAGATAGTTCTGATGAAAGAAATGACTCAGGTTCCATCCAGTAAACCAAATCCAGTGTGTTGGGGAGTTTAACTTGAACAGTTCATTGTAGCCCTATTGAAATAAATAAATAAAACTAATAAATATTTAATAAAATCTGTTAGCTTTCCCCCCCAAAACGAATGTTGAATGAAAGGGCATGAAAATATTATAGTGGTTCATTTGCTGGGGCTCAGAGTTCTACTCTCTGTCAAGACAACCAGGGGGCAAGTTTACTGCCATTCTCCTAAGAACCTAACATCACTTGGCATTTCATCATGACCATTAAACTGGGAGAAACCATGATTTGAATGCAATTTTGTAGGATTTTTCATGTAACAGTTAATTCTGTTGCCTTTGTAGCAAAGTCTCAGCCAGAACCTGGAAAAGTGACTAGTTTGGACTATGACTCCCATCTTCCCTAGTGGCCATGCTGGCTGTAGGATTCTTGAGGCTGTCATCAAAAACTGTAAACTGTATAAGCTTTAGCCCTGCCCTAGTTTATCTCCTTCCACAGCAAATCATAGTTAAGCCTGTTCACCTCTGTCAGTTCATAGAATCATAGAATCATAGAGTTGGAAGAGACCACAGAGGCCATCCAGTCCAACCCCCTGCTATACAGGGACACACATCAAAGCACTTCCAAGAGATGGCCATCCAGCCTCCGCTTAAAAACCTCCAAAGAAGGAGACTCCACCACACTCTGAGGCAGTCATCACTTTGCTCAAGTGTAATGTTTCCCTACCTACCTTTGAAGCTATTCTTTCTCTGCTGGACACATCACCCAGCTGTGAGACAGTCCTTAGAGCTTGGGTTCCTGTATAGTTTTAGCTGCTTTAGCCAGTTCTCTGCTTAGATCTAAAAGCAGCTAAGTAGGAAGTATGGCATCTACTTGTCTGTGTGGGTGGCACAATCTGGTATGGCTGAACTCCATGTGCCTGCAGGTTGTTAGTGTAGGTGTGAGAGCGTGGTTTTAGAGAAATAACATTGAGCAACAACGTTGGATTGCAGAGACTTCAGAGATGACTTAACACATTGAGATGAAACAAAATGTCTTTCATGCTTCAGAGTAACTGCCTCATTCATGTCTATCCTAAAGAAAGCCTATTTTGCGCAAGTCAAACTGGGCTAGAGCCAGTCAGTTCATCCTGCATTCTCATCTGGTATTATTTGCCTTTGTCAGATGCAGAAACATCTGTGATGTAGGCTAGACAATCTCCTTCTGCTTTAAAATATTGATAATGAGCTATCATGAGGGTGAAAAAGCCTGTCCTCTAGCCTTTTCTGGCAAATCTGATGAGCTAATCAGGTATATAACAAAAGGGCTTTAATGGTCCTTAATGGTTAAGAACAGTAATTCACAAACTTTGGTCCTTCTGATTTTCTGGACTTCAGGTCCCAGTAACCCCAGCTAACATGGTATTGGTTAGGACTTTTAGGACCTGGAATAAAAACACCTGGGGGCAAGAAGCTGAGAACCACTGGCCAAGAAGGTTTCATGATAATTGGAAACACGATGTTCTTCAGTTAAGAAAAGACAGAGAGACAGCTAAAGGCAGTGAAACCTCTAATGAAGAATCAATAGTTTTACCGTCTGTTTTAAGTTGGCACCCCTCTTCCTGATGAGAGACAGAGAGACAGCAAATATAGCTCTGGCAACTTTTAACTTGGCATAGGGTGAAACTGCACTACAGACAGTATTCCACATTTGCAGGTTTAACTTTCATAGATTTGATTATTTGCATGTTTCTCTTGGCCCCCCACCTCTTCTGAGGGCTTCTTTACCAGAGGAACCTTCCCTCTTGGCAGCTCCGATCAGGCTGCACAGCCCTTTGAAAACCCTCTTCTGGTCTTCCACCTCCTCCACCAGGTTCTGCTTGCAGGCCAATCTCTCAGCAACAGAAACCCCCTTCTGATGCCCCTCCCACATTTAAGGAAGTAGATGGGTGAGGGAAAGGAAGTTAGGGACTACCACGATGGCCCACTTCCTTTCTCTAGTTGGTTTGGACCATAGGTACCCATTCCTCTCACCATGCCTTGCCCCAGATATACACACATTTTCATATTTTTGATTTTTCCACTTTTGTGGAGTTCCTGTGCCCCTAACTCTAGCAACTGGGGACTTTTTTTTAAAATCCATTTTAAATCTTTCTAGTATTTTTCTATATGAGAACTTTTGAAAACTTGATAATGGACAAATTCCAAGATATCTGGATAAGTTTCTCTCCTTTCATCTGCTGCTGTCACCTTCCTGTAAAAAAGCCTTTGTAATAAAATCCACAAAAATATGTTAGGAGATAACCTTGCCTATCTATTCTATATTCTTAACAAAGCATATTTCCCATAGTGGTTATTAAAATCTTCATTCACTTTAGCTAATCATACCACCCAAACATTAGTTCATGCCCTTTTAAATTCAACAGTCTCTTATTTGTCAACACAAACCATTCTTTCAGCCAAATCAAACAGCTTGCGAAATTTGGCATTCCCATTCCCAATCCCCCTCTTTGTTTTGCATCTTGTAAAATTGTATATCTAACATCTTCCTTTGCCATATAAGTTTTGATAAATCACTCTGCCATTGTTTGAATAATACATCATTGGTCAAAATCAGTATAGTCTGAAACAAAAACAAGATTCTCAGCAAAATGTTCATTTTCATCATGGAAGTCCATCCCAACAACGATAATTTAAGTTTCAGTCATCTTTGCAAATCCACTATGATATCAGTCCATGTCTTGCCATAGTTATTTTTCAATGACATACAGTTCATATTTGTCATAATAATAATAACAACAACAATTACTACTACTACTACTACTACTAAATATTTTACCTTTTTCTTACTTTTAAAACCTGACTTGCCCACCAATTGTATTTGATTCTGTTCTCTCATCTCCTTTGTTAACGTCATTGTCTTTTGCTTGGTTATCTTAAATCCACAACACTTATATCCTGTCCAAAGGATTCTGTAACATAATCACCTGCAAATACTCTTAGTTTGTATACTTCCTTTTTAGTTCTTATGCTCTTGATTCTTTCATCATGTCTCATTGCCCTGTTTAGAACTTCAAGGGATAAGATAAATGATAAAGGGGGAATAAAAACCCTTATCTTGTTCCTTTTTGAATATCACATGGTTTGCACAATTAATTAAAAGCTGTGCTTTCTGTGCATCATAAATTGTCTTAATCCATGTGATGAAATAGTCACCAAAGTGCATCTTCTCTAAAAATCTATATAAAAAATTCCAGTTCAGATCATTGAAGGCTTTTTCAACATCTAAAAGTACAAGTCCTGCCTGATTATCATTATGATTTTCTAACTATGACAAAATGTCCAAGACACATCTATTATTGTCAGATAATTGTCTTTTCAACAGAAATCTGGATTGGTCATTTTGAATAAAGTCTTGTAAAATTCCTTTCAATCTTTCTGCCATAATTATTGTGAAACTCTAATAGTGGTTCTAACCTAATTGTGAATCTAATAGTAATCTAATAGTGACTATGAAATAAAGAAATAGGCCTATAATTCTTTGTCATTGTCAAATCCTTGTCTTCTTTTGGGATTAAGAGTATTGTTTCCTTTTCCATGTCTTAGGTATCTTCTCCATCCATAAACTGTAAAGGTTAAAAAAAAAGCTGTTCCTCAAATCACTTATAGTAATCTGCCAATCAACTATCAGGACTGGGTGCTTTGTCAATCATGATCTTCTTAATTGTTTAAAAATTCTCACTCACTGTTATAGGTGCATTTACCATCTGTTTTTGCAAATCTGAAATCTTTGGTAAATTTTGTTTATCTTAGGTATTCATCTGTCTTTGGGAGACATGTTTTAGAGTTTGATAGTTTTTGTAAGTTTTAAAATTTTGGTTACATTTTAGCTGTAAATTTAATTGTAACTATCTTGGAAGCTCTATTTGGGCCAAATTGCAACTCGTAACTTTACAAATAAATAAAATTAAAACAAAAAGAAGTACTTATAATACAGACAATTTGACGAACCCTTAGCATGGCTGTTGCTTCCTTGGGAATGACATTTGCCTGTGTGCCGATGTACAAAATTTAATGTGTGTGTGATGTTAAAATGATCAATGGCTTTAGCAAGTGCCCCAACATAGGCAGTGTTATCTGTAATATCAATGAATTACAAGATGCACCCTGCTGATTTTAGTGGTTTCAGTTGTCCAACAACCATGAAATTGTCCTGGATCTGTTACTCAACAAGAAGATGATGCCAGAGTGATCCTCATTCTCCAAAAGAGAATCATAACAATAAGGAAGCTTGTAATAAGTTGATCTATCTGGACAAAGCTTGATTATTTCCCTGTGTTCATGCAATACTCAATTAAACTGATTACTGTAATGCTAGAAATTTTGGTATTGAAGGAAAATTTCATTGAGGATAGAATTACGGGGCAGTGCCCTGTTTTTGCTCCTATCACCATAGCACATCCCTGTCAACTCTGTGTCCCACCAAATGATGCAACACAGGGAAATATATAATCCATAGATATATATTCTTTAACACTTCAATGATGTGGGTGTTATTTGTGTATGCTCAGAATTTCAGATGTATGTTCAAAGTTCTCATTTTCTGAACTGTTAAGTATGCATTCATTTATACATACAGAGCTTCTCCTAACATTTAAGTGAATGTTTGTACACAGAATGTTTTATATTTATTAAGAGCTCACACAGGTCTTCGAAAATAGAGAAAAACTACTCTGATATAACCAACATTCATTTCCGATGGGTTTGAAAGAAAACGTGGTGTGCTTTGAAGTATCATTGACTTTTGAGAATATAGGGAGCACTAGTCAATTCATTGCTGTATTCATGCATTTGATATTATAAGTGGTAGTATAATTAAAATAAATGCTATTTGCCCAGCTGCCTTGAATCCCATCATGGGAGAAAGGCAGGATATAAATTCAATAAATAAAAACATTAATAAGTAAAACATTGATTTTTAGCAGAAAGTTTGCTTGAAAAAACTACAGTCAGCACTTCTGTATCCACCAGCTCTGTCTCTGCAGATTCAACCAACCTTGGTTTGAAAGTCCTTGGAAAATTAATTCAAAAAAGCAAATCTGGATTCTGCTGTGTGCAAAGCACTATACTAATGTGTAAGCATACCCTGCTGTAGCCTCCTGCCATTTCACAGACCCTCAGTCTCTCCCTGGCACTTGTTTGTTTGCCATTTCATATAAGAGTGCCATTTTACAACACTGTTGAATATAATGTGACTTGAGCATCCATTGATCATGGTATCCACAGGGGATCCTGGATCCAGTGAACATAAATAAACAGATATATCAATATGGCAATATATACATGTTATGTATAAATAGTATAGCATAGCATTTGCTTATGAAACTTTTAAACTTCTGAGTAAATTAAAATTGCAATGCAAGTGACTTGATTTTCTTTTCTTATACCATTATGGTCTGTCAAATAGAAGCAAATGCTATACATATTTGTTAAATTGTTGCATTTTAAGTGTAACAAGTAACTAATACAGTTCTCTCTATTTTCTCCCCACTTAGGTTACTGGTTTGCTAGCTTCTCAATGGAACATTCCCATTTTTGGCTTTGTTGGCCATACTACCAAACTGGATGACTCAGTGCTGTATGACACTTACATCAACCTTGTCTCTCCTTTGCAAATGATAGGGAAAGTATTGCAGAAAACTCTTCAATTTTTTGGATGGAGATATGTGGGTCTCATGGGTAGTTCGAGTGATGTTTTCACTTGGGCTGATATGGATGAACTGTGGACATCTATGGAAAACCAACTCAAAAGCAATATCACAGTCACAGCTAAGGTGAGATACAATACAAAAAATCGAGGCCTCCACCAAGAAAAGCTCACCTACATATCATCCGTTGCAAGAAGTAAGTTTGTTTTCTCTTTTTCCTTTTTTTAAAAAAAGTTTCTATTTTTTTGGATTTAAAACAAGGATCTTTGAGCTCTTTGGAGTTAACAAATGGTTGAGGTACATTAATAAAAAATAAATCTAGCCCATTATCTTCTTTTGAAATGGAAGGGTTACACTGGCTACTTCAGAACAAATGCTGGTGACATGGTCTGTGCCCAGCAGTACTGGAATGTAACAAGTACTAAATCAGAGGCAATTGACACCTGAGTAGGCTGCAATGGGACATACTTTTCTTCCTTGGAACCCACCTCAATGAACCTCCAAATTTACCCAGGAGGGTTCCACCATAGTTTGGGAGGAAGAGATGGAATTGCCCCTTTTCCATTCCACTGACAGAAATTTTGGTGTTGGTGTGAGGAGTGGACTGTATATAACCCCTGTTTTCATTTTTATGGCTACGAGTTTATGACTTGTAGGTCCTATGCCTTTGTGAAGGACTGTTTAATTAGCAGAAGTAGCTATTGTCCAACATAATTTTTTTAAATGTAATGTTTTATCAATAGATCTCTTCAAGTTCCAATGAGCACAATTCCATCTCCTCAGATAAGAAAGGAATGGCACAGAATCTGAAGGAAAAAAACCACAGTTCTGGGTTGCATATCAGATTTTGAAGTTCATTTTAGTGTTTCCTTCCCACATGTCAACTGTTTGTGCTTCCCGGTTGATCTAATCAACGGTGTTTTACCGCCAGATTTGTCATCTGTGGTTTAAGTAGAATCAGTGCACTGAATGGGCAAAAAGTGTTAAATTGTCTGGTACTGTATCTTATTGTCTGGTGCTCCTGCAAACAGTGGGTGGAATTAAGTCAAATAATAATATTTTGTTTAATTTAGTTTCATAATCTTGTATATTTTGATTGTATGAATTTGTTAGCTTGTTTTGTTGGGTATTGCATTTTTTGTTTTCGTATTCATACTTGGAAAGGTTATTTTACAATTGTACTGTGCTAGTTATGTCTGCATTGATCCCTCCTTCCCATAGAATTAAAAAAAAATCTTCAAAATGTGATTAGATCACTCTGTCAGTGCTGTCTTTCTGGTTCACTGCTTTATTCTGTGACATACGATGTACACTGATGGCAGTCTGTCTACCTACTTACCTACCTAGCTATCTGTCTAGAGAACCAGTGTGGTACAGTGGTTTCAGTGTCGGGCTAAAAGTCTGGAGACCAGGATTCAAATCCCTACGCA
Organism: Cyclura pinguis; assembly: GCA_030412105.1. Lineage (NCBI taxonomy): Eukaryota > Metazoa > Chordata > Lepidosauria > Squamata > Iguanidae > Cyclura > Cyclura pinguis. The sequence goes on along the minus strand of CM059601.1, from coordinate 70,502,284 downwards.
GTCATGGAAATCCAGTGGGTGACCTTGGGCAAGTCACGCTAAAGAGAAAGGCCATGGCAAATCCCCTCTGACCAAATTTTGCCAGGAAAACCCCACGATAGGCCTTAGGTCACCACAGGTCAGAAATGACTTGAAGGCACACAACAAAAACATCTATCTTTCTTTCTGTCTATCTAACAACAATCTTAGTTTCTAGTTCATTGTAATGGCACCAGTTCTTAAGGAAGGAATGTGGGACATTTGGTCATCCTTGTGTTTGGGCCTAAAACTCCATGAATTCCTCATCAAGCTGGCTGGACCTTCTTAGGAGCAAAAGCTTAAAAAATCTGGATGACAAAATCCCTGTTTTAAGCACCGTCATCTTAGAAGGTTTCTAAGCAACAACCTCTTTTAATTATAATAAAACAACAAAGCAAATTCTCAGGTAATTCCATGACCTGAGATGCAGCTTAGCAAACTAATTAGATCCTGTATGTAGATAGTTTTGAGGAAACAAAGTGGACTGACTGCATATTACCAAACATTTCTAATAATCAGACCTCTTGCTCTTCTAGAATATCTAGATCTATAGGAGGGATCGAACATGCTCTCATGTTTCAGTCATATGGTTATACAAGGTTAACAGTTCTAATTATTGCCCACTTGTAATAAGAGGGGAAATTTACACAAAACCTTGAAAAGAGAGGGAGCATTTTGATCCTTTTCTTATACCAATAATTTATTTTGTATTATATCATTGCATAATGGAGATTCACAATCCATGGCTTCTGGTGACATTATTTGTGAGATGTCCCACACTTGGGACATGATGATTCTCAAATCTGTTTCATTCGAAGCGACATTCAAAGACACCAAAAACGTCACTGCCATCTCTGAAGTATGTTATTTTGTGATTTCATTTCATTACTTTACAGTATAGGAAAATATTACTCAAAGATTTAAGTTAGCATATGTGAAATACAATAGTAATTACAGTAGGGCTTGTCCCACTGAAACAATTGTTTCAGTGTGAATGTCTTGATGTGAAAATGAATATCTGGGACTACGTTGCATAGAAAATAAATAGCAAATAGAAAAAGAAGTTTAACCAAAATCTAAATAAGGCACACCTTATCATACACACAATTATTGTTTTCATGAATCATCACTTTGCAAAATCCTTTTAACTTTTTGTTTCAAAGCAATATTCAGTATATTTTTAAAATTATGAATAAATTACTTTGGTGTTATTCATTTTTACAATACAATTACAAAGGTATTCCATTATTCGTTAGTTGCTATAGCTGACTTCATTTGATTTGTAGACTGACTTGTCAGGTGACTGGGAACTGATCTCTTTGATTTCTTTTGCAGTTATTGTTTTAATCTGCAGTTCTTTGGATGCAAGATCCATTTTGTTAGAAGCCAAAGAACTAGGTATGACAAATGGGCAATACGTGTTCTTTGTCCTGCAGCAATTTGAGGTAAGTGTGTGCAAGGAGGTGAATATTCGTTCATAGTCTTGTTGTGTGCCATCTGCTCAGTTTTTGCTTACAATGGCCCTATGGATGAAAGACTTCCAGGAGATGCTGGCATTAACGGTTCTGATCAGGTCTTACCAACTCAGGGCTGCAGCTTCCAAATTGATTCAATTTAGCTGTAATGCAGACTTCTTTTTTTCCCTTCTGTGTTTGAATCTGCTGAACTTTATTGTCTTTTCTAGTGAATCTTGGATGTTCATTAGCCTCAGTGAGAGTTCAGGCTCGATCTGCTCTAGAACCCCTTCATTTGCCTTTCTGGCAGTCTATAGTATCCAGAGAATTCTCTTCCAGCACCACATTTTAAATAAGCTCACTATTTTAACTATGAGCTTTCTTTGCTTTCCAGCTTTCACAACAATGCACAGAAATTAGAAATGCTATGGTATGGATGATTTTGAATTTGGTATTCAACAATCTATATTTGCACTTGGAGAGCTTATCTAATTTCTTTATAATTGCTTTTCCAATTCTTAATCTTCTTCTGTTTATTGCCTATAGTCTGTATTTTCATTGAGCCAAACTACAGAAAATCTTTTTAAAATCTGATATCTTCATAACCAGCTTTAAAATTATGTAAATCTTCTATGGTCATCATTTTTGTCTTTTTGTTATTTAGTTGTAGCCCTGCCTTTGTACTTTTTCTTTAACTTTCATCAGTATTTGTTCCATGTCTTTACTATTTTCTGCTAGCAATATGGTGTTATCTGCATATCGTAACTTCTTAATGTTCCTTCCTTGAATTTTCATACCCCCTTCCTCCAAATCTAATTCCACTGGCCATATGATATTTTCTGCATATAAATGTTCTGCACGTAAATTAAAGAAATAAAATAGTAAGATACTTCATTTTTTGACTCCTTTGCCAATTGCAAGTGATTCTGTTGCTCTATGTTCCATCCTAACAGTGGCCTCTTATCTAGAATACAGGTTATGACATCAAGAAGATTGAAAGTCATAACATTCCTGTTTCTTTTAGAATGAAACATAGCTTTTCTTAAGCTACACAGTCAAAGCCTTTGCTATAACTTAAGAAATATTGGCTGATCTTTGTCTGCATTTTTTTAATGCTGTCCTTTAGTCAATGTATGTTTGCAGTATGATCTTTTATGTCACTCCCTTTTTGAATCCAGCTTGGACATCTTGCTCCATATATGATAGTTGCCTTTGTCCAGAGTATCACTTCACTTGCATAGGAAATTAATGCAATGGTCTGATGTTGACTACAAATCCCTGATGTCCTTTCTGGCAGCAATGGCTCTCCACATTTTCATTCAAGAATATTTCCCAGTCTTAGTATTCTCTCATAGTCTCCCATTCAGTTCCTAACCAGGCCAATCCTGTATAGCTTGTGAAATCATAGACTAGGCATATTCAAGGACAGGCAGTGTGGTGTTCTAGTATATTTAGATCATGAATAACTGTTTCAAGCAAGTCATATCACATACATAAAATCCTTCATTAAAGTGGTCAGTTCCTAGTTCATCTAAAACATGCCCCTCTCATCAGCCCTAATCAGTATAGTCACTAGCGAGGTAAAGGGAGCTACGGTCCAACTTCCTTCAGTGAGCCATTTGCTTCCCATTCCCTGCAGTAAACACTGTTTTCTGTGGTTGCAGAAATATGACTATTTTCTGTAGCCGATGTGCAGGAAAAGAGTAGGGTATGGTATTTATGATGGTATTGTGCTGGTGCAGACCAGAAAATACTTGAATTCAAATCTGCCATTAGTCCTGTTACCTTACACTCTATGTGCAACATACTGACAAGAGCTGTATATTATATAGTCTGGGACTTCTTGTGTTACTTGAACAGTACACAAAACAGCTGTGTTGCAGTGGCTTTTACATGACAGAGGTCAGGTAAATGGAAAGGCTCATTCTGTATAATTGGCTCTGACATACCTGAGGTAGTTAGTTATTTGGTTTCCCTAAAGCTCTGTCCATATGAACAAGAAGCTGCTGTTCTTATTGTTGTTGTTGTGTATCTTCAAGTCATTTCTGATTAATGGCAAACCTAGCATGGAGTTTTCTGAGGGCTGAGTGTGTGTGACATGCCCAAAGTCACCCAATGGGTTTCCGTGACTGAGGTGGAAACCTCTAGAGTCGTAGTCAGATGCTCAAAACCCTACATCACGCTGGCTCGCAAACAAGAAGCTACCACCTGGATATTAAACATTTATTACTAGAGGTACTCATTATCCTTCTTTTGTCTTCCAGGATAGTTTCTTGAAAGAGACTTGGACTAACGAAAACAGCAACATCCTAGATGCCTATCGTCCTGTATTTCTGATAGCCCTTCAGTCTTACAGGGAATATAAAACCTATTCTGATTTTGTGAAAGAGGTCTATGACAAGCTGAAGGAGAAGCAACTTCCTTACAGTATTATTTCTTCACAAGAGGAGGTCATATTCACAACCATAACTTGTGAACGGTTAACTTTTAATTATTAAAAATATTAGCCCAGAGGGAGTTTTAAAAAGGCCACCAAAGAAACCACAGTGATTTTCCTCTTTTTCTTCATTATAATTTGTTACCACCAAATATGTAGTGCAGCTGAGTAATGATTCATCTAATTTAAGTTACTTATTATGGTTTCTACAAAACTGGATCTGGTGAAATCATCAGAGGTTTCCCAATGCAAATGAAACTCTGTGCCTCTTTGGTTTTTCCATCTTTTATATTTATTCCTAATTTATTATATTTAATACTTATTTATTGTATTTATTAATTGCTTTTTTTGCCCATTGGGCACCCAAAACAATGAACAATAAATGATTTCTGTAAAGGCAGATTAAAAATGTAAAGCCAATGTTAAAAATTGGTTTTAAAAGCCATATGGACTCATATAGTTTTGACTGTCCCTTGGAAGCTCAAGAAAGATGGAGCCAGCTTGACTTACCATTCAAGAGACCTCCATAGCTAGTGTGCCAGTAAAAAGAAAGCACTAGCATATGCATTCAACAACCTAACCTCTGAGGGTCTTGGGAGACAAAACAGGGCCTCTGCTGGAAGTCTTATGGATGGGCTCATGTGGGAGGAGGAGTTCCATCAGACATCCTGGATCCCAAGCCATTCTTGCAACTAAGGAGATGGTGGCTATTTGACTTTCCTTCACCCATTCATAGCAGGAACTGCAGAAGAGCTGGTAGGAAAGCTGTAATGTGTGTGGTTGGATTTGTTGCATGTAAGCAAATTACAACATACCTTCCAACTGTCCCAGTTTGACAGGGACGATCCTGATTAATCCTTTGTTGTCCTACTTTTTCGGCATCTTTTAAAAAGTGCCACTTTCTTCCTTGGTCTTCTGCTTGCCTGAATAGCTGGAAATTAAGTTCAAAATACAAAATTATTTGTACTTAACTAAGCAGCAAGGAGAGGAGGTGTGGAATCTTGCCCTTCTTAATAGACTCAGGCTGAGGCTCCACAAACTTTGCAATGTTTATTGTGTAGGCACCTAAAACAAACAAACAAACAAAAAACCAACCCACAGTGTGAACCTCTCTGGGGAAGGCAATGAACAACTGTGGCGGCAGTAGTGAAAGTTCAATCAGTTGGTCAGATAGTCTCTTTCTCTTATAGACTTTGATGCACTGCAGCTGATCTGGTAGATGCAATCAATGAAATTAGCTTACCCATAGGTCTGGGTAGATATAAATGGGAATAGAGGCTCCTTAAGGTAACAGTGCCCCAGCCATTTAAAGTTCATGTGCAATTCATTGAGATATGCAAGGTTCACATGCTGAAGTAAGTGCATGCTAGAAAGCATCAAATGCTAATATTTGTTTATACAAGTAAGCTGATTCCTAACTGATACTAACCTCTAGTATCAGTTCACAAAATGTTGGAAATTAATAGGATTATTTTTGAGCGAGTGATTTGACCATTTTAGCTTAACATACATTTAGGGAATATAACTCAAGTTTCAAAAACAGTTGATAGCATTTGGAGTAAACTGAAAAATTTTCATGGGAAGGTTGGGGGACAAGGGTCTTATATCTTGACCATTTGTATAGACAAGTGCATTTTAAAAGTTTGAGTTTGCCTAATAAGCTGCCCCTGCTAAAATTCTTTGATTCCCTCATCAAGTAAGGCCCTTTCCTCTTTTGTGCCTGGCCAGTCTAATTTGCCACCTGACAACTTATGAAAGAACCATTTGTGAAGCTTCTTTCCCTAGAAGCTCACATTCTTATATTTCTTCCCTCCCCCCAGGTAAGTTCTTATGCTGCCTACCTGCATGATGCAATTTTGCTGTATGCGTTAGCCATACAAGAAATGTTAGAACAGAAGAAGGATTTCAGTGATGGAAGAGCACTTGTCAATACTCTGAAAGGCTACAATAAAACTCCTCTGTATGGTAGGTTTGTGGTTTAAAACTACTTAAGCACATGGGAGGGCCAGTAGCTCTGTTTTTTTTATTTATTTATTTATTTATTTATTTATTTATTTATATAATTTTTTATTACATACCTTCTTTATACATGCTTCAATATTGCATTGTTATACAATTTTAAAAAATAAACAAAACAAACAGATAAGCTATTTACAATTAGTTGGTTTCTCAGTCTTTTAAAAATATATTCAATATATAAAACCTCTGTTCCCCTCCCTCTCTCCTTTAAAACTATTTTCCCATATATCTATATTTTATTCTCTCCTTCCTTCCCCACTCCCCTTCCTTGTCTTCTACCCTCTATCCCTTTACCTACTTTCCTTTCTCCATGTTTTCTTCCATTCCCACCCGCTTTTGACCATTTCTACCGATTTTTCTACCAAATGAGAGGGCCAGTAGCCCTGGAGTAGATTGGATACCCTGAATGGTGAAGGACATCGCAGATATCCAGCTGAAGCGGGGGAAGGGAACTTTTTTTATGAGGTCTCCATCACACAAGTTTAAAGCATAAATTAGCATTTTATTTGGCCAAAAACAAAGGGAATGGGCTGAGTGCTGGTATTCTCCTGTCTTGACTGAGATTATTTTTCTGCCCCTTCCTTAACATACTGTTGCACTGAAATATGGTGAATATTCTGATGCTCATATTTTCAATGTCTTTGTTGTTTAGGCATTACTGGTCAAGTGCACATTGATGAATCGGGTGAGAGGAACATTGATTACTCTGTGTATGATCTCCAGGAATCTGGCAATTCAACACGCTTTCTTCCTGTTCTTAACTTTGATAGTTACAGCAAAACAATCAGGTAGGTCTCCGTATGTTTGTGCACATATGATTTCATAAACACATTGCAGTTGCATCCCTCATATGATAGATTTAGCATACAGAGGTCAATTTAGTTTATTTCCATTCCTTCCTTTGAAGATAAAGCATATCACTTTCTATTTTAGAAAATGAGAAACTGAGACCAAGAGCCAATCATTCTACAGATATGAGTCCAGATAATTCACACCCATGTCTATTACTGCCTGTTGAATCAAACTGACTGAATCAAACTGACTGAATCTTCTTTAGTCATATTTATGCAACATGATATGCCATGTGTTTGGTCATCATAGATAACAGTGAACAGTTTATGTCATGTTCTCATACACAGAACTAAATCCAATATTGACTTTAGGAAATATTCTGCAAATCCACCTTCACATGTGATTTCCTTTGTACTCCCTTATCAGCTATCAATTCATAAATATGACTAGATCAGACTGTAGTTGTTGTGTGCTTTCAAGTAATTTCTGACATACAAGAATACTAAAGTGATTTCATGGGGTGTTCTTGGCAAGATTTGTTCAGAGGGGGCTTGCCATTGCCTTTGTCTGAAGTGGAGAGAGTAACCCAAAGTAACCCAGTGGTTTTACATGGCCAAACAGGAATTCAGACCCTAGTCTGCAAAGTCACTGTCCAATACTCAAACTATTATACTTCACTGGCTCTTGATCAGATTGTGTTGGAATCAAATTACAGGCCAAGACATAGCAGGTAACCATAAATAGACTCATGAGACCAATCATTGGACTTTTGGTTCTTTCAGTCATGTTGTCCTTAACACTGGAGAGCTGGAAGATTGCTTTTAGGCCATTTGCTCTGATCAAAATGCTTGACACAGGAAATCTAGAAACAGAATGGTTCCAGCAGCTCACTGCTCACTCTCTTCTTGAAGACCTTCAGTAAGGAGAAGCCCACCATCTCTGTACATAATTTGCTTCATTGTGAAATTATTCTTGCCCTCAGAATGTGTCTTCTACTGTTCTTCTGGGCTGTCCTATCTTAACTTAAGCACATTACACATTGCCACAATCTTTGAGGGACAGCAATATGGCCATTTCCACACTTCATTGCTATACTGTCATAGCAGTAGGTTGTTTCTAGGTCAGGAACTACACTACTTCGTTGCTATCCAGCTGCTATCCCATCCCCAAGTGTTGCAAAACCATCATATTCTATTTCCAGAAAAAACTCCATTAAGAGCCTCCATTAGTGCTTCAATCCTGTCAGCCAGCTCAATGTGGTACTGTGATAGTGCTTGATAGCGCTTCCAGTCATTGTGAATGGGCCGTGGGCGTGCCCAGCTTGTCCCTTCCTCAGTGACTCCCATGGTGTGGTAACTTTGAAATCTATCACTTCTCTGTGTTTACTGGAAAGTTCTTCTTTGCATTAACACTTTTTATTTTTTAAATACATTTTTAGACATTATAGTGTGAAAATGCAATAGTATGTTGCCATGTATAGTACAGCTTCTAAAGAAAAACAACAACAACAACAACAAAAACTCTGACCAATCAAGGGCAGTGGGGCAGGGTGAAGGTGGGGACAGGGAGTGGCTAAGGGTGCTGTGGTGCAGAAGGAACATTACTGGCAATACCGCTACTCATCTGCTGATGGTGGAAGGGGTGTGGAAAAGAGCGCTTCTAATCCAATGGCATTGCGCAAATGTCAATGCCACAGTTTAATGGTGTATCACGCTTATGGCCTCTAGTGTGGAAATGGCCTATGTGACATCCCTTCAGCTATTAGGTCTCCCCTCTTCTCTTTTCTTTTTTTCAGTCTGCACAGATTCTCTTCTTTTAGCTTTTTCTCATTGTCCATATGTTCCTCAGCACTACTACAAGTGAACACTAGATGTGAAAAATTTGTCTTGTTTATTGTGTCTATCTGTAGCCCATCCCAAAAAATTGACTGCATCAATTGGCCAGATGGAAAAATACCTGAAGACAAACCACCATGTGGGTTCCACAAGGAACACTGCAAAAATCCAGTTACCAGTAAGTGTGATACTATAAATAAAACAGACATTGTGAGAAGAAGGAAGAGGTAGATTAAGTGATTTACTCATTTATTCAAATGTCTGAAGATCTTTAAAGCAATTTTAACTGAGACTTAACAACTCTTCAGAAATGAAGTAATAGCAGAAGTTGTGGAAGGGGGAACCTAAAAAGCATTCTCATGTTATTTGAAATTTGTTGTTCTGAGATTGTTTCATGATTGCTTTCTCTCTCATGTTCTATTATCTTCATATGGGATTTCAGATGTGTGTTTGTATGTGTCTTCAAGTCACCTGTTGACTTATGGTGACCCCATGAATTTGATAGGGTTTTCTTAGGTGAGGAATACTCACAAGTGGTTTTACCAATTCCTTCCTCTGAAATACAGCCTACAGCACCTGGTATTTGTTGGCTGTCTCCCATCCACGTACTAACTAGGGCTGACCCTGCTTAGCTTCCAATGAGATCTGGTGCTTTTATGGGAGTCAGATTCTGATTTCAGACAAATGCCTATTTTTGATCCTGCTATGCCAATAAGTGATTCTTGTCTATTTTAGACCCATCTGTAGCCCCTTAATATGCACACCAACTTTCAGATTTGCAATCTTGGTAGAAACAGACAGACAGTCTTCTATTATTATAGATTATGCTTCTATAACTTATTAGATGTACAGTTCCATCCTGTGGATGCTTATTCACAAGTAAATTATATAGTGTCTAATTGGGAGCACTCCTTAATAAGAATGTGTAGGATTGCATCCTTCTGTTGTATTTTAAGTATTATTGCCATGTCTGTATTTTTTTAACTTTTTTAACTTTTTTTTTTGCAATGGTGTTAACCAATTTGTAGCTCCCACTGTTGTCTAAAAAAATCCCCCCACTGCCATTTTTCTACTATATGTGTCACCAAGATTCAGCTCTATTTGTCTGTTCTATAATTACCTGTTTCATCCTTTGTCACCAGAAGGCACAGCCCTTATTGTTGTGATCATTCTCCTGATAATGACAGTGTCAGGAGCCATTGGTGTCACAATGTTTATGAAGATCCATAAAGGCAGTCTTCAGAAGCACATCAATGATTTCTGGTGGAGAATTAATTTTGAGGATATCATCATTTTTAATGAGAACAAGGTAATGAGTAACCTACTTGAGAAGATATGTCTTCTTAGTCCTAATTTTTGGGACCCAGATGCATCTATGTAGCACATATTGTTAGGCGAAGGAAACAACTCTTTATGGGGCCCTTTAACACTATATAATTGTAGTGCTGTGATTCTACTTTAACTGTCATAGAAAAACCCTATGTAATCTTGGGATCTGTAGTTTACCAGAGGGGTATTTAGAACCCTCAGCTAGAGAACTGTAACTCCCTCCCCTGCAACTACAAACCCCAAGACTCCATAGCATGCAGTCAGGGCAGTTAAAGTGGAATCATAGTGCTATCACTGAATAGTGTGAAAGGACCTTTGGTCTTCTTGTACCTATATTTCAGACAGAGCTCACTGTGAAAGCAGCACACTTCTTGTCCAATATGTGTTGGTTTTGACTGTCAGCACTCATACATCTAATTTATGAATGAATTATGTAGAAGATTTTGGTTTAATGTACAGTGGATTAAAACAAACCAATGAAATCTTATGATAAGAACAAATACATTAATAAAACAACATCTGGCATCTATTAGTTAGGGAAGTATGAAAAGAAAGGTCTTTTATAGACCTCCAAATGTGGGAATTTGCCTAACCTCAGAGACAACAGGCATGTTATGCTATTTTTAAATCTTCCATAAAAGGAACTCCAACATATAGTTAAGACATTTATCCTTACTAGTATGTTTATATATTTCCTGCTATTAGGGGGAAATGCATAACTCTAGTTCAGAACGTATCATTCACGTGCAAGGTGGCCGCTTAAACATAGCCTTGAAAAAGAGGACAAAAGAGGATGCGTGCTTGCATAAAACTCGCGTGTGCTGGTTTACATGTACACATGCAAATTTAGAAATTATTGCTAAAATTGAAATGAAGTGCAATTAATTTGATCCTAGTGTGCTTATCTACTTGATTTGCTAGTCAAATCCTTACTGCTGACAGGCAACTTTCAGAGCACTACTCCCTCCCCGGCTTTTATGGTTTAATTTTATTTATGTTTCTTTCAAAGCAGCTCAGGGCAAAGATTCAAACAGAATGCAGCTAAAATCAACTACAACATTAATAACTATTAACTAATAATACTAAAAAAAATTAAATAAACTATCATTAAAAACAGCAGTAAATCAAAAACAGTTCAAGAACATATAATATCACAGCAAATGCGGGGGAGAGTACAGCACACCCCATTAGAGAAGTCTTCCATGGAAGCTAGGGTCAAATCCCTGCCCAAATAAGAAGATTTGTCTGCCAGTGAAAGGAGAACAGAGGAGGCCAGCCCAGCTTCTTGTGGAAGGGTGTGCCGTAGTCTAGGAGCAGCCGTCAACCGTCGACATGTGAAAGTAACGGGACATAGAGAGAACCTTCTCTTGGCAATCACAAAATTAGGGCAGGCTCACATGCACAGATAATATTCTTCAGATAGTTTAGTGCCAACCTGTACAGGAATCTATAGATCATAGCCAGCACTTTGAATCATACCTCGTGAAGCTTTTGCAACATGGGACTTATATGTTGCTTGTAAGCAGTCAACAGTCTCTCTGCAGCATTTTAGGCCTGTTGAAGTGTCTGAACACTTTTCAAGGACGGCTCCATACATAGTGTATTACAGTAATCCAAATGGGATGAAGCGTGTGCCACTGTGGCTGGATCTGATATTCTAAGGAATGGTGCAGCTGGTGTAGTAATTTTAATTGTGCAAACAGGCCCCTTGCCACTACTGAACCTGAGTGTCCAGGGTCAGTTTCAAGTTCAGGAGTATGCCCAAGCTGTGAACCTGACATTTCAGGGCGAACATAACCCCATCCAGCATAGGCTGAATCCCTATTCTCTGATCTTCCTTTCAAGTGACTAGAAGTAACTCTGCTTGTCTAGATTAAAATTCAATCTGTTCACACTCATCCAGTCCATTACTCACACCTATATCTTAAATGTTCTTATTTACAAACTGGACTTGGACCATACTGCAGATGGCTTCAAACAAAGGGCTGTAAACTAGTATACATAGCCAACTAGTGAGAATATACAACTAGCAAACAAAGAAAGAAATATAGGCTTGCATACAGAGGGGTGGTATCACAATTAGCTGCAGCTAATTGCTCTTTTGGATAACAAAGGTGAGACAAAGTTATGCTACAAAAAGTAAGACAGTGAAGCAATTTAATTTATTTGTGATGTAACAGATACTGGTATCAAGTTATTTTGAACAGTTACTTTAAAAGGACATTTTTAGAGGCATTAACAGGCATTTTTCAAATTTGTGTCATCATCTTATCAACGCTAAACCGTTTTTCCCCTCAGAAAAGAATTGAAAAACAGTAGAAAAATAATGAGCAGCACAGTATAGTAAGATACCTTTTCATCACCGTAGAGCAGCGATTTCCAAAATTTTTATGTTGGTGACACACTTTTTAGGCATGCATCATTTCACGACACAGTAATTCAGTTTCACTAGCAAACCGGAGGTTAAACTAACCCCTTATAAGAGATACAGACACATACATAAATTGTAATAAGAAAATGTATGGAGACACAACATGTCTCATGAAAACCTTTCATATATTTTTAAAAATATATGATTTATAAATAATAAAATACATTTCCATGGTTGTAGGCAACACACCTACATGCTTTAGGTGACATGCTAACGTGTCACGGCATACCGTTTGGAAAGCCCCGCTGTAGAGGATAACACAATGGACTATTCTTCGAACACTGCAATTATTAATGTGAACAAATTAGATTTTAAGAAGTATCTTTCCAAGCTGTGTAAAGAATCATAAAGTCCACGCAGTGGGCCTTTCTTGCTTCCTTGGTCAAGGCAGCCTGTTGTGCTTGCTGAAATGACAGTCCCGACAGGCAGGGGACCCTGTAGAGTGGCAGACAGTGTGGCATTGGAGGAGTACAGTGAAAGAGGAGAAAATGTGTTGCACAAGTCTGTCATCATTCCAATTCCAAAGGAAACATGGCTTTTTACTAAAATCTTGAGGGCTAACCCAAATCTCCATCTATGTGGTTTTGAATATTCTTAACGTTTTTCAACAGGTTTCAACCCGTCATGTTTTTAAGTGCTAAATTGTTTAATGTGCTTCCAGTATGTTTACATTATTCTTGTTATAGATTATTTTAAACTGTTCAAACTGATTTTATTATATACCACCCTGATAATCCTTAGATGTAGGGTGCCTATAAGTATTTTGATAATTTTTTTTTAAAGAATGGAAGTGCCTTCCATTTATCTTTACATCCTAGTCTGGATTGAATCCGTATTTATTTTAGGTGGGTTGCCTTTCAGAGAAACTGAACAATATCTTTAAGTATAGTATTTTTTTCCATAAATTGGTATCTGAGGAGATACAATCCAGACACAAGTTACTATTTATCTTTTTTTTTTTTTTTTTTGCAGGAAGTGATAAGAAAACTTGGCCAGGCACATGTTTAAATTAATGATTCAAATAATTTAAACTGTAATAATTTTGAAATAAAATGTACCACTTTTGAATTTATGGTTTGTATTTATAATCTTAATTAAATCAATGCTGAAGTAAAAATTGCTTGACTGTGGCACTCAAGTCCAAAGCCAATGTATAGTTGAAAAAAATCAAATGAAGAAATAACAATACTCATTCATGCTTTAAGTCAGCTGAAAAGAATGAAAAAATACCTCCTTGAACAATAACCTTTTTTGATACCAGTGACAATGAAATTTCAAATCAAAGTTTTGAAATCGGAATACAGTAAATTCAGTGAATTCTACATTTGCTTGGCATGCTTAGGCAAATGCTATCTGCATTCAGTCTAATATATCAGCTAGTAATATATCTCTTTGTACTCCTGTTAACAGGAAAACTTTGATTTATCTCAAACAAGCACACTAGTGCCCAAAGAAACAGAAGACACTGGTTCCCATTTCTTTCTTTCTAGCAATAACTATCCAGGAATGAAGGGCAAGCAACATAAAGAATTATTTTACACCACAGTAGGACTTTATCAGGTGTGTATGTAAGCATCCAGAAACAAGTGTGTGCCCCTGAGCATGTTCCATTCATTTCTGTTAATGGTATCTGATGTCTTTTGTGTTATTTTCAGGTGATAAGGCCTCAGGATCTCTAAAAGGTTAAATTCTAGGGTAATTCACATGTAGGACTGTAAATCTAACAGTCCTAATTTGTTTAATTTTTTCATAATACATTCTAGCTCTCTACAAATTGGTAGTATTTGACTTGCTAACATTCTTAGAATGATAGAGGGATGATGTTAAATAATATTCTTCTGGGAACACACTAACAAATGTCTCCAAATTAATCTTGCTCCAGTGCTGGCTGTTATATGTGTATATATATATATATATATATAAGCTTGCATCGTTACCAAACAATAACACCATTGGTTCTTTCCTTAAATGCAGCTCATTTTCCTTCTTTTCCATTAAAATGTGCTTTAGCTTGAACCATTGAACCTGTCCCACATTATACTTTTAATTTTTATCATTCAGTTATGTATATTTTCTTTCATTTGCACTACATCCAGTTCCTTTGAGGCCAATGTTTTATGTTACATTTTATGATCATTTACAATGCAGAATTTTGTCTCTAAGGAAAATGTAACATTTCCCTTAGATATTGAAATGATTGCTGCTGTTTTTTGGAATGCATTGTACAGCTAGCATTAGCTCTTGTTGGATATAGTTAGCAACGTTATAAATTATGAGGAAGGCATTCACTCTTTCCAGCCCAAACTGGATACCAATTTTGAAATTTCAAATATTTTATTGTTTAGAGTATTTATTCTAAGAATTGCAGAACGTCTCTGCCATCCCCTTCATCATACCACTGTTGCAGAAGAATGGGGAAAACTTATCTTTTTTCACTTACAAAAAAAGTCTTACTATTTTATTTTTATTAGGCTGAAATGCTATGCACTTGTACCTGGGGGTAATTTCTATGGAACTCCTATTATGTCTGAGTAGGTTTGTATAGGGTTTCATAAAAGAGTACTAAATAATTAAAAATACAAAATTTGAATCATTAAGAAAAATACCGTTGAATATCATAGTTATATAAATATTCCTAAAATATTATTTTGAGGTGAAATACGTGAAAATGTTTTTGATCTAGTGTTCCTCTGGCTAATAGAGTTAGTCTTGATACAAATGATTTTTTTTTTTTAAAAAAGGGTGGTATCTTTTTTATTGTTAGGTTTTAACTGATTCTTTTTGTGACTTACCTTGAGTCCCACTCTGAGCGAAAGATGGCATATAAATGAAATAAAAAATACAAAATAAATATTTTTTCCCTATTTGAACCAACTTAAGAAGGAACAATTAAAAGATAATAACAGCTGGAGTGGGCTAGGAACCATCTATTAGTAGAGATTTCTTTCTGTTTGAGATACAGGAAAGGTCTAGAAATAATTCAGGTATTGCATCCCAGCTTCTGAGTCACTCGCTGATACACTAGCCAATGACCTGCAAGGTCAGCCTTGAGGGTGGATCTGACCAGTGCGGATCAGAGGATTTGTGCCAAGAATAAACAGATATGTCTGAAGCAAGGCTAGAGCTCCATGTATTTCTTCTTTTTGCATGCAAATACCATGTCTATCATGCATTTGGCATGTTTGTAGTGTTCAATAGGTATTTTTAAACATACATACACAAATGTTTATATATAAATATAAATATAAATGTTATTTATTATGTAGCTATAATACATGGTATACTATAAGATAGATAGATAGATAGATAGGTAGATAAGTAAAAAGCAAACCAGTAGAACTTCTCCTAGGTTTGTCCTGAATCCCAGAAAGATGCAGTTGAAATGATTAACAAACAGATCTGTCTGTCTGTCTGTCTGTCTGTCTGTCTGTCTGTCTGTCTATCTATCTATCTATCTATCTATCTATCTATCTATCTAAATGTTTGGGCCAGAAGGTCAAACATTTTGCTCCAGATCTCTCTCTCTCTCTCTCTCTCTCTCTCTGATGAAAATGAATTGTGTAAAATATGTAAAATATGACATTGTGTGTGTATATAGATAGAGATATAACTAGATAGATGCTCAGTGTTCATAAATGTAAAACTTACAGTCACCAAGTAGTCAAAATCTAAAATGTCATTGTGATCGTATTAAAAAGAATAAGAAGACCCCAGTCTTGTACCATCATTTTTACTAATAAATCCCCAGAACAGCTAACTTCAGTATATCATATAGAAAGCATATCCTTGAAAATACCATCAGGACTATTTTGTTCATCTGTTAAAGTTAATGGATATCACCTTCTACTTCTCTCTTTTTTTTCTGCTTTAGGGAACTCTTGTAGCTCTCAAATTCACTGATAGTCAGACACATATCTGGAAATTATCAGTTCTTCAGGAGATTCAGATGGTATGTTTAACTTTTAAGCTTTTGTCACCATCTATTTCAAACCTATATTTGGATTGTAGGCTGATACTAGATACTTCTGAGCCATGTAGCTGATATGAAACTTACTGATGAAATTTATACCCCTGGAATATGAAGATTTACAGAGCTATGAGGAAGAAAACAAACTGTCCTCTCAGATTTGATTTTTGGTACAAGGTCTGTTCTATTCCGGCCCACAAAGATTCTTTCTAACCCATGGAACTTCCTTGGTAAGCCCAGTCCCTCTCACAGGGCCATTTTGGGTAGAGGAATCCCCACTACTTCTGATTATTGATTGGAGATAACAAGAAGGATTCCCTTTAATGCCACTCATGCTTCCAATGACAAATGGCACACCTCCTGCTGTTATCTCCACTATCAGAGATAGCAGGGCTTCCCTTCTTGCTCTGCTTCCCAGCCCAATCAGCTCAGGTAAAGGTGCTTCCAATACAGGGAAGGAATTCATCACTAGAGCCCTTTCCACAACTCACCTTTTCTTGGCGCTGGGGTGCGGGAATCGTGTGAGCAGCCTCCAGTGAGAGGTTCTCACATCCCTGTTGCTTCAGCCCTGCAGCTGCCAGCTGCTCGCGTGAGAGCCCCGCCTCTTCCTTCCGCAGTGCAGCCTGGGAGTTTCCCAGGCTGCGCTGGGGCAGGAAGCTCGAGCACCACGGCTCCAGAGCTCTGCATGCATGGCAAGTGCACGTGGGGCCCCAGAGCGATGCGTGATCACGCACCATTTTCAGCTTAAAGCTCAAAATGAAAAAGTGCATGAGTGGCACCTGCCAGACCCTGGAGCATCACGCGATTGTGAGTGTGTTGTGTGGACCGCTCCTCATATTCATGCAGCGCTCGAGGGGCCCTTTTGCATGGCAAATACAGTGTGACCTAAGTTTCTTCTCAGAAGTATCAATGAGTTATTTCAATGATTTTATCCCCAGTGCAAGAGAATCTTTGAAAACATAATTTTAAAGGTTATTCACAATTTAGAACTTATTCTTTGCAAAATTCCTATGCGGTTGTTCTCCACAGAAAACAGCATTTTCTGTGCAGGAAACAGAATTTTCTGGGTGGAAAACAATATGTAAACACAGAAATATTAATTCATGTGCAGAAAATATTGTTTTCTATGTAGAAAAAATCTGTAATTGGAGATTTGTTCTGTGTAAGATTTGCACATGGTAGATTTGCATAGAAAGCAACATTTTTTTCTGCCCAGGAAACAGGATTTGCTGAATGGAAAATAATATTTCAATGCAGAAAATTTCTGTACAAAATTTGCTGTTTTCTATGTGACTCAATCATGTACAAATTTTATGCAGAACAAATCCGCAATTGAAACATTTTCTGCACAGAAAACAGTATTTCTGATGTAAGAATTAATATTTACACACTGAAGTATCATTTTCTATGTAGAAAATGCTTTTTCTTGTGCAGGAAATGCTGCTTCCAGAATAAAAAAATATGAATTTTGTGCAATATAAATCCTCAACTCCGAAGATTTTTGTCAGTCCAGGATTATTCTCATCAAGATTTCTTGACACTTAAAATACATGTTTTTGCCCCCCCCCCTTTTTAAAACAAACCAGCAACATATTTTCAAATTACCACTCACCCAGTACAAGCAAGGATGCATGGTAATTTCTGGACCTTCCTTGCCTGTATCGCCAGTTATAAAGAGCTGCTGTGAATATCATGAATTGATTAGCATCTAGTGGGACAACACAATTTTAAAACATAGATTCAGTATGCCTAGAAAGTTGAATTGGTCTGAACAAGTGACATTACCCAGGGTGATCTGATAACAGAGTTCTACACCAACAGAAGAGCACGAGTTTATTGTTGCACCGTTATTTGGAACTTTGCAAATGAATAAGATTACATTTGCTTGTCTGTAAATTTTTTGGCAACATAATTTAATTGTGGCTTGGATATACTTTGGTGATGTCAATGCTAGATAATACATTTACTAAGGTTTCTGTGCTTCAGATGAGGGAGCTGAGACATGAGAATCTGATAGTCTTCTATGGGATATGTCCTGAAGCTCCAAACATCTGCATCGTGATGCATTATTACAAGAAAGGAAGCCTAAAGGTGAACCTCCTCTATCAAGATTTGAAATAATGGTTATGTTTTAATCAAGACAGCAAGGATCAGATCATACAGTTCTCCCTCCACATTTGTGGGTTTCACTTCTGCGGGTTTGATTTTTTGCAGAAGTGCCTCCTGCCCCCCCATTTTCCCCCTCACACTCTGGGCCCTCCATGCAGCAGGAGTATGCAGGGTACCTGGGGCCTGGGGTCATGCGAGCTGCCCTGAGCAGGCCCACAAAATCATGCATGTCAGTGATCCCCACATCCTTGTGAGCCCCAGGGCCTGTGCTTGCAGGGGCAACTGAGAACGGGCCCTCAGGTTCATGCAGGAGCGGCGATCACCATGTCCCTGCACACCCTGGGATCTGAGCTCATGCGGGCACCTGAAAACGGCCCCTCAGGATCATGCAGGGCTGGCAGTTTCCACGTCCTTGCATGCTCCAGGGCCTGTGCGGGTGCCCAAAAGTGGGTGTGCAGGTTCATGCAGGGCTGGCGATCACCATGTCCCTGAATGCCCTGGGGTCTGCAATCACCGCCTCCTGCAGGTCCTGGGCCTGCGCACTCTGGAGGATCCCTACAGGATCATACAGGGCCAGGATTGCAACCTCTCTGCATGCCCTGGGGCCTTCCCTGTTCCCTGCAGTGGGTAGGTGCATGGAGGGAAGGCACCGGCCTATTCAAAACTTTTTGATGTTCGTGAGGGTTCTCTGTCCCTATCCCTCATGAATGTGAAGGGCCTACTGTATATTTATTTACAAGACTATTCTCTTTCCAAAATGGCTTATAAAATTAAATACTGAAATCTAATATCAAATTATCAAACCATCTTAAATCTAAAGAAATTTGAATTTAAGATAAAAGACAATTTCTGACAGTAGCAAATACCCTGACAGCAGTGAATACTCTCACATCTTTTCAATTAAAAACAAAAGAAAATGGCATACTTTAAAAACAGGCAGAGATGGACCTAGCTGTATATATTTCTGGGAAACCCATAAAGTAGGGGTATCAACTGAGAAGAAATCTCTCTAGTGTAGGTGTGGACACCTTTCATGTGTCTAGGGTCCATTTTTACTCTCACCAAGGGCTCAGTGCATCCAACAACTTTTAAACCTAAAGTTTCCCCAAATATCATAATGAAGAGAGTTTTTGTGTGTGTGAAAATGGCCAATTGCACATCCAAAGTTGACATAGTATGCAACTGATCATTTAAAAGGCATGGTTTAGGTTCCAAATATCCTTTTTGAAGGATGGAAAGTTACTGGTAAGAGGAAATGGGTGAGTGGAGGGCTGAGAAAGTTAAGGAAAAGTACTGGGGGCCTGGCAGGCTATATGTGACACATGGGCTGAATTTGCACATCTCTACTTTAGTGCTGCCAGTCTCACTGCTCTTAGTGCTGGGCCAGTAACTAGTCCATATAAAAAAGTACTTAGATATGTTTATACAAGGTATAGGTGGATACTTTCAGGCACAAATGGTCTATGCTACCACTTAGGATTAGGCATGGAAATAGAATAGCAACCAGTATGGCTAGTACAGAGAACCAGGTGATACCCATAGATCCATTCTTTAAGGTAACATATCAACATGCAAGATAAGTTCTTTGCCCTTCTGTTCATAGTCTAAACAAGTCTAGAAGAGAAAGCTATCCAGGTAAGATTAAATGTCTTTCTCTAGATCACATAGAACCCCAAACCCTGTTATTACCATGGAAGAGAAGTAATACCATATACACTAGTGCCATTCCATCTCCAACATCTCTGGCTATATTTATTGTGCTCTTGATCTTCTTGCATTAATTGGTAAGGTCTTAACAGGGATTCTAAGTACATATGACAGAGAACATTTAAAATGTTTAATTGGAGTAAGAACTCTAGCCAGTATGGGAAGTTGGGGTCAAGCCTGTGAATTCTGGGACACTGGGCCTAGAAATCGCAAGGATTTTTCAGACTACAGTTATATTCACCTTTAACTATCCTGGCGAAATCATATGGAATCTGGGACAGTAGTTTGGGGAAGCACTGCAAATGCCAGAATTCCATAGGATGGAACTAGGGCCATTTTTGCACGACATTGTTATAGTGCCATTATTCCACTTTCAACCTCCTGTGGAATTCTGGGGGTTTGTAGTTTCCTGAGGCCAAAGAGCTCTCTGGCTGAGAATTCTAAAGGCCCCTCTCTAAACTGCAAACCCGAGGATTGCATAGGAGATTGAAAGTGGAATAGCAGTACTATAATAGTGCAGTGCCGAAATGTGGAATATAATTGTGTGCTATAATTGCATAGTGCAAAATCGTCCCAGGTCAATGCAGAAAGATCAAAGGTCAAGCTAGTGCATTAAGGGTCAAGCTAGTGCATTAGGAGACCTCAGTGTGGAAAAAAGTAAATGTAGACTTGTTCTTCCTTTAATCATTTCAGGCATTAGTATATAAATAAAATGTTTCTGTGTTCAAACACAGAACTGCTATTTGTGTCTCAAAGATAGCTAGGTATTACTTTGACATTAATGACTGGATAGAGATGGGAACAACATGTGAGAACATTCCAAAAATCATTGATAAATGTGTTTCTCAAGTGTCAAAAAACTCTGTTAAGAAGAATCCTGGACTGGCAAGAATCTTCTAGTTCAGGACTTATTCTCATATTTTTCCAAATAACAACATTTTAATTATATAATCATTATTTTATTATCTGTGCCGAAACAATATATTTCTGCACAAAAATATTGTTTTATGAGCAGAAAATACTTTTTCCTGTACAGAAAATGCTTTTCTCTGTGCAAGGCAACTGGTTATGAGTTTTGTGCAGAGCCTCAAATTGTGTGTAATCTTCAGAAATTCACCGTTTTCTAAAACTTTCTCACAATTTTTTTTCCTGCTAAAATTACTTGTTGCTTCCTTGGAGAATAAAATTAACAAAGAGCTGCATCTCTAGGGATGGACTATTACAGCTTTCCATTTCAATTGCTTTTGCGTTACTAACTGTATGGCCAACTTATTTTTTTTTTTAAAAAAACCCTCATCCTATGATTTTGTGTTCTGAATGGGTGGCTAGAGGCAGGGCAGAAAAAAAATACGTTAAGGAAAAAAATAGAGTACTATTGGGTATTGGATTCTGGAGATTTGTGGGAGTGGGTTGGGCTATTTCCATAAGTTTTCACACATTTGGGGGGTTTTCTGTGTAGTTTTGGGGTCAAAAATTGCAGCTAGCAGGCTTTGGGGTTAGTGGGGGGCTTCAAGGCACTAACATTAATGTCCAGATGACAAATGCATATTGTGAGGTACACTTTCCCCATCTCTGCCTTACTACATTTGTTATTCACAATATGCCCACTTTGTGAATTTGGTATATGAAAGGCAGTCCCCCCAAAATAATATACCAAGATAAACATTTTTATATGTGAGACCTTTGTGCTGATTGTTTTTCTAGGATGTTTTGATGCATTCTGATATTGAACTGGACTGGATATTCAAAATCTCTTTCGCCTATGACATCGTCAATGTGAGTATGGTGCAGGGAGCTAGAGGAATCTTTAAAAGATATTGTTGTAGCAACTGAATAAGGAAAAAAAAAAACACCAGAAAGATCATTATCTCCAATCATACGTATCTGCTGCTCTCAGGGCTGACAGGCAGCTGTGTCTATGCAAGTTTGTGGACCTGTAAGGGTAAGACAGAATAATTGCAGGTGGAGAGGGAGAAGGCACACACTGCATGAAATTTGTGGTTTGTTGTACACTTCATCAGTTGTACACTTTGTCAGTGTTTCAACACTGGAATCAACTCCCCATTGCCAGTGTTGTATATTGTGCCAAGCGGGTGGCCCCTGCATAAAGGCTTTTCCTTTTCATATTATGTAAATCAACAGCACCCTCTTGATCATTCCATTCATATACTATGTTTGGACATGAAAAGATGCTCTTACTGTAAAACTGTCAGCTAGAAAACCTGCTTTCCCTCTTCACACTCTCCCCAGCTGTCTCCCAGTACTTTTAATAAGTATGCTTTTTGATGTTTATGTTCTTGTTTGGATATTTTAAATAAGGGTTTTAAAAACTGTAACTGGCCCTAAGTGTTAGAAGTAACACAATCTCTGTATTTCTAGATGCTTAGCCTTACAATATATCTGATGCTGCTGTGAATCTTTTGACCTCTAGAAAAGACTCTGTTGGCAACCAAAGGCAAATGATCTAGCGCCAAATGCCATAAGCTAACACATTTAACATAAGTTAGAGAACAAAACAAATTAAAATGTTTTCAAGGCAATGTTTACCTCTGTGGAATGAATGGAACACATTCCAGTGCTGAAACTACAGTATCCCAACTTAACTATCTTTGTTCACCATGAATGCTACATTGATTGCACTGTTTTGAGCTGATTAATATGTTTGTATGCATTGTAGATTTGTGTATATGTTAAATTTCAGGGTATGATCTTCATCCACAACAGCCCCCTGAAGTCTCATGGAAACTTAAAACCTACCAACTGCCTGGTTGACAGTCGCATGCAAGTGAAATTGTGTGGATTTGGGCTGTGGGAACTGAAATATGGAACCAAATTAAGGATAATAACAGAGAAAGAAACTGGATGTGCTGGTAAGGGCATTAAATACTTCGCAGTCCACAAAATATCTCCCCTCTATCCCGGAATTACCTGTGACAGCTCAGTGATATTTTAAATAAGCTTAAAAACATCCTATTGATACAGTCAGCCCTACACATTCGCAGGTTTCACATTTGCGGATTTGATTATTCACAGATTATTTGCTGTCACCTCTTCTGCCTCCCTGTACCATTTGTAATAGGGACTGCAAGCCTTGTGAGACTGAGAAAACTGCGAACGAGGCTTGTAAGTCCCTATTAAAAATGGTGTGGGGCAGCAGTGGAAGTGGCAGTAAGCCCCACCAGCCACCCACTTCTGCCTTGTGAAGGAACCCTAATGCCTCAAAGGAATCCATGGTAGGTGGAATATGGTGATCATATATTTTTTGTGTGTTAAATATGGTTTGGGAGAGCCTAGAGTTATTCATGTTTTTTTCACTTTCATGGGGGTCGTGTGTCCCTAACTCTAGCGAATGTAGAGAGATGATTGTAGTTTCACTCCTAGTTATAAATATGTCACTGGCCAGTCCTCCACTGCACAGATGGTGGTGTGCTGTACCACGGCCAGCAATGCTATTGATAAAACAAACAAACAAACAGACAGACAGACAAAACCAAAAAGAAATGATGCTACATAGTTTTGATATTCGGGGGTGGAGTAGTGCTGAGAAGTATGAATTTACCTGTTCTATATATTACGGAAAGTAAGAACTACTTTGTGTAGAAATGAGACAATGACACAATGCATACTGCTGCTTAACAGTGCAATCCTAATTCAAAAATGTGCTAACTGTACTGGCTTAGGATCAGATAAATGTTCTTCTGCTGACAAAGCCCCCTTTGCCAATTCTTCGATGACATCTTCCGACAGAATAGTCTGCTTGCAAAACTGATCTGTTGGCTAAGATCTGCTGGCAGAAAAGCCAAACAAGGGGGAAGAGAAAAGACAGAAAAAAAGGGAGGAGCTGAATTAGACCCAAACCTCCTTCATCTCCAGGCCACAGCCACCATGCCAAGACAAATTAGGCCTCGCCAGGGATTTGGATTCAGTTTAACTTTAGCTGGCCTAGTGTCAACCGAGGTAGACTTTGGTCACCTCAGTCAATTAGGACTGTACTGTAAACAGACAAACGTGTGTATAGAATTCAAAAGGAAAACAAGATATGCTTCTAGAATTTGAACTTTGTGAACTCCTATACAGACTGACCTGATTTGCTCCTCTCAATCTGATGGGTTTTTTTTTTACCAAAACCTTTCAAATTAATGCAGAAATGTAAAGGATAAAAACATGAACTACGGTTAAAAACATGCAACAGTGACAAATTTGTCAATTTTTTTCCATTTAGGATGTAATTAGGGACACCTTGAATATCATCCCACTAAACCTCAAAAATGTGTGATCTTTGCTTCTATTCTTGTAGATCTCTTCTGGACAGCTCCTGAATTGCTAAGGATGGGGCAATTTCCATTCCATGGCACCCAGAAGGGTGATGTATACAGTTTTGCTATTATTATGAGGGAACTGATATACAGTGATGAAGATGGTCCATTCCAAGACCTAAACAAGAATGCAGGAGGTTGTTCTTTTCTTCCTTTTAAATCTGCTATGTACTTAATTTCTCCTTTCTGCTTCCCATGTAGAGATATGTATCTATATGCCTAGCCTGTCCTATTCAGAGTACCCCCCTCCCTCCCTCCCTCCCTCCCTCCCTCCCTCCCTCTGTGTTTAGCTAGGAGACAGCAAGTTCACAATCCATATCCCTAACATTCCCATGTCTGTTTCTCTCTATGAAAGTGAAATCATACCAAATAGATCACATGGAAATTGCAAGCTCGGATTCCCATGTACTATAATGCCCTGGCCTACTTTTATGTTTCTGGTCCAAACGACTATGGTTTCAGAGGACAAAAACAAGCGAAAAGATTGAGCACTATAACCTTTTTGGTACACTCATATGCAGATCCATATCCTGGTTTGTTAAACCACGGTTTGCAAACCTGATTTTTGAGGTGCATTCAAACCAGTTTGGATGTGTGGGGCTGCTGGTATAAGCCAGAATATCTCCTCGGGCTCTCAGCAGGCAAGATGGACATCTCCTCTGTACATGGGGAGCCATGGAAGGAAGGAGAGAGAGTGTGCTCCCTTCCCAACAAGCTGCTTGGATTAGGAATGTGATAACTGCTGGATCAGAAACATTATTGAGCTCAAGGTAGTGTTGATTGAGGCTCTCCTTTGTAAAACTTATGAAGGACAGAAAAAGCTTCCTTTTATTCTCCATGTCATTCTCTTTTGCAGCAGTTAGTCCTAAATTTGATCATGTTTGTTTTGTTCTTTTTTATTTTTTCACCCGAGAGTTGAGGACTTCTTAAGGTTTAAATATATAATCCCCAAAATTTCTGTCAGCTGTTAACATAACAGAAATGCAACAATAATCTTTTCATATAAGATCATAATAAATGATGAAAATGAAGGCCCTGGTCCGATAATATACTTTAGTAACCAGTACCAGAAGATTTGGAAATGTTCTTCTCCATCTTCTCCTACTGCAGTTTTCCTTGTTTCTAAAACCATGCTCCAGATCATTTTTATGTAGAGCAGGTTTTTAGGGTGAATGAGCAGTTACGGGGGGATGGCTGATTCTCGCAGAAATAGTGATATCCAGCCCAAGTGCACCACTGGATCCTGGTGAAGTTGTGATAAATTAATCACAAGGTTCAACTTCACTGTGAATCTTATAAATATGGATTGCCCATGCAGATCTTTCTTGAACTTGAATATAAGGTGAAATGGCAATGCCTCAGATTTCAAATAAACGGTTTACATAAGACTCACTAAACTGATGAATAAAAGTGGTCAATATCTTTTCTTCCCTTACATGAGTCTTATATAGTAACCAAAGATTACATTGATAGACTGAGTCATACCATCATCATCAGACTGAGTGGCATTTCAGACAAAGGTTTTGTTTGCTAGGCATTGGAGAAAAGTCCCTTCAAATTGCATTGGTCAGAATTCTCTTGCTCCATTTGTGATACCATTAAATTGATATGCTGAATGATTTGTACCACCTGCATGATCATTAGTGAATCCAAAAAGGCCATGCCTATTAGAATGGCTAGATAGAAGTGATGTCTTCTAGACCAATGCATCTCAATTTATCTGATGTCAACAACCTTTTTTTCCCAAAATGCCTGGAGCCAGAACTATATTTCTGTCTCTTGGTTACAGTTGTTTCTTTCTTTTCTGGAATCTTGCCAGAGACCAAATGCCAAAGGTTCATGGACCACCACTGATCCATGGAATACCACTTTGAGTAGCAGTGTGCTAAACCATTCACCCTCCAACCTTATTCTGGGAAAGATAGGTTTGGCTCACAGGCAGTTGTTGCTGTAGACATTTCAGGAGTTGGCTTTACTTCCTTAATATTGAACTTTCCCCAAAGTTGCAAGATTCTAAAAATGAATGTAAATGAAAATCAATAATATTCTCAGATATGATTGATACTTTTTGTTAATTCCAGAGATAATAAAAAGAATCAAGGAAGTAGGCTTTCCTGTTCCGTTTCGCCCCTCTCTTTCAACAGAGAAATGTAATGAAAGCATCATTGCACTTTTAGAGGCATGTTGGGATGAACATCCAGAGAGGAGGCCGACATTTTCTGATGTGAAGAGAACATTGAGAGAAACTAGTCCTGAAAGGTGAATCTCTTTCACATGAATATATATCTATGTGATAATTAGGTGAAAAAAATAGTTTTTTATGTCTAGCACATCAGGCTACATGTCATGTGTGGAAGGATGGGGGAGACGGCCTTCTTTGCTATAATCATTCAGTTGTGGAATGCCCTCCTTTTAGAGGTCTCATTTATGAAAGGGAAAATCATGGCTTTGAGGTCTAATTGTTTCCATCCAAATCTACATGGTTTTAACATCTTTTCATCTGTCTTGTTTTAACATGGCAAATTACTAAATATGCTAGAGTTCTCCGTACTGATTTGAATCATTTTTAAAAATTTAAATTGATTTTATTGTATAATCCCCTTAAATTGTTGGATTCTGGGTGACGTGATAAATAATCACACGTGAAATACAAGTGTGTACATGGAGTACTCCCATTTGCTGCCTCCCCTGTGAGTCAGCAAATGGAAGTGATAACAAACTAGAAACTAAGAGCTTCCAATCAGCAGCCAGAGAGACCTAGCCAGTTATTCATCATTTATTTGTTCATTCTTTTGGTTTGTCAGTCTATTTCTGAAATGCTTTTTAATTCAATAACTCGTCAAAGTGACTTTTGACAGACCATAAACACAGAAAAAGGCCAAATAAAGCAAAACTGGTAAAATGTGTAACATTTCAATAAAACAGGCAAATTTCTTCAAATCAAAGAGCAGCCTTTGTTAAAGCCTTATCATACTACACTGTTAAATTGCTACCATTCCACTTAAACTGACCTGGGAACATCCCATGGAATCCTAGAATCTGTAATTTAGGGAGAGACATTTAGAACTTTCAGCCAGAGAATGCTTGGGCCTCACTAGACTACAAACCCCAGTATTTTGCAGGATGTTGCCATGACAGTTAAAGTAGGATATAGTGCTATAACTGTGTAATGTGCAAAAACAAAGTGGAACTGCAGGATTTTTAGGAGCTACCTACAGACCAATGAGGAGGGAGCCATCAAAACTTCTCTGGGAAAGACAGCTCCAAAGGCAAGGTACTGCAAGACAAAAGGCCCTATTTCAGTATTCTGGTACCTAGCTACTGAAGCCAATATTAATGAATGATAATAAAATCATTTTATAAATAGGTCTGATTTTGACCTTGGTAGAATATTGTTCAACTACAAGTGGTCTTTAAAAGATTTTCTTTCAGTTAACTCCCAATGTGATCATCAGATTCTGTGCAACTGTGTATATGTATGATGAGAGACTTGTGAAATATTTTAAATACAAGCCATTCATACAAAAATTGGAAAGTTCACAGAACCTTACAGCAAGTCCAGGTAAAAAATGCATTCTCTTACAAAGAATGCAAAACAGTCTGATAGAAATGGGAGATAAACACTGTTGTTTTCGATATTTACTTTTTGAACACTTCCAAAAGCCATTTCAGCATCTTGGACAACATGGTCAATAAACTGGAAAAATACGCAAATCATCTGGAGGAAGTGGTTGAAGCAAGAACAACTCAGTTATTGGCAGAAAAGAAGAAGACTGAAAAGCTTTTATCAGCTATGCTTCCAGGGTAACTGAAATCCTTCACTGTTTCTAAGTTATTTTGCTGTAGGAGGTATTCTTAAATGCATTTTCCGTTAGAACGAGTCTAGTCCAAGAATTGGTTTCACTCATAATATAGCTTGCTGTGGCCTTTAGCCATTTGATAGAATCCCAATACCATTGTTGTTGTTGTTGTTGTTATATGCCTTCAAGTCAATTCTAACTTATGGAGATCCCCTCATAGAGTTTTCTTCGCAAGATTTATTCAGATGTGGTTTGCCACAATCTTCTTGAGATTGTGAGGCTGAGATGGTGTAATTTGCCCAAGCTCACCCCATGAATTTCCATGAATGAACAGGTATTCAAATCCTGGCCCCCTTGACTCCCAGTTCAACACTCAGACCTCTAGTATGCTCCATTCTCCCAATATCTTGGCATAGTGTTGTTGTTTTTTAAAGGAAGAAATATCCTAAAAATGCAAGGGTCTCCAAAACTCCCCCTGCCATCTTTCCCCTTCATGCTTCTTAAAGAAACCTGTTTGCTTGGTAAAGATACTTTTTGGTTTCAGAAATTCGCACAGAAGCTTATATTTGTTTTTACTTGACCTAATAAAGGTATTATCACAAATGGACTTGGAATTTCTCTTATAGTCAACATGGTATCCTAAGGTGGAAATGACACTAATTTCTGGCCTTCCCAAGACTTGGTTTGGTACAGAAAACTAACAGACATCACTGCTACATGATAAGTGTAATTGGTAGTAAATAATTCAGCAGATGGTCTACAGCAGTGCTTCTTAAATTATGTGAAGTGTGGGACCAACTATCTTTTTTCCCCCTCTATGTGCCAGGGACTAGTACCACATCTGTGTCCATTGGCTTCAACTGTTAATTTCTTTTCTGGAAACTATTTGCAGACCAGTGGCTGACGGCTTACAGACAGGCAGTGGTCCAGGGACCACTAGCTTGAATAGCACTGGTCTTCAATAGAGCATGCATTCCAGTACTTTAGCTGAAAGGTTCTAAAATCTTCTCCCAGCTAGGGGTAGAACTGAGCCCCCTAAACAATGAACTGTATCCATCCTATCCCGGAGCTGATCTTTTTGATCCTGGTGTCTGGATAATAGATCCTCTGGGCTGGGGTGCACACCCCCAGGCAAGGGCACTGGAAGATGGATCCCTGAGGTTATACAGTGCAGAGCCAAACAAAGTAGAACAGTACAAGCAAATGCTAAAAGAAAAGTTTACTCCCCAGGTCTCCACCCACCCACTGGGATATCTAGCAGGACCTAATCAACACATGCCAGTCCTTTCAATACCACTGCACAGCTGTTAATATTTGGCCGTGTGGCAAATAAGGACTCTAGAACCCATCTGTCTGGTGGCAGGGACCATACTCATAGTTACTCCTGGGTTTGTGTGAAGAGGATTTTATAACATCCTAAGCTGAGACTTAATTTTCTGAGAATCATTCCTCTAGCCAAAGGCTAAGCTATAGAAATAGATGTCTTTGACTTGCTTTGTCTTATCCAGCCCCTAAATTTATCTTCATCCCTGACAACCCAGAGACTACCTACAGAACCCCCTACTCTCTACATATAAAGGGGCCTTCAAGCTTAACACTGGATGAGAGACAAGCTCAAGATTTGAATGAGGCCTTTTGTATTCACAAATGAAAAAGCAAATTCTATTGCCTCTCTTTTTCCCACTTGCCCCAGAACCTTTGGGGTGTGTGGCATGTGAAAGCTAATTCAATAGTCTGCAGTCCTTTATCTCATTGCTGTTTGAAGACAACATGCACACCATGTGACTCTAATATGCATATCACATGACTTTTTCTCCTGCATGCTTTTCAAAAATGTTCTTGCCTCATGAAGAAACTTCTGGTTTCAAAAGTTTCCACACAGGGCACCATCCAAGCCTCCTTAGATGGATGAAGAAGCACATGAAAAGTTCCATGAATACTGGAGGACTATAGGTGGTGTTTCCATCAGAGATACATATCTACTATACTCAAAGTCCCCTCCGTCTTCATTTCTTAGAAAGGGAGCTTCTGTCCAGATCTCTGGAAACCTGTGTGGTAACAAGAAATCTAATTCAAAATACTTGAAATGTCATCCTCCCCCACTTCTCACCTACACTTTAGAAAGCAATCATTTCAGACCCCTTTTGAGAGCTGTTTGCTTCTTTCCCAGAAACCTGCAGGACAGGGAAGAAGGGGAATGAAGAAAATAGAATATAAAAGCATAATAAGAATTAAGAAAAGAGAAATGGCAGAAAGAGGGAGGGGAAAGTGGTAACCTCATACACTTTTGTTTCTGGCCCTGCCTATGCCTAGCTCCAGCCCTTCTTACCACTGACAGTATCCTGAGAGATACTATCATAGAGGTATTACCCTCACTAGAGGTGAGGGAGACATACATGTTAATTGCAGGATCTTAGGCTGGCGTTATGAATGTGCTTAGTCAAAATAAAACTTTAGAATACTTTAGCTATAATCCTGCACAAATTCCGTAGGAATTAATTTTGTGTAATGCTGCCCAAGACTGAACGATAATATGCTATGATTTTAAAGGTCAGCCATTTTCTTTTGAAGAGAACAAGCAGAAAAAGATACAAAGCATTCTCTATCACCTGTTCATATTTCAGCTTCATTGGAGAACAGCTTGTTGCTGGAAAATCAGTTGAACCTGAAAGCTTTGACTCGGTCTCCATTTTCTTCTCGGACATTGTGGACTTCACCAGGTTATGCTCCCTCAGCTCTCCCCTGCAAGTTGTCACTCTCCTCAATGACCTATATAGCCTGTTTGATAATATCATTAAAATATATGATGTCTACAAGGTAGGCAGATAGCATTCACTGGGAATGTATAGGATTTACAATCCTTCCTCCACAGTCGTGGGTCTGACCTTCATGAATGTGATTATTCATAAGCCACGTGCATGCCTTTCCCACCATTCTCCTCTTCCCATTCCCTTGCATTTTGCCTCTATCCCCAGTGCTGAGAACTTGTGCTGAGGCAATAGGCAAGATTTGGGATTCCTGGCTTAAAAGACAAGGGGAGAATGAACACAAGAGGGTTATGATTCTGTCTGTGCATGTTTATATTTGCAGAATAGATTTCATCAGCCCATTATGAAAAATACTAGCCCAACTACCCAGTTGTGGCAATACAGAAAATGATGCAAGATATAATGATAGGATAAGTACTATTCAAGCTGTTCAGAACCTATGCTTTTGAGGAACTTTGGGAGAAAAAAGTTACAGGTTTGGCAAACTACTTCAGTGTTCTCACAAATAGCACTAAGATGCATTTTAATAATGTAACAGAAACATGGGAAGTCTAGATGACACCACTGGGTAAGGAGGAAGACTGATAACTACAGTACCCATTGGAAAGGTGTTACCCTGATTTCTGGGGTCCCGGGAGGGACACCTCAACGTGCTCAAAATAATGGGGAATGGGAATTAGCTAGAGCACTAGTTAGCAATGCGAAAGGCAGGGCAATGTAGCGAGATCTTTCACCCATTGTTTACGGGGTCAGGCCGAGTCAGGACCAAGACACAAAAAAGCTCAAATTATGTCCCTTTATTCATGAAGTCACAGCAAACTTATGCACTCACTCACTCGAAGTTAAGAAATACTGCACAATAGCGCAGTCACGTGTTACTGCAGTTTCTAGTCTGAACTTGAGGGATATTAGATATCATTTGATATCAAGAATTTGGCCTTCAACTACCCATTTGTCCCCATGTGCTTGCAAGGCCCCTGGACAAGCACGCACACAGGTGTGGCTGAAAATAGCTGAACCATTCAGATCACAATCCAGGCAGGCCAGTAATTGCCAAGTGCAGCTTTAGGAGACCTCCAGGCAAGTACCTTCTTAAGATCATATTATGTATCCACGCTGTTTACAAAAGATCCCCTGCCCCGAGCAGGCAGCTTGATGAGCGGACTATCCAACTCTCAAGCACTCCGCGTTTGCATACTGTCTACACCATTGACAACGCTGTCATAATTCAATCATCTAAAGTACTGACCTTTTGGAGGCTTTGTCTCTGGCCCAAAATCCATTGTTTTCCCCAGGAACGGACTAGCCTGTGGGAACATTTTCCCCTATAAGAACCCCTGACTTTGAGCATCTTGTTGGATCGCTCGTGACTTGCCTCCTGACTTGCTGCCACTCCGTTTGATGAGCCTCCCCTCAGCCTCCACATGCTGAGAACCTACACTCCCCAGCTTCTCTCCTTATACTGGGCTACAGGACCAAGTGTAGTATTTCCCCAAAAACGCCGTCTAAAAATCCCCTATCTATTTCCTCTCTTTATTTCTTTAGGACTGTGTGCGTGGCTGCGCAACTGTGCAGCATTTCTTAATTTTCTAAGTGAGTGAGTGTGTACGTTTGCTGTGATTTTATAAATAAAGAAAAACAATTATTATTAACTTCTGGTTGATTATTGACTTGGCCTGACCCCGTAGACACTGGGTAAAGGATCTCTCTACGTTGCTCTGCCTCTTGCATAGCTAACTAGTGCTCTAGCTAATTCCCATTCCCCATTATTTTGAGCACATTGAGGTGTCCCTCCCAGGACCCCAGGGATCAGGGTAACACACGCACGCAGTCCTAAGAAAATACAGAGAGGAAAATAGATAGAGGATTTTCAGGAGGATTTTTGGAGAAATACTACACCTGATCCTGTAACCCAGTAGAAGGAAAGAAGCTTGGGAGCGTAGCTTCTCAGCACGTGGAGGCTGAGGGGAGGCTTGTCAAATGGAGGGGCAGCAAGTCGGGAAGCAAGTCACGAGCGATCCGATGAGACACTCAAAATCAGGGGTTCTTATAGGGGAAAATGTGCCTGTAGGCTAGTCCGTTCCCAGGGAAAACAATGGGTTTCGGGCTGGAGACAAAGCCTCCGAAAGGTCAGTACTTTAGGTGATTGAATTATGACAGTGTTGTCAATAGAGTAGACAGTATGCAAACGCGGAGTGCTTGAGAGTTGGATATTCCACTCGTCAAGCTGCCTGCTCGGGGCAGGGGATCTTTTGTAAACAGCGTGCATACATAATGTGATATTAAGAGGGTACTTGCCTGGAGGTCTCCTAAAGCTGCAGTCTGGCAATTTCTGGCCTGCCTGGATTTTGCTTTGAATAGTTCAGCTATTTTCGGCCGCGCCTGTGTGTGTGCTTGTCCGGGGGCCTCGCAAGCACATGGAGAGGAATGGGTAGTGAAGGCCAAATTCTTGATATCAAATGATATCTAATATCCCTCAAGTTCGGACTAGAAACAAGGTAACCAGTCTGAATGAACAGGGAAGACATTCCACCTTGGAATGGTGCACATCAGGGCACCCCAAAATTTAGGATTTTCAAAATAAAACCATGAACTTTCCCATGAAAGGTGTACACATTTTTATTTCTCAGTTTATAATTAGCTGTATATTAAAACTGACCATCTGTAAACATTCCTGGAGATAACTCATGAAAGAAGGACAAGAAATTCCTTTCATCTAGCCATTTGTAATGTATGTTATATGTAGATTCTCCCCTGGGGAGGTGGGGAGGGTTATAATTTCTTTATGATGCTTAAATCCTTTCTAAGACCGTTTCAGCACTAGAGGGTTATAGCGCTATTATTTCACTGTCAACATCCTATGGAATCCTGGGGTTTGTGGTTTAGGGAGGGGCCTTGGGGCCCCTCCCTAAACCACAAACCCCAGGATTCCATAGGATGTTGAAAGTGGAATAATAGCGCTATAACACTCTAGTGTGGAAATGGCTTTAGAGTCTGAAATCCAAACTTTCTTTCCCGTATCCTTCTTAACACTTGCCATTAGTATCTGTTTTTGTTGCTCTTCATGGCTCACTTTTATGCAAGCAGTAATGATTACTTTTACTCTTTGCAGGTTGAAACTATTGGAGATGCTTATATGGTTACTAGTGGCCTCCCCATTCGCAATGGAACAAAGCATGTTGAGGAAATTGCTACCATGGCTTTGCACTTTCTCAGTGCAATGATTTCCTTCAACATTAGGCACATGCCAAATGAGAAACTGAGACTGCGTATTGGTATTCATACAGGTATTGTTGGTATTCATTCAGGACATCAATTTTGTCTGAACTTGATTTTAGAGATTTCCTAAATGAATTTATCTGGATGATTAATTTGTCAGTCAGCTATATAAAGGCCAGTCTAAAAGCTGCCATTTATTGCCATTTATTTTTACTTGCCATTTATTTTTCTTCCCAAAGAAATTCAAATACTTCTCTTCAAATAACCTCAAAGTACTCCATTCAAATCTTTCTGAGTTTCTTTACCAAAGTTAGGAAAAGAAGATTGAATTAAGCATTTTTTTTCTCTTCAAATGAGTGAAATATGGATATTCTTTGCCTTGTGATTAATGATAATATTTTGATGAAGATGAGCTTTTATCCTACGGGTGGCCCTGTCCCGCCTCAGGCTACCTCCTGCGCAGTTTGGGAGTCACTCTTTTTGGATTGAGGCTGCTGCCACGACTTCAGAATGGAGTTTGTCAGATGGAGACATAATGAGTGTGGGGAGATGGAGATCGAGGGCCTTTGCTAGTTACAGCAGGCCTGAATTAAAACTCTGAGCTTCCCAGGCCGGCCTTCATCCATGGCTCGCGTGGGCCGGTGGGGGGGGGGCATTCCTGGCCTGACACAACTCTTTATTGCCCACAGCTGTGGGGTTGGCAATAGGGTCTTGGATCCAGGTTGGTTGGGGCCAATGCCTTTGGGCAAGGTTCATTGGCCCCTTGCAGTTTGGAAGGGGGTGCAAGGTGGTGGCAAGCATGTCTGGCTCGGGGGGACATGCCTTGCTTGCACCTCCTGGTGACAGGGGGTTCCATGGTGGGATCCCTTGGTGGCCAATTGTGATTCCAGCACTGGGTAGGAAACCTGGGTACATCAGTCAGCAGCGGGCTGATCGATGCAAGGATCAGACCCATGTTTGGCCAACCCATTGTATGCTGTAGCCAATAAAGTTGTGGCCTTTGTTTCCTAATGTTGGTGTGTGTTTCATTCTATAGCCTCATTGCCCCTACCCACACAACCAACCAGGAAGTCTCAGTGCAATTTTAGGCTCTCATTTCTCTGTGTCCTTGTATGAGAGAGACACCATCTTGGGGTGTATCTGAGTGAAGATGAAATAAGTGGTCTCCATTAGAGCACTAATTTTCACAATAGATTACAGATCACAATGCTGTGATAACCAGGGCTTCTAAAGAAAAGAAAATGAAACACAGACCAAGCCAGAAAGTTTCATTGTGGTTTTAAAAACCATCTCATTCATCAAAATAGTAGTTACATCAGTGTGAAGGGCTTAGGATACTGTGTACCAAATGTTCCATCAATTCAGCATCTTAAAAGGTTATATACTGACATAGCAATTCAATTATGTGTAGATAACTTTGTCTAATGTTTTCAGCATACCAATGAAATATAATAGTGAAAAGGCTATGCATAGTCACCTAGCTTGTATTCTAGTACCAAAATTTATTTTTCATTTCAGTTTGTGTTCTGGACTTTTCTGGATGAAAAGGAACACATTAAAATTAAAATCGAGATAGCAAAACTTTGATCTTTGTCTTAACATGTACATTTACAGACTGATGAATTACAACACTGAAATATGTTTCAGTTAAAACCAGAGTCTCATGGCATCAGTTTAAAGCAGCTTAACTTCTACTGCAGGTGTGTGAGTGGGTGATCTCTTAAGTAACTTTTTGGGTTGCGCCACTTACCAAGTGACACCACTTACCAAGAGCTTGAAACACATACAAACTAGACATGTTTTAGAAAAGAAGGGTTGGCCAAACCGAGTATGTTAAAAGGAATAATGGAACCATGCTCACCTATGGAAAATAAGAGGACAAGATAATGTTAATCTACTAGGGGTATCTGATTTGCTGGGATGAAAAGTAAGAGGCTGGACTAGATTAATCTTTGGTGCCACCTAGCAAGATTGTTTTATATTCCAAAAAGCACCTACTGTCAGTGCTGGATTATAGTGGTTAAAGGCATTACATTGAACCATGTCTCGTATGAGTTACCCTTCTCTCTCACGCATCTATGTATCTTCTTGATATATATCTACACAAATAGGTACCCTTTCTTGTACTGCTTAGCTCACATACATTTCTCATTGCAGATGTGGGCTTTGTTGTTGTGTGGATTTAAGCCATTTCTGATTTAGCATGGTGTAATGGTTTGAGCTTGGACTGCAACCTAGAGACCAGGGTTCAACTCCCCACTTAGCCATAGAAACCCACTGGGTGACCTTGGGCACATCACACACTCTCAGCCCCAGAAAACCCTGTGATAGGTTCATGTTAGGAACACTGCAAGTAGGAAATGACTTGAAGACACACAACATCAACAACAAAGCCAAACCTATCAGTGGGGTTTCTTGGCAGAGTTTGTTTAGAGTGGGCTTGCCCTTGCTTTCCTCTGAGACTGAGAGCGTGACTTCCCCAAGGTCACCCAGTGGCTTTCCGTGGATGAGCAAGGATTCAAACAGTGGTCTAGCAGGTCCTAGTCACAGTCAAACCACTACAACACACTGGCTCCAAATGTGGGCTACCAATACCTTTAAATTTCTTGTGATTAGAATGGTCCAGCATTGTACTTTTATTTCTTTTAACAGAATCAAGTACATTGTTGGTGTGGATATACTGTTAAATTAGTTCAGCACACTAAAGTACAGTGCAATCATGCTTACTCAGGAAATTAGTGACAATATATTTGGTGGACTTTCTCCCTAGCAAGTGTGTTTAGGCCTTAAATAGTGACATTAGCATGTTGTATGTAAGTATGTTTTTATTTTTTTTTTAATTTTTACTATACTGCAAATAACACACAAAAAATCAAATCAACAATCAATCAACCAAACAAACAAAAAAAGAAAAAAAGTCAACAACCATTACCAAACACAAAACAATACATATTAATACTACACAACAGTAATCTACTATCACTACTCAAAGACACAACCCCCCCCACATAATTAAAAAAATTAGTTCCCATCCTAATTGCAAACAGCTCCTCACATACTAGTAATACTTAACCTTCTTTAAAAGGTTACATTTCATCCAAATAGTACATTGTTACTCTCATATTTTATCCTAAACACTTAAATAATGTTATGTAATTTCTGCAAATCTCATTTCTTAACTACTAAAATAATATTGTTAAATCTATGATATTATCAAATCCTTATCTAAATAATTCTTGCGTGACAATATTACAAATTCTTAGATCTTCTATTAATCTTCTATTATATATTATATCTCTAAACTTAAGTATCACAAAATCATATTCACCTTAAACATATAATAAAACAATACCATAACATTTTTTCCAAAAAAGGGTAACTATCAAAGATAATCTAGTATTACATATTATTTTACTCATCTAATACATAAAAGTAAAAATATGTGTCAAGCGAAGACCTCATGTGATTGGATGTGTTAGGCGAAGACCTCATATGATTGGCTGCCTAGGAAGATTCTGTGGAATCCTGAGGTTTGCAGTTTAGGGAAGGACCTTCAGAATCCTCAGCCAGAGAGGTCTTGGGCCTCAGTAAACTGTGTCTGTCTTGAATAGGCCAGTTGCTATGGAGATGAGGCCTAGCAGCAAGGAGGAGGGCAGTGTATTTCCTCAGGAACCTAGCCTGTGTATGTTAATAACTCTGAACAGATTGGATTGGGGAATATGGGGAAAAGTTACAGGTATACTGGAGAAGATAGTTTGGGGAATTAAAGACACAGGATCTCAAATCTTTCTAACAAGTATTACGTATGAGAAAATAAAATCCCGGGCAATGCCGGGGATCTAGGCTTGTGCTATATAAAACAGAATATTATTATTATTTTAATATATTAAAAAACTATTGTCATCATTTCACCCTCTGTTTTGTTTGAATGTTCAATCAGCGGTTTTCATTCAGATAAAAAAGTATATAAATGTATTTTTAAAAAAGATGCAATTAATGCAAGTTACTTTACTCCTGTATTCCAAGAAGGCATTTGGTTTAGTTAATACATTCTAGAATAGAGCTCGAGATAATTAGATCATTGAGTTAAATGTTGCCCTCCTTGGATTGTATTCCAGGTCATTGAGGTTCCCCAGAAAGTTGCACACACCCCTTCTTGATGAGATCATTGCTCAGTGCTTTCCCGATATGTGTAAGGATTTTTCTCATTCTAAAAGGTTTAGTTACCACTAGTAAGACCTTTAAGGTTTAGTTACAAGCAGTGAAGAAATCTACCAGGAATAAAATTGACTTATTTGAAATGTGGTGCTTAAGAAGAGTTCTGCAGGCATCATGGACTCCTAAAAAGACAAGTGAATGGGTTTTAGAGCAAATAAAGCCTGAACTCTGAACTCTCACTAGAAGAGAAGATAGCTAAACTAAGGATGTTGGACTTTGGATTTATTCTAAGGCAATTTGACTTGTTGGAAAAAACATGCTTGGTCAAGCAGAAGACAATAGGAAAAGAGGGAGACCACACCACAGGTGGATTGATTCATTTAAGGGAGACACGGCCCTAAGTTTGCAAGACCTGAACAGGGCAGCTGATGACTGGGAGGTCTTCATTCATAGGGCCATCGTAAATCAAAGTTGACTTGATGACGCATAGCAGCAACAAGAGCTCTAAGATGAAATATGCTGGTATTTTTGGTCTTGCCGCATACATTTAGACCCTGTAAGTCCACCTGATTGCAATGTGGCCCCTGAGAATTTAACTGAAATAGAATTTGACCCTAAGGCTGAAGAGGTTTCCCACCCTTGGTCTAAAAAATAGCAATGCTTTCTAGAATAAGATAGTACAGAAAGGAGAGGAAAACAAATATGGAGACATGGTTCATTCTACAACTACTCAGTTATAGCACCATAGTACCTCTTTAATGATCATGGGTTTGTTCTATGGAATCCTGAGGTTTGTAGTTTGATGAAGTGCTTAGAATTTCCTGCTAACAAACTGTAGGTTGTGGTTCAGAAAAATGCCCTAGATTCCTCCAGTGAAGAATTTTAACTACCTCCGAGGTTTCTATAAGATGCAGCAATGACAGGATTATATCAAATTGATATAATTATGCAGTGGAGATTCACTTCCAGGTTCAAAGTGACACTCCTATAAAATCCAGACTATTAATTGTATTCTTTTTTCCCCCTTTCCTTCTTATGGTGCATGTAATTGCAGGACCTGTTGTCGCAGGTGTGGTGGGGATCACAAGGCCACGCTATTGCCTATTTGGAGACACAGTGAATACAGCTTCAAGGATGGAAAGTACAAGTTTACGTATGTTGTGTTCATTTGTTACAGACTGATGTAAACTGTAACAGTCCATTTATTAAAACATCTTCCCTCGACAATCAAAGTGGGTAGTCCTTAATATTACCAGTCTTCTATTAATTCTCTCCTTACGAAGATCATGAGGTGTTTTTGTCCAAGCTGAAATGATTTAGTTTCCACATACCACTTTATTTTTACTATGCATAAAAGGTGGGTCCTGAAGATGTTAACTGTTAACTAATAGAAAAACAAATGAATAGACATATCCCTTCAAACTAGATTATTTTAAAAAATGATGTCCTTCCCAAACTAGTACAGTTGGCACTTCACATTTGCTAGGGTTAGGGTGCGGGACCTAGCAAAAGTGGAAAAATTGCAAACATCAAATAGTGTGTGTGTGTCTACGGAAGGGGTTTGAGGAGAGGAGGAAGAGGTGAGGAGAGTAGTATCTGGGGTCCAAACCAGATCAGAGAAAGGAAAGCGAAAGAGAGTGGGTCAGCATGGTGGTCTTATACTTCCCTCTGTAACCCATCTCCTCCCTTGGGTGAGTGGGGGGCATTGTTAGAGAGTTTGTGGTGTGGGGAAATCAGGCTGCAATCCATTCTCAGCTCCCCAGGCAGTGGCTGTTGGGGGAAGACGACCAGAGACTGGTTTTTAAAGGACGTTGCAGCCTGATCAGAGCCACCAAGAAGGAAGATTCTCCCAGAAAAGAAGCACATGAGGTGGGGGGGGGGCAAGGGTTTGAGAAAATCACAAATAATCAAATCTGCAAAAGTGAAACATGCAAATGTGGAGGGTTAACTGTATATACAGTCAGTATACAATTACATAAATCTCTCTTTCTCTGTTTTCCACAGCTCTTCAAATCCATGTCTCTATGATCACAGCAAATGCTCTCCAGTTAATTGGAGGTTATGATCTTCAAGAACGAGGGACCATCAAAATAAAGGTATATGAGTTTCATAGAATCAGAGGATCATATTGTTGGGATGATTAAAAAAAATATGGTACTCTGGATCAAGGGTGGGAATTGTATAGCTGCACAATTGCCACCTGTAACATAGACCAAACTTGGTCACAGTGTCAAGATTATCAGTATCACCATAGAGTTTTAAAATTTCCCAATATTTAATCATTGTGGTCGGCCACTACCAAGGTCTGGGTGCATTGAATCAGGATGTCTTTATAGTGAATAATCTAGTTGCCTGCAGGGTGGCATATCAGCACTTCATGAGAAAAAAAAGTGTTAATAGTTTTAAATATTCAGAAATGAAAATGTGATGGATAAGTCTACCAATTATTTAAGACGGTGTATGAGGTTGTAGGACTCTGATATCACAGCTAGAAGAGGACTGACTAGGGACTTGGGATATGAACACATCTGGGACAGAGTCTGTGAAGTTACTTTTAAAGGTAATTTGCTATAGCTATAATTCCAATGTTCCCCAGAAGTAGTTAGTTATTGCTATAGTTAGAATTTTAAAAGTAATTCCTCATTTGCCATAGTTCTGAGGAAAATTTTTGACACTAGGAGAAAAGGTGGCAAACTCCGAACCCCCATCTGCCCCATGTCTTCTTCATCACCCTTACTTTATTCCTTGGAAGGAATATTTTCACATTCTAAATGGTATACTTTGTCCTAAGAAGCTTCCAGTCATATAAAGAGCTGTTTTTGTTGCTGTTATCATGGACACCTCTGCTTTCATATTATTCCTGACAGGGCAAAGGGCAGCAAAGAACATTTTGGCTCAGAGGGAAAACTGGCTTTAACATGCCTTTGCCAGAGTTCAGTGATGATGCGGAAACCCGCCCAAAGGGATATGTGGAAATAGGACAGTAGGTAAATGTTAAAGGTTTGAGAAAAGCTAATAGAAATATTTAAAAATATTTAAAATAAAGATTTTAAAAATATTTTTAAAAAATGGTAAAAAATTGTGGTTCTCTTGTATCAGAAAATCTTGACAAGTAAAATACTGGACTGGTGAAAATATTTATAGTTTGGGACTTCTAAACAAAATTCACAGGATTT
Organism: Cyclura pinguis; assembly: GCA_030412105.1. Lineage (NCBI taxonomy): Eukaryota > Metazoa > Chordata > Lepidosauria > Squamata > Iguanidae > Cyclura > Cyclura pinguis. Next base: position 70,460,749 of record CM059601.1, on the reverse strand, counting down.
GGTGTGTGTGTGAATGTGTGTTTGTGTTAAGAAAACATCAGTTCTGCACAGATTTTTTTGCACAAAAAATGTACATATTGAGAACAGAATAAATCCTAAAATGCAAATGACCTTGGAAAACTGCACAGTTTTCAAAGATTGTCTCAGCAGCAAGGAAGTAAACAAAAACTACTCACTGCTTAGTTCAGGAATGAAATCAGCCACAAAAAATTAAAAATATTAAATTAAAAAAATCAAAAAGTAAAATCACGTCCCTACTACTATGCCCGTCTTCATTGATGCTGTCAGGGCCCTGTCTCCCATCCCATTGTGCTTGCACAGTTCTAAATGCTACTTCTATTATTTTTACATGAAAAGCAATTGTTCCTTCCAACAATAACATGGTTCATACTTCCAAGTAAATGGTCATGAGGCTATGATGAAGGGAATAGGCAGCAGTGTGGAGATAGGATAGAAAGGCCTTGGGTGCTGTAACAGTGCAGAGGACTGTGGAAGACAAAGCTGTCCTGTCAGCTTCTGAATTGAGGAGCCAGCAGGCTGTTGAAGTGATGGCTTTCACTGCTGCTGTACCTCAACAAACAAACAGAGAAACAAGCAAGCAAGCCAGCCAGCCAGCCAGCCCTGCACTAAGGTACAAACAGTATTTTGGCCAATACGGCTAACATAACGGCAACAAAACTGTCATTTTTATTCAGATAGTCATGATGATGCTTTCATTTAATTTAATATATGAAATAGTACTATTACAAATAATTAATTCTGTTTTTTTTTAATAAAAAATCTGGGTTGGTACATTGTTCAGACCAGGAGGTTAGAAGCCATTGTAAAAGATGGAATATGGTGGAGAGAAAGGAGAATTGTAACTGTGTGTGCTTCTGAAGTAACAGTCATTGTTACCCTGATTTCTGGGGTCCCTTGGGGGACACCTCAATGTGCTCCACGTGATAGGGAATAGAAACTAGCCAGAGCACGAGCAATAGCAATGCGAGAGGCAGGGTAACCTAGTGGGGTCTTTTTACCCAGTTTTTACGGGGTCAGGCCAAGCCAAAAACCAAACGAAGATGTCCAATAAATGATTTTATTGAAGGAAAGTCTCATGCAGCAACGCAATCACTCACACGCTCACTCAAGACCTATTAAGAAGCAAAAGAGAGGAAACTGCATAGGGGAATATTGAAGGGGTGTAGCTGGGGTGATACTGCACCTTTGTCCTGAAGTCCTTGGTCCGGGAAAAACAGCGGAAAAGTGGGGCTCAGCACGGAGAGGGCTGAGGGGATCACTCAACAGATGGAGCAACGGTCTGCTGGGATGACCAGGGGTGATCCAAAGAATGGCTCAAAACACGGGACTATTTGTAGGGGGAAAAGTACCTGGAGGACTAATCCTTTCCCGGGGAGAACAATGGGTGTTGGAGAGATAACGAAGCTCCACCATGGCAATTTCCTTTGTGTGATGGGATTGCAAGGTGTTGCTAAAGCCTCAGGATCTTCGGCTGTGTTTGTGGTGTGACTTCATGTAAATGGTCCCTGCCTGATAGGATATTTGCTCAACTTGGGGCAGACATGCTAATCCCCTCAAGTTGGCATCTTGGGGCTGAGGACCCTTTGTTTATTGGGGGTTTACATACCTTGAGGTCTCCTGGGGCTATGTGACTAGGGATTTTACTGGCCTGTCCTGGTTTTCGGTCGTTCAACTGTGCCTGCCTACGTGCTCATTTGGGTGACCTCTCAGGCACATGGAATCATGTTTTAATATCAAAATTGTAGACCCGGGGCTAGGATTTCTCCATCGGAGTAACAGTCATGACTGTCTAAAACAGTGCTACTCCAAGTTGTGGTTCCTAGACTGGTGGCAGTCTAAGGTGAGTTTCCCTGGGAAAAAGGAAACAGTTGTAGCCAATGGGCATAATATAGTGCAGCTCCCTAGAACATTGGAAAAGAAACCTTTCTGGTCCACAACATCAAAGAGCTTAAGACACATTGGTCTAAAACATATCTCCGTAAGACCTCTGAGTCTAGAATTCAGAACCACCAAGTTGCACCACAATTATTTTCAAGTACCAGTGCTTATCTTCAGTGTGCTGTTTACTAAAGCATTTCTTTAATTCAAAAATCTCTAACCTTGGTCCTTCTTGGACCTTACATTCTCTGAATTAATGTTGGTGCTTGTACTGCCCTCGCAAATGTGGAAGATCTACTGTATACCTAAACTGTGGAAGGGTCATAGTTCAGTGTTCATTTCTGAACCAAAATAGCAACATCTTAAGGGCAAGTATAACCAAATTTAATAACATGACAATTTCCTAAATTTCATAACACAACAACTGTGTGTTGCATGAGCACAATGCCCCAATGGGATCCTGACTTAAAGCAATTTTTATCCTCAAAAGTACCAAACATAATGCATTACAGTGATTTAAAGCTAATGCCAGTACTCTTTGTAAACAATTTCTGAAAGATGTAAAGATTCTTTCTTAATCAAAAGATTGCAACAACTAGAATTTGACCTAAAGTGTATTAATCTTGTTAGACAACTATATTTACAACCAACAGCACTGGTCAGAAGGAAAGTTGTAGACTCCATGCCTTTTAACATATTGAAAGGCACAAAACAAGGATGCTGTTATCAATCCAAATTAATAAAAAGTTCAATCATTTTATACAATGTTATTTTCTCAGACCCAGATAATGGTATCTCAGGATGATTGTAAGAAAGAAAGAATGAATTACTATCTCCATAAATTTTTATTTTAAATTTGACAATTGAAACCTCTCTTACATTCTTTAGAAGTAACATAAACCTATAGAGCAGTTTATCATAGGAGGTACAGGGTGAATGCCTATATATAAGTAAAATTCTGTTATCATTGAGCAAAAACAGGTTTCTGAATTTGAAATTTTATTATTATACTTTCATTATTACCCATTAATAAAGAAACCACAAGCTAATAACTTTCCTTACTAGTATAATAACTGGCAAGACTAGCAGTTAAAGGCTGATCAGTTTTTGGCCCTAATAAAGTTTAAGACTTAAAGGGATGTTTTGTTAATTTTTAAAATAAAATACTTAATTTCATTTTAAAAAAGAGAAAAGACAATAGAGATTGAAGGCAGGGAAGAAATTGTAGGAAATTGAAGAATGTTTCCATCCCCTCACAAAACCTGTGACAAGGAATTGTGACAGGATTCCTGCTTCTGATTGTTGCAGCTTTACTTGCTGGCAGGAGGTCGGTGAAAACAGTATCCTCCTTGAGGCACGATCACTGGTTGTTACGGTTAGCTGTGACTACATAGGATTACTAGTGAATATGGAGCAGTTGTGGATCTGTAGCTCCAGATTATGAATCCATAATTGAAACATGGATGCCTGCCATATTATTAATAGGTTGGGAAATTCCTGATGATATTTAACAAAAGACTCATAAGGTTCAATCAACTTTGTTCAATCAAAGTTCAGTCAACTTTGGCACACTCTGAGGACCTTCTTGGTTACAGCTCTCCCAGTCTGCAAAACTCCAGAATGAAATATCATCATACTTTAAATGCAGCACCTGAACATGTTAGATCACTAAATGTCATGCATTCTGTTGTTGTTCTCTACCCAAAATATTTTGCAACACAAACATTGAATCTGAAATATCCAGGGGGCCAAAGGCTTAGAAACATTGATCTAGAAGTAAGAGAGCAACTATGTTTTTGAGATGTGCCTGCCATCCAAACTGTTTTTACTGTACTTAAAACAAAGCAAGTAAACAAAAAAAACTCTATTTTCCCAAAGTCAAAAGAGTTAAGATAGAAAATTCCTTCTGTGCAGAAGTCTTGATGGCTCCTATTAGTTTCTTAACTCAAATAGTCATGAAGTTTATGGATGGCCACAGGATCTTTGGAGTAGTTGGAAATGTTCACTTGTTTATTATATAACAGTAGTCTTCCCTCTCTTACTCAGAAAACCTGATACAAGAGTTATAAAAGAATAAGCAGACAGGTGCCAGAAAACACCACTGTTATTCTCAACTGTCACAGAAACAAGATATAAGCCAGATGTTACTCATTTTTCATGTAATATGATGCAATGAGCAGAATAACAATTTCTTCAAGCAGTAGGGTACCATGAGGATAGACATGAGCAGCTGATGTTGGGTTAAGTATTATAGTTTTGTTAAATTCCACAGAGACCAGTTAAGAGGAATAAACAGTAGAGTAGGTCTGCAAAGAAAAGAGAAAGAAGGAATGTAAATGTAAATTACTAGGTTCGTTCACTGCATTTTCTCTGTTGTTCTGCCCTATTCAGGACCCTACAAAATTTTAAAATGATATTCTGGTGATTTTATTTCATTTAATTTCATTTAAATGAAATTTAATTCATTTACATTCATTTAAATAAAATGTAGTTCATTGTGTGGTGGAGCTGATGAGATACATCCTGGAACCTGGATGGATCTTCTTTTGGTTACGCTTCAGAGCATGCCATGTAGTAGTTAGATATCGCAATGATTCTAAACCTTTGGTCTTCTAAATGTTTTTGAGTTTGTGCATTTCAGCATGACTTGGCCACCAAAGCTCATAGTCTATAAGACTAACTTTATGGATAATCATGAAACTTAACAGAATTGAAATGAAAAATCTGGTTGCTCTGAAAATATTTCTGGATCGGAATCACGTGAATCTATGTATATCTGTTACACACACACACAGACACACACACACACAGACACACACACATTTTGACAAAAATAATCTCAATACAGTAGCCTGAATGTAGCACTGGTTATGAATATAAGTTTGTTTCCAAATTTACAATTCTGTTGTGCTACATTCAGCCTGATGTGCCTTATGGAAATCTAAAAGCAGTGGATGCAATGATCTAGTCTGGACACACAGAATTAAGCTGTTTTTACAGTACTAATAACACCTCATTCAAGAATAAAAATGAAATTTAAAAAAATAAAAAGCTCTTTAAAACCTAAATTAAAACATTACTGCACCCCAAACTCATTCTTTAAAAAGCCTGTCTAAATGAAAAGGTTTGAGCCTGCTGCCAGAAGAGTTATAACAACAAGGAGGGGACCATTCTGGCCCCCTGAGAAGGAGTTCCAGAGTCTAAGGACAGCCATTGAGAAGGCCCTCTCTTGCATCCCCACCATTGCTGCAACTTCCTTTTTAATCTTAGTTTTAAAAATCATATTTGTAGTCCAGTAGTATTATATTAGAACTCTGATAACTCAAAGGATGTTTCTGGAATCTGATTTTCTGATATCTGATTTTCAGCAAAAAGCACAGAAATTGTTCCAAGAAAACATATGGTCCATTTCCAGAATAGCAGTGAAGCAAGATGATACCACTCAACAGTAGCTCTATTCAGCACTCTACACTTGAAGAAAGATGAGGATATACGTCTCTTTTCATCCTGTTCCAGTATATATGGAGGCTGACTGTTTGCAAAGGAAAGCCTCCTTTGTTGTTAACTGAGGTACTCACTGAAATTTCATAATGCTTGTAAAACAGGATTCAAAACTTCTGAGGAGATCCTCCAGTGACACAGGAGGTCACTCTCCACATGCAGAGAACAAGGTGAATGGCAGTGGAAGGGCCATTCCTTCATCACATGTAGACTTTACACATGAAGAGAACACCTGAATAAGCCAAATCTTAGACAGAGAGATGTTCTCATAACCTGGCGTTAATTCAGCAATATCACTCAACTATAGAAAAGTGATTTATATTTATTCCACTAAATAACATTTTACCTGGATAGAATTAATCTTTTCATTCTTTACCTGAAAGACTGTAATTTGTGGATATCCCTCTACCTGTATCAAATAAGAAAACAAATATTCACCTTAATATTTGTGCTTATATTCATGCTTAAATACAGGGAAAAATGAAATAGCGAAATTACTACATGAAATACTTTCTAAAACGTATAATCCTATTCATGGAGGTTGAGTAGCTTTTCAAAACTGTTTATTTCATTTAAAGTAGTTTAAAAGTGAGATGGCTTATAGTCATAATCAAAATGACAACACCCACCAGTTTGTAAAACAGTAATAAGAAAACAGCAGGAACTAAGCAACCTGAACTCCAACAATGTCTTTCTGAACAAGAAATGCTTGCAACTTTTTTTGAACCTATAAAGGTCACCTTCTCAAGGTGGCCACTCCACTCTGTCAATTGTCCTCAGCAACCATCAAGCTGATTCTGTAGCAAGAGCTTTGTTTTGGCATAGCCATCTGTATCATCTCATACACTTTCCCTTATTGTATTATGGATCTATCCCTAAATGCCTGTCCATGGGTCACCTCGTCCAGTATAAATATGTCCCTGTCTTTACCTTAATAAAATAATAAACTGAACTGGAAAAAAAATAACCTCAAGACAGAATAGCAACATTGGTGAGTACAAAACTGTGGCCAAAATCCTGGATCAAGAGATGTATGCTAAAATTCTGTATGGGCAGAACTATGAAAAGTCTCCTATCTCAGCCTCCCCAAACCCCCCTTTAGCTGTTGTAACACTGATTAATTGGCAGGGAAAGAGTGGAAGAGTGGTAGAGAAGCATCTAGCTATGCTGCCCACTGTGTAGGAGAGCTTCAGGGAGTGCACAGTAAATTTGGGGACAGTATATGGCTCAGCCACATTGATCCTCATGTAGAATGTCTACACTATGCTGAGCCATGCAGTAAAGCAGCCAACACATCCTCTGGGACTTGTCAGGTCCTGGAGGATGATATCAGTGCTATGTGTCTAGCTATAGGAACACTGTGCAAGGCCAAAAGAGAATTCTAACCAATGAGGCACCCATAGCCTCTTCCCTCTTTTGTATCACTGCTGGCACAGTCATATCAATATAAGGAACCAACAAGACACTTACTACAACCTCTTCAGCAGGGGTGAGGAGTGTGTGGCATATACATAATAATGCAGCATTTCTCAACTTTTTTATCCTGGAGGAACACTTGAAATAATTTTCAAGAGTCAGAGAATCCCTCCATAAAAATTATTGTATCTATACCTCAAAAAATGTTTTTTCCCACCACAATCTCTTGTGGAACCCCCAGTGACCTCTTGAGGAACCCTAGAGTTTCAGGGACCCTGGTTGAAAAACCCTGGCTTAATCGTTTATAATCTCATTGGAACACAATGTTTTCCCACTTTAAAGCTGCTAACTTGATACAACCTGTTTGTTTCATTAATTGCTTCACTGAATTTAGAGGCCTAAATTTAAATGTTTTTCCCAAGTAATGTAGACCCATTGAATCAGTGGATCTTACATAAGTGTTGACATCAAGTTCCTGTTAGTTCAGTGGATCCACTGTAATTGGGACTAAAAATTAGATTTAGGCCAGAGTTCTTTTACCTTCTAAATTCAATCTGGAGGCAATAAAGCTATAATTCCCGTTTTCCTCAGCCATATGCTTTTTGTTCATTTTTTCCCTAATCTCACTGACTGTTGCAGTGAGATGTGAAGCAAGCTTCAGATCTTCCTCCTTCATTCAAGGTGATCTGGAATTGAGTAGCCAAGGCCAGAGCCAGCATGGATGGTATAGCCCTGTTGCCTCATATGTTTTTTGGAACTCATTAATAGTTATTAGGAAGATCTGGGATAACTTTCCACATTGGTGGAATTATGACATCAAGGTTGGTAGGTTACTGTACCATCCTGACAGGATAATCCTTAATTATCCTATCTTGTCATCAAAGAGGTATTAATATGGTGGTGTAATGTTCCCTTCACCCACAAAGTATTTTGCAATGGAACATCCTAACTCAAATCAGAAATATTATGTACTTACTGCTTATAGTGAGTTCTGCCATCAAAACACCATCTATTTGCTCCATTCGTTGTCTCCGCTGTGTACATGCCTTAAAGCAGCAAAGGAACAATTAACTTGATAAATAGTTTTAACCCCAAAGATTAAGAGATACTCATTTGCTCTAGCCATAGAACCTGAATGAAGGCACATTTTTCCTGCAGAGAACTACAATCTCTCCCATTACATTTTTTCATTTTTTCAGCTTCATCATTTCCATGGGTGTGGCAACAGTTGTGCAGTGGAAATAAAATAATATCCCAAGCTGGGCACATTGAGTTAGAGGGAAGTCTTACTATGTCCCCAGTGGAACTTTCTTTCAAGTAAGGGTGTACAGGTTGCAGGGTAAATCACAAATCTTTGGAGAAGGAAGGAAGAGTCAGAACAATGCTAAATGCCTACTGTCTTGTCATGTTTCATTTCAGTTGAGAGCTTTAACTCTCCAAAGTAGAATTTAAACATTCAGTCCCTCACAGGGTCAAAGGACATAATTGAAGCTCAAGGCAAGTAGTTATATTGCTAAGGAAAAGGGAAACTGCAGTGCTAACAAAAACCCTGAGATGTCTTTAAATGCACCATGGAAGAATAAAGATTCTTTTGAAAATAATTTCTAGCAAAGCTTTCTAGGTTTAATGTTGCTTCTTTGTCCAGTTTCCATTTTTCTTTATGGTTTAATATAGGGGTGGGGCAAGAGCAAACAAGGCAGGGGGCATTTTTTCCTTCCCATGCACACCTAGCCAGCCGCAGGTACTTGCCCGAAGTGATGTGATCTCACTATCAGTTACCATTTTCAGCCATTTTTGTCTGTTTTGGGGAGGTTTGGGGGGTTGGGGGTAATGAGACAAATTGTTGCCTTTTTAACCAGTTTCGGAAGAAGTGGGATGGTTTGGGGGCAAAAAATTGCCCCAAAATCAGCCTGAAAAATAATTTTAATTTTTTTGAGAGGATCTGCGGGCTTTGAGGGGCTTCTGGGTGGATCTTGCAGGCTGCATTTAGGGATCCTAATGGCCTCATCTGATCCACAGACACATTTTACTGAACCCTGTTTTAATAAGATGCGTGTTTCCTGCTCCAAATCTTTCCATGATTGTGAGGCAACACGTATCTTTACTATCATTTCTCCAGAAGGTTAGTAAGCAGCAGATCAGTCAGCATTCAAGTAAGCATTAAAACCAACTGTGAACAATTCAGCCCACTTTATTAAGCTGAAAAGATGTGATAAATGCTTTATGTATCACTAGGTATGATTATGACATATTGCATTTTGGAGTCCAAGAAAACAACTGCTGTCAAATATGTGATTTATTACAGCTGCTCCAAATCAAATAGGCAAATGGTTAACAGCTACAATTAGCTAGCTGTGCACAATTGGTGTGTGGAGAAAGAACCTGCATGTACAGATAGCAAAAGTGCCTCCCACACAGAATTCTTACGTAAGATGTCAAATGACATTTGGCCCACATTCATATATGTAGGGGAGCATAGTCACATACATTACTCTAGTTCCCCCTAGTGAGAATAGACATCATTTTTTACTTGCCATTTAAAATAACAGAGTCCTGAGAACCTTCAAAGATTTACACATTTATTTCATGAGATAGCTATTTTGCTATCTCATCAGGTATACAAAGGGGATATCCAGAAGTGTGTCTTTCTTGTGTATATGTATCACCTGGTTAGGGGTACGACTGTAGACAGTGAGATGAGAGAGAAAGGAAATGTTGAAAGGACAAAGTTTTCCAATTATATCAGTAACCACCATCCATTCACAAATCTATTGCTGATTAACATGATGAACCTGGTACTAAATATCCTAATGATTAACACACATACGGTAGCATTGTGTTTGTTGCATATGCAGACCTAGCCTCTACAACCTCATTACGGAGGTTGATATTCTTTTCCACCTTCCACAGCGAAGAAAGCCCCCCTACCTCGTGAACTGTTGAGTCACTGTAGATTCTCACATGGCCATTCCATGGCTGGGGAAAGAAGGGATGGGATTGGGGAGGGGTCTGATTACATGATCTGCTGAAATCTGCCAGAGGACTCCAGTACGTCTCAACAGATGGTGCAATCATTCTGTTACTGGCTAAGGGAACATAGCCAGACACACTTCTCCAATTCTCCTCCTGGCTTTCCACCAGCTATGTGATGGCACTGGGAGGCTGCAGTAGCTCAATGGTAAGTCCAGTCATAGCATATTTCAGCATGAAAAGCTATTATATTACTCTGTGCCATACAGAATCTCGCCCATAGAACATTAAGAATCCATTACTGCAATATTAACCTCCGGGGACAGGCTGGATTTCCTTATGCACTGTAAGCCCACAGTCTCTTGCTGTAATCTCCATTTCTGTACATCCTTTATATTTACACTCACTGGGGGATGTAAATCTTTGATTATTTTGACCCTGCATGTGAGGGCAAATAGTTATGATAGTTTTCTCCTCTCTGTGGGAAAAAAATAATCGTCCTCTTTAGTATCCCCCCCCCCCCCCATTTGAACATCTTGAAGTGTTGTAGAGGAATCACCCCATGAAGAGAGACATGTGATTTTTTTCTCACAAAAAATGTTTCCTGTGCAGAACTTTTGTACAGCAAATCCATTTTCTGTGCAACAGATTTTTCTGCACAAAAATTCCACATGTTTTTTCTGCACAGAATAATTCTTCAACACTTCTGGATGTAGAATAACAGAAGCAAAGTGCACAAAAATCTCACTGGTCTGTTACTCCTCCTGACAGGTTTCCCCCTGTCAGAAAACATGTATTTTAAGCTGGAAATGAACAATTACTCTTTCCTTCCCTACTCTACAACAGCAAGTTACAGAATTTCTTGGAAGGCTGATATGTTCTTCCATGGATTATTTTGTTGTCCAAAAATTTAAGCCGTCTAAGCTCTTTGAAAGAACTATACAACCTGATGAAATACTTAAAGATGGGGAAGATCAAATCTGAACAGACAGATAATGGGGATATCAGAGAACCATCTTCTGTCTGCTATGCATTTTGCGTAAGCTTGGATTGGAGAAATCTTGCATTTCTCATCATCTCAGTATCAGTATGATGCCTGCTGGTTTGTCTGGTTATTTGGATTCCTTTGTCAGACAGTACCTCAGTACTAGAAAGCCAGCATGGTGTAGTGGTTTGAGCACTGAACTACAGCTCCGGAGGCCAGGGTTTGAATCTATGTTCAGCCACGGAAAGCCACTGGGAGACCTTGGGCAAGTTCTCAAAGGAAGGCAAAGGTCAGCTTCTCTGAACAAATCTTGCTAAGAAAACTCCATGATAAGTTTGCTGTAGGATTGTTGTAAGTCAGAAACAACTTGAAGGCATGACAAGAACAACAGTACTCTTTAGGTGAACTAACAGACTAATGTTGTTAATCTCTGGAAATACTTTCTATGTGTCATATACCTGTAACAGTATACAGCAGAGGTAGAGACTGAGGACCCACATTCACTCACCTCAGGACTTGGAGGGCAACCTCACCTCTGTATTCCCACTGCAAATTGTTTTCAGGTTTTTTTTTTTAAATTTCCAAAATACTCACTTCATGCACAGGTGGGGGGTGGGGATTTCAGTACATTTGGAACCCTCTGTGCCCTGGTTGTCGTTGTTGTTGTGTGCTTTCGAATCATTTCTGACTTACGGTGTCACTTAGGCAACCCTCTTATAGAGTTTTCTTGGCAAGATTTATTCTGAAGGGTGTTACCTTTGCCATCTTCCGAAGCTGAGGAAGTGTAACTTGCCCAGTGTCATCTCGTAGGTTTCCATGGCTGAATGGGGATTTGAATCCTGATTTCCCAGAGTCCTATTTCCATACACAGACCACCATATCACAATGGCTCCACTTTTGGCCCAGATGAGACCTTTATCCAGGAAATAAACCAGAAGTCAACTTCCATTTCTTCTTTTGGTATGTTTTTAAATATTTTTGGGGGGTTGGAAATTCAGGCTTAAGACCCAGGAGGCCTGCAGGCAGCACCTTCCCCACACCACTCTAAATGATGAGTCAGAAAGTCTGAGTTGTACTCCATTTTCTCTCCAGAATAACACCATGAAGTGACTTAGACTAGAGAGCTCAGGGAGCTTCAGAGCCAAGTAAAGATCAGAAACATGGTGCCTACATGGTTTCATTCCATCCAAGTCACTAAGCCTTATGCTTTTAGTATGGGTTGTATAATAAAATTTCAAAGTGCCTTTAAGGAAAGTTATTTAATATTTGAGTCTTGAATCAAAGCCACTTGGCTTTACTTTTAATAGGCCCTAAGGAATATAGAGCCAATCTTAGCAATCTAGGCTTTATTGTTAATTGCTATGTATTATTAATGCCTACACTTACCACAGGGCAAGAGATCTTCTCACTATCACACACATGTGTCTCACAATGCAGCCACACCTTAGAAAGCTTGGGAATATTCCGGAAGCGAAATGCATTAAACTGGAACGTGGCTCGGCTGTCCTTCCCATTTTCATGTATTAAGATGGAGTCATCAGCTGCACAGCTGAGGCAAAAAATATTAGTGTGAGAAGAACCATGAGAACTCTTTTGTTATCTCTAATAGTGTTAACTCAAAACATGGGTGACTCAGGGGTCCACCTGTGATGCCAGTGCCTACACTAAAAGGTGGAGAATTATTAGCTCAAATTAGGCAGCCTCCAAGAGGGGATAATCTAACAAGATCTTTGACACCAATGTTTACGGGGTCTTCTGCAGGGCAAGACCAGCCAGAGATTCAAAAGTAAACTGAAATGTGTTGAATTGAGGGAAATTCACACATAAGATCCAAACAGTTGTGCACTTACCGAAGGTTAACCGAAGGAAAAGGGAGGAAAGTTTGACAGAGAGGCTTCAGGGAGTGGGCAATAGTTACAACTCCAGGGGAGCAGTGAAGAAGCAGTGATGTGGCTTAGACTTGCATCTAAAGACAGTACAATCAGGAATCAAAGTGACAGAGTGAAGTTCAGCAACCAAAGTACTGCAAGCTAGCTGCTCAAAACTGGGATTTTTTATACACAGATTCTGCCTGTAGGGCATGGGTGTAAATGGCTCTCTGGCTGAGTAAACAATGGAGTTTGCAGAGTAGACAATGAGGTCCGAAATGAGCTGATCATTTTAGTATTAGGTGACAAAGGGGTAATAGTTGTCTGATAGCTCAGTGTTTGTGGATGGGTCTGAGGATAATGGGATATTGCAGGGTGAAGAGAGCTTGAGACAATCAGTGTTCTGGTGGGAATCTCCCAGTTGCTATTGTTTAAGAAAGCAGAGTCTTTAAGGCTAGCAGCAGCCTATTACTCTGGAGTTTCCTGGTGATTTCCTGACTATGACCTTATCATGTCTAGGAGGTGTTTTTCTGGCCTAATGTCATAACACAAGTGTTCAGCCAGCTTTGTTCTTGTCCAGCCTGGCTATACAGTCATAGCAGGGCACATTTTATATTTTATATAAATTTTGATGTATGCCAATTAAACCATATCAAAGCATAGGGGTGCATGACTGCTAGCAATGGTATCATTGCATTCATCCTGGCTATTGCAGGGATGTAACAAAAGTAAAAAGTGTGTTTAATTGAGGGAGATTATCATTGAAGGAGATAGGCTGAGAATACCTGGAAGTTAGGTTTTGTTGGTTAATGAGGGACAATGCCTTCGTAAAACAGAGTGTAAAATATTCTGCTATGCCTTTCTGGCTTACTGGAATTATAAATACTGTTGCAGAGTCACAGAAAGCACCGCTGACGCCCATCACATGACTTTTGGGAGACGTAACAGCTGAGGTCCTGCTTTAGGGACTGAAATGCGGAACTTTATGATGTCAGCTGTGTTGCTGACATGATTTGCACTAATGTTAGAGTACTGCGATGACATCCAATGGGACACTGCACAAGACCTTCTGTTGTGTAATGGAGGTTTTCAATGAATAATCAGGCGCCACATAAGATATCCTGTTGTTCCATGGAGGCTCTCTTCCCATGACAAAGCACCATGAAAGGTGGGGATTTTTCCCCCCCCAAACAGGAGCAGGACATTGCTGACTTTCTACTTTCCTCTCTTCTAGATTACCAGAACCTGGTGGCTTTTCTGTGGGTTGTTGCCCCCCTCTCCCTGTGCTGCCACTGTGCAAAGGCAGCTTGTCCCACAAAGTGCCAAACTATTGCTCATCGTAACTGTTGTCCAACAGCCATGCTGCTTGCTTCACTTGTGAAATGGTCCTGATGGTGCAACTACAACAATACTCCCCTCCTGGAAATAAAACCATTGTGCAAGGCCACAGCTGGAAACTATGCAATTAGACTTTGATTTACAGTGTTGTATATTCCCATGGAATGCCAGCTAACACTGGGATGTTAGATTATAATATTTAGTAATTTCCAAACACAAGTATACTAACTAACTATGTAATGCAGACACTGTATTAACATCACTAGTAATAGAAAAAGATAGGTCTTAAGATATTGTTCCCCTTCAGTTCCATGTCATGTGAATTATTCTAATTTGGAGATCAAACTACCTACCCCTTAGTTATCAGTGGCCACTGGACTGGATAGAAATATTCTGCAGAAGGGGTTGCCCAACAATTGGTCAAGAAGACTTTAAACCTAAGAGAAACCAGCAAATACCAGCTTTTAAAGAGTGATAATTTCAGTTAGAATTTCACACTTGAGTTGATCAATGTGAAAGCCATACCTGTTACTTAAACCTTTTGCTTCTACTCCAGCAAATACATCTGAACCAATTTCTGAAGTTTCAACTATGAAGGGGGCTTCCTTCTGGCTTGAAAATTTGGCATTCTGATAACAAAACAAAACAAAATAAAAGAAGCAATGGATTAATGAATAACAATGGGTTACTAAACAGGTATAGGCCAACCCCAGACACCCTACCTCCAGTAAAGGTAGCCAAGTTCCCAACTATTTTGGTACCTGAGAGTAGAAAATCCCACAAACACTTCTTTCCCACAATGACATTAAAAATACAGTTGTAATACAACGAAATAGCAGAATTTGCCACACTTTCACAAAAATGTTCTGTCTGATGTAAGAATGGCTCTGTGGAGCCCAAGACTCTTGTTTGCTTGAGGGAGAAAAACAAATTGAGTGCCCCCTCTCACCTCTGCCAACAATATATATGGTTTCCAAGTTTGGTTCAGTAATTCTGATAATCAGAGATAAAAATACATAGACAAGTACATACAAGCACCTCTCTCTCTTAAGGAGTAATAAGTATGATCAAAAGTAAGTATGCAATGAACCATTTTCTGCGTTATCATGACATCCAAAATCAGAGGCTTGAAGTAGTTGTTTCTCCTTGTCCAATAGCAGAGTTGGCTCTGAATATATAATAATCTATCTGGCAAAATGTATATGTTTAACATTAATCAATGCCAACCCAAAGATAGCAAGAGGTGCCCTAGAGAGACTGAAATAAGAATTGAAACACCAATGGGGTGTAGTTTTGGGATCATTCTGTCACTGTGGGGTCATGAGAAACCATGAGTCACCTGATCCCTTGGAGAGCATCTCTGCTATGGTGTCATGAATCTGAGCAACGTCAGTTACTCAGGGTAAAATCTAGGACATCCTCTGTCTGAAATTAGACTGAGTAACGCAAAAAGAGATTTGGGTCTGATTTCTATTCAAGCTATGCATGCTTACACATACCAAAGGGATAGAACTTTCAGTTAAAAGCTTTATGCCATGGAACAAATGTTAAAAAGCTAGCACAGACAGAATGAAAACCCCAGGAGAACATTATGCATCTCCTTCATTCAGAAGAGAGCTAGGTACATTTCAGGAGGAATAAAAGGAACTCTATGTGTACTGAGACCTAAAAAAAGACAAGATACACACTGCCCTTTGTTCTTGGTTTTCCACAGTTTCTCATGGCTCCTGACAGCCCTAACGTGGAATATGAACATGTGACTGCATGTGGAAAATGTCAGCCTTTAAAGGAGAGCTAGGAAACATTCTGTTTTGTACATTGTTATGTTGCTGTACAACAGGGATGGGCAAGGTATGGCCCCAGGGCTATTTTTGTGGCCTCCTGAATGTCCCACAGTTCAATTACGTATTGCTCTGCAATGCCTAAAATTGATCTCTTGGGCTGTGGGGGGGGGTATTCCCACCAAGTTTGGAGCACCATTAGGACCCCCAGGGATCAAAATGAAATCTTACATTTAAAAAAAAATAGTCAAAATGCTCCAGGAGTCTAGGAATGCACTCACATATGCCCCTGTGACCCCGAGAGGGTATTGGGGGCAATTTTTTTTTTCCAGTGGAAGCAGGTATGGAAGGAGTTGCAGTCTTCCAAGTTCTTGTGGAGAGCTAATGCCCCCCCCTCCAGTCTTTCATGGCTGCCCTTCCCTGCTATATAGTAAGAAAGTTCAGGTAAGCTGTCAGAGAACAAGTACACCTTTCGCATCACATAAGAGAGAATGTCAGTGTTGGATTTGTTTTCGCTGATGTCACTACAGATGCTGATTTCATACAGCATTAGCAATTAAAATAAAGGCGCAGCTGCACTATATCAGATATTTACTTAATTGAACTGTTGTGCTTGAAGATGTATGCTCACTTATGCAAGTTGCTGTTATTTGACATCAAGTCAACCTTGACTTAGGGTGACCCAATGAATACAAGGAACCTTAGTAATCAATTGCCCTGATCTAGTCTTTCAAATTCAGGACCATGGTTTCCTCCTCTTTTTCATATCTCTCAGAGGTTTCCATGAACAGAGCCTAGGAGAAGGTGCTTTTCACCAGTTCTCCCTACAGCCCCTAAGTTGCCTTTTGTGCCATTTGGGAGAGTCTCCAAAGCATCCGGCATAGATTTCTGGGCCACATGAGACTGCTGGTGAAATGGGGAACCAACTTCCAAGAGCCCTGCCCATTCCTTAAGCACCCTTGGGAATTCTCAGTCTAACAACATATTTGGTATGTATGTGTGCATTACATTTTTAACTTATTTTTCCACTAGGGAGGGGAAACAAAGTGGTTCATAAGCCTATTAAAGACAATTTAAACAAAAAAAAAATTAAAATCAGTAATCAATGTTAGAATGATGGTTTAAAGAGATGCGACTTGACAGTCTCCATAAAAGCAATGAGTCTGTTAGCTATCTGGTGGCTAATCTGCAGTCGGAGAGCAAAACAAAAGAAAATTCTCTTTGGTGTGTCCGTCTAGAAGCTTCCCATAAACAAAGGCATTCTCAAGAGAGCTATTTCTAAAACAATCTTTACGTTTAGGCACATTCATAATAAGAGAGGTGGCCCCTTGGGCCCTAAGTCATTCAGAGCCCCATGGTTGAAATTAACAAGTTGAATTAGGCCCAGAAAGTATAGGAACACAAGAAGCTGCCTATTGGTCTTTCTAGTCCGGTATTCGCAATCATGGCAGTTAGAATTCTCTAAAGTTTTTGGCAGGATTTTTTTCTGAGATATATCTGGTGATTTCTTCTTCAAGTGCTGAACAGGCTGACCCTGATTAGCTTTCAAAATCAAATGAGGTTAGGTGTGTTCAGAGTAGATTGATGGCACAATTGGCAATCAGCCTGAGACTTTCGGCATTGCAATAATATGATCTTAATACTGTGCAGTCATTATTCACTTAACTGTTGTATTTCACATCATTACTTTGGAATGTAAACAGTGTATAGTATCAGTAAAGCTTCTGAGAACTGGACCTGGGCCTAAAGCAAGATGCATTACCTGGCCCCTTCTCTGAATTTAGCAACAGACATTGTAACACTCTCTGTTCTGAAAACATACTATTTTTTTATTTTGTAATATAGTATTGTTTTTTTCACTGTCTTGGCTCCCAGAGTCCCAGCCCCCTACAAAGGTCTCAGTCATAGGGATTTTGCCCATCCCCTACTCCTTAGCCCTATATTGGACTCATTGAATAATAAACTACCAAGTGTTGAACATCACACCCACCAATTCCTATGTACTTATTAGAAACTTAGAAAATTTCATCAAGGCGTACATGTTTCTGTAATGTATCATATGCCTACAATATCCACTACAATGCACAATATCTTTGGTTCAGAATCTGAATAGAAATTTCATTTACATTTAGTGAATAGATGCACGAACCTATGAATTTACCCATTTTCAAAATGTTACCAAATGCCATCTTCTTTACATGCCACCGAGGAATGTGTAGCAGATACACACTGATAGTACTTACAGAATAAAAGTTGAGGGACAATTGACTTTCAAATGAACCGGCACTGCCATTCTTCACATGAACTGTTGCCACTCTAAAAGAGGCAGAAAATGTCACATGACTGAATCATACACTATTGAAAATACAGTGAGGCATGTGCTAGAAGACAGAGCTCCAGTGAATCAAGGCAGAGTTACCTTTGGTCAAAGGCAGCATGGTTCACTAGATAGTTTGCTTGGTAGGTGCACGTAAATGAGTAGTTCACAGGCTGGCTTTTCACAATCACAGAGCTGTCATTAGAGACGATGGAGTTATAAAAATGGTAGACAGGGCTTTTAAACTGCAACCATGCAAAGAGAGAGACGTCATTTTTATACTACAAGTGTCATTTTGGTTTTCAAATGTCATGTCAAAGCTCATTTCTAATTTTCTCAAATTTCTGGAAGAAGAGACTCAAATTTTTACAAATCACAACGAAGCAACAGGAGAGAAGCCCTGTGCCTACAAAACCTCATGCCCAGTAAAATGAGTTAGCTGTTATGGTGCCATGAATGTTTTTGCTCAGAACATTGTATTTCCAGACTGATTTACACACTTAAACATCTTATGTTAAGCAGTGAAGGCATATGCCTCCTTTTACTAAGTCCTTGACTGTACTTATAGGTTTCAGAGGTGGGAAGAGATATCTTGTTGAACTATAACTCCCACAATCTCCATGGCTATCTGGTGAACCATAGCCATTGCCCATAAGGGTTAGGGGATTCTGGGATCTGTAGTCCAAAAAACCCTAGTATTTCCAAACTCTTAAGAAATTTTACAAACTGGGTGAAATTTTTGAGGCTTAACATGCTTGGGCCTTTGCATGGAGTCTAAAATGTTATCTGAGGTGTGAGCTGTGATGATTGCAGCTTTCTCCACAAAGAAAGAAAATCTCTGGCTGGGTGAACCAGCCTGAAGAAACCACTTGGTGGCTTAGGAAAGGTGTTTTCCATAGACATGCTTTGGATATTGCATATTGGTTATTCTGGTGTGATTTATTTACCCCTCTCTTCCTCATATGATCACAGTTTGACTAACAATCTTACATTACAATAATACAGGAATAGTTGCTAGGTCCCTGTTAATAGGGTGGTGAATCCATTCCATCTTCACTAGTTTTAAAGGAGCTATCCAAGATGCTAAGCCTAGTTAGAAATAGGGTTCAGCCCCCTTGAGAGCACCACTAAAATCTGGATTAAAACATGAAATGCCCTACTGATATGGGAACCACCAGCTGCCCCTTGTTAAAGTAACAAATAATAAATATTTAAAATCACAAGTCATGTGATTTTACTTGTGAAGTTGAACTTCAACTTCACAAGATTATACATGTGCAAAACTACAGCTGTCTCAAATAATAAATTTAAAATATCTGTAGTGCACAAATTGCAAACAAATCACATATACAAACAAGCAGCAGTCAAAGACTATTGAATACTTGCTGTTCCTCCAAAACATGTACAAACGTCACTTTTCGTCTCAGCATTTTCACTGCTGAATCCTTGCTTGCCTATGTGCTCTGGGCCCAATCTGTAACACTGCCTAGCCAACTTCTGGGTCATTTCTTGTTGTAAACAAGGCCTCTCTTGTACTTAAAACAGTCTAGGGGGAAAATGTGGCAAAATCCCCTCACTTCGTAGGCAGTATTTGGCAGTCTTTGGGAGCAAATAAAAATGATTTTTTTAAAAAGCATTCGGAGGAGGGGTTCCTTCTAAATCCCACCAAATTCTGGGGGCTGCATGCAGCCCACAGGCTGTACTGCTCCCACCCAAAACCCTAGAGGGAGATAATAAGACAAACACTGGCCGTTTCCACATGAGGTTTTTAAAACGGTGCAGAGCGTCCTCCAGGGAGGACGTCTGCACCTGGGAGCGGACTGGGTCTTAACGTAGATCCGCACCCCAGCCCACTCCAGAATGACCCCAAGTGTCGTCCAGCGTACTTTTGAAAGACTGCTAAAAACAGGTCTTTCAAAAGCACGGAGCGCACCACTGCAAGCCTGCTCGCTTATGCAGATTCGCAGGCTCTCATTGGTGCAAGCCTGCAATCTGCCGGGGGCGGGCTTTAGGCTGGCGAGCTTCAGCGGTTGGTTGAGACCCTCGACCAACTCGAAGCCGCCATTTTCATCCCCGGAGCAGTGCGGAGCGGCGGCCATGCACTGCTCTGGAGCAGCGTGGACCGGACCGGGGAGCCTTTTAGTCCAGTGAGTAGCGTCAAGGGGCGATTCCCTCGCCCCGTGCAGAAATGGCCACTATCTGCTGCTGTTTCTCCTTGCTCTTGTCATTGCATACATGGTTGGAGATGTCAGCATATTGAACATGTATCTGCCGATTGGTACGTGGGGCTTTGGAAGTTGGCAATGGGCTGTTCTGTTGACAGGTATGCTTTAGCAAGTACCCAGTGATGCCATCCCCCGACTCTAACCCTGGCAACTCTGATGATTCTGTATATAGTGCTAAATGACCCTTTTAAACAAAGGAGGAAAAAGCTGAAAAATAGACAGCTATTAGACAATTAACCTGAATGAGCTGACATCTAATGTCTGAATACAGCTGCAGTATCACAACAGCATGTTTTTCACTTGTAACGCAAATGCTACTGACTCATTTCTCTGAAACAATGGCTAGAATTCTTTATCATGTTCTGTGTTATGTAACTTTATGTATCTTAGCTACACAGCAAAGGTACTGTGAAATCCTGTTAGTTAATTGTGAAGATGTGTGTGATGGGACACCAGCAAGAGTGTCCCAAGGCACATCAGCACTCCCTAGTGACTGTCCTGATGCACAATGAGAAAGGTGCACAATGGTGCTATTGTGCATCAGTCCTGTTACGCATCGGTTTCAATGAGCATCAGTCACTTTGCTGCATTACAAAGATGTAAGTCCCCAACAGGATTCTGGCCAATTATTTTTTTAAAGTATGTTAACTCCAGAAAATAGACATTGATGGTTTTTAAAAATATACATTATAATTTAAAGGTTGTGATTATACTTTATGAAATGTAGTAAACATTTTGTGTGCAGATGTATTTTTTGTTGTGTGTGCCTTGAAGTCATTTCTGACTTATGGTGACCCTAAAGTGACTTTACCACAGGGTTTTCTTGGCACAATTTGTTCAGAGGGGACTTGCCCTCACCTTTCTCTAAGGTTGAGAGAGTGTGACTCGCCCAAGGTCATCCAATAACAACATTTATTTCTTACTCATTTCCCCCATGGATCAAGGCAGGGGACAACAACAGATTAACATGTAACATACATCAATTAAAAACAGAACATCAATTAAAAACAATAATTAAAATGCATAATATCAGCTTAAAAGAACAAATAATACAAATGCCTGATTAAAAGAGTTAATACATATTTAAAATTCATTGTTAAAATTTGTACTGGGTTTCCATGGCCAAGCAGGGATTCAAACCCTGGTCTCCCAGTTTTCTAGTCCAACACTCAAACCACCACACAACACCATCTATATAAGGAAATATTTGCACTTGGTCTACTTACATCTGATTGAGTTCCACAGTACGATTTATTTTTGGGTGACAAGTCTGGGATTGTAAACTGGTAATATCCTGAATCATGGACTCCATTGTAGCAAATCCCTCCAAGAGCTAGCTGATTAACCTCCCACCCGTAAGGACATTCAGGGATTTTTGTGATGATGGTTTTAGGATAGCAATATACCAAAATTACATCTAAAAGTCAAAGAGAAAAAAAAACACAGCCAGAGGCTAGATATGGTCATATGATAAAGAAAGGTGCTCTCTTTTTTCTTCCATTATTTCAGAGTTTGGGTTTGGCATTGTTATAATTCCATCCTTATCAGAGGCAGATAGATAAAAGTATGCCTCAAACTCTTTCCCCAAATTTCCACAGAGGACCAGGACCACAGGTGATCAAACCATACATGCCAGCAATAAATCTTTAGAGTCAAACATGGGAGATCCAGAAATTAAGATTCATTGCTACCAACCCATTTGTAGGAAGTTCAGTGAGAAGACAAACCACTACAAAAAACATGTAACCCAAATAATGTAAGTACCATCCATTCTGTCCAAACTGAAACAGTAAATGCAGCCGGGGGGGGAAATGGTGTAGATGTGGGAGATCTAAGTTGTAAATTTCCTGCATTGGATTATATACAGTGACTTTTTCAAAACTGGATCTTCTAAATATTTTGGACTACAATTCCCGGCATTTTGAATATTGACCATGCCAGCCATTACTGACAAGTATAGAGGCCTCAAAATATTTGGGAAGGGGGAACAGGTTGGGGAAGATTCACACAGCCAGATGCTTAAAAACGCCCATGATACAGTATCTTTTAAAGATCCATAAGGCTCACTCTTCTGCTTGTTTAAACTTGGGGGTCACTGGCGAGCCTGGAACTAATCACTCTTTTCTAGCCTTGCATGAAATACAGTATAAAAATGAAACATTAAGGGGTAGCCGTGTTGGTCATGCAGCAAAATACAACAACATCTAAAATCCACAGAATTTTGGTTGGCCAATAAAGCTACTGCTTTTTTGTGGATTAAGAGGAATGTGATTATTGAGATAAAAAATGTAAACAATGTATTGTTGTTGTTATTGCTGTTATTGCTCTTGTTGTTGTATTATAGAATCATTATCAACATCATCAAACAAACTCAGGTCAGTGAAAAAAAATTACTATGGATAGTAAATATTGCCTGTGGAAAGAAACAGATGAAACTGTTGACCATTGTATTAATTTGTGCCAAAAGATGGCAAAGACTGAATATAAGGAGTTTGATAATGTGGCTGCAGTTGAAATTCTGTAAAAAGTATGATTTACCATCTGCAAAAAATTGGTGCGAACATAAGGCATTAAAAATTCAAAAATAGTAAACAATAATATTAATATTAACAACAACAGTGCTCCTTCTGGCAAACCAGGTAGGGCCTTCTGAAAAATTACATACTTTCCTTTTGGAGTTCCATTCTGCAGGATTTCAATTGTTCATATTCAGAATAAGAAACAGTGGTAGATCCACCACTGTAAGGGCAGCAGTTCTGCTCTTAGTATATTAACATAATATATATTAACATATTACTACTCTTCTACTTGAATGGAAGTCTTCCAAGCACCAGACCTTTTGCCCTTCAGAGGTTTGCACCAGCAGGCCAGAGAATTCACTGTGTCCTCGATGGAAGGTCCACTGGCCACCCCAATTTGAAATCAGTAACAATCAATTTTAGCTCAGACAAAGGTCACCTAATGGGAAGTGATGTGAATGTTTATCTTTGTTCTGAGGATTGTTTGTGTCCAGAGGTAAGATGCCACATGCATATTTTCATAAATAGTTGGGTGAATATTTTCTTACAAGGCCTAGTGTTCATCCGGAAATAAAATCATCTACTTTGAAGGATATTTAATTGCAGAGGGAAAAACAGAGTGAAATTATTAAAATGAACTTATTTTACCTGCTTTATTTGGGCTGCAAGGAGCTTCTATGCCTCGAGCCAAAATGACCCATAGCAGAAAAGCAACCACCAGCATTTCCTCCAGGATTATGAAATATTAACAAAAGCAGATCCTGATTTCCCAAAATATTTCCAGACCTTGAGCTGGTAATGCCTTACAGGTATTAAATGTGTTTGAACCGCCTGTAAATTAATAGCAGAATATAAAATGTAAGATTTTTCCATCTACAGTGAGCTTAGGGGTATTCTGAATTTGAAACAGAAATGTCTACCATATTTTTAAGTTTTAAAATTGTTTATAACCTTTTACTGAAGAATAATACTGTATAATGACAAATCCAGTTTAAAAGCATTACTTTTTTTCTTTCAAAAACTCCCCTTCACACACATATAACACATAAACTTAAGGAAGACAATTGCAATTTCTGCAGTTGATTGAATGCATTTTGGTCTTATACCGAGATTCATTTGTACTAGTGTGATTATTAATCTATTCCATGTCAAAATAATTCTAATAAATATTTAAAGACTTTAGTCTTGCTATGTCATACCCAAATCATAGGAACATATATTATTGAACCATCCATAAGCTATTTCCTATAATGCTATTTATTTCAATTTAGAAATTTTGTATTATTGACATTATACGAGTCATTCACTAAACTGTCAGTGTCATTTTAGTGTTATTTTATATTTCAGCATCTTGATCCATTTCTTCATTTCTTTCTGTGCTGTATCAAACACTATTGTGAAATACATTATATTTCAATATATGTATTGTGAAATACATATATAGTTCTAAACTCATATTTCATTAATAAAACATTTCTACTTAAATTTTCGGAAAGACAATATTTTAAGAGCATCATACATACAGCACAGGAACAAAGCTGCACATCAAGGGGTTCATTCTTCCTACTCGAAATGGGGGAAAATGTTAGGCATGCTTTTCCAAGGTGTCTTTTCAAATAACACTGGCTGGCATTATCTTTGCTTTATATAGGGCAACTTGTAAAAGGAGCCTTTGCATATTCAGCCTTGATTATTCCATTTGGAGAAAGCGGGTTGGATGAAGGAGAGGTTGGATCATTCACTTTTTCAGGGCAAGCATTTAGTTTCAGTTCTTCAATTCATGACTTTGCCTTCAATTTTCTCTTGGTGAGATATACTAAATCATTGGTTTAAATCAAAACCAAAAGAAATCACTATTTTGAACCTGAATATTGTTCAAAGAGAATTCAGAGTTTTGCCATCAGTGCAATAAAGGTCAAGAGGATTCTAGATTTTCCATCTGACACAGAGAAAGAGCTTGATCCACTACTTATAATTATTATGAGGTACTCTAGATTATCCAGGGCTCCAATCTATGGTAGTTTTGAACCACATTAAAGTATTAGCTGTTAATACTTTTACTCTGATTTGTGAATTTTTATGTCAGGAGCACTTAGAATCATAGAATTGTAGAGTCAGAAGAGACTGCAAGGACCATCAAGTTTCACCCCCTGCCATGCAGGAATACATCATGAAGGCATTCCCAACAGATGGCTATCCAGCCTCTGTTTGAAAACCTCCAAAGAAGGAGACTCCACTGCACTCAAACATGGTTGTTCATACTTCAGGTATATTTCTGTAACCATTTTTTTTTTGTATTTCTGCAGCTGTATGATCTGAAACAAGAAGAAGAAGAAGAAGAAGAATTGGAGATTTTCCTAAAAATTTTGGCAAGTCTAGCATTTTTCTTTTTAAGGAACACCTAAAATCTTTTTGTTAGGTAATTCTGATTGAATATTTAAAATCTGAGATTGAGATAAGAAATCATACTTGTTTCAGATGGTAACCCAATTAAATTGGTAATTTTACAGTTGCTAACAGAAACAAATTTCCTAAGGTTTCATTAAGAAGAAGTCATTTTAGGTACATGATACCTTTCTTAGGTGAAAGGTGCTAATCAGAAAACTCCACAGTACAATTTCTGCTACAGTGGAGAGTTGCCTCTAGATGTTTTTCATTTGCATGAGAAATAAGAACAGCATGAAACGTACTTAGGTGAAATGGCATTTGATATCTGCATTGATAAAAGGTGAGGACCCTAGAGAGGTTTGCATTTCTCTGAGCAACTGCAAATAAAAAAGAGCATTCATTAAATAGCAAATTATACTGCAAATGCTAATTGCACTCCACAAGAGAGCCCCTTTAGATTAACCAGATTGCAAAACCTTAACTATGGGAGTAGCTATAATGAATTCCACAAAAAGTGAATAAATGGCTCCTTTTGATCCTAGCCTCAAAAAGCTTTTTGAGAAATAGCTTTTCAATTTCTTCTTGTTTCATTTGTGGTTACCTGAAGAGTTGTGTTATCATTTGCTTTTCATTTGTTACAAGATGGCAGCCTTCAAAGAAGTAACCATGTTAGTCTCTTGCAGCATAAAACAGAGGAAGGGGAGGGGAGGGAAGAAAGGGAATACAGCAGCTTTTATTTTTATAGCTTTTTATATTTTGTAATAAATAGATATATTTATATAACTGGCTTTTATTTTTGCATGAGCTTTCACGGATATAAACCCACTTCTTCGGATGCAGTGGAGATTATGCAGGGTAAAAATAACATTATGATTTTTTTTCTGTGTTATAATGTTCTACAGGAATATAATAATGGATAACACTTTTGTAGTTTTACTCTTGACGGTAACATTTACACTGTAGGGCAGTGCAGCAACAAAACACCCATGGTATTTGAAAGGTATCACCTTATTCTTACTAGCTGTCTCAAAGTTCTTCTTATATAGTGCGGAAATTCAAAGATGAACAAGTGTTAAACCCTACAGATGGATGTTGCTGGTACAGCTACTGCATGCCAGCTGTCCTAAATCATTGTTGCTCTACAGTCAGCCCTCCACATTTGGGGGTTTTACTTGCAGATTTGATTATTTACGGTTTATTTGCTGTCACCTTTGCTGCCTCCCTATGCCATTTTTAATAGGGACTGGAAGCCTCATGAGACTGAGAAACTGCGAATGAGGCTTGTAAGTCCCTATTAGAAATGGCACGAGGCAGCAGTGGTGGCGGCAGTAAGCTCCACCAGTCACCCACTTCTTCCTTGTGAAGGAATCCTGATGCCTCAAAGGAATCCATGGTGGGTTGAATATGGTGATCGTACTATTTCTGTGTGTTAAATGTGGTTTGGGAGGGCCTAGAGTTATTCACGTTTTTTCCACTTTCACTGTGCTCCTAACCCTGGTGAATGTGGAGGGATGACTGTAGTGTAGATCTAATCCTAATAGTGAGTTATAGGGTGGATCTAATCCCTAAGTGGAGCAACTGATGTGTGGTTCCAAGCAATTTCCACTAGGTGGTGTTAGGTTTATTTGTTTATTTAGTGCTGCCAACATCTGTGGCATTTTGAAGAGTATAAGAGGACACTTCCTGCTTACCTATTACCAGCTTCCTCACATCATCAATCTTGCCCTGAATCTTCATACTATTCACCCTCTTCATGAACCATTAAGTGACAGTGATCAAATACAGAACTTGGAATGAAAAAGTAAATTTGTAACAGCTCCCTTTTGTTTGGTTTTTTTTTTTGATAACGATAATAAGATTTTAAAAATAATATAGGAAGTCTGACTGAAGTTATTGTATTAATTGAGCAAGTAATATTTTCTAAATGTTATTTTAAAGTGAATTTTAAGTGTTTTAGCAGCATCATGCTAGGGATTTTTATGCTATTCTTTTAACAAATTTAAGAGGGCTTTTTAAAAAACAAAGTGCTAAGAGGTATCTTGTTTTGTTTTCAAATAATGGCAGGGAATGAAAAAGAAATGACTATGCAATTTATTTTTATAGAATATAAAAGGGCAAGAACAAAATACTTCCCAAAAATAACTATAAAAGGAAACAAAATATCATTTTAAAAAGTAAGTTCTGATCAAATAGTACCAGATTGTTTGAAGGGATCCAATAATGTAGCCTTTACTATTTATTCCAGATGTGCATGAAGCACTACTGTACTACTGATTACTAGAAACGTGCAACGGAAGCGAGGTCTAGTTTATGTTTGACTTCAAGGAGTCGCCAAGTACATTAATTTAGTTCTAATGACTCTAGAGGCCTCACGCTGGGACTCTCACTTTTGGAAATCCAGTGTTTTTTATGTCTCTCTCCTTGAATGTTCCTGAAGAGATCAACAAATGGCCTTGTGGAATGGAGTTGATAAAACCTGCAGGCGGTGATGTATTTATCTCTTTTACTCCAAGGTCCTTTCCGCACGAGGTGAGGGAATCGCTCCGTGCCATTACCTACCGCTTCTTCTGGGGTCCGAAGCAACGCGGACTGTCCCTGAAGCCCTTCCGCAGGGCTCCTTCTTGGTCCAGGGTGAATCGGAGCAGTGCGAGGTCTGTAGATCTGCACTGCTCCAGCTTCCAAAATGGCGGCTTCCAGCTTCCGAAATGGCGGGTTCCGCCTGCACAAGGGAGCAGGAACACAATGGCGCATTCCAGGAAAATAAAGACCTGTTTTTTGCGGTCTTTAGAAAACACGCTGGAGGACCAGTTGGGGTCGTTTTGGAGCAGACTGAGGTGCAGATCTCCGGTAAGTAGTCCGCTCCTAGTCTGCTCCAAGGTGCAGACGACCTCCGTGAGAGGACGCACTGCCCCATTCTAATTGCCTGGTACGGAAAGGGCCCAAGTCTCAAGTCAAGTCTCAAGTCTAGGAGCCAACTTTATATCCCAACCCATATTCCAGAATTTCTGGATAGAGTCCAATAAAGTCAGTTTTAACAATTTAAGCAGAGTCGGCCCTCCACATTTGTGATTTTGCCATCTCCGATATACTGCAGGGACAGCCTGCTAAGCAGACCTCAAGCCTGTCCCAATCCCATTGCCTAACGCATTTGCTGTTCCCCTCTGAGAAATGCACCCTCACTTTGGGCTTGAGATGGATCATCATATGACCAACAGACAAAAAGAGATGGAAGTGCTGTTCTGGATGAATATGTTATGTTACTGAACCAAGGGCAGCAAGTCAGTCACTAAAGATATGCAAGTCTTGAGTTGAGTCAAGTGAGTGCTTCGTTTATTGCCGAGTCGAGTCCGGGTGAAGTCACTGAAGCGACTTAAGTCCAACTTGAGTCCGAGTCAATTGACTCGAGTCTACATCACTATCTGCGAGTGTAGTAAATTCTTCTGATTGGATGCAGCCTGAAAATTTTAGACAAAATGGTAGACAAACAACTTTAAATTTAGGGTTCTTTTCCTAAGGCAATTGCTTGTAACTTTGCTTTTGTATGTTTTTTCTTAGGAAGAAAGGTATAACTTTGCTTGCATCCTCTTCTGTGCAAACTCTCCTGCTACTTGAGGAATGGAAACATCACGTGGTGACTGCCTTGCTTTATGGGAATATACAGCTACATCTATATATCCATTAACCATCCTCTATCCCCCACCACTACACTACCAGAGAAGGAAACCTCCACTCTAGCTACCAAAGGCAGGAGTAGTGGTACTAGCTGCAGCCCTGCCACTTCAGGAGGAAGAGAAAGAAAATGTGAAGGTGCACTCTTACATACCACCATAGGAAACAGATGGCAATGGCAGATTGCAGTAGCAGCTGTACCAATTGCTGTAGCTGCAGTGGCAGCACCCTGTCACCTGGGCCTCACCGCCTATCATAGAAGGAGAAGACAGCACACTCCCTGCCTACCATTTCTTCAGTGTCTCACTTTGAAGACCCTTCAAGCCAAGGGCCTATTGGACAGGTGGCCAGGAAAACTGCCTGTCTTATGGCACAGGTAATTTTTTACATTCCTCCTTCACTCCAAGAAGCACTCAGAGGAAGACAAAATAACTAGCTTCAGGTAGTGCCAGCTCTTCAGAGCTGCTGGAGCTCGTCTGCGCAGGGAGGGGCAGCAGATTTGCCATTCCTGGGGTGGCTTCACCCAGCCTCATAACATGGCCAACTTGCATCCTCCAAATTTCTGCTGTCTTGAGTGCTTGGGAGAGGTGGTACAGTAAAAACATTTACAATTTGAGGTTGTTAAAAAGTGATTCCTTGTTGCACCTTTTGTGGGAATTTTTAAGGAAAACAGCCTGTATCATAGCAATGCCCTAGTTAAGTAACTTGCTCAGAGGCATACCCTTTTTCTCATTAATTCTTCTTATCTCCCATGGCAGAGTCTTGCTTTTCCTGGATAACATCTTGCTTATTATCCTGATAATGTTGCTTTGCCGAATCTTCAATGAGGCCAGGGATGGGGATGGGGCAGAGAGTGTTAGTTTGTCAGAATAAGAGAAGCTTTTATGAGGCTGTTGCTACTGTTGCCACTATATCTGTGGCAGCCTTCCAGTGCTACTGGGACTATGTCCAGCAATGAAATACAACAAGAGGAATGGCTTTGATGCAAGGGCAGGCTGCCAATCTGAGAAAATCTGTCAGATGAATGAATGGCACAAAGGATCCATTTTACCTTCTTTTCTTCACTAAAACTTCTTTCTCACTGCAGAGTTTCAGCTGAGATAGCAAGAATAAAATAGCATCTAATGGAGCTGAGTGATTTTGCTGTTTGGAGAGCTTGAAAATACCATGTAGGGAGCAATAATGGATGCTATTTCATGAAATATCAATAAACATTTGCAGCCTAATATCATTATGTACACTGAGGTATGTATAAAGAATCAAGAGTCCCATTCTGGTACCATTGGCTTTGATCTGTAGGATGTTCTGGAATATATCAAGATAAACTGGAGGATTTTTTAATTGAAAAACTAAACTCTTCTTCCAAGGACTATCCTCTTAAGCAGAATAACAACAGAAACAAAAACTATCCATAATAGATCTGTCCTGTTGCACGCTGCATCATTCTAAGATGTGCCTGACACAAGGTCATCTCTGCAGTAACACTCTGATTGTGGAACTCTTTCCCACAGGCAATCAGTATGACTTCATCCCTACAGAGCTTCTGGCTGGCAGTGAAAACTGTATTAGTTTATATTGCACTGGGTCTTTAAAATGCATTTTAAAGCAGGCATTTTAAATTGTTTTTTGTCTGTTTTCAGATGAGGTTGGCTTTTAAATTGTGTTTGTATTCTTATTTTTAAGAATATATATATGTGTGTGTATGTGTGTGTGTTAATTTTTATAAAAGTTTGAAGAAACTACTACTAAAATTAAGGGAAGTCACAACAAATACAACACATAAGCAGTACAACTTAGACATTCATAAATAAATTCTACAAACATACTCTCTAACATTCAGAATCCAATCTTCCACATCTTTACCTGACTTCCCGACTAGATTGTCCTTGTGATAGTATACTACATAGATAAATGAAGATCTATTACCACCCATTGAGCACATCAGGACTCTACTAATACAAACATAAATATAATCCTACTCATTACTTTACCTCACTTATAGCATTAAGATTTAACATTAATCTATATAGAAATAATTCATATATTGTATAAATTCAGATAAAATTTGATCTTCAATCAACAAAGTTTGCTATCGTCAAGTCTCCCCATTTGCCTCTAAAATATTGTATAACTGGATCCCATTTCTTAACAAAGTTACCAAGGGGAATCCCTCTTAATAACGTCAGTTTGTCCATTGATGCCACGTCAAACAATTTTATTTCCCAGTCTTCTGCATTTGGTATTTCTGTTTTTTTTCCAAATTTTAACGTAATTAATTCTTGTGCAGGCTGTCACATAAAACAAGATTTCTCCATATTCCCTTTCTAGTTCATCTTCTGGCATACCCAAAAGTACATTTGTGGTGACATGTGAAAGTAAAAACCCAACATGTTTTCAATCTGCAAATGTATAAGTTTCCAGTACTTCTTGGCTTTCCGGCACGCCTACCACATATGGTAGAAGGTACCTCTTTCATTCTCCACATTTCCAACATTTGTCGCTGCAGTTTATATATATCTCTGCCAGTTTTTCAGGAAGAAGATACCACTGCAAATGCATTTTATAAATATTTTCTTTTAAGTTCTGGCAAGATATATATTTAAGCCTTTTCTTCCAAGTTTTCTCTCAGTCTTCCAAATCAATTGGGTGTCCTAGATTTTGGGCTTATATGAAATTAAGAAAGTTAAAAGAGAAGATAGCTCTGAATTTCTGTCAGGCCTTAAAATTAAAGAACTCTCAGAGGAGCAAAGGAGCAGAGGAGCAAAGAAGAAAACTGGGGAAAGGCAGACACGTATAAAAGGAAGGGAGAAACTTAACCATTCAATTACAATTGCAGAAATCATTGAAGTAACTCAGTTAATTAAAAAGAACAAAGTTCCTGGTCCTGATGGTCTCTCAGCATTGTATATAAAGTTCTTCAAGATGAATTAATTTTGCTATTTCAAGTAACTATGAATGCAGTTTTTGAGCGGAAGGTACCTAAAACCTGGGGAGAAGCCTATATAAACTTGATCCCGAATGAAGACCAAGATCCACTTTCACCAAAGAATTATCAGCCAATTTCCTTATTGAATGTTGATTATTTTTAAGAATATAGTTTTAAAAGTATTTTTTATTTTTTTGCTGGGTATCACTTTTGTTAACACTGGTGGGTGGAAAAATTAAGAACAAACAGAATAAAATAAAAAATAGAATAAAAAAGAAGGAAGGAAGGAAGGAAGGAAGGAAAGAAGGAAGGAAAGAAGGAAAGAAAGAAGGAGAAAAAAGGAAAGATGGATAGATGGATGCCCTTTCTATTACAAGCAAGTAATCAGAGAAAAATTATTTTTTAAAAAGTAGAGGAAAACACTAATCACCACTCTGCCTGAGTCTCAACAGGGATTTAGACTCATTATCACTCCAGGCTCAGAGTACTCTGACGTCACCAGTAGGATTGCCCGGACTATCTCATTGAGCTCAGTGATGTTTACATCTCAGTAATCCTGGTTAGGCTTGGGCTGCCCAGCAACGAATGTACACTTTCAAACAACAGTGTCAAAAATAGGAAAGGTTACAATGCCAAGGTAAGACCAATGAAGAAGTCAGAGCAGGCCATAATACTTGCTCCAAGAGGTTCTCTTATTCCTCTCACCTCTACTTAGAGCCCATTCACGCTACACAGTTATAGTTTGGTGACTTCACTTTAATTCAACTTATAGAATCCTGGGATCTGAAGTTTAAGAAGGAGCATTTAGAATTCCCGGTCAGATAGTTCTAGTGCTTCACCAAACTAGAAACCCCAGGATTCAGCCGTCTCAGTTGAAGTGGAATCGTAGCCCTAGACTTTTGTAGTGTAAATGGGCCCCAGGGGCAAACAGAAACTCTAGCCATGGTCACCTGATGACAGTAAAGAAGCTGTTGGTATCCCATCCAAATCACAGCCAAACCTTGCCTGGAAAGATGAAAGAGTTAGGTGAACATCTCAAGAGAATTATTAATGCAGCAGAGGCCTAGTTGATGTTTTAAGGCCTGTCTGCTTGACATAGGTAGGGAACGGCAGTGAGAGATGGGTGAAAATTCAATTTCAGTTCATTTCTGATAGAGTTTTTATCTCAGTTCACAAATTTCTTAATATATGAGATAGAAAGGACTTAACAAAAGACAAGTTCACAGATTTGCCTTTCCAGATCCAAGACATCGGTGCTTAAGTCTTTAAAAGCCTGTCTGGTACTTCAGTCTCGAACATCTGACTTTTCAGTCATGTTAATGCCGAATTCAGGTTGCCACCTTCCCAGGAAGGCTAGAATGGACCCCCCCCCCGCTGTCTTTTTGTTGACAATCAGTGACATCTTCACCCAGCATAGTTACAACACTAAACAGACTACTTTAAGAAAAGGGCTTTTATGACTTCTGCTATACAGCTTTTCTTTTTCTTTTTTTAACAGATGTGCTTCTAATTGTTTTTTAATTCAATAGTGTTCTCATAATATTGATAATTTAATTACATTTCAGCAGTAACTTTTTGTATGCTTTCATCTGTACTTATTTTTTTATCTGTACCTGCCTTGAGCTGCCTTGAGTCCAAGTTCCAAGGGAAAAGGCAGGATAGAAATGAAGTATATAAAATTTATAAGTAAATAAATTGTACGAGTGCAACATCTTCTTCTTCAATTGATCAACTAGAACAGGAAGAAAAATATTTTTCTTGGAAACAGGTGCTGGACATTGGCTTTTAGAAAATCCAGGAGAGTGATCTAGTTCTTTCTTTGAACTGTGCTGTTCATACATGAAAGTCAGATATCATTGTCATCCATGGCAGCAAGTGGCTGCCATGTCAGTGGGGCAGTGAATCCATTTCTAGCTTTTAGTCTGAAAAAACAGCAATCAAAGATGCTGAACTCAGTCATAAAAACAGGAAATTCAGAACCCTGGACAGGTCCTTTAAAGGTGTGGAATAAAGGCTCACTGCTCCACTGGCCATGGAAAGCACTCACTGCTACTATTTTATCAAGTTTTCCTCAGTTTCTAATCTCATTCTTCTTATGCTCACACAAATGTAGCAAAAACTGTACCACTTATTTAGAAGAGGGAGACAGCATCAGATTGGGACAACTTTAAGAGTCGAGGCAACTTTAAGAAAGCTGTCGTTGTGAAGGTGGTAGACTGCCCTCTTTCCTTTTGGGTGATGCAGCTTCAGTTTGTGTCTGTGTTCTGCTCATGATTATTGTAATTAAGGGAATTAAAGACAAAGAAACTGCACTACGTGAAGGACCTTGAACAGTCCAGTAGTAACTGAATAGCAAGGAATGTTATCTGAGAGGATGGGGAAAAAACATCCAGTGAAAAAGGAAATGGAAAAGTGTGGCTGGAGGAAGAAAACTGGGGAAAGGCAGACACGTATAAAAGGAAGGGAGAAAACCATGGATAGGTCACATCCCAGTTCATACATGCATTTTCCCAGAACTTACAGGAAAATGTCCATCAAAACTTGAAAAAATCTGGGGTTTTAATATAGTTGGCTTTAATATTTGTCCAGACAAAATGGAAAATGGAGGGGAAGGCCCAAACCCAGCTCGTTGAGGACTGAGCATGCTCAATGACTATTGGAGAAATGCTCACTGACTTGAAGAAAAAGAAACAAAATAAATCTACGGTACAGAGGTTTAAAATGGAAAGTTACTTTGAATAGAAACATTCCACATTTCAGCACTAGCTGGTACCCTATGGGCTAGTCCTAATAAGAATAGACCCATTCAATCATTGAATGTTGACTCAAAACCTAGGTAAATTCCACTGATTCAGTGTGCCTGCTCCAGTCATGCTAACAGTGGAATTTAGGCCGGCAGGGTGCTAGTTGTTCAGTGTATTTCTGCTTAGTACTCCCTTGTTCAGGTAGATGTAACCAAAATCATGTTATCTGTACATACGAGGAAGCATCAACAGAATGAAGTTTTCAGAAGGACAAAGGTACAAAGGTTTGCAGAGATGCCCACATAATACCAAGGAGAAAACCACATTTTAATCACAGTAGGATGTATTCACCTTACTTACAAACTATCCCTTCAATACTCCTACCCAAATCACACCATAATAACATGAGGACTGGGAAACAAAATGGAGACAAAAAGCCCAAGCCCAATGAGGACTGAGAGTACTTCCTGGGATGGACTTTCCGGGACTGACTATTGGGGGAAAATGCTGGGGAGAGGAATGAGGTGCCTGGCACAGAAGCACTCCTCTCTGCAACATTATTTTGCAGCATTCTATTTGTATTTGTTAATATTCCCATAATAGTTTTTTTGGGGTAACAACCCTATCAGAAAACTTTACCTTTTAATGAGGTAAACTTGAGAATACAGTGCGTGCTCCATATACACAAGGGTTCTGTTCCAGGAACCCCTGCAAATGGTGAAATGCTTGCAACCCATTATTTGCAATGGTGGTTATGCTTCAGTGCACACGTGCATTGCTGCCATTTTAGGAATAGGATGCAATGCGGTTGTGGATGCTCAAATTTGCACATCCAGAGACCGTGAGTAATGAGGGTACAACTTAATGGGAAAACTTGAGAATAATGGGATTATGATGCAAAAACTGTCCCAAGAAATCTGTGGCACGATGGAGGTGGTAGACTGTCCTCTTTTCTCTTTTGGGATGTAGCTTCAGTTTGTCTCTGTGTTCTGCTCATGATTCAGTAGCCTTTAAATGATGAAAACAGTAGGCTGGGGGATCACTAGATGGGATAGTAACTTCCAGAAGTTGAAAACACTAGATGAATCTTTATTTCAATTTCCAAGCAGGATCACATTATTGTTTATGATTTACACAGTAAGTACAGAGGACACCAGCTCAGAATGAGGAGGAAATCAGCTCCTTTCAAGCACCACCAGAAATTGTAAATATTATACCTATGCAGTGCCCTGGAATGTGTGTGGGGAAAGCTTCAATCTTCATCAATAGACTTTCTTTTTTATGCCAGCATTCTTATAAAGTTTAAGCACTGACCTTTGAATCTCTTCCAAAGAAGGCTAACGATTAGACTAAAAGTATCTAGTTTTTCCTGTCCGTACAGATCTACTGTACCACTTCTTTAGACCTACTTTTCTTGAGATTGTAACCATGATTCTTCACTGGCTCCACCATTTAACGGTTTGTGGTTTTCAGCTTGCTGATAACATTCAGAATAAGACAGTGTCTTATTGTTTCAGTCCTGATAAGACTGTTATGTGTTTGATTTTTTTTTGTGAAATTATCATGTCTGTCAGAGGCAATCAGAAGTCTGCTTACTTAGGACTTGTTCCCCCTTCCTTTTTAACAGTACTCTCTTCCTTTTTTGAAAAAAGAATTATTTCATTTTTGTGTATGTTCTTTTTCTTCCTTCTAACTGTTCAAACATTAGTAGAGTTTTCTTCCTTGGTGTAAAGATAAAAACTTGTAATCCGTTAACTAAAAGCATTGTATGAAAGTCTTCTTTGCCTCTGCTTAGGCACTTGATTCTCCTTTAATTCTCAATTTCACTTCTTTTCATTCTCTCTTTTCCTTGTCCTCTTTTTCCCACTCTGAAACTGTCATTTTATTTTCCTTCTCTGTCTCTATCACTGTCATCTTCTTTCTTCTTCTAGGGTCTCCAGTGACAATTATGTCTTCTGCCATTTCCTAGTTCCCCTTGTTATACTTTCTTCTCCCTGTGTAAACTCCTGGTTAAAAGTTTTCTTACTCTCCCCACCTCTTTCTGTTTCCTGCTTTCCTGCCTACTCACAATTCCTGATGAAATGTCTTCCCTTCCCTTCCCTCTTTTTTTCTTTTCACTTCTCTTAGATGCATTCCTGTTCTCTTCTTCTCTATTGTTCTCCTTCTAGCATCACTTCTCCTGGCTATACTCATCATCATCCTTCTCAGTCCATCTCTCTCTCTCTCTCCAAATTTTTTCCTTTGTCCCTCCAACAAACCTTGGATCCATTATGGGGATATGCTAGATTCTCATCATTTAAGCATTGTAAGCCCAGTTGTACTCAACAAGACATGCTACTGATTAGACATGTAAAAATAGGATTGCGCTTTTGGTCTGTTGCTAACAGGAGTTTGGCTAACAGGCAGCAAGGCCAACAGGCATTTTCTGCCAATGTTTAGAGGGGGAATTTTGTTGGGAATATGGATGCTGAGGGAACTGCCACAGTCATATGTAACAGTTTGTTGGAGGACGTGCGTAGCTACACCTGCAGCAAGTGCAGGTTGTTCGCCTTGGTGGAAAAAAGGGCCCAGCAACTTGAGGCCAGTGTATCTACTCTTCCGCATATTAGGGAGCATGAGGTTTCTTTGGTCAGAGTGAAACAGACCATCCCAGATAAGGAGGAAATGTCTCTGAAGAGGAGGTCAGTTCCCAAACACAGGAGGTAGGACGAATGTGACACACAGAAGTAGAAAGACAAGGGATCTTTCTGTGAGTTTGAAGCTGCAGAGTAGATTTGATGCTCTCTCCCATATCAGTGAGGATGAGAAACAGGAATAAGAACAACAATGTCAGTCTTCAGAGAACATGCAGGCAACCTTGGAAGATTCAGCACATGGATGTCTTGAGAGGTGTGCTGTCTCCCTGGGGCAAAGGTCTGTGATATAACAGAGCAGCTGACAAAACTCCATTGCTCAAGTCCATTGATCATCACTCCTTCCTTTTCGCCCATGGCAGGAGAAAAACAGGATATAAAATAAACAAATAAGTAAATTAGAAATCCATTAATAGCAAAATTTGGAAAACTTTTTTCCCCAGAAAAATTTATTTGGTTGTATTACAGTTCCTGTGTGTTCAAATGAGTGCTTATAAAACAGTTAATATTGACCTTGAATAATAGTGGGATTTTTCTGTTCAAATTAGAGTTGGAAAACGTTCTTTAGCTGGACTACAAATCCAGTGTGTTAAAATCAGTACTTGGAAAAGTGTTGAAAACAAAGCTAGGGAAAGTTTTTTTTCCCCTCTGTGCAGGGTTTGTAAAATTTTCTTTGGTTGGACTATAACTCCTATGTATTTTATAAAGTTTTAAAACATTTGGATCTTTTTCTGTACAGTGTAGAACCTGCAGGACTCAATTTGAAACTTGCAAAATATTTTTTTCATTTCTTAAGACTTTGTCTTTGACTTTGACTTTGACTTAGGACTTTGGCTTTGACTTTGAATGACAAGATCTGAGCAACAGCACTTCATACTTAATGGGCAACCTGCCTCCCACAACATCACAGGGTCCACCCATAGGTCCAAGGTTTTGGCCCTGATATTTCAGAGAATAGGATTTTCTTAAGCTGGCAACCATATTTCTGGTGGCTCTCATCTTAATATACCAAGAAGGGTCTTCCCATTGCACTCCATGAGTCCCACAGTTTTGTTTGGATGAATTGGGCAAAACTCATGTGAAAGTCCTGTCCCTGTTCTTTTGGGCTTTGTAACAGTTACCTCACTGTGCCTACCAAACTGTTAATTTTCATAATTCTTCACTTAAACCTGCTCTGCACTTTCCAGTATACCCTGCGGTGACAAATTGCCAACCTCACCACTAGGTCAGCATGGTGTAGGTAGAGACCCTTCCCTGAAAAAAACAAAATAAAACAAAACTAAACACAAACCTACTTGGCCACTCTGAAACTTTTCAAATCAACCCATCTTCTGAACTGAACTGAGCTATATTTATCACTAGCCTAGTCATATCACTTCCTTGTGTAACACTGTATGGGAAGTGAAAATAACAGATAGAAGCTGGCAACTGCCATACACAGCACTAACTGGCTAGCACATGGTTGAGGGAACTGAACTGTGAGGGAACTGAACTGTGAAACACTGTGAGTATTCATTGTGAGAAAACTAAACTTAGCTTTTCCTAGGATGTGATAAATATGATATATTTTATGTGACCAAAAGTACCTTGATAGCTTCTACTTTGCCAACATAAGAGTCTGTGTGTGACCCATATGACCACAACTAGGCAGTCTTACAAAATAGTTGGATATCAGTGGAATAGTGTTGTCTTACATGGGCATGTCAATACTGTTTAGAATGCTTGCTTTAGGCATTGTAAAAGAGCAAGCATGGAGAGAAAAAGGAATGAACACCACTGTGGTCTTCAGTGGAACTATAACCAGGTTCGGCTGAAACAGATGCAGAGCTCTGCATGACTGGAAACACTGGGCCTTTCCTCACTGCACTGTTATAGTACTATTATTCCACTTCCAACATCCTGTGGAATTCAGGGATTTGTGGTTTACTGAAGCCAAAGAGCTCTCTAACTGGACATTCTATATGACCCTCCCTAAACTACAAACCCCAGGATTCCATAGGATGTTGAAAGTGGAATAATAGCACTCTAACAGTATAATGCAGAAAGGCACACTACTGTCTTACCAGACTTCTTGATCACATGGATTCTACCAACCATGTTCAAGTCAATGTGACTACAGTATACTTCTGTCCTAGATCTTCTCCATAAGCATGAGGAGGCTGTTGGTTGAAGGTGTGGTGGATGCATGGTGGATGGGTTCTTCTTCAAACTTAAAATTTCGTAAATTGTGAAAAGAACTGTTGCATTATTGTAATTTCAAGTTCCCAACAGAAGTGCATTTACAATTACACATATTCTAGTTGAAACAGGCTATGTTGAAAAGAATAATTGGAGAAAAACCGGAAAAAATCGTAACAGATATGTTAATCTCACTATTATCTTTGAACAACTTGGCAGTAGGTAAGGGCTGAAATTAAATAGAATAAACTTCTTCGGGCCACAGATAGGTTTTTAGTGCCTTACTTTCCAAGTAAAGTTATGATAATGGTATAATAATGTTTTTTTTATTTGCAAAATAGTTTAATCATTAATTCTACTATAATTATTAATTAATGATTAATCATTTAATGATTGATTAATTAATTAATCAATCAATCATTAATTAATTATTAAACTATTTTGCAAATAAAATAAACCATATTATAAAAAAGGGAAATTTCAATCATTACACTTATTACTTAAGAAACAAAATATTACTTTGGTAAGTTTCAATATATTTTTAAGGTTTTCTTACAGTGTACATTTCATTAATGGGACGTATTACACTTCTTGTCATCAATCAGTGTATTGTACTCTGGAATCATGTTTGAAATCGATGTTTTCAACATATCTTCCAATCGTTCATTGGTTAGAGTTGCTTGTTCCTTGTTTTCATTCAAGTTCATAGTGGAGAAGGTTTATTCACATATGTAGATACTCCTGAATATGCTGAAAACCTGTAAAGCACCATTTAGCCAATTTTTAAACTTCCTCGTGTTCAAACTCTTGTAAAAGTCTTCAAGGCTGATTTCTCTGTGTTTATTGCAATAAACTGTTGAGCACTGAAGTTCAACAACCTCTAGCTGTAAATGTACAGGGAGTACCTGCGGATCCACAGAGAAAGGATCTTCAATTAACTTAAATTTAATGTTGTCTTCTTTAGACAGTGTCAGTATTCTGTCAAACTCCTGGATCAAAAGTTCAATGTCCTTTGAATATTTTTCTCCCAACTCGGCATGCTTACACGGTGGAATGTTTCATACATGTGGTAAAGTGGCACATTTCTTCTTTTGTCAGTTGGCTTTTCAATAATCTCAGTTTCATTTTGAAAGCCTTTACTGTTGCAAGAATGTGAAAAATAAGTTGACTTTTCCCTTGAAGCTGTAAATTCAGTTCATTTAGATGACCTTTAATGTCACAGAAAAAATACAGATCATTATTCCAATCTTCATTGAGCAGCTCTGGGAATTTTTTTGAGTTACTCTCTAAGAACTGAATGATTTCTTCCTTGAGAGCAACAAAACATTGCAATACTCTTCCACGGCTCAACCAACAAACTTCTGTATGAAGTTTGCAGGTGGCACTAACCTCTTCAAGAAATGCTTGAAATGACCTATGTTTCAGTCCCCTTGAACAAATATAGTTTACAATTGAAACTACTGCTGACATTACATGGTCGAAATTTAAAACTTTGGTGGATAATACTTGCTAATGTAGAATGCAGTGATACTGAGTTATTTTTTTGCCAGCAAACTCTTCAACAAGAGCTACTGCACCAAGGTTTTTCCCGCACATAGATGGACCGCCATCAGTGCAAATGGCCACTATATTTTCAAACATTACGCCTAACTTTTCAGTTACACACTTGTTCACTTGATTTGCGATTTCTTTTTGAGTAGTTTGATTTCACACGGAGTATAAACCAGCCAGTTCCTCAGTTACTTCAAAGTTGCCATCAACACCTCAAAGAAAAATTAGAAGTTGAGGAGTATCCTTCAAATCAGTGCTCTCAGCCATCGCTAAAGAATAATAGCTGAATTTATTTGCCTTCTGTTTTAACTGATCATGAAGATTATCGACTATATCAGCTACTCTTCACTGCACGATCATATGGGACAAGCTTATATTCTCAAAAAATTTTTTTTTATTGGGACATAATCCAGAAACCACAATTAACAAACACTGCTTTATGAAGTCACCTTCAGTAAAAGACTTCCTAGCAGTAGCAATTTCTTTAGAAATCTGAAAACTAACCTTAGTAGCGGCCTCATTTTCTGAGTCTACTTTCTTGAAGAACTGTTGTTCCTCACTGAGAGTTTTCAACAATTTGGATGCTTTAATTTGTTTTTCATTGGTGTCCAATTTGACTAGGTCAGGATGTTTTGATTCGAAATGGTGATGAAGATTGTATTCCTTAGGAACAGCTATTACCTCTTGGCAAACAAGGCACAATATTTTCTCTCTAGCGTACATAAACAAGTATCTATTTGTCCATTCTGGATTAAACACTCTATGTTCTGATCCATCTTCCACTTCTTTAGATCAGCCATTTTACAAAGGTGCATGAATTTTTTTTTGACAGTTAAAAAGTCACTGTAAGTAGGAGAAAAAGATTAGTCAGAAAAGGTGGAGTCTCAAAAGGAGTGGAGCTACTCAATGTTGCATGACAATTACAGTATATTGTTTCTGGACATATTAGCAACAGTAGTAGACAAACAACTGGATCATCTCTAAGTCAAAAATAAAATAAGAAATACATATATAAGAAAGAACCCAAATAATCTGTAAATGCAATTTTTTTTTTGCAAAATATATATATTTTTTTGCAAAATATTTTTTTCGCAAAAAATGCAAAATATTTATATACCATGCCAAGGACTATTTGTTAGGGTTACCAGTGCTGAATATCAACAAAAAATAACATGTACTCTGGCATAACAGTTCCTCTGCACCAGGCTTGGGAAGATACTTTTACACAAAGAATGACATCTGCTAGCTGCCCTTCTTAACTGGCAGTGGTGGAAGAACAATCTGGGTCCCTGTGGAAATTCGGGGGGGAAAGAGGCCCTCCTCTCTCTCAGTGGTGACCTCTGACTTGAATAGGAGCTAGGGATTTTCCCCAAATTCTCTTAATTCTGAGCTGCCACCACCCACTGATTTAGTCCACTCTACAGCAACTCAGTGGGACGTTGCTTGGAAATCACAATCTCTATGTTCAAAGATCTTTTCCCTTCCCTCATCTCATTATCACAGCCCCAAAACATGATCC
Source organism: Cyclura pinguis (assembly GCA_030412105.1). NCBI lineage: Eukaryota > Metazoa > Chordata > Lepidosauria > Squamata > Iguanidae > Cyclura > Cyclura pinguis. The sequence continues at coordinate 70,418,322 of CM059601.1, read as the reverse complement.
TAGCGCTGCTGAATTATGAATACTTCTGTGTGTGCATATGTGAGTTCAAATCACTTGCCAGCTTATGGCAACCTCATGAATTTCATAGGCAAGGAATACTCGGAGGGGGTCCTGCCAGTTCCCTGCCCTGAAGTATAGCCTACAGCACCTGATGTTTGTTGGTGGTCGCCCATCTAAGTACCACCCAGAACTGACCCTGCTTAGCTTCCAAAATCAGACAGGATCTGGTGCCTTTAGGATTTTTAGGCCTATGAATATTTACTTGATATTATTTTAATTCTTCTTAAAAGTAACTGTACCTGGCATGTCTCTCAACTTTTTGTTCAGATTCTGACTGGAAAGGATAGCAGGTTCAGAGTGATCCACACAGTAGCAGGTATATGTACATGTACACACACACACACACACACACTATATATATATATATATATATATATACACACACACACACACACACACACACACACACACACACATACATATACACACATCTCCAGAGAGAGAAGGACATGCGTTGTTGCTCAGAAAAGATGGAAGTATTTTGTTGTTGTGCTGTTATGTGTCTTCTGGCCAACTCTGAGTTTTCTTGGCAAGACTCAGAGGGGGTTTGCCAGTGTTTGCCTCTGAGGCTGAGAGAGTGTGACTTGCCCAAGGTCACGCAGTGGGTTTCCATGGCTAAGCAGGGATTTGAACTATGTTGGGAAGGGGGGCCATTTTCTCCACCATACTCCCTTATAGGGAGCTGCACGGGACTGTTTTGGTATGCCTGAAGTCAGGCAATGTTACTTCAGTGGCCATTTTGGCTTACTTATTTATTTATTCTCAAATAAATAAATATATTTAATATATTTAATATTTATTTATTCATTCATTCATTCATTCATTCATTCATTCATTCTCAAATGTGTTCGTTCATTCGTTCATTCGTTCATTCATTCATTCATTCATTCATTCAGTTCTCTCCACCTGAACATGGGGGGGGGGGCAAAGGAGGCTTCAGTGGGTTGGGGACTAAGACTCGCCTCCACCATCACCCTCTCCTTCTCCTCTTCCTCTTCCTCCTCCTCCTCCTCCTTCTGCTCCCTGGTGAAGGCCTTTTTTGCGCCCCCTGATTTTGGCACGGAGGGCTTTTTTGTGGACTTGCACTTGGCAGTTGAAGGCGCCTCAGTTACACCCTCCCTTTCCCTGCCCCCTCTGGTCCCTTCAGATATTTGCTTCTACTTGAGGTTGCAGCTTATTTTTTTTCCCCCTTCCTCCTTTCTCCTCCTTTCTGGAATTTTTCTTTGGGTCTTTTTTTTTTAAATTAGCCGGGTCTGGATTCCACAGTGATTCAACCCGCTTTTATTTCATATGTATTGCCTCCTCAGCGGTTCTTCCGCCTCTTTTCTTTTTTCCCCCACCTTGAGGTTTTCCTCAAGATGCGTGCGAGGGGGTGGGCAGCTGCAGTGAGGGGCGCCGGGCACTACTGCTGCTTCTACTGCTGTGAACTGCGGAAAGAAACAGGCGGTGCAACCACAACCACCCAGCAATGAGAGGGATGGGCATTCCAGCATTCCCTGTTGTGACCAGGTGGAACTTCCTCACTTTGTTGGTGACACCCTCCAGGATCCTACAGAAGGTGGTCTGCACCGGGCCCCTGTCAGTCACATAAAATTCTTTGCTGGAGAAGGGAACGAGAATCCTCTCGTCCCCCTCACTGTCCTTCTCCCCACTGCAGGAGCAATCGCGCCGGGGAGGGTGTGAGAGGACAGTGGGGGGCGATCTCATCCCCCGTGCTGTCCTTCTCCCTGCTGCGGGAGAGATCGCACCATTGGGGGGGGAATCCAGTGTGCTGCAGCAGGCCGCACGGAATACTTTTGGGGGCTGCATACAGCCCACAGGCCGTATCCTGTGCAGGCCTGGTGTAACCATTAAAGGATTGTTAGATTGCAAAAGAACCGTAATTAAAATATCTATCTCATCCTGCTTCTGTAAACATTCCTGTCTACTCAGGCAGAACATCAACAGTATAATCCAAGACAAATATTACTGCAACTCATATGATAATCATAACGTATGTAAGAGCAAGAGCATTACTGATGTAAATGAAAATATCCTTGCAGTTTCGTCACAGGAAGGAAAAAAGATCTCTTATAGAGTGTAGAATGTGTTGACAGTGTCATGTGCAAAAGTGTAGGCAGTGGAATCCAGCCTACATATTTGAACACACATGATGCGTTATTATGTTGTTGAGGGCTCATGTGTCACTTTTGCTTTTAATTGCAACTATTCCCTCAATTGATATAACACTCATTAAGAGAAATGGAGTGCCGTATGAAATTAAACAAGAAAAATGGTAAATGCCCACTATAATTATTTTTCTATTTTTCCACTTCAGTTCTTAGGTTGAAATCTACGAAGCTGCTTTATATTAGTCCAGCAGATCAACTCTATAGGTAAAGGTTCCTAGCGTTTCAGGCAAGATAATTTCCTAGTCCTTCCTGGAGGTCTTTGCTGGCTTCCCCAATCTAGGCCTGATCTTGCTGAAGTCAGACAAGACGGTAAGTGTTCATGCTTTTTCCACCTTACCGCATATTTGTACACAGTGGACTCAAAGAGACCACTATAAATTAATGTTTGGAGAAAAGGGCTATTCTGTGTGGAAATTTGGCATGCACAAATTTTGACATTTTTAAAAATTTGATTACTTACATTTGTATCTGTCAGTTTCTCCAGCAATATCAAGGTGGCCTACATTGTTCTTTTCTCCCTACTTTACCTCACAAGGTAACCTGGGTTTGGGATATTTCCAGAAAAAGAACTCTTAACATTATGAGTTGGAAACAGTGAGCAGCTATTTTGTCCTTTCCTCCTTAATGGATTTTTCTGTTTTAAAGAGAAAATACAGAAAGGAAAACATAGGAAGGGTAAAAATAGGAAAGATCTGTACCTCCTGTCTGCAATGAATGAGGAAAGCTATGGCAAAAGAAAAGATTTTTCTGAAAGCACACTGAATGAAAAACTGACTGGCCTCTGCCTAACTCAGTAAGTATCATGATTCAGTCGGACTTGAATCTTGAAAATTCCAGCCAAACACTCTCACCTCTATACCATAAAGGCTGTTGTGTTCAATTAATGAAATGCTATTACATTGGTTTGATAGATAAAAATTAGTGACATCTTTTCCTGTGCTGAGACAGAACTAATAATTAATCTAGTTATCTTTTTGACAAAACAAAAGCAGATCATTTAGGGAAACCCAATGGAGAAGCTGTGTCATAAACTTCCTTCTGTTTGGTTGCTTGAGTCTGAGACCATGCACATCAAGGAGTAGTAACTGAAAGCTCCATGGCTCACAGATGCAATCCCCAAAGCCTACCTTCCCCAACTTACTTGCTTGCTTACTTACTTACTTACTTATTTATTTATTATAGTAGTACACCCGTCATCTTCAACAAGCAAGCTCTGCAGCACTTTAAAAAAAAATAGCCCTTTCCGCAGCTTACCTTGTCCGGACATGGGCATGCGTGGATCACGCGAGCAGCCTCTTACAAGAGGCACTTGCGTTCCCTCTGCTTCTTCTCTGAAACAGCTCCCCGCTGGGTGGAAGGAAGCATGAGGGTTCTGCCTCTCCTTCCGCAGCGCAGCCGGGTACTTTCCCAGGCTGCGCTGGGGGAGGAAGCATGAGGGCCGCATTTCTGGAGGCTCCGCACAGAAGGTAAATGCATGTGGGACCCGGGAGCAATGTGCGATCACGCATCATTTTCGGCAAGAAGTCGAAAATGATATATTGCGCAATCGCCGCCTACTGGCCCTGGCAGCGTCACGTGATTGCAAGGACGTCATGTGGAACGGTCCTCGCAATTGCGCGATGCTCCGGAGGCCCTTTCGCATGAGAAATTGTGTGCAAAAAGGGCCAATATTCAAACTACTTAATGTTATACTTAGATCATCTTTCAAAGGGAAAGTATTTCTCACTTAGAGCAGTCCTCAGATCTCTAACAGAGAGATAATGCTGCTTGTTTATCGTATAAGTTTCTGCAAAGATTTTCACAGGACTGTTCATTGTCTCACAAAGGTAAGGGGGTTAACTTGAACTTGGAAGTCTTGTGATATTCCTTTATAATTTATGCAGTATTAATCTGAAGTGGAAGGCACTGCTATCAGGTGGCTAAAGGAGGATTGAGATGGAAGAAAAGATCTTTTTAAAAACTGTGAAACAAGGGCAAGCAAACTATGGTTCTGGTGCCACAATCAGTTGCCAAGGCTATTATTTCAAATGCTGACACCTTCATGCTCACTGAATTGCACTTTGTCTGGGAAATGAGGTGAGTTTTCTCTTCCAGATGCCTCTAGGAGTGGCTATTCACATTTTAAATATGTTTTAAGGGTACCTTTCTCTCTCTTGTATGCACATCTTAACATGGCTTGAATGTGTCATGGAAGCTGGGAGTAAATGACACAATACTCTATCAAGTAGGATCGCCCAAGATAGAATGCTTGAAATGGAGACAGCAGATTAAGATGCTGCTATCCTGTACATGCCTCATTTTTCAAAACCAGGAGTGGACCTGTGGTAATCTTTGGTTCATGTGTGTGTGTGTGTGTATGTGTTATTGCCATTTTTGTGGCACCTGGAAGACCCAAGGGGAGAAAGTTGACCATAAGACCCACTAAAGTTATCCATCCTGATGTAAATGTAAATATAAATGATACAAATGTGTCTTTGTATTTATTTCTTGATTTATAAAATCCTTTTCCCCTTTGAGTGTCCAGTGTATAAGATTTTATAACATACAATATAGCATATAACAACAAAAATCATAAAGCATAATAAAATAATAAGGCAATTAAAGCCAACTTGAGTCCCATGCCTAGAGACTGTATTCTATCTTCTTGACAAAGAGCATTAGAAATCAAAACACCAATGGCAATTTTGAAAACCAGTATTTTGTTAACAAAACCATTTTACAATATTCCTTTAAAAGTTTCCAGGGAAAAACAAAAGAAAGAGAACTCATGAACAGGTATACATGGCATGGAAAAACTCAGTACAGAGGGGTAGGGTCCCCCGCCCCCCATTCTTCCCATTTTGGAGTGCTGTGATTGTGCAACTGGATTCTAATATTACTTAGCTAAGTTCCAGATGATAAGGAAGAAGTGGGAGTGAGGGCAGCCGAGACAAGAGCTTGTCACTAGAGATAAGATGATCTGTAAAGATATACTGATCTTATCTGTAGAAGCAATCTGATTATTACTATTGGTAGTCTGATCTTTCATAATTTCAGTCCTTGTCAGACTCAGTGTGAAAATTATTTTTTTAATGTGAGGGCTTAGCACTAGTTGTTGTCCTAGTTGTTGCTATTCACTGACGGAAGATGAGTACTTCCTCCTGGCATGCTTTTCTGGGCTGACGGAGATCCCAGAAATTTTACAGCTACTCTAAAGCAGAGATAGGATATTCAGTGGGAAAGGATTAAGATGTTAAGCTAATCAATAATATTTTACAAACATAATTCAATCTTACAAACATAATTCAATTAACATTGTGTTAATTTTAAATTGGCCTTTAAATTTTCTTTATATCACAGCACTAAAAGCACTACCAGAAAGACCATTCTTGATTTTACTCTTTTCTCAATGCATCCTTGTCCCTGTTTTGAGCTTGTGAAGGAAAGAAATAGGTGCATGAGTTTTGGAAAGCTCCATTTTTCACTTATCCAACCAACCCCTGCTTCCCCTGCTTTCCCCTTTCCCCTCTCTGATAATCTCATTGCCTTACCCTCCCCTTTTCTTTAGTTTAGATTCTAACAAAAGTGGCAGGACCAAGAGCTTCCAAATTCAGTTTCCTGGTTCAAATGTGGAAGCTCTATGTAGTGTACCATCTGCAGGCAGAGAAGACTACTACCTTCCAAATTACTCTTATTTCTTGGTTAAAATCTTTTAAAACCAAAATAACAAACTATCACACTCTAATCAGAAATTAAATAAAGAAAAGGTCCTCTAAAACACCCGATGATAAAAATTAATAATTAGATACACAATTTAATATATAAAAGTCAAAGTTTGTCTGTCTGTGTCTGGCAAAGACCTCATATGATTGCCTGCCTAAGAAGACTCTATGGAATCCTGGGGTTTGCAGTTTAGGGAGGGGCCTTTACCATTCTCAGCCAGAGAGCTCTGGGGCCTCAGTCAACTGGGTCTGTTTTGAATAGGCTGGTTGCTATGGAGACGAAGCCTAGCAGCAAGGGAAAGGGCAGTGTATTCCCTCAGGAACTCAATCTCTGTATGTTAATAGCTCTGAATACAGATTGAATTGGGGATATGGGGAAAACAAGACAGTTTGGGGAATTAGAGACACAGGATCTCTAATCTTTCTAACAAGTATTCCTGTGAGAAAAACCCCAGGCAACGCTGGGTATATACTCTAGTAGGCTATATTTACAGTTTTTGCTGCACTGAAATCCTCCTTAAGCTGGTCTGTGGAACAAAAGCCTTCTTTGAAGAAAAATACTTATTTGTTTAGGCTGTGACTTTGTATCACAGTCTGTGTTGCATAACTTTAATCATACTTAGCTACACAGCAGATGTGCTATGGAGACCCGCTAGTGAATTGTGAAGATGCATATCAGGGCATTGGCAAGAGTGTATCGATGCACTTTGGGCTCTGTTGATGTGCACTGGCAATTATGGCCCCAACATATAGTTCTGACAAGTAGCGTCTATAGGTACTGGGCCCTTACTGGAGTGTATAATTGACATTTAAACAAGACATGCGCACTGTCTTCTATTTCAGATGCTCCACAAACACATATTCTCACATATTCACAAACACTTGGTGAAATCGTCTGTATTTAACCATAGAATCTAGCTGTTTGAATCTTGCTCTAGTAAGAGCTATCCTATGGTATTGAGTCAAACCCAGTGTCAGATATTTTTCTCTTCGAAAACACATTTCATTTTTGGCTTGCCATTTCAACGACCTGATGTTTGCAAGTGACTCAATATCAGTCTGGGCATTCACATCTAAAACTCTTTGTTTGAATATTACTGTGGCCTGATGTTCAGCTGGTGGGTGGGAGTGTTTTCATCTGTTCTTCCAGGCATGTTTTTGGTAGTCTATCAGATTCCGCTGAAAGAATCTTCCACCAATAGTTGAAAGCTTTGATTACTGCTAGACTGCAGGTGGAGTGAGTGCCTGTTTCACCTCTTACTGCTGCCACAGATGTATTCCTGTTGGCCCCCAGGATTGTTCTTAAGAAGCATACTTGATTTTGTTTGAGTAAGGAGGCCTTTGAAAGACTGTAAATTCCCAACCCTGAGGAATTAGCAAAGCTCAAGAAATAGTTTAGCAAAAAATTAAAGAGAACTAGGCTATGAGTAAGATAAAATGTATTGGTAGTTTAACACTCTACCTCATTTAATTAATTATTAACTTAATGCTGAAAACATCAATGCATATATTAAATAAATGTAATTAAGTTGTCCCATTTTCTTTACAAATGTCAGGTTCAATTTATAACATGATTGATTTTAATTAGCTATATCCTGTCACTGCTTCAGGGATGCCAATGCCTCTTCAGAAGTCAGGCTTTGGTTAGGCAGTTCCTTCCCTGTGGTGGCTTGCTTGGCATCTACCCTAATGCCTTTTTTAAAATTATCCAACCCCTTTTTATTGATGTTTTGATGTACAGTATTGGTCAGACCTGTACATCTGCTGTTTTTTTTTAATCTATCTGTTTCTGAACTTCTCATTTTTGCGCTTTTTTTTACTCAGCTGTTTCTACTGTTGCATTTCTTTGTAGCCTTCATTCTGTGTTTATTGAAATGTGATTATTTTATGCTTTAAACCACTCAGAGAATGTCGCAATGCAAAGAAGTTCTAAAATATAAAGATGGCCATTAGCTTGGGACCAGGGACAGAAGAAGGGAAGCACCAAGACAGACTAGGCTGTTCTCTGAGACAGTGAATCATGATATGCATGTGTCGAGTGGGTGGAAATCACTGGCTCTAACCATCCTTTTTAATGATACACAAAGCACACCAAGCCCATTGACACAATTAAAGAAACATTTTGATGGTGCAAATTACATAACATAGCTTCCTCTACATCCTACCCCAGTGAAGTGATTGGAAAGTGCCTCCTATTTCCGGTCATAGTAATGGACTGAAAGAAAAGGAAAAGCATAGAAGCCTTCACAGAAGGAAAACCTGCGAAGATGACAAAAACATATAAAGAATAAGCAGGATGGTGATTTGTTAGATCCAGAGTGTTTTCTGGCCTCCACAGTGAACAGACTTAACTTCTTCTGAGAGAAAGAACACTGATAAAAACATAACTGAAACCAGCACCTCTAACTTCAACTTTAGTAACAACAGTAAGGGTTGTTCCACATTGGTCTCTGGAACACTGTCCACATCCATGTTGTAATTTAGAAATAAACGGACCTTTTCCATATATTAGCTCTCCATTCACCATTGCATGTGTGTTACCATTTATTTGACATTTTAAAAATTGTTTTTCAGAAAATCTGGGATAAGTAGCCAAAATGGAGGCAGAGGGAAATTAGTAGAAGGAATAAGAACATAAGAGCCATGCTGGAGTAGACCAAAGGACTATCCAATCCAACATGATGTTCTCACTATAGCCAAACTGATGCTTTGGTAAAGCCCATACATAGACTATGAGCACCTTTGTGTTCCTCATCAACTTGTGCTGAGAGGCAGATTGCTTCTGATACATGAAAATTCAAATTGGACAGGATACTATCTTATGTATCAAATACTCCGAGAAAGCAGAAAATGGGAAGCCCTTTTCAGTAAATTGCACTAGAAGTGGATAAACAACAATATGACAGACCTGTATCACCCATCTTGAGTAGAGTATAACCCTATCCATGCATCCCTTGGGGGTTGAACAGAGCATGTAAAGCAGTGAATGTGCTAGTCCTGACCCCTTTGTGGTTTCTTTGTACAAGGAGAAAGCAACATTGTGATGAGGAGAACCTTTGCTATACATGGAGGCCACTCATGCAACTAGGTGTAAATGAGGCTCTTTTCATGAAATCACTCTCCATAAATGCAGAGAAATGGTAGAGGAACTGTCTAGTTCCTAGGGAAGTCTCTTCCTTATGTATTCTATTTAATCCGTGGCATACGTCTCAATAGAACTTATGTAAACAAACTTATGTGTGCACAAACTGCATGTGGGTAGACTATGCACATCAGCTGAGCAGTATTTTTTTTAACATAAACTGTATCCCAAGAGAATACAGAGAAATCAGAGAAAGGAATCAATCCCAGGCAAATCTATCCACAACAACTTTTAAAATATTTACTCTAATCCAGAATGCCCCTTCTAAATGCATATAGCATCCTGTGTATTTTTCTTTTTAACCATAGCAACATTTTTATATTCATTCATTCTGACAGTATCAATTATCGATTCATCTTTCATGCTACAACTCTCCCAGTCATTTTGAGCAATTCTTTCATCATCCAATGATCCACTTTAACTTTTCTTTAACAAGTTTAATTATGAAAGACTGAGTGCATGACTACATGAGAATGCCTACCCACTGGTGTCTTCACCAGAAGCTCTTTTAAACACCCCACCATTGCCAGATATTCATCTAGGTGGAACCAGAGAGTGGGGCTTATTGCTACTACAGTATGCCTTCTCCTTCTTTCAAGGCTTCCTACTGTGTTCCTTTTTTAAGAAAGCATTTGTGCTATATGTGTTTTCCTTTCCTTTCATTAATTGTTTTTCATTCGTCGGAAGCTGTTTCAACTCAAATTGGTCATACTAGTTACATTTACTCTCAGCTTTTTTTCTGCTGTCTTCCAATGTGTAGTTATTTATTGCTATATTATTTTAAAGATAGTATTGTAAGTCACCTTGAGCTATGCAGGATAAAGACTTCGACTATATCATATGTGTTCATTATATATTTTTAGGGAGTGGTACATAGGGATGTCTGTCATGACCCTTTCTTGCTTTGCTTGGTTACTTACCCTCTAGCATACAATGCAGGCTTCCCAAGTGGCTGGAAGAGATGAGGTAAAAAAGAAGTAAACAGATGGTTAAGAGGTAGTGGGTCCCACTGGGATACTATAAGCCATCTATCAGGTAAAGTAGCCTGGATGGATGGATTGACAGAGTTGCAAGGGGAATGCTGGGTCAAAAGATGCAGGGTCAAGGACTCCCCCTATTGCTCCAGTGCAGAAAAACATATGAAGAGCCCAGCTGGATTAGACCAAAGCCCTCTCTAGTTACCATTTTGTTCCTCCTCGACAGGTGGGCAGTGGTTTCCAGAGGCATGATTTTTCTGATCTTACAAGTGGGAGACAGTATTTGCAGTTAGCAGTAGCCACTGATAGTCATATGATACATGAATTTGATTAATCCTCTTTTAAAGGCTGCTGCAACATCTTGTAATAGCACATTTGTATCTGTTCAGGTATAGCTTGGTGAGTGTACATTTTTTATTGTGGGTTATATCCCATGTTAGAATTAGAAGGGAAAATGCATGTAATTGCTTCCGTCTTGGGATCTCCTTCTAGATCCTGTGCTCAGAGTGTGTCATATGTGTGATGAACCTGATTTTTATCTTCTGCTATAGTAGAAAAGTTAGGACACTGGTCTGTAGATCATGTGTGATCAAATTATTGCATTATATGATCAAACCTTAAGATCTGATATGCCGGCAAAAATACTGCAGGGAAAATGCAACATACTTAAAGCTTCATCAGACACATTTCACCACTTATATTCTAATGCCTGAACTGACAGTGTAATATTCCAATGCTGGTGATGAAATAGTTTACTGTTAGGAATATTACTACATAGTCGTCCAGTGATCACACTTGTATAAACGTAAACATGCTTTTCACCACTAAGACAGAGGCATTTCCTGATAGGAATATTTAAATCTAATAAACACCCTGTTTGTTATCAACTCCCATTAACTTAAGTGATTCTAATGTATGATCAATGTCAGTGGTGGCTTATGCCCATTGATATTGTTGGGGCAGAATGTATGGAGGTTACTTTAGGCCAAGGATAGGAACGGAGAAATGCTCCTGAAGGAACTGGTTGTGCTGGATGGAGCTGGTGGGATTTGCAGCCCAACATCTGATTTCCATTGCTGCTATAGACAGAGCCAAACAGAGTCCTATTTGCATGGAAATAACAAGCAGGGGTGTGCGCATTACATATAAGAGGAGAGAAATAGAGAATTGCTGTATTTGCTGGCTATAAGATTCACTTTCCCCCCAAAAAAAATACAGTTTGAAAATGGGGTGCATCTTACATGCCGGTATGTCTTATATACCAGCAAATAGTATTTGCTGGCATATAAATGAGGTGTGTCTTATACACTGGTGTATTTTATACGCTGGCAAATACGGTAGCATTTGGGTAGAAGACTACCAATGAATACCAGCTGCTGTAGGCTATATTTCAGAGGAACAAACTGGCAAAACCATGCCTTTCCTAAGAAAACCCTACGAAATTCGTGGTGTTGCCATAAGCTGATATGTGACTTGAAGGCACATACAGACACAGGATTTATTTGCAGGTGAGGCACCCCAGAAAGAGTACCACAGTCTATATACATTGACTCAGAAATAAGTTGTCCATTCAGGATGAAGTTACCTCTACGTAATTGATGAAAACTGCAATCCCAGGCTTCTAAAAGTAGTTTTGTAGTAATAAACCATGTAGCAGGAAGCGCTATGGTTACAAGTTTGATGGCTATTTAATCCTACAATTGCATAATAATGCTTTGTTAGTATAAATCTCCTTTGCAAAGTAAGTAGTTACAGAAAGGCATTTAGGATTGGGCCAAAATGACCTTTCCTTATGTTTCTGTCTTTACTGAGCTATGATACCAAAGGGCCCTTTTCAAGCCTAAATATATGACATGCTCCCCTGAAAAGATGAATATGAGTTTAATACATTTTCTATTTTGTTTTCAGGGAGAAAAGTGGAAAAAAAATCTGTCTAAAAAATTTAAACACATAAGAGCACTGTTACCACTATGTAGCCTTATCAGGCAATACAGAAACACCATAGACTCTGCAAATGTTCCTAATACAATATATACAAAATGTAATAATGTTGTCATTGGAACTCTTCATTGCCAGATTTCACAGACTGGATTGTCTGTACTCTTGCGTGGGAAAACTTGGTCAAAAGAAACAAAAAGGCCTTTGTTGACTGCTTCCATTCTTTGACTCACTGTAGGGCTTTTGGTTTCTCCACTTGTTACCATCCTTTAGCATAAAAGTTTCTTTTAATTAAAGAAGTCTACACATTATATTCTTCTGTAAACAGTTTTCTGTTTCTTCCCATGCAATCAGCTCTGTGGGAATTGCTAGAAACAAATTTGTATCAGATAACCTGTAAACATGTATAAAGAAACTGGGAATGAAGAGAGAAGGTTTGCGCATGTGTGAATGTGAGTGAAAAGTGTGTGAAAATCTACAACCAAATTTTAGTTGAAAGGGAATCCTATTAAAGTGCCTGGAACTTATTCTACAGGAATCTATTAGATAACTGCAGTCATAATTTACTATATGGTATCAGATTTTCATACAATCAGTTTTTTATTTGCAAGAGAAGTATCCATTCTAGATTTAAGAAATTGTGTAACTTGCCCTAGTTTGTTTATAAATCTATCATAATGCAAAAACTATTTTAACCCCAAAAGAGGGGTTAAACTGCTGCGGAGTTCAAGTTTGTGACACAAATACATTAAATTTAAAATACAGATGAAGAATGAAACTGATATTACTACATACTGCTTCTGTTAAAAGTAATGGGAAGAATCCTGTTCACTTCAGTAGAAAGAGAATACAGCTTTTGTTAAGTGGAATAGGAAGAGAACATAGTTTAATAATAATAAATAAGCAATTATACAGTCCTAGCAGGCCTTTAGGCATATTCTGAAAGGACTGTCATTTATTTGATTCCATGACATCATCACATACAAAAAACATGCTTTGAACACTTAAAGCTACAGAACTTTGATCCAAAGCTTTTAAGGATTTTTTTTTTTTTTTAATTTATTTTAAGTATGCCATTTCAGGTAATCATTCACTTAAAAAGTAATATATTCTTCCCAGCATAACTCTATAAAAACCCAACAAAAACAACACAGCAGCAAGAAATATAGTAATAATAAAAAATACCCACAATCTAGAACGATGCTGAATATAGCTTATTATACACTACTGAATACTTTATGTTGTCACTAGCATTGCTACTGAAATTTTTCAATGAATCTGCTCCCTATTTGTATGCCTATATGTCTCAAGTTGCCTATCGACTTATGGCAACCCCATGAATTTCACAGGGTTTCCTTAGGCAAAGAATATTCAGGAGTGGTTTTGCAAGTTCCCTTCTCTGAATCGCAGCCTATAGTGCCTTGTATTCATTGGCAGTCTCATATCCAAGTACTACCATGGCTGACCCTTTAGAGATCAGATGGGATCTGATGCTTTTAGAGTATTTATGCATTCCCTACAGTCAACGCATTCCCTAGTCAATATCTCATTTGTCATTGTGAGTTTTGATGCTAGGGAAGAGAAAGCATTGTGTATTTTTAAGCTCCTGTAAACTGTTCTTAATAATGGTATGACAGTTGTCATATTGAATGAGAACTTCCTATGTTTTTGCCTCTATTGTTTTTATTTATATAGTACAACTGATTTGCACAACAGTATACTGGGAAGGAATTGATATATCTTTGCCCCAAGGAGCTTACAATCTAAAATACAATAGGGGAACAACCAAAGGGGAGAGAAGCGCAGGCAGTAGTCAGTGAGAAACAGTGGCCAAGATGCTTGCATGGCAGAATTACCACTATGCTGAGCCATTTACCACCACCACAACCTACCATAGACCTGCTGAAGCCTTCGTCACAGCCCTTTGTGTTTGGAGGGGAGCAGTGGGATTGCAGAACCATAACTGCAGAACCCTGTGGCCAGATGTGAAGCAGTTACCTCATCTACTGGGATCTCCCCAGGTCCTCCACTGGTGTCACTAATTACTGATGTAATTAGCCAGGTGGATGAGATGAGGAATAGGAACTGGGAGTCCAGCAACTTCTGAAGGATCACTTTTGCCAATTCTGCACTGATATTATTGGGCTAGCAGAATAAGAGACTGTAGTGCTGGGTGGTGGTGGTAGAGATTTGCCTCTACAACCCTCTGCAGACCAAATGATGTCTGGAATAGCCCACATTTTGATTCCAGAAGACAGGGCCACAAAACCAATACCACCTGGTTCTTGGCTGAAGGGCTTTGGCCCGGGAGCTGTATACAAGTTTTCCCTAGTCAGTTGGAGAGAACAGGCCTGTGATGGTCCCTAGCTCGCAGTCTCTAGGAAGCAGCATAGAATCATAGAATCATAGAAATGTAGAGTTGGAAGAGACCACAGGGGCCATCCAGTCCAACCCCTTACCATGCAGGAATACCCTCAAAGCACTCCCGACAGATGGCCATCCAGCCTCTGCTTAAAAACCTCCAAGGAAGGAGGCTCCACTACACTCCGAGGCAGCATATTCCACTGCCGGACAGCCCTGACCGTCAGGAAGTTCTTCCTGAGGTTCAGGTGGAATCTCCTTTCCTGCAGCTTGAATCCATTGCTCCTTGTCCTGGTCTCTGGAGCAGCAGAAAACAAGCTCTTTCCCTCCTCTACATGGCATCCCTTCAAATATTGAAACATAGCTATCATGCCCCCTCTTAACCTTCTCTTCTGCAGACTAAACATACCCAGCTCTCTAAGTCTGTCCTCATAGGGCTTGGCTTCCAGGCCCTTCACCATTTTGGTCGCCCTCCTCTGGACCTGCTCCAGCTTGACCATGTCCTTCTTGAATTGGGGTGCTCGGAACTGGACACAGTATTCAAGATGAGGTCTAACCAAAGCAGAGTAGAGTGGTACCAGTACCTCCCTCGATCTAAACACCATACTCGTATTGATGCAGCCGAGAATTGCATTGGCTCTCTTGGCTGCCGCATCACACTGCTGACTCATGTTCAGCTTGTGGTCTATTAAGACTCCTAGATCCCTTTCACACGTACTGCTATCCAGCCACGTGTCCCCCATCCTATATTTCTGCATTCCATTTTTTCTACCTAAGTGTAGGACCTTACACTTCTCTCTGTTGAATTTCATTTTGTTAGCCTTGGCCCAGCTCTCCAATCTGTCCAGGTCATTTTGAATTTTGATCCTGTCCTCTGGCATATTAGCAACCCCTCCCAATTTGGTGTCATCTGCAAATTTGATGAGCATGCCCTCTATTCCTTCATCCAAGTCGTTGATGAAGATATTGAACAGCACTGGGCCCAGGACAGAACCCTGTGGCACCCCGCTAGTCACTTCTCTCCAGGATGAAAAGCAGCCACTGGTGAGCACCCTTTGGGAACGGTCAGTCAACCAGTTACAGATCCACCTGACAGTAGCTCTGCCCAACCCACATTTTACTAGCATGAAAGACTGGACCTTCAAGGAAGTCACCTCGTTTTTTCACTTGCTTGCCAGAGTTCTTTCCCTAGGAGACACATTCAGTCCTTTCAACATGCAATTTCTGAGCAATTGCCAGGACTCAGATGTCCAGGCACGGCTCACCATATCTTACCCATTCCCCATTGATATCTTATACTTTCTAAAACCCAGTGGTTGGTATCAGTATGGCTCTCATGCAGGAGAACTAGAGGGTAGGACATCTAGTGGGAAGCTAGATGACTAACAGGTGTTAAGGAGGGGAGAGGAAAGGCAGCAGCTGGCAACACATCAGGGAGTCTGATTAGGGGAACTAGGTTGGTTCTGGGGAAGCCAACATCAATATTTTGCGAGGAGGGCCCCATTCAAGTCTGCTGCAAGGCCAGTCTTGGTGGAGATTCATTCCAGGGGACCAAATTTCCTGCATCCTTCCTTCTTTCTTTCATACACTAAAAGTCCTTCCTCCCCACCATCACCACTACCATCACTACCACAAAAACAAAAAACAAACAAAACAAACCAAAAAAAGAATGAGAGAATAAAAATAGTTAGTATGATTTAAAACAGCTTCCAACAAATAAAAAAAATTTATGAAAGGAAATGAAAACAGTTATGCCCAAAATGCTACTCTAAAAAAGGAATATAGCAGAAATGCACTAAAGAAAGCCAAGGCACAACTCCTGTGGGGTCGAGATTGATGGTATGTGCTCCACCAGGACGAACTGACAGAAATATATACCTGTGGCATATCTTGGTGGAAGGAGAGGAAAAATGAGGGCAATGCCCCCCCCAAAAAAATTTTACAATCTCCCATAATTTTTTTTCTTCATTACCCAAATTTCTAGCATTGCAGAGAATGAGCTATTGAAAATCATTCACACTTTGTCATTGTTGTGTGCCTTCAAGTTGTTGACAACTTATGGAGATGCTAATGCAAACCTTCATTGGGTTTTCTGGGGCCAAGAGTGTGTGATATGCCCAAGGTCAACCAGTGGGTTTCCATGGCTGAGCACAGAATCAAATCTTGATCTTCAGGGTCACAGTCGAAGGCCCAAACTGTTAGATTGGCTATATTCACATTCCTCTTGGTAACTTTTCCTGCCCCTTTTCTTTGCATATGCATACCTCAGTTAATGAAGTAGATGTATACCTGGGCATTACTTCTTTTAACAGAAAATTTGTACCGAGGCACAACTAACATAGAAAGAGTAAGGACAGGTTCCTACACCACAGAAAAGAAGAACAGTTTAACATGCTTCACCAAACTTTATTCAAAACCAATATACACCTGTGAAATGAAACAACTAGGTAAGGTAAGCCTCAGATAAATAAACATAAATATTCTAGAGGCCACTTTAAGGTTTCTTCCAAAATGCATGCACACATTATTTGTTTTCTTTCACTACCCTCCACTTTCCCTATGATTTCTATTTTGGTTACCAAACCTATACAGGCATACCTCAGTTAACAAAGCCTCTGACAAAGAAGCTCCTTTTCACAAAGTCTTTTTTAACACTTGCCGAGCCTGTTTCCTTCTCATCCTTTTAAACAGCATCTACATTGGGGAGAATGGTGAAGGACAGCTGGGGAAATACAAGACTTTCTGTGTCAGACTGCAGCAGCCTGTTGGTAGTAAACAATGCAAAATAGCTTAAGCTGGGAAACATGAAGATCCTAGCTGATCCTACTGTTGCTGTGCCTGACTACAACAGGCACGGTAAACAGCTGGTAACTCTAGAATCTCTCACTAAGCACATGTGAACAGCAAAACAGAGGGAAATCAGATAACTGGGTTCAAAAAGCACTGACCTATATGTTTGCAATCCAAATGGAAATCATAAGAAATGTAGAGGCTTGTTGTTATTTGCTATCAGGTCAGCCTTGACTTACAGCTACCCTATGGATGAGAGACTTCCAAGCCACTTTATCATCAGCCGCCCTGTTCAGGTCTTGCAAATTCAGATATCCTCCTTGACTGAATCTATCTGTAATGTGGCCTTCCTTTTTTCCTGTTGCCAAAGTGGAGGTTGTTGAAAGAAAAAGTCACCCCTATTTTGGAAGAAGCCTTTATTGTAGACTCTAGAAGGTTCAAAATGTTTGTTTACTTATGTAAGGCTTATCTCTTTGATTGTTTCATTTCACATATGAATATTGTTAATTTTGGCTATAAAGTCTGCTGAAACATGTTTGATTGCTCTTTTTTATGGTGTAGGAACCCATCCTGGTTCTTTCCATTTTAATTCTGCCTCTCGTATCAAATTTGCTGTTAGAGAAGCAATGCCCAGGAATATGTCTGCTTCATTAGCTAAGGTATACTGGCGAGGCAGGCTTATACGCTCTCTCCTTTTTGCTGTTCCTGTGTGCTCAGTAAGGGATTCTGGAAGCAGCTGCTGTTTCCCTTGCCTATGACAGACACATATGGCAAGAGTATAATCAGAGTGTAATCTTTCTCAGCTCAGACTTTTATGGCACTCTTTACAGCAGACACACTACTGCACATCCACATCGGACATCTGTGTTCCTCCAACCCTCCTGCACCATCCTCTGAGTCCTCATGCTGCTAAAAAATTTCCAGCTAGACAGAAGATAACCATGGAAATGGGGGATGGACAGGCATAAAAAAAAAAACTTTTGTAAAAGAAACTCTTTTTTTTGTTTGTCTGAGGCTTTGTTAACTGAAGTATCCCTTTCCAAATGCTCAACTGACTTTTTAAGTAACTGCAAATGCCAAAAAATTTGAGGCAAATTTCCCGGGGGGTGGGCAGAATTCTTTATTTGGAGGACAACGCCCTTGTCTCCATCTCACCCCACCCCCGTAGCCTCACTCCTGCTCGGTTTTCATAGCATAACTAGTACAAAATCTTGTCTTGAAAAACGACACACACTTATTACAAGGTAGGACTTTTCCCCAGGTTTTTCTTTTCTTTTCTTTTGGACTTCATCTCCCAGAAGCACCATCCAGCTTAGCCAACGGGTGAGGGATTCTGGGATCTGAAGTAAAAACAAAAAACAAAACCTGGAGCATTAAAGACTGAGAAACCGCTGGTTTGGGACAGGCTTTAGGGCCCAGTTATCAGGCGCTTTGTCCAAGCCTGCTTCAGAGGCTCCCGTGAGCTGAGGAGACGGTTCGACTTACGGCCCGCTCGAGGCCTGAGCTGGAGTGCTTCGCGCAGCCCCGCCGCCTTCCCCTCGGCCCGGGCGCAGGAAGGAAGCTGAATCGGTGGAAGGGGAGGCGGCGGAGGAGGAGGAGGAGGAGCGAAGGAGGTCGCCCGGGCGGCCGGCGTGTCCTCCGCACCATGGTGACGGGCGCTCAGGAAATCGCGTCAGGCCGCGCCCGCCCCTTTTGGTGCGGCGTTCGCCCGGCGAGGGAGTGAGTGCCCCGCTCCTCCGAAACTCCTCGGCCAGTTCGGCGGCACACAGCCTCGGGTGGCGGCAGCAGCGCGTCCCTGCAGGCGGCGCGGCTGGCTCTCCGGGGCGCCCGGCAAGGTCGGAGGGAGCGAGAAGGGTAGGAGTCGCTCCGGGGGAGAAGGCGCAGCCAGAGGCCATGGGGACGCCTGCCCGGGAATCCCCCTGTGGGGGCGCAGGCTTGTCTGGCTCCGAGGCGGGGGCTCCTCGGGGATGGGCGCTTGAGAGGGACGTGGGCTTCAGTGGGTTGGATCTCGCTGGAGGTCTGGGGGGAACTAGACCGCTCTGGGACGTGCGCGCGTGTATTTGGGTTTGGGGGAATTCTGACGTGAAGCAGGAGAGAAAACGTGGAGACGGTGGCAGCCAGCAGCATCTCCCGTCTCTGTGATCGAGACAGAAAAAGGAAATTTAACAATTTGCTTTGGAAAGGGTGGCTACATTTTACTGCTTCCACGTGAGGCTTCAGAAACAAACAAAAAAACCCGGTTCTCCTGATTCGAACATGGAGTTTTACCGGCGGCGGGGGGGGGGGGGGATGACAGATCTAGATGAATTTTTTTCCCCAGCTCTCCTATATTTCAAACCACTTTTTTTGTCCGTCTTCTATTATCCCCCCCCCCGTCCCACCAAACCATTGAAGGAAGGAAGGATGGAATCTCTGCAGATCGTATTTTGGTAGTGCTAGAAGTGGATTTTCTGATGCTCTCTACAAAGGAAAGTTTTTCTGAGGTTAGGGAGAAGGATTGCCCCCACAATTGTCCTGATTTGGCAGGGACTGTCCCTACTAATCTTCTGTTATCTCAGCTTTTAAAATGTCCCAGTTTCTATCCCTTTCTCCCAGTTTTCCTCTTTGTCCTCAGCTTACTTTAGTTGCTGCAAACTAAGGCCATTTCCGTACTACACTGTTACAGTGCTACTATTCCACTTTCAACATCCTGTGGGAATTCTGGGGTTTGTAGTTTACTGAGACCAAGGAGCTCTCTGGCTGAGAGGTCTAAATGCCCCCTCTTTAAACTGCAATCCCCAGGACTCCATAGGAGGTTGAAAGTGGAATGATAGCACTATAACAGTGTAGTGCAGAAATGGCCTAAGTGCAAAGGGTAGAAGCAGTTTTGCCCTCAGTATATTCAGGGGAGGGGAGAGGAGACAAGGGGGTGGAATCTTGCCTTTCCCAGTAGGCTCAGGCCAAAGCAAACTGCTGCAGCTTTTCTTAGCTTGTGTGTTCTTCGCCCTTAATCACTTTTGCCACTTTGACCACATTCTGATGTTGCTTGTCCTCATGCGTCCAGTTTTTAACTGTTAAATGTTGGAGAGTATGGAACAGGTGTCTTGCTTGGCCCATGTGAGTAAGGGATATTAATGATTCACCACACAGTGAATACAGAGATAAAGTATAACAAAGGTGAACATTTTAAAAGTGCATTTGAAGTAGTTATGAAGCTCCTTGAACAGGGGATAGGAAGGGACTTTGAGAGAATCAGTTAAGAGCCTTAACAAAAAGTATCTTCTGCATTCAGAGATGTGAGGAAGCTACTAGGAATGTATGACTAGAGTGATAGCAAAATGCATATTTTGCCTGCATTGGAAGCAAAGAAGAAAATCTTGATGGCAGTGAATCATTAGCAGCTAGGGTTGTCCATCTTTTTATGTTTGTGTGTGGGAGAAGCATAATAGTGAACGGAAGCAGTTAAAATTTATTCAGAGTAGAAGAAGCAGGCTGAGATGTATGTATTAACATTCAGAATTGATGCTGGAAAAGATCCCAACTTCTTTTTAAATGTAGGCTGCTTTTCTTTTTCCTTTTCTTTTTGGCTCTTCCAGTTGTACGCCACCAGTGTACTTAACTAACCTTGTACGAAAGCGCTTGCCATCATCCAGCCAACTTGGCTTAGATTGATGCTGTTCCCCTGGTGACTATAGCTTGAGTGAAATCCCTTTGGTGATAGCATGCTCCTGTTCAGGGACACTCAACACCTGATACAAGTGTCTGGCAGTTGAACTTTTATTTATAGCAAAGCTTTTGAGCCTCCTGTATATTTTTACACCATGCTGCTTTAAATTAAAGTGATCGAGCTGCATATAATTTGCAGATTGCTTAGAGCAGATCCTGAAAGAGGAATCTGACCCCTCCCAACCAGTCTCTTTCTATGTCAGAAAAAATTGTGGCCCTCTAGATATTATCGGTCTGTTATTCCATCATCCTTGACCATTAGAGACTCAGATGGAAGATGCCTTCAGGCAATATCTGGAGGACCACACATTTCCTGCTTCTCATCTAGGTCACTGTAAATTTGCTGTTCTTTAGTAATATGCAGACTAATCCTCATTTTGGGAATAAGTTCTGTTAGCTCAATGAGATTTTCTCCCAGGTAAGCATGCATTGGCTTGCAGCTTCAGATGTGCTTGTTCCTATTGACAGGTGTTACCTACTTCTAAAAAAAGCACAATTTTTGAGCTTTAGAGTTGTTCTTGCAATAGTCATAAACTTAATATTTGTATATACAGCAGTTTTATGTTTGTGTGTATGTGTGTGTGTGTATATAGAGAGAGACATATATATTATGTAATTTTATGTGTATTTCTTAAGTAAACTGAAAAGACAGACAAAAATAATTTCAGTAGCTTTGACAATTATACACTTCTGAGAACTCAAAAGCGTGTGTGTGTGTGCATGCGTGCGCATACATACGTGTGTGAGTGAATGAAGAGAAATTTTAACTGGAAGTTTTGAAAATTTTGTACAGAGAGGATTTATAGAATAAAAATATTTATTCATGGCTGCCTTTCAGGAGTAGAAACCAAAGAAGCTATTTTATACTGAATCAGATCACTGGGCCATCATTACAAGCTAGCATAGTGTAGTGGTTTGAGTGTTGGACTATGACTCTGGAGAACTGGGTTTGAGTCCCCACTCAGCCATGGAAACCCACTGGCAAGTCACACTTTCTCAGCCTCAGAGGAAGACGATGGCAACTACCCTCTGAACAAATCTTACCAAGAAAATCCTGAGAAAGGTTCTCTTTCGGGTCCTGTAAGTCATAATGTCTTGAAGGCACACAACAACATCTATGCTGTTATTGCCAATTCTTAATGAACAGTGGCTCTACAGAGTTTCAGACATTATTTCCTGGCAGTTTCCCATCAAAGTACTAATCAAGCCTAATCTTGCTTACCTTCTAAGATCCAATGATCTTAGAATGAGGTCAGGTGTGTTCAGGGTAGTATAGTGGAGTAGAGTAAATATAATTGAACATTGCATTCAAGTAATAATAAAATAAAATATCACAACTGCAATGCTTGACTATATAGAACCATCAAAGGATTCTACTTTATTTTGCATCTTGATCACCAAATACAAATGTTGATTTTTTTTGTTATGTTGGTTACTGATGACAGTTCTTTTGCATGTAATCAGATTCTTTTGTGTAAATGTAGACATGTGTGTCCCAATTTCTTTCAAATTTTGGAATTATTTTGCATGTGGTTGGCATTCTCAAGTGTAAACAATTTCATCTTTGTACATTTGCAGAATAACACTGTATAGCCTCTGAATTATGCATTGTAACTATTATACAGTAGGAACACCAACTCCTTTAAATTATAGTTCACTGGATCACAATTCTCATGGGTGTCACAGTTTTAATATTCTTCGTTTATTTTGCAGAGTGGGTGTTTGTTAACATAATCATTAAAAAGTAAGAGTTTTCATGCTGGTGAATGAAAATGGCATCATTGCTTTTGAATATTATCATTATTATAAGTCCAGAACATTTCTTCCTACTGTTTATAGCATATAAGATATGAAGCAGTTATTATTCTTTTTCTTCAGATGCTAGAACTTCCAGAAGGCTGGAAGGCCTCAGTCTAAGATTTCCTTTGCATATAGAAGTTGTAGGAAGAGTATATTCTGCACAAACATTTTTTCTTCCATTTTTCTGTGCTGCTGACTCTTTCGATACTTCCAAATCTGTTCAGGGCTGGGAGAGCTGTGGACAGCATGTCTGGCATTTGGCCATGGCATCTGGAGCAGATAGGAATTGGCGTCCAACATTTTCTCTTGTACCAAAACTTCCACAGCCCTAATATATATGAATATTGTGCTGTGACATCCTCCAGTTAAATCTAAATTTGGTCCTTTACAAACAATGGTAACATACAGTACATTGGTTCATCATGTGAAGAGCATTCTTTGGAAAACAGGTATCCTGGAAGGAGAATGAATGGTTGTTGTTGTTAGTTGTTGTAATTGTTATTACAAATAATAATAAGAGCCTCCGTTATCTGGAAATCTGCACTCCTCCGAAAACCAAAACTTTTGAACAGTGGAACCCAGTCTTCTTGTAAGATGCCTGTAGGGAAGTAAGATGCCTGTAGGGAACATGAGGAAGTTACAGAGGCTCATAAAGAACTGCACATACACATAGTCTCAGGTGAGTTAAGAAGGAAAAAGGAGCCAAGCCAACTGAGAGATTCTGCAAGCAGCACACATGTGGTCCCCAGTGAACCTCTGTAATTCCCTCATGCTCCCTGTTGGAAGAAGGCAAAAGAAGAAGAAATGACAAGAAAACAGACCTCGCATCGAAAGAACATTATATAATGTACAGCAATTATACAATGGTATATATGTATATAACAGTATAAAATTAACAACAGTTTACATTTACAGTCTAAGGTGTATATGAAACATGATAGCATCTGTAAGATATTTCATTATGTATATGCAAATATTCCAAAATCTGGAAAAAAAATCCAAAATACGGAATTCTGGCACCAAGCATTTCTAATAAAGGAGGCTTAACTTGTATTAACTTTATTATATCTTGCCCTTCTTCCATAACTGGAGCTTAAGAATATAACTAAAGAGAACAAATTACTTTGTTAATATGTGGTCTAATCATCATTGTGTTTAGTTGGAAGTAACGCCCAGTAAGTATGCATAGAACTGCTCCTTTGCTCCTTCAAAAAGGCAGCTACGGCAAACTAACAGAAGCAAACAAGCAGTATTCAGGAAGAAGAATTCACTGTGTTGCTTGTACTAAGTAGTTGCCGTAGATATTCCTAGAAGATACTTCCATACTTTTGAATAGTGGCAGAATTCTTCCTTAGCACTGTCTTAATTTTCTTTGTTCTAGCTCATGGTATTGAATTTAAATTACATGTCATGGATGACACTGCTTTGTCACTTGGAGCAATAGATGTTTCTTACTCATCATCTTCATCGGAGTGTACTGTCTCAAGATGCAAACATTCCAGTGAAGAATGGGTAAGTAAAATAAGCTGATTTTTTCATTTCCTTAAGTAGCAAGTTGTAGGAAGGCACAGGTGTGAGGAAAATCAAAGCCCGTGCCTCTGCTGATTTAGGGGAGAAAATCAAGAATGAAACATAATGTATTTGTGAAGGAGTTTTCCAAGGATATAGTTTTTCCAGAGGCTCTGCTAATTGAGGTTCTCTGTTCATAATGTAGCCAGCCCTCACATTCCATTGATTTGATTATTTGCAAGTTTGTCCAGTCCCTGCTCCTCCCACCTCAAGTGCTTCTTTCTAGGAGAACCTTGCCTTTTGGTGGCTTCAGTGAGGCTTCACAGCGTTTCAAAAACCTGCCTCTGGTCCTCTTCTTCCTCCACCAGCTGCTGCTTGGCCAGCTAAGTGTCCTATGTCAGTCTCCACTCATTACTTACTTCCAGGCAGTAAGCATAGAGTCATAAAGTCCAACACTATTTCCAAGGCAAGGGAGTGTCCAAGGTCAGTCAGAGCATTCATCAAAGTGTCTGGCAGGGTAGTGGAGAGGAAGGACATCAGCTATACAAGTCTGAAGCCTAGTGCAGCTGTGGCTTGATTAATTGTTGCTGGTTATACATTCTGAGAGAGCAATGGTGGGTCTCTTTTTGCTGTCTGCACTCTGCAAAGCTGGGTACAGGTAAGTGCTCTTCTATGTCTGAAGAGGCAGGACTCTCTGCTGGAGCTGGCACTGCCCCCGTTCTGTTTCTGACACTGTAACCTCTTCCTGTGCAGCAGGTCCCGGCATGCCCCCTGTTTCAGCCTCTGGCATGCCCCATGTTTCAGACTCTGAGTCAGAGTCCATGTTCTGGGACCAGGGCATGACACTAAGGACAGCTTCCAGCTGAGTTTCTCAGCACCACAAACCCTCTCCTGATGTCCCCCACATACTCAAGGAAGGAGATGGGCAAGAGAGAGGACGTATAGGGCCAGCATACCAACCCACCCCCTTTGCCTCTCCTTTCCTGACCTGTTGTGGACCCTGAGTGCCCGCTGTCTCAAACATGTTTCAACCCCCTTCCCACAGACATACATTTTGATATTTGCATTTTTTTCTACTTTTTCAAGGGTCCTGTGCTCTTAACCCTAGCAAATGTGGAGGGCTAATTGTACTTTAGTGTCAAACAAGACTAAATTCAAGTATTTAGGAATAAGTTATACATAAAAGATGGTGTGGTACCACAGTGAATGTCTCATTTTTATAGGAAGGAGCTTTAAAAACATTTGTGGAAGGTAGAAATATTTCGTGCACTACCTCGGAGTACAGGTAGAAATCAGAAACAGAAGTTGGAACCAGGCATGTGGAATAATGAGTAGATGTACCTGGGTGGAGCATAAAGATAATCATGTAGTAGAGGAGGCGATGAGGATAGCAGGGTAGGAAAAATTGAATTATGCAGTATTCAGGGTAAGAAGCATCTTCAACCTGTAATTTGTGAAGATTTGGAGATCTGGACAGAGATGGGAGAAGAAAGGATTAGTTTGGCAGCCACTCTGGCTCTTTCTGAACATAAGGACAGATTAGGACAGATGACACAAGAGCCTTTGAAGGAAAACATCTTTTAGAATAGATTGATCATTGCAGATAATTTTCACCATGGAATTATTGGAAGGATAGAAGTAAGACTTACTCCAAAATTGACTTGCAAAATTGCCAGTGGTGGAAACATAGTAGTATACGTAGGAATGTAATTATTATAAATGCTCTAATTCAGTGACTTTTTAGAAAATTGAAGTAAATGTTAGTCACATCTTGTTGTTGCTTAGGTTACTAAGTTTCTTCCTGTATTGTGTGTTGTATGTGACATTTTATAGGTTTTTGGTATTGTTTTCAACTGTTTGTGTATTTGTGTATATTTCTGTGTGGACTGATACAGAGTTTTAATTCCAGGCTGGTATGCTCCAATGATATTGGGCATTCTTGCTTTATGAGGCCAGTTTTTTGCATGTTTGTATATAACTAAGCCTCATGGGAGTTCTGTGATACTTCTAATGGGTATACATAAATCTGAAGTGTACACAGGATTGTGTGGTGCTTGATTGGTTTTCCTGACATTAGACTGGCTATTTCCTTCATGGTACCTTTTCTCAAATGTAAGAAAATATCGCCTTTCTCAATACATGAAAGTTTAATGAGAATTTTGAATACAAAGCTCTGTAGCCTGTTTTAAATAAAATTTTATATTTAAAAGCTGAATATTATTTATGGACAAATGATTAGAATGACAAATATTTACAGTGTTACATTGCTTAAGTATGGAATTGGCTAATTAAAATAGCAGTAATCTTATTATAGTTGACTAACTATTGTATCTTAAGATTTTTATTTTGCAACCATAAGCATGTTTATCCAGAAGTAGGTCTCACTGAACTCCTTGGGATTTACTTCCCAATATGAGGATGTTCTATTGCCCCAATATGAGGATGTTCTATTGCAGCCACTTTTCTAAACCTAGAAAATCTTGAAGCATGCATACTTTCTGTCAGTGGAGTCTGGGGATTTTGGGTGTTTGAAATTTGGTGTGTTTTCAAACAGTCAGTTGTAATGTTGCATCATACTTGATTAAGTAATGCCCTTTGGCATTTTAGAGATTAACATGGCTGTTAAAGCTTAACAAAGCAGTTCTGTACATACCTACTCAGAAGTAAGTTCTAGCAAGTTCAGGGTATTTACTGTATAAGAGTGAAACCTATGTCCAGTTTGTTTCAATGGGAGGGCTCATCATGCATATGAATTTCCTTTGTAGTCATTGGGATTCAATGTCTGTTGTTTCACATACAGAGAGTACACAGGAAAGAGATCAAGGCCTTTGATTGATATATGCTATCTTTATTTTATTATCTCTTTTTTTAGGGTGAATGCAATTCTAGACCTACTGTCTTCCGATCAGCTACTTTAAAATGGAAAGAGACACTACTAGGCAGAAAGAGGCCATTTGTGGGACGCTGTTGCTACACATGCACTCCCCAAAGCTGGGTAAATTTTATTATGTTAGTAACAAACTGAAATGTAATTGCCATGTCATATTATTCAAATAGGTGGCTCAGTTTCACAGTTAAGGTAACTGTATACTCATCTTGTAATGTCTACTCTAATAGTTCACTTTTCAGGTTCTGCTTATTAATATAATTTAGTGCTTCATGCTCCTGTATTAAAGGCATTGTAGTTCATAATTTTCCTGCTATTATGAATTTCTATGGTTGAAAATGGAAGAAATACTGTTTTCTCACATGTTTCTCTTTTTCCTTCCAGGACAAACTATTTAATCCTAGTATCCCTTCTTTGGGCCTTCGTAATGTCATATATATTAATGAGACACACACACGGTAAATCATTTTTTGGGATACAGTTATTACTGTGGTTTATAATGTAGTCCTATGTGTTGCTCTCAACAATGTAAAAAGGATGGAAACTAACGTACCTTAACCTTGTGGTTTTTCTGCAAGAAACTTCTGGCTAGCAACCCTAGTCTGACTGGAGGATCTGTAGGTGGCCTCCCCTCAAAACTCCAAATCTTTCCAATTGGAAAGGCGCAAAGAGGAGGGAATAATACTGGTATTCAACTGGAAAGGCAGGATTGTTATTGTCCCCAGTGCCTAGCTTTTAGTCCATTTTACCAAAAATGGAAATCAGGAAATCAAATCAAACGAGTACAATTAAACCATAAAATAGATTAGTTAAAACACAAGACAAATGAAAAGCACTTTAAACACGTCAGTAAGGGGGAGCATTAACCCACCCAGTAAAAAGCTTGTTCTATAGTAGTTTCATTGCTAAATCCTGTTTAAATAAAAAGGCAATTGACTCCTGGCAGAGGAACAGCAGCGGAATGTGTGTCATCCAGTCCCCCCTTGGTAGGAAGTTTTAGAGCCAGGCAGTGATCCCCATGAAAGTCCTTCCTTGTCTTTGAACCAGAATTTTCTCTCAGGGTAGTGGGACCGTGAGAAGAGCTTTCTCAAATGCTAGGTAGGTTGCTATGAAAGAATATGGTCTTTCAGATCGCCAGGCCTCAAGTTAACAGGCCTCTATTCTGTCTTCATTCCCCCACTGCCACTTGTGGAGGGTAAACTGGGAGCCTTGAATGCCCCCCAAAAATCCAACAGTTGATCAAAAAGAGTGCAGGATGACCATTGCTCTTCATTTGCCTTCTCAACTGTGAAACTAAATCGAGTGGTTAGAAGTGGAGATGGAAGTAGACACAGCTGAGCTTTAGCTGAGTGTGCCCAGACTACCCTTTGCTCCATGGAGAAAGACAGTGGGGAAGTGAAATGAGCTCCCTGGCTGATGTGTCAGTTGCCAGTATTGTGGCCTGGAACTCTGGGATGTTAAGGAGTATGGTCCCACTCTTTGATGTCATCCAGCCCACAAGGGGTTGGGGAGGCACCCCTGGTCTACAGAGTTGAATTTGCTTGCCTCTTAGTGCAGGTGAATTATGCAAGTAGCTAAGAATGGATTTATGAGAACGTGTGGTGTACTCACTGGAGAGTTACTAACACAGGGTGTGAAAATTGTCAGTCTCCTAAATTCTAAGGATCTTAGTAAACAGAGAGTCCTGTTGACTTGAATAGCTAGATAAAGCTTGCTGTCAACAAAAGGAAAAAGGAATCTGCAAATTGTGTCTGGTTGTGGTAGGCAGTTACTGGTTTCTGTTAGTTTGCTGTGAAGTCCAGTCCTGCCATGCTACAGCAACAAATGCAGGTGTTCATCAAGGCAAACATTGGTTTGGTGCATGAGTGAAGCAACATGTAACTCAGCCTTTATCTAGGTTAATGGACACATTTTTTTTCAACTTTTCTTTTCTGATTCAATACCTTTTGTCAGTTTTCCTTTCACATTTTAAAGCTTTATATTTTGACACAGTTTTCGTAATCGAGCTGTAATGTGTAATCTACATCTCTGTTGAATTATTGTTTGTTTATTTATGTGGAGTGTTGCTGTTTAAAGTGCTATTTGTCTAAGTGTTTAAACAAAGCTAGCAATTAAAATCACTTCAAAGAGAAACATATCACAACTGAGTCCTTCATCACTCCTTTCTTATTTGTTTAGTTCCTCAAAGATAAACCTTAGAAATGGTCATCAGAACTTAGAACTATTTCAGTGAGGAGTCAGCAGCTGTGCCTCTCCCAGATGTTGCATTATAATTCACTTTTGCTCTAACCAGTAGTGAGGAGTTGGGGTAGCTGCAATCCAATAGCATCTAGAGGGCCACTGTTGCCTTGTTTCAGACCCTGAAGTTCAAAATGTGAGTGAGTTTGTGTACTTGAGAGAGAAATCAAGCTCACGACAGATTGGCATTTCCTTCTGTTTGTTTATAGTCTAGAACACGAGCTCCAGTTAGTGAACAATAATTGGTTCAACCCTCAGGTGATCTTTCAGAGTTACTTTCTAGCTTCCTTTATTTTATTGGCTTCTGACTTTGACCTAATTATCCAGTCATCATTATCATCTCACATCTCTCTCTGCCCTGAGACTCAAGGCAGCTTACAGAAGTCAAAACAGATATAACTAAAAGTACATGTTAAGCAGAAGTTAAAAATATAACTAAATTCTCAACAGAATTAAAAAGGATTTAAAAGATGATCCTTAAAAAGAGGACACAGTTGGCCTTCCACATTTGTGGGTTTGACTTTCATGGATTTGATTATTCACAAGTTTATTCAACCTCGCTCCCCTACCACGCTTCTTTTCTGGGGGAGCCTTCTTTCTTGGTAGCTCTGGTCATGCTGTGTAGTGCTTAAAAAACCTGCCTCTGATCTTCCTCTTTCTTCTCTGCCAGCTTCTGCCAGCTGAGGATAGTTCATAGCCTCATTTCTCACCACCACAAACCCTCTCCAGATGCCCCTCCCAACACTCAAGGAGGGAGATGGGCAAGAGAGAGAAAGTATAGGCCACCATGCTGACCTACCCCCTTTCCCTGACTTGGTTTTTCCACTCCTGTTCTTCCCACCATGCCTTGGCACCCTTCCCATAGCATACACACACATTTTAATTTTTATGATTTTTCCACTTTTGTGAAACCTAGCAAATGAGGAGGGCCAAATACAACAATTATAGATGGTAAAACACATATAGATAACATAGCACAAATTGATGCAAGCATCAGGTCAAGGCCCATCGAACTATGGATTTATTGTTATATGCATATTACTTATTGTTATAATTTATTTAATAAGTTATTTTATTAATAAGTATTAATTTTTGTTTTGAAATTTGCAAATGAAAATTGAAAATTACAAATTTGTAATTTGATATGTTGGGGCCTTCACTTTTGTGGGGTAAGCGTCCACAGATTTCATTATTTGTGGGTTATTTTTATTTATTTATTTTAAAAAATCCTATTATAGTTGCCCTTGCCACAGAAAAAATAAATTCTCTCTAGAAGTCTTTAGATCATCCAGTGTGACTCTGTGGCCCACTTGTACTGGAAGTCCTGGAGGTCCTAGAGATTCCTAGAGAAGTGTTCTCAGGTTTAAAAAACCACAGTGTTTGCTATTTTTATTTTTATTTTTTTCCACTTTCACAGTATTCTTGCAGCCCTAACCCTACCCCCCCCCCCCATGAAAGTGGAGAGCTGACTGTAATATATTTAATATAATACGTTAGATAGTAACCTATTATCTAACAAAAGAAATAGTTAATACAAAAATAATTAAAATGAGCATGACTGCCTCTTGCATGCGTGTTTGGTACTTACTGCTATTCAGCTATAAATGTTGTCCATTTTTGGCATAATCCCACCTAATGTAAGTTATTTTTGTACTGCCTGCAGAGAGTAGAGGTAAAAGATGGTATATCATGCCAGAAACGGATTACAAGTAATAGGAAATGAAGCAGTCAGTGTGAGAGAAGTGAAAAATCTTCCCTAGGGGTTTAGTTGTGTTTATGGAGAATAAAATTTTCAACAAATGGCAATTGCTTAGATCCTAAACATGGGTGAAAAGATGTGTTTCCTTGGTGTTCTAGGATATATATTCATAGACTACATATCTAACAGTTGTATTAGACAGAAGAATATGGGTAAGAGGAAGTCTTGACAGTAAGTTATGATGGTTTCATTGACATGCCTATATCACCAAATTGCAGGGAATTCTTAACCTCAGTTAAAGTTGCTTTAAAAGTTCCTACCTTGTATTTAACAACAGCAGCAACAACAAAATGTGTAATTAGCTTCTTAATGTGGCTTCTGCAAAGCTATTCATTTCAAACCAGCCCTTCTTCAATTTTTGCATCATTTCTAAATGTGAACTCCTGCCTGAAAAAGAGCAGTATGCGCTTCCTTGCAGCATTTCAGACAAGAGCTACAAAGTACTATATTTTTGCAGCAATGCAAGAAAGTTTTTTTTTCTTAAAGGTTTTTTTTTTTTGGAAAATAAATTTTTTTGTTCATTGGGGTTCACTGGGGTTCACATTTTTTTAGTTTTGGAAGTTCTTTTTTTGGCACTATTTTAGAGTGCTAGGGAGTCATTCTAAGAGTGCTATCAGTATGGTTTCGCAGTGTGATTTTATCATGGTAAGACAGTAAATGTCCTGGGTTGGAAATTTTTGCAGGAAAGTCAGGTAGAATAGGGTAACACCATCTTACAAATGGTTTTGGAAGGATCCTCCATCATCTGGAGCAGATTTTCAGGAGATTTCAAGTGAAGGTTGAATCTGCGGAAAGCTTGACACAAGTGGAAGGAGCCTTTTGTCCTAGTCAGCAGAATGTTGGTCAGGAATTTCATAGAATCATAGAAATGTAGAGTTGGAAGAGACCACACGGGCCATCCAGTCCAACCCCCTGCCATGCAGGAACACCCTCAAAGCACTCCCGACAGATGGCCATACAGCCAGTGCTTAAAAATCTCCAAAGAAGGAGACTCCACTACACTCCGAGGCAGCATATTCCACTGCCGGACAGCCCTGACCTTCAGGAAGTTCTTCCTGAGGTTCAGGTGGAATCTCCTTTCCTGCAGCTTGAATCCATTGCTCCTTGTCCTGGTCTCTGGAGCAGCAGAAAATAAGCCCACTCCCTCCTCTACATGGCATGCCTTCAAAACTCCCTACTCTACATGGCATCCCTTCAAAATTTGCTGCAAAGGCATGAGGCTTTGAAAGGAAGACCATGTGAGAAGTTTCTCTAACTGGAAAAAATTAAGCCTGTAAGCTGCCTGTGACTAGTCCTTTCCTAAAAAAACCAATAGGTTAACAGGTAACTTGAACGCACATAATATCAGTAACATAATAATTTATGCAAACTTCCAGATGTGTATGGTTCTCATAAATTTAGAGTTAGGTGCTGTTAGCATGTCTGGTAAGACCCAGCTTTATATCTCCATGTTCAATAAATTATTGAAGTGTAGTGATATCATAGTTGAAGATTTTTATTCATTCATGCTAGGTAAGCTTTGTTGTATCTAATAGAGAAACAGTAAACATTAGGACATTTAAGTTCAGCAAGCAGGTGACAGGAAGGTAGATCTGTGGAAAAAGGTTCCAGGAATCAAGAGGCTTCTACAGCATTTTTCTGGCTTCTGTGATTTTAGCAGATATTGCATCTATACTTAAATATTTGTTTTAGTGCTTATGTATTAGAGCAAGATGCTGAATAGTGCAGTCATAGTGATATATCTGTTTAGATGTCATGTTTGTGGTGGCCGTGTGCCTTAACTATAGCTCTGAAGAATGGGAAGAGAAGACAAAGTGCTGGAGCGTCAGTGTTAATGGATGCTTTTCTGGCACTATGTTTTTGGTTTTTTTTAATAGAGAACTAATTATTTTGACAGGGGTCAGAAACTGAGCCTATATTTGAACAGCCTATACTTGGAGCTTGACCAAAGTTGATCCTTGTTATTTCTGTTGGTCCCTCTTTTTGGAGTTTGCTGGTTTGTGATGACTTCTTTGACAGTCATTTAACTTATCAGATTTATGATTTTAAATGATTCTGTTGATTTTTGAGAAATATATCTCTCATTAGCTATCACATAGTATATTAGATTGACTGTTTTTGTGAAGATTATTGTGAAAATTGGCTGATTTTTAAAATGAAAAGTGGTATTTTAAATAAAAAGTTTAAATTTTCTGGGTTAGTTTAAATAGCTGATTTGTGTTACTGCCAAGATACAAGAATTGTTAGCCAATTAAACATTTTTCTTTTAATTCATTAAACTTGAATAGTATGCTACCAACACAAAAAGTTGGAATTTTATTGAGAAACTGAAGGAAGTATGAGATAATTTATCAGTTTGATAAACAGAAGCTTGTGCTTACTATACAAGGAAAAGGAAGATAGCTTTCATATTTTCTTGATTGTCTTTTGTAATATCTACACGCAATAGAATCAAGCAAGCTCTATTCTCAGCCTCAACAGTGTAGAGTCAAGCCTTATAGAATGAACACTCTCAGTTGTGGATCTAATATAGTTAAGATTAGCAAAATAATCTTTTGGATGAGAATTGTTCTAATTTGACTTTTGTTAAATTATCATTTAATTTAACAGGCACAGAGGTTGGCTTGCCAGGCGACTTTGTTATGTCCTTTTTGTGCAAGAACGAGATGTTCACAAGGGTATGTTTGCAAATAATGTGACAGAAAATGTTCTGAACAGCAGCCGGTAAGTGATTAAAAATAATTTTTAATTAGTGAAACCAAAATTCTCAATATTTTTGTCCAAGTTAGGATTTCATGAATTCTTTTCCCCTATCCTCAAAACTTGCAGGCAACTGCATGGAAACATTTATGCTTCTTTCTGTTGATGTGAGATGAATGACATAGTTGTACCTCATCCTTCTAGCATGACCACCTATTGTTTTCTCTGTGCTGAAGGATGCCAAAATATTAAGACCTTAAGTCAATATATTTATTTCTACTTTGTGTATGACTGTGTATTTTCTCTTCACCATGAAAAATGGAGACATACTGGAAGTATAGTTGAAAAATGCCCATAAAATTGTTCCAGCAAATTGTTCTGCTTTTTATAGCTAATAGGTGTATTGAGTTATGGCACTTCTTTGGTGTGCGAATAGCATTTAAAAAAAAAAAAAGGCAAAGCAAAGCAAAACCACATTAGCAAAAGTAGTAGAAATCTGGAGCTAGTTTTAAAGTCCTCTGTATTATTTGTAACATGCAGAGTACAGAATGCTATTACAGAGGAGGCTTCAGAAATGTCTGCAATGGGTGGCACTGGTCAGCTGGACCCTAAAAACATCAGCAAGGTCAAGAAGAAAGCTAGAAGGATTCTTCAAGAGATGGTAGCAAATGTGTCTCCTACTTTGATCAGGTAATTAAGTTAGCTTTAGTTACAAATATATCTTAATTGGTAATAGTTTTTAGTGCTAAAGCACAGTTTATATTCACAGAAAAATTGTTGACTTTTACAACTTTTAACCTCAGTTATCAGTGTTTCAAGTTGAACTCAAAGAAATGTTATTTGTCTGTATAACATATTTTTAATCTATCCATCTATATATTTTAACACACACACACACACACACATGTATATGTATTTATATGTGTGTGTGTGTGTGTATGTTGGCTATATAAACATATTATAAAATAATTAATAATATTAGAATGTGATGCTAATACTAGTGAACTTTTCAGTGAAACAAAACCCAAACTTAATAGTTGTATGCTGTCAGTCAAATGTTATCTTTTATTTAGGCCTGAATGGGATTGGAACCTATTGCTTTTATATAGGGCCATAACCATTATTTCTTGCAGATTTCAAAGTACTTCTATATGCTTAATTTGTGATCTATATTTTAAAAGTAGCAGGTGCCTGTGTTTGTGTATCTTATAGGCTATACTGGTTTGTTCTGCATGAAACTAAAACATATGTATAAAATTCTTATATAGCGGTTCAACTTTTATTGCCCTTTTAGGTTAACAGGATGGGTGTTACTGAAATTATTTAATAGCTTTTTTTGGAATATCCAGATTCATAAAGGCCAACTGGAGATGGTGAAAGCAGCAACTGAGGTAATGAAATTGTTGGAACAAATGTGAGACACTAAGCAATTTTTTAATGTAACTTGCTGCAAAATCCAGGTATCTTAGTCAGCAACATATTTGTAGCAGGATATTTTGAGCTGTGCAAGGGCTGAATAGTCAGCAGTAATGGTTCTACTCATGAGTCATTCCTGTAGAAGCAGAGATTTAGGCAGAGGATACTTCAGAAGTAAAAGAGGATTGAGTAGAATTTTTTCCTTATTCAGCTTAGTTAATCAGTAAAGAGCTGATAACAATAAGTTTATAACTTTGCCAGCCTCGGCTCACGAAGAAGTATATTGCTTCAAACTCTAGATGTTAGATTTCCATGACTGAATATGCGTCATTCAATTGAATTGTGAAAAAAATATTTTTTACAGTAAAAATTATGTCTAAAACATAATCCTTCTGACATCCAATTTCTTTTATGGAACAGTATTATTATTTTGTAGAGAGGACCATATGAATGCCTCTCCCGGGGTACAGTCCTAATTTGGGCTTACAACGTGAATAACAAGTAGGCCTGTTTGTACTTCCCGTGGAATCATCCAGTTTTGACTGACATCAACATTCCATACTATGTGTGAGACTAAAATGTTCAGAGGACACCTTTACCAATTCATTGAGTTGGCTCAACCCCTGAAGTAGGGTCTATCACTTTCCGAATCAAGCTGTTCCACTGCTGAAAAGCTTGTTTCATCAGCTTCTGTGTGCACACCGATGATAACCCAGTTAAGTGTAAAGCCTTTCATAATAAAGGAAAAGTTTACGGTAGCTGCTGATTTCAGATAGTCTGGTTTTGATCAAGAAACTGGGTCAGTACTGTTAATACTCCTCCTCCCTACTCCTATCTCCACTGGAATAGGACAGCAGAACATTTCATAGAAATGTGAAAGCAAGACTGCCATTTTTGTTTCATTTCCAGTATCATTTGGGCTTCACAGGACCCTTGCAACAACTTGCTAGAATAAGTTAATAATATTAACAAGCTGGACTTCAGTCTGGGGAGAGGTCAGTGCAGGCCAAATTCAGTTTATTTAATCACCTGTTTGTGGTATTGTCTTGGACTGATGTCTACTTGTCATAGTGGTGAAATATCTATTTGAATGTATTGTTTACCAAAAGCAACCTCTTGGCATCTAGTTCGTTCTACATATTGTCTATCAATAATTTGCTATATAGTTTTAAAAAGCACTTGTCTAAACTGTATGTTGGCATATGTGTTCGCATATAATTGTGGCAGGTGAAAATAAAATTCTTGGGATTCTTGTCAACATTTAATAATGCAAGTAAAAGGTGATACTTAATCATCCGTTGATGAATGGGGCTCTTGGATGCTTCTCATTCATATGGTTGCCATAAACTGACTTGATGGCAAATAACACTATCAACAAATTGTTTGTTATTTGTACTGTGACCTTGTTATCTAAAATCTGTTGTTCTACCTGCTTCCCCTCCCCAGTTGTTCACAGTTCAAATGTTGGAATGAAGAAGAGAAAATGAAGAGTATATTAATTGCCAAAAACTTAGTAGAAATGTATGTTCAAGACAAATAATTATATTTGAAAAGTAAAAGATGTGTTGGAGTATATATGTGCAGACACACGCACAAACATACATAATATCTTGTTTTCTTCTTTATGCAGCTAAACTTGCCTCTTATCTTCCTGCCGGTTCACAAATCTCATATTGACTACCTGCTTCTCACATTCATTCTTTTCTGCCATAACATCAAAGCACCTTACATTGCAGCGGGGAATAACTTGAGTATCCCCATTTTCAGGTAATAATTTGTATTGGTGTATATTGTCATTATGTCAGTATCAGCCGTACTGATGATCTCACAAGCCCTAGAGAAATTAATATCTGTATGTGGTTGAAGAGAAGTCTTGTCAGCTTAGCACACGGCATCCTGGTGGCTGTGTTCTTATTTAGTTTACCCATAGAGAGCAACTGTTGTATTAGTGTTGTTGTGGTACATGAATGCTGTTATATCTTATGCTGTATTTTTGTACATTTATTAATACATTTTCACCCAGTTATTTGTAGCGCATACCACTAGTAGGTCACAGATGCTTGTTTTCAACTGCATCAAAAGGAAGGATCCAAGAATTCAGTTTGGCTCCCTGTATCAATTCCAGTAGCACTTGGCAAAGCCTACTTTTGCCCTTGATTTCCCCTGGTGCATCGGACTGTTTATGTGTTCAACAACAGTGAGGCTGGTTGTATACTGTGCATGTAACAGCTACTGTATAAAAAATTAATAGAATGTTTATGATAATTCATAATGAAAGGACTGGAAAATGTCACAGCTGTAGAAGGTGAGGATCAGATGGAATCAATTACAGTCAGCCCTCCACATTTGCGGGTTTCGCTTTTGTGGATTTGATTATTCATGGATTATTTGCTGTCCCCTCTGCTGCCTCCCTGTGCCATTTTTTAGTAGGGACTGCAAGCCTTGTGAGACTGAGAAACTGCGAACAAAGGTGGTGAGTCCCTATTAAAAACAATGTGGGGCAGCAATGGAGGTGGCCACTTCTGCTTTGTGAATGAACCCTGATGCCTTAAAGGAATCCGTGGTGATTTGAATATGATGATCATACTTTTTTGTGTGTTAAATATGGTTTGGGAGGGCCTAGAGTTATTCAGGTTTTTTTGACTTTCACAAGAGTCCTGTGCCGCTAACTCTAGTGAATGTGGAGCGATGACTGTACTTCATAAAAAAACAGATTAGCAGATTGGTATTGAGCTGATGAATCACATTCTACTTCCATGTAGAAATGAGACTAAATAATGTAGTTTGTAGTTCCTTCCAACAATGAAGTTCCTCAGTTATTAAACTGTATGTTGTCTAATACAAGTTTAGAAGTCATTTCAAATGAGTTCAGAAATTTAATTATCTTACAGCAGTGTAATCTCAGTAATGGTATATAACATAGTCAATAGATTAGTCATCTAGAACAATCTTAATTATAGAAGAACATGGTTTTCTTAAATTCTGTATTAGCCTTTTATTCAGTGTTATTTGTTACAAATCAATATACAGAGTACAGATCTTGTGCCACAAAATGTGAGACTATGTCTCAGTTGTGTGTGAGGGACATTATATCAAAAATTGTGTGCCTTGATTTTCTGTCTGTTGTTGTTGCTGGTGATACTGATGATAATGATCTGACCTGTTGTGATTGCTAGCATTGTACGACTTACATGGAATTATAAGTACCTATATTTGTTTGTTACCATTTCAATGAATACTTCACTGATGTACTAGTCTAATTAAGATGTCAGTATCTGTTTTTTCACTTTTGTGGTTTTAAGGCAGTAGGTTGGAAAGCAAATCTAAGACAAAGACAACGATATTTTTAGGCAGCATGGGTTATTTCCAAGAAGAATCACAGAGTCCTTCCTGAGGACAGTTTGTGAGGCCTGAATCCTATTGTTAATCCTTACTAGAGCAGAAGTATAGTAACAGTCGAATTTATGTTAAGTGTTGATTTAGAAAGATACAATTGGGACTAACAAAAAGAAGTAGGCTTGAGTCTATCCACCCTTGTAATAGGGGAGTAATTGCCAACAGAAGTGTTTGTTTCATGTAGAGCTTTGAGTCCTGTGTAACCCACTTAATATCAGTGATTAGCTAATCCGTTGTTATGCAAGTTATAAGCAACCATTACTATAGTATTTACACACCCTTCAAGAAGTCGTTCTGTAGATAGACTTTAATTCTTACTCTATTGCTCACAGAGTTCATGTTGTAGAGTACATATTGCAATGATTCACCTCTGTTGGTGTGATGTATTAAATTGTAGGTATTGCTCATGAAAGTAAAAATAGAAGCTACAAATCACATGTTCATTTTGTAAAATTGTAAAGATTGTAGCTTGCTTAAGGCTTGCAAAGAGTAATCTTTTGAAAACTTATAACAGATCATTAAGACATCTATGAGTATTGTGACATAAATTAAGAAGGTGGGAAGAAATAGAAGATTTGTCTTATAGGATTATGGCTTAGTAATGGCCTCATTACTTCTTTTATTTATATATGATGATGGAAGCTTGATCTTACACCTATATTTAGTGTGAAATTAAGAACCATCTGGCAGAATAAACATACCCTTGTCTGGGTGAATCAGTAGAGATCTTTAGTACAAGACAGTTTTAATTATGAAGTTGCAGTAGTAAAACTGAATTTTGGTTTATTATGGTGTATGCTTTTCAGGGGCTTGAGAGAAAAGGTATTTATGAACAATTGAAGTCCAAATTATACTACAGCAGACTTTAAGCAGGGGTCGTCAAAGGGCATCCCCAAGGCTGCTTTTGCTACCCCTGATCTCTCCTCCTCACTTTTTTTTGGACCATCCTTTTCCTGGCAAAAAAAAGTGATTGACTTTTTTGGAGCCCCAGGAAGTAGAAGTTCATCTTTTATGTCCCAGGGCTTGTTGTAACATCAAAAATACATTTTCCCCAAAAATAGGAATTCCAGGTACTTCTGGTTATGTGTTTTTAGTTTGTTTGTTTGTTTTGCACCATTCTTGACACCTCTGTTAGTCTGTGCAGTACTCGAGCAGGTGGTT
This sequence comes from Cyclura pinguis, assembly GCA_030412105.1. Lineage (NCBI taxonomy): Eukaryota > Metazoa > Chordata > Lepidosauria > Squamata > Iguanidae > Cyclura > Cyclura pinguis. The sequence goes on along the minus strand of CM059601.1, from coordinate 70,378,611 downwards.
AGTCCCTGGATCCAGTGAAGTTTCCCACCCCTCTCATAAAGGAATTTTAATATACCTTGTTGTGACAACTTTCTATGTGCTTATTTATTTATTTAATTTCTATCCTGCTGTTCTCTTGAGTGGCACCTAAGGCAGCTCACAACATGCGAATGCTTCCAAACAACAGGCCTTCATTGTTAACCACTTTGCTTCATTCATGGAATTTTACAGGGGAAACAGAAAAGAGTTATAGTCCTCCTTTGTTATCCTGCTGCTGCTTACTGTCTTTTTTCATTTTCACAAAAAAAGTTCTCTTAATGAGGAAAAGGTAGAATAGCTGTACAGTGTTGTTTGATTGGTGGCACTTCAAACCATCCATCTGAAAGCGTCCTCAGAGTTTTTAATTCCATTGCCAGCCAATGTTTTTTAGGGGTACCAGAGATAGAATTTAATTTCAGCTTTCAGAGAGAAGAAACTATAGGAGGGTCAAATGGTATTCTGTGTAATTCAGACTGTATACATTCTAGCTAAAATAATGTTATATTCTTACAGTTTTTAACATTGAAGTGACCCGTAATATATATTTTTCTACAGCACATTGATCCGGAAACTTGGAGGATTTTTTATTCGGAGAAAGCTAGATGAAAGGCCTGATGGCCGTAAAGACAATCTGTACAGAGCCTTACTGTATGTGGTATGTAGTGTTTATCTCTGCAACAGAGACAGGACACCTTTTCTGGCTTTAGTGGAAGGAATTTCAATAGAATTCAAGGAATAAAATGGAAAAAAGTGATACACTTGCTGGCTTTTAAAAACCTCTGACTGTATAGTCCCTATGATCTGTGGCAGTCTCATCCAGGTGCCAAAGGTAGGATTAAATCCCTTCTCCAAGCCTGGAGACAGACTTTGAACTTCAGCTCTCTTTTTCCCCCACCCAAGTGTTCAGGACTTCTCTGACATTGACAGAAGTGAAAAGGGGAAAATTAGGGTGTCAGTAGACAGGGAGAGGCCTAGAATCCACAGGATTCAAAGCCGTAGAGCTACTCTAAATAATTTCCTTCCCACTGCAAGTAGCAAGAAGGAAATTGCCAAAAACTAAAGCAAAAAACAGAGAGAAAAGCAGTCTATTATGTTGGTCCTTCACTTTTGCCTTGCTAGTAGGAATCTGTCAGGGCTTTGGAAGCTGAAAAAATGAGAAGCTTAAAGCTCTCAACCATCAATAATGACATAACATTTATAAATACTAAAAAAAAAAAGTATGTGTTGTCTATTGTGCCGTATAATTCTGTAAGAATATAAATGGAGAACTGAAAAGTAATTTACAGAAACTGTGATGACATGTTGTACTCTATGCAACATGTGTCCCACACAGAAATATCTGTACCTTAATTATATATTGAAACTATTTCTCATAGCTTGAATACCCTTAACTTGCACTGCTGCCGTCAGCAAATGTCAAGGACACCTATGATCTTTTAATACAGAAGGTTGTCCTTCTGTGCAACTGCATGTAATCGTTCTAAAACTAATGAGATCAAGGGCATGTGAACTAGAATTACATTACACAGAGCTGGGCTTGCTGCCACCAGTGTTGCTAGAAACCATGTAGGCTCCTTTTTGTGTCAGCTCAAATAAACGGGTTTAAAAGTTGAATACTTTGTATTCTTCTGCAACAAGATGACTTTCCAAAAAAAGCGAGCTTGAAAATACATAAAAGGAAGTAACTTCTCACCTTGGTTTTTTTGTCTTCAAGAAATTGTGGTTCTACATGTGTATGCGTATGTGTATGCATCGTAGACATAACTGAAATATTAATTCTTATTTCTTCAAACCTTGTGTTGTTTGGTGGTGATAAAAGGAAATCAGTACACTTCTATCAAGCTTTAATGTCCCAGAGTAAAAAAAGTCCAACTAATGTATTTGAAGAGATTCCCCAGATATACGAAAGTATATCACTAAGGAATATTGATGGCAATTGAACCATAGTGTATTGATGGCTAAACTAAAACATTAACCAACAATTCTCTAAATTGTTTTGTTTCGAGCCCCTAACAGTCTGCAGTATCATAATTGGCTGGATTAGAAATAGTTTGTAGAACAGAGAATGTGCATCATGTAGTTAAAAATGCTTGTCTCTTTGTTATATGGAGAGGTTCTAGAAGGAAAATGTCCAGTGCCCCAGAACCCACTCACCCACACCTGTCCATACATTTACATGCATGTATCTATTATGTAGAAATAGAACACTGAAATTGGTTCCCTGGCCTGACACTGAACCCTTTATAATACTTCTGAGAAGGGTTCAAGGAGGGATGGAAAGGGGGGAAAAAAACTTTTTGCACCTACCTGCCCGCTTCCATATGACGCCCGTACAGAAGCTGCCTGTTCCAAGCTAGCTGGATTTTTGAAAGTGAGTGTTCTCGTCAAGAACCTAAGAAGTACTTCAGAATTTTGTAGCAGGCCCTTGCTGTTTTCTGTGAAGTAATGCAAATTGCCTGTGTCTAATTTAATTTCATTCCTTCTTTTAAGCACGTCCAAGAGTTGCTTCGACAGCAGCAGTTCTTAGAGATATTTCTGGAGGGCACACGGTCCCGGAGTGGGAAGACATCCTGTGCAAGAGCAGGTCTCTTATCAGTGGTGGTGGATGCTCTCTATGTAAATGCTACTCCTGACATATTAATTATACCTGTGGGAATATCCTATGATAGAATCATTGAAGGTCACTACAATAGTGAACAGCTGGTAAGAGCTTCTGAAGTGTTATTGTTGTGCTCAGCAGATCTTAAAACATTTTGCTGGCAGCTGTTATTTTGAGACAGGATTATCAAAATTTCATTGGTAACATTGGTAACAAAATTTGGTAACATTTGTAACAAAATAAGGGCATGAGGGGAATATGCCATCAGAATAATTATTTGGGATGGAAAGCATTTGAAATTATTTAATTTGGAGGAAGCACTTGTACGTTTGGAGAGTGGATAAATTGGCACTGAATTTTGTTTTTCAGTATATACTAATGTGGTTTGGATTTATTTAATATTAAATCAATTAAAACCTTTTAAATTTTTATTTTTTTAAAAAAAAATTCATTGTTTTGTAGGGAAAACCCAAGAAGGATGAAAGCCTTTGGAGTATAGCCAGAGGAGTCTTTCGAATGCTACGGAAGAATTATGGGTGTGTTAGAGTTGATTTTGCACAACCATTTTCTTTAAAAGTAAGTTTGTATTATATGGCATAATTTCATATTCTAGCATATGATGAGAAGAAATACTTGATGCTATTTATGCCTTATGCGAAGAAGAAGAGTATTACATGTCTACATCTTGTACTGTTCAAGCAAAAGAGTTCTCTACCTGCTTCCACACTTTGAATCAGGGCCCATATGTAGCAGGATGCTGTATTGTAAATCCCCATAATTCTCACATTAGGAGGTCAAGACTGTGTGTATTTGCTCCATTGTTGGACGACATAGTCAACTGGAGATTGACAAACAGCTTGCTACTCGATCTGGACATCAATCTGGTTCTTTGAGTATTTGTATCCAAATCTCAAATGGATTTTGGCTCTTTTCTGGTGACAAGACACTATGTTCTTTTAGTGAGAGAGAAATGCTAGCGCATGTTGAAGTAGTGTTCAAGACAAAAAAAAAAGTCCTGACAGCTGTGGATGGGCAGTGGTTGTTTCAGTGCACTATTTCTGTTGAATTCTGTTTCAGATCTTTCTCAAATAACTGGTAGTGGTTGCCAGAAGAACCTTAGGTAGCAGGAGAGCAATTTGAGAATTGAGTAGGAACCTCCTAGCATCATTTTTGCTACCCAGTTGATGCTCTAAGCACCTGTGGCAGGCAAATAAGGAGCTGCAGATGTTCTTGGCCCCCAGACATGATATACTACTTTGGGATATCCATTTCTGATTTTGTTCACTGGAAAAAAAAATAAAAGAAGAAAAATAGTATGTGTTAAAAATAGCCATTCTGATTTAATGATAGGAAGCCAATCTACCTTGTCCGTGGGTTTATTACTGTGGGTTTTCAGCTCATTTAGTCTTGCATGCTTTAAGCACTGATTAGTTATTCCTGGGCTGGCTGTGGATGTCTTTCTATTGTTAGTTCTTTTTATCCTGTGCCTGAGGTTGTTGATGCAGCATACAATTCTTTCACAAGTTGAAGTTGGGGTAAAGATCGTGCTTTGTACCCAAGGCAGTGAAACTGTTGGCTCCTCCAGATGAGGCAAATAAGTTGCTGTACTTCGCGCGCGCATGTGTGTGTGAAAGCCTAATAACTGTTGCTTCAGACTGATTTCTAGCAATTCCCAGCACCAACCGTAACATTTTAGTCTGAACCAAAGGTGGGTTTATTTTTCATTCTGAGAGATATCAGAATGATATTCTCTGCTTTTTTCAAAATTTAGCACTGTAGTACATCAGTGAAATTGCACTCTTCCACTATAGCACTGTATAACTGTAAGATAAATTTTAAAAATTAAGAGAGGAGAAAATTTTCCCATCAAACCATAGTATCATCTCAGCAAATTATATCCTAATCTTTTATTTTTTAAAAAATCTTTGGAAGAGCCCTAGTGCAGATCGAAGACATCACTATAAACAGCACTTCCCCCAAAATAATGGAATAAGAGTATGCAGAGGTGACCAAAACTGGCAAAATCCAAAGAGTTATATTGTGAGATCTCACACTTCTTTAACCCAATCTAGAAGGACCTCCTCCTGGTACCAGGGGTAAAGCACCAGGGGTAAAAAAAATAAAAATCCTGAGGCACAGCACTGTGAAGGAAGACAGGCAGGTTTTTCATGGTCATTGTGAGGAAAATAGTGTCCAAGCAGCCTGTTTCTCCAGTGCTGGCTTTTGAGAGAGAGGTTTATGTTCATAGACCTAAAAACACCATAGGAACAGTAGTGATTTCTGTCTTACATGGCAGTGAGGTTGTAAGTCTGCTTCTAGTGTTAGTTACAACCCCAGAGTAGGAAAGGGACCACAAGGGCCACCTACTTCAGCCTCCTTCTGTGCATGAATACACAGCTGAAGACTCCTGAGAGGTGGCCATCCAGCCTCTTTCTAAAGAAGAAGGAGAGGCTACCACTTTCTGAGGCAGACTGTTCTGCTGTTTGGTGGCACTTCCTGTCAAAATGTTCTTCCAAAGATTTAGGGGGAGTCTTTTTCTTGTAATTTGGATCCTTTGGTTTGTGTTCTAGTCTCTGGAGCAGCAGAAAACAAGCTTGCTCCGTCTTTTATATGACACCCCTTCAAATATTTAAAGAGATGGCTGTCGTGTTTTCTTCCAGTCTTCTCCTGTCTAAGCTAAACATACTATTAAGCTTTAGTTTCCAAACTTTTCCCCACCCTAGTCTGGACATGTCTCAGCTCATCTATATCCTTGAATTGCAGTGCCCAGAACTGAACACTGTATTTCCAGTGAGGTCTGACCAAAGCACAGTGGAATAGTACTGTTGCTTCCCTTAAACTGTATACTGTGCTCCTTTTGATGCAGTCTGGAATTGTGTTGGCTTTTTTGCTGTTGCATCATACTGTTGACTTACTTATCTTGTGGTCTAGTAAGAACTCTTCTCACATAAATTGTTGTCATACCAAGTATCACTCATCCTATATTGGTGTGTGTGTCATTTTTCTTGCCTAGCTTAACATGTGCCCCTATTCAAATTACTTTCATTCACCTTGCCAGTCTGTTAATGTCATGTTGAATTCTGATTCTGTCCTCTTGGAACTGTAAAGGAGCTTCCAAGGCATTTCATAGTATGCATTGGTCTTACTTCATTTCCTTAAAGCTAAGGAGATGTTTTGTTAGCAGTGGTGTAGTGCTCAGAATATATTGAATACTGCTCAGACTGGATTTCCAGGGGGCTAACAATAGTTAACTCATTAGCATATAGTTCATTTGCCTTCATAAGTGGAAACAGTGGGAAGCTAGGTTGGCCACCTTCTACTTTTGCTGAAGTGTGAGAGAAATCTTTAAGAATGATTTTATGATCTTGGAAAAAAAGTTGGAGCCTGATAATATTTCAGCTATTAGAGATATGTAGGACATTTTTAATTAACATGGTTTCATTCTAGCTGTGCTGCTGGCAGGTAATAAGAAGTTTTGTATGCATAATTTAACAAGCCAGCAGAACATAATCCCCCTTTGAAAACTGAAAAAGGAGGTATTGTAATTAAGACCGTATTCACACAGATTCACACAGGGAGAGCTTTAGAATTTTCCTTCTTCACAAGTCTGTAAGTGAGTTAATTTTATTGAAGCAGCAAGGTCCCATATTCTATAAAAGATTATTCACCTAGTGAATATCTTTCTTATTAAACCAAATTAAAATAACCAGTAAAACATGTAAAACTGCTATTATACCTGCTATTTCAATAAGTTTCAGAATACCACCCTGCAACATTTATAATTATTTAAACTATAAATTTGTTCATTCTGTGAAGCCATGAATGAATAGTGTTTAACTTTCTTTCCTTATAAAATTTGCTCAGTTGAACAGATTGTTTCATATTCAGCTTCACTCACTCAGTTTGATTGTAGTTCGTTGCCTTTCTGAATAATGAAGGTAATTTCTATACTGCCTGTAGTATATACTTATTTAACCTGATCTTGGATGTTTTCTCTGCTGCTCCAGATCTCGTGTCCTGATTCTCTCTCTCTCTGTGGCTTGCACACCTATCATTTCACCAATGAGTCTGTAGTGCAAAGAATGCCACAATATAACCGGGCAGGTTACTGCTTTAATTTAATTACCATGCTATTTGTTACCAAGGAAAGGGGTGAAAGCTGGGTCTGCATTAGTCAAGGGCAAAACTTTTCTACATGCTATCAGATAAAACTCCTAGCTTCTCCAGATAGGAGCACTAGCAGACATTAGTAACAAAGTTCACTGTCCAATCACTCATTACCTTGTCTTGCATGCTACAGGAAATTGTCTGTCCATTCTGTAAATATCCACGGGGCAGGGGTGGATAGACTAGGCTAGAAATTGTTTGACTTTTAAAAAGTTAATATTTCAAATACCTGACCTTGTAGAAATGCCCAGATTAGGTAAAGTTATGGTAAGGTTATATTCTTTGGAAGTAAAACACTTTTAGAAGTCCAGTCAAAAGAAAGCTGAGATATGCTACTTAGTAAATGCACCACACAACAACAACCGCAGCAATAATGCAGGGATCTTGTTGAATGTTGCTGTGTTACATAAATAGTAATCCACAGCTATGAAATACACTTGAATTAAAGTGTCACAAAAAAAGTGTGCTAGCTATTGCATTCTCCAGTACTCTTTATCAGGCAGGATGGTGCTATGAACAAGTGATATGGAAAAGAAGGAAGAGTCTTCTGAATAAATCTAAAAATTAAGCTAAATATTTGAGCCACGACATTCAGAGCCAGGGTGGACAACCAGATAAAGGTCGTGTAAGCCCCAGGCAGTGTGGTCAATATGCAGGTAGTAGAGAAGTTGTAATCCAGACAGAGCACACATTGCCTAGGATTTTATTTTCTAATACTTTTCCATTTCTGAAGCCTCCATTCCAGTCTTCCCCAACTAGTATTCTGCTAGATCTTTTGGGCTACAGCTCTCAGATTCATGAGAGTCAGTCAAACTTGGAAGTAGGTATCCACAACATCTGAAGACAGTTAGGATGCAAAAGGCTGTTCTATCTGGTTTGTACTGTTTTTTCTCAGTCTCAGGTCGCCAGATGACTATTGGACTGTAAATCCTGTGATGCTTATCCTGCTAATATAGTTCAACAACATCTGGGAACTCGATGTTAGACAAAACTGACCTGTATGCTAATAGAATGCTGTGTGTTAGTATACAACCTTTCTCTTTTTAGCTGCATATAGATATGTATGTACTTAAGCGAATGCACTGTGATTTTTTTTATGTGTTCATTTGTTGTTTGCAAGGCAGCTAGTGATGGGGGAGCCAGTCAACATAATTTAGTCTGAAACTGCCAATGTTTGTTCTTTACAGATGTTTTGCTTGTGTGTGCTAGATGCACTGGTTCTCTCAAGGCCAGTTCTCTTGCTTATAAAGATCCCAGGTGAATGCTAGCAACATGTTGAATAATTTTATATATTTACAGGAATATTTAGATGGCCAAAGCCAGAAACCCATCCCTGTGCCTCTTTCTTTGGAGCAAACCCTCTTGCCATCTATACTACCTTCAAGGTAAGAAAAAAGCAGTGAGAATATATTAACTCTTATATTAAATACATTTCTATTTTATTGTTCGTCTTTGTAGTTTTGTAACAACCACAGTGAACCTAATTATCACATTCAGTTTAAGCAAATAGCATCACTGAAGATCTATAGACCACTTTTACAGTATGCTTACTGTGCTTTTTTAATAGAGTGTTTTATAGTTAGAACTTAGCCAGTTTAAAACTCTTTTGGAATACTTAATAAGAATGACTTATAGTTTGAAAGCAATTTCCTTATGGCATAATACATCTGTAGTAACGTTATTGAGATAAAAGGCTTTATACAAACAACTAAGTAGCAGTGCTGCGCTAGTGGCATCTCATGCTGGAAGAAAGGAAGGATATAAATAAAATGAATGAATGAATAAATAAATAAAAAAACCTTACAGGCAAGCTTGATGAATATTTGTGCTTCAAACTGTCTTCCCAGTAAACTATTGCTCTGTAAAAACATAATGGATATTTTTTAAGTGATGTAATTTAACTAAGTTTGAGCTGTTCCAGTGAAATCTTTTAAGGAGAAACTGAATAGGTCATTCATCCTCAGTGATACATAACATGTTACCTTATTATAACCAGAATGCTGGGCTGATAGCCATCTTCTTAATACGTTTGAGATATATTGGTGATAATAGAAACATAGCATAATCAATTTGGTATGAGTGTATATTATTGTTAGTTGTACCCGACGTCCACATTTAATGCTACCTGGTAATGGCTGTCAGAAAAATCCAAGTCTGCCTTTTGAGTGAAACCTAGCTATTACTGTGTCATAATACAGAAAATGGTGTGGGAGCCCCAAAACTCAATCAAAATGCAATGGCTTTATTTTGCTCTAGGCAGATTCTGCTATCTGTGTATCCAAAGTCTGACTTGGGGGATATTGCTGATGTTTTGGAATAGGAATAGCAGACAGTAACAGTCTGCCTGTTTTCTTAATTTGTTTTCTAAAATACTATATTGCATTGCATTCCATTGCATTATGTTGTGTTATATGTTTTAGAGGAGCTCAGAGCAGCTTGTTCTCTTGAGACAACTTTGAAGGGTAATATGTGATGGGAATTGTTGCCTATTCTCAATATAAGAGAAAATAAGAGGAAATCATTATTTAAGATTTTTTGGTGTTTCTGTACTGGGATATAACATTTCTTAGAATTGTAAGGAGTTGGTTACTTTATTTTTCTTCAGGCCTAATTTCGTAGTACAAGAAGGTAGAGAAGTTGCACTTCCTGATTCCTGGGATATATCCTGTGAACCGTTGAGGAGACATGTGATAGCTAACTTGGCACAGCACATAATGTTCAGTAAGTAGCTGCTAGAGTACAGATCTTCCTTAGCATACTGTCTGCTACACTGAGCTTCATATATGACAGAATGTCTTTCTTCTGTACTCCTTCTTCTGAAACGCATGCATGTGGATGTGCACAGAGTGTACATTTTATCATTTTTTTCCTATAACGGTGGTCATTCAGAATGAACCTCTCAGTAAGAATTTCTGTTATTTGCCTATGATGTATTTCAGAGTCTTGGGTCTATTTTCTGAAAAATGTAGTCTCAATTTTAGTAATAATGCAAATTGCCACCACATTTTTTTCCTTTCTTTATAAGAACAAATACAAACAGGAAACAACTGGTCACTACAATAGGAGAGTATATCCCATGTAATACAGAAGCGAATCTTCATTAGATAATGGTCAAATTATACTATAGAGATAAAGGAGTTCTGCTGCAGATCACCATAGGAAGCATTTCCTTTTTCCATTTCCTTTTTCTTACATTGGGCAAAATAAATAAGAGGATATCAGTTAGCATTAAAGTTGTCTGTGTCTGTATGATAACAAAGATATTGAAATAGTTAAAGATTTTCTATACCTTGTCTGAACCATTAATCAAAATGGAGACTGCAGACAAGAAGTCAGAAGGCAAGTAAGACTTGGAAAGGCAGCCATAAAGGAAATAATGGAGATCCTCACTTGTGAAGATATATCACTAAATACCTAAGTTTGAATCATCTAGGCCATAGTATTTCCTATTTCTGTGTATGGATATAAATGGTGGATGGGGATTCATTTTGATGAGGAGACAGTCAGCTCATTCGAAATGTATTGCAATGAAGGAGAGTTGAGATGAATGGGCCTTAGAGCAAATTAAGCTTGAACTCTCACTCAAAGCAAAGATGATTAAATTGAGTCTGTCCTGCTTTGGACATATCATACAAGGATATGACTCATTGGAAAGGACAGTAATGCTTGGTAAAATAGAAGGGAGTAGGAAAAGAAGAAAGACTGCATTACAGCTGGATTGATACAATAAGCGATTCCATGGCTGCCCTGAGTTTGCAAGACCTAAGCAAGGCAGTTGAGGACTGGGGCTCTTGGAGATCTCCCGTTCATAGGGTTTCCACAACTGGAAATTGACTTGATGGCAAATAACATCAAAAAATATGATCCTTCAGCAATAACAAATATGATCAGAGGTACTGGATAAGTCTTTCAGACAATGCTAGATTCCCAATTCTTTTATACCAGTTCTCTAGACAAAAGGCAGAAGCCTCTTTCCATCTTCTTGCAGTTTCCACTGTCTGAAAGAAGGAGGCAGCTTCCTAGCTTCTGGTGTAAGATGTCACATTTGCTCCCTGAGAAGATATTTAGCCAAGGCTGTGTCAAGTTCAGCATTTCCAAATGACCCATATTTTCCCCATTTCCCTTTTTGACCTTTAAGCAGACTTAATGTACCACAGGAGACACCGATCACATATGCCAAAGTGTCATGAGGCTGACGTAGCTTTTCCAGCTTAAGTTAGAGCTGTGTCTTGTGTAATGTTCTAATCTAGTTGTGCTAAACTACCCTCTGTGAACTAGCTTTATTGCATTCTCCCTTTTATGTACTGAGACTGATTTTATGGGCTTTTTTCATGATCCAGGCAGCTTCTGTTATAAAAGGACTTTGCTTCCAAACCACTTTTAGGTCTTGTGTTGTGAATTTTGAAATTGCCAAAAATGATGTACAACTTTTATTACCCTTCCTTTTGATTCTGCACTATAGTTACAAACTGCTCAAAGTGAGATGACATGTGGGTTGTCTTGTTATTTATCTTGTTACACATTATTAAAGAAATTTATAATTTGATATATTTGTAACCACAGTCTAGTTTGTTCACACATATCCCAGATCATATTCACTGCTGAGGCAAAAACACCTGCCTGTGTCCCATCTGCTAGTTGGGGAGTGCATGAATCAGTCCCCCAAGTCCCACTGACTCTTCCTCTTCAGCTGGCAGAAAGGACATGTTTGTTGTCCCATGTTCTCTTGGAGATGGTTTTTTGATGTGGCTGTTAATGTATAGTACTGAAAGCACTTTTGGTGAAGCATTGTGTCCTGTGCCACACAGCCACAGTCCAATTTAGCATCACTTGTCTTCTGTAGAAAGACTTTGTTAACTGTACAGCAGTTTTTCTGTCTATTTTTCCCATTTTAAAGCTGAACACCCTCTCTAATAAGATGACCCACTTGCTGCTCCCAGCCTGCCTGTACACCTTGTGTGGAGAGTTTTGCAATCACTAAAACTGCTTTGTAATTTTTTCTTATAGTTCCTTTTGAACTTCCACTATAATTACATGAACCCAATGAGAGGGTGTGTGCTTGGTCTTGATACTCCTGTATTATTAAGGAAATGTATGATTTGTTGTATCTGTAACCATAATCCAGGCAGTTTGGCAGTTTAGTTTTTATTTGCTTCTCTCTTAGCTGAGTGCCTTGGGAGTAAAAGTCTCTTAACCTAGAAACTTTCACCTAACTCCAGCATGCAAATTGGTTAAGTTTACCAGCATGGTAAAAATTTGGATGTGCTACCAAGGGTATAAGTGGAAGATCTGGGAGTGGAGTCTAATAATTTAACAATTCTTTTTTAACTTTGATTTAAATTTACATCAGATGAGCAGGTGTGCTTGCCGTAATACATTATATTGTCAGAGGATATCCAGTAATCGCAATCCAAGCTATGAAATTTCCTACATGGGTGTAGTGTGTCCCAAGTACAGAATTTTAATTTAGTAGGATGCCATAAGTAATTGTTAAAATACTTCTTCTGATTGCTTTGTGAACAGAGTAATATTAGACTTCTTTATTTGCCTTATGGACTAAATACCCTAAAGGCACTAAATCCTATCTGATCTTGGATACTAAGCAGGGTCAGCCCTGCTTAGTACTTGTATGGGAGACTACAAATGAATACCTGGTGCTGTAGACTATGTAACAGAGGAAAGGACTGGCAAAACCGCCTCCGAGTATTTCTTGCCTAAGAAACTCCTATGAAATTCATGAGGTCATCATAAGTTGACAGGAGACTTGAAGGCACACACACATTGTTTCTGAGTAAATCACACATACAAAATAAATATTATCTGCAACTATATTTTTAGGATTTGTTTCCATAAGGGAAGGAGTACATTTGAGGGTAAAATATTTTGGCTAGCTGTGTGCACATTTAAAACAGTGCTAAAGTTTCATCACATTATCTGTGTAGTGATCCAGTTGAATTTTTGTTGGGCAGCCTAAGGCACTTACAAGCTTGTTTAGCTGATCAATATATTGATTCTGTTGGTCACCAGTTTTATTTCTTGAAGGCATTTTTACCTCATTTTTCAACAAAAAGATTCTCTGTAATAGTTTTTTAAAAGCTGCTTAGTTTCAGTCCTTGCCTTAAGGTAATAATCTAAAAGATACTACAGAAAATGAAGAAGACATTGAGCAAGGTAGAAATAGAAAGTACATTTATTTCAGTAATAGTTCTTAAAACTGCAATTTTTATAATGACCAGCTAGGATGGAATGGCTCCCCATTAGATAACAGGTGAAGGCTGGTAGGTGGTCTCAGCATGTTGATGGAATAGAAAGAAAACAGTGGTGCTTGGAATCAGAATTGTAGAGCTGGAAGGGCCATCCAGTTCAGCCTCTACAATACAGGAATACACAGCTGAAGCATTCCTGAGAGATGGCCGTACAGGGTCACCATCTTCTGATGTAGTCTGTTCCTCTGTCCAACAGTTCTTACTATCAGGACATTCTTCCAAATGTTTAGGTGAAATCTCTTTCCTTGTAAGTTAAATCCACTGGTTTATGTCCTAGTTTCTGGAGCAGCAGAAAACAAGTTGGCTCCATCTTCTATTTGACATCTCTTCAGATATTTAAAGATGAGTATTGTAGAGACCCAGTACAGTATAATGGTTTGAGTGTTGGACTATAACCGTGGAGACCAAGATCCAATTCCCCTCTCAGTCATGAAAACCTACTGAGTAAACTTTCATGCATCACACGTTCTCAGCCCCAGAAAACCCTGTGGTAGGTTCATTTTAGGGTTGGCATAAGTTGGAAATGACAGCAACAACAAATCACCTCTCAAACTTCTTTAAGCTAACCAAACAGCTCCTTAAGCTGTTCCTCACAAGGCTTAGTTTCTATATCTGTTACCATCTTGATTGCCATCCTCTGCACATTCTCCAGCTTTTCCGTATGCTTCTTGCCTAGAACTGAGCACAGTATCCCAGGTGAAGTCTGACCAAAGCAGAACAGAGTTATTCTTTTGCTTCCTTTGATCTGGATACTGTACTCCTAGAACTGTATTGGCTTCTTTGACTGTAGCATCACACTGCTCACCAGAGTTTAACTTGTGGTCTCCTAAAACCCTTTGATGTTTTTCACATGTCCTGCTGTGTCACCTATTTGCCATTTCATCTTTCCTGACTCACTGTAGTACTTTACATTTATCCCTGTTGAAATCCATTTTTTCTTTAGTTTTGGCCCATCCAGAACTAAATGTCAAGGTCACTGTGAGTCCTGACTCTGTCCTCTGGAGTATTAATTTCCCCTTTCTTAGTTTAATGCCAGTTTGATCAGCATCCTTTCCATTCCATCATCCAAGTTGCTCTTAAAGATGTTGAGCAACACTGGTCCCAGGACAGAACTCTGTAGAACCCTCACTAGTCATTTCTCTTCAAGATAAAGCATTATCATTGGTGAACCCTGTTTGGGTTTGGTCAGTCAACCAGTTTCAAACACACCTAGCAGTAGTATTGTCTAGCCCATATTGCCAGCTTGACTGCAAGAATATTCATCAAAGGCTGTACTGAAATTAAGATATGTTACATCCAAAGCATTCTCTTGCTTTATCAAACTTGCTTCCTTTCTTTTTATTGTGTTGTCATATGTATGCTCAGATTCATTTCCAGTTAGGTTATTAGCATCTTGGGTAAAAAAAAACCCAAACAAACCCTTATTATGACATAGCTGCCTATACCAAAGAAGTATCCAGATTTTTTTAAAAAATGTTATTTCCACCTGATGATTCTTTGCACTGGATGTAGTAAATTATGCCTTTGTTGTTAGTGGAGTCTCTATAAGTGAAAACATTTTAACTGCTTCATCAATTGTATATAATAGGAGTTGGAGCCCTTTGGCCTTCAGGTATTTTGGTCTACAATGGTAGGCGAAATTCAGCATTGGACAGTGATAAGTGATAATGGAAGTTGCAGTCTGAACATCTGCGAGGCTAGAGGTTCCCCTTTGTGATATATAGGGACTTGAAAATGATCAAAAGCCTCAGCTAGTGTTAACCAGTACATTGCTGTCTGACTATTGTAGTAGCTAACATTTTGTTCCAGTTGCCTTGTGAGCATTTCAGTTGCATGACAGAGCGCCAGCATAGCTTTATTTTATTTTGTTTGCTTTTAGCTGCTAACAAGTCATGTGCTGTGATGTCAACACACATTGTTGCCTGTTTGCTGCTCTACCGACACAGGCAGGTAAGGCTGCTCTGCTTCTGCATTCACAAAGTAATAAAGTTTATTAGAGCTTGCAGATTGCCAGTGAGGCTTAGGATGTGTTCTGTGCTCATGTGATCCTTTTTGTGTCCTCATCATTTCCTGAGTTGGATATGATGAAGTGCATACCCAAACATCACACTCAAACTGATTAAGTGAAGTAGTTGGTCCAATTTTATGGAGCAGATTGGCTAACCTAAAGAACTTGTTAAGGTTATGTACTAACAGAAAAGCTTGTTACAGAAGTTTATGTATGTCACAATGTCTACGTACATGTGCAGAAGTGCAAGTGATGAGAATGAGTTTATCTAATATCAGCCCGGAGAATTCATTGCCATACTAATTTTAAAATCTTGCTCTGCACTGATTTAAACTGATTTAAACTTTTAAATAGTTATTTAATAATAAATAAATAATTAAACAGATGCAATTGTCATAGATTTGACTGTTTACATGACATGCACGATCCTCCTTGTTTTGAGATCAAGAACTGTTATAAAAAGAAATGGGTCATGGTTGCATATGTGTGTGTGTATGCGTGTGTGAAACCAAGTTTCTTGTGTAGCTTGTGTCTGTTGCTGTAGAATTAAGTTTCTTGGAGAGTGATCTAAGCTGTTTGTCCTGCTGTGCTGCATGATCCAGTGTTCCCTTTAATCTGTTCTTCCTATCTTTACCTTTGAGAAACTGTGATGGAGCATACAGTGCATGTTCAGAGCTAAATATATATGTATTTGAGTAAACCCAAGCTGAGAAACAACAATTATAATTGAGAGAATGCTGCATTCTCTTTTCCAGTTAGACAGAAGGTCAGCTTGCCAGCTTTTCGGAGCAGTACGTTGGTAACTGCATTATAAGATTCAGATATTTGGGGGTAAAACAAGCCTATGCTCCTCCTGTAGGGGCTGTTAAGTGATGAATGAGAGATATTCATGGACATGGATAGGGCACATTTAATCCTGAATCCTACTGGTGAGCCATAACTAGAGCCAGAATTATTGAATCAGTTGTTAAATTATGAATCATCACTTAGGTATATTCCATTGCTGCAGTGGGTCTTTCTGTTTGAGACTTAACACAGTAGAATCCAGGTCCGTGTGTCAAGGCAGTGGTTCTTATGACTATAAAAAAGTGAGGTCAGTTAGCCTAAGATAATCCTTACTGAACTTTTATGTGGAAGTCCTTCTGCTGTAGTATTTGAAGAAATAATTTTGAGCAGTCTTAATTGTGATCTCTTAGACTGTGGTGACTTAGGTTGGATGCCGCTAATACATGTCTGGTTTGTACAACACACCCATTGACGCAGCAGACCTATGATTTACTGCAGACGAGAAGCATACTAGTGCTTGCTGCTCATTTGCACCCACTTTCACCTTTCTTTGATAGTTTGTTTCTTGAGATGATTGGCTGAAGGGACCTTTCCTTCTCTGATTTGCTTCCTTCTCTGCTAACCACCAGAAGGGAGAAGCAAGAACAAATCAACGCTTCTTTCTGTGGTTTGGGGAGGGGAAAAGGAGGGAAACAGCTGACTACCAGATGGCACAAAAAGCAAACTACAAATGTCCATGCCACTCTTCCTTCAAATAGTAGCAGTTGGACAGTGCACCAGCACACTGCTCTTAGCTGCTGCCTAGTTTCTTGTGTTGTGTGAATTCACCCAGTTTTATGGGAAAAAAAATAAATTACCCTCAGAAAATATGTGCTAGAATTGAGCCCAGTTCATACATAGGATCTAGGGCTGGATCTACATATGTTCATTTGTGACTTTTTGATACATTTGTGACTTTTTGATACATCTGACTAGAACAGCATAACCAAAATTTTCTGAACAGTTCTGAGAATATTCAAAGTTTCTCTACTGTCGAGTAGTTTTATTATAAGGTATACTTACACAGAATTGGTATCCTCTCACTCCAGTTGGAATCAGTTATAAAAACATACAGGCAGATTTTAAAAACTTCAGATTTAGACGAAAAAGACTTTCCTATTTTTTTTTAAAAAAAATAAACATTTACTATTCTGTATCTATGATTTTTGCTCTAGGGAATCGATCTTTCCAAGCTGGTAGAAGATTTTTTCTCCATGAAGGAAGAAGTTCTGGCTCGGGACTATGACTTGGGATTTTCAGGGAATTCTGAAGATGTTGTCATGCATGCCATCCATTTGCTGGGAAACTGTATAACTATTACAAACACGAGTCGGAATAATGATTTCTTCATCACCCCTAGCACATCAGTTCCTACTGTCTTTGAACTCAATTTCTACAGCAATGGGGTACTACATGTCTTCTTCAAAGAGGCTATAATTGGTATGTTTAGAAACTTGAGCAAAGATGAATTGTAGACCACCTTTATTGGCCAGTATCAACTTTCATCATATCCTTATGAGTGTGGTGAAGAGAATTATTACCTTGAACATAAGGTGAAATGCTGAGTAGTGTGTTTCAGTCACTACATAATTTTGCAGGTTTTAACAGCACTTTTTTCCTCATAATCCATTGTCAGCACATAATTCTAATTCCTGAATTTATTGTGTCTTAATTTCGCTGTGGTAGATACTATGCAAGAATGATTTGATGTTTTTTAGTACAGTATCATGTACTTGTTCATCAGACTGAATTTGGCAGTTTTTGTTAAGGCATTTGAGGGCAACTGTTGTTTTTTTTCCCCCCTTCAGCTTGCAGTCTCCATGCTGTACAGAGTAAAAGGCATAGGAATGGCATCAATGGAATCCCACCCAACACGATTAGTCAGGAACAGCTAGTCCGCAAAGCTGCCAGCCTGTGTTATTTGCTTTCTAATGAAGGCACCATTTCATTGGTAGGTGTTGAGGCATATGTGTGTCACATGTAAAGTGCTTTGTTGCTGCTGCCATGTTTCATTTATATTGTGTTATGCTTTTGAAAAGTGAGAGGTGCATTTGATTTCTAAAACACTTCACATCTAAAGATAAGAACTGAGGATAATTCAAGAGAGAGAAATACAAGATTACTGATTGTGTGCTAGAGCAGATCCACATATATGTCGTATAGAAGAAAAGGAAGCAAGGAAAATTATGGAAAAAATGAAAGGAGATCTTTTAAAAATCTGATAACAGTTCTATAGTAACAAATTTGAATGTGCAAAGGAAAGCAAATTGGAAAGACCAGTGTAGACAAATAGGTAATACAGATGCTATGAAACTGTTAGTCAGTTGGTGATAGGTAATAACACTTGTGTCAGGTTTGGGTAAAATGATGGAATAATGTAAGATTACTAGTAGGTAGTGTGTTGACACTGTTTAAGACAGAAGAGACATTATGAAGCAATTTTGCCATATTTCTTTTTCCATGCATAGTGTTTGGTGGCTAAATAGGGACCAGATTTCTTTATCTGAATATTTTAAGGTGTTCTTGAGAAAGTAATTCACAGAATATATCAGTCAATTCACAAGGTACAGTATAACTTGAGCAGTCATTTTCTACGTCTGAAGAGGTGGAGTAGCCTTTAGTGCTCTAGCCAACCTGAGCTCACGTGAGACGTTAAATTGGAAATTTAATAGAACATAAGAATGTACCTCTTCCTACTTCGTCATTGTCCATGTGTCCCTTGTGTTACTGAGGGCAAATTTCTTAAGTGCAGAGTGCCCTCTATGGGCATGACCTCTGCACACATAAATGCAAAGTCATGTGAAGCCTTGTGTTCCATTATCATCAGTGGATGTGACGGGCGTGCACCTGTTCTGGTATGGGTGCATGCAAATCACATCCGGCGAAGATAATGGGACAGAGCATTTGTGGTGTTTGTTTTATGCAAGAGTCCCCGGAATAGAACCCCCACATATACAGAGGGAACACTGTAGGTTGCCTTTTCTCTTCGTGAGACTCTCTGTGCAAGGTAAGAGCTTGATTTTCAGCAGTTCTGTGACACACAGAGAGGTTTCATTGACAGAGGAGGCTCTCCTCCTGATTTCAGCCCTCAGCATGCTGTGTCAGGTTCACACTGCATGCTAGAGCAAAACAGTGGAACTGGATTACAGAAGCACCAACCCTTTCAGTTCAGTACCTCTGTGTCTGAAGTTTTCTCTCTGTCAAATGAAATGAGACTTGCCATTCATCATAAGGTTGTATTGTTGCATTCCTCCAACCTTTCAGAACAATTCTTGTTTAGGGGGAGGGTCTTGGATAAAGTGATTGAAAATATGGATGATCTGTGAATGGAAGTACTTTCTGCAAATGCAAAATCGTTGTTGAATTCAGTGCCCCATAATAGTCTGTGACAATGTGCTAGTGCCAAGGTTTAGATAGATATTTCTCTACTTCCTTCTTAGAAGTAAGTTTTCAACTTAAAAGTAAGTTTTTGACCTAGCTGTTCTGCATAACTACTTTGTAGGTGTGCTTTTTACTCATTTTCCCTTTCACCAGTTGCTTAGACTTTTGTTTTCTACTAAGTACAAACAAGTGAAACCTTTGGGTTAGCCTGCTTTTTCTAAATACCCAAGAAAGGACGCTTATCAAGCAACCTTGCAAATACATTCATAGTTATGACCCAGTCATTTTTACTAGCATTCCTGCGTACATCTACTAATAATTTGGGGTGCTTGAGAAATTCACACTGAAAGAATGAACACTTTTTTGAAGTTGTGTTCCTCTAATTACCCTAATTGGTGGTATCTATAGGCATACAGATTTCTTTTTAGAAGACCGTAGTTACTGGAGAGATTATTAGAGTGCGGAAGAAAGGATATGATGGGGAATATGACATAAGTGACTGAGTTAATTTGTTCTTCTATTCAGCCCTGCCAGCTGTTATGTCAGGTGTGCCATGAGGCAATTGAACAATTCATACAATATGGAATTCTTTTGATAGCAGAGGTAAGATGCTAATCCTATGTTTTGTGTATTTAAAAGACTAAGAACCTGCTTTTCTTTTCCAACTTTGCAATAATATAATGTTTTGCCTCCTACTTTGTAAACTATCAGTTGCCAGGAATGAGCACTCTTCTTAGAATCCTTGCAGGTTGATTTTAAAGTCGTAATCCCCAAAGAAGACCATAAAAAATATTCCTAGACCAAAACATATTGGGATATTTTTAAGAACAAAATCATCTCGTTTTTCAACATCCTAAGACTTTGTCTGTTTTCCACAACATATCTATTGGGTATTACCAGTCCTCTTTGCTTTCAGTTTGAAAGAAAAAATGAACAAGGAGGCCATGGTCCTGAGCTTGCAACACTTTAGTAGGTCTGTTGATGACCAGGGCTCTTGGAGGTCTGTAATTCATTAGAGTTGCCATAGATTGAAACTGACTTGACAGCAAATAAATGACAAAGCATTTTCAGACACTAAATTTCGAATCTAAGATGAGCTTACAAATCTTGAGACTCTTCTTTAACTCAGAATGCAAAATAACGTTTCTGCATATGCAGATGCACATAGATACATAGTGCTTTGTTACTTAAATCTATTCTCTGTCCAAATTCTAGATGCTAATGTTCATGCAGAATTCATCAAACAGCCTTCAAATGAATGTTTTAGGGCTCAAGGAGCCACAAAACAAGTTCAGAGGCCTTTCCAAGTTTTAGGATGAAAATAATCTGCTTTGGTTGGAGGACTTGTAGAAAAACAAAACGTTTTAAGACAATAATTTAATGCAACCAACATTATAAACAAGTCTGGAAGTCTTTTGATGAGACGAAAGGAGAGTCCAACACCACCACCACTGCCTACTGTTCTCTAAAATGATGGATGATACTTTATTTAAAAAATCAAGCTGAGGAATGTTTGCCAGCCAGTAATCCTAATTTTAGAATATGATGTTGCCGGCATTCTCACATATGCCAGGCAATAAACTAATTTGAAAAATTAAAATCAGTGATACTGGGCTTAACTTTGCAACTTAGGCACAGTACGTACATATACCTGAGAGGAAGCCTCATTACATTCAGCAGGGCTGAATCTGAGCAGCAATCTGTAGGACTGCACTGACATTGTATTTCCTGGAAATGTTTGGATTGAAATTATACCAAAGCAACTATCCGATTCTTTTCCTTCAGGCTTGGAGTCTCATCAGAAGTCTCAATAACTCACTGATTTTCTTCCTTTTATGAGGCAGCATTCTTTTTCCATTAAGGTTGTCCTTTCATCATAACTCATTTCAGTGAGACTATGCAATCTTAACACTTGGCCCTCTAGAAGGCACTGTTTTTCTTCTTTTCGAATATATTGTTACAATTCAGCAGAAAAGAAGATGCTTTACTACAAATGTAAAATTTGAGAGTGGCTGGGGTGCAGATTTACAGTCTTATTTATAAGTGTGGGGGTGACAGTACAGGTCACAGCCTGGAAGAAACCTATGTGTTCTGTCCCTTCAGCAAGATATGAAATTGAAAACAGAGAAAATTGGGAAACGTTTTATTTTTTTCTATTTTGAAATGATTAGTGAAGTTGTTAAATTATGAAGGTATTTATTTTTATGTATTTGAGCCAAATATACAACTTTTTAAAACTGCTGAATAATGTTGAGGATTACAGGACATACTGGCTGGTATCCAGGAAAGACCTGGGTGAGGGAATGAGGAGGCAACTTTTATCAGTTCTTCCTGCAGTCTCAAGTCCACTCCTGTGTGTTGTGAGCCTTCCTGAAGCAGAGTGAGACATTGTGCCTGGGAGCTGCAGAAATAAGGGGGATTAAGCTACAGTTCCTTCCTCTTTTTCCCGGCACTTTAGCTGTGGGTTAAAAACCATCCACTGTCAGAACACAAAATGTGGATCTATTCCAATTCATTTTTACCATGACCAGATTATCTAACTTTTTTTTTGTTCCCACATATGGATGCTTTTTCTTTTCATGGGATTTTATTTTCCTTTTTGCAAAACGGGGGAAAATGTGCGTAGGTAGTTCTAATACCTTTCTAACATAGGGAATATGCTTTACTTTTATGCAATGTGTTAAGGCAGAGAATAACTGCTAACCAAGTCCTAGACAGTCTCTGGAATTTTGTTGATGTCTAAGTTTCTCTAAGGAAGCCTTTGGATATTTTTGTCCAGTGCAGGATTTTGTCTGCATTTAGTTTAAGATTGCAGAAGCAGAGTTGCTCATGCAGTGACGTTGTAGATGAACACTGGGTTGTCCAATGCTGTCCAACACAAAGGCTGTGTAACACATTCAGTACGCTATCCAACCATAATGTACCATTTTGGCCAATAAATTTCATTTTTAATAGCCAATGAGAAACCAGTAAGCGTTACACGGGTGTCATAACACCCTCCTGATCATGTTCCTCAGCTGCATGCTACCTCTAATACTGGGAGTCATTTATAGCAATAATGACTATTAATTATGGATATTTTCAGTGAACTTGTCTAATCCGTTTTTAAAACTATCCGAGTTAGTAGCAATCACTTTACATTTGATAGTGAGTTCTACAGTTGAAGTGTGAACCATTTGAATAAATACTTCCTTTTGTATATCCTCACAGTCCTGTTGTTCAACATAACTGTACAACCCTTGGTTCTAGTATTTTGGGAGGGGCTCTTTCTACCTAGCAGAGCTTATAGCTGGGTGGAGACATGCAGCCTTCCAGATATTGTTTGACTGTAGGACACAGCAGCCATTGCCATTGTTAAGAACCACACGAGTCTCACACTGGCTTACAATAAGAGAGCTGACTGAAGGGTGAATTGTTTTGTTGTTGTCATGTGCCTTCAGGTCGTTTCCAACTTATGGCAACCCTAAGGTGAACCTATCACTGGGGTTTCTGGGACAGAAAGTGTATGACATGCCCAAGGTCACCCAGCAGGTTTCCATGGCTGAGTGGGAAATCAAACCCTGATCTCCAGGCTTGTAGTTCAACACTCAAACCACTATAGCACTCTGGCTCTCAACAAGGGTGAATAGGGAACTGCATTTCAGCTTTATAAACCCAGGAAAAACCCTGTGCTCCTTTCTGAACAAAGCCCAAGCTGCCAGTAGAAATGAAATGAAGCCGGGTAGAAAAGTCTCTTGAAGTTGCAGTTGTCAAGATGCTGTGTGCTTGAATGTTCACAAAAACCTCTTTTAAGAGAATGTTGCAAAGGCAGTTAAGATATTTTAAAGAGAATGGTGAGGTTTTTAGAGAAAGAATTGTTACATTAGATAGTATAATACAGGAGACTATTCTAATATTGTTTGTTTGTAATGATAGGTATAATAGAAATAAAAAGCATAATTTGATATTGTTTCTTTTCTTGTCCAATTAATGTTAGTAGAAGTGTACCCACTCCAGAACATTCATAGATATTTTCCCCACAGTGTCCCTTTATAGAAGAAGTGCCTATTTTGGAAGAAACTCTGGTATATCTCTCCATCAAATGGTTGCACCAGAGTACAAAGAAAGGGTAAAAATTGTAAACGCTTGACAACCAATAGTGCATTTGAATGTCTGATTCCTACTGCTTTGTATTTCTATATTAAGCAAGATGAACAGGAGGATATTAATCCTAACCTTGCAGAGCAGCACTGGGAGAAGAAAATCCCAGAGCCATTGTCTTGGAGGAGTGATGAGGAAGATGAAGACAGTGACTTTGGTGAAGAACAGCGAGATTGCTACTTGAAGGTACTGCATAAACTGTAGGAGTAACAGCCGACTTTGGCCCATGTTTAGAGAGCTGTAACTGTATAGGAACTGACTCTAGAAATTCTAGCTAGTATCTCTCCCAAACTGTGCAGAATTGATGGTGCCTAAAGGACACTCGTACGTTGTGTGTGCCTTGAAACACAACCTCTTTTTGTCTGCTTCTGTCTTAGCTACATCTCTGCCTACCTAGCCCAATTTGATGGTCTTCTCATTTGTTTTTAAATATATTCAATGTATACATTGAAATAGTGTTTCGTGTTCTTCATAGTTATGCTTTCTTTCAAGATACTCCATTCTCAGGAGTAATTCACACTAAGTGGGTTAATCTCTTGAGCCATCCGATCAAGACAGGGGTTCCCAAAGTTCTAAATCCATTTGCACCATTGACTCCTATCTCTCCCTCTCCTCAGTTTTATGCTTCCTGCCTTGCCAACCAGTCAGTTTTCTGTTTCTCTTCCTCAGTCTTTCTTCTTTAGACTTTTTGTTAACGATTCCTTGTTAGTTAAATAATTTCATTAGATTAGTTCAAGAATGACTGCAGAGTAGACAAAAAAGAAATGTAAACAAATCAATATGGATGATAGAGTAGACCCCCACATGCCTTCTGCGAAAAAGAAGCACCAAGTGGAGGATGAAGCGGTTCCAACAGATTTCCCCAAAACTGAAACTTGCAAGTCATAGAGAAGAAGAAAAATAACCAGAATACAAAGAGTCAGTTAACCATTAAGTGTGCCTCTGAACCTGGTTCTGAGACAACATTGAATAAAGTATTTTTGTCCTCAAGTATAAGTGAATTGGAGGGTTGATTACCACAGCAGCATGTTGAGGCAGTAAGATTGGAAGAAATGAGTGTGGAACAATGAAATAACTCTCAGAAAGATAGTCAAAGGATTAAATTAAATTAAAGGCTGTATCTGCGGAGTGTGGTCATGGAGGAAAAGGGTGATCGGAGCTCATTAGCATGGTTGCTGCTTCCGGGCATCATCTTGAGATTGCTGTTTCTGGCCAGAAGGCTGAGGTTGAGGCCAGGAGAACATCCTTCTAATCAGAAAAGGATATGCAAACACACGTGCAGATGTATATATTGGTTGCTATTCTCAGCTCTTCAGGGAAGTCAGTGCAGCATGCCATGGAGGAAAAAAGACTTTTAAATGCAAGCCATGAAATGAGTATACAAGACCAATTTTTGAATTATTTGTCTAGTTTGGTGGCTGAAAATGATTTGCAAGCACAGGCAAGTTTGTCATGTGTTAATAAGCCTGGGGTTTGGGGGGCAATTTCCATAGTTTATGTCTGTGATAAGAAATACAGCAAGGGAGTTAGTGAATGCAGAAGTACAAACAAGGCTTCATTCATCATTTAGCAATCTCAGTCAAAGTTTTTTTTAAGCCAAGTGAATTTGACTAATTTGAGCAATTGAGCAATATAAGCAATTTAGGTAATTTAAGTGATTTAAATAATTTAGGTATCTTATTGAATTCAGTGAATTTCATTAGTCAGATTGATTAATCTTCTATACAATCAGCTTTGAATGAGAATAGAGTGGAAATGTTAATTCTTCAGTTTTAAACAGTTCATCATACTTAAGCTCAACAAATAAGAGGATGGCCATGAGCAATTAATTGATTCTGGGTCTCAAAGAAAAGTTGTTAATGCTTGTGCTCCAATGGAAATGTCTAAATAGTGTAAGGACAAGACTGGCCATATTATGAACACAGGTGTTGTGGATAAATGAGTAGTGTTCTCAGATCTAAATTTTAATTCTGATGACAATGATTTGGATTTGGAGACTAGTAGTGAAGGTGACTCAGATTTCAAGATAGTGAAAGAGATTATCAAGAGTAGGTTGTTTGAGGCAGATAATTTCAGAAGTCTACTTAGGTAAGGTACAGTAACTTTGAGTTTGGAATCTGATCTTAATTTTGATCAGGAGAGTTTGAAAGATCTAATAGGATTGCTTCAGTGCTGCAGAAATCTCTATCTCAAAGCACTCAGATTCCAGTGCCAGAAATGTTCAAAGACTTAATTGATTCTGAGTGGGAAGTTCATCTTAGTATTAAGAGGTTCACTGGCTATAGTAAGAAATTGTGTATATATGAAAAAGAAATGATAGCCTAGTTAGCTATGTCTTTGGTTGATGGTCCCATTTCAGCTCTGAGTTCTAATTCAGTGGTCCTGAGAGAGGGAGACACAGTTTAAAGGACATAGATGAGAATAGATGCTGCACTCAGGAAAGCTCATAAAGCCACAGCATTAGCAATTAGAACATCCGTAGCAACATCAGTGTTTGCTAGGGCTGCTTTGGGTTCAGGGGATCTTAAATCTAGAAGGTATAAGTGCTTGTGTCTTGCAGAGAGAGTTACAAAGGTTTGATAAAGTTTTAATATGTGGCAGATGCTGGTTGTGATGCTGTGGCACTCACAGCCAGATCTATAATGGCAACAACTATAAGCAGAAGATTGTTGTAGATCCAGCACTGGAAGGCAGATCAAAAGTCCAGGGCCACGTTGGTTAACACTCCAGTCAAAGGGAAACTTTGGAGAAGATCCTAATGGAAACAAAATATAAAAAACAGTTCCTTCCAAAAATTCAAAAAAGAAAAATGGATAGGATATAGGAATGAAACCTATTCCTTTTGTGGAGAAAGAGGATTTCAGAGACAGATTTCAGTACAAGCCATAATGGAAAAAGTTGAGTTTTCAGTTTAGGTAGCAGGATCCTCAGCAGGCAAGAAGAGGAGCCACCCACTCCATTATGGGTGGAAATTCTCAATTTTGACTCAAGGGAAGTTCTGGTGGGAAGAAGACTTCTTTGTTTTGGGTCATTTGTGGAGTTCAGTAACATTGGATGACTGGGTCCTTGAAGTAATAACAAAAGGGTACACCATCAAATTTCACAAAAGACTGAAAGGAAGATTTCTCTCATTGCTGGTATCAAAGAATGTTGCAAAAAGGAAAATAGTTCAACAAGTGATGTGTCATCTATTAGATATAGAAGCAATAGAGCAGGTGCCTCAGAGTCAAAAGTTTGAGGTCATTTTTCCCCCATTTTTCACCCAAGCACAGTGGGGGTTTCAGACCTGTTCTGGATCTAAAATACCTAAATGGGTTGTCCAGTACTGGGCAACTTCAAGGTGGAGACCTTGTAAACTCTCTTGGGCAATTTAGAATTGGAGGACTATTTGCTCCCAAAATATTTTCAAGAAATGTACTTGCATGTTCCGATGGATCAAAAATGCAGGAAATTCCTCAGATTTGAATACAACAACCATCACTATCAGTTCAGGACCCTTCCACATGGTTTGGTCTTTAGCTCCCAGGGTTTTCACCAAAGTGTTGGTTCCAGTAGTAGCCTATCTGAGGCAGCAGGGTGTTCAACTGTACCCATTCCAGGACAATATTTTGGTAAAAGCAGGAAGTCAAGCCAAAGCTGAGGAGGATCTCAGGAGGACATTGTTTGTACACTGTGGTTTTATGGTGAACTACAGCAAGAGTCAGGCAACTTAAAGTTTGACTGTTTTGGGAGCAAGATTTAGACACGAAGAAGGGTTGTGTGTTCCTTTCAGAGAAGGAAAGATAAGGACATTCCTAGCAAATTTGGTTCAAATGGAAAGGGAAGGTTTGATGTTCTAGTGAAAGGGTTAGGAATAATGATATCCACAATACAGATAGTACCTTGGCAACATTTCGTACAAGGACACTACAGCTTTTCCTGAGACCTCACCAAACCTCTACAATAAAAAAGTTGTATTACAATCTGATCTTGCAATGCCAAGTAAGGAAAGATTTGGAATGGTGGCTAAAGGTAACGTGTTGCACAAGGACATTTCTTTCCTTCTGAAAAGGAAAAGACCAGTAACAACACATGCCAGCCTTTGTGGCTGGAGGGTGCATTGCAGTGGACAGTCTGTGCAGGGTTAGTGGAGAGCAACAGAAACATTGCTCAGTATCAATCTTCCAGAAATGAGAGCAGTCAGGTTGGCATTAATTCAATTTGTGCCAGTGTTAGAGAATCAGAATGTGCAGAAATGTACAGACAACATGTCAATAAAGGCATGCCTGGACAACTGAGGGTGATCTTGCTTTCATCAACTACATTATCAGCAATCTATCTGAAAGGAAAACTCGATTTGACAGTGGACTTCCTGAGCAGTCACACGTTGTCACCAAGGCAGTGGAGTTTGAACAGTCAGGTATTTGACCGATTGCAAATGCAATACAGGGAGTTTGTGATGGGAGTTTGTCCCTGGTGACAATTTCAAAGTAAAAAGATTTTTTTTTCAGTAGGTGGAAGCATAAATGCCAAATGTCACAATGCTCTGGCTTTACCATGGCGGAAAGGTTTTCTGTATGCATTTCCACCACTGCCAATAGTCCAAAGAGGTCTAAAGAAGATTCAACTAGAGAGATAGTTGTAATTGCTTCACATTGGCCTCATAGGCCATGGTTTCCTCTGTTGATTTGTATGTCAGTGGAGGAACCATGCATCCTGCTGCCAACATCAGACTTGCTGCATCAGGGTTTGTGCTTCATCCTGATCCGGGATGGTTGAAGTTAACCACCAAGGTTGAATGGAGACATTGGATCCAGCAGGTATATTCAGAGTCAGTAACAATGACAGTTTTGGCTTCCAGATGGTGGACAACAATTTCTATATATGAGATCACCTGAAAAACATTTAAAAAGTGGCGTTTAGAGAGTTAATTTCCATATGAAAGTGCCAACATAAAGGATGTCTTAGCAGTTTTGCAAATCTGACAAAGGGCCTAAGGCCCAATGCATTAAAAAGAGAAGTGTCAACAATACTTTTTCGAAAGGGATGGCCCGATCACCTCATTCTCATGTTAAAAGATTTATCAGAGGTACAACTTCGCAAGTTCCACCAACAGTTCACTAGTTTCCGTCATGGGATCTGAACCTAGTTTTGAATGTTTTGCCCAGGTCTCCATTTTAACTACTTAAAGACACTTCATTAAGATACTATGTTTCAGAGTGTTTGGTTTTTTTTTTCTGGTGGCAGTAACATTGACCAGAAAGGTTTTGGAGCTGATGTCACTTTCAGTCAACCCAAATTTCTGCAGGCTTGATAGGGAAAAGCTATCTTTAACAGTTGATCCATCATTCATTCCAAAGACTTTGTTTATGAGGGCTAGGAGCCAGTCTATTGAACTAACCACATCTTGTACGTCCTGTGGATTAAAAATGACATTCTTTTGATGTATGGTGGGCTTTTAAGGTCTACATTCAGAGAATGAAAAGGTTTAAACACACAGAAACCCACTTTGTCTCCTTTAATCCAAGGACATCGGGTCATAAAACATCCAAGTCAATGTTACCAAGGTGGATAAAGGGTTGCATTTATTTGTATTATGATTATGGAAAGATATCAAGGCCACAGCATAATTAGGCCCATTCAATGAGATTAATGGCAACAACTACAGCTTTTTGAGTGGCAGCTTCATAAGAAGACATCTGTAAAGCAGTGGAGTGGAACTAGCGATCCACATTTGGAAGACACTGTAAAGTAGACAAGTACCAGTCAGACCTTGCAGCATTTGGAAGAACTGTTCTGTGGGCAGTATTGCAAGAAAATAGCAGCTAGTCCCACCTTTGAAGTAGAAGCTTGAGTATGTCTGACCTGTTGTGGATTGTTCCTTCAGCTCGTCTGAGAATGATAAGTTCATACTTACCATGAATGATCATTCATTCTAGGTAGGTTGAAGAAGCAATCCATCCCAGCCCTGGGACTGTTAGGTGAAACTGAAGGAGAATAAGTCAGAATTTACATCAGCATGGACAGTATAAAAAAAAGAATCCTTTCTTCAAATTCTGTGTGTTCTTTCACTAAATTGAGTCTTGTAACTGTCAACAAGGGTACTAGATTAAATTGAAGGGAGAGAGAAAGGAGTTAATATTTCAAATGGATTTATAACTTTGGGAACTCCTATCCTCATCAGCTGGCATGGGAGATAAACCCACTTGTTATGGATTGCTCCTTCAGCCTACTCAGAATGATCAACCAGCTTTCCAGCCCCTGCTGTAGATATTTAACATTCTTTGGTTGCTAAACACAGCCATTCCACCTTGGGTTTGTTTGGTATTTGTCTCCTTAGGTTTCCCCCCGAATATTCTATTTCTGCAAAGTTTGATATTCCTCCAGCCAACCTTTTTAAGCAGATGGTGTAGCTGTTTTAGTCTGTTCCAGCAAAAACAACAAAGAATCTTGTATCACCTTAAAGACTTTTGTTCACTCTAGCCACCAATGAAAGGCTGACATCCGCTGAAGCAAGCTGGGATCCACAGAATTTAATAATACATAAACACACAAGTCTTTAAAGTGCAGCAAGACTCTTAGTTACCCAGGCAAGCTGCTATTTCTGTCTTACTTTCCACTAGCCCAATTGTATAACTCAGGACCTGAATGAAAGAAAACGTTGCCATGTTCATCTGTTCAGGATCTCAGGCACTGCATTCCATTCCTCTACTTGATTGTCATACCCCTCCCAGTTACATCAGTATTCCATACTCACTAAGCATGCTAGTTTATTATTTTGTTGTTTAAAGGAGGGATCCCCTCCCATGTATATTCTGCTTCTACAAAAATTAGAGTATGCCTGCACCTGCTGATTCACCCTCTTGTAAATAAGTGGAACTGTTTCGGCTGTATTAGTTGTAGACAGGGTGGGAAAGTCCCAGTAATGGTTGGGGGTGGGGTGGGAAGGCAGGATATAAAATAGATAAAATAAGTACTGTGAGAATTGGTGCCACTGTCAATATGTATGATACAAGTATACAACACTTGTTTTATCTGAATTGGATTAGGGATCCACCTGCTGTATGGCTGTGTTGCATCACACTTTATCTTCCATTGTAGTGACTTAGTGCCAGTTGTTTTTGCTTTCTTTATTTCTCTTATGTAGGTCAGCCAGTCACAGGAACACCAGCAATATATCACCTTTCTTCAGAAGCTGCTGGGACCTTTACTGGAGGCATACAGTGCTGCAGCCATATTCATCCATAATTTCAGTGGTCCTGTCAGGGAATCCGAGTACCTTCAAAAATTACACAAGTACTTGATAATGAGAACAGAGAAGAATGTTGCTGTCTATGGTATGTGAAACAGCTACTTTCTGTGGAAAAGTCTGTGTTTATTGGTATTGTTCTCAGCAATGTTGTATTCATCTTGAGATAATACTTTTATCCTCATCTTCCCCACATGTACAGCTGAAAGTGCCACCTATTGCCTTGCAAGAAATGCAGTGAAAGTCTTCAAGGATATGGGTGTAAGTATTTATTTGCTTCACAGTGTCTTGTTTGCTGTTTGCATGACTTCCAAGTTGTTTCCAACTTATGTCAGCTCTAAGGGGAACCTATCACAGGGTTTTCTTGGCAAGAGTTGCTCAGAAGATGTTTGCCTTTGCCTTCCTCTCTAAGGCTGAGGGAATGTGACTTGCCCAAGGTTGCCCAGTGGGTTTGCATGGCCAGGTGGGGTTCAGGCCTTGGTCTCCAGTCATAGTCCAATGCTTAAACCACTACTACACCATTCTGGCTCTCTGCACAGTGCTCTATGTATTCCTAGATGTATGTTCATGTTAATCTTATTAAGTTCAGTGAGACACCAACCAAGATCTTGCTGACTCATTGGCAGAGTGTAATTCTTCACCAATATAAGTGCTCACAGAGGATGGTGATCTGCTGCCCTTCTCCAGGTATTTGAAGGGAACCAAGTGACACCCAAATACATCTCTGTGGCCAATATGTACTCATGGGGTGGGGGCAGAGCTGCACCTGGTAGCCTTTGGCTGCTCTTGCACATCTTTGCCAAAGGCGTTATGCAAAGAGGTACTAGGAGACCTTGTTTCCAAATCACCTTTTTACTTTGTGTGGTGAATTTTGCAATGGCTAGAAATGATATATAATCTTTTGGTATAGTTCCTTTTGAACTGCCGTTACAATTAGGTACTAACTGCTAATAACAACTAATAACCTTGGACCAGGGGGCATCTGGTGGTTTAGTTTGTGCACTCATGTCCCAGAACATAAGTATTGCTGAGACAAATGCAGCTGCCTGTGGCCCATCTGCTAGCTGGTGAGTGCATGAATGCAAATACCCCCTAACTCTGCCACTTTAGTCTGCAGGAAGTACATGTTTATTCTTCATGTTTTCTTGAAGACAGTTGGTTTCTGCTAATTTACTGTACTAAAATCTCCTTTGGTGCAATGAGTTGCCCTTTGTCACATAGACATGGGAAAATTCCTGGCACCATCTATCTTGCATAGATTTGGCCCTTTTTAAGAAGCTATAAAATAGTCCTTTTGGTATTTCCCTTTATCCCATGACATCCACATGTCAGTATAATGCTTGACTCTGAACAGATTTAAGAACACATTCATGTAATATGTTGGAGATGCTTTTTTACCCACAAGGGGTATAGGCTCAGATCAACTCCATGTCAGAGCCTTACAGATTATGAAAGTTGCTGAGGCTAAATTACATGAGCTGCTACATTGCATATTTTACTATTGTGTGAATAAATCACTTTTGCAAATAGGAAGAGCAAGCCAAAGTAACATAACCCAAGAGAGCATTTTTGTTCAGGGGTGTCACTAACTGGAGATAATAGATGTTGCTGAAGGATGTTAAAATGCACTTTTGTGTTTCCCTTCTAGGTGTTTAAGGAGACAAAACAGAAGAGAGAAAGTGTTTTGGAACTAAGCAGCACTTTTCTACCTCATGGCAATAGGCAAAAACTACTGGAATTTATCCTGGGTTTCGTTATACTGTAGAATAGACCTGTCTATCTTCTGCCACCAAGAACTTGGGCAACTTGGAGAATGTGATGACACAGAGCTTCAGGGCTTTTTGCTGCTTCCATAGTGTTTATAGTGCCATTTTGGTAAGGCCTTATCTGACCCAAACTACTGGAAGACAAGTGCCTTCTTAAATATGCATGTCTGGAACTTTATGACTCAGTAACCCAGTTAAACACTTACAAAATACTGGATGCAAGTGATAAAGCCATGTTTGTGCAAAACAAAACAAAAATTCACTTTTCACATGAATCACGTGTTACATATTTGCACTGTAAAGTGTTATGTTTATTTCAAGACTAATGACTGTGAGAAATGCACAAATATCTTTACCAGCAATCTCCGCAGTTCTGAATAAGATGAAATAATTCAGAGTAATATGCAAACTTTACGAAAGCCTCGTCAGCAAGACCATTTCATTCTGTTTACCCTTGCAGAATAATGTATTTAGGAGAATTGATCATAGTGGATGGAAGGGGTGTTTTTCCCCCCATATTATTGTGGGGATATACTAAATAAAAATAATAGAGCAACAGCCAGCATCTCATTAAGAACCAGCTGAACAGCTCCCAATGACCCACATAAACTGCACTTTTAGTTGCAGAGTAAGATCATTAAGATGTACTGGGTTTTCTCCCCAACAGAAATGGAAAACTTTAGTTGTTTAGAAATGGAAAAAAATAGTTTATTAAATATCTAGACCCTTGGCATTTTGCATCTGAAGCACTAAAATGCTTTCCTTGATCTGCCTTTGAACCAGAACAATAATATCAGTTTGCTACTTTCCAATATTTTGAATATAGATTACGTAGTATAAATTTTAGAGATAATGTTGAGATATTTCAAAAATGAAGTAGCCCATTCTTATCTTGAGTCATTTTGAATGGGAAGATATTGACACTAAAATTGTACCAGTAAAATGGCTCAAGCAAATATGTGTAATTCTGGCTCAGGTGTTTATTCTTAATGACAAAGTTCAAAATTAAGATTGCAAAACATTCATTCTTGAGTAGTATTCTAAAAGTTAATGACACCCAGAATGAATTGTGACAATAATAAAGCATTTGATACTTGTTGAGGCAAGAAACACAGAATTTGTTCTTGAGAGAACTTTTCACCTTACCAAAAGAAGAAATGTGGCTGCTGCTCTTACCTAAACAGAACACTCTTGGCCCTGTTGTCTTCAGCTGGAATCTGGGAAATTGTTTGGTTATGAAAATCTATTTAAACTGTTAATTAGAAATTAAAAATGCAAAAGTGACAGTGTTGCACATTCACTCCAGCACAGATTTTCTGTGCATTTTGTGTGTTTACTCTACAACTGTGTGTGTACTCCACATTTATTAAAGTCTTACCTTTTACAAATATATTTGTGGATTAAAGCAGTTAACAGAGTGCAATATTTTATCAGTATTCCCACATCACTGCCTGTGAGAGGAGCTGCTGTGCATGTTTTTCATCACTAAATAGGTGCTTTAAAACATTTTAATACGAACTTCTGAACCAAAGTTGCATCATATCAGTGACAGCAGCAGACAGTAAAACCTGAATCAATTTGCTTGTTCCTTTATTATTTCCAACAAGATAGCAGCTGAAACGAACTCCAGTTTGTTTTAATAAAGCCTACTAGCTACTGAGAGCAATTACATCTCATCCTTCCTAATGTGCACTATTTGTTAAATGGAATGTATTCTCTGAATAGCAATTTCTAAGTATTACTGATAGCTTCTATTTAAGGTCAGATAAATAGGTGCTTGTAAATAGGTAACTTCTCTTTATTTTTACCACACTTCAGTAGATGTTCAGCGTATGCCAGAATCTACTTTGTGTATTTTTTTCCTAAAAAGAACCAAGCAATATATTGCAGATAATGCTTGACTAATTTTAATGAACATGTTCTAATTTAAAAGAAAAGATGGTTTAGAAATTACTTTGTGACTAATGAAAATAACTTATTACCTTAAAATATTTGTGATGTGTTGAAGTGTGCATCTGAGTTGATGATACAATGCACTGTATTGTAACTGCTGGATGTGAGATGCTTCTCAATGTAGACTTCATAAATGTCAGAGAGTCATTGCATGTGCTGAAATGTCAAGCTGTGAATGTTGTGCAGGGATAGGGACAGGTATTTTTCTGTGGCATAGATGTGGCTATACACATAGTTGCATGTGGGCTGGTTTGGCTTTTCAATGAAAGTAAAGCACAGAACTCTTTACTACAAAGCAACTAAATGTAATTCTGCCTTTCTGCAGTTTATTTTTAAGATCCCATTTTGTTTGATGTAAGAAAAGTTTTAATTGGGGGTTTCGTTTTGCAGTTTTTAATGCTATGGCTCATCATAATTCTCTATTTAGAATATTAAAATTAAATATCTAAATTTTATTTACCTGTATTTATAGGAGCACAGCTCTACAAGTTAATAAAAACAACGGCATTCCACTTACATCTCTGAATTCTATTTGATAACTGATTTGTCTAATTTTTATCCTCTTTTAGTGAGTGGGTTAAAAGAGAACCCTGTGAATTGTTTCTTAAAGACCTGCACCTGTCCTTTCATAGTGATATGTTCATTCTCTTACTGTAAATTTAAGAGACACATTATGTTTTTAACCAGCTAGCTTGCCTGTACCTTTTAAAAAAAGTTAGCATGATGTTTGCAACAATGAAGGGCTGGGAGAAAGTTGCAAAATTCTGTAGCTGTTCTATATTTCTACTTATGAAAACAGGCATGGTCTTGAAAAATGTTAATATACAGCTTTTCCCATTTTAACACCTTACGTATTTCTTGTAAGTAGCACAGAGCTGGATAGTAATTTTATTTTAATAAACAACTTGGAATTTCTTTGGAATGTGACTGTCTCTTTAATGATAATAGCCTGTTTATAATCTGCTGTCCTCTTAGTGACACATCTGGGCCTCTACCTAAGTTGTTGTTTGTTTCCAAAACAGAGAACTAGAGAAACTGAAGCTCCCTGTCTAGTGTGACACTAAGCTTTACAGTAGCCACAGCTAGAAAGATTCCAGTTGGATGCATAAATCTATGAAAACACATGGTCAAGGGTTCATGAATGTAATGGGTTTAATTAAGCACATTAACACACTTAGAAGCAATCAGCTAATAAAAACACATACAAATCTCTCTGTGGGTTGTGATAGTCCTGTGAATTGGACAGTCCTTAGCAGCAGAGAATGAAGATGGATCAGTTTCTCTTAGGCACCATCCATTGTATGTACTTTTCAGGTCTTTTAATGATGGGCAAATTTTCCCATCCAAATCCCCATGGTCATACCTGGTCTTTGGATTATATATGTCAGCTTGCCCACTTTCTTGACTGACCTGTGTTTAGCTGAGGCTGGTACTTCTAGACCATGGGTGGGAATTGTGTAGCTCAGGGGTCATTGGTAGCTCTGAGATCTTATCAAGACCAAAATATAATAAGAATTGTTAAAGAAGCAGAGAATCATGCTGGCTTTGAACCTCTACACATGTAAAAGATCTGAAACAGGCCAAAATGATAAATTGTAGTACATTTTGGTGATGAAAGTAGTCTACAGGGCTCTGTAGAACCTGAAAATGTGGCAGGTTCAGCCATCCATGACTGTCCACCCTGTTCTGTGTGAAAGATGCTATATAGTCTAGTTGAAGTGTGCACATGGCAGTAAAAATCTCCCCTCACAAAAGCTTTCACACATGGGCTGAGCAAAGTGTTTCAGTAGATTTCCCCATCTTGGTAGTTTTGATTGTGACCTTTTATTGCATATGTTATCCTAAGCATAACTGTGCATTAGGTAAATTATCTACATTATGGTTTGTTCCTTGATTCATAGCTGTTTCCCAGGGAGAAGTCTCATTGTAATGACCAGTGTGCCCTTGACTAACCATTTATGTTATTAATTACTGTTAAGCGTTTAAACATTGCATGTTCTTCCGTCTGGCTCACAGACTGTCTTACCACGTAGAACAATGGGCTCCTGTGGCATCCTAGAGACCAACCAATTTATTATGACATAAGCTTTCGTGGATCATTGCCCAATGAAAGCTTATGCCAAAACGAATTTGTTAGTCTCCGGGGGAACACCTTGCTTTTGTTGCAACAGATTAACATGCATGGCACTATGGCATCAGATTTAGCTGTATGGCGTAGAAATGCATCAATCTCATGTCGAAACCCAGGTGTAAAGAGAAAGATTTTTAACTAAAGGCACATAGGAAGACATTATTCCTAAGGCTACATTTGACCAAATGAGCAATGGTCCATAAAACAGTGTTCTATAATGTTTTGGTAGCTTCCGTAGTCAAAATCCTGCCCAATGCTGGTGGAGAGAAGGCAGGCTGCCACATTACTTCCGTGAGATCTAGGCTGGGAGGGAGAAGAAACTGGCATGGCAAATAGCTCATGAAGAACAGAGCTGTACATGGGGACCCCGTATGTCATCCACCCTGCTTCTCTGCTGTGGCAATGAACTGCTTGCACAAGTATGAAATACATAGAAACATGCAACTGAGGATAATGCTAGAGTTTGATCTGCACCTTTGTTCTTGCTGCACCAAGCCTTAACAGGGCAGCACCCTCTAGCAACTATTCGGAAAAAGACTGTCAGAAAATGTCCATCCTCAAAAACCCTTTGACGAGGGCTTTTGGTTTTCAATCTTTATATGTTGGTGATGGCCGTATTAGAGATAAACAATAGAAAAATAAAATCAAAATGATTTAACAAACTTCTCCAGTGAAATCTTTTACATTTTGCTTACAAATCTGTCAAGTAAAATGGCTAGAGCTTAGAAGAAAGTAGCTACTCTTCTAAAAATATGATCCACTTTTAAATGGAAGACTTTCTGGCAAACGGCAAAATTTTTCCCTTTTCATGTTTTTGTTTCGTTGGACAAGTTCAGAACTGGGTATTTAGAAATCTGCTAGTACCTGAACTTGCTCTGTCAGATAGACAGTGGTCATTTCTTCCATTTCAGTGGGAAATAATTCCCTGAGGCTGAGGAAGAAATGAAAACACCATTACTGCCAATGGCTTTTGTAAAACCTAATTTTTATTCACAGTATCTGTACTGCTGGGTTCCCTTCCATGTAAATGCCATTCCCCTTCCAAATATGCTTACATTCAAGATGTCAAATTAAGCACCTTCTAATCTTTGGGTCTGTGTGTAATTTGATTTTGCTCATAACAACATTTTATTAAACTGGATTGACTCTGTTCCCCATTTGAAGAGAAACTGTCTTCACTTACTGTTATGGAACTTTAATTTTGGGAGGTATTAAAAAGGACAAAATAATGATTAAAATGTAGGAACTAAATACCAAGAACCATCATCACCTAGAATGGAGCATGTTTGAGCATTTAAGTTGTGTGTGTGTGTGTGTGTGTGTATTATATAAAAGTCAATGTTTGCGAGTTTGTCTGTCTGTCTGTGTCAGGCAGGAGAAAACCTCGTACAATTGGCTGTGTGAGGCGAGAAGACCTCATATGATTGGCTGGCTGTGAAGATTCTATGGAATCCCGGGGTTGGCAGTTTAGGGAGGGGCCTTTAGAATTCTCAGCCCAGAGCGCTTGGGTCTCAGGCCGGTTGCTATGGTGATGAGGCCTACCATCAATAAGGATGCCAGGAAACATTTGGGAGGCATATATAAGAAAAATTAAAGTGACATACACAACACAGCCGATTTCCACACTACAATGTCATAGTGCTATTATTCCACTTTCGACATCCTATGGAATCCTGGGATTTGTAGTTTAAGGAGGGGCATTTAAGAATTCTTAGCCGGAGAGGTCTTTGGCCTCAGTATGTTGACAGTGGAATAATAGCACTATAGCAGTGTAGTGCAGAAATGGCCATAGTTACAAGGTCTTCTCACCTCACACAGTAGATTGTATGGGTTCCATATGTGGGGAATCTTAAAGTTGAAATTCAAAACAAAAAATGCTTCCAGAAAAACATAAAGCCATTGTACAGATTCAACAGAAGGAAAAAAAACTTACTGCATCAACATCACCCGACAACACAGATTGGATTGGGAACTATGGGGAAAAGTTACAGGTACTGGAACAGGCTGGTCGCTATGGAGACAATGCCTAGCGGCGAGGTGGACCGTGTATTCCCTCAGGAACCAAACCTCTGTATGTTAACAACTATGAATACAGATTGGATTGGGGAATATGGGGTAAGTTATAGGTACTGGAATAGGCCAATTACTATGGAGATGAGACCTAGCAGCAAGGAGGACAGTGTATTCTCTCAGGAACCCAACCTCTGAATGTTAACAACTCTGAATAAAGATTAAATTGGGGAATATGGGGAAAATTTACAAGCACAGAAATAGGTTGGTTCCTACGGACACAAGGCCTAGCAGCAAGGAGGAGGACAGTGTACTCTCTAGGAACCCAAACTGTGTATGTAAATAAGTGTGAAGACAGATTGCATTGGGAAATATGGAACAAAGTTACAGGAAATGGAGGAGATAGTTTGGTGAGTTCTAAAGAGGAAAGTAAAATCCTGGGCAATGCCAGGTTAATACTCTATATAAAAGTTCTCATGGATAGTTAACTATAACTACCCTTGCTGACCCCCTTTCTCTATACTTCCCACTTTGAGACTCTTGTTGGCTGATTTCTCAATCGGATTTTCCTCTTAAATCATAATCGATCCCAATGTAGTATACAAGTAATCTAACAATGGTTGCCAAATCTTTAGAAGTTTACTGTCTGGTTTATTTTCCATCCTACAGGTGATCTTATCTATCCCAGCAACGTCTGCCAACTTCTCTAACCGTTCTATCTCAGGTGGTACTCTTTTTTCCAATATCTAGCAAGAATAATTCTTGCAGCCGTTATCATACGCCAGATCAGTCTGCCAAATTTTTCTTCCACTTCCTTATCCAAATAGAAAATACCCAGCAAGAAGAATTCTCGTTTTAAGTCAATTTTAACATGTAGTACTTTTGGATTCTGAAGCATATCATCCTCCAAAATCTTTTAACCTTATGGCACCCCCACCACTGATGAAAAAAATGTACCAATATCTTTGTCGCACTTCCAACATCTATTCTTTGCACACTTAATCATTTTGGCAATTGTCACGGGTGGGAGGTACCACCTAAACCACATTTTCTGCATTCTCTTGCAGAATATAGGAACCGGTAAATTTAGTGCAATTTTTCCACACTTTCTCCCAATCTCCCAAATATGCATTATGTCCTAAGTCTCGTGCCCAGTTAATCATATATTCTTTAGTGGTTTCTTCCTCCAGATCAATCCTTAATATTAATTTATACATTTTCAACAGCAGGTGGGTATTCCCTCCCTGCCATTGTTTTTCCAGAGGTGGTAATTCCAAAGTTATACCTCCATCTTCTAAGTATGCTAGATCTTTATAAGCGAACCATTCTCCCTCTCTCCATAGATCTTTTATCTGAAGTGCTTCTGCTGGGGAGACAGAGGATGGCAACTTAGAATATAGAAGGGGTTTATATTTTATCCATAAGAAGCACAGCGCTGGATAGTAATTTTATTTTAATAAACAACCTGGAATTTGTTTGGAATGTGACTGACTCCTGAATGATAATAGTCTGCTTATAATCTGCTGTCCACTTAGTGACACATCTGGGCCTCAGGAACCCAACCTCTGTATGTTAACAACTCTGAATACAGATTGTATTGGGGAAAAGTTACAGATCCTGAACAAGGCCGTTTGGGGAATTACAGCCACAGGATATCAAATCTGTGTATTTCAACCGCACCTAATTCCTAAGGTAAGGTAAGGTAATTCCTAAGGTATTTCTAACAAGTGTTATCGATGAGAAAATATAATCCCAGGCAATGCCAGGCAAATGCACAAGTATATAAATAAAAATTAAACCTGCTTGGTTCTCAAACAATGAGAGAGGCCTTCATAAAGAAGCAGCAGTACTGCAATTAACACGTTAACAGCAGTAGGCAAGAAGGAAAGATGAGGGTTAATTGGCACTGATTCCTGATGTGACTGAACTGGCATGTCACAACTTCTGGCTTTTGTCAGAGCAAACTGTGAGAGACAGTTGACATAAAAACACATAAGCTTCCCCGTTCTGTGTTAAACCTTAGTTAGCAACATAGGGGCAAAGACAAAGGCCTTTTCTGCACAAGGGCAATATATCGCACCAGCATCGTATTCTTGCTGTTACGTCTGCATGTTAAACCGGTTAGTATTGATGTTTCCTCTGCAAATTCGCACAGCTTGAGCTCTTAGTGCAGTTACTATTGGTGTAAAACCAATGTATTGTAAAACCAGAAAAACTCTGATGTAAAGCACAAAAACCGGTTCGGCTGCATTTCTGACAGCATGCAAAAGGTGTACACTGCAGAGGTGGTTCTCTGTGGGCGTTCCCACCTTTCCCTGGCGTCATTTCTGTCCACTCCTATCTCCGCCCCTCAAACACGGGGCAGGCACCATTGCGTTGCATGGACTGCTGGAATACGACGAAATACGTTGGGATCCTCAGGATGGTTG
This sequence comes from Cyclura pinguis, assembly GCA_030412105.1. NCBI lineage: Eukaryota > Metazoa > Chordata > Lepidosauria > Squamata > Iguanidae > Cyclura > Cyclura pinguis. Next base: position 70,337,690 of record CM059601.1, on the reverse strand, counting down.
CTTTTCAATTTCTGGCTATCTAGACCAGAGCTTTCCAAACTTTTCATGTTGGTCACACACTTTGTAGACATGCATCATTTTGTGACACAGTAATTTTACTAGCAATTTTACTAGCAGTTTTACTAGCAAACCGGAGGTTAAACTAACCCCTTATAAGAGATCTGGGCATACACATAAATTGTAATAATGAAATGTATGGGGACGAAACATATCTCATGAAAACCTTTCATTTATATTTTTAAAAATATATGATTTATTTATAACACATAATATACATTTCCGAGACTCGGGTGGGGGTTTGTCTTCTGTAAGAATGAACTAAAGTACCTCCACTGATATGTAGCAATGGGCTTTTTTTAAAAAAATGACCAATCGGAGGCGGTGGTGTGGAACAAGGGAGGGAGTGGGAGGAGAATAGGAGTTTCATGAGAATTGACAGAGCGGAAGTGGCAAACGATTTTCACTGTATTACCGCAACAGAAACCGGAGGGCGTGCAGATAACAACCTGGTAAAATCAGAGTAAGTTGGGTTAAAAAACACTGCTCACAACATGTGGTGAAATGCTCCTCCACTCTGGTGCAGAAATGGCCAAAGTGTGAGAGATTAATTTTTTTAAAAAATTGCTGTGGCTGAAGACATGGTGAGACACATTACTAACTCTGAAAAAACATGTAAGGTCATAGGAGAAAAAAATAGGCAAGGCGGGTATTGCTAAAGCACATTAAGAAAACATCATTTCTTCAATATCGTCAGAAGCAGAATACCACCCAGAGAGGGAGTTTGACTATTAGAAGAGAAAAGACTGTTAAATTAAGATGGGAGAGGCAGAGAAGCTGGATGAATTATTTACACATCTCCTTACTGTGGACGATGCAAGATGCATACTCGAACTTAATGAAACTTCCAAAGGGAAATTACAGCATTGCTCTCTTGCAGGAAAAACAGCAGTCTGTTAACAACCAGAAATGATTGAAGAGGAAACAGCGAGATTAGAGGAAAATTAAATACAGAAAGCATCAACCTTTGGCTCTTTAGAAGTCTCAACATCCATGTGGATAGGACTGTGTCCACAAGGATGTTAGCTGGGTCATAGAAAGCAATTTCTGGTGTGCCAGGATCCTAGTAGCCACTACTGACCAGGACTGAAGGATAAACTGGAGGCAGCATCCAGGAGATCTAGGAGCACTCTGCCGTTCTGCTAGCAGAGATCATAAATGATATCTTTCTACAAAATAGATACTTTCAATTAAATAATCTCTATAGGCATTACATAAACAACAAACCTAAAATACAAGCACACAAAATAAAATGCAAGCATTTTAAACAGGTAAATGCCTCTACAGTTGTCTACATCTATTTGCTTTGTAGAAAAAATGGTATAATTTTACAGAAATTAATCATGCCATTTGCTGTCTTACTATATGAGCTGGGTCCCAGTGGTTTGAGCATTGGACTGGGATCCTGGAGACCAGGATCTGATTCTCTGTTTAGCCTTGGAAACCCCCTTGGTGACCTTGGGTAGGTCACATACTCTCAGCCCAGGTTTGTCTTAGGGTAACAGTAACTCATAAATGACTCGAAGACACACACACACCACTATCATCACCACCAACAACAATAAGAATAACAGTGGAAAGATAACAGCTGAGATTTTTCAAAGTCACCAGAGAAGGGTTTAACTCTGCTCTTCTTGTTAAGCTTAATAACAGCTGTGTCTGTTTTAAAAATCTGAACAACGGGAACTTATTCTCAGTGAACAGATGAAAGGATGAGGGAATAATAGGCAGTGGGGGAAATGAGAGCAAAAATTTTAAACATCCCTGATACTGGAAGGTGTGAAGAAATTTGCAGTTTTATATGAGAAAAATGGATACAGAGTTGACAGCGATATAGAGACGTAACATTGCAGCTTCTGTTCTGAAATACATAGTCTTGTAAACCTTTATACCACAGCAAACTTTCTTCGCTAATTACAGACTTTTTGTATGTGCCATTAAGGCAATATATTAGCTGCCATAATCTTGTCATCCATCTCACCTTCTTGATGCACACGATTAATAAGCCATAAGCATCAAGGTTCTTGGCTTTGTAATGGATTACTAAATGCAAACTGAACCTAGCTGTATACTGAAGATTTAATTCCTTGTGGAGATTTGAATAAATCAAGTTAGGACATTAAGTTCCTACACACCACCTAGCCTTCCAGTAATCTTTGGGTTGCAACCAAGTAACAGGAGCCTTAAAAATGTATTTATTTGTAAAACTACCATATCCTTTAGCTACAGCTTTGCTGAGGGAAAGATCTCTTTCCTCCATTTATACCATAAATGAATTTAAAGCAGCACAGTACATTGTGCCCTATACATTGCTTAATCTACGAATATATAAAAGTCAAAGTTTGTTTGTTTGTCTGTGTCAGACAGGTGAGGACCCCATATGATTGGCTGTGTGAGGCGAAGACCTTATATGATTGGCTGCCTGTGAAGATTCTATGGAATGCTGGGGCTGGCACTTCAGGGAGGGGCCTTTAGAATTCTCAGCCAGAGAGCTCTTGGGCCTCAGTCAAAGTGTGTGCCTTGAAGAGGCTTGTTACTATGGAGACGAGGCCTAACAGCAAGGAGAAGGACACCTCAGGAACCCTCCTCCTTCTTGCTGCTAGGCCTCGTCTCCATAGCAACCAGCCAGAGGCCCCAGAGCTCTCTGGCTGAGAATTCTAAAGGCCCCCCCCTAAACTGCAACTCTGAATACAGATTGGACTGGGGAATGTGGGGAAAAGTTACAGGTACTGGATAAGACAGTTTGGGCAATTAGAGGCACAAGATCTCAAATCTTTCTAACAAGCATTACCCATGAGAAAATAAAATCCCGGGCAACACCAGGTATATACACTAGTAATGAATTAATAGGGTGTTTTTAATACTGTGAAGAGGATAACTAAATGTTCCATATATCCAAGAAAAAAACAAAAACAAAAATCAACAACAGATGTTTGTATATGTCTGTTCATGAATTTATTCATTTGGACATTCCATCACACCTTTTTATTTTTATTGCTTATTACTTGGATGTTTCTTTATTGCTTAGTATTTGGATGTTCCTCAAACTTGGTGAAACTGGACTTTTCTTATTTCTGTACCTGTCATTAAGAATCAGACACCATATGCGATTCCCACCAGTTTAGAAAAAGTTATTATCTTCCCAATTAGAACTTGTCTTGAAGCTTTCTGCCAAGCACTTGGCAATCCTTTTGTTAATTACCTTTAACAACATCACTCACAATAATTTAAACTGAGGGGCTCTCTAGTTGGTATCCTGTGTAGCCATTTTATATCTACCACTTCCTGTAGTTAAATATTCTTGTTAACTAGCTCTCTACATTATTCCCCCTCCCCTTGTTTTATGTCTGAATTTTGTTATTTAAATGGACGCAAAGCAGGATGAAAATAATCACACTAGAGTACAAATGAGAAGTTTCTAGCTGGTAGCATAATTGGTTTCCCTAAACCTGTTGAGGTCATCGGGCAGTCTGACTTGTCAAGTATAGATTGAGAGCAAAAGTATTGCCCTCAGATCGATTGTCTGAGCTGGACTGTTCTTCCCATTCTCAGCATATCAATGTCATTATGAAAATAAACAGATAAAAAATGGCACCTATCCCTTGCGTGCTTGTTTGACCAGATTTACTATGCGTATATAAAAATATGCTTTAGCAGAGGACTTCTGCTACATGTAGTTTACCTGAGAGTTTTGCTCCCTCAGTCATTTTGAAAATATCCTGTCACATGAGTATTGTGACTATTCTTTAGCAGATAAATATAAAATCCCGTTGGGCTCTTTTTCTTCCATGGTTTAGTAACATTGACCTTCTGGGTGCTCTGTGAGGTTCCATTCCCAGATGAGGTTGGACAACAGCTCCTCAAATCCCTGGTCATGCTGGTTGGGAAATGCATTTGAAGACCAGCAACATCCATTCACCCAGGGTTAGGAGCCCTTGATCTAGAAGCAAGGGATACAATGCAACTTCACTTTCTTTGACAAATTTACATCAAGCTATGCATACCAACTTATTTGAAAACTTTAAAAAAAAGTGAATAAAAAAGAAAAAAATAACTCATGTGTTGAGTGAATCTACATGTCGTTTTGCCAAATCCATGCATTCCAAGAAAGCATGAAAGTAATAGCAAGGAATGGTTGCTTCCATGCTGGTGGGGCAGTACATCTGCTCTGGCATTTAGTCACAATATTAGATGAGCTCTTAAAGGTACTGAACTCCATCCCCTAAACAAGCTCACAGCTTGGATACCTCCTTCAAAGTTCAGACTAATATCCAGAGCAGATCCAACACTCCATTGACACGGGAGCCATCAGCCCCCATTGGTTATAAAAGAAAACTGAACAGAATTCCTCCCTCTCCCTCCTCCTACCCCCTGCCTCATCAAATTGTTTTGATTCAAATTGCTTTTTCTAAACAAAAGGGTGAAGGATCTGATTGTTATCCCAATGTCACCCTCTCCACCAATGACATCAGCCTAACAACTGATATAGTAATTCCCTCCCATTGGAATCAACTGGCAGGCCCCAAGAATGCCGTAGTGGCTTGGACACTGATATGGAGTCTGAAGAACAGTGGTGGAGCTATCAGGCCCATGTCCCCTTTCTCCATCCAGTCAAACCTGGACAAGGGAGTCCTGAAACCAGAGTTGTCCAGACCTAACACTGGTGGGGCAGTGATTCCTTACACTCTAGAACGGATGAGGCCTCTATGCCCATGACAAACTTGGCACCTCCCCAGTCTGGCCCTCGTACTGGGACAGAATGCTGATCCATGATCTTAGAAGCTAGTATGCTAACACTAGCTGTGTGCTCAACACAAGCTTCTGAATCGGTGACAAAGTATCAGCCTGAAGGATGAGGAGTTTTCCTGTAAGTCTTCCCATCTGGTGGGAAAGGATGGACCCTGGAGGGAGTAATTTTGGGCCAGTAGTATAAAAGTCTTCAGTTCAGCTCCAGCTATTGTTGGAGCAACTTGCCCACTTGGAGCTATCCTTGCTACCTGTGCTGTGGGTTTTCACCACCAGTGTGAATAGGATAACAATGAGGAGAGGGTGGGAATACCTAACTCACGCACAGCCCTAGTTAGTAGGTCTTAGGAAACAAGCCGGGCTAATAAGCAGAGCCTTCCTACTTCTCATAGGATTGTTTTGCATTACACCTATACCATTTTGATGGTCAGTGAGGAGATATACTGAGTCTGCTGGACTTCCCTAGTAATAGAGATGGGGAAGAATTTTGTTTCAATTCATTTTTTTACAAGGATTTCCCAAGATTTGCAAGTGTCTTCATATACAGAATAAAAAGAACTTGAGCAACAGTATTTCAGATGTGGACAAAACCAAAACTGATATTCATCCATTTGGTCCAGGGCCTTGGGAACTCAACTCCGAAAAGTCTGGGCTTGAATCCATATATATTCAACCATGTTAGTACCAAATTAGGTTTGTCATCTGCTTTCCCTGAGAGGCTTCTTTTGTTTAACATGTATAGGGCAGACAAAAACAGTGTGATACACTTCATGCCAGGAACAAACTGTATTAAGTTTTTGTTACTAGCTGAAGAATTTGCAAATCACATATTCAAGGAAGAAAGAACTTGAAGTTTTAAAAAACTGAAAGCACACGAATCAATGGTCCTTGTGGTCTCTTCCAGCTCTATGATTCTATGATCAACAGTGACAGATTTGCCCATCCCTACTTGCATCTCCAAGGAAATACAACAACAATAAGGAGTTGCCTAGGACTTAAAAGAACATGCATGGAAGAATTTTATAAGCTTTCCTGAAATACAGATTTGTACTTCACGACAGAAGTACAAATATCAGTGACAGTTCAAACATTACTGCAGCTGTTTGGTTGTCACTGAAGAATTGCTTCTCTATGGTTAACGCCTCAATTTGGCCAAAGTGCCATCTCAACTGAATTCTTGTATGAGTTAACTGAATTATTTGGTAAACACACAGCAGCTGTCTACATTTTGGGAACTGCTGTGATAACTATTATCGTGGTCGCTGTTTTATTTTTCTGTCTCACCCTTCCTCCCAGAGGGCTGGGAATCTCTCCACATCTAATCTGTGAGGCAAGATAGCTTAGCTTTAGTGTGTATGTCACTCATTGGGATTCATGGTTGTGTAGGGATTTGAACCCAAGTTTGTGCATCCTAGTCTAACACTTTAATCACTATGCTATCCCATACAGCTGATCTGCATGAGTCACTGAGACATTGCTGTACCTGTATGGTGTTCTAAGCACATGGAGGCAATTACCAGTGGCTTTGACACAATTTGTTCTGTTCAGTTAAGTTGAAATCATGAGTTAAAGCCATGCTGGCCAAGATAGCCTCAAAATGGACTATTTATTTAATTTATATCATGTTTATCTCCCATATGGGAATCAAGAAAGAACACTGATTCACCTCAAAAAATGGAAAAGCTTCAAGTGATGATACAATGTGAAGCTCTTCAGTGGAAGAATTTCAGAGATATATAATTATTTTTAAAAATGTGATATCAGGAGTAGGAGGGAGTCATTTGTGACCTTATGATTTATTGGTATGGGTAATTCATCTGCTGTAGTAACTGATTTAAGTACAAATTTGTGATTAATATTTTAGAGCAGACGAGAAAGGTTAGCAGAGGAGTTAATGTGTCCATCATATTTAGTGCTTAACAGATTAGTTGGAGCAATGCACTGCAACATTTCCTTGTTAACACTGCTTTGTTTTATTTAAGAATATGGTTAAAATTCTGTATAGATTCCGTGACTAAGTTCCAATCTTGAAAGTTATAAGCTACTGAAAAATTGTGATATGCCAGAAAATGAGCTACGTCTGTGCATTCTGACTGTATACACATTTGGGACAACTACTATTTTTAAGGAAGTGTTAAAAGAGTGCATAGAGTTGTTTTTAAAAAATAGCAAAGGCTGAACTAGAAAGCTGAACAAGTTCTATGATAGTTCTATCTAGCCTTAAGACTTCAATCATTGCAAAAAGCATAAGAAAACATTGCCCCTTCAGAGAATAATTTTCTTCCCCAGTGTTATCATACCTGGTATGTCCATAATATATTCAAACATGAAAACATACCAGATAAACACTCACAGTTCTGATCACATTATTAGGCTGGGCCCAACATCATTTGGGACCTAGAAATGAATGTTTTAGTGGTGGGTGACAGATTGCTTTCCTGAAATCCATGGTATTTTTTTTGCACATATCTGTACTTTTTTTTTTCCATGAAGGAACTACCAATAACTTTTCATTACCTAACACAATTAGATGGAATTTGCAATAATAGTTGTTCCTTCTGAATGAAACAAGCCTACTAGGTTTCAGAAGAATAAGGGCAGCAAACTTTGTACCATAGCACCAGGTGAAGGCAAAATGAGCTCTTCCAAATATTTTTGTACTAAAAGTGCCAGAATAGTCAATGACAAGGAGCGTTGGGAACTGCAGTCCAAAAACCTCCAGAAGTCCACATGTTCTCCACACCTGGCTTTACACTTGGGAGGGGATTAAAAAAGAATCCATTTCTCCTTACTGGTTTTATATACACAGTTTTAAGAACTACAGTGGGCCATAGTTCAGAAACTGGCAAAATTTCAAAAAGATAGCTGTAGGGTTTTGGATTGTAGATGGTGTTCAGTTTTGGGAGGAATAATTTGTTTCCCTCCAGCTTTTTCTGGGTTTGGGGGCAATTTGTATGAGAATGGCAGACAAGAAACCTGAAAAATTATAGAAGGGTAGGTGGAAGGGCTAAAGGCTTATGATTAATGTTATGATCCATTTGCTATGAGTTATATGTTATGCATTGTGAGTTGTAAGTTGATTTATGAAGTCATCCAATGTTCTCCTTCAACGTGATATATGCCACTGCTTACTAACTGTGTCTTTCTATACACTACAAGGACAGACCATTTCTTTGCCAAAGAATGAATGAATGAACACATATCTGATATAGAGACAGCAGACAGTTTCATGCATCCAATGAAGTGGACTCTAGTCTGTGAAAGCTTTCGTTGCAATTAATCTGTTAAATTTTAAAAGTGCCACAATCATGTGTGCGTTCCTTGCATAGATTTTAACCACTTTATTATATAGTATGGGCTCAATGCTAACAGTGTCCACTAGGTGGCATTGCAAGTACATGTACAACTATGCTGTAATTAATAAAGGCAGGAGGAGTGCATGATAAGATAAAAGCAGTACACTTTCTCCCCCCATCTCTTTCTTATCCCGTAGGTGATCTTTTTTCCCTCCCCTTTGTCTGTTATTGTTTTTATTGATCCAGACAGGACTGCAATCAGGCATTACAATGAGAATAACACATCGTGTGACACCAACTTCTTGAAATATTAACATTTGTGAAATGAACACATGTACCCCGTCACCTTTCTCCAGATTTACTGAGCAAGTTAGGAGGAATAATCTTTAAAGCAGGAGTTGGAATACTACCAACAGGAAAGTCAACTTATAGAAATTCCCCATCTTCCTTCTTCCTTCTAAAATAGAAGCTTCACGGGTCTGAGCTGAAGGTCATTGGCTTTGTGGCCTGCCCCTGAATTTTCCAGCTTAGCCAAATTATTGTGGGACACTAACTAAGCAAAAATGGCTATGTTCTCCCTATTGCTGGTGTCTGAGGTACAGTGAAAACAGAGGACTACAAACGGAGTACCAAGGAATAAATGGCCAAAATCCTATTGTAACTTCTGAGCAGATCTACTGACTCCATTGGATTTACCTATGTGTTAAACACCATCCACCAATTGGTTCAGTGAGGTTGGTCTAGCTGGGACAAACCAACAGGATTAAAGTTGGTATGCTGGGCACAAATAATAATAAGATGCTACTCAAAGAAATGGCTTAGAAATCAAAGGAAGCCTGAAGTGGGTTTGCAATATTCAGAAGAAGGCTTCCTCTACATTCCATACAGGTTTCCAGATCTTAGGGCTTGGCGTCAAGTCTCAGGGCCTGGCTTCTCTTCTCCAGTCCTCAGGGTGAGGAATTTCAGAGTGAAAGTGCTGCCTTTAAAACTTTTGTATATAATTTATTAGACTAGGTATTTTTAATTTGAATGGTATATTCTTTGATCTATTCTTTGCAGTTGTGGCTGAGTCTTAAATTATGGTCCTAATGACCTCACCAAGGGTTGCCCCTTGTAACATCCCCTTTGTAACATCACCAAGGCCTGTGACATCACAAGGAGTGGAGGTCATCCCTGCATCTCAGGTTTTGGTGCTGGAATGTCAGGGTCTGGGACAGACCTGCGCTAGCAACATTGGCTCCATACAGTTCTTCTTTAATGCCTGTTCTGTTGCCTTACAGAACTAATTGCATCTCCATGTTTCTTGGCTTATGCATTTTAGTCCCCTCCGAATGCAATACAATTAAGAAGATTGCATTGTTCTCAGACTATTTGGACTACTGGTGGTGGTGGTGGTGGTAGAAGAGGAGACCTCTCACTTGGACTGGGCTGACAATGCAGAAAATGCACTTCCTCAGCACTTAGTCAGTCAGTGCTTCTGAGTAAAACTCAAAGTGTCTGTTATGACCTACAGAGACCTATATGACTAAGTCTGAGCTAGTTTATCAATTGTGTCCTCCCCTCGTCTAGCCTTTACAGCCTTCAAGGGAAGGTTTGTCTCCCAATGTGGCTATCCTTCCAGGCTTTTTGGGTAGAGATCTGAGAGAGGGCCTTCTCAAACACAGTTATTAGTGGTTACCATGTTATTGGGGCAGTGAATACTTCTGAGCTTATGGTAAATTTTAAAGGAGCTGTCCACAGTATGATGCCTATTTTGGATATAGATTTCAGCACCTTGGATAGTCTGCATAAAGGTTGTTGTGGGTTTTCCGGGCTTTGAGGCCATGTTCTATTAATATTTTCTCCTGACGTTTTGCCTGTATCTGTGGCTGGCATCTTCAGATCCTCTGAAGATGCCAGCCACAGATGCAGGAGAAATGTCACCAGAAAATACTAGTAGAACACGGCCTCAAAGCCCAGAAAACCCACAACAACCTATGGATTTCAGCAGTTTTACAACAGTTTGCATAAAGTACAAACTCCCTCTTCCCCACCAACATGGAAGGCACCTTTGCTTCTCAGTGAGTTTTCCAAAGCTATGAGAAGTTAAGCTGACCCTTTCCCTGTTGTTTTTCTGTTGTTCAGGCAGGCTTCTAGCAACTGGCTTTTTGCTGGGGAATGAGCTTTTAATGGATGTGTGCTAAATACTTTTAAAAAGATTTTTTAAAGATCTGTTTTTGAATTGGTTTTAATTCAGTTTTGTTTTAATAATACAGTTGGCTTAATTGTGTTTTAATGTTTAACTTTGTGTTAATATTAACATAAAACGATTTTTTAAAAAAAATCTGTTCCTTCTTAATGCTACTCTGAGCTGTTTTGCATCGCGCTTTATTTGTAATGAAATAAAGCATTGTTACCACACCATACACCCCCACTCTGCAGGATGTGCTGTTTTCATAGTTGGACATATTTCATGGCTGGAACACGTTTAAAATTGTACTGGCAGCAAATATAGGCCAGGTCAGGATTACCTCAGACATGATCAGGTCATAAGTTCAGAGAGCATTAGGGAGGAATGCCTGATGCTGATAGGTTTTGGATGGTCGTTTTAGAAACTGTAAGTTGTGAGCATTCCCAAAAAAAAAAAAAAAAGTAGGTAAAACTGCCCAAGTAAAGCAATCAGGAACTTTACTCTGAGTATATCCTACAGAGACCTTCCCTTTTCACCTAACCTGACTAAAGCATTAAGGGATTGTCAGGACTCCCATCAGTGTTTAGTCATCTAGAGTGAAGGAAATTAGCCCACTGCAGACTCCTTTGTCAGTTTCATGGGAAAGCCATTACTGTTTTGTCCATATACCCTCCTTCAGGGTAGGAAACAGGGTATTTAAAACTCAGCTCCATCCCCAGTAAATTGTAATACTTTGGATGTAGTACATGGCACCCAGATCTCTGTTCCTCCATGCTCCACTCTGATTTTCTGCTGCAGAATTGGTAATTATCACCCTTTTCACACAATTTCTCTCTATCCAACCTTTCTTGCCTCATTTTCCAATAGCCTTGTATGGTTCTTGACAGTGTCTGGTTTCTTGCATGTTTGTTAATTCCAAATAAAATGCGCTGTTAACTTTTAACTGGAGTGATCTTTGCAGTTAGCATTTCACCTGTAAAGATGCAGGTGAAAAGATCTTTCTGTTACCCTCCTCTTGCAGGTCTCCTTTGAGCAATAATTCCCTCAAATTCCAAGGAGATGTTGGCATTGTCGGTGGACCACAATGTCCCCCACTTTTTAGGATAACAGTGCTGTCTAGAGGGTGCATTTGTTCAGCACTGAAATTCTAATAATGGGCTCAGCAACTGGAACCTCTGGTTGCTCTCTTTCTCTTTCCCAAGTAGACACACATGTGGGTGCTACTGCTGCATCAAGTGGAGACAGGGTAAAGATGAAAGTAAGGTGCCATTGGTGAGTGGTGGTAAGGCACTTGTGGATAGCAGTTTCCTTTCATACCTTCCTTTATGGTGTTTCGTTCAAGCTGGGGACAGAAAGAAAATAGGGCTAGGGGTACAGCCCTGCTTTGGTTAGACCTCATTTGGAATACTGTGTCCAGTTCTGGGTACCTCAATTCAAGAAGGATATTGACAAGCTGGAGCATATCCAGAGGAGGGCAACCAAAATGGTGAAGGGTCTGGAAGCCATGCCCTATGAGGAGCAGCTTAGGGAGCTGGGTATGTTTAGTCTGCAGAAGAGAAGGTTAAGAGGGGACATGATAACCATGTTTAAATATATGAAGGGATGTCATGCTGAGGAGGGAGCAGGCTTGTTTTCTGCTGCTCCAGAGACTAGGACAAGGAGCAATGGATTCAAGCTGCAGGAAAGGAGATTCTACCTGAACCTCAGGAAGAACTTCCTGATGGTCAGAGCTGTCCAGCAGTGGAATATGCTGCCTTGGAGTGTGGTATAGTCTCCTTCTTTGGAGGTTTTTAAGCAGAGGCTGAATGGCCATCTGTTGGGAATTCTTTGATGTGTGTTCCTGCACAGCAGGAGGTTGGACTGGATGGCCCCTGTCATCTCTTCCAACTCTATGATTCTATGATACAATGAAAATATAAATTTCTTTCTGAGGTGGCAATGGAGGGGAAGGATTTGGGGGGAAAAATATTTGATTTACATCCTGTTTTTCTCCCAAAATGAGACTCCAAACAGCTTACAATATAAGATAAAACAAATTAGCTAAAACTATACATGATACGAAAGTTTAAAAAGCATGAAGCAATCAGTTCAATTAAAACTGTAATTTAAAACAATTATGAACACATATTACATATTAAAAAACAAAGCACCCATTGCAAACCCTTCTACCCAACCAGTTAAAGGCTGAAGGCCTGTTTGAGTAAGAAGGTTGGATAAAAGAATTACAGGGGATTTGATGGAAACTTAATGGGAGGAAGGGACCTAAATATGCTTAAGGCACCAGATCCTTTCTGCTCTTGAAAGCTAACCAGGATCAGCCCTAATTAGTACTTGGATGGGAGACCATAAATGAATACCAGGTGCTATGGGCTATATTTCAAAGGAAGGAACTGGCAGAACTGTCTCTGAGTATTCCTTGCCTAAGAAAACCCTATAAAATTCATGGGGTTGTCATAAGTCAACGGGCGACTAGAAGACAAACACACATAAATTTATCAGAGAGACTAAATAGTTGAAGTTCATGCCATGCTAATTTGTGAACTTGAGGAAATCATTTCTCTCTCAGCCTCACTGATTTTCCTTGTGCTGTCAGGGAAGTGTGTTGGTTCTGGAACTGTTTCCCTCAAGTAGTATACAACATAAACAAAGCCAAACATGTCATACAGGAGTCTGAATGTATGAATCTTTAAAAACCACCATCATTGCTACCACATTTAAAAGTAGCCACAGAAGAAGGTAGCTGAGATGAATCAGGATGGCACAATTTGCTGGGTGTTGTTTACCTTCCCCTGTACAATTTTGAGATAACAGGTAAAATCCATTGAAACAACAAACCATCCCTGCTGAGGCTAATAGGATCTTCAGAAAGGGTTTTGATGTCGGAAGTAAGGAAAACAATGAAGCTTTGCACAAAGAACCAAGAAACCTAAAGAGGGAAATAAAGGAAGAGGCAGATGGATGTAACTCCTCTTGTTTTATCCTTCTTTCCCCACTGACTTCCTTCCTTCCTTCCTTCCTTCCTTCCTTCCTTCCTTCCTTCCTTCCTTCCTTCCTTCCTTCCTTCCTTCCTTCCTTCCTTTCTTTCTTTCTTATGCTGTCTTTCTGTCAAATGCTGCCTTTTCTACCCGAGGCAGCTCCCAGAGACAGTCAATGAAAAATCCTTCACAGCGAAATTTACACACTTTTAACATCACCACACAAAAGAGTATAAAATGATGATAATAAATGATAAAATCATTTATCATATCATAATCTCCTACAACAGTGGTGCAACATCAACAGCATCATAACCTGATACTCTTAGTGAAGAGTATCTCCTCTGTCAGTCGTCTTCAGGTGACGTCCCTCGCATGTAATCTAGTATAACACCCAAGTTATTAACAGCTAACTATACTATTCTTAGATGGAGTTCCTATACCAATGCTTGTTTCTCCTAAGCAAGAACAGGCATTCTTTGGAACCTGGAGGGCTATATCTTCCCATATTCGATATTTTAAAGTTCTAGATGGCTGCAATGTTTTGCTCTTGCTTGTTATTTGAAGTGACAGGAAGTGTCAGAGCATCACTGTTGGTCTCTTTTCAGACTATTGCAGTGGAGTTGATGGTTGTTTCAGGGTGATGACTCTCCCCCAAAAAGAGTACGTAACTCTTCCACAAATATTTATTGGGGAGTGTTGTATAATTGTATTTTTTGGCCAAAACTTGGGGTTCTGCTGGAGCAGTTTATTGTGGGGTATATGCCTTTGTGGAATTGGTGAGGCTCTTGTAGGCTGCACTGGCTTCCCCAAATGCTTCATATTTCCCTTCCATCTAATGTCAGTCTTTTGATTCTTAACTGGACCTCACAGTATCCTATACTTATTCTTTTAAATTGCCTTTAAATTCCTAGTTCCTTTGCCCATACCTAATATGTCCCTGCAATTTTTTCATTTATTTTTACAATGGGAGTTCTCATCATTGATGTTTAACATCACATATGGTACAGATCTAAGGTGAGGGGGAAACAATTTAGGAAGGTATGGTAGAAATGTCTCAGTACTGTACCCACCCTTTAGAGATGCTGGGATGGTGGTGATGGAAGAAGTCCGGCTACTACAGCACTGTTTCTTAAGAAGTACTTCTTAAGGTACTTAATGTGGGGACTGCAAGGTGTCTTCCCCCCCTCCCCAAGGTGTCAGGAATTGGCACCTTATTTGTGCCCATCAGCTACAACTGTTTTTTGCTTTCCTGAAAACTTGCAGCAGACTGCCTTGCAGTTTGGTACTGGTCCCTCAGCTGCTCTTCTGAGCACTGTACTATGTTACTGAGTGGATATTGATTAGGCAACAACCAGTTTTCATGCCTTGTTTGCTGGTATAACTTGTTTGTAGGCACCAGATATCAGTGCTTGGGTATGAAAGAGCACATGGGTTGTTTATTTGCAAACTCCTACAAGGGTGGTGCAACAACCATATTTATAAGCAACTCACGTGTTTTGAAACTTGTGGTTAGGGCCATTAACCTGCAGTGCTCAATGTTCTGGAATTTAATGAGAAATGTGAAACAGTATATAGGGACTCTACAGAAAGCTACAGATTTGTCAGAATGACCAATTTGCTATCTTTTGAATCCAGCAGCATAAAATATTTTGTTAAAAATCTGGTTCAGAGACAAAGGTGTGTGACTTAAACAGGAACAGAATGATTTATTGTTTGAATAGAGCCAGAACTCAGAATTTTCTTTCTCCGGCATCCTGACTGGATAGCCAGTGGTTTCTTTAGACTATCAATTTATTTCATGAATTTTTCTTTTTAAAAAAACATACGCTCTTGAGATGGTGGCTGCTTACCCTACTCCTTCACCCTCTGTAGATAGGGAAAACTGTATTTTTTTGCACTTGGCCAATGCGTCAGAGATGTTTGCTGGTCTGTAGCTGAAGGGGTAGGGTGACTACTGGGAAGATGATTTTGTCTTTCTTGATGTGTTTTTAATTGTTCAGCTGTTATGTTTAATTTTCTATTTTAGCATTGTTAGCTGCCTTTTTTTGTAGAAAGGTAGGGAAATAAATAAATAAAACCCTGTATCCTCTCGGGTAGTTTGTTATACCAGCAGTTATACATTTTGAGAGATAACATAAGGATGGCATCCAACACGATTTTTTTTTTTGTTAACAAGGTTGCATAACCCCTCGCGCTAATGCTTTTTGCATGTGTAATCCACCACAACTGCACAAGTGAGAAGGATTTTTCACTCTGCTAGCATTAAAGTGGTGTGTATGCTATCACCAGTTTCAGAGGCAGCATGCTGATTGTGATAGGCCTTTAATGTGAGCATCTGGATTTTTATGGTGTTATGTTTGGTTGAAGAAAATGTGTGAAGTAGGTTACGTATGCCAATGCAATTTGGTCCTAACAAAAGAAAGTGTTGGTAATGAATACTCCTAACTTTATAGTGTTCCATTACATAAGGAGCAGCATTTTGAAAGCAGCTGTGCAGATGCAAGAAATGCTCCATCACAGTAAGATAAATTTCAAGTATCAATTGCATTGAAATCAATAGGAATTTCTTATGATAGGGATTTAAAGAGCTCCCCACAATATTTCCATTTGCCCTATAGTTACCATAAATATTCAGAAAATAACTTAGAAGTGCATCCTTTAATTATCCAAATGGTTTGAAATCCTCAAATGCTATCAAGAATAGAATGCTGTCAGGAACTGCTGGGGCTTGAACTGGGATCTACTGGGTTTCCGTGTAGCTGTCCTAGGTGGTGAGATATTGAATTGCATATTGCAGCCTCTAATTTGGAACTTTAGCATCCTTGTGCAAAGTCCGCCCCAAGCTGACTTTGCGTAATCCTGAACAGGAAGGAGTATAAGATTTCTTGTTCCCACTAACCCTAAATACTGGCTTATCCTATGGATCCTGTTCCTGGCTTACCTGAGAATGCTGTCTGTGGTCCACACTTGGCAGATATTCTACAATGAAGAGGATCCACATATTGTTTCTTAGCTTTAGGAAATTTGGTTGCTGTTATAGTTATTGTGCGCCTTCAAGTCATTTCCAACGCATGGTGACCTTAAGGTAAACTTGTTGTGGAGTTTTCTTGGTAAGATTTGTTCAGAGGGAATTTGCCTCTGTAGGACTCCAAAATCAAGAAAGTGCTCTACCCTAGAGGACAAATTGAGGTTGCCAGAAAACTTGTGTCATTGGGGAAAGTTAAAAGTTAGCATCTTTGTTCACACATGATTAAATCAGAAGAATAAAAATATTATGTTTCCCAAATGTTGTTTTCCTATTGAAAGGCATATTTTTAAACTTTACAAGGAAACATTGCTTTCTCATAAATGCTGTGACACATATAAAGAGGAGCAGAATTTGTCTGCCAAGTTTTATGTGAGGTTCTTGGGTATTAAATCTGCTTATCTGCTTCTTCCGGAATATTGCTGCTGAACTTGGCTAAATACCCTAAAGGCACCAGAACCTGTCTGATCTTGGAAGCTAAGCAGGATCAACTCTGATTAGTACTTGGGATGGGAGATCACCAACAAATACCAGGCACTGCAGGCTATATTTCAGATGAAGCAACTGGCAAAAGCACCTCTGAGTTTTCCTTTCCCCCAAAAAAAACACTATGAAATTCATGGGGTCATCACAAGTTGATGGGCAGTTTGAACCACTCTACCACTCTACTCTGCTTTGGTTAGACCTCATCTTGAATACTGTGTCCAGTTCTGGGCACCCCAATTCAAGAAGGACATGGTCAAGCTGGAGCAGGTCCAGAGGAGGGCAACCAAAATGGTGAAGGGCCTGGAAGCCATGCCCTATGAGGATAGACTTAGAGAGCTGGGTATGTTCAGTCTGCAGAAGAGAAGGTTAAGAGGGGACATGATAGCTATGTTTAAATATTTGAAGGGGTGCCATGTAGAGGAAGGAGAGGGCTTGTTTTCTGCTGCTCCAGAGACCAGAACAAGGAGCAATGGGTTCAAGCTGCGGGAAAGGAGATTCCACCTGAACCTCAGGAAGAACTTCCTGACGGTCAGGGCTGTCCGGCAGTGGAATATGCTGCCTCGGAGTGTGGTGGAATCTCCTTCTTTGGAGGTTTTTAAGCAGAGGCTGGATGGCCATCTGTCGGGAGTGCTTTGAGGGTGTTCCTGCATGGCAGGGGGTTGGACTGGATGGCCCGTGTGGTCTCTTCCAACTCTACATTTCTGTGATTCTGTGATTCTGTGAAGGCACATACATGTCCAGAAATCCTTTAGATTTAAATACAGTTTTGTCATAAAACTGAAGGCCAATCCAAAAACTATTTCACATGATACTACAATCCCTTGTTAGTACATCTCTGAATGAACGGAATGGAAGTGCATGTTCAGATATACTGAATATGTCTGAGTTGCACTTAATGATGGTTTCTAATAGCAAACTCAGGCACAGAATGCTGAGAGGACTGCACAGAGTCACAAGACAGAGGTATTGGTATGCTAAGAGAGAGCAGGGAAAGAGATCCTGGGATCCTCAGAAACAAATAAGCATACAGATAGATGTAAATGTAGATATACAGATATATAATATACAATTATCCTTCCTGGATGCACACCTGAATGTGGTGAGTAGGTCTGATAGTGTCAGGGAACCTAAGAGCAATACTATTAGGAGAATATACTCTTAACCTAGACTCCTAGTGAGGTCATCCAAGGTGGAAAGCTCAAAATGAGGACACTAGAAATTCATGAAGGGAAGCTATGAGGCAGCAGTGGGAGGTGAGACACTGGCAGAGGATCTTGGATAGAATCAAAAATTTAATTTATTCAAAATATGATTCTGGAGGCAGTTTTTACCGATACCATGGACTGCTGGAAGACAGGCAAGTAAATTCTAGATTCTAGAGCGCATCAATCAATGTTTAAACAAAATGTTGTACTTTGGCCATATCATGATAACATATGACTCAATAGAAAAGACAATATTGCTGGGTAAGGTATAAGGCATTAGGAAAAGAGGAAGGCCAGACACAGGTGGATTGACACAATAAAGCAAGACATGCCCTTGAGTTTGCAAGACCTGAGCAGAACTGTTAATATTGGGTGTCTTGGAAGCCTCTTATCCACAGAGTTGCCATATGTTGGAACTGACTTGATGACACGTAACAACAACTTACAATTGAATGATCACGCCTTGTTCCTGTGGAGAAATGCTATGTGGAAAGCTCTCTATTTGTGCCGTCTATTGATATGATAACTCTGTGTGGTGATGCTGCTGAAACTATCACTAAGTGATTCAAATTTATTGACAGTACTCCTCTGTGTAAAATAATATCAATTTAACAAATTACTGTAACTGACACTTGATATTGTCTCAGGTGATAATATTCCATCATGTGCCTAGGCCTAGCATATGAGGGGGTTTTAAAGAAATGGTGGTAGTGGAAAGAAGTTAGGTTAAGGAGTTCCATACAGTCAGGATGAAAATGTTTAAAAGGTTTATAAAGATGGAACTGAGCAAAAACCTTCCCCCATAGATCTCTAAGAGGTTCGCCTGTGAGAAACCCAAATATGATGATTGAATGCTTATGTATTCTACTATTCTTGATCTAGTGTTCTGGTCTTATTTCAGTAAAAATGATTATCATTTTATTTATTTAATTTATATCCTGTCTTTCTCCATATATGGGAATGTTGGTAATTTGAAAGAAGAGATTATACTTCCAAAAGATCTGCTTCCTAAACTCTCTCCCTCCCTCCCTCTCAATCTCTCTGGTCATTGAATCGCCTTTTACATCATTGGTTTGGTTTATCTGAAAGACTGGAGAGCAGCAGGCTGCAGTAAGGAGACCAGTTGCTAAGTAGTATTGACTATGATCAACAGAAAAGCCTGCCTTGAAGCATTCTGAGACCCAGTGACGTAAATGAAAGCTAGGTCAACTAGGATGGGCAAGCAAGCGACACCTTTGAAATCAATTACCTTGGTCTCTGGGAAGCAGTCAAAGGTACAGGTTGTATAAGCAAAGAAAATTACGCGCTACAGATTACAGACAGCACACTCAAACCTACCGGCTTTCAGTTTAATGAGATAAACTGGCATGGCTCAACTGAACATGGGAGTAGCTCATTTTTGAGAGAAGGAAAAATAAACAGACATAATAATGCAGCAAGCCTGTAGCGGAGCGGTAGAGTCCATAGGCATAAAGATCCTTTGTCCTTTCCTTCCTGCAGAGGAGTTATTGTGGTTTTATCCCAAAAAGAGGCTTCTGTACATGGCAACTGTCTAACTTAGTAGACTGCTGGCTAACTTAGTGGACCCTGTAGTGGGCTACAGCCCCCATCATCACCAGCCAAGTAATAGTACAACACACCTGGAGGGCATCAGATTGTGGAAGACTAATTTAAGGTAGGAGTGGACATCTGTTAGTCCTCCAGATGTTTTGGGCTTCAGCTCCAGAAGCCTCAGCAAGTACAGTTAAGGTTGAGGGTGTGCAGTATGTTTGGGGAGCCAAAGGCTTCTCCACTCTGACCTGGATATGATAGGTAAAACAGCATGTCAGATAAATGTATTGGATACTCTTACATTTTGAAATGTTTTCAGATGGGAGCTTCTATCCTATTTTTATGGCAGGAGTTGTAGAACCTATAGCCCTCCAGAACTTGTTAGATTACAATTTCCTTAATCCCTGGCCAGACACTATGCTTATGGAGTTGGAATACGCATGTGGTCCTTTTCAGTACTCTACATAAGTTTGCCCTTGTAAGTGAATCAATGCCAATAACCATCAGGCCATCTCCTGAGGTATTTATCTGCTGTGGGTCCTGTCCAGGTCAAAGAAGTTTCTGTTTCCTTGGAAAATGTCACCTGTAGGTTTTAGTTGCATGGTCCTTTCTCTCCTTTCTTTTGAGGGAGGGAGGAAGGACTATTTTCTCTATCCAATGGCCACACTTCCAGGAACCATTTTGCCAATAGCCTTTCTCTTGGATCAGGGCTGTGCTTCTAGTTCAGGGACCCACATATGATCTTCCACAGTCCTCCTGGTCCTTCCACCATTACTACTGTCAGGAACTGAATCCACACACACAAATAGGACAGTGCATAAACACTATTTATTTGGAGTGAGATACATCGTACAGGACTTCAGTGAGTGAACTAAAGACAATTAGCACAATTCAAAGCATAAAATACCAAGAAGAGCCTTTCTCACCAGCAAGAGACCTTGAAGTGCAAGCCTGGCAGTGCTTATCAGTGCATTCCTAGCTTTTGTTTATCTAACAGTCTCTGGTTCTCAGACCTTTGTTCCTAACAAGCTGTTAACTTAAATCCTACTACATATCCCATTACTATAATATGGAGGGCTACCCGACAACTACGCTATGAATTGGTGTATAGCTCTTGACCAAGTGGAAGGTGCAGGCTAATGTTTCAATAGGATGATGAATCTACTCTGGTTTTAGTCTGAAGTTTAAAGGAGTTCTCTGAATTTTTGGACTCTATTTGGGGATATGTCCTTTAGAGTTTGAAGGAAAACCCAGAGAGGAATAACGATCCTGATAACATGGATGCCACCAGCTGCCATTGAGCTAATTTTGTTACAAAAACAGGGGATACTCTGCTGTATTCTAGGCAATGGCAGGAATATTCATAATTATCTGTCTGCAGATTAAAAAACAACAACAAGAACTTCCCTACCTGGAAGAATAATAGACCAGCAAGAATTTAGTGCAATTTTTTCCGCAAGCATATGAAAGTCTTGAAGAGGAATTATTCTGCAGACACAAATTGTACGGTTTTTAGTGGAAACAAAACAAAACAAAGCAAAACCAAACCAAACCAAAGCTTTCCTGTGCAGAAAATGGGTTTCCTATACTGAAAACTCTAGTTCTTTTTCAGAACATCAGGGTTTTTTGTGCACCCTGCCATACACATATGTATTTCTTGGCAGAATGATTTATCCACAACTCTCTGGGACGCTTGAATACAGGAAGATTACTGTGGGGGAATATTCATTTTCACCCACAGCTGTAGGGGGAAAAAACTAGTGTAATTATTCATCCTTGCACGTGAAGAAAAAAAAAGCTGAAAATTTATATCCTACTGTATTTGTTAATGTGTGACCTCAGAACAGCAACCGCATGCAGAAGAAATATATATTGCCATGGTGATTCGGAACAGAAATTGGCTTCAGTTTAGACTTTGCCTTTTTCACATTGATTCTGCTTTAAATGAGCATCAGATGTCATATTAGATTACTTTTGTATACAACTAGCTATGTTTACTAGACTCACCATATTAAAAAGGCAGAATCTAACATTGTCCCTGGTTAAAATCCAAAACACTGGCATCATCTTCACATTGTGCTATTTCATGGGAGTCGAGTCCCAATATACCATCTGCATATTGCTTATCTGACAAGAACTCCTGCAGCAAATGAGAGGCAATCGTGATAATATCTGTGGGAAGCATGGCAAATAGGAAATTTAATTTGGCAAAAGCAACCGAGAATCTGAACACTTCCCTTAAAGTTTAATGGCAAAAATGTACAAAACAAGGATGGGGGGGGGGGAATAGATAGGGAAGAAGGTTACTTTGACTCCATTTTGAAATATGGTTTGAGATTATGAATACATGAGATAGTTTGAATTTGGTCTTGCTTTTTTTCAAAAAAATGCAAAGCAATTGTTCTCACCGAGTTTCAGGAGGATCAAAGTGACACACTAGCAGCAGACGCTGTTTACAGCTTTTCCCTCCTACACACACAAATATAACTGGCATCTCCTTCCTCCAGCTCCTTTAAACCTCTCTCAGTTCCCTGCATCTTCCTCCAGTCACTTGGTTGGCAAGCGTCCCTAAGAGACTTACTTGTTCACAGATGTCGTTCACAGACGTCTGTCAGAAGCTGCTGAGTGGGGCGATGGGGGTGGGTGTCATTTTATAGCTCTTTAAATTATGTGTACCTGGAAAATTCTTTTGCAGAAGGAAGATTCTGTTTCAGCACCAGTCACCTGCCTTGTTGTTTTCATTGTGTATATCTTTGGCCTAAATTTCAGTAAAGTTTTAAGTTTTGAAACATTGCTTGCATTTTCTAAGGATAGTGTTGTTCCAGGTGATGGTGTGATATTTTCAAGCCTATAATGAGGTTGACGATGGTTTCAAGATCCTCTGGATTAGGTCCACACTAGATATTATAGCACTATGTGAGAGTCATGTGAAAACGCAGTTCTCATTGGAAAGCCAGTGTGGTATACTTTGAGTCTTAGACCATGGCCATTTCTGCACTAGACTGTTATAGCGCTATGATTCCACTTTCAACATCCTATGGAATCCTGGGGTTTGCAGTTTTGGGAGGGGCCAGCTGGCCCCTCCCGAAACTGCAAACCCCAGGATTTCATAGGGTGGTGAAAGTGGAATCATAGCTCTATAACAGTCTAGTGTGGAAATGGCTTATGACCTTGGAGACCAGGATTTGATTCCCAGCTCAGCCATGGAAACTTGGTAGGTGACCTTGGGCATGTCACACACTCTCAGTCCCAGAGAACCCCATGATAGGTTTGCCTTAGGGTCACCATGTTGGCAATAACTTGAAGGCACATAAGTTATAACAGTAGTTGTTCCTCATGGTATCTATAACATGTTGACCAGCTTGTCAATTTCGATCACCTACAACATATGAGGAGTTTATGGAAGATGGCTTTCTCTTGTTCTATCCTGGACCTTTGATTCTTCACCTGTGGCTGCCAAATATTCTGCATTTCCCTTCCAGTGTTTATTACTGCAATATCTTTTCCTATCAAAATTTCCAATGGCTACTACTAGGGATGAATGAAAATTTCATTTCAGTTCTCTCTCTCTCTTTTTCTTTTTTTAAAGGAGGAACTTAACAAAAATTCACAAACTTCACATTTTGGATGGGGGAAAAACAATGTATGGAAAAGTGAAAATGACAGATTTGTCCATCTAGACCTGGAATTTAAGTACATAACTATTCAAAGTCTGGGTTTGAATTCCTATGTAGACAACCATGTTAGATAGGGCTGCCATTTTTCACAGAGGCTTCTTATCATCTTGAACACCTAAATAAGAAAATACAATATGGTTCTCTCTATGTTGGAAATAGTATTACCTATTGAACTGAACTGGCTCAGAGGTGTGAAAATTTTGTTTCAACTTGTCTCTGAAGAATTTGCTAACGTTTATTCACCTATGTGACAGAAAGAACTTGATTTTCTTTTCCTTTATTTTTAAGTGTATGAAGGAGAAAATGAAATCAAAAGATTTCCCCATGTCTAGATACTGGCTATGATCAGGACATGGCTATGATCTAGATATGCATACAGGTGTGTTTAGTGACCTAAAGTGGAAAATGGATTTCAAAATAGTATTAATGGTGCCCTGTGCTGTTATAAATTCACATTTTGTTTTATTTGTTCTCATGTCTGTAAGACCCAGAAGACTGTTTGTCTGGTCCAGTAAGGCTGATCTTAACATTACAAATCGGCTTTCCCATCCAAAACACTATGTGAGGTTTCTGGACATACGCCTATCATCCCCATGTAGCAACTCACTGAACAAAAAAAGACAATCCTGTTAGTAGCTCTTATAGAAGTGTGAAAATAGCTGAGACCTAGTGAGCTCACACTCACTTTCCGCATATTCAGTTTGGATGCATTGACTGGAAACCTGTTGGTTAGTCCCAACTAGAGCAGAGCCATTGAATCACTTGTTGGATGGTTCATGAACATGTAGGTAAATTCAGTGGCTTCAACGGCTCTCCTTCAGCCAGGACTAACACTAGAAGTTAGGCCATTGCCTTTTCCCTGTGTGCGGCCTCTCCTAGTGGAGATTATCTACACCCTGGTTAAACCTAGCACAGACTGCTGCGGCATCCTTCTAAGCAGATGGGGAGTCCATGACAGCATGAGACATTTGCTCTTAGTGTAAAAGTGCTTTCCCTCTTTAAGAGGATCCATGGGGCAACCTCAAGATGCTATTAGGCTACCAGCAGCTGGTATAAAACTAGGACCTTAAAGGATATCCTCTAACATGAGATGAAAACCATGGCACATGTGACCAGGCAACATCAGACTGTGATCAAGATGCCAAAGTTTATTAATGGGGAAGAACACAAGCTGGGACAAGTGCAGCAGTTTGCTTCTGGCTGAGCCCACTAAGGCTCCATTTTCTCTTCTTCCCTTTCCCCTGCTGAGTTAATTCAGTGCAAACTACTTTTGCACTCTGATCTCAGTTTACAGCAACTGAGGAAAGCTGAAAGAGAAGAGGGAAGTGGGAGGAAGAGAGAGAAACGGAAACATTTTAAAAGCAGATGAAAAAGTATGACAGCAGAGGAGTAATAGAGACTGTCCCCAGCAAATTAGAAGAACTGAACGGTATGCTACACCCTGGAGGAGCCTGGCATCTTTTTAAAACATGGGCAGGGACAGAGCCACTCTTCCCTCCCTTCTTAGTCTTCTTCCTCCTAATCTTCCTTCCTCCTGCTCCTTCTCTTCATACTTCTTCTCCCTCCTTCATGTCCTTTGTCTTTCTATGTTAACACTCTGTAAAAGGAGCTGCACCCATCCTTGCAAACTTCATTTCTCACAAGACCCTCTACTTGGGCCTGCATCAATCCAGAAAACAAAATGGCCACTTTCTGGAGGAAAGCAATATGCTGGGCATCTTACTTTATAACATGTCCAACTTCTTCTAAAAAAAGATATAGAAAAATAGGCGGTTTCTAATGGAAAAAAAGGAAAATGAAAGTGGGGGGGTGAGAGAAAGAGTGAACAAGGAAAACAGTGTCTGAGAGAGAAAGGTATATGGAACAATGCAGAAGAATTAAAAGCAGAGAGAAGAAGAGGAAGGGAGGGAGAAAGAGAAAATAAAGGCCATTTCCGCACTAGACTGTTATAGTGCTATTATTCCACTTTCAACATCCTATGGAATCCTGGGGTTTGCCATTTAGGGAGGGGCCTGGAAATGGCCAAAGTCTCACTAGGAAGTACAAAAGGGTGCTAGTGGGGAGCTTAATTATGATAACACCACGAAATCTGTGTGTTGGGAGGTCTGCCTGAGGGTACTTTGCCCTCAACCTTGACAGTCCCACTAGGCAAGTTTTCTGTTTAGGACAATCCATGTGAGACTATTGAAAGCACAGATGTTTGCTTTGGGGATTCAGATGAAGTTATACTTAGACTGGTCCTGAGAATTCACTGTGAAAGTAGCTGAGGAAGCAGTCTTTCCTGGGCTGTTGAAGAACATTTTACCTGTCAAAAAGGACTGCCTTTTCTTCAGACACATTGTCTTAAGCCGTTTAGCATGTAGAGAGAGGAAAGTGACAGAGAAGCAACTTTTTCTTTCCAGATAGCTGTTTTACACCCTCTGCTCCACTCATTAGAACTGCACAGCAGGAGGTCAACTGCTGTGGGAAGCTTGGCCTCATATTTGACAAACCTGCCTCAGAGAATACTATGGAGATGTGACACGGAGGCATTATCATCCATCTTGTACTGGGAAGCTGCCTCAGGCTGATGTTGAATTATACCACATGCTTTTAAAATCATCTACATTAGTCATCGCTGTGCTCTGGATTATTTCCTCTTTCCCTCAATAAATCAGAATTTTTTTTTCCTTAAGTTTTTTTTAGCAATGAGATTTAGACAGACTAACATGCACCCTTGTATCACTGGGTAAAAATACCGTCTGCATGCATATCCAGGCATGCTGATTTTGACACAGGTTGTTGTTGTTGTCATTGCTATTTGCTGTCAGGTTGACTGACTCAGGAGACCTTATGAATGAGAGATCTCCAAGAGATCTCAACCGGCCTGATCTTGCAAACCGAGTGGCATGTTAGTTACCTACTTCGTTATCACTGAATTTTTAATGCAAGCCAGGTATTGGGAAGACGTGCTTCTGGGATTTTTCTGCCTCATATGCCAAAATAACTTTGCTGGCTTTGAATTAAAAGAAATGTCGAGAGGCACTCTTTGCTATTGTGCTTAAGGCAGAAAAACATATTGGGCTGGACTTATGGGGACATGGGTTTAAAAATGAGGAAACTCTACCTGCAATCACATTGTCCCTTTGAAAACTTTAGCAATTGTCATATTTCAATAGGATGGATTTCCCATGGTGGTAGAAACATTTCTATGCATGCAGAATAAAAATCATGAACTAATATAACTCACACTGTGACTTGTTTTTTATAGTTATGGTCAATAAACATTATACTGGATGGTGACTTTGTCAATGTTAATGGTAACACCAAAAGCAAAATATTCACCATCCTTTTATTACAGAGCAGATATTGAAATTGTGGCATACAGTTCCCATCACAGATAGACAGAATTTTAGAGGTGCTTTTTAAACCATAGCAATGACGTGCGATTTGAAACAGAAATTACAAAAGAGAAAATGGGCAACTCACTGGCGCATATTCTCTCTTTTAAACAAATAAACCCACTCCAAGGTCAAGGAATCATGTATCATTTACTGTCTTTCTCAGGAGTATTTATTACTGTAGGACACAGCAGTCTGGCAGGGTTGTTATGTCTTGTGGTTGAAGGCCTGAAGGGAACAGTTGGCCTGTTACTGATTTATGGTGTCTCAAGTTCAACCTAAAAGTTTTTAAGACCAAGCTGGTTAGAATGCTGCACTGCAAAAGAAGAAGGATTTTCAGCTTATCCCTGCGAGCCTTTTCTTTTTTCTTTTTTTTTGCATTAGATACAATCAAGAAGTTCTTAATCTATTTGCTAGTTTCACAATTTTTCATAAAAGTGGCCTGTTCAATCGTATGGACATTAACATTCTTCTAGAATCAATCAGTCAATCAATCAATCAATCAACCAATCACTCAGACATTATCATTTCCTCTGATTGTTCATGTTTCTTTTAGTAAGACAGAGGTATCTGGATGGATGCCACTGTATGAAATAACCTTACTTTATACTGGATACATTATCATTCCAATACAATCTCCAATAGTACTTAACAATGATTAGAAATGTTTATTTGTCATCAGAAATTGGATTTCTGATTTATTGGATTTACTTCTATTTAGTTTATGAATTTGTATCATATCTGTGTCAAGAATCCAGAAGGCTCATCTGTCAGACTTCATGACCACATTTTAGAAGCAAGAAATGTAAGTAATAATTAAGGCAAAATATGTTTTGCTTTGAGCTTTGGAAGAAGGTAAGTGTGCTCTCCATGTTGGTTCAAATGTGAGGAATCTGAATATCCAACAATAATTTCATTTTATGGCATTTTCCAAAGGACAATAGCACAATAAAGTAAAGTGAATTTTCTCTTATCTGCATGGGGTAATAAGCCTAGCTTCCAGGAGTCTGGCACATGTTAGGTTGCACACTCTCTGGTGTCGCCCCTACAACCACTCTTTATTTGGCACAGATCTTTCAAGCTGAGATTGATTGTAATCCAGTTGGTGACATACACTATTGTAACCACCAGTTATACTAGCAGATGTACTTTTGGGGGACATTGCAAAAGGAGTTATGAAGGTACAAGGGGCTCTACATGTGCAAAACTATCTGTTATACTGGTGGTTTACACTTGTACAAGAAGAAAATGGGGACAGGAGGAGTAGGCTGATGGCTCCATGCTACCTGTTTCTTGAATCCCTCACTTCTCAAGGAAAGGGCCATGGAACAGGCAGCTTACTCCTTCCATTGCTGTTGTTGATTCCCTTTCCTTCCTTTCCTTGACATTGCCTTTTGCTTTGTTCTTTCATCATCACCTTTGCTTTTACCTTCATCTCCACCATGAGGTTCTCAGCTTCAGTTCCTGAAAGCAGTCCAATGGAAAGACCAAATTCTGTAAATTCAATGCCAGTGTAGTTAATTATTCAGAATCAATAATAAATTATGCCAATTGTATACCCAATTAAATAGCATTTGATGTACATTTTCCAACTGGCAGCATCTTACATAAGCCACTTTGTTTCTGGAAAACTTAAGTATGCTTTTGCCTTTGGCATATTTAGTTGTAAAAATTTCTCATTCAGGACTGTAAGACCTGATTTTGAAACACATGAAATCAGGCAAGATGATGTCAATTATCTTGGTTCAGTCCAGAAAAGACCTAAACACAGCCATCCAATCAGCACCTCTTACACGTGAAAGCCTCCTTCACTGGTCAAACCCAGGACTGATTTCAAGCTATGCAAAATATTATAAGTGTTTTAGAATATATTCATACTTTTTGTGAAACGAGATGGTTTATGGCACTGCTTCAAAGACACCATTTTGTGTCTTTGCCATCTTTATATCTCGTCAAAAGGAGTGTGATTGAACTTCTTGTTCTGTCGGTAATAGACCAATTATGCTTCACCCACTAGAAGGTTACTGGGAAGGAGGGATTATGCCATTTTACAAAAGGAGTTTTCAAATT
The DNA here is from genome assembly GCA_030412105.1 of Cyclura pinguis. Taxonomy (NCBI): domain Eukaryota; kingdom Metazoa; phylum Chordata; class Lepidosauria; order Squamata; family Iguanidae; genus Cyclura; species Cyclura pinguis. The sequence goes on along the minus strand of CM059601.1, from coordinate 70,309,049 downwards.
CATGTATTACTTAGTGTGTGAAAATTCACCTCCCCCAACCGTTACAGGTTTGTCTTAGTGGGACATTTCAAAACTGAATGAATAAACTTCCTGTCAGCTCTGTGATTTGTAGCATAATGGATTTCAATTAGACATCAAAACCATTAAGGAATACTTTTCTATTTTTATTGTTATAACTTAATTTCTATTGCACTCATTACTTATAAATGATGACGTGAATGTGTGTAGAACCCACCTCTCTTCCTCCCCAAAAAACTCTTACATATTCTTTGGAAGGGCCTGACCTACAGATATTTATGCATTAGTGGACAGGCCACTTGTTCTTTTGTGACAAAAATATTGTAGCTAAGCTCTTTGCCTGCCAGAACAGCAGGAGCACTACCTGAATAAAGTACTTGGATTAAATTTTTGAATAGGGTTATTTGAGAGTCAGGTCCACCTCTCACCATTAACACAGTGGTGCTGCATTTTTTCAGTCCTCCTCTTCCTTTTGCCTGCTTACCATTGTACAGCACTCAAAATAGGCAGACAGGAGGGAGGGAGGAAAGGTGATCAAGGCTGTTATGGAGAGATGGAGGCAGAGGTAGCTCTAGGGAGGGAAAATATGAAGTCATGAGAGGAATACAGAGGGGGATGTTAAATAAGTCATAATTCAGGTATAATCACTTCCCTTCATTTGAGTCTGTGGCTCACAAAGGACAGATGAAAACTGAAACATGATTGTATTTTCTGTTGCAAACAGAATTTTTCTTGGTTCAGTGAAGAGTTACATATCAGATGGCTCCCACTCAGCATTCACCAAGGATTGCAATTTTACGCTTATCTGAATGTTCTATGGAAATTAGTGCACAGGACTGAATGGAAAATGACTGGTTGCTCTGTCATAATGTGTGTATGTGTGTGTGTGGTGTGCGCGCCTTGATGCCACCTACTGACTTATGGTGACATGGATTTCATAGGATTTTATCAGTCAAGGAATACTTAGAGGTGGTTTTGCTAATTCTTTGCTCTGAAATATAACTTAATAGCACCTGGTGTTCACCAGTCGGTTCCCATCCAAGTACTAACTAGAGCTGACCCAGCTTAATTTCCAAGGCTGGACAGGAACCATTGTTTCCATTAAGACAGCCAGTTGGTCAAGAAGGTCGTGACAATACAACTACAGCAGAAACTGCCACCAGTACAATGCAGGGCATATGAGCAACACGCTCAGCTGTTACATGGAAGAAAAACAAGTGGCAAGAATGCATGGAGGAACAGGTAATGGGAGGCATGAAAAGGATTTGTTTGCCACTGTAAGGGACTTTTGGTCCTCATGGACAAGTTGTGTTGCCACAGCTCTCAACATCAGATATATTATAGTAAGGATATAGTGGGCCTGGAACTGTCAGTGTAGTTGTAAGGCCCCGCTTTGGGGGTCCCCAATGTCAGTATGGTTTGGATGGGCACCATACCTAATTGGCATCATGTGTAATTGGCAACACATTTTATTGGCTCTGATATCAAATTCAAGCCTGAGAGGTGACAGAGAGGTCAAACTGAGTGAGGGAAAGAATTTGACTGTAAATGTGAGAAGGATAGATCAGCTCCAAACTTCCTCCAGGTAAGACTGAGTCATTTGTCAGGCAAATACACACCATTCCTGTGGATAATAGGCTTAAATAGAAGCTGGAATTTTCCAGGGAATCCAACTGTGAGGAGCCCACCAGGACACTGATTGACAGATATCCATCCTTTGTACACCTGGATTCTTTCCTCACAGCACCCACAATAGACAGCTATTACAACACCCATCATGTCTTTGTCAATCAAAGCACTAAGCCCATCAACAGGTGAAAGACTCATTGTCCACAACAGGTTCCCTTTGTCTTGCATCTGGAACCTTCACAGCCACAAGCCAGTTTCAGGGCACAAATACCCCTGATTTCAGGATGCCCAGTCTCTTGAAGGTCTACCCATCACTCTGTCTGTCTGGCTCCTGAATGAGAACTGCCCTTAGGTCCTACCTAAGCCAAAATACATTTCTGCTCTTCACTACTCTTCTGGATTGGTAATTATAAATCCCCCAAACCCCTGAGCCTCTCTATAATTTTTCTTCTTTTTGCCTTTCAGTTAGCTCTTGTGTGAACGTGTGATTGTGTGTATCTTGTGTGCATGCATGAGTGAATTCCCCTCAATAAAACACATTTTTAGCTTACTTCTGAATCTCTGGCCGGTTCTTTTCCTGCGTGTGCCTGTAAACACTGGTAGGAAAGATCTCGTTAAGTTGCCCCCCTCTCTCAGCCTCCTGATTTTGAGCTAATTAATTCCCCACTTTTGCAAGGAGGTATTTGGCACTGTAGGGTGGTCCTTGTGGCACCTACATTTTGGGGTAACATAATAAACTGCACGTACCCCACTTGCCTCACACAGAATGCAATTTAGATACTTTGCTATAAGCCACTCTCTGCATGGTACTCTCAGCACATGCATACTGGATGCCACAAGGCTGTAAATAGATATGCCACATTTGCAAACAACTAACAGAAGTTAAGGGCATTGCAAATGCAGACTGTATTTTGAACAAACTTTAAAAATAACCCTTTTCTAATTAAGCTCTTTTTAAATGTTAAAAAAAAATAATTTCGGTTTTAAGGAAAAACATGCTCTCTGATCCAGCGAAGCATACCATGGTTTTAAAAATAGTTATTTTTAATAGCCTGAAATTGATTTTTAATGCAGACGGAATTGGATCATAAAAAAGGTGACTTAAAAGAAATTAGCAGCTGATTCTTTCAACAAAATAAATAGTTTGGTGTGTGTGTTTTTAGCAGTGAACATTTCAGTATCATTGTAAATGTTGAAAAGTAAAAGTAAGCTATGACAAGTACAAGGAAGAAAGGATACACCATTTTAATAGTTTCTGAGAAATCTTAATTCTCTCCTTTAGGCATTCTCATCTGTGTAGCCAGATAGGAGGGAATTATTTCCAACAGCAAGAGGCCTGTCACACTGCACAGTTACAGTGCTATAATTCAGTTTTAACTGCCATGGCAACATCCCTGGGAATCCTGGGGTTTGTATTTAGACTTCTCAGCCAGAGAGCTCTAGTACCTCACCAAACTACAAATCCCAGGATTCTACAGGATGCAGCCATGGCAATTAAAGTGGAATCATAGTGCTGCAATTGTATACTATGATAGGACCCCAAGATTTTCAAGCTGAGTGAGTGCAAAGTGTATGGGCGCAATCTAAGCATAAGGGACTAGGAAAAACAGTACGAATCAAGGAGTGCATGCTACTCTACATGGTCATTGAAGTCTGATACCGTCTTGTCTTGGTTCCATCCTATGGAATCCTGATGTTTGTCATTTGGCCAAATATCACAAAAGTGCCTCCATAATACCTAAAAGGTAGTTGGGGGCGAAACGTTTTTTTAATTTTTTTTCCTAATTGGGGCCTGCTTGGGCATCCTGTGGCCTTCAAAATGACATTGGGAGGATGCATACAGCCACTAGACAGCATGCTCCTCACCCTGTTACAATGCAATACCACTGTGTGGCTTTTGAGCTCACATGTGACTGTTATGCAGCTCACACTTTTCAGTTCCCATTAAAATCACTGGCTTTCTTCCAGTTCAGTCCTTCTGAGTGCTCAGAGGCAACTACTTAATTGCAATAGCAGCTGAACAGCTATCATGAGTAAAATTATGCTACTATGATACTAGACTTAATGGTAAGATTCTTTTAAAGATAATTTTCCTAATGGTCAGACATTATGAATTGTTGCATTAAGGACCTGGCCATGGTCCCACTTCTGACGGAAGACCAACTGCTGTTGCTACTGCAACCACAGATCCCTTCCTCCCCAAGCCCACTTGCAAAACAATAAGGTATTTTCAATTGAAATTATTTTCAATTATGATAATTATGACAATTATGAAGGATCCAGATAGTTTTGAATGGCATTCTATGAGAGAATTATTGAGCTGAACCACAAGCCCTATCTATATTTTTCACTGCAGAAGGAAGGCATTTCTGGTATGCTTAGAATCATGTTCTTAAAGGGACCAAAATTTCATTTAGGAGAAATTTCTAATCATGCAAGGGCCTCACTTCAACAGAACTAAGTAATTTTTTTTTGGTCTGACAGCTGAAGTTCCTCTGGAAGAGAAGGCATCTACTATATGGAGTTTCTTTTGAATGAGTTTCCTATTGTAAGTAAAGTTTAATATTGTAACCATATGTACTTGTTAAAACAATATCATCAAACACAATTGAAAACACAAATACAATTAAAAATATGAGATACAAAATACAAAATGATGTTTTCATCACGTGATAAAAGTCCACATATTGAAAGTAGAGATGCCAACTATAGTCTAGCCAATGACACAGTAAGTACAGCTCTTTTTCTAATTTTAAGAAATAAAAAGATAAAAGTAGCAATTCAAATAATACATGGAAGGACATCTGCCAGTAAGTATTTGTCGTATTTGTCTTCTGATCCTGCGGATCTTATAGTAATCTAGCCCAGGACTCTCCCTCAAGTGTTACTATAAAAACAACAGTGTAGGACATAATGTTTAATATTTCCCACTTGATCCAGTCTATAGTGACAAAGATGGTCCACAGCGACCCAATAAAATCTGCCTTTGAGATATGGCGAAAGTATATTTTGGAAAGAGAGATAGGGTGGCGTAGCAGTTTAAGCATTGGACTGGGACTCTGGAGACCAGGATTTGAATCCCTGCTTGGCCACATGAATCCACTGGGTGACCTTGGGTGAATCTCATTCTCTCAGCCTCAGCAGAAAGTAAAGGCAAACCACTTCCGAACAAATCTTGCCAAGAAAACTCTGGAATAGGTTTACCTATGGTCGCCATAAGTCAGAAACAACTTAGAGGTACACAACAACAATAATTTGGGAGTGGAAACTTGCAAATGCTTTCCATAAGAGGGTACTTGTAACATCAGTAAGGTAACTGGAAATACATTTATTCTTTTCAAAGTGAGGGTGTACTTTCAAATTGCCTGTCGACTTATGGTGTCCTTCTGAATTTCACAGGGCTTTCTTAGGCAAGGAATACTCAGAGGTGGTTTTGACAGTTCTTTCTTCAGAAATATAGCCTAGAGTATCAAGTATTCATTGATAATCTCCCCTTCAAGTAATAACCAGGGCTGACCCCCCTTAGGCTAGTCACCAGTCAGATCTGTGACTTCAGCGTATTTATTCAGAGTACTAGATGGAAAATTTTGTGTGCTGGACCAGGCTGACATCTTAATTGGCATCCTGAGCAAGTAGCCAATCACAAACTCTTTTAATATCCTAGAGTTCAAAGTTAACAAAGACAGGGAGTTAATGAAGGTAGGAAGTACATTTTTAAAACAGGGAACAGAATACTGGCTTATTTATTCCTTTTGTTTATAGAAACAAAGCTTATCTAAATGGTATTATAGAATTATAGAATGATAGAGTTGGAAGAGACCCCAGGGGCCATCCAGCGCAACCCCCTACCATGCAGGAACACACATCAAAGCACTCTCAACAGATGGCCATCCAGCCTCTGCTTAAAAACCTCCAAAGAAGTATTCATGGAGACCAGCAAGTTTCTTATAATATTTTAACAGATCCAGGTGAACTCTTACATTGATTGAAGTCAACCTGACTTCCAGTCTTATATGTGCAGCAGGAGTACTCTCAAAAAAAAACCAAGACTGTCCTGAAGAAGTTATTTTGGACTGCCTCTAGCTGGACAAGCACCTTCTTGTTTCATACCCAAATTTCAGTTCCATATAAATATTGGAAAATAAGACTGAGAGGCAGCTTGGGGTTGTGAGAGCCAAGGTGGTATTGTAGTTTGATTGTTGGACAAGGACTCTGGGAGATCAGGGTTTAAATCCTTGCTTGGCCATGGAAACATACTGGGTGACCTTGGGCAAGTTACCCTCTCTCAGCCTCAGAGGAAGTCAATGCCAAATCCTTTCTGAACAAATCTTGCCAAGAAAACCCCATGATAGGTTCAGCTTGGGGTTGCCATATGTCAGAAATGACTCGAAGGCACACAACAACAAAATAATTTTGTCCTGGAACATAAGTGAAGGGGCATTGACCACCTGTAAGAAAGAAAAAAAAACGATAGGGCTTTCTATTCGTAGGTTGCATCTCTGAGTCTGAAGAGACGTTATCAGGTCCCAGGACAGCCACAGTTGAATTCCCTGATAACTTTCCTTTATATTCCCTTGCTTAAAAAGAAAGAAAGAAACCTACTGTATTCTTCGTGCTATAGATACTGTTCCCTAGATATTTACTGGAGAATCATTCCTTAGAGCAGACAAATGGGCATAATGCCCCGCAGGCTTATTCCCTACCCAATTGTTCAGAGCTTGAATAATATGCTGCTGTTTTGTTGCAAGAGAAATGCAACACAGGGAATCAATTGGTATCTTACTAGAAAGCAGTACTGCTGCCCCAGGTTGTGGTGGGATGCTGAAGCACAGACGGCATAATAGCTTCGGTAATTTACTTCTTTCCAAGGTAGCTTTATTGTCTCACAAATGGAAGAAAATTATCCCAGCACAGTTAATTCTATTTTTAAAGAAGCTTTTTGCGCTCCGCCATCACTAACTTTAGAAGTGCTCTTGTTTCTGTCAAACATCTTTACTTTCAAGTTTTCTTTTCCAATATATTTGTTTTTTTTACAAAGTAACATAAATGCCTACTAACATTTTTGACACAGACACAAACTAAAATTAAAACACCCTACTAAAACAATAAATTAAAAAAAACCTAACTAACTAAAACACAAACATATTAACTAACTAAGGCCATTTCCTCACTGAACTTTTATAGTGCTATTATTCCACTTTCAACATCCTATGGAATCCTGGGGTTTGCAGTTTAGGGAGAGGCCAGCCGGTTTATCCTTTAAAGCCCATACTAATATGGCCATCTAGAATAGTTCAGCAAACTTTTTGTTTTGTTTTTTTGCATTAACATACCTTCCTTCAAGTTAACATAACTCAACCTTCAAGTTTTCTGACTAAGGGATAGTAATACAAGATAAAATATATAGGACTGGAACACTTTTTATAGCTCAGCAGCAGAGCCATTTCTTGTTTGAACAGATTATTAATCCAACTTTGAACTGCTTTAGTGCTGCTTACACAATAAGGCCTTTCTTCTCAAATGTGTATTTGCCTGAAGGTATTGTTTAAGAACAAAGATAGTAGCCAATGTCTTCCTTTCTATGTACATTACAGATATGTCTCTTTCACCATCTCCTGATGTGTTGGGTTAAAAAAAAAACAGTCTGAGGAGAACAGTGACCTCTGTACATGCATCCTCTTCACACCATCAGAGACCATGATCTTCTAAGGTTCCAGATTCCACAGAAAGCCTCTATATGTGGCAGAGGCTGTCCTTTTATGACTGTTGTTCTCCATATGATGTGAACAATGGTGAAAGAAGACAGGCAAACCCACTCCTGCTCCTTGCGAGGTCAGGTTAAGCTGCTCATGAACCCCTGATAGCTTGTCCAGTTGTGGTGCAACTGTCAGAGTAAACAACAAGTGTCCAGAATTGTGCTGCAGAGGAAAAAAATGGTTGGCCAAAAAACTATAATTTTCAAGGTATGTGTGCCTTGTTTACGAAGCTAATGGCACTTCTGGCAGTCTTTAATGACTGTCATTAGCCTTGGAAAAAAAGAGGCACTCATACAAAAAAGGAAAATGGGCAAAAAACCATTAAGTTCTGCTGCTGCAAATCTGGTGGCAGTGACATAGTGAATCTTCCTCCCATGGGTTCTAAGGGGGAAATTTGGTATGTGGTCTCACAGAGGTTTCTATCATTGCCATAGATAATTGATTTTGTGGTGTGGTCTACGTGGAATCTGGAAGCATATAAGTATGTGTAGCAATCAGTAGGGTTTTTGATATGAAGTACTCATGTCACCTTCTACGCCCTTAAGAAGGACAGCTTCTTCTGAGAAACAGGCAAACGACCAGACGTTTCTTGGTTCAAAGGCTAGAGGCCAGATTTATTGAGTACAAAAGTATAAAAGTATAAAAATATATAAATCTGCTGCAGCAGGGTGCCGGAGGTTCAGGACAAAGGCCGGAGGTGGGGCAAGGCCTTTTTACCCAGGTAAACAGCATACACACCCACTGCGGCATTTTTCCACCAACCACAGACCACCCGCCCCATATTAGGTAACGTCCAGAAACTTCCATTCATATAAGGAAATGTCCAGAGGGGCAGGTAGTATGAGGTTTCCTCCAATCACAAACTCCCTTCCAAATAAGGCAATGTCCAGAGGGAGGCGCTTCAGGTGAGGTAGGGTCATGAGTCAGCAGACGGGAGGGGCTAGGACTCCTGTGTACGTGACTACCTCCTGGCTTGTAATGGAGATTGTCTTTCCTTCACTCACACTCACATATCCATTAAGTAGTTGCAAACTAGCATTGAGAAAGAAAACCTGTTATGTAGATTGGTCAAGGTTCAGACTGATGGTGAAGAGAAAGTTATCAGAGTCTTAGTTAGCTTTCCTAGTGTTTCCCATTCACATGTCCATGTGGTTAAATAATAAAGATGTGACCTCACAGACTTTTGGGAACAGGAACCACGGATATCTTGGCGTACTGTGAACCCATGCCAGTACTATTGATCTAAAGATACATGCTCTCCTCAGCTGAGCCTTTATAAAGTATCAGGTTTTGAAGTGTACAATTTAATTTTCATGAAGGCTGACTTCTGGAACAAATTTCTTTTTATATCACACATACCCCTGTAATTGATATTAATCCAGTGAGTAATAAGGGAAGTCAAAGCTTAAGAGAGTTAATAGTTTGTGTTCATGTAATTGTCAGTCATGAAAAATTTAGTCTTTGCAACAAAACATTCAGAAATTCATCTTGGTCCAATTGCTCTACGAACATATAACAAAAACTACTCTCATAATTGCTTTCAATTGACCATTCCGCTGCAAGTCTGCCACTGGTGATCTCAGAGTCTGACTAAGAGCTGCAATTGGAAGTAATGTTCATGAGTCAAGGTGATCCTAAAAAATAATTTAAAAAAGAATTATAAACTTAGATTTAGTAGCTGAGTGATAACATGGAAGAAATAAATTCCACTGCTGTGTCGCTGAAAGTAAACCTAAGGACTGTAGATATATCATTGTCTTGTGGCTGATTTATTTACTTGCCTGATATACCTCTGTTCATGTTCCCAGCAAATGAGACAGATGTTCTGCCACTCCACATGGCATGCAATATAGGTTTGGCTTTGACACCTTAATTTGCCCTGGGCAGGTGATAAAACATAAAGGAAAATTGTGCCATTGATCTTACACCATCTTATTTCTTCCAAGAAAAGACCCTGAAAAAACCCCAATGAATATCCTGTGAAGACATTTTCCTTACAAAGCATAGTGTCATGTTCCTGGTAGAAATAGATAACTATCAGTCATTCTGCTCTACTTTTTCTAACTTTTGTTGAGAATTGCTAACATTTTTGATAGTCATCTTTAAAAATGGCAGCAGCCAATGCAAAGCACAGCTTTGAAGTACATGCAGAGATCTAAGGCAATATGCCATTAACACAAGAAAGACTTGATTCTGTTTTGTTTACAGGCTCAACCTTCTGTTACTGCATGAAAGCATCAGCTTGCAATTTTGAAATAATTGTTGCCCTGGGGCATTGTTTGGAGGGATACAGGCAGATAGGAAAAGAGTTTGCAGCTTATTTGTGAGAAGTGAGTTCTCTAATATGTCACGAGGTATATGCATAAACATGGTTTTGGCCTTGTTCACGTACTAAACACCATCCAACTTATGCATATTCAGCACACTGCTGGAATACAAAACTTAAGTAGGCATGATTAGAGACCCTGCTTTTTGTGGAGTTATCATTTGTGGATACAGAAAAAATGTTTCCTGAATCAGAGAATCACCAGACTGCCAGCTGAGTACATCAGCAATTGTTCTAGAAAAGGCCAGAACCTCAGAAAAAATCTTTTTTATCCTTATTAATTTTAGCACCATCTTTAAGGGCAGACAATCCAGCCAATTTTTTTCTTCCGTGACTGAACAGCAAATGGCACCAACATCTTTGCCTTCCAATGTCAAGGTTCATGTTGGATTAGAAATAAATTCCCAGGGTATTCGCCCATTTACTGGAAAGCTAAGGACTGGTTCAATTAAGATATAGGGCCTTTCCGCACTACACTGTAATGTTGGATGGAAATGCTGTGACATTTGCCCCAGTTGAAAATACATTTGATGAGCATGTGGGGAAACACCTGGGGAATGACTTGACAAGTCATGATGTAATCCCTAGGGGACATATAGTAAGGCTGAGTCATGATAGTGTGAAATCATGGCAAGGGGTTGCACCAGCCATTGTCCCTAGCTGATGACCTATCAGCAGGTGTGTTTAAAAGAGGAGAGCTCTGACACTCTATCTCTCTGACTCCGAATCTCTGTCTGAGTGAACCTCTGCTTGATGTGTCTATGATGCTGAATCTATGACTCTGGATCTGCGTATCCTGTGTACAGATGTGTATATATTGGAACAGTGAAGATTAAAAGCCTCCAGGTATTGTTGGATGACAAACTTTGTGTGTATGAGTTACTAACCAGTGGGTAGAGGGGTCAGAGCTGATGCTGTAAGTTATACTCTGCTGCACACGCTTGACGCTGTTTTGAAACTCTGCTATGTTTAATGCTTGCCTCTGGGACATGTTTTGTCCAGGGAGCAGCGGTTGCAGGGAGGATTTTGTGCTGAGGCTGTAAATCCAACCTCCTGACATGTAACAGTACAGTTCTTCCAGTTTCAACATCCTAGGGAATCCTGAGGTTTGCAGTTTAGGGAGGGTCATTTAGAATTCTCAGCCAGAAAGCTCATTGGTCTCAGTAAACTACAGAATTATACAGGATGTTGAAAGTGGAATAATAGCACTGTTACTGTGTGGCGCAGAAAGTCCCTCAGTCTCCTTCATCAGAGTCCGCAAGTGGGTCTCTCTGAGAATAGTTTTAGCAAAGTAAGTCAATCAGGCAGCATGCAAATTTCATAGCAGAAAACTTTACTAATTACTTTTAAAGGTACATTCAAATATATATACATACTGTGCCTAAGCTCTGGCTAACTACAGGAAAGTTTCAAGAAGAGGAACAATTCAGCAGAGCATGCACTTACCATCTTGAAGGAGGAGGAGGAGAGGGAGGATTTTTTTATGTGCTTGCAAAGACACCTGGAAGGTTCTTTGGTCACATGGTGGGTTTGCTTACATTGCAACAATGGTTGCCTGAGCAAATGGGGAAATTTTAGAGACAGGATGGATAGAGTAGAGGCATGCAGGAAACTTTTACTGTCTAAAGCCCAGTTGCTCTAATAGCAAATGGGTGAAAGAGAATCCTTGGTTGGAAGCATTTTCCAAGAATTCTCATTCTCTTGTACCCCAATCAATGACTCACCTCTCTTGTTGCAGACTCTGGAAGTAGTCCTTTGGAGAGGCTTGGTAAAGATACCAGAAATCATAACTTCTGTGCTGTGGCACTTTACCTCAGCAAGCCTATCTTCACACAGTTGTTGACCCTTGTGGAAAGCTATGTTAGTATTTTGAGTGGCTTCTCACATTCAGAAATCCTGATGCAGCTTTGATTGTCTTGCAACAAAATAGTAGGTGTTGATTCTGTTATCACAAAGTCTGAAAGTAAGCTATGCAGCACTTTACTTCATCACAGGCTACTTTTGCAGACACACATTCTGCCTCTGTGGAGAAATCAGCAATCACAGACTGTTTCCTACTTGACCAGCTTATGGCTTCTCCATCACAGAAAATCAAGTATCCAGTGGTTGATTTTCTATCTGCCAAATCTCTGGCCCAGTTCACATCTGTGAAACCTAAGAGCTGAAGTTGGTAGTTGGCTGGTGGCATCAATTTGTGATTTGCAGTTCCTTTTAATTTTTTAATGTCCTTTTTTTCTTGAGATTTTGGATTATCTCTTCACTATTTTCCTTGTATTGACAGCACAGGATAAGATCATCCACATTGCTTGTAATGTAAGTCTGTTTATTACTTCTGAACCTTTTGGATACACATTCATCAACAGTGCCTGGAATGAATCCTTCTTTGATAAGAAATAGTTTCAGCTTCTCACTGCATGGCCTGGAAGCCTGATTCAAACCTTATAAATGCACTATTTCAATTTTCACACAAGAAATTCTTTCCCTGGATCTTGAAATACTGGAGGCTGTTCCATGTCAAGGGGCTCATCTAGTCCAGCATACAAGAAGACTGTTTTAACATCTAGATGCTGACATGCATTTGCTTTGGTTCAGCAACACTTAAGAGGTTCTAATTGTTGGCTATTTCCGCACCAGAGTGGAGGAGCGTCTCACCACGTGTTATGAGCGGTGTTTTTTAACCCGACTTACTCTGATTTTACTGCACTCTTATCTGCATGCCCTCTGAAGTAATGCATTGAAAATTGTTTGCCACTTCCGCTCCCTCAATTCTCGTGAAACTCCCATCATCTTCCCACTCCTTCCCTTGCTCCACACTGCTGCCTCTGATTGGTCAATTTCTTTAAAAAAAAAACATTGCTACATATCAGCAAAGGTACTTTAGTTCATTCTTACAGAAGACAAGCCCCCACCCGACTCTCGGAAATGTATATTACATGTTATAAATAAATCATATATTTTTAAAAATATAAATGAAAGGTTTTCATGAGATATGTTGTGTCCCCATACATTTCATTATTACAATTTATGTATATGCCCAGATCTCTTATAAGAGGTTAGTTTAATCTCCGGTTTGCTAGTAAAATTGCTAGTAAAATTACTGTGTTGCTAAAAGATGCATATCTACAAAGTGTGTGACCAACATGAAAAGTCTGGAAAGCTCTGGTCTAGATAGCCAGAAATTGAAAAGCAATCATCCTGAGGATCCCAACATATTTCATCGTATTCCAGCAATCTGTGCAACGCAATGGCGCCTGCCCTGCCTTTGAGGGGCACAGACAGGAGCGGACAGAAATGACGCCAGGAAAAGGTGGGAATGCCCACAGAGAACCACCTCTGCAGTGTACACCTTTTGCATGTTGTCAGAAATGCGGCCGAACTGGTTTTTGTGCTTTACATCAGAGTTTTTCTGGTTTTACAATATATCGATTTTATGTTGATAGTAATCGTACTAAGAGCTCGAGCTGTGCGAATCCGCAGAGGAAACATTGATACTAACCAGTTTAATGTGCAGACGTAACAGCAAGAATACGATGCCAGTGCGATGTATTTCCCTTGTGTGGAAAAGGCCATTGTGTGTGTGTGACTACCGGAGTAAAGGTTCCATTGCAGTCTTCACTGTATTTTTGACTATAGCCTTTTGTCTTGCTTTGAATCTTCCCCTCTTTGTGGCAAAGACCCAGCTATAACCAATTGCCTATTTTCCTTCTGGCAATTCTGACAAAGTCAATGTTTCATTTTTATATAAAGACTGCATTTTTTCACTAGCGGCTTGCACGCACTCCTCATTACCTTATTTTGGTAATTCTTTGATCTTTTGCCTATTAGAGGGTTGTATAAGTTTTTCCTCTGTGGGTAGATAAAATAATCCCTTTACTGGAGCAGTGGGGCTGTTTTACCTGAACTGGATACCTCGTTCTGCCTCTGCCTCACCATCTGGATCCTGGTCACCTGGCAGGGCTCAGGTACTCTAGAAGTTCTGGGAGTGCTAGTAGGGTGCTAGATACCTGGAAGGGGGAAGAGCTCTCTACGCTCTGATTGCTGATGGTCTTCTCCTTCCACAGTAAACAAATCTGGATAGACACCTTGGTTTGGATTAGCTTTGGAATTTGGTTGTTCATCAACAAAAACGGAAGTTGATAATCTTATTGTGCCACCATTAGGATCTAGGATTTTGTAAGCATTTCTGGCATAACTCATAAAGATTCCCTCTTCACTTCTGCAGTCAAGTTTGCCTCCCTTCTGCTTGGGAATATAGGTGTACGCTTTACTTCCAAAAATTTTGAGATTATTATGCCTGGTTCTGTGCTGTAACTGGTAAGTAGTTGCATCTCAGGATTATTCTGGCACCCTGTTATTTAAGTATGTTGTGCTGAGTATAGCCCCAGACCAGCAGCATTTGAGCTTATTCGCTTCTAATAGCATAGTTACTAACATTTTTTTCAGAGTTCTATTCCTCATCTCTGCTACCCCATTCTGCTCTGGGCTGTAGGGCTATGTGGTTTGATAATCTATGTTGTGCTATTTTAAAAATTCATCAAGCTCAGCATTGACAAATCCTCTGCCATTGTCAATGTGTAGGCTTTTGGGTTTGTATTAGAGACACTATTAAAATCCTCTGAATTTGGAGAAGACTTGACTTTTCTCTTTGAAGACATTAAGTATAAGTGCATTTATTAAAATCATCAGTAACGGTCATGAAGTAAGAATTTCCATCTGCAGACTTAATGCTGAACGGGCCACTGAGATCTGCGTGTAGAAGATCAAGTGGTTTGGTGAATTGTCTTTCAATGATTAACAAATGTGGAGTCCTGGTTCCCTTTGCCTTTAAGCAATTTGCACACAACTGTCTTGCAAGTTTCTCACTGGACAATTTCTTAATGTTTTACATTGTGATTGCCCAATCTATGGTATCACAAATTCAAAGTCTTTAAATATTTGCACCAAGTCATGTTGTTTGTAACATGAGTGGCAAGATCCCTTTCATAATAGGCATTCCTTAAAATTTATTTAAATATTAAATGTTTCCCATGAAAACCAAAATATTTCTTCTTCCTGAACAAGACCTGATTATCTCTGGCAGTTCCTCTGTGAACACTGAAGAGCAAGATTTTCAGATCTGGCAGACAGAAAGCACCAGGAACTTGTAAAGTTCATATTCTATTGGTGGTAGTTCTTGCATGCCTTCTAGTCTTTTCCAATTTATGGCAACCCTATCATGGGATTTTCTGAGAGTGTATGGTGCATCCCAAGTTACCTAAGGTCACCCAGTGGGTTTTCATGGCTAAGTGGAAAATTGAATACTGGTCTCCAAGGTCATAGTCCAACTCAAACCACTAGGCCAAGCTGGCTTTCTATTCTATTAGTACCAAGTCTCATTTGTAGTATAACTGTGCCTTTTCCATTTGCCATTTGCAAGGTAAACAAGGAATTTTATATTTGTGTCAAGGTCAGTGAAAAAATCCTTTTAGTTAAAATAATTACTTATTGCCTCATTATGGCTAATAATTGCATTGGGACTGTGTTTCTCAGAAATTTGGATTAAATTTTCATTGACCAGGAGTGCCAGCATGGTGTAGTGGCTAGAGCATTGGACCATGATCCGAAGCCCAGGGTTCAACATCTCACACACTTTTATCCCCAGAAAAGCCCGTGAGTGGCTTGCCTTAGGGTTGCCATAAGTTGAAAATTACTTAAAGGCACATGACAACAACTGTCTTCTTAGGATTGCTTTTAGCTGCTTGCTTGGTATGCAGCCTCTTTGCTGGCTCTTGGCCTTTGAGATGCTAAATACCTTCCCTATTGTTCTGCAAGTTGCAGAGTCATTGACATGCAAATTCACCTCAATTTGGTGAACTAGTTCCTTTGCAGTTTGAGATCTTATTTCATAATGGCTCTGCACAAGCCTCTGCATCTGTAGATATTCCAATATTTCAGCAATTGCTGTTTCAAGACTTATATCTCCTTTCACTTGTAGAGCATTAATTATTGGACAGTAATATTTTGGAAGACCAGCAATGAACAGCCGAAGCTTCTACAATTCTGGCACAGATTCTCCAGGAGTTTGAAGATCGACCAGTATAGACATGAATGTGTTAACACATTTATTCCAAAATCAAGGGCTCTTTAATTTTGTATTTACAAGCCACATAACTAGTGAAATCTAGGTAGTCCTGATCAGAGAATAATAAAATTCCTTTAATCCGTTCCGTATTGCTTTTGCATTGCTTAAACTCTGAATGT
Organism: Cyclura pinguis; assembly: GCA_030412105.1. Classification (NCBI taxonomy): domain Eukaryota; kingdom Metazoa; phylum Chordata; class Lepidosauria; order Squamata; family Iguanidae; genus Cyclura; species Cyclura pinguis. The sequence goes on along the minus strand of CM059601.1, from coordinate 70,293,080 downwards.
GATAAATTAGGCTGGTGTCTGCCAGGCATACAAATGTGTTTGCCTTTTCATCTTTTACATCAAATTGTTTCCAAGATTCTCCTGCCTCTGTGGGTCTCTGCTTTTTCAGAAAGTACATTTCAATATTCAATAATGCAGCTCCACGTTTTATTATTACTGCTTTTTAGCATCTCCATATTGAGAAGTAGGCTGGGATTAGCAGCTGCTATTGTTGTTCAATCACCTATCATTAGGTAAGAATGCAAGGACTTTTTGCAGGTTTGATGAATCAGCAGCAGCAACATGGCCTCAGAGAAAATACTAGAAGATTCAGAATGAGACCATAACCCAGATTTTCTGGATTAGATGTATACTACTAGGATGGCAACCCTTTTTTCTGAGAAAGTTGAAAACTGGTTCAACTGAAAGTTTTCTTTTTCAGAGTTCACAGGCAGAAACACAGAATCTTTTGTGTCGCTCTGAGACTAGTTTTAGCAATACAATGTAAAGAGGCACTATGCAAGTTTCATAGCTAAAAAACTTTGCTAAGAACATTTAAAGGTACATTCAAGCATATATACATGTAGTGCTTTAGCCACTGCTGACTATGAGAAAGTCCTCTTTTCCTTCCTTCCTTTTTTCCTCATGCTAACTATGGGAAAGTTGCAAGAAGAGGAGCAGTTTAGTAAAGCCTGAACTCACCATCTAAAGGGAAAAGAGGGAAGGGTATTTTTTGTCCTTGCAAACACACCTGGAAGGTTCTCCAGTCACATGGGCTGTTTGCTTAGATACATCCCCAAAATGACTGACTGATCAAATAGGGAAAGTTTTAGAGACAGCATGTGTAGGATAGAGGTATGTAAGAAACCCTTACTGTTTAAAGCCCCATTGTGCTAATAGCAAATGGGTGAAGAGGGTTAAAGAGAATGCTTGATTGGGAAGCATTTTCCAATAGTTCACAGCATCTAGCAATAGCTAAATAATTTTGAATTTTTAGTTTTTTAAAAAAACTTAAGAGCCTCCTCTTGTCAGTAAAAGTATTTTTGCTACTACTACTTTGTTGTTGTTGTCTGCCTTCAAGCCATTTCCAACCTATGGTGATCCTAAGGTGAACCTTAGCCATGGAGACCCACCATGGAGACTTTGGGCAGGTCATGTTCATTCTGCCTCAGATTCATTTTCTTCTACTCCTGGTGTGATCTTATGAGGATGTAAAATACTCTGGATGGAGTGGAATTGTAACTCAAGAAGGAGGCAGGTCTTTCACACATTATGGGGGGACGGGCGCAGTAGTATAAATCCACTCTAAAACAGACTGGTATGATAATCTACAAGGAAAAACAAAACCAAACAAAATGAAAACAAGAAATAGAAACATACACAGAGCCACTTATCTCATCCACAAACTGCAAAAGAAGTCACCAAACCTATCACATGGATATGTAGCATATTATCCAGGAATTAAAACATTGATAAATTGGATAATTTTTCTAAACTGTGTTTGGAAGAGAATCTTAAAACCCCCTAATCCATTTTATATTAAGCCCTAATGAAATTTAATCTCCAATATATCCTATTATTGTCTGTTGACAAAAAAAAACAAGTGAATGTTAAATTTTGAGACCCCAATATAGAAATAATTAGATAGGCAAATATAGTGCTGGGACCAAATTAATTAAAATCAATAATTAATTAAATTAGGAATTTTCTAGTAAAAATAAGAATCTTAGTTAAATGATTTTTAATTAAAGTGATTGACTTAAATTGAAGTTTCAGCATGCAATTACATCTAAAATGAAGTTATTAATTAAGTGCTTAATTAATTACATGAAAGGCAGCACTAATGGACTAACAAATGTTGCACTTTCTGGCTTGTTCTATACCTAAAGCCTGGTTCTCTTGGATTTTTGCAAACCTACTTGCTTTTTGTCATTCCCTCAGGGTTGGAGCGCTACAATATTTAGGTCACAAAGTTCAAACCACTTATTCAAGATTAGTTCTACTGGGATGAACTGTGTTTAGGGCTAAAAGCCTTTCACCATTTTTAAAAATAAAGGATCCATATTATTGAATATAGACATTTATTTATATTTATAAAATCTGGAAGGCAAGTGCTGCAGAAACACTTGGAATCCATGTGAATACCAAACAGAAAGAAAGCAAGAAAAGAACACGATTTTAGATAACTTTTCTCTCTACTTTTTTAAGACCTTTGCTTAAATCCAGTTGCTAGTCCCAACTAGGGCAAACTCAGCGAAGTGACTGTTAAATAGTAAGTCAACACTCATGTAAGTTCTCCTGTTTTGATGAGTCTACTCTAGCCAAGATGTGCAATCAGGTTTCAGCTATAGTCTCAGGCTATTTCCGCACTAGACTGTTATAGTGCTATTATTCTGCTTTCAACATCCTACGGAATCCTGGGGTTTGCAGTTTAGAGAGGGGCCTTTCAGGATTCCATAGGATGTTGAAAATGGAATAATAGCACTATAATAGTCTAGTGTGGAAATGGCCTCAAAAGAACATCAGTCCATACATCCTGAGTTGTTAATCTTGTGTTTTATTTGGTAACTGATGATCTGTTGGACAATCAAACATTTAATCCAGAGATTACCTGGGTGCTTTTTTTTAAAGCTACACTTCCAGTGTCCTAACACTATTGGAAAAAAGAAATTCTTCCTTGAGAAGAAGTCTAACATCATTGCAATAAGAGAGGGACATTCTGTATGTGGAAAAAAAATTGAAATGAGCATTTGAGTTCATATACTGTCCTCAAAAATTATCACAATAATAGTGGTGGATGGGGTTTCAGTGTCAGAGGGGCAGCATATCCACTCAAGGTTTTAATTTAGACGGAAAAGGATCGATACATTTAATCTAGACTGCAAACCCCATACTGGCTTCTTTTGCTTATCTGACATATTAGGACCTGGTGCACTGTCTGAAACTGGAAATGGTTGAAAAGAGGCATCCATTGATTGTAGGGAACATGAAGGACTGATGGAGGCTTGCTTGGGACCGGCTGAGCATGTGTCTTGTAAAGTCTCTCAGGTGGCTTGGAGCCTTTTTTCTCCCTCTGAGCATGCTTTTCAAGCAGTGCATGCACGGTCCCAAGCAAACCTCCATAGGCAAGAAGAACTGATGGAAGCCTGCTGTTTTGATGGTTGCAGTACAGACAAGTTCCATTAATTTGACTAAGGGGTCTTCTCTTTCCATAGACAAGACTTGTGACTGTGAATGTGAGTGTCCCAAGCAGGCCTCTGTAGACAACAAAAACTGATGAAGGAGTAGACCCCACTTCAAATTAATGGAACTTGTCTTTAATTTGGAAGTGTTGAAAGAGTGAGTCATCAGATAATAATGGGGTGTTGAAAGGCAGGGGGCTTCCTGTACCCCAAATAAATTGAATCACTTGGACAGCTACTTAAAATTTTAGAGCAAATCCTAGAGAAGATCCACTGCTACATTGACATAGAAATTACCAGCCCCCATAGCAGGCACATGACTGGTTTCAAATTAGGTTTTTATCATGGAATAACCCTGAATCATTTACAAAATTTTATGATGGTGTAGACAACACTTGTTTCCCTGTTTTTATAATATTACTTTATTGTTTACCACAGAAGATCTATTAAGGAGGAAAAAGGCAAAATAGGTGCACAACCCCTTCTGACAAGTAGCACTAAAGGATGTCCATCCTGAAGTATCTTTACTCTGAACTCTTGCAAAATCCAAAACCCACCAATACTTTTAGAAGAAGCATCTAAATTCCACACTGTTTCTGTCTGCTGAATATATCATAAAGCTAAAATGCTTTACAGTTAAGAATGCTTCCCAGAAAATCGTTCTGATGTGATCAAATATTATTTCTGCTGTTAGGTGTATGCTTAGTCTCTTCAGACTCATAGGCAAACTAGGAATGTTCTTACTATGAATTTCCTTTTTCATAGCACAGCCATTGCTTTCATCAATAAAGGGAGGATTTGAAGCTTTTCTTTTAAGAATCTAGAGTTAGGATGTTCTGCTTTTACCCTTAAGTTTTCCATTGAGCTCACTCAAACAAGAAATCAGAACCAAAAGGCATGAATTTAATTCTTAGAATGCTGTATGATTTCACAAGGAATTTTATACCATTAGCTGCTTTTTGGAAGGATAAAAAGTTCAAAGAGAGATGCTCACGTGAAGGCTATAGTGGGAACATTAACTTCTGATAAATAATCACACAGTTGCTTATCTGGCTTATTTAAAAGGTAATAGATATCTAAGATTACCTAGATATCTATTTCTGAGACTATTCATTATTACAAACATATCTTTTGAAAAGGTATCTTTTACAGTCTAGTCCAATGAGAAGGAGTAGGGCAGTTCCATATTATATAAGAAGTAAAAGGACTGTGTTGATGAAGCTAATATGAAGATTCGATTATTGCAGTACAGTAATTCCAAATTCTGAACACGTGTGTTATTTTGTTTATCAAAGTATTTATATTCCACTCTGTCTCTCATGGAGACATACAGATAAAAATCATTTTGAAATAACTGAGAACAATTTTAATTTAAAATTGTGGGGAATGATTTAAACAATATTTGTTTTTAAAAAATAAACACCGTGACAATTAAAACTTATTCAATAATTTGACCATCAAATTAAAATAGTTTAGAATCTAGACATATTTGGGCAAGACTTGGCTGGATGCTTCAGATGAACTGTTCTTGACTCTATTTTTTCTTGTTGTCCAATTGAATGCGTCTTGGATGCTCCCAAACGAGCCACTGAGGCAGTGGCTGTTGGTTGTCTGTGGTCTAATATCTGCTGTTGGATATTTCAGTTAATGATAATGCCTAAAAGCTGTAGTCTTCCATGACCTATGGCACTGCTGGGTTTCTCCCTATGAGTAGAGCCAGTGTGATTTAGTGGTAAGAATGTTGGACAAGAATTGGAGAGACCCCGGTTTTTATGTACACTCAAGCCACATAGCTCCAAGAATAACCTCAAGCCAATCACTGTCTCTCAGATTTACTAATTAATAGGGTTATCATTGAGATTATAAAGGATAGTGGAATTATCTGCAACCCTTGGAGGCAGGATATCAAATAAATACAAAAAAGTTTTAAGGGACATAAGTTGAACTGGGAAAATAATATTGCAGGGAAAGGTTACCAAAAACCTCCAGCAGTGACATGTTCTTGATTGATTTGGCTGCTTTTGACCAAATCACCCCATCAATCAATCAAACAACATGACAGTACATCATCACAGATTTTCTGCATCTTGTCTAGATTCTTTGGTACCAAACTAGCAGCCACCAGTACATCCTGAGGCAGTTAATTCTACAAGTTAATTAGATGTTGGGTAATGTGAGATTTATGTTTGCCCTTTGTGGACCTATTAATCAATTTTGAGGAATGTGTGACAACCAGATCTATACATATTTTTCCAAATATGGCTCCCTCATGCAGTCATATGTGGGTGTCATAATAATAATTGCATTTTTCCCCTAAATCCCTTTTTCTTAATCATTAGCACTTATTTTGCCTTGCTACTGCTCCACAGTTGCAGCATAGTTCTGTGCATGTTGACTGAAAAATAAGTCCCATTGAGTTCAGTGGGAATTCTTCATTGGTAAGTGGGTGTAGAGTTATAGCTATAGCTGATTTTTTATGGGCTGTCATCTATGAAGGAGAGCCAGTGTGGTATAGTGGTTTGAGCATTGGACTATGACTCTGTAGACTAGGGTTCCCTGCTCAGCCATGGAAAGCCACTAGGTGATCTTGGGTAAGTCACATTCTCTCAGCCTCAGAGGAAGGCAAAGGAAAAACCCCTCTGAACAGATCTTGCAAAGGAAACCCCATGACAGGGTTGCCTTAGGGTTGCCATAAGTTTGAAACCACCTGAAGGTACACTGCAACAACAATAACACTCAACTATAAGGCCATAATCTCTTTATGATGATCTGTAAGTTGCTCTGATAGCCTTTTCGGCTAGACAGTAGGAAAATACACTTGAATTAAATTAAAACAACTCTGTAATCCTGACCAGCTCACAGCAGGTCTTGGAAGTTACTTTTTTGTACTCCAGCTTTGCATAGGGATTTTGAGATCTATAGTCCCCCAAAACCTTGTTTGAGGCTTTGAGCTGAAGTGCATGCACAGAGCATTATGCTACTCCTTCTTCACGTAGGATCTCAGCCTCTGTGTCCTCAGGGATCTGCCACTGTAGGAAATAGTGAGTTAAATAGGCCAAATTGTCTGATGGCATAAGCTTGTTTCACATGAATGCATCATACCCCATTTCTACTAGAATATTTTAATGTTGATGATGATGATGATTTATTTTATATCCTGATTGCATGTGTTCAAGTGCTCCACATGCATTGTTTCATTGTGTTGTAAATGATGATGATGATTTATTTTATATCCTGATTGCATGTGTTCAAATGCTCCACATCCATTGTTTCACTGTGCATTTCAACTGCCATGTATTGTAGATCAGGATCATTATCCCCTGAAATGGAAGATGGGAGGCTAACATCATGAGGCAGTGATTACTAGCATCACCTAAGCAAGAATTTAGCTGGATATTTCTTTTTAATGGAACCTCATTTGTTTCCATGTCACTGTGCTAGTTCTCAGATGCTCAGATGTTCTCAGATTCTTCTGTCTGGTCACGTTATAGATGTTATGGCTTGCTTCATAAAATCTGACAAATCTGTTATGTAATCAGTGAAAAGAATAATATAAACAACATGTAAACAGCCTGTACGAAAATTGCCAGTCTTGAAATATGAGTCAGTTGATGTAAACAAAATGTAAGTACAATACCTATGAATACTGACCTTTCAGCCTTTGAGGAAAAAAAATATAAATATTACATCAGAAGAGAGGTACAATAATAATCAACATTCATACTGCAAACCTCCCTCTGGCAACAGAATCATTTCAGATTATTGGCCTTTTTCACCTTCCTTTCTTCATATGGCTGTTCAAAACATTAACTTCAATTATTGATGAAAAGTCTCTTTCTGTAAGAATATATTATAAGTTTCATAGCACCACAAAAAGACTGCATCAGCACACTAATTCTTAAAATGCTTTTAGCATTTTAAATGATTTGGGGCATGATTCACTGTCCCTACAAAGGAGAAATTATACATGAAGATAAAGTTTAGAGCAGAGCTCCTTCCTCCTTGAGTCTTTCCATTGATATACGTGGAGCTTCTTGAAGAGGTTATGTGGACTGAATATTGTTCACATCCCCTTCATGTACAGGAGCACTTCCATTCTTCTTTGACAAGGAAGGCCATGTTCAGAATCATCATATTCCTAAGGGAGGACATAAAAGTGCAGTAACATAGGAAGCGGAATGCAATAAAATCCATAAAACAGTGATACCTTTATTGGTCCAACTAAAATGCACAAGATACATCATTCACTGGCTCTTTCATTAGGAGTAGAAAAGTGACAAGTTGCAGGCCAACATTTTGTCTCAGGTGTTACTTCTTCTCTTGTAACTCCAATGCTCTGATATGGTTTAATTGGCAGATATGTTTAATTGAAATAAAATCGAAACAATACACAATGGCTAGAGGGCCATGTGAACGGGATTCTGGCTGGAAATAGGTCAGAGATGACCCCAGCATGACCATAAGGCATAAGTTCAACCAGGAAAACCTGACTTGATAATTTTTTCAATAAGAAACAAGCTATCTTTGAGAAGAGCAATGTTACCCTGTGTACTGGGGGTCCCGTGAGGGACACCAAAATGTGCTCAACTAAAGGTGGGGAAAATCAGCTCAGAGCACTGCTTAGCGTTACGAGAGGCAGGGTAACGTAGTGAGATCTTGAACCCTATGCCTACGGGGTCAGGCCGAGTCAAGGAGCACACAGAAGTTGAAGCAATAAATGATGTTTTATTACAAACACAAGCAAAACTGTGTATGCGGCACACTCACACAAGATAACTAAAGAAATAAAGGTTTGAGTGGTATAGAGGGATTTTTAGAGGAGTTGCTGGTTTGGGTGATACCTCACCTGTCCTGAAGCCCGGAAAAATAGAGAGCGAGGCTGGGGTGCGATGTAGCTCAGCGTGTGGAGCTGAGGGGAGGCTCGCCATGCAAAGCGGCAGCAAGGCGGGATGAAACTCAGGAGTGATCCGTGGAAGGTCTCGGAATTAAGGGTTTTTATAAGGAGAATGTGACTGGCAGGCTATACCATACTTGGGGAAAAACAATAGATTTGGAGTTGGAGACAAAGCCTCCGAAAGGTCAGAATCTGAATGATTGAGTTATTGCAGAGGTTCTCAATAGAGTAGCCAATATGCAAACGCGGAATACTTGAGCGTTGTATAGCTCGATCATCAAGCTGCCAGCGTGGGGCAGAGGCTCTTTTGTAGGTTGCGTGTATACCTAATTAGAGTACTTGCCTTGAGGTCTCCTAAAGCAGCAAGTCGGCTATTTTCTGGCCTGCCTGTATTGTCTAGGAATATTACGGCGATAATCGGCCGAGCCTGTATGCGTGCTTGTCCGGGGGCCTCGCAAGCACGTGGAAGGGAATAGATACGTGAAGCTGAATTATGATATCAAAAGGATATCTTTTAATATCCTCAAAGCTCGGACTAGCCAGGGCAGTAACAGCAAGTACCTCCTGTGGTTTGTATATCCTATAGAAAGGCAAAGCCATAAAATCAGCTATCAACTTAATCTGGCAGCTATTTGCTGGACACTTCAAAACAAAAAGCTTTTGCTTGTTTGACAGGGCTAGTTCAAGAAAACAGAGATTTCAGACAAATCCATATTTGCCTCATCCTCACAGCTGTGACCTTTTTCCTGATCTTCAATCAGGCAGACATCAAAATTGCAATATACATGTTAAAACCATCAACTTGCTTCCTTCAGACATTAACAAATGCTTATCCATCCTGTCCCCTTCGTCACTCTGCAAGACACAGGTAGAGAATCATTAAGATCTCACACCTCCAGGGCAGATTGTTGGGTATAAAGAGCCCTTGATTTTGGGTCACATAGACAGCACTTCAGTTCCAGGGGTCCTCCTTGTCACTCTTGCCTTTTGACTTTGGACATCAGTCTATGTCACATCACTACTTTTCTGCTTCTCTCCAGGTGGTGAATGTAACCACTTGCTTCTACCTCTGCTATCCATTTTTCTGATCTTTATTTTCAGATAGCCTAATGTAATTGCTTGCATGTGTGACTATTAGTGTGTGTGTGTGTGTGTGTGTGTGTGTGTATTTGCTCCCAATGAAACACATTTAAATTGCACTATAAGTTTTCTGACTGGTTTCTTTTGCAGTAATCTGCTAAACAAAGGTTAAAAAGGTCCTGAAGTTACCCCTCCTCTTGCAACATTCTTAATTTGAGGTAATTAACTCCCCCCCTTTTTTTTTACATTTTAATTACAGATTCTGATATAGGGCCTCAGGAGGTCCCATGCTTTTGGGATAGCACTGTCAGTTAAGGTGGTCTTGAGCTCAATGCAGACAGAGGCCATGTGGGGACTGGGGACAAAAGACAATAAAAGACAAGCAAAAAAAATTGAAATCCATTAACAGCAGTAAAGTGACTTACACTGAGATCCAGACAAACTCTCTCCTGTAGTAGGCTAACTACCTGTTTCTTAGGCAGAGCACCTTTTTTTCCCATTGATATAACAGGACAGAGACTTCTTGAGAAATTCGGTGTTCTCTTCTTAAGCTATAAATGACCTAATGCCATGATGGTTAATACATAGCATGGTTGAATATGGAACAGTTACCAATCCATAACTCTAGGTTATAAATCTGTAATTGCAATGCAGAATCTAGCCTTTTTGCTTTCCTATGGTATCCTCCATACAAGTTTAATCAGATGTACACAGTCTTACAGGCCTGAAAACCTAAACAATAAATTGTTTGGGAAGTTTCAGAGTAGTATAGACTAACTGTAATGGGATAAGAAAATGGCCTAATTTTTCACACTTTTTTTTTTTTTTTAGTGGTGGATGTGTGTGTGTGTGGGGAGGAGATTTTGTTCCCTGACAAATATTTTAATATTTGCTGTATATGGGCTCATGTGGCTAAAGGTATGTGTTAAATGTGCTAAAAGTGTTAAATGTGCTAAATGGGTTCTAGCTGCATAGCCTATTTGAAACTTAGAGATAAAGAACTGATCCCTAGTGCAAATTCTTTCAATTACTGAACAACAATTACTCTGAAGATCCAATCCACTGAAAGGCTTTTGTAAAGTAATATTCCAATCAAAATAGAGAACTAATCATCTGTTCACAGTGAAGGCTTCCTACTTAAATGAACTGTTAAAATGGATTATCTCATCCACATCTCAGTTTCTTGCCTTGTAACAAGTTTTATGAAACAACCATAAAGCAACGGCATCTTCACAGGAATTTCTGTATATTTGCATTCCATTGGATGTTTGTCATTGAGCAGCACTGTAAATTAACAACTCTTGGTAGCTATGTTATTAACTTGGAATTCATTTACCCTCCCTAAATTTTGTTGTAGTTGCCCTATTGTAGAGATGGCAGCCACTGGCTATCCACATATTTTGGACTTCATTTCCCAGAAGATCCAGACAGCATAGCCCAGTAAGGGCTTATGGGAATTGTTTAGCTTGGGTGCATCACACACTCTCAGCCCTAGAACCCTGTGATAGGTTTGCCTGAGGATTGCCGTAAGTTTGAAATAACTTAAAGGCATAACAACAAGAAGTTTAAAATATTTGGAAGGCCAACTGTTTTCCCCATCTGTCCTTCTGGTATCTTATGATGACATACGTGTGTTAAAGATGGCATACACTTTGTATTAATCCCATTAAAGCCAATGGGACTACTCTGAGGTAAGTGAGCAGTAGTTTACAAAAGCTCTAAATGGTACTCGCAGATTGAATTAGAAAAGGAATAATAGCAAATTAGAAGAAGAATAATGGACAAGCATCAAACACATTCTTCGTGAAAAACACAAAAGACAAAAAACCCTAAGTGATTAAAACACTCTTGCTTCCATATCCTGTTGGTGGGACTTGGTATCCAAGTATGCTGCAAACTCAACAAGCCTCGTAGGCAATCACAAACAGTTCTGTGATTTTTGTCACTGTATAATGAGATCAGAAAAGTATTATTTTTATGTTTATTAATATTCTTATCCCTTCTTTTTATCATGAGATCTCAGGGTAGTAAACAGATAAAAAAACCAATATTAACAATTTAAACAACTGCAAATCAATCAATCAGTAGTTTAAATAATCTAAAAACATTGTTTTGAAAATCAAACAAGTTAAAATATCTTTTGTTGCTGTTCTGTGACTTCAAGTCAGCTCCAAATTATGTTGACCCTATCATGGACTTTTTTTGGCAAGATTTATTGGGAAGAAACCACTGCTACCACCTTCAGCTGATTGAGTGCCGCTTGGCCAAGACCACCCACTGGCTGAGCAGAGATTCATATCTTGGTCTCCCAAAATCCTAGTCAGCAGTCACATCACTAAAGCCTAAAGGAGTTAAAACTATGTAACTATTTAACTATGTAACAATGTAAATTATACCTAAAGGCTTTAATAAAAAGCCATGTTTTGACCAGGTGCCAAAAAAGAAACCAACACTGATGCCAGTCATACCTCCAAGGACAGGCATCTATAAGTAGAGAGCCATAGCTGAGGAGACTCTCTCCCATGTCCTCCCTCACTGTATTACCCTCATTGATATGACACAAAGGCAGGCCCCTCTTGTCACTGGCCCACCCCTCCCCCAGATTTGATATGGTTTAATTGGAAAAATGTGATTTAATTGGCAAAATATATTAATTGGCATTGATATGAAATGGACCCTGATGTGACTGTAAGGCCAAGCTGGCAGAGGAAAGACATTGGCTGAACATGTGCACTGCAAAATAGGTCAGAGATATCCTCCAGGCATAGCTAAAAGTTGTCGTCAGACAGATTACCAGGCAACTCCAGAGATGATAGGCTTGAGCTAAGCTGTGATGACTCTGGCCATTTCCGAACTACATTGTTATGGTGCTATTATTCCATGTTCAACATCCTATGGAATCATGGGATTTGCAGTTTAGGGAGAGGCCTTTAGGATCCTCAGCTAGAGAGCTCTTTGGCCTCAGTAAACTACAAACCCCAGAATTCCACAGGATGTTGAGATGGAATAATAGCACTATAACAGTGTGGTGTGAAAATGGCCTCTGTTGTCAGACAATAGTGAAAGGGAAGTTCCCACCAAATGACGGATAGTTTCAACCCTTCTCTCCATTGACCTATGCATTTTCCCCATTATCCACACACCTGTCCACCAGTACAGAGCTATCACAATAGTTATTAACTCTTTGACACCTAATACTAAGATTGTTAACACAATCCAGACCTCATTGTCCTCTCTGCAACCTCCACTGTTTACTCAGTCAGAGAATCATTAACACCCTTGCCCTCCAGGGAGATTCCGGGTATAAAAACGCTCTGTTTTGACCAGTTACTTCACAGTATTTTGCTTGCTGAATGCCACACCATCATTCTGATTTCTAAATGAATACTGTCCTTAGGCACGAATCTAAGCCACATCACTTTTTCTTCACTGCTCTGGGGATTGGTAGTTATCACCCAAACTCTTAAACTTCACTATCAACGATCTTTCCTCCCTTTTCCTTTACCTTCTGTGAGTGCATGAGTGTCTGGGTCTTGTGCATGCATGACTGAATTCCACTAATAAAAACACATTTAGTTTACTTTTGAATCTCTGGCTGGTTTTTCCTTACATGGGACTCTGTAAACATTGGTGAAAGATCTCACTAGGTTTCCCCCTTTTCTCACAGGCATCCCACTTTGAGCTAAATAATTCCTTACCGTCACATTGAGGTACTGACATTGCGGGGGGACCCCTGAGTCACCCACTTTTTGGGGTAAGACTCTGACCGATCTTAATCCCAGGCAGGCATATATAAGGAGAGAAGCTCCTTCAATGTCTTAAGCCATGTAGGGCTTTGAATGGCATGGTTGGTGCCTTGAATTTAGATTTCTCAGACATCTTCACAATGACACCATTAGGAAGAACTCTTCATTATGTAGTACATTTTAATGTATCGTATTTGCCGGCATAGAAGATGCATCAGCATATAAGACACGCCCCATTTATACACTGGTGAATACTATTTGCTATCATATAAGATGCACTGGCATATAAGACACACCTCATTTTCAAACAGTCTTTCTCAGGGAAAAAAGTGCATCTTATATGCCAGCAAATCGGGTATATAGCAATTTTACAATGCCATGTAATCTGAGAACATGCTGTAAAATAAATAACTTTTAAAAATCAAGAAACCAGAACTTGAAAGTGGATCCCAGATGCAGCTGAGCCCCATTCCTCCTTGGTTCAAGAATAATAGTCTCTCCACTAGACTGAAGAAGTTCTCAGCAGCATTAATTTTGAGAGGTGTTTATTCTGAGTAAAAACAGGCAGAAACCACCATAGTCTCGTCCTGAAAATTTCACTGTTTTGTCTACTTAGCAGTTATGTAACAAATAAACAACAAAAATCATTACTACTTGATATATGATTCAAACCACATTTATGAATTATTACTCCACGTATTGACCAGGATAGCATCATTTTATTGTGTACTGAGCCAATTTATGTGATTAATTTAAACAATTTAAAGATTTTTATCCCATTTTTCCTTCCAAAGGAGGGATCAATCAAAAAGGTTCACAACCTGTGGTTATGTTTCTATTTTATATGAAAGTATATAGTTTGTCCCACTTGTGCTTATATGCCAATCAGGATGGCGAAGAGTAATTAAAAACAATAATAATGGATGTTATAAAAAGCTACAATAGTAGCAATATAAGGAAAACAGAGAGATGCCACAGATAGATACAACATTAGATAAAACTCATAAAGGAAGAGCCCGTCTAAACAAAAATGTGCCATGATGTAAATAAAATAAAATAAAATAAAATATGCAGTGAGCAATTCAGTTCAAAACACAAGCTACAAGCGGCAGAAGAAGCACAGCAGAACAAGCAGTAACAATTGATAAAATTAAGAAATAAGAAGAGTCAAATTCCTGTTTAGAGAGAAATGTTTTCAGCTCCTAGTGGAACACAGATAAAGAATCTATCAATACTCACAGTGAAAGAAATGGGATATCAATGGGATTTGCTATTGGAAACCTGACATTTGCAGAATTTTCTCCCAGAGAGCCCTAGGGCACTCCCCTGAGCTCCGGTATGACAACTGTCTACCAGAGAATGCTAAGTACCCAGGTTACTAAGTAACCAAATTACAAATTGTAGTTGCATAGTTGGTGCCATGGCAGTTAAGCTAGTATCAGACTGCTCTAATTGTGCAGTGCAGATGTGTTCAATAAGGAGGATTTATCCTGGTAGCAAGGACTTCCATACATGACTTAACGTAACTGACACCCTTTTCGCACTGCATTTTCCATGTGAAAGAGGGCCTGGAGCATCGCACAATTGTGAGGAGCAATCTGCACAACGCACTCACAATCACGTGACACTTTAGGGGCCAGCAGGCGCAGATCGTGCACCTTTTCCTTTTCGGCTAGAAGCCGAAAATGGCGTGCGATTGTGCATTGCTCCTGAGCCCTGCGCGCGCTTACCTGACGTGCGGAGCCTCTGGAGCTGTGCCGGTCACGCTTCTGGCCTCAGAGCAGCCTGGGAAACTCCCAGGCTGCGCTGTGGTAGGAAGAGGTGAGGCTCTCACGCGAGCGGGCAGCTCATGTGGAGCCAAAGGATCCCGGATGCGAGAGCCTCTCACCAGAGGCTGCTCGCACGATCCCCGCACCCCAGTGCCAGAAGAAGGTAAGGTGCGAAAAGGGCCTGAGAAATGCCTGTTGCATGTTGTTATCAACTGCACCTCTGAAGAGGGAACAACAGCCAATTAAAGGGTGCACATGCTCACCTGAGTAGTGGTCCATCACATAGTCATAGGCTAAGCCATTTCAGTCTAGTACCATGTGAATCCTAGAATGGCTCAGTCCTCCCCACACAACAAAATTAGCCCATACAAATATTTGAAATGAGAGGTGCTGCTACTAAGTCATAATCTGGTTTGCTGAAAATAATTTGGAATCTTTGCAACAACTTTTCTAAGGGCAGCTTCATATTACATGGAAAAAAATTGTTTGTGTACATTCTGTTCATCTTTGACAGTATGCTTGAAGG
The DNA here is from genome assembly GCA_030412105.1 of Cyclura pinguis. Classification (NCBI taxonomy): domain Eukaryota; kingdom Metazoa; phylum Chordata; class Lepidosauria; order Squamata; family Iguanidae; genus Cyclura; species Cyclura pinguis. Next base: position 70,277,904 of record CM059601.1, on the reverse strand, counting down.
AGAATGTAGCTGATTCCCAGCACATGTTGTCCTTCATTTGTTTAAGGCTTTGAAGTTAAACACCTCCCATTTACACTGCCCCTGTCCCCAAATCAGTGTAATCCCATTGTAAACTATAGAAAAGATGACTGTTGTGTAAAATGTAGGGCAGCTTTGGAGTATAATAGTCCAGACGTACTAATTAAAAAAGAAAAACAAATTAATTCTTACAACATGTGTACTAAAGAATAACAATAATAGATTGCAAGGAAATAATATAGCTGATGGGTCACATAAAAGTCCAAATGACCAGTTTAGAACAATTGTTTCAAATTTAATTACCATTAATTTAATGCAAGTAGAAGACATTTCAATTAATTCTATTGATAACCATGAAGAAGACAGTTTTGGTTCATTTTGTAACAAATTACTCATTCATTTCTTTAATTGCACCACTCAACCTCCAACAGTTATTCTTCTCACTAAATCAATTCTTTCCTTCATTTACAGCAAAGTGTGAAATAGTTTCTCCAAACCAATTAGTATGTGTGTGAATGAAAAAGGGCTTAACAGCGGTCTAGGGTGTAGCAATTTACACCTCAAATAAAGCTTCTGCCTAGATAACATGTTGAAACAAGCACTAAACAAGAATTATTCATGAAGCTGCTGTCCACTTTACATGTTATAATGGATTTGCTTAAATTGCTCTTCCAGGTGGCAGCATAAGTACCATTAGCTGAGCATTAGTAGTGAACCATTTGGCCATATAAATCAGTCTTCTGTAATTAAATACAAAGGCACAAACTTCTTTGGTGGATGAGAGTATGGTATTATATAAATTATGTGTTGTTGTTGTGTTGTTCACTGCTCTCAGATTGACTTCAGCTCATGGGCAACCATATGAATGGGAGACTGCCAAGTCACATCAACAGGCCTGCTCAGGTCTGGCAGATTCAGGGATGTGACTTTCTTGGTTGAGTCTATCCAACTGTAATGTAGCCTTCCTCTTTCCTATTGCTTTCCATCTTAGCAAGCATTATTGTCTGTTCTAATGAGTTAGGTCTTTTTATGATATGTCCAAAAGTACAACAGTCTCAGTTTAGTCATTTTGGCTTCCAGGAAGAGTAGAAGCTTGGTTTGCTCTAGAATCAATATATTTGCCTTTTTAGCAGTTCATTGGCTCTGTAGAACTCTTCTCCAGCAGCACATTTCAAATGAATTGATTTTTTTCCCCATCAGCTTTTTTGTTGTCCAGGTTTCACAACTATGCATAGAAACTGGGAATATTGGTGGCATGGACAATCCTAACTTTAGTATTCAATGATATATCTTTACACTTCAGGATCTTGTCTGGTTCCTTCATAGCTTTCCGAGTCCTTTACGGCTTTCCAAGTCCTAGTCTTCTTCTGATTTCTTGACTGCAGTCTCCATTCTGATTAACTTTTTCAATGTCTTAGAATCATAGAATCATAGAGTTGGAAGAGACCCCAGGGGCCATCGAGTCCAACCCCCTGCTATGCAGGAACATCCATCAAAGCATTCCCAACAGATAGCCATCCAGCCTCTGCTTAAAAACCTCCAAAGAAGGAGACTCTACCACACTCCAAGGCAGCATATTCCATTGGCGGACAGCTCTGACCGTCAGGAAGTTCTTCCTGAGATTCAAGTGGAATCTCCTTTCCTGCAGCTTGAATCCATTGCTCCTTGTCCTAGTCTCTGGAGCGGCAGAGAACAAGCCTGCTCCCTCCTCAACATGACATCCCTTCAAATATCTAAACATGGTTATCATGTCCCCTCTCAACCTTCTCTTCTACAGACTAAACATACCCAGCTCTCTAAGGCATTCTTCATAGGGCATGGCTTCCAGACCCTTCACCATTTTGGTCGCCCTCCTCTGGACATGTTCCAGCTTGTCGACATCCTTCTTGAATTGGGGTGCCCAGAACTGGACACAGTATTCAAGATGAGGTCTAACCAAAGCAGAATAGAGTGGTACCATTACCTCCCTCGATCTAGACACCGTACTCCTATTGATGCAACCAAGAATTGCGTTGGCTTTCTTAGCTGCCGCGTCACACTGCTGACTCATGTTCAGCTTGTGATCTACCAAGACTCCTAGATCCTTTTCACACTTACTGCTATCCAGCCAGACGTCCCCCATCCTATATTTGTGACTTTCATTTTTTCTGCCCAAGTGCAGGACCCTACATTTCCCTCTGTTGCAATTCATCTTGTTAGCTTTGGCCCAGTTCTCCAATCTGCCAAGTTCGTATTGAAATTCGATCCTATCCTCTGGGGTGTTAGCAACCCCTCCCAGTTTTGTACCATCTGCAAATTTGATCAGCATGCCCTCCACTCCTTCATCCAAATCATTGATGAAGATGTTGAATAGCACTGGGCCCAGGACAGAACCCTGAGGCACCCCACTAGTCACTCCTCTCCAGAATGAAAAGCAGCCATTGGTGATCACCCTTTGGGTGCGGTCGGTCAACCAATTACAGATCCACCTGACAGTAGCCCTGTCCAGCCGTCAGTTTACTAGCTTCTTTGCAAGAATGTCATGGGGAACTTTGTCAAAGGCCTTACTGAGGTCAAGATATGCTACATCTACAGCATTCCCTTCATCTATCAAGCTTGTAACCCTATCATAAAAAGAGATAAGATTCGTCTGGCATGACTTATTTCTGAGAAATCCATGCTGGCTTTTAATGATTACGGCATTGCTTTCTAAGTAATAACAAACTGATTGTTTAATGATCTGCTCTAGGATCTTTCCTGGAATTGATGTCAAGCTTACAGGGCGATAATTATTAGGGTCCTCTTTTTTCCCCTTCTTGAAGTGGGGGATGACATTTGCCCTCCTCCAGTCTGCTGGGACTTCTCCTGTTCTCCAAGACTTCTGAAAGGTTATTGCAAGTGGTTCAGAAATGACTTCTGCCAGTTCTTTTAATATCCTTGGATGTAGTTCATCTGGCCCTGGGGACTTGAATTCATCTAGTTTAGCCAGATATTCCTGTACTACTTCTCTACTTATTTTGTGCTGCATTTCCCCCACTTCCTCACCTGCTCCCCATGCCCCAGGTTGGGTACTTCTATCCTTTTGGGAGAAAACTGAGGCAAAGAGGGTGTTAAGTAGTTCTGCCTTCTCACTCCCACCCGTTATTAATTGGTCACCTTTTCCACGTAGTGATCCTATCATTTCCTTGTTTTTCCTTTTGCTGCGGATATATCTAAAAAAGCCCTTTTTATCGTTTTTGATGTCTCTGGCAAGCCTGAGTTCATTCTGCGCTTTAGCTTCTCTGACTTTCTCCCTACATCTCCTGGCTATTTACTGGAATTCCCCTTTGGTGATTTCGCCATTCTTTCACTTCCTGTACATGTTTCTTTTAACACTTAGCTCAGCTGAGAGTGCTGGTTTTTTTAGACACCTGCCATTTTTCCTGCTTATTGGCACAGTTTTCCATTGTGCCTTCAGTATCTCACTTTTAAGAAACTCCCAACCGTCATGCACTCCTTTCTCTTTTAGTATTCTTGTCCACGGGATTTCAGCAAGTAACTCCCTAAGTTTGGAGAAATCAGCTTTCTTAAAGTTTAGGATACATGTCTGGTTACACTTGGCTTCTCCTTCCCACTGGATGTCAAACTCCAAGAGAGCATGGTCACTGCCTCCTAAGGATCCCACCACCTCCACCTCATCAACTAGGTCATCCCTGTTGGTCATGATCAGTTCTAAAATAGCTGATCCCCTTGTCACCTCTTCTACCTTCTGGACCATGAAATTGTCTGCAAGGCAAGCAAGGAACCTGTTGGACCTTGCAGTCTTTGCAGAATTTGGCTGCCAACAAATATCAGGATAATTGAAATCTCCCATTAACACGGCATCTCTCCTCCGTCTACTTTAAAGTTATGTAAATCATCTGTGCTCAGTTATTTTCATTTTCTTAGTGTTCAGCTATCAACCTGCCTTTGCACTTTCTGCCTTGACCTTCTTCAGTAAGCATTCCAAATCGTTGCTATTTTCTGTTATGAAACACAGGCTAATTTTCTTTTGAAATTCTTTCATGTACTCCATTGTCCAATGTATGTTTGAAATATGATCCAAATATGTTATCAAATTTCCAGCACTGCAGAGAATGGGATACTGAAAATCAATAAAACATACTCTTCTAATATTCATTGTGTTTGCATTCCCTTGGTAACTTTTTCTGCTCCTTTTCTTTGTAGGTCTAAACTGTATGTCTAAATTAAGGTAATTTAGGTACCTTAAGGTAAGTTGCTGCAGTGCTACAAATCTGGAGAAGAAAAATTTCATGGTGAGAGGCAGAATTCACACTGGGTCGATCAATGCTCTCATTTTCTCCCCCTGTAGTGATTATCTCCTGGTAAGGGGTGTATGTGAATTTCTATTTTCCCTTCAGAACATTTCTTTATCTATTTTCATTTTTTTTAAAAAAATCACAACTTCTTCATGATACAAGCAAACACAATAAAACTAGTAGCTAAAAGAAAATACTAAGTTTCATAGAAAAAATCATTAACTGAAGATTCATGAAGACTGAATGACAAATATGGGAGATTTAGGGGGAGAAATGGGAGAGATTGGGCCAGTCTAGGAATGACATAATGTCTAGATGAAAATGGCTTAGGATCTGACTAAGTGATGGTCCGTTTTCTTCCAATCAGCATATTGCAGCTGTCTGAGAAGCATCTAGAACTATGTTGGTAGACTCAAGAGTGAATCTGATTGAATATGGGCTAGAGCGAATTTGAAATCTACTTCATTCCAGTGGAGGCAGTAAAAAACCTGTGCATCTTTGCCATCATTGCTGCTACAAAATGCCATCCAGCAGAGCTGTTTGGAATGGTTAGAAATCTTTTACATAATGGCCCATGAAAGGAGAATGCAGATGATTCAACAGCCAACAGTTTGTCCATGCTTTGCAGATAAGATTAGGATCTGCTTTGATTTGGATACTATAGTTGGTACAGAATGGAGATTTTCTCTCTGATATTGGCTACTTTTCAATGATACTGGATAGTTTTGCAGCCTGAGGATCCTCAGAGAGGCAAGAACCACAATTAGTGTATTAGATCCTTGTCATTCCTGACTAATTAAAAAGGTCAGAGACAGACTTGCTGAGATAGGACTAGTCAAATCCATGCAATAGCAAGACATGATTCCAACATGACTAAAGGAGGCATTGAAAATACCGTTATTGAAAAAGCCTTCTTTGGATCTCATTATATTGGATAACTGGTCAGATTCCAGTATCCCATTTCTGGAGAAGTACTGTGGTTGTCTCCCAACTACAGGGTTTTCTGGATGGGTTGGGTCATTTAAGTACATTTTAATCTGGTTTCAGGCCTGTCTGTGTGACACAGACAGCATTGGTCATGTTGGTGGATGATGTATGCTGGAGAGAGAGAGATAGTCCCTCTTGGTTCTTCTGTATCTCTTGGCATCTTTACTAGTACCCACGATATCCTTCTGGCCTCCCTCCCTGAGACGGAACATGAAGGCACGATTTTATGTTGACTCCATTCTTTTGTGCCAGGGGACTCCTTTTAATCCAGGTATGACAGAGTTCTTTTGGTCAGTCAGACCAGGGAAGAGGTATTGAGCCGATGTTAGACTAGTTACAATCTACCTGATGTCACAGGTTTATAGCTCTGGTGTGTTCCTGGATGAAGTCCTGAGCCTAGAAGCTTACATTTCTGCAGTGGTCAAAGTGCATTTGTACATTTAAAGCTAATACACCAGCTGGTCAAATTCCTAGAGGCTTCTGATGTGACTAGAGTGATATATGCCTTAATGATTTCCTGTTTGAACTACTTTATTGTGCTCTAGATGCTCTAGATGGGGCTGGATTTGAAGAGTGTTCAGAAACTTCATCTGGTTCAAAAAGCTGCACTTAGACTGCTGACCATCGCTTGTTATAAGGAGCACAAAGCTCCCCCATTACACCATCTCCACTGGTTATCGGATTATTTCTGAGTGTAATCACTATTAATTAGTGGTTTTGCCCACTGGATGTGGGGAACTCTAAAGAACAGGCTGCACTTGCTAGTTCATTTCAGAAAGAGAGAGACGGAGATAAGAGGATCTGTTTGCTAGGGGTAAGAATTAGGCCCCTATTACTTTGATTAGGTAAGAGAATTTTAATCTGTGGATTCAGGAGGGAATGGGAGAGTAAATTCCTTATAATGGATATTGTAATTTGTATCTATTTTAGGTTTTTATTTAGGATGTTAAGGGTTCTTGATGCTGCTGAGCAGCAAGATTTCTTCAGGTAAATCCTGCATTGTGGAATTCATGGAACTTTGGCAGATTGTATATCGGCTGGATTCAGAAGAAAATGTATTATAAAGTTGCTGTTTATTTTAAAATTTTATTTAAATTTGCAAATTGTTTAAAACCTCACGATTGTGATCACAGCATTCATTTGTAATTAGCCTGTTAGAATCCTGGGAACAGATATAAAATTGGTAGCCAAATCCAATCATGGTGGATATCTACTTCCTATCATATATTATAGTTTTAATAATAGGTATAACTGTTATAATGTACGATCACTGATATTGCTACTGGATACAAGATTTCATTCCAATCTCATTTCTAAGTCAAGTCATGTCCTCTTTTTATCACATATTTTTTCATCCAAGAGATGTAGGGTAATTTAATAGAGTGCTATTGTTTCAAAGCACACCAAGATGTACTATTTACAATGCATAATAGCCACTACAGTGTAATTTTTATTTAACAGTGTGCAATGGAGTGAATAGACAACAGAATTAATGAAGACTTAACTGAAAAGATACACTGCTAATAAAAAAAAGATAGCATACTCAGAAAAGAGAACAAACATAAAAATTAAGACCAGTTTAGAGAAAGTCATTTGAGATTTTAACAGACAGCAGTGCAAACAGTTTTGTAACTTTAAAGGATATTTCAATACAGTTTCATGCAGTTATGAAGTGAAGTTGTCTTTTTTTAGAATCATAGAATCATAAAGTTGGAAGAGACCACAGGGGCCATTGAGTCCAACCCCCTGATATACAAGAACACCCATCAAAGCATTCCCAACAGATGGCCATCCAGCCTCTGCTTAAAAACCTCCAAAGAAGGAGACTCCACCACACTCCGAGGTGACACTCTGACCAACAGGAAGTTCTTCCTGAGGTTCAAGTGGAATCTCCTTTCCTGCAGCTTGAATCTATCGCTCCTTGTCCTAGTCTCTGGAGCAGCAGAAAACAAGCCCGCTCCCTCCTCAACACAACATCCCTTCAAATATTTAAACATGGCTATCATGTCCCCTCCTCACCTTCTCTTGTGCAGACTAAATATCCCCAGCTCCCTAAGCCACTCCTCACAGGGCATGGCTTCCAGATCCTTCACCATTTCGGTCACCCTCCTCTGGACATGCTCCAGCTTGTTGATATCCTTCTTGAATTGAGGTGCCCAGAACTGGACACAGTATTCCAAATGAGATCTAACCAATGCAGAATAGAGTGGTACCATTATCTCCCTCAATCTTTGTTTCCTTGCAAGGTAATGTATGGAACCTCCTAAAAGCTATTTAACTGCAAACAGCAGTATGTGCCATGTCCTGTCCTATTGCTTTTCTTTAATTTGGAAATGGGAACAAATATATGCAGAGATAAAAACAATTGAATTTGTGTAGGAAAAACAAGAACATAAACAACAGTTGAAACAGTCAAGGCTACTTTTTTTGAATGGAGTTGGTCCAGGAAATATTACTTAGTTATGCATATGTAACTAAGTGGCCAAGAAAGGATATTGGTGGGTATCCACTTATTTTTCTTTGTAAACAAGGACATTTCTTTCTCTCTACCCATTTTTGGAGGAACACTTTCTAAGAGATGCAGTGGTGAACTTCCTCAATACCTATGTCCACAGATTAGAAAAAAAAAATCTCATTACCTCTGTGGGACTTGAAAAATGCCATAGTTAAAAACAACAATTTGTTTGCCATTTATTTACACTTAAAATAAAAATTATCAATGTACATGACTTATGTCAAAAATATTGTATTATATTTTAGTTGATTTTTAAAAATTAAATCCAGCTGTGGTGTAAGAATGAAAGACTATGTGGAGTTTCATCTTGGATTGTATCATTTTAGGGTTTTCATAGTAAAAGGCATTCCAAAGGGACTTCCTTCCTTCTGTGCAGTACTGACTAGTGTTAGCTGTCATGCCCTGCTTTGGGGACTCTGGCAGCGAGGAGGAGGCTTCTGACTCCGAGGCAGAGGCTTCCCCACAGGCTGAAGTGTCCCCAGAAGCTGGTCCAGAGGGAGATAATACACAAAACCAACAAGGGCCTGAGCAAGGGGACCAAATAGAGAAGGACATAGCTGACACACCTACCTTGCAGCAAAGACGCCATGAAAGGGAGGGCTTGTGTCGCTCAGCCCTTCAAATAGTAAACGAGCCCTAAAGAGGAAATACACGTGGTGGCAGCAGCCATAGATAAAAGAGGGCTCCAGCTGGCCTTTCCTCCCAGGGTCAGCAACTGGTCTCTTTGGCCCTGAAACCCTGTGCTCTGCTCTTGGATCTGGTTGTCTTGGAACTCTGCCTGTTTGGACTATGGTTTAGATTTGCCCCTTTGGATTTGGTTGCTGTCGGCTGCCTTTCTGTTTGGACATTCTCTGACTCTTACCTTGTGCATAGGAGCTGTGCTGTTTGTGAGCAACTGCCTGCACTGCTCAGACATGACCTTAGCTATGGTGCCACTGCTGTTGTCTCTGAGGGATCCTTTGACAGTGTTGCCCCCTACTATTGCTACTGCCAAGTGCTTGTTTGCATATTTAGTTTGGCTCCTCAGCAAAAGCCTGTCTGGCATGGAAGACCCTACCAGCAGCACTGCTACTATCTGTGTAGCCTCTTGCCTCATGGAAGCATGCAATCCCACCACATATCTGGAAGTGGCAGCAGTGGTGCTAGCAGGCCAAGCTAATTAATGGCATCAAACTGCTGCCTGGCCAGAAACCAATCAGAACCACTAGTGTTATATAAATGTGTCTGCATGCATACATTTTTTCATATTTAGTTTTCTCCATTTTTGTTTCCATAGATAAGTGGGTTTTATTTGCTGCATCTTATTTTGAACTGCATTTTATTATACAGCTGTGTGCTTTAGTGCATGATGTAACTCTTTCTAAAATATTAGTTGGGAAGAGATTGAAACAGGTGTGTTTTTTCTTCCCTATCTTTTTAGACCAACGGACAGATGGTATTTCTCTGGGGTTCCACTGTCACTTTCTGGCCACCTGAATGCCCCATGTGTGATAGTGGTTAAAATAGGCAGAGTTAACATCAACACTCCACTTAAGCATTCTTATGTCTTGGAATCTCAGGGTATTTGTATTATTATATGCATCCATAGATAACAAAAACATATACATTCTCCTGAGGTTAAAACAGAGACATGTCAAATATCAAGGTGTTTGCTTTTGTCTCATTACATCATACAGGGCAGGCTTGACAAAGGTAATCTAACCTGCAGTCTCTATCTTGGCTCCTTTTTCCCCCCCTCCTCTCCAGAGCCTCATTAGGCTATCATTTATCCAATGAAAATAATGAAAACAAAGAGGATGTTGGTTCCCACTTTTATGATATCCAGTCAAAAAAGAGATCCTTAACTATGAGGCAATCATGGAACATTAGAAGTCTCATATCTAAAGAATGTGGTATACTAGAAGTCTTTAGTTGCCTGTTATCAGCTATTAGACCTGCGAGAAGGTTATTCTAGGTCACATCTGCTCAGACCTCACAGTACTAGGAGGTTATTATAGGTAACATATCTTATTTACATTCTAGCATTTCCCCCAGACTTCAGATATCACTATGTTGTCAGTGATACTAGAATGTACACACATTCCAATACATCTAGGCTTCTGTCTTATCTGTTTTACTGTATATGCTATGCTCTATAGGTTACCCCAGGTTACACTCTATACTTCAATGGTTATTCTCAGACTGCTCAGTTGGCAACTGAATAGGCCTTGCTCGTGACAGATTATTTACCCGTATGAATAGCCTCATCTTTAAATGTTAGATTTAAGGATCTGAAATATTTCAGATGAGGCCAGTATTTCTTATGTCTTGATCCAACACATGTCCCAAAATCCTGTTGGAAGCTGATGGAGTGCTAAGTTCTAGAGTACTAGAGAAGGAGTTAGAACATGCCCAGGCTGGCAGTGCAAGGGAACTTTCCTGGTGTATCCTTATGGCCCATCAGTGGCTGTCTGGGTTGGAGAAAGGGCAGAGCTACTGTTGCACAGCTGAACAAAACATGTTATGTAAGGAAGTACTGGACAGTATTGGAAAAAAAAATAGGTCTCCCAGTGTAATTCATCTTCAACTTCCATTATTTTAAGAAGCCACAATAAAGCCAGTAAATCATATGTCTTTTTCTGAACAGGAAGCAAAAGCAAAGAAAACTGGTAACACCTAATAGATGTGCTGTGGAAAACAGACAAGGTCTCAGGCTGTTTTCAAAAAGAGATGATTTTATTCTGGGAAAAAAAACCCCACATTGCATCCTGGAAATATTTTTGTGGTTTTCAGGGGACAATACAGAGGGACAAGACATAGATAACAATAATTATAACAAGAGACAAGTTACAAATTTACAAAATCAATTATATGTGCGTATATCCTACATCAAGTGACATACAAATTATCTCAATTTACAAAATGCATATTAAGCCAAATGTTTGTTAGAAAAGCTTTACAAATGAGACAGTGAAGACTGACAGTAAACTGCTGTGCATCTATATTAAAGGCAAATTATCTGCTAAATATACAGCTGTACAGGAATGTAGTATAGCTTTTGGAGGCACTGAGGAAGGCTCAGATTTTTTTCTCACATCCGTTTCAAAATATTTCAGATAATTTGTTTCTGTTTTATTAGCAGTGCTGATGAAGCATTGGTAAAGCCTTCATTTTCTTAACACATCTGTTTCAAGAGATTCCAGATGATTTAGTAATTTTAATGAAGGCACCTAATGAGGTATATCAACATGTTTAAACAAAAGTGAAGAAACACAATATGCTAGAATATCTTAGAACTGTAGGATTCAAAGAGACTTATTTGTGATCTGGTCCCAAAACATCACTGATGCTTTTAGTAGATATCACTGGCTATTTAATTTCTATTGATTCTGACTATCCTAAATTGAAATAAACTATCATTTCACAGCATACTTGGTTATACCTCACTTTATTAGCTAACTGTTTGCCTTGCCCATAATAAAGCCGAGTGGTTCTTTCACAGCTCTTGAGATGCATGCTTCAGACTAGGCTGTGGGAAGTCTTTATTGTTTTCAGACCTTGCAAATTTGATTTTAAGACTACAGTTCTTGGAGTCTGCCAGCCAGCTTGGTCAGCCATTTGTGTGGTATACAGTACTCATGGGCAATAATTCAATAAAGCAGCAATATTAACAGCAATGGTTTTTAAAAAGTAAGGAAATAAAACCTCAGGGTGAGCAAAGAGATTCAGAGCTTGGAAAAAAATATTTTTAAGTGTACAAGTCCTAGCATCCTCTATCAGTAGAAGCAGTTGTAGTCAAAAAAGTTCTGAAGAGGTCATACTAACTAAAATTCTCATATATATAAAAATGTCATAATTTAGTACTGGAAAAAAAAAGTCTAAATCGTTCCAGGCACCAGAATTTCTGTTTCTTACTCTTCTCCAGATCACCATTTAGAGTACTTGTCGTTTGCTTTTCAGCTTAAAGAGCCCTTTACATGGCTTTATTTTAATGTGTGGCCACATTAAGGCAGATTGTCCCTATCTTCCTTAATTCCAGTTATCAGCTAGAGAGCTGTCTTTCTGGTATCACAATTCTAGCAGGTGTTTCATTTCCTCCAAATAGGCATTAGATAGCTTTTCATATTAAGAAAAAAAAAGCTAACTACCACCTTTAATTATTCTGAAATAAGCCCTTCACATATTTTAATGGGCAATTTACAGTCTTTGTTATCTCTGTTCATGATTAGGTCATATGATGACAAGCAATAGTTGTCACAAAGGAAATCAAGAGGAGCAAAATCAGGCTAATCAATGGGTTCATCTCATGAGGGTTTAACCTGAAAAAAATCAGTCAAAGGGTTAATCTGTATATAATTATGTGCAAACCGAAATCTTCAAATTAAATACAGTCCTTCCTGTCTCTAGTGTACATTTTTATTTCTCCCGGACAGCAGGTTCATTCATGAATGTCTCATTAAGAATATTATGTGTGTGTGTGTGTGTGTGTGTGTGTGTAAAAGTTTCCTTCTAATTAACATATTCATTATAAAGAAGCCTCTGGTCTTCATTTTAATTTGCCAAATGTCCATTCCTGTTAACAGCAAAATCTCTCTTCTCCAGTTCTTTGAATTCTATTAGTACATGTTAGGTTTCTCAATTATGGTTTGTGTTAGAAGCATTCAGATTCTGCTCATAACTAATAGATGACAAAGAATTTATGAAGAGAGTGAGGCACAGATCTGACAAACTGCTTTCTGGATACAGTAATAAAGAGAAATTATTATGTGGTATAATTAAGAACAATTTTTATAATAAGGTTGCCTAGTTTGACCAAAAAGGGGCTGCTATTAATGAAAGAGCTAGTTTAGGCAACTGAAACACATTTCTAGTTAAATCTGTTGTGTCACAATAGATCTTACAACCCAATGGGAAATAGCTTGAAACAACTACAGAAATTCACGAGGGGACACACCTTGAGGGCGTCAACTCAAAGTTGCCTCCTCCTTTGACTCATCAGATGGATAGATTTTATCAGAGATGGAATTCTTTGCTCATTTTGTTCTCAAAGGAGGTAATGAGTAATTTTAGCAATTTTTTCCTGCTCCAAAAGAATCTCCAAAAACTATTCTCAGTTTGACCACTTATTTTGTGCAAAATTCACATATGGCTTTTTTCCCTAGAAAACAGTATTGTCTTCATTTTCTGTGCTCTTTCCTTCACAGAAAATGCTGTAGTTTGAGACATGTTCTGCAGAACATTTCCCTATTTCCATATTATTATTATTTTTGCATATGTAAATATCATTGATTTGGTAGACCCTTGGAATCAATGACATGTATTTAAGTGTCGACCAACCATTCAGCATTTGATTATATAGGTGTACAATAGTTGGGACTAGCAACTGGATTTAGGCTTTAGATAACACCTTGCAAGACCACACTTCATTTGCCCTGACAGAATACCATGGAGATAAATTTTCTTGACAATTGTAGGGTAATTGTTTCTATTAAGGTGACTATTTATTTAAATGTCCCTAATTTGACCAAAAGTTGTCAGATGAGATCCTGAATTGTGCTTATATAACAGTAGTTATGCTATCCTACCTTTCCATTGAATACCAACATTGGGTGATAAATTGTGTCTCTGTGAAAGTGCCTGATGTTTCCACAATCCCAGTGAACCTAGTAGTACATTGAAGGTACCAAAGAATAGTTACACATCATCCAAGAATGCGCAACTGCATGTACAACAGTTACATGTCTGGAATTCTGTTTACACAATTGCAAAATGAATACAGTCCGTACATCATGGCCAAAAATGTACAACCACATGTGTGAGGTAACACACGTATGCATAAAACACCAACAGGATGCCAATCCTGCTGTTGTTAGTTTACGTGAAGCTGTAAGACAAGTTAGTTTAATTAGGAATACTGCAAAAAGCAAACTGCTTAACAGTTATAGATATTTTCATTCAAACTACACAGTTTGCTGAGGTTACTGTGTTGACATTGATATGGAACTAGAGTCAGCCCTTGTGGACTAGGATTCCTTCAGACAGATACATCTTCACTTATTTTACACTCATGCATGAGAAAGAAGGTAGAAAATACTGAGCAAAGTTTTGAGAGTTTTTAGACTTTTTTTGGATTTTGGGATCCACTGCAAAAGAAATGTGAAATGGTTTTGTATTAAATAATACTGGGATCAGGAGATGGAGCATAGCTATGTCATCATAGCTACATTTGCCATGCAGGATCTCAACACATGGGCTGATATCCTGCATGGGAGGTGTAGCTATAATGACATAACTATGCTGCGTCTCCTGATCCCAAAATCCAATTTAAAAACGAGGGAGCTGCACCAACTGATGGAATTCTATAGAGTTCTGGTGACTGGAGAGCTGAAGGATGATGCATCCAGTGCTCTCCTGGCCTGTGGCATAATGAGCAGTGGACCCCAGGGTCTTGTCATAACTGTTTGTTGCACCATTACTAACTGGCAGAAGGGGACTGGCTACATATCTTGCTCTGCTTACCAGTTCCACAGACCTTCTCTGGTTCACAGTCTCCCATTCAAGTACTATCTAAATACCCTTGCAATTCCCCCACCCAGCGACCTGCAATGTGGAGGATTTTGCAGCAACAGAAAACATTTTTCACAGTATATCTTATTACATAAAGAAAATCTTTCTCATCAAGGATGAGAAGTTTCATGACTATCCTTTGCATCCCTACTTTTTGTTTGTGGAAGGTTTATTTTCACTGCTAGAATGGGAGTAGAAGCAATCTTTATCAGTTTTTTTCCCCTTCTGCATCCATGCCTCTGATAATTATCTCCACAAATTTGAGGAAATTTTTGGAACACTGGGGGCTTCTGACAAATACGGGAATCAACAAATGTTCCCCTTTCTTAAGCTACACCAGTGCTTTTATCAGTAGACTTGAGTGGCTAAACATTTGAACCTATCAGAGGGGGAAGAAAAATTGACAATCAATTAAAACCTATCCATTATTGGTAACTATTTTGCTTGGAGCAGGCTGGGGAAAAATACATGGCCCCTAGGTATTGTTGGGCTACAACTCCCACCATGTCTTACTATTTGACTACATTGGCTAGAGCTAAAGGGAATCTAGCAGCACCTAGAAGCCATATGTTGTTTACTTTGTAGGGCCTCATGAAGTTTCTTTAGTTTACCATTCCTTTAAAAGATATTTAATTGTTTATTTATCTACTGATTTTATAACCCACCTTTTTGCCAATAGGAATCCAAAACAGTTTTACAATATAAGTTAGAAACAAATACAGCTACTGTAGACGATGCAAGGTTTAAACAGCAATTAAATAAGCAACCTTTAATTTGAAACAGTTTTGAATGGCAGTTAAAACACAATAATGATGACAAAAATGCAGTAAGCTCCTTTCACAATGGCTTGCTAATAGAAAGACCTTTCACAATGGCTAGCTAATAGCTGAAGGCATCCTTAATCAAAAAAAGTCTTTGCCTGCTGGAAGGAAGAGAACCAAGGAGACAACTTCACCTCCTGTAGAAAGGAATTCCATAGCCTTGGGACACCCACCAAAAACAGTCTCTCCTATGTTCTCACCAACCATAGTCATGGAACCAAGAGAAAGCCCTTCTCTGAGGATTTTAAAACTCAGTCAGGCTTGTATTAGAAGAAGGCCTTTCAGGTAGGCTGGACCTAAGCCATATAAGGCTTTATAAGTCATAGCCAGCACTTTAAATTGTGCCCAGAAACAGACCAGTAAACAATGAGGATATTTCAACAGAGCAGTTTCTTACCCCGAACAGGATAGGAGAACAGAAAAGAAAGTGGTACAAAGGAAATTACCTAAAACCTTTTTCGATCTTATGGAAAATATTGCTCTTCTGGATGCATGGCGTTATCTTTATGGGAATACTCAGGAGTTTACATATTATTCAGAAACATGTAGATCTTGGTTTCTTATAACCAATTCCTGGCCAGCAGTCTGTCCACAGTATTTTGGACCAATTGCATTTTATAAAGACAGACCCATATAGAATACGTTACAGTTATCCATAATTGGCGAGTCTTTCCAATACAAGGGCAACACAACCTGTGGAGAGCTTGACTTGCTTATTTTCCTTAAAATTCCTCAAGCCATGCTTGATGTCCTGAAGGAGGAGTAGGCAACACTGGTGTGGACACTGGAAAGACACAGAAAAAACAAAAAAAACAAGAACAAATTGTTTTGGAGATGCAAACAGAGGAGTTGTTGAGCTACAGGTCCCATCCTCTCAAACCTTAGACTATGCTAATAGGGTTTGCTGGGAGTTGGAATCCAACAACATTTGGCAAACTCCACTTCTGCACTAGTCAGTCTGTACCATTGGGCTCTAAATTGCTCGTGTAGGTACTGAGCTCAATTCTGAGCTCAGATTCTGAGTCCAATGAACAGTTCTCTGAAAACAGAAGAGTATCTTGATTATGACAGCAGCCATCACTTCTTGCTCCCACATGAGTTCCCCTTGGTATGCAGCCCGGTGGATCATTCTTTTCTGACCAGCCTCCCACACGCAGCTTCAACAGAGGCATATTCTTTAAATATTAATAAAACCAACTCTTTATGCATCTTCTTGCCAGTGTTCAGTTTCCAGCAATTATGCCGTTAAACTATAATTGCAGTTAAAACTTTATTTCCAGATTGCTTATCATTTAGCAAGAAAAGCCGGTGCTAATAGCAGGGAATATACTTCAGCTTGTGTTACTGCCGTGACATTAAGCATATGTAATTTTGCCTTTTTTTTTCTTATGTAGTGAACGGAAGAACACCAGCATGCATCAAAGAAGCCAAATGACTGGCTCTAAATGATAGAATTAAAAATAATGTTAACAGAAAAGTAATTTAAAAAGTTACCAGCAGCTGTGCGTCGTTATTACCTTTGTCAGAACAGAATAAAAATTTGTACACAGTGTTGTGATTTCTTTGTATTTTGCTACCCTGCAATTTGTAAAGGAAGAATTTGCTTAAAAGGATTGCCAACCAAAGTTTTACTACTGAGTTCCTCAGTTTAGGCTAGGTGGCAAGGGGAAAGAAATGAAAATAAAGCACAAGAAGTGAGATAAGTTTTTCCTTTTTGTTTTGGAGGAGGGCTATCATTTTTATATCTTTTTCAGGGAGCTAAGAAAAATGCAAGAAAGCTGATACAGGGGCACACTGCACATTCACGATGGCACTTTGACTGATTTTCATTAAAGCTCTCAGCGAGGAAAGACATTTGCAAAATTCTCAGAGGTGCTGTATCCCACTAGTTTCCTTCTGTGTGGAAGTCAGTTCTGGTTATACTCACTGGCACCTTGCATTTAAGTCATTTTTAAAAGAAGACCTCTTTGCTACTCTTAAGGAAAGGTTTGCCAGATAAGGCTGGGGCTCTTGCGCCTTTAACAGCTGTGTAGAAACAGGGAGCTGTGCTTGCTGAAATCCACTGCTCTCCGCACAGTTGTTGAAGATGCAGGAACCCTGACTGCTTCTGAATCCAGCCACCCAGCTAAGGGAAGAAGCACTTTGGATGTGCTTAGAGGACCTAATGTGAAAGAACTGGTTTAAACTAAAGTGAGCAAACCTTGAGAAACCTCCTTCCTTCTCTCCCACTTGATGCACAGTTTATTGGACCACTGTGAGTCAGCCAATGACACCATCTCAGCTTCTACAGTTGTGCTAAGTTGTTGGTACAACATATTAAACATAATGAGACTCACGCTGTTTCCTAGGAGCACAATTAGCAAACCACTTTGCTGCAAACTTTAACAGATGTAGCCTTCATTAGTCTGAGTCTCTTGGGAAGCAAAGTGATCATTTCTCTCCAGAATGAAGAAATGACAGAAGCATCATTACTGAGGGGCAGCTTTGCTTTGCTTTACTAAACAACTTTGTAGAATACCCACCTTTTCTTTTGGCATATTATTTTGTCTTTAATAGTTACATGAGTAGGGACAAGTCTTTTCCCGGTTTGGAGATATAGTATTTGAGAATGTTGACTGGTTAGGTTCCTTCTTATCAAAAACTCTTAAAGACAGTTGCTAGAAAATGAAAGAAGCAACCCAATGTTATTATCTATCTATTTATTTAATTAATTATAACAGAGGTGGGATTCATATGGCCCTCCCAGTGTTGTTGGACCACGGTATCCATTGTTTCTCACCATTGAGAAAGCTGCCTAGGGCAGCTGAGGCTTACAATCCAATGATATCTGGAAGGTTCCATGAGTCTCACTCTTGCATTACAAGTCATATGCTATTGCACTACAGTAGCAATAGCAATAACATGTATATTTCTATACCGCTTATCAGCTGAGTGCTCTCCAAGCAGTTTATAATGTGTTAGCTAATTGACCCCAACAAGCTGGGTACTTATTTCACTGATCTGCAGAAGGATGGAAGGCTGAGTCAACCTGGAGCCTGGCAGGATTGAACTCACAACCTTGTGGCTGCAGTACCAGCATTTAAGCACTGTGCCACCAGGGCTCACTAAAGTATACCTGAAAGTCACATAAAACTGTATCCTAGAATGTACTTGTTTTATTTATACTAAGGGTTACGTGTCAGAGTGCTTTGGAGCAGACAAGGCCCCCTATGAAGGAAGAGAACTATCCTTCATTTAATGTTTAGTAGATTTACTGTATGGAGTAGTTTGAATGTTGGACAAGGACTATGGGAGACCAGGACTGGAATGCCCAGTGGCCCAGCCACAGAAACCCATTGAATTATTTGGGCAAGTCACATTTTTCAGCCTCAGAAGGAGGCAAAGGCAAGACCCCTCTGAATAGCCCTATGATAGGGTCACCTTAGGGTCACCATGGCCATTTCCGCACTAGACTGTTATAGCGCTATTATTCACTTGCGACATCCTATGGAATCCTGGGGTTTGCAGTTTCGGAAGGGGCCAGCTGGAATAATAGTGGACTAATAGCGCTATAACAGTCTAGTGCAGAAATGGCCTTAGTGAGGGAAGGGGAAGCTAAAATTACTGTATGTCTCTGACTGCCAGTTGTTGGTAAGTATGAGCAGAAGGATGCTTTGTGACTTCTTATGTGTTTTCCATTGGCAGCTGATTGATTATTGTGGAAGCATAACAATATGGGAACAGAAAGGCTTTTGGTATGATCCAGCGCTCTTCTTATACTGTTAATGTATGAAAAGGAGAGACACAATAGGAAATCCTAAAGCAGAACAACTACATGCAGGAGTGTGATGCAGATATGTAGCTGAATTTGGCAGTGGAAACCATCTGTTCAGCCCCATCAATCCCTTGATAACAGCTTTGTTAAGCAGTTTTATAGGAAAAGATAACATGGCTAAAGTCCTAGTTAGACTTACTATGGTTACATTGCATCAAGCTGAAAAACTTATTAGAAAAAATGATAATGTATGAATACTAGTATCCCTGCAGCATGTTCTCACTTTAAGATGTACTTGCCACCATTCTCCCTTCTGTGAAATCTCAATTAAGGTCGTGAAGCCCTCTTATGATTTGGACTGGACAATTCTGGCTGCCTTAATATATACTTATTATGCGTGTGCCTAATATTGTTCATCTGCTAGAGATGTAGGCGCACTCTGGATGTCTTCTGAAGAATCCTCACCCCCGTATACCATTTTCAAAAATTATAATGCCGCTTAATGCTCAAGCACTTTTGAGCGAATGATTTCAGAGGCCATTACTCTGGTGGGTTGAATGGGGTAATTAACCACAAATGAGATAACATTCCCTCAGCTAATCTACTGAGATGTAGAGCATCCAGTTAACACATATTCTTTTGATACATTAATAAATCAAGCTTTTCAAGAATTTTTTTTTTTTGAGTGGATCATCAACTTAGTTTTCTAATTCTACTGGTCTAAATCCAGCATTGCATAAGTATAGCATTGCCAGAGCAATGGAAGTTTCTTCTGTTTCCATCAATCCTGCACAAGGTATTTTTTTAAAAAGTCATAGTTTAAAGTGTGTCTAAACGGAAACACAGTCCTGGCTTTTGGACATGCAGTGAAGACAAATTTAAGCATACAATTTAATTAGTGAATTGTATGATTCCCACTCTGAGCTTTAGGGATTTTTCTTCTTTTAAGTTCAGACGTTTTCTGGTGGTTGGAAGGGCAATAAAAATTGTCAGTGTACTGATGTGTGTAAATGTATTTGCAGCTCTGTATTGGTATCCTTATTTAAAAACAATCACTTTAAACACACTCTGTAGTATATAGAGGAGAAGCTTCCACTCATAAACTTGTGAATGAAAGAATAGACAATTTCTTACAAAATGCCCGGTCTTGGTGCCCTCAGGACTGCCCTTCAAAACAGCTCCAGAAGGATTTCCATCCTCTCCAGATAATGTTTTATGGTGCATGGGCAGGGAGAGCAGAGGGGTTGCCAAGGGAAGATGAGATGCCTTCCCTCCTAATTCTGCTGATACAGTTTCACCAATGGATGTCCCCTGTTGAATTCAGGCCTCAGTATTTCTGTCTTCCAAATCTAATAATACTAGCTGCCATTATTTACAGCTACATAGCCATTTGTATTCTTCCCTCACCCCCCAAAATAAATACATAATATTTGTAAGGAATGCTGAAAAAAATGTTTCATAGATAAAGAGAACAGAACAGAAAATGTGGATTGTACCAGAAAAAAAGGAGAGCAGAGCAGATGCATAAAATAATTAAACCAGGAACCAAAAAAATTCAATACTGAGGATAAAATCAGTGGGTTGCATCCAAAGTTAGGGTGCAGTCCAATACTCCCCAGGAAAACATTAAAGGAACCATGGAATAACTGACCTTGTAAGTCTTCTGTCTGCAATTGTGCAAAGGTCTGAACTGTGATGTGGGAGAAGGAAAAAAGTTGGCATGTCAGGGAATTTAGGCCAGGCTGCTGTTGCTGCCAATGCCTGTCACCACCACCACCACCACCACCACCATCATCATCATCATCATCATCATCACCATCATCATCATCATCTTCATCTTCATCTTCACTGTTAACATGGTCCAAAACTCCAGTGAGTTAACATGGAGTAGACTATGCTAAATAACTTGGGGGATAATGCTAAATAACTAGGGGCAAAAGTACTTAGACACAATACTAAAAAATTTCTCTAGCCCAGTTTCTTCTTCTGTCTCATCCTGTCTCATAAGCTTGCTTTCTTGGTCATATTTACAGCATACCTCTTGATATCAATGGACTTTAAAATGATCTTAGATTTCAATGGGTCTATTCCAATAGACTATTATGCATCAAAAAGATATGATCAAACAATGAAGAAAGATGCTGCTGCTGCTGCTGCTGCTGCTGTGGTGAACACTTTTAACTCTGAAAATATACTACATGATTCAAAGTAGTGCAGCAAAGTTTATTGGATGTGGAATAAAGACCTGACAGTTTCACTTCCTGTCTTATCAATAATGACATAGAGGAAAGTTCTGGCACTAAATTCAAACAAACTGACAACACCAAAGATCAGTCATTGTGTCACCAAATTAACAATCTGTGCCAGCCAAGTGACATCTGCTCCAAAGGCCTTTTCTTTTTTGGTACAAGAGGACAGATTAATCCTGATCTGAAATTAGCTGGGGAGAATTTTAATGACTGCCAAGTATAAAGGGACACTCAGCACCAGAAGATTTTTCTAAACAGTGAAAGTCTTAAGATAGAGTACTAAAATATTAGAATATTGGGGGCACATTGTTGGGGATGATAGGAGTTTCAGCCCCACAGAAACGCAGCAGAAAAACCAGAGTTCAGCGAGCCAACAGCAGCAGCCTTGTTCCCCAGTAAGGATACTCACACACAGAGAAGTTTCTTCCAAAACAGGAGGCACTTTATCTTGCAGCAAAGTTCCGTTATATACAAAACAGATGGACAAAAGCTTGCGCCAGGCACCAGGTTTGGTCAACAGACAAATACATACTGGCGTTGCTTTGTTATATACATATTTACAACCAATCAGGTAGAGGTTTGCACACCTCCCTCTACCATCTGCACACGACCCCAGTTTCTTATGCAACCTTGCAATTACCCACAGCTGGGGCATGATGCAACTTCTTTGCAGTGGGCTGATCATTTTCCCAGGGTTCCCTGCCTGGAATCCCTGACACACATTAGCTTCTTTTACCAGCATATGAAACTTACCAGAAGCCTGAAAACATGCTGGGTGGCTTTTAATAAGATCTTGGAATTTCAATAGAGTTCTCTGTTTAAAGTTTGCTTCAAGAATGCTGTTAAATTTCCTTTGGTCTTTTTAAGAACACCCAAGTTAGGCTTCTTTTTAGACTACTAAGATTAAAGGCCTTGATAACAATGAAGGAGATTATGAAAGTTTAAATATATCTTATTTCTGAGGTACTGTTGTTTTAACCTACTTATGTTATGTATTGAAATAATACTTTATGGAGGATATATTACATATTTTAAAAGAAAGTTTTTAAAAAGATACAAGGGGTCTCTCCTTATATTTGTTAGCACATTGTCAGCACTGAACCAGGTCCCTATCAATTTGTGTTTTCCGTTTCAGTATGATTAGACATCACTGTAGATTTTCCGAAATATGTGAACTACAGTTTGACAGCAATGAACAAAAGGCACATACGTGGCAGTTTATCTGGTGCATCACACCTGTCATTAGAATAATCTGAAATCAGCACTTAATAGCATATAGTGACTATACAGTACCACTGTAGCCATTTATTTTGACAGCTCTGTTCCATCTTGTGCCTTAATAGCTGCCTCACATGCAGAAATCAATGATGTAAAGCTTATCCTGACACAGAGACAAACTGATGGGGCAAATGTCACCTTTCATACCACTTTATTTCCTCCCATAAGCAGTTGTCAACCCTGCTTGCAGAGTCAATAGCCCTACATGAGCTTGTCTGCTGTGGTGATGGTACAACATGCCAGCATTTCTTCTGAGAATACTGTAACCCTACTTGCATGTTACCTACAGCTAGGTCGGCCAAAGTTTGGTGGGAATGGAACCATGTTCTTGGCCTCATCTCCAAATCACTTTTCTGGGCTAGGCATTCCTCTAATGATCACATATCATAGATGTAAAAGACCCTCCCACTGCCATGTGTTATCATATACTCATGTAGGGAGACTCCATGCAATCAGGATGCCTGGGCAACTGGGTATCATGACATCTGGATTATGTGAACTCCTTTATGTGAGCAGTTGGTCTCACACAGAGGTTCCTTTACAGGTAGGTTTACTAAGTCAGGACTATTCCAGGCCCTGAAATTTCAGGGCCAGAACTTAAGACCTAAGGGCAACCCAGTCATGACAACACAGAGGGAAGGCACTGGTGATGCCACAAGCAGCAATATGCAGTGATATCATTAAACAGGATACTTTGAACATCAACCATAATTTCCAAGGGGACAAAGAAGTGACTCAAATATAGGAGGACTGGTAGAGCTTCCATCCTTCCCTAAATGTTTGCTTGCACTCAGTGCAGTTATAGCCTCTGGAAGCTTGCCCACTTTTCAGACATTCAGAATCAGAAGGAAAGACCTCTTTCATCTTCATGGAATCATCCATGTTATCCCATCCTTGAATGCAAGATGACTACTTTATTTCTTGACATATGTGGAGGGAGTAGCAGACAGTAGAGGACAGCAAGCTAAAGCAAGGAGAATCAAAACTACCTATTCATGGAGGATTTTGCCCGTTCATGAATTCTGCTCATTCACTGAAGCAAGATCAGCTCAAGGGCTTGAGTGTTCATTCTGTGAAATTTCAGTCCACCCCTCAAGTTTTCCTCTTCTTTTAAGAGTAAGCATAAAAATAATTATTGATAAAATTCTTTCCTTTAAAATGATCCCTTAAAGTTCTTTAAAAACAGGAACTTATTTTAGGGTAGGAAAAATTACCCGTTTGATTACTGCATTTTGATCTAGTGTGGTATAGTATTAGGGATGTTGGACTAAGCATCTGAGAGACTCAGCCATCCCCATTCAGTCATGGAAATTCATTGAGTAATCTTGGGCAAGTTACATGCTCTCAGCTTAAGAAATCTTGCAAGGAAAACCATGTAATAGGGTCACCCCAAGTGAGAGTCAACTTGAAAGCACACAACAACAACTATTTTTTACAAGTTCAGTAAGCTTCACTTAATGATATTGCCAAATGTTGCTGGAATAACTTCTCTTTTACTCAGGGCCAGTCCCATCATTGGGTAGAATGAGAGGGGCGTGTCAAGTGGCAATGAACTGGTGAAGGACAGCAATGAATTGGTGGAATACAGAGCTGTCTACATGTAAGGCCACATCACTCAATTTTCAGCTCTCCAGACCTCTGGAGGGTTACAGCATGCCACCCTGGCTGCCATTTTGGATAATCAGCAAAGACATTGCATCACTCCCTGTTACACTCTGGTTAATAGGTGAGGGGGATTTCTTGCTGTTTCAGGAGCCCCCTCACCCCCCCAAAAAAGAGTAGTGGCCAGTATGCTGCATCAGCTACTTAGTTAAGTAGAAGTATACAAAGTTGGTTTAAGTATTCTAAATATACTTATTTAGATTTTGAGAGTTTGAGTCAGGAAAGGTTACTTAATTGAGCAACTTCTCCTGGTCCACCTCCCCTAAACCTGATAGAAACATCATTCGCTCATACTCCAGTTACAAGCAAAATAGATCTCCTCTTCCACATGCAGCTGATGCCTAGTAAAGTAGGTTATGGAGGAGGAGTTATAATAGTGACAATAGGAACAGTTACCTAGGTTTACTCATCTGTAACTGTTCCGTATTCGCAACCGCTGCTTAGTCATGATTGTGCCACAATAGCCAACTGATTTTACCAGGGATCTTCTGTATAGGGAGAAAGAAGCCTGTCCTGCTGGTGATCAGAAAGAAACTGAATGATGTTTCCAGTAATTTTGGGGGGTCTGTGTTCAGAGCAGGAAAGGTTACTTAGCTAAGTATGCTTAATTAACTAAGCTAACATAGAATAGTGGCCAGCATTTTAAAGCCTTCTATAATCATTTGAAAGTTTCTTTTTTCTTCTGAAAAAGGTGTTTTATTTTTCTGGAGGTTCTGGGGAAGGATCAGTCAGGCTGCATGATTCCTCTGCCTGGACGGTTATTTAATTTTGTTCTGAAATATACATAACTTTGCTTCTTTTATACCCAGTTCCAAATCATACAATGATAATTTTCCTCCTAGAATGACATTTCAATTTCTCATAAGAAATATTTTGCTTTACCGGAGTCTTGCTATGCTCCCCCCTCCACGTGAGGCTTGTAAAATTGTTCTTCCTCTGGGGCCTTTCTCCAATGAAATCAAATAATGATTAGGAATCCTATCAAATGAAATCTTTAAGCATGCCTTATATATTTATTTGAGATTCTTGATAAGCATAAATAATGGAGGTAGGGATGAATGCAGCATTTGAGTATAAAATTTGACATGAATAGAAGGGAAAGTAATTAATTACCAAGCACTTGTGCAGTTCTTTGAAAGTGGTAAAATATTAAGTAGGATTATTCCTTTTTGTTTTCATATAGCTCTCAAATTAAAAAAAAAACCCTTGTGTGAGAGGATCAGTTTAAATGAAATTTACATTTAGAATTACAATACATGGAATAACAACTACAGTGCCTTTGTTTTCCCTGTCCCTTCTTGCTGATTAATAAATCTATACCGCACATGCACACACACAAATTGTTTTGTGTGTTGTAAACTGAGGAATATCTAGCCTCCCCATCCTGATGTCCTCAAGTTATGTTGGATTCTCACCAGTGGCAGTTTGTAGCTCTGATGCTAGTGGGCAGTGAATCCAGGTTTAATTCAAACTTGAAAGGAGCTATCTAAAGCCATTTCTGCAGTACACTGTTATAGTGCTGTTACTCCACTTTCAACATCCTGTGGATTTCTGAAGTTTGTAGTTTTCTGAGGCCGAAGAGCTCTCTGGCTGAGAATTCTAAATACCGCTCCCTAAACTACAAACCCCAGAATTCCACAGGATGTTGACAGTGGAATAATAGCACTATGATAGTGTAGTGCGGAAATGGCCTTAGTTCCCGAATGTATTTTTGAGGGACAATTCATCATCTTGAACAGCGCATTTAACATTATAGTGAAAACCTGGAGAGGATTCATTGCCTTCCTGAAATCAGAATCACTAGCCAGTACTAGTTAGCTGGGCAATGCTTCATCTGCCCAAAGGGGAGGCTAGAGTGAGCAAATGTGGAATGCTAGGGCATTGCATTAGCAGCCCCCAAGACTATGGAGGGCTGCATCCACTCCCACCCCTACCCTTGCAAAAATAATCTTTTTTTTTTTTTTTTTTTTGCCACCAAATGACCCCAAACACCATGTAGGGGTATGGGGTGCATTTCCATCATGCATTTGGGCCCTCCCAGCCTCTTTTTTTTTTAACAATAGGAAGTGAGTGGAGGTCTGGGCCTAAATTGGTCCAGGCCTCCCCCCTCCCCCGAAATGTGGTGTAAATAACCCCCATGCCCCTACAAGACATTTGTGGGCCATTTTTTTAAAAAAAGCCCCCCCCCCCATGTTTTAGTCTCATAGGGCCTGGTCCAAATCTTCAAATGTGGGGGAAATGCCCTCCACAGGCCCTTTTCACATGTGGGGGGGGGAACGGGCAAAAACACGCTAAAACGCAGCTTACCCGCAGCCGGGTAAGTCTGTCGCCACGCGGAGCAGCGCGAGCTCGCTGCTCCACAGTCCTCTGGCATCCCAGATGGCAGCTTCCTGTTGGTGGAGGCTCTCCACCAACCGGAGAAGCTCGCCAGCTGGAAGCCCGCCCCCGGCAGATCTGCAGGCACGCACTTGCGCGCGCCTGCAAATCCACTTTGGAGCCGGGCGATGGAGCAGCACGGGGCTGTGCGCCCCGTGCTTTTTAAAAACCTCGAAAAAGAGGTTTTTAAAAAACACGCAGCCCGGCTAGTTCCGGCCGTTCCTGAATGGATTCTGGTGTGGAACTACAAAAAGTAGTCCACACCAGTCCACTCTACGGTGTAGAAGACCTCAGTGACAGGTCTCTCTGCACCGTTTCAGAAGCCCGGTATGGAAATGGCCATAGTCACTAGGGGGCATTTTGGGGCATTTGTTTTTACTGCTGGGAGGTCCCTGGATGAAACAAAAATGGACATAGCGGACTCCTACAGCCCATGAGCCATTCTTTGCCCACTCCTGCAATAAAACCGCCCTGACTATGCTATTTTAATCCCTTAGCCAAGCAGGAAGAGGATTGTGGTACTAAGCCTGTCCCTGGAGAAGCAACCCTGTTACCAAAGATGGCTTCCTTCAGCTTTCTTTCTCCCCACCCTCCAACAAAGAGCTCTCACTGTTGTGACTCATTCAGGCCCCACATGCAGAGGTTTTGTAGAATGTGAAATCTAATGGGTGCATGAGTGAGGTGACCAGCTTGCTGTAGTGAGTGACCCCTCTAAGGTGAGCAATCATGTGCAGCAGCCTTAATGATGAGATGCCTTGAGAAGAAAAATGCCAGGTGGTTGTAGCTGGGACCTTGGGCCATGTGCAGGGAAGTATTTCTTCTCAGCAGCAGACAAGCTGGAAATGTCAGGCAGTTCACATAAGAAAAATGTCATTTTTTCACAAAAGCTGTGCTTTAATTAAAATCTTGAAACATTTGAAATGAAATGTGAAAGAGAGAGCCAAGAGAAAAGAGATTAAGTATGCTAAAACACATCCCTAAAATAAGACCAAGGAATACAATTTCTCCCTCTCTCCCCCGTCCTTAGCTAAATGGAATATAAAGATATATCGTTGCCTTAGGCTGCTACATCTGTCAAATAAGTAGGGTTATGCAACCCGTGTTGTCTACAACAAAATGCTGCAGTGTGGAGGGCTTTTTTGTTCAGCCAGCCACAATCTTCTCCATTCTTCATTCACTCTCCCTCCACTTTTCTGTTTTGTTTTTTTTCCCCTCTCAACATTCGGTCAATCTTCCATGCCTCTGAGGATGTTTAGTTTTCATTCATATGTTCTTCAGTTCCATTCACCACAATCTACTTTCCATACATATTTGTTGTACTTTTGTAAACTTTGGGATTTTTCCAGCCCTGCAGATAAATCCTTGATGTTTGTTAGAATCACAGAATCATAGAGCTGGAAGAGACCATAAAGGCCATCCAGTCAAGTCAGGGGCTGTTGGTGCATTTTGATTAAATGAAGATTTGCAGTTGAGTAAGTGCTATTAGTTTCTGTGATGTAAGTTGAAAAAGCTTTCCAGATATAAGTAATAAATCTCTGCATGTTGGAATCCTTATTATTTAAGTTTCACTCAAACAGTAATTGTGTATTTCAGTATCAGTTTTCATTATTCAAAGACTGAGGGTATGTCCCACAAAACAATTAAATTTCTCTCGTACTTGGAACTTAACTGTTAATTGAGGATAAAAAATATAGTTGAGGACAGATGACAGGCTCTTTGCTTTGCTGGCTTAAGAAAACAGACACATGAGAAGATTAAAAGAGCCAGCGGGGTAGTGATTTGATTGTTGGACTAGGACTCTGAATTGAAATAATGATGTTAACAATATGGGTTTTGGAAATTATCTTAGGGTCACCATGGCTATTCCTGAATTTGTAGGATCTTATTGGAGAAAGCACTCTTCCAAAAATACAAGATTGCCCTCTGTTATATAGAATCAAAGTGATTATTTAAAAGGAAGTCATCCAGGCAGGCAACATGAGTAATAAAGATGGTAAGATGAGGGCATAACAGAAAACTGTGAAAGAAATCTGGGCTTCTGCTGAAAACATTGAAATGAAACAGGGCCTCATGTGTCAAAGAGACCAAAGAGCATCCATCCATCCATCCATCCATCCATCCATCCATCCATTAACCATGTTTTATACTTATGCACCATAGATGTGGCTACATATTAGTTCATATCACTAGGTGTCCAGAATTTGATGAGAAGACAAGTATAGAAGTGGGGCACCAAATGGGTAATTATGTTTCCAGCTTCCACCTCCACATCCTCTTGAATAATAGAAACCTTGTAGTCTCCCCTGGTTCATTGCCGTCACATTTCGCTCTCCCCCCCCGCCCCATCCTTTCCCTCTCTGTTTTTCTCTTCTCTAGAATAGCTTTGATCAGTTAACTGATAAATTGCCCTTCATCTTAGTAAAACAGTGTTTGGAAAAAGCACTGATCTCATCTCTATTCCTCCTCTGAACACCTAGTGGAGAGCATATGTCACCAAGGTTATGTTCCTAAAGTTATGCACAATATGTTTTGTGGAGACCCTATTTTGCTAAGGCTATGTTCCTGAATTTATGTACAATACGTCTTTTGTGAAGCATGTATTTTAGGGGAGCATAATCATCTAGGTTAATAGCAGCCTGTCCTCTAATGGAAGACAGCCAGGAGAATTGTACTGGAAAATCCATATTGTGCTAAAACCTTTACTAGGGTGACCTACAAGGCACAAAATCTCTGTGCAAGCTTTTGAAAACATATGTTTCTTTGAGTTCTTTTAAAAAGCTCTGAGTTCCAAGAGGCTGCACAGAACTTTTTGTGTATTTGGAATTGAATTAATGAAGATATAACTACATGGGTTTTTGGAAATTCTCTTAGGGTCACCGTGGGTATTCCTGCATTTGTAGGATCTTATTGGAAAAAGCACTCTCCCTAGTACCTAAGCTACATTATCCCCAAACATCTGCATCCAGAAGGGATTGTTTACCTCAAATGGAAAGTTAATTTTCATATATAGAGATGCATGCTCAAAGCAAACCTGAGCCATTTCCGCCTTACGCTGTTAAAGTGCTATTATTCCACTTTCAGCATACAGTGGAATTCTGGGGCTGGTAGTTTACTGAGGCCAAAGAGCTCTCTGACTGAGAATTCTAAATGCCCCTCTCTAAACTGCAAACCCCAGGATTCCATAGGATGTTGAAAGTGGAATAATAGCACTGTAACAGTGTAGTGTGGAAAGGACCAAAGATGCAGAAACTGCAGAGCAGCCAATGAAGTTATTCAATATTTGTCCTGTTATGTCCTGGTTGTCACTATGGGCGTTTCCGCCCTACACTGTTATAGTGCTACTATTCCACTTCCATCATCCTGTGGCATTCTGGAGTTTGTGGTTTACTGAGGCCAAAGAGCTCTCTGACTGAGAATTCTAAATGCCTGTCCCTAAACTGCAAACCCAAGGATTCCATAGGATGTCGAAAGTGGAATAATACCATTGTAAAAGTGTAGCACGGGAATGGCCTGGGGAAAGCTACTGTCCTTAGCACCAGTCGTTTGGTGGTCTCCATCTTCAGAATTGATTCTTTATGGCCACAGCCTGGAGGCTTGGATTGGTGGGGAAAGTCTTGGAGTTTAGCCTGATGCTTAGTTTCAGAGAGCAGAATAGGTTATTTTCCATCTCTGCAAACTGGTGGGAAGTGTGAGATAGAGCACTGGGTCTCTCAAGCAAATCAATCAAATTGGCAAAGCGGAAGATGAGCAACAACCAGTCCCATATCCCTCCTGCAAGGGCTAGCAGAGAAAGAAATAGGCTCAATCTTATTTGCAGATATATAGAAGTAGCTTTATTTACTACAACTTGCACAGAAATAGTATTATGGAGAAACAAGAGAAGAAGAAAATGATTGATTGATTTGATTCATTCATTCATTCATACAGTGTCATCACTGTGTGTGGCACTTTACAAGTAAAAGAACAACAAAACAGTTCCTTGCCCATAGACTTACTATGTAATTAAGAGATGACACAAAAGGAAAAGGGAATTGCAGTGTAAGATGGCGTTAAGTGCAGCAGATAGTGCCTTTTCTCTACCTCCAAAGGAGGGAGTTGGGGAGTTGAAATGGAAGCTGCAGATTAGAGATCCAGTAAGTGAGTGGGTGTGGTAAAAAGGAAATCATTATGGTATGATCTAGCAATCAGTGAGTTACAGACATGCAACAGTTGCTAACTCTAACCCGAACAACCCTTCTAACTGAATCATCTCTGTTCTTTTTGACCCAGTGTCTGGACATAGTTGAGATTGTTATAGTGATTAGTTAAAGTTAAAGCATATCTTTCTCTTCTTTCCTGACTATCTTTCCAAACTCCCTACCTGCCAAAATATCACTTTGAGGAAGAGGGAAAGGCTAACATCAAAAATCATTCACATACCAGGTACCTTCCTTCCTTTCTCTCGAAGTAAGATATGTGGGGGGGGGGTGTCTTGAGGGATGCAGAGGTGACCAAAAAGGGCATTCGGATAAATGCAGAGGCAGGGCACACACCTAATTTTGAATTGGGCCCGAGGGAATAGAGACTGAACCTGATTCAAGTGAGGGCCTGCAAACTGTCTTCCTCCATATATTTGCACAATCCCTGACCACAAGTTCAGGTTTCACTCTCACAATATTGAATACATTTTCTTTTCCTGTGATTGTGTTTCATTTTTCTGGATACTTTCTGACATTGCATTTTGTTGCTAAAGAGCTGGACTGGATTTTTGGAGACAGTCTTCTGGAATTATGCTCTAAGTATCCTTGAAAGCTTTGGCCACAACATTGTGACTGAAAAATTGTTGGTGGATACATTCTCCCTCTATCTTCCTTCATAGCCAAGGTGAAAAACTTTCTGTAGATCTATTGACTAGGAATAACCAACGATTGCTCCAAATTGCTAAGAAATACTCTGTGCTTAGAATAGTTAGCACCATTATAAGTTGGACGAGAGAACAATAAGATTAAAAATAATCACCTGACACAGTTGGTAGCATGTTCATCTGGATCCCATACTCATCTGTAAAAGCTGTCAATTCTGAAGAGAAAGGATGGAAACAATGGCAAACACAAGCCAAATGCTCTGCAGGATTTTTCTTGTGAAGCAAAAGCAATGTCACATAAAGGCATCTGGAATTATACATTGTTCTCCTTTCTAACCAACATTTTTGAGCTGCGCAGGGATTCTTTTTAATGAATTATGAAGATTTAGGGAGGAAAAAAAATCAAACAGATATAGTGATCTTTCCCACAAACTCCGTCTTTCAAAACTTTAAACAGAGCTTTTGTGTAGATTTTGGATTGTGGAAATCAGCTTCAACCAGTTTTGTCGAATAAAGATGACCATGAAAGCACTCAACTAGCGATAACTATTCATCTATTTCCAGATACAAGACATAAAGGAAACCATTCAATGGCACAGTGTTTTTTTTAAGAACTGTTTTTGTTTAATAAAGGACAGGAGGGGGGAACTGACATGCAATAAAGAAGAGTTAGAGACAGATTTTTGACTGATGCTATTTCAACCACAAAGTGAAGCTTGGATAAGGCTGAAAAACAATGAAAACAGAGGTGCCCAGTCTATATAAACAATATTGATCACCTGCAGTTGTGATGCCACCATTGTGCAGTCCATAATGAAAATAATTTGGTTCATCTATATTTAGTTTACTTTAACGAAGAACTTTTATTTTAGTGTGCTTCTTAAAACTAAATTAAAAAACTATCAGCCTCAATTCTTGATAGCCACCTGAACAACACACAAAAGAAAAGATCTTTTTTTTCATGTCATTTATTTCTGCTAGATCAACACATTTTGGAAACCTAAGAGATACTGATTTTATCAGCTGTTATATGCTGAAGCCTTTTCCCTCTCCATGATTGATATAGACAATATGGAATGTGAATGGTTGTCAGCTATGGAAATTAAATCATAATTGCTTGAAGACAAGACAGACACTGACATATCCACTTCCATTATATACTGGAACTTCACGAAAAAACTTTTCTTGGTGGTTTGCATTATGTAATTTAGAAGAGATTTTTAAGAAAAAATCACCAGAATCTGAGAAATTATAAGACCAGTTCTGGTAAAACAACCAGTCTGATGCCCTCCAGATGTTTTGGACTTAAATTACTTTCAGCATTGACAATGAAAGTTGGAACTGATTGGGACTATAGTCAAAAACATCTGGGATCTTTCCAGTGAAAGAATGTTCATAGCTCTATAGGATGTTACCAATGTTAGTTGAAAAACTGGCAAAAATACCAGAGAGTCAATAGAAGTTTCAGGACAAAGGGGTGCCTCTTGAAGGTGAGAGTAATATGTCTCAGTGGTCGTGCTAAGGGCTCAGTTAAGAATGAACCTTGTTATAACAGAGTTATCCCCTCTCTGTACTCTCTCCAGCATGGTGTAGCAGCTTGATTGTTGCTATTCGAACACTGGTACACCGGGGTTCAAATCCCTACTCAGCCATGGAAACCTATTGGGTGAACTTGGGCAAGTCATACTCTCTCAGTCCCAAAGGAGAGCAAGGGCAAACCCACTCTGAACAAATTCTGCCAAGAAAAGTCTGTGATAGTTTCATATTAGGGTTGCCGTAAGTTAGAAACGACTTGAAGGTGCACAGCCACCACAACAACCACCCTTGTTCTTACCAGATTGATCTTGGATTTCACCCTGCATATTTGCTTGGTTTTTTTTTCTTTTCTGTTTTCTCCATCAACTGTACAGCACCTGTTGGATTTGTTTTCTTCTATATTGGTGGGACTCAGTTCTCCAATTCTGCTGTAGACTATTCCTACTGAATGTCTGAAAAATTCATTCAGAATGTGAATTGGTTCAAGGAGAGGTTTGTAACTTTAGCTGGGTACACACACTTTTCAAGGCAGGGGTGCTAGCTGAAAACACCTGATCCAGGTATGTTCGGTGGAGATGTATGTTTTTCCAGTCCATACAAAGGACTGACTGGACTGGAATTATGGTGTACAATCCTGGCCATTTCCGCACTACACTGTTATAGTGCTATTATTCCACTTCTATTCCAGTTTAAGGAGGGGTATTTATAATTCTCAGCCTCAGTAAACTCCAGACCCCAGAATTCCTCAGTATGTTGAAAGTGGAATAATAGCACTATAACAGTTTAGGGTGGAAATAGCCCCTGACATTTGAACATACACTTAATGAGTTTGATGAATATTTTACCCAGCTTCATATTGAAATTGTCATGCATTTTATATTTTCACCAGACCAATGTGTTTGCATATGTGCATGAGAGACTCTTGAAGGAAGGTGTTTATTAAAAGAAATTTTGGGGCCTAAGAGAAGAAAAATCTAATGGCACTCCTAAGGTGGTAATTCTATAATGCTAAACCAAGTAATTGACAATTTTCTGTCCTTCAGTGATACCTAAAGCTGCCATTTCAGGTAAGTCACTTTGCTTTACTTAACCACCCTGCTGTGCTGGCTCAGAATGAAAAGGCTTTCAAAGCAAAGATTAGGTACAGGCCAAACTTGAAAGGCGAATTGATACTTTGTCAGATGCAGGCTTTCAGTTGTATAATGTACTGACTGTGTAGTTTTAAAAAATTAGTAAATCATACATATAATTGGACAGACAGGCATAACTGCTGCTGTGTAACCTTTTCAAGAAGAGATTCCTTATTGTAGTTACTTCTGTTGTTGTTGTTGTTGTTGTGTGCCTTCAAGTTGTTATAGTGATCCAAAGATGAATTTATTCTGTACCTAAGTATGTGTGGTGCACCCAAGATCACAAAGTAGGTTACCATGAACCCTGAGCCATTTCCACACGAGGCTGTTATAGCGCTATGATTCCACTTTCAACATCCTATGGAATCCTGGGCTGATTGGCCCCTCCCGAAAATGCAAACCCCAGGATTCCATAGGATGTTGAAAGTGGAATCATAGCGCTATAACAGTCTCATGCGGAAATGACCCTGCTCTCAAAGGTTGTAGTCCAGTGCTCAAACCACTACACCATGCTAGTTACTTCTAGTAGATCTTTTGTAGTGAAGGAATAGATACGGAAAATGAAGTGCATAATATATTTGTTTAATCGTTAAGTTCATGCCAACTGGCCCTTCCTTCAGGTCTCCATGCAACTCAATTGTCGCTTGGCCAAGGACTGAAGTGACTAGGCTCATCCATATTATGGATAAGACTTTTGTTCACGCCTTGGCCATTTCCCACCTTGATTATTGCAACCGTCTTTTGATTGGATTTCTGTTACCTTCTCTTAGCCCACTGATTACTACTCAACATTCTGCTGCTAAGATTAATTTTTTGGCCTGTCCTTTTTCATCATGTTACTGCACTTTTGATATCACTTCCTTGGTTAGCTATTCCTTTTGGACTCAGTACAATCTTCTTCCTTTAACTTGCAAAGCCCTACATGATCTAGCTCCCCTTTCTTTCAACCATCACTACTTTTTACTAACCTGCTCAGGACCTGTGTTCTAAGAACTCGAGGCTTCTCATTCAATCAAGCATTTCTTCTTCTTTGGCTTAGGTTCATCCTTTTCCACTTGCTGCTCCATACTCCTGGAATTCCCCCCCCTCAAACATTTGCAGACTGCTCCTTCCCTCATTGTTTTAAAATCCTAGTTGAAAACTTTCTTGTTTTCCAAAGCCTTTGGAGTTTTAGTTTAATATTGTTTTATTATCTTGTATATTTTGATGATTTATATTTGTCATTTGCTTTATTTATGTTGATTTTTGCTATTAAATCTAGATAATCTGTTTCATAATTTTATTGTCTAGCTTTATATTTCCCTGTGTGCATATATGTGTGTGTGTATGTACATATATGCGTGTGTTTTTTACATATGTGTGTGTGTATTCTAGATTGCACACTTTTGGCAAGACTGGTTGATTTTTGTTGTTGTTTAACTTGTAAAGTGCCATGTACATTGATAGCACTAATGAAATAAACACCAGCAACAGCAACAAAAACATGCGAATAGGAACTTGAATGGGTGAAGGCCAGGTATAAGGCTAGCAACATGTTTTAAGAAACAAAACCAAACATAGGCCCTTTTTGCATGCCATTTCCCATGCAAAATGGCCACGGGAGTGACGCGGGATCACGAGGATGGCTCTGCATGATGTCCTCAGAATTGCGCGTCGCTCCCATAGCGATCACGCACCAATTGCGCAGTATATCATTTTCGGCTCTTTGCCGAAAATGATGCACAATTGCGCGTCCCTCCCACACTTACCTTGCATACGGAATGTCAGGAAGTACAGCCATTGCACTTCCTCCCCCAGCACAGCCTGGGAAAGTACCTGGCTGCGCTGCAGAAGGAAGGAGCAGAGGTATCGCGCTTCCTTCTGTCCAGCAGGGAGCTGGTGCGGAGGGAAGTGCAGGGGAAATGATTCCCTCCCAGAGGAGGCTTTTCACGCGATCCCTGCGCAACACTAGCAGCATCAGGTAAGGTGCGAAAAGGGCCATACTCTCCTTGATAAGCTGTGTTCTCATGGCATTACCATTAACAGGTGGGACGTTATAACTGCTGTGCCATGTAGTGTGGCAGGTTGTACTCTAATGAACATCCTGCTGGTGCCTCATAGGATGCTGCTGTTGTTCCATTAGTAGACACCTTTACTCCATCAAAGTGTATTTCAAGTGGATTCCATCCCTCTGAACAAGAACTGCATCACTTCTGAATTCTTCATATTTCTAAGCACATTGTTGCAATTCGTTATTTAAAATCAGTAGCAATATTGTATTGTAAAACAGACATGAGCTCAGATGGGGGTTCAAAAGATGGCAGGATTAGTGACAAATTGCAAATTATAGTTCATTATTGTTTAGACTTCAGGTAAATCAGGCTGCATGACAGTAATTTAGTAGAAAAGAACAAAAATTTGTTGAACAAAGGTTCCTACTTTTTAGTTCTCACCTTTTCACCCTCTTTCTCTGTCTCTGTGATGTATCAGTAGGTGCAGGAACCTATTACCAAGTAGGAGAGGTAAATGACTAGATGAGAAGATGAATGATAAGTACATAGTTACAGGCTTGAAACTTTACAAAGAACCACATTCATTTTTAAATGAAATGGAATGTTGTAGGCAATACTGCATAACTAAGGGCCTTTCTGCCCTACAGTGTTACAGTGCTATTATTCCACTTTCAACATCCTATGGAATCCTGGGGTTTGTAGTTCAGGGAAGGGCATTTAGAATTCTCAGCCAGAGAGCTCTTTGGCCTCAATAAACTACAAATCCCAGAATTCCACTGGATGTTGGATGTGGAATAATAGCATGATAACAGTGTAGTGTGAAAAGGCCCTTACTGGAATAGGGTACTAAGGTATTGTCAACAGGTGTCCTCTGTAAAATTTGGTAGTTTCCTGCCACATACTTCTCTGAAGAGTCACTGGTTTCTTGGAGGATTTAGATAGGAATAAAGACAGGTACTGGCATCTTAAAATAGCAATAACAATAACAGTTACATTTCTATACCACTTATCAGTGTGAAGCACTCGCTAAGCGGTTTACATGTATTTAGGTAATTGCTCCCAATAAGCTGGGTACTCATTTTACCGAACTACAGAAGGATGGAAGGCTGAGTCAACCAGGAGCCCTGCAGGATCGAACTCACAACATTGTGGCTGTAGTACTGGCATTTAACCACTGTGCCACAAGGACTCCTTAGCCTATTTTCTGCTCTTTCTCCAAATCGTTTCCTGTTCTAATACAGCTCTTGTAGAACAGGAGTGGGCAACTGTAGAAGACACTGAGATAAGAGAAGACAAAAAAGACATTGGAATGGGACACATGTGCCCATAAAGATAAATTTTCTCCCAAACAGATTCTATGGGACATATGAGCATGCTTTTGGGGATTCCTGGGCCCCTAGAAGGATTTTTGGGACATTTTGAGGGGGAAAAAAAACTTTCACAAAATTTCATTTTGATGCCGGGGGGGGGTTTCAAGGGAGCTCCAGAACTGTGGAAATACCCCCTACACCCTCTAGAGATAATTTTTGAGCATTTTGAAGCACAAAAAAAAAACCCCAAGCCCCTTGAGCCTCACGGTACATACCTTTGCTTTAGAGGAAAGAGAATAGTTCATTGATTTTAATTAAATAATATAGGATGAGTTTCTTCCATACAAAGCAATCATTCACTTTATGGAACACTCAACAGGGAGTCTTTTTTTTTAAAAAAAGGAAGTTCTAGAACATTGAGGGAAACAGTTAATTCAGATACATAATGCAGGAAGATAGCAACACACGCTACCATAATTTCTGCTTCATTCTCATAATAAGAACAACAAAACTGCTCTCTTTACTTACTTTCCTAGAAGTACAAGGCTTTTTTTAAACTTTTTTTAATGTGCAAACAAACCCAAAAATAATAGAGAAATAGTATCAGGAGAGCCCCAGGAGAAATAATTCAGTCACCAAAAAACCAGCTAATAGTTTGAGCAAAACCAGACCTTTTCCCTATAATAAAAGTACCAGACATTTACCTAAAAGAAGCAGTAATAGTACACAATAACTCATGGCATATAAATAACATACTTTGTGAATTTAGGATGCAGGTTCTGATGGTTGAGGGGCCACAGACCATAGTGGCTGCTGTACTGTTTTAGCAGGACCTATTGTGCACCACTGGCGTGAAAGATACCTTTTCAGAACTGCCCGGATATGCTGGCAGAAAGGCCCAAATAGTGAGGCACTATGCGAGTGGCATGGAAGAAGACATTCCTCTAGGGCAGGGCTTTCCAAATGGTGTGCCACAAAACATTAGCGTGTCACCCGAAGTGTGTAAGCGTGTTGCCTACAATCTTGGAAATGTATATTATTTATAAATCATATATTTTAAAAAAATATATGAAGGGTTTTCATGAGATATGTTGTGTCCCCATACATTTTGTTATTACAATTATGTATATGCCTGTATTTCTTTTAAGGGGTTAGTTTAACCTCCGGTTTGCTAGTAAGACTGAAATTACTGTGTCACGAAATGATGATGTCTAAAAAATGTGTCACCAACATGAAAAGTTTGGAAAGCTCTGCTCAAGGGTATTGTATACGTCTCCTATAATGAAGCCACTTTAATTCTAAACAGATTATTTGTTGGAAATATGGATTAGTCCTTCAATGCTTATATTCATTTGTAGTTTTAAAGGTGGTATCAAATGACTCCACTTTTTAGCATCTCAGAGGAAACATTTTTCACAAATCATATCCTGGGAGCAAAATTGTATAGCCGAGAAATACATTTTTTTTCTTTTTTTGGTGCTTGGGACCATTTATGTTCCATAGACATATGTCGATGTTGATGTGAGGAGATGAAATTATTGCAAATTAGTACATTTACTTATTGCTTTAAAACAATTGGTTGTTTTGGTAACATCTTTTTGCTTTGCCAAGAGGAATGCAATTTTTTAGGAACAACACAGGGATGCATGGAAGTAGTCCTTGACACTTAAGGTTACATGATAAAAAATTATATAGAGTTGTGGGCTGCAAATTGAAATTGAGTGGGCTTGTTTTGTAGACAGGGAAGCAGAAGACTATAAATGTTTGATTATCACCATTCTAATAGAGAGAAAGAGACTGAGATGGGCACTGACACTAACAAGATTATTTGAGATGTGATAGGATCTCATTCATTACTGGAGGCTCATGTACTGGTAGGCTGTTTACAAGTGTTTCCCTATGCAATGGAATTATTATTTAGGTGTACAGAGGAGTTCCTTTGCTGAAGCTCCATCAAGGCACTTTGGAACCACTGAGATGATGTAAAGTGTTGATAGTTAAATGAATCATATTACCACTTTCCTGTGTTCTCTGATAAACATCAGCCCACTTCAGGTGTCGAGTTTGAAAACTGGGAACACTTGTGACATCTGGGACTCTATCCTCAGGCTGAGAGCTTGGAAAAGTTACCTTGCCAGACCACAACTTTAAAAATTACCCAGCTGGCATGGCCAGTGATCATGCTGGTTAGGGGGTTCTGGAACTTGTACTCCAGGAACTTTTCCAAGTTCTGCTTTGGCCCCATCAGCCCCTCCTCCTGATCTCTCCCTGTTGATGAGGAAGGTCTGTGATGAAATTGCAAGTGGATTCAGTTGTATAAGCACATGCTGCTCCATTTGCTGGGTAACTATGCTAAAGAAGGATTGCCAGTCATATGGAGCTGTGTGTGTTTGGCTGAGATCTCTTGTACTTTCACTGCAAGCATTCTTATAGACATGGGGAGATCAGGAGTGGAGGGAGAGGGTGAAGTGTGCTTTCAGTTTGTTACACCTTCTCTTAAAGCTGAATGCTTGAAGAGAGTTTATGTTTATCAAGCATTAGAGAGAGAAAAAACACTCCAGAGAAGTGCTATTGTTTACTTCATGATGCATCTTTTCAAAATGGAATGGCTGAAGATACCCAAAGAAGGTCACATAAATCACTGTCACTTGGTGACTGCTGCTTTGATACGTGCATGTCTGATTCAGCCATGACTACATCACAGATAGATTTTCCACAATAACTTAGGTCACTTTTGACAAGGCTTTTCAATTAAAGTCATTTTACATGTGAACCTGCCAGTTTACAGTAATAAAGTATATGTCTAGCTATTGAACTTGCCAGCTGAGGTGACAAAATAGAAGAGGTGTCATGACTGTTTAGTTTAGCAAAGGGTTCTCTATTTAAATGGCAATTACGGTTCTCTCTCTGAAAAAATTAATGTGATATTCCCCACAAATTACTTTTCCTACAAGAATCTTGTCTTCCATTTACCTATTTACTTTAGTATTTTCACAATGTACTAGTTTACTGTTGACATCATAATTTTTTCTAATCCCAGGATGACACTGAAGGACCAGTGGATGGAGGTTTTGGTATCCACAGCTCTGTGTGTCTGTTTCACCCATTTTTCCCTACTACACTGTGGAAACATGCCTGACTTTACGAGTTCTCATGGTCCTGCTTTAAGTACATCTGTTTTCAACAGACAGTTACTTAGACCTTGGGGAAAAAAAATCTGGACTTTCAGAATCCATCAGCTAGTGGTAATTGACATGGTGAGTGACAAGCATATAAGTAGTCCCTGAAAATAAAATTTTCCAACCTCTTCTAACAATACTCATATGTCATTTAAGGAGGCAGGTGTTAGGATTGCAATATGGATTCTATATGGCCTGTTGCCTCTTCCTCATTAGATTTGACCTCATTGACTCTGTTCAATTTAAGTTTGGATCCCTGCAGGCTTCCCCACCAGCTGCTGGTTGTTTTAGCTCATCATGCTATTTAATCCCTCCAGCACCATATTGAGAAAAGCAGTGTGGAAATTTTGCCAGAGACTATTTGTTGATGGGAAATGAGGTATATTCCACCAACTAATGATGCATTTTGAGCATTTGAT
Source organism: Cyclura pinguis (assembly GCA_030412105.1). Classification (NCBI taxonomy): domain Eukaryota; kingdom Metazoa; phylum Chordata; class Lepidosauria; order Squamata; family Iguanidae; genus Cyclura; species Cyclura pinguis. The sequence goes on along the minus strand of CM059601.1, from coordinate 70,237,013 downwards.
CTTATTAGAGATGGTTTTCTATCTAAAAAGGGTCACTGACTGGAATTTGCCAGAATTGTGTGGTTTATTCCCAAACATTAAGAAAGAGGCAGACCATTGTGATCCTGACAATCTTGGTGCTTTTTTGTTTTAGAGATGTTATTGAGAAACAGCCAGAAATGAAAGACATAGTGTTATCTTTTTATGGTTAGTTGCATCATCTGATAATGCACACAACACACAATGACAGGCTTCCTGTTGTGTAGTCCAAACTATAGGAGACCTATCCAATCAGTTTTTGAATGGTGACTCAATACATATATAAATCCAATTGATTAAATGTCATTTTAGTTGGGACTAACAACAGGGAGAGCCAGTGTGGTTAGTGATCTGAGTACTGGACAACTCTTGAGACCAGGGTTCAGTTCCCTGCTTGGCCATGGAACCCACTGAATAAGCTTGGGCTCCTCACAAACATAGCCCACAGAAAATCCCATGATAGGTTCACCTCAGGATCACCATAAGTCAAAAATGACTTGAAAGCACACAACAACAACAACAACAACAACAACAACAACAACAACAGAAATAGGATTTAGGCCATTGCTTGATAAATTGAAATTAAAGCACTGAGATCAGTCTATTTGGGACAGAGAATATTTTTGTTGACATACCTCAGTGCAAGAAAGAACAATGCTGCTACATCCCAAGAGTAGTTCATACACTCTGTCTAATCCTTACTATGGCCATTTCCGCACTAGACTGTTATAGTGCTATGATTCCACTTGCAACATCCTATGGAATCCTGGGGTTTGCAGTTTCAGGAGGGGCAGTTTTGAGAGGGGAGGGGGATTATTTGGTCTGTTTCATCAAAAAAGCTTCCTTCTTCTGTGAAGTGAAATGGCTACTTTTTAAGGGATTTATCAGATGAACAGAGAAAATACAAGGAGAGCTGATAATTATTCTTCAACATTGATTAAACTGACCAGGATCTCAGGGCCAACTTTGTGACAAATCCATTAATTTTAAGCTGAAGATGCAGAACCACAATATAGTCTTTGATGACAAACATGTTTTTTGCATTTGTTCTCCTGATTCCCCCTCCCCCTCACTTTTCTATAACCTTCCTAAACAGTGCCACTGGCAGTTAAGGGCTATTTAGGACATAAGTGAATGTGAATCCTGTTTTTGAGTTGCACCTCCCATAGTTCCTGACACTACCCAGAGCTGATTGTAGTTATAGTCTGACAATATCTGAAGGACCACCCATTCCTCACCTATTCCACTCTGATAACAAATATTCTTACAAGACTTTGCTGACATCCAACAGGCTTGATGTCTAGAAAATGCATTCAGTAAGAACAGGGTAGGAGGAAAAGCAGTAGAAGGAAGGAGTTCCAGCCCAAATTTGACACTGCTGGCTACCTGCTACTACTTCAAGAAGGAACTACACAATACAGTGAGCTTCATTTCAGCTTTCAAAGTGGCAGAGAGATTGAACCCCTTCTCTTTGCCAAGAAAAAAGAAAAGAAAAAAGAAAAGAAATTTCTGAAATGATTTAGAGGATGCATCAGATCTCTAATATGGCAGCTGCATAGCAGAGAGAATCAAAACAGGGGTCAAGCTCTGTGGATATAACACCACCATAGCTCTGGTCTGTTCTTCAGACAGTAATACCACTCAGTCCTGCTAGAGCGGTGGGGGAATCATGTGGTCCTCTAAATGTTGAAATGCAGCTCCCATCTTTACTTACCATTAGCTATGCTGACTAAGGACCTTGCCTCTTGCAGTCCAACAGCATCTGGAAGGCTAAACTTGTAAACTCAGGGCTTGTAAACTCAGGCAACAGAGTCATGTCAAGACAGGTAGAGATCTGAATCCCATTGGAAGTTTTAACTGGAGTCTACCTATTGAATCAGTTGTTGATGTTGAGTCAACAAGACTTATGCAAATCCCCTTGATTCAGTGAATCACTCTAGTTGGAAGTACCTGTAGTAGTCAAGCTTATGTGCAAGTTCCTTCGTCATCTTCCCCAAGATGTATAGAAGCAAATAAACCATTATGGCAGATACAGGGCTGATAGCATTGAAAAATCAACTGTGAAGCCTGGAAAGCATCTGCTTAGGATGCTTGATGGAGGTTGTAAACTGAAAAATGGCTAACAAGCAGTTGTAATAATTCATTGGGTAATTCAGAATAAAGTGCTGGATCAGCAGAGGATGACAGATATCCAATTATTGGAACAGACGTTGAGTAATTTCATGCTTCTCTGTGCTTCATAGTGCACTGATAGGAACTTGTATGGGGACAGATTCAGGTCAGCACTATTTTGACTGTAAAGTGGGGTACACATAGCCTCTACCTCATGTTACAATCATAGATCAGTTCCGCACAGTGGCAGAAATCAAGGTGAAGAGAACAGCATTTAGAGGTTGAGTTTGTGAATATTGTCTGTCATTTACGAATGCCACCTCATCAAAAGGAAAACATTGAGCTTGGTGTGGTGTGGTGAGAACATTGCACCCCAGAGTTCCCTCATTCACAATCTCATTGCAGTCTTCTTCCACTGCAATGTCAGTGCCAATTTGATTTGGAAGAATCAGGCAGAGTTGGGGTTCTCTCAGCAATGCATTGTACATATCAGGATACAGAAACAAGTGAAACAGAACACCGGATTTAGGATTCTCTTTCAGGGTGACCACAGGGAGAAGTCAGCATGCTTTATATCTGTATATTACCCCATATAAAGAGGAGTATGTTACTCAATCATTAAGAAAAGAGCTAATATACACACAATGCTTTACACAAAGGAATGATTTTTTTTTACCCTTTCTTACCCTTTTCTCTTAATAAGAATGCTCCACTGTGGGGACTGTTGTTGCAGCCCTAAGGTGAACCTGTCATGGGGTTCTCTGGGACTGAGAGAGTGTGAGGTACCCAAGATCACCCAGTAGGTTTCCATGACTGAGTGGGGAATCGAATCCTGGTCTCCAGGATCATAGTGCAATGCTCAAGGGTTTAGTCCTAGATAAAAGTGTATGTTGTACTTTTAGATACTGAATTTAGTACTAGATCTGATAAGGCTACTTTTGTTAGCAGTATAGCTCTGCTGTATAGTTTCTTTACTTGTCAATTTTCCTCAGGAATAGATTTTATTTTGTTGTGTAAATAATTTTCTACATTGTTATGCTGGACTATGAACTTCAACTACTGTGCTCAGTACTTGTCTTCTTGCTGATGCCAAAGTGCTGAATTATGCAAATCATATTTTCAAAAACCTTCCACAAACCATAATTAATTTCTGTGGGATGGTCATGTTTCCCCTTTTCAACTCTCTTAGGGCTCACAAAAGTGTGTAACAAAACTTCAGGGTTACCCAAATTAGATAATTCAAAGCTGTCCTTCACTTTGGGAGATAAAAAGTTTAGATTTGCTCTTTCTCTCTCCCTCCTCCCTCATATATATATTTGAAAGGGGAAACTTGCTTATTATAGTTTAAACATCTTTAGTTTCAAGTTTGCATGATTTGATAAATTCATAAATTTCTACCCTATTTTCCCTTTACAGGCCTTTTCTCTAAATCAAAAAGCAACGGATACTGTGGCCTTTTGCTATATACAAGGGTGCTCCAGCCCTCTGCTAGAAGTTCCTGCAGGTATCACTTGATTTCCACCTACTGTTATGGTGTTCAGGAACTAACAGAAGTCTTGGATGGGAGAGACTAAAATTATCCCACTATTAGGGCACCCAAAATACTTTGACACAACTTTGGTTGTCTAGAGGTCCTGGAAGTGCAGATGAAAACATGAAGACTATCATGTTAGAAAACATTATCTTGTGCAGATCTTTCCAAAAATCGGCCATGGAAAATGAAGGTGAATTTGGATGCTGTGCATGCTGGTGCTTAACTTCTTTCCAAAGATGATGACTAAATGTCATGTTGTTAAGCCTCTACTGCATCTGAAGAGCATGTATATGGAATTTCTCTCCTTCTACAGTTTCATGCCTTAGTGCCTCCTTAGAATCTAGTAAAACATCTGCTGAAAAGGAATGCTTGAACTGATGTGGAACCTGTGCTGACTTTGTGCCATAAACTGTGTGGTTCCATTCTGCTGGTGTACAGGAGAAAATCTGCTCAACTAGTCAAAAACAGTCGATTCAGAGAAAATTCAACTCATTGGTGGGATAAGAACATCTGTTTTCTGAAAAAAATATATGCAGACATGTACCTAGATGTCTGTTGATGACATTCAACTAGTGGTATAAAATCTTAATTTTACAGATGCAAATCCATTTTTGTCAAATGACTGATTTCTTCTATAACACAGAACAGGAATTTTAGCAATATTCTGAGCTGTGTTATTATTATATGGAATTTGGATGAAAACCTGTTGACATGTTGATGGGAAATTTAAAAATTCACTGAAAACACAGGTGCCTTGTAACAATAAAGCAAGTTAGTGATATATAAACAGATTGTTTAAATCTCATTTCTCCTGATTGAGTCAGTTCTCTCAACTATTTCTTGCACTTGTGGGGCTTGCTTTTCTGCCCGAAGCTGAAAACCTCCTCTTGTTCTCTCTTATATGGAATGGATGAAACTACCACCTTTGGTTTCTCCCAGTTACTCATTTTTTCCGCTCTTTAATTCATTCTATTTGGTCTCTGCATCAGTCTGTATTGGTTTTGGTCACATTTCTCCACATTTCTGCTTTTCAAAATGTTTACGTAATACATCTATTTTTTTCTCAACAGCTTTCTCTTATATAATGTCTCTCTCCCATACCTTTCTCCATGGAAACACGTGGGGAATATATTTGCTGTATTGGTTTGTGAGTTGGACTTTGAAAGACCAGGGTTCAAATCCCGTCTTAGCCATGGAAACCCACTGAGTGGCCTTGCAAGTCGCACTATCTCCTCAGAGAAAGGTAATGGCAAGCCTCCTCTGAATAAATCTGGCCAAGAAAACCCATTGATAGGGTCAATGTAAATCAGAATTGACTTGAAGGCACAAAAAAACACCGCCCCCCAAAAAAACCCCACAACCTTTTTGTACACAATTTCGTTTGTTTAAAGAAAATTCCAAAGGTGTTCAGTGTTCCAGCTTGCTTGTTGTTTGGGGAAGTGCATATTTGTTCAACTCTTTATCAAAATGCAAATAGAACAAAACTGCTGATCCTTGTTATGATTGTTTTGAGACTGCAGTGATAGTTCAGTTTCCAAATAGATCTCAGTGGCAGCAATATGATAAAGGTGTAGCAATGAGTATATAGGAATATTATGAGCCAGAACAGAAGTCCTAGAAAAGAGATAAACATTTATTGAACACTTGTGAAGAAAGCTTGCTATATACCCCATATAGCTTAGGTTCAGGTTATCTGACAGACTATGCCTCCATGTATCCTCCTGTCCAGGCCCTGAAATCCCAAGAAAGGCCCTTTGCACAGCCCCATCACTACACAGCTGATGAGGACAAAATATAGGGCCTTCTCTCTGGCTGAATTAGGCTTCCTAGGGAGGCTGCTTGGACTATTGGCAGGCAAATACTTTCTCTTTTAAATTCTAACAGGCTCTCGAGAGCTGAAGTTTTTCTTTTTCTTTTTCTCTTTCTTTCTTTTTAACCAAAGCACTTTTTGGAGAGTGCTGTTCTGTTTTCATTATTTTAACTGTATTGTTCTTTTAAAGCTGCTTTTAACATTTTATCTATGGGTTCTACGCTATATGTTGGTAGTTTAATTCCATTTTAGTGTTGACCTCTAAAAAAAATAAATAACAGTCTTGTCTTTTACTTTCTAAGCCACCTTAAGTAGGGGAAAAAGCAGGATAAAAATACACACTGAAATCCTGTAGAAGAAGACATACATGCATTCCATAGCTATACCTCTACAGTTATGTCTCCCGATGCAACCCCACAAACACGCCTTGTAAGCAGTGCAAGCCATTTCTGTGTTGTCAGGGAGCAAAGGAATTCGCACGGCCATATCCTGTTGTTTTGCTATAGCTACAAGTGCTGCAAGAGGCATCCATATGGATATCCAGGGGTCCTCAAGAGGTCCCTGCAGATGATGTCCTTGTACTGCATGCAGCTACAGGAAAACATCTAGACACTTTCCAGCTGATTCCCCCACTCTATAACAAAATGGCAATGGCTGTGTTGGGCAGGGGCTGTGCTTGCTTCCAAGGTGGGTTTTAGGGCAGATTTTGCATGGCTGGAATAGAATTCTGACCCAGATAAAAAAGTAAGCTTTACTCACACCATCATAATTCACTAACAGGATGCCAACTGATCGATGCTGATGATGATACAATTTGATTCTAAAAATCTAAAGGGGAATTTGCCTATGGCTTAAACACACCACTTTTAGTTAAATAGGTATGGCATCTTTGTCTCTAGATACTACTTGGGCAAACAATACAAACAATCAAGTCCTGGAAGAGTCATTGAATAATTTTCTTTTTCAGCGGTGTCTACTTTTCCTGTACAAACATTCTGAGTGCAAACCTTTGGAGTTTGTGGTTGACAGATGGAATTGTCTCCCACAGTATTAAACTGAGAGCCTAAAGCAGGTATTTGAGCCTAGCATAGTAGCAGTGGCAGCTTATTGTGGCATCATTGTGTATTATGATGTTTTGGGGAAGAGCAAGATGGATTATTCACATTACTACTGCAGCTCCCTATAGCATAACTTGCATCAATTCTTATTTTGGAAAAAAAAAATTGTCAGGGGAATTTTTTTTTCATTTGCAGCTTGTTCTAACAGTATAACAAAAAGTGACTAAGACCATGGCCCTTTTCACATGTCCGGGGGGAAACGGGCGAAAACGCCCAAAAACGGAGCTTACCTCCAGCCGGGTAAGTCCGTCGCCGCGTGGAGCAGCGCGAGCTCGCTGCTCCACACTCCTCCGGCGTCGCAGATGGCAGCTTCCAGTTGGTGGAGGCTCTCCACCAACGGGAGAAGCTCGCCAGCCGGAAGCCCGCCCCGGCAGATCTGCAGGCACGCACTTGCGCGCGCCTGCAGATCCACTTTCGAGCCGGGCGACGGAGCGGCACGGGGCTGCGCGCTCCGTGCTTTTTAAAAACCTCTAAAAAGAGGTTTTTAAAAAACACGCAGCCCGGCTAGTTCCGGCCGCTCCTGAGTGGATTCTGGTGTGGAACTACTAAAAGTAGTCCACGCCAGTCTACTCTACGGTGTAGATGACCTCCGTTAGAGGTTGCTCTACACCGTTCCCCCCCCACATGTGAAAAGGGCCCATGTCTGCTGAATTACAAACAGTATTGATAGTGCCTTTAAAAGTAGGAGATGAAAAATCAAAGGCATGTTTATATAATATCTGTGAATTTTCTAGACATCAAGAACTGTGAATTGTGGATGAAACATCAGCAACAACAACATAAGCATCTATTATTATCAGAAGACTGTCCTCATCCCATCAGTTCCTTCCTTTGTTCATGAGGAATATAAGGAGGTCCAACACCATCTACTATATAAAAGTCAAAGTTTGTATGTTTGTTTGTCTCTGTCAGGCGAATACCTCATATGATTGGCTGTGTGAGGCAAAGACCTCATATGATTGGCTGTCTGAGAAGATTCTGTGGAATCCTGGGGCTGGCAGTCTAGAGAGGAGCCTTTAGAATTCTCAGCCAGAGAGTTCTTGGGCCTGTCTTGCATAGGCCAGTTGCTATGGAGATGCGGCCTAGCAGCAAAGAGGAGAACAATATATTTTCCTCAGAAACCCAACCTCTATATGTTAATAACTCTGAATACAGATTGGATTGGGGAATATGGGGAAAAGTTACAGGTACTGGACAAGACACTTTGGGGAATTAGAGACACAGGATCTCAAATCTGTGTATTTCAACTGCATTTAATTACTGCAGAGAATTTTATACCTCAAGAAAAAGTACTGCTGAAGAGCCTGGGAGGTCCAGCTGTTTAGACTTCATATGAGAAAATAAAATCCCAGGCAATGCCTGGTATATACACTAGTAGGAGATAAAAGGTGAGAAAGCTGTAGTGCAACATAGGGCTATTCTGACGTAAATGGGGTAGTGGATCTACTCCAGGCTGTGGTTTAAACTTTAAAGGGGCTATCCAAAGTACTGAACCTATTTTGAAAATATGGTTCACTACCTTGGATTGCTCCTTTAAAGTTCAGACAAAAACCCAAAGTAGACTCAGTGAACAAGTGATATCAGAGCCACCCACAGTTATTGGGGTAATGTGTAAAGTTGGTGCATGCTGATCTTAAGATATGTAAGTCATCTTTTCCTACTGTAATATCTGTATTCATGTTACCAGCTAGATGTATAGCCAAAGTCATCTTGTACTTTCTGATGCTGTTCTACAACAAAGCTTAGAAGATTCTCACTATCTGAGCTGATTAAAAGAGATTGAAACAGCTTAAAGGAAGCTAAAAACAAATGTGATGGTATTTGAAAAGGTGAGATGACAATAAAGAGACCAAGGGAAATCTTACGTAATGCACTCTGAAAAAGTATGCCTTGAAACATTTTTTTTACATTATAGCACCATAGCATCCCATGAGCAAAAGAACTAGTGAGTTTACAATTGTATTTTAAAAGTAAATCTTTCCCTTTTTCTCAGAAATAACTAAAATAGTAACTTGTAGGTGCTTTAAAAAAAAGTCTAAACACTTGAAGTACAAACACATACTCTTTTCCCATCCACTTCATCATTGCCTCAGGTCCTGAACAGATGATGATACACAGTTTCCCAGCTGGTCATTGATTTGTTTTTTTTTTAAATTACTGGATTGTATGCTATGAATAGAAGGCACGTCTTAGCATTATCAATCCTCAGTCTTCATATTTTCATGCCACTTAAAGATCTGGGTACACTAAAACTTGATGAACTGGATCATCCCATCTAGATATGTCAGGGCTCCTTTTTTATGGATTGATCTATAACTTTTCACTGGGCCATACCCATCTATGAAGCTGATTTTGGTGAAAGTCATAGCGCAAAAAAACCCAAAAACAAACAAACCCAAACTTCCAGACAATGGAAAAATCTATCAAAGCAAATATTCTAGTGTTGATTCAAATTAAATTGTCTCAGTTGATACAAGATGAAGCAGAACATTTCTTTTGAGAAGTTGAGAGTCTAAAGTGAGTGACAGTGAATGCAATTAAGCTTTTCAAAATGAGAACAACTATTTCAGTCTTCTCTTGGCATTCAAGTTTCTGAAGTAAGCCAATCAATGCTGCCTCAGTATGTTTCTTATCAAATGGAGACTATAGTTTTCTGCATTCCAGGATGACTGACACACCAGAGAATCAGCTTGGCAGCAGGAGCTGTCCATGCACAGAGTTTATAGAAAACTACTGCTGCAAGCTTAGAAGCACAATTCTCTCTTCAACAGACTGAGGTAGGTGATGGGCAATGATGGTGATTTATAATGGAGGAGTGATGATGGGGAATGGGGCAAAACATAGAGCGTCTAGAAATTTTACCCGCTAAGTAATCTGTTTACTTAATAATTTTACTTAATAATTTACTTTAATAGTTTTAGTGCAGAGGACATTTCCACATATTTTCAATAGAGAACTGAAGTGTAGAGCAGCCCCCATTACTGAAAGAGCATCTTCTATAATCATTTTAGTGTAGAGGACATTTCTGCACATGTTCAATAGGAGCCTCCATTACTGAAAGAGCATCTTCTATAATAACAAAGGAAAGGGACTGTGAGTCTGTATGCCAGTTTCTACAATAGCTACAAAGCTGCGAAACCTGATGAATGGATAGAATCCAAACATAGAATGGATGCTTAGGCATATGTCCCTTAGTTTTATTTTATTTTTAGAATCGATTAACTGATTTTGCTAAATTAAAAATATATCTGTAGTTTGAAATACCATCTTTAGTCATGAGATGGCAGACATCTCTGACTTTTTTAAAGCCAAAGCAGACTTGTGATATATGTGTTTTTTTCCCAGAGGGCCAGTAGGTAACTCTATGTGATAATTCTCCCCGAAGATCTCCCCAGACAAAACACTCACACACAAGCACAGACTGCATAGTTCCCTGAAAAGAAGGCAGAGCAAAAGCTGATGAACAACTGGAAAGAATGTGGAAGACATGACTAGAAAGAAATAAAACAGGAGAGACATAAAGAAAAAAAAAAGGAGAAAGAAAGAGAAAGAAGACTGCTTTCACCTAGAGGCAAAGCTGTAGGCAGTACTGGATAGTTCTTCCTTCTGATGGCCTGTAGACAGATGTTTATGATGCTATTTTTTTTTCTTGGTAGGGCCCTGAGCAATTCAAAGTTTTAAGAGATAGAGGGACAGAAAGAAAAAAAAGAGAGAGAGAGATTGAGAGAGAGAAAGAAGATAGACTCATAGAATCATAGAACAGACCACAGGGGCCATTCATTCCAACCCCCTGCTATGCAGGAATACACATCAAAGCACTCCCAACAGATGGCACTCCAGCCTCTGCTTAAAAACCTCCAAAGAAGGAGACTCCACCACAATCTGAGGCAGCATATTCCACTGCTGGACAGCTCTGACCATCAGGAAATTCTTCCTGGCATTTAAGTGTAATCTCCTTTCCTGCAGCTTGAATCCTTTGCTCTTTGTCCTAGTCTCTGGAGCAGTGGAAAACAAGCCTGCTTCCTTTTCTACATGACATCCTTTCAAATATTTAAACATGGCTATCATGTCCTCTCTTAACCTTCTCTTCTGCAGACTAAACATACTCAGGTCCCTAAGCTGCTCCTCATAGGGCACGGCTTCCAGACCCTTCACCATTTTCATCACCTCCTCTGGATACACTCTAGCTTGTCGATATCCTTCTTGAATTGAGGTACCCAGAACTGTATTCTAAATGAGATCTAACCAATGCAGAATAGAGTGGTACCATTATCTCCCTCGATCTAGACACTATACTCCTATTGGTGCAAACAAGAATTGTGTTGGCTTTCTTGGCTGCAGCATCACACTGCTGACTCATATTCAGCTTGTGATCTACCAAGACTCCTAGATCCCTTTCATACTTACTGTCATCCAGCTATGTGTCCCCCATCCTATATTTGTGTATTCCATTTTTATTGCCCAAGTGCAAGACCTTACATTTCTCTCTGTTGAAATTCATTTTGTTAGCTTTGGTCCAGCTCTCCAATCCATCAAGGTCATTCTGAATTTTGATCCTGCCCTCTGGCGTATTAGCAACCCCTACCAATTTGGTGTCATCTGCAACTTTTATCAGCATCCCCTCTACTCCTTCATCCAAGTCATTGATGAAGATGTTGAATAGCACTGGGCCCAGGACAGAACCCTGTGGCACCCCATTAGTCACTTCTCTCTAGGACAAAAAGCAGCCATTCGTGAGCACCCTTTAGGTTTGGTTGGTTCGCTCATGTTGGAAAGCATGAGCTGAGGGAAAGGGTGAAATAGTATTGCTCTTGACATAAAGAAAGACTGTCCAGAAAGAAAGAGAAATAAGGGGAGAACTGCAAACTCAGAGGAAAAGAGAAAGAGTGATGGGATGGGTGTGGGACACTAATGAGGTTGCCATATCCCTGGTTTGACTGTTTTTTTCCCTGGATTGTAGGCATGCCCTTTTGGTCTATCAACTAGCTCAACTTCCAAACTTATTTTTTTCCCTTAAAGTTTACCTCTAGTCCCTGTAGGAGCCAAGATAATGTGGAGGCATTCTTTTGTGAGTTTTCTCTGTGAGAAACATATATGCCTCTGCCTTTCAGGCACAAGAGAAGGAAGAGTAAGTCATCTAGGTGAGCAAGCACAAGGAGCAAAGGAAAGGATTGCAAGGACATGAGGTGAGGCATGGGAGGGAATAGGACAGAAGGTGAATGAGCTGAGCAATCTATGCATGTAGGTAATGTGTTTACTGTTTTCTCCATCAGACTCTTCCTCTTATCTCCACTAAGTTAGATGGCTGTCTGTGCTGAACTAGCTGGTAAGTTAGTACTTCGTACACAGACGCCTGCCTTTTTACTGTACACATACAGTTATTTTCTTAATTTTCAGCCTTCGGCAGGTTAAAATATTCACCAAATTAGTACTTAGGCTGTAACAACTTCCTACTTTTGCTAGTTTTAAGAATCTGAAGCATTTATACAGTATTAAACATTGTACCACAACTAGTCCTTTTCTGGAGAAACCTGTGGTTCTTCCTTCGTCAGATACACGTGCAGTCTAGACTTCTGATGTCACTGGGCCACTTTCTGCTTCTTTCTTCCTTGAATGCTGTTACCCAAATGTGCTTTGAAGATCTGGGCAGGCCATGGGGTGCACTACATCACACATTCATGGCATGTTGCCTTTTAGTGATGGTGACGATAGGAACTTCAAGTTTTCAAGAGTATATAATTAACCCAGTTTGTATAGCCACACTGCTATCAGCAGTTGGAGGTGGTTCTGCCTCCCCTAGATGTCTCCTCCCATAATAATTCAATTGTTAGAAAGATGTAATTTAATTCTGCTGACACCTATAAGCCAAGTTTCGATAACTTCACATGCTGCCCCGTATCCCACATCCTTGTTAACAGTAAAGCACAACATAAATGGTTATCAACATAGTATAACACTTGTGCTCTAGAGTCCTCCTATCATGATAGGCAATTATAAGTATTTCTGCTGGAAGTAAGAGAGAGAGAGAGAGAGGCATTGTGAGGGCATGATGTGAGGGGAGGGAGGGAGTAGGAGGGAAATGGAAAGTGAGTGGTATGATCGGCAGAGTGCAAGAAGCAAGAGGGGGGTGTATTGTGAGGGTGTGCGGTGAGGCAAGGGAAAATAAGTGAGTAGTGCAATTGGAGAAGTGGAAGAAGCAAGGAAGAGAGCAGACTGTTAGGAGGTGGGGCGAGGGAAGGTATGGAGAGTGAACAGAGCACAAGATGCAAGGGAACTTAGAGGCAGGTATGCTGAGAAGCAGTGGTAGTCAATGTCACTTGGTAAAATCCTTGACCAGGCAGAGTTTTGCACTTGCATTTCTTGGATCCAGATCCAGTACTTTAAACATTATTCTGCACTGGTTTGGTAAGATCAGTTGTAGCAGTAAAAATGCTATGAAGGTTGAAACGTAGTGGTATAAAAATGTAAGAATGAATGTGCTGGATTTACATAATTAGAACACAAATTTAATTATTTGCATGATTGTAATAGTTTGCCTAATATGCAAATTGGCTACCCAGATTTGAGGAACTGGAATATAGTAACCCTAGAGACCAAGGAGTTTCCAGTCCCTATGGAGCCAAGTATCATTTTGGCAGTAAAAACAAAAACAAACAAACAAACAAAAAACCCGCAAAAAAAAAAAAGCTGACTCTGTCCTCAGTGCAGGGTGGAGTTAGTAGCTAAGTAAGAAGTTGTACCTTCCTAATTAATTTTTGCATGGCCCTGGGGCCCTTACAAAGAGGTTAGCAATTTCTCTCACTGACTTTTTAAAAGTTAATTGTTGAAAATCTGAACTCTTGTAGGTTTGTTATGTTCTTTTTATGCTTTTTTTTTTTTAAAAAAAGACCATTCTGAAGAGATAGTAAGAGATGCAAGGGTCCAACCTGCCTTCATAAAGCATCAAGATGAAGTATTAGAGAAAGTTGCAGCGGAAAGTCATGGCCTTTAAAGTAATGAATTATTCACGGACAAATAAAAAAGGTTCCTTACATGTGCTGTGATCTATGTCCTTTTCTTGTTATGTGATGGCCAGTTCTGTGGAGTCGAGTGGCACACGAACAGCAAGAACTCTCGCATCTCATTCTTGTCATGCCGTACCAACGCAATGACATGATAGGCCAAAAGGTTATCAACAAGTACGTGTAACATTAATCATTTAATGCTGCAGAGATGTCCTAGATATCTTAGAGGTTTTGGAAATCTGACTCATTCCCTGAAAGCTGACTATTATCATTCCATTTCTATTTGGTTCTTTTGTTTATTTGTAAGTCAATAGCTAGTAGCTTGTCTGTGAAAAACTGTGAAACCTGAGAATTATTTTTCATTGAATTATACCTGCATGAAATTGGCATATAATTACAGTATGAGAAATCATCCCTGCTGGACTTCAGGTCAGTTACGTTTTTTGTTTAGCTGTGAACAGGTGCTTTCCTGTTCTGGAGTTTGATGAAATCTCTACCTGAGGGTCTGCAATGCATATATACTGCAAAATGCCCCTAATCTACTCTGTTTATCAGGCAAGCCTTGCCAGGGCAGAATGATCCTGAGGGCTGAGAACACATGAAAGCAGAGATGGGACATTTAGAGAGCAACATTCTCTGAATATGAAATGCCCACCATCAACCAGTACCCAGAAGCTGTTTCTGAAGAAAAGTCAGTGAGAAAGTGCTCACATATTCTATTGTTTCTTATCTTCAGGTCTCAGAAAAGCTTTACAGGTTCAGTGACTGGTAGGAAAATGATAAGGATTTTTGAGGTCTAAATCACACTTTTATAGTGCCATGAATATATCTTACATTGTAAAAAAAAAAAGTATCTTGCTGAATGTAATCTCATTTTCTGATCAAGATGTGCTCCCACCTGTGCAACTCATAAAATATGAAAAATAACAAAGAAAAGGCTTCTTTTACTGTCTTAACAGTAAAAAGATCAAGGAAGGTGTAAATGTGGTGCTTCAGGAAGGTGCTGGATTGTTAACACCTGATGAAGCTGGTTCAGTCTGCTGTCTCAGTGGGAGCTGTGTTAAGTATTGGACAAGTAGAACAAATAGCATAAAGAAGAAATATGAAGCCTAGACTTGATGAAGAAATGCTTAGAGAACACTTTAGATACTTTAAATTAGGAATGTGAACTTTTGCAAATTTTGATCCTGTTGCCCCAAAATGTGGCTAACTCAGGGGTCCACCCATGGTGCCAGTACCTCCATGCAAAGGTGGGGCATTATTAGCTCAATAAGAGAGGGGTAACCTAACTAGATCTTTGACACCAGTTTTTATGGAGTCTTCTGTAAGAAAGAACCAGCCAGAGATTCAAAAGTTAAACTAAAATGTATTTTATTGAGGGAAATTTCAGTCACTCACACAGAAGATTCAAACAGTCACACACTCACACAAGGCTAACTGAAGGAAAAGGGAGGAAAAGTTGATAGAGAGATTTCAGGGAGTGGGTGATATTTCCTGATCCAGAAGAGCAGTGAAGAAGAAGCAATGTGGCTTATACTTGCATCTAAGGACAGTATAGTCAGAAATCAGAGTGGCATTCAGCAATCAATGTACTGTGAACTAGCTGATCAAAATTGGGGTTTTTATACACAATTTCTACCTGGAGGGCATGGATGGAAATGGCTCTCTGGCCAAGTAAACAATGGAGTTCACAGAGTGGACAATGTGGTGTGGAATGAGCTGATGGTTTTAGCAGTAGGTGACAAAAAGGGCTAATGGTTGTTTGATAGCTCAGTGTTTGTGGATGGGTTTGAGGATAATGGAATAGATTGCAGGGAAAAGGGAAGAGGGCTTGAGACAATCAGTGTTTTGGTGGAAATCTTCCATTGTTTAAGAAAGCAAAGTCATTAAGGCTAGCAGTAGCCTATTATCGCTAGAGTTTCCTGGTGATTTCTTATGACCTCACCACACCTAGGAGATATTTTTATGGACTAATTTCACAACACACATGTTCAGCCAGCTTTCCTCTTGGCCAACCTGGCTATACAGCCATAGCAGGGTACGTTTTATATCAAAGCCAATTAATGTATTTTGCCAATTAAATCATATTTCACCAATTAAACCATATCAAGCCATGGGGGGTGTGCAGCCTGGTAACAGCACGAAAGAAGGGATAAATCTACCATTTTTCTCCTCACTGAAAAAAAAATTGGAGAAAACTGCACAGTTTTTCAAAGACTATTCACAGTTCAGAACTTATTCTGTGTGAACATTTGCATGTGGTTTTGCATAGGAAACAGCATTTCCTGTACAGAAAACAAGTTTACTGAACAGAAAGCAGCATTTTTAATGCAGAAAATGTAGTTTTCCATTTAAAACAAAAGAGCATTTTTCATGCAGAATAAGCCCCAAATTGCAAAGAATCTCACCAGTCTACAATTCTGCTGGTCAGCATCTCCCAATTCTCAAGAAACACATTTTTCAACTACTTTAAAAATGTTTTTGAATCTTCTTTCTGCCCTTACTTTAAGTAGGTTCAAATATTCAAAGCAGCTAAATCATATCTCCAGGTGCTGAAGGAAGTAGCAGGTGATATTTCAAAACTGTTGTCTGTGAATTTCTTTGTGAATTGTAGCACAGTTCAGCAAATGTAGTCCACATCTTTAAGAAGCAGAAAGAAGCTTGTGAACACATGCAACCTGCACTTTTTGTATCTTTCAAACATTTAAATAGATTTTTAAAAACTTTTTGGGCTCCCCTAGACTACACATTTGTGCTGATGTCTCTCCTACCTTTCCACGTGGCTTCTCGTCTTTTCTTGCTGCTTTCCTGTCCACAATATCTTTTTGTTGTTGCTGTTGCACAAGTTAAAAGGGCAGCAGTAGTCGCTGGGGAGGAGGGTCAGATGGGGGAGAAATAAACTGATTCCTTCTTCTCTTACTGTCTTTGTTCCAGCCTTTGCTCCTTCTTTCTCTTTCCCCATTCCTCTTAATGTTTTTAATTTTTTAAAAAGCCCCAAAAGCCTTAGGGCTGTGCTGAGAAAGATCACCCCTCTCCACAGACATAAGTTGGCTTGAGAACTCAAGTGAAGTAAAGCTTCCAATGAATCCTAGTCTTTCTCCCTTTCTCCATCTTGCACCTTGAACTCCTATTCAAGTTCACTTGTGTGTCTGTTGGAAGAGAGTAAAAGTGTTGGTCTCCATACAAGAGTCCATTAATTTCTTGCCAAGAACTGTACAGAGAATATTAAAGAAGTATGAAATGATGCAAAGGGAAGAGGAGAAAGCCATTGGAAGCATCCTGTGCTACAGTCAGTAAGTGACCTGAGAGCCATGTGATTGTAAACCAAAGAGCTGCAGAGTAGTCAAACCAGTCCAAGTCAGTCACAGGTAATCCAGGAAGATGAAGGGA
This sequence comes from Cyclura pinguis, assembly GCA_030412105.1. Lineage (NCBI taxonomy): Eukaryota > Metazoa > Chordata > Lepidosauria > Squamata > Iguanidae > Cyclura > Cyclura pinguis. The sequence continues at coordinate 70,220,027 of CM059601.1, read as the reverse complement.
AGAACAAGGAGCAAGGTCTTCAGCCAGTCCCAGAGTTGTTACGCTAGGCCAGTAATCCAGCTAAACAAAGCCAACAAGGTATAAGAAACAGAATTGCCAATTGTAGCCAGTCCAAAGCTCATGCAAAAACGAGTGCCAAGAGCACCACCAGTCACCAAGATACAATAGCTGCAAGCAATAGGATTCCAGAGGGCTGCTGTGAGGTTTATAGGTAGTCATGTCTGGCTGCCAGGTGCTTAATGAGTCATTGTTTCCTATTCAACAGATACTGGGATCTACAAAGCCTCTACTTATCTCTTCTGTGGACTATAATGTGGTTTGCAAATTTGTCACGTGGACTGTTTTTTAAAAAGAGCAAGAAGTACAGCCACTTACACTGTTACATCTCGCCAAATTTACCCAAACTGGAAGATCCTCTTAAGAAAAACGCTTTGCCTTTAACCTTGTTGTTGTTGTTGTTGTTGTTGTTGTTGTGTGCCTTCAACTCATTTCCAACTTATGGCAACCCTTAGGAAAATATGTAACAGAGTTTCCTTGGTAAGATTTGTTCAGAGAGGGTTTCCCTTTGCCTTTCTCTGAGGCTGAGAGAATGTGGCTTGTCCAAAGTCACTCACTGGGTTTCCATGTGTGAGCAGAGATACAAACCCTGTTCTCCAGAGTCAAAGTCCATATTCAGAGTTCTATCCCACATTGGCTCTCACCTATATCTTTCAACATTTCACAGATGAATGGGAACACTTGTGGCCAAGCAACTATTACAGCTGCTAGTCAGGATGGCAAAAGTTATTCATAAAGAAGAACAATCAAGCTAGGAGAGGTTGCAGCAGGTTGCTTTTGCTTGAACTTAGTGGGACCTCTTGTCTGCCCCCTTCTCACCTTGAGCTAACCATATGTAAACTACTTTTGCACTCCGAATTCAGTTTGTGGCAATTGAAGTAGGCAGAGGTGAAATGGGGAGAATGACAGCAGGAGAGAGAAACTGGGACATTTTATAAGCAAAAGAGAAAGTGGGATGACAGAGGATTAATTGGGACCGTCCCTGCCAAATTGAGACATTTGGAGGGTATGTTAACCCCTAAGTGGCTATCATAACTAAAAAATGTTTCTTTTATGAGAAAGTACCCAACCAGTTTGCTGAGAGATACTGTTTTTTGTACTAGAACATTTTATCTTTAAAAGAACAGAAACAAGGTTCAGAACCGTCAAAGCAAAATTGCTCGTGAATTTGGAAGAGAAGAATAATTGAAAAACTGTTGACTTGTTTTCTAACTTTGTTCTCTTCAAATCCAAGCTATTCTTAAAAGATAATTTTGTGAGTCACTCCTGCTTTCTTTGGTGATGTATTTGAACACCAGCGGGGATCTAATTTTTGAATTAGCATTGGAATAGCATGGGGGGCTGGTTGTTTTGTTGAAAGAAAGCCATGAAGAGTTGGGTCTCTTAAATGATCAGGCATGGCAATATCCTGAACATCCAAAGGAAAAATATGTCCTTAAAAATGTTGTTCAATCTTAGCAGCCTGCTTCCCTTTCCTTGGGTGCTTCTGCATTCAGGTGAGAAAAACGACAGAAAATCCTAACAACTGATACAAAAAGTAGCTGAATTCCTGTGAGGTTTTCTGTGAATGGGAAAATAAATGATTGTTTATATTGTCAAAGTGGAACAGACACATATTAGTTATTTAATGGTCTGAACAATTTGTATTCTTTGAAATCATTAAATTAAATTTTCACCACAGAGATTTTTTTAAAAAAACATTTTATATAAATTGCCTTGATTTCTTCACAGGAGACATTCAGCAAGACGCAATAGGATCTGCCCCTATTAAGCTGATATATTTAGCATTCTTATTAGCTGTTCTTCATCCCACTGTCTCAGAGCTGCTTGCAACTCAGAATGATAAACAATGAAAAGCCTACCAAAAATTAAAACACAAGAAGTTACAATAATTGCTTTTAATGGGGCTGCCAGCTCTGTTCCAGCCATATACACTCAAGAAATGTGATGGCACTTGGATTGCACTGGCTAGTCTATGCCATGGATTAAAGCTGAGAATAGGACTTCCGTGCCTACTACACACAAGAGCATTGGCAGAGGACATACGTGAGCTAAATCCTGGTTTAAACAACTGGATTCTCTGTCTTCTTGTTATGTCTGTGGTCTACTGCACCCTTAAATTCTGCTCCAGAGGCTAGGCATATCTCCAGAGTGGCTTCAAGGGTGGCAATGTAGTATATGAAAGTTGTTAAAATTGTGTGCCATTATGTTGGTTGGAACCATGTGAAGCTGAGTGCTCTTTCTTCAGAAATCATCTTTTCTCAGAATTGTTACCACTTTTTTCTCTGTGAGAGAAGCTCAGCGTTCTTATGACCTCAGTGGTCATAAGACCTTTGTTTTTCACTTTATCTGTGTCCTGGGAAAAGTACTGACTGTTGAATTTCTTCCTGACATGCAGTTATGAATACAAAACCTTTAATTGGAAAAAAAAACATGGAGCAACTCTTAGTGGAAATGATTACAGGGAGTCATTTATTCAGTCTATTGAATGATATAAGAAAGACAGCTGCAAAAAGGAACAAAAAGAAAGAAAGAAAAAGAACAGCAGCTGTAAAAGTAATTCAAAGGAACTGCAAAGTTAGTTTCTCTGATGATATATTTTTAATCCATGGCTTTTTCTTTTTTCGTTTTTAATTCCCAGATCTTTTACTTGAAGACCTATGAGGCATTGTAACAGAAAAGGCTAGTTAAAGCATGCCACAATCTGAAAAGGTTGGAAAGTGTTATCTGTAATAATAACATGGCATTGAGATATTGCTTTTGCTGAGATCTGAGATGATGATAGTAACAGCAGAGATTATGGTCACGATGAGTTGGTGACACTCATTCTGTCTCTGAAATAAGCTATGACCAATTGGAAATGGGTGTTACTGCTAAGTGAAATGTTCGGCTCTTCCATAAGGTGATCTGAGAAAAGGCAGCCAATGAAAATCACATTTTCAGGAGGTATGGCAGCAGTATGTTCCCCCCTTCTAGGAACATTTATTTCGGACTGTGCAATCTTTTAGTAATATCATTATCTCACCTTCATGTGCCAGATTTCCAGAAAATGTCAGGCACATCTATTGAGTCACATATATCGGGATGGAAATTATGTACCTCTCTGGATGCTTTTGGTCTGTATGTCCCCAAAGAAAAAAAGAGACACATCTCAGGATGCTCAAAATTCAGTGTTGCAATTACAGATGCTTAACCTCAAGTCACAGCTCCACAACTGATCTGTATTCATGAATACCATGTAGCCATGAATATGGCACTATTGCAACAAGTGAATGCCCGCCCTAAGCTACATTACCAGGCAGCTGCCAGGACAGGTAAAAGAGATCCATTTAGCTGGCAATCAGGGCATATGAGGGTGACGTTCCCCCTCTTATCAGCCAGCAAGGCTATGACAATGACTTGTGACAGAGGTCCTCATTCTGATGTTGCAGCCTTGCTGGCTGGCAGGAGAGAATGGAAACCTCTTCTTCCTATGATCTGCTGGATGCATCTCCTTCATCCAATCTGGTGGCTGCCTGGTAAAGCTGGTGTGCTGTGGGGGGGGGGGGGGTTAAGCCAGGAGATGCTATTTATTTGCCAGGAGGTGCTATTTATTTACACATTGTTACATGTAGGCAAAGTAGAATTCTGGCCCTGGTCTTTATTCGGCAGGGGAAATCTAACATGTTTTAGAGTGATGCTTTTCAGACTTTATTCAGGGGGCTATATAAAAATTACAAAAGGACAGCACATAAATACATAATATATAAATATACATGTAAGTAAATATAAATACATAAATATACATAAATACATGACATCCTTCAGGTCAGGGCCTGCTTCAAACTTTTGGTCCTGGTACTTAAAGCTTTGCGTTTTAACCTCCCTCAGTACCTTGCAGCTCAGCTTGTGTGGTACGTTCCATCCAGGAATTTGAGATCTGCAGGCAAAGGATTATTGTCTGTTCCCCAACGTGTATGGCTCTGTTAAGGCTGTGAGCCTTTCAAGTTCTGGCTCCGCATTTGTGGAACAGTCTTCCTTTGGACCTCCAGCTGGAGGAAGATCTCATCGGTTTTCATAAGCGGTTGGAGACCTTCTTCTTTGACTTTCCACCTTAAGTCACTGAGATGTGTTTAAGGTGCTGAGGTGGGTAGCAACTGATAGATGTTGAGGATTTCATGCCATGTATTCTTGTGAGTTTTTTTATTTTACTGTCTTTGTCCCTGATTGTATATGTCATTGTTCTACCCTTTAGTGTAAAGGGTATTATAAATAAACATGTATTATTAAAAGCATTAAGACATTTGTACATTGCCAAGCAGGACCAGACCTGGTTAGTACTTGAATGGTGACTTCCAAGGAATATCAGATGCTGTAGGCTATGTTTCAGAGAAACGTACCAGCAAACCACATCTGAGCATTCCCTGCCTAAGAAAGCCCTATGATATTCTTGGAGTTGCCATATTTTGGGAGGAGACTTAAAAGGAAGCACATACACACATGCATGTACAGTGTTTATAGTCTATACATCCCCTCTTCAAATACCCACTGCAAAAATGTCTGAGCCAGGAAATTGAAAATTACTTGCTGGAAGAACAATAACATGCATCTAAAGGCTGACAGTTTTATATCTTAGGGTAGTGTTGTCCTTATTTATGCATTATGTTTCTATCCCACCTTTCCACAAAAATCACTGCCTAATGTAACTAACAAACATCATTAAAGGGAATTTAAACTAACAGAACCTTCAAAATCATTATAATAATCAAAATGGCTTAAAAAAAAATCAAATGGGAAAGCTCTACCTTCACACTTCTTTTAAAGACAAGGACAGAAAGTAATTGCAGCCCCCAGGGAGCTCCACAATCCAGAAGCACTGCAGGAACACAATTAAGCTTTAACACACTGCTAAAGCTTTACCATAATTGTGACTGACTGTACATTTTGCATTTCATTTCCCTCTCAACTCTCAATTTACAACATCCGCCCATCATTATACCTGCAACTTAGAGAAACACTTCTTGTGTTTGAAAACTGAAATTTAGTCCATAAAAGTTCATGCCATCAGGATGTATTAGCCTTTAAGTTGCAACAATATTCTTTAGCAGAAATCCTAAGCTTTTTTTTTTGGTGGGGGGGGTGAGAAGGTAATAGATGTTGCTGGTCTTCCTCCCCACAGACAGAGAATATCTGCCTTTGCATAGGGAGGGGGGCAATGAGGGCAGTTTGCCCCACGTGGCAACGTTTTTGGGATGTCTTGGCTTGCAGCCACACCCCTGCACACCCCAGCCACACCTCCAGCACCACGGCCATGCCCCCATGCCATAGCCCCAGCCCCTCTGGCCGCCCTCCATGCACTCCAAGCTCCGCTGCTGTGGCCGGGTGCAGGAAATGCTGGTTTCACTGCTCAGATTTTCTCTCCCTATAGGATTCCTTTATGAATTTTTATGAGTAATAATTATTGCCTTATGTTTCCCAATCTATATCATGTTTTCAGCCATTATAGAGATCACATGGTAGGAAGTTCAGGTTTGCTGTACTTGAGAGGGAACTATACACATCTACCTGAAGAATGGGGGTGATACACTGGGAGAGGCCTGGGGAGTGCACTTTCTCAACTATGCACTCCCCCCATGGAATGCCCTCCCCGTGGAGGTCCAATGCTAAGACTGGTTTCTTTCTGGCTCTAAGGCCACTTCCGCACTATACTATTATAGTACTATTACTCCACCTTCAACATCCTGTGGAATTCTGGGGTTTGTAGTTTACTGAGGTCAAGGAGCTCTCTGGCTGAGAATTCTAAATGCCCCTCCCTAAACTGCAAACCCCAGGATTCCACAGGATGTTGAAAGTGAAATAATAGCACTGTCACAGGGTAGTGCGGAAATGACTGAAGTCAGGATGTGGCTTTTTGTTAAAGCCTTTGGGATCTAATTTACTTTAAAAACTTTTTAAAAATGTTTAGGCTGTTTTAACTTGTTTGAGTTATGTTTAACGTTTTTAAAATATTGTTTGAATTATTTATAAATTTTAATTTAGAATTGTGTACATTTATATTGTTTCATCCATTTGCCACTCTGATATCTACTGATAAAAAGGTGGGATAAAAATATTTTAATGAGCAAATAGTCAACAAACTGTTACCTATCTTGTCAGGAAACTTCATAAAAGAAGTATGGTGAGTGCACCCATGTGATACTTGTACCTCCAAATGTGCTTTTGTGTCATCAACACGTTCTGTTTTTGATAGGCTTTTGAAAAATCTGAGGGTACAGCTAAGAACATAATGTGTGAATCAGCTCTGTGTTCTGGGCAACAAGATATCTTAAATTTGCATAATAACAATGACTAATATTTTTAAGGACAATCATCCCCTCTGATGTGTGCTGTTTTCATTACATGCATCTTATTTAAACTTTTAGAATTCACAGAAGAGCCAACTCTAGAAATTTCAGTTAAAGACTTACTAGTTTACATTGCCTTGATAAAATTCTATTAAATTTAAGGATGTCAATGCTGGAACTAGCTTGTGATTATAAATTAGGTAATAAAAAAAGATAAACCACAGCCAGATACCATTTTTATAGCTTATTCTTTCAGCATACTCTCTGTTTTGGTGGTCTTGTGGCATCAGCGCTGAAAGGAAGTCAAAAACTGTGTTTACACTGAAGGCACAAGAGAGCCCAAAGGAACCCCTTGCTTTGAGTGCTTCGGGCTGAATTCATAGATTTGTTTTGGTATTTGGGACACATCGGCATCCTCCAACCAGCAGCAGTAACACTGATGAAATGCCTAGCTTATTGGCATTTGTCTTCCACGCTCTCCAGTTTCAGGAGAACAATAGCTACATATAATAGTAAGACAATGCAAGTGTGTTCTTAGTTGTAGTTTGTGTTATTTCGGGGAGGGATTGCAAGAAACTAAGCAATCAATTTTAAAAAGCGCTACAATAAAAATTCCCTTTGAAATTACCAATGACTGCTGGAAAGATTAGGCAGCCCCGACTTTAAGCAGACTGTTGTGAGTTTAATAAGTACCTTTCAGCAGTACATCGGTTACGTACAGTTTCTTCTTGGCAGTCGTCTTAGTGACATATCAGGTAGCTCAGAAAGGTTAGATTCATATCCTTCTTACCATCTTCCCCAAAGAAGGTAGTTTTTTTTTATTGCAGAAGGCTTCTGATAACTGATTCTTCAGGGGAAGATAGACTTGTTGTTGTTGTTGTTTTACTTTGTTTTAACTGGTTTTACTTTTATGATGGTTTATTTGCTTTTTAACTTTTAATTTTTAATTTTGCTTGTTCTAGCTGTTGTATACTACCTTGACTCCCAAACTGAGAAAAAAAGGCAGGATATAAATAAATATAAGAACAATATTGTATTTTCAGTGGGAAAACAATAATTTCAGTCCCACAATACAGTAATACAGGCCATTTGGAATAATAGCACTATAAGAGTCCAGTGCGGAAAGGGTCCCAGTCTGGCTGGCTGGCTGTCTTTCCTTCTTTCCTTCTTTCCTTCCTTCTTTCCTTCCTTCCTTCCTTCCTTCCTTCTTTCTTTCTTTCTTTCTTTCTTTCTTTCTTTCTTTCTTTCTTTCTTTCTTTCTCTCTTTCTCTCTCTCTCTCTCTCTCTCATGAAGCAATCTACATTCCCAGGATAGCTGCTGACAAGGCATAGCATTTTGTAGTTAATAATTAAAAATATTTAGAATCAACTTTCTCCCCATCATGGCCCCTAAAGTGTGGGAATATAATCATACTATAAAAACAGAACAGAAACAATTTTTTTTTCATTTAAAAAGAAAACAGTCTAAAACCAATTTTAAAACAAAGACCAGGTGGAATAACGTAATCCTGTCCACGTACTGAAAACTCATCATGAGAGGAGCCACCCAGACTTTTCTTGAGACAGGTCTCCAAAATGGAGGGGCTACTACAAGGTGTCACAACTGCCCCTGAAATGGCAACAGCACAAGAGAGTTTGAAGAATGGCCCAGAACAGAGGCAGATGATAGACATCTGCCATTCAGTTGGAATTTCACCAGTTGTTCTCACTCAGTGATCAACCTCTATAGAAAATGCAAGATGCAAACTTGAGTCCTGGAAGCAATATCAGTCACTCTCCATGGGAGACATCTTGCCACCTCAGACACTTGACCTTGGTTTCTCTGAAACCTGGAAATGGATACCAAGTATTCTACAACACATCTATCTGTCTGGCTTTTTCTCCAGGCTTCTGACCTCAGTTTTTTGACCTTGGATTGTTAATGACTGGTGCTGTTGTGGCAAATCGCTCTACAAAGTAATTTAGGGCAAAGAGAAGGTTCCTTCTCATGGACTTACTTGACAAACCGACTGATCCTCTCTGTTTGGTGGGACACACCATAGGACCTCTTCTAGAGATTTTAAATAATTGACAGGTTCACATAGGGTTGGGGAGAGGCATTTTGAGACATTCTGAGTCTAAGCTATTTAGGGCGTTCTAGGTCAATACTAGCACCTTGAAATGATCGCAGAAACAAACTAGTGATATATTGTCTCTAAAACACATACCAGACAATAGTCTGCTCACTGCATTTTGTACCAGGTGTAGCATTTGGATACTTTTCAGAGACATCCATACACAAAGCACACCGAAATGGTCTTTCTGTGAGATAATGAAAGCATGGATCAGTCTGGGCATCCTCCCCCTTTCTTAGAAAGAAGTGCAGTAGTGCTGCCAAAAATACTTCTGGCCATAGCAGCCACCTGGAGATCCAGGGGCAGTGCTCATCCAAAAGCACTAGCCTTTTGATGTGGCCCTTCAGAGGGAGTGCAACCTCGTTCAGCACAAGTGATAATCTCAACAGGGTGCAATCCCAGTCATAGGTTGGCATTACTGTTGATCAATACCACCTCAGCTTCTCTCGGAAAGCCTCAGTTTGTTCATTTATATCCAATCCCTCACTTCATAAAATGATTCAGGACTTGTACAGCCTATTTGGCAAAGTGAATTGGGTATTATCAAAGCAGTGGTGAGACCCAGCCCCCAAACTCTTGATGACTACCCCTAGGGGATTCATGTAAATTTTTAAAAAAGGACACAGTACTGAACCTGAGAAAGTACAGAATAAACTGAAGGTCATGATGCTGACCAACTGACTCCTAGCACTATCTTCTGGGAAGCTGCAACTAAATAAGACCATAAAAATTACAGAACAGTGTTCCATGGAAGTTCCATCCAATATTCTCCAGGTGATATGGTGAAAAGTTCTTCTAACACTGTCTTTCCAGCAGTATTCCACCACCCATGAGGTCCAAAACAGGTTGCGTGAGGGGGTATTACAAGGCATATCGGGGGGGGGGGGTTATTTGGCTACCAGATCCTTCCTCAAACAAAGCCCAAACTGCATTAGTTCTGGAGCTGCTGTATTTAATTTTCTCCTATTGTGATCAATTGGACAAGAAAGAGAAAGAGTGGACAACCAAAATGGAAAAAGCCATTGTCCTCTACAGTAGCAACAGTGAGCTTGTGGTTCCTCTGTGATGACATCTTTGACACTATACAAGTTCACTGATCATTGTTGAAAGATGCTATTGCATGTGAGGATACGTTGCAAAAAGTCACTGAAACAGTCAGAATTTCCAAGTAAGTGTCTTGGCTTTGTGTGGAAAACTGCTAGCTGACACCCTGCATTAGGAGTTATGTGTGTGTCAGGTAGCTACATCTCTATAACTATGTCTCCCAATTTTTCTCAACAAAACCCATCTTGTTAGCACTATGGTCCCCAACACAATACAACAATTTCTGTGTTGTTGTAGTATGACGGGGGGGGGTCAACAGGGATGTGTCCAGCAATTTTCCTATATCTGGAAGCACTCTAACAGGCATCCATAGAGACCTCCATCAGTCCTCAAGAGGTCCTTGCAGATGACATCCTCACAGAATATCCAGTTACAGGAAAATAGTTCAACACATCCCTGCTGATACCCTTGCTCTTCAGCAACACAGAAATGGCTGCACTGCTAACAAGATGAGTTGGGGGTGTGGATTTTGGTCGTTGCTTGATTGGAACAGAATTCCAACCTCCACAGTGACCAAAGAAGTGAGTTGCAATGGTGTTAAGTCTGACGATCTCATTGTAGTTCACCGACAGGAAGCCGGCCTACCATTTCAGAAGATTCAGAGAGGTCCATAAACATCTCCATAATTTCCATTCTAAAGGTTAGAACCAGTATGAGACAGATGAAGCCCATAAGTGGAAATGCCTTGTTCCTATTAAAAAAAAGGTTATAGTTGCACAGGATATATTAGGTACAGCTCAGTGCTCATTACTTCCTTCACTGTGTCTCTCAAGGAAGCAGGACTGCTGTTCCAGAAGTGCTAACTCAAAGGGAGAATGTTCATGCATGATACTAGCATAGAAAAGGTTGACATGCATCTGCTTTTCATTCTTTTTTAGCTATTGCCAGGAGGTTGATATTCTGGGCAGTTGGTAACTATGCTGGATACCCAGAGGTCATCCCGCAGTTTATATGCCTAGTCTTGAATACATATTAGTAGAAAGAGGAAGAATATTATTTAATCAGTTGTGCAAACTTTAGAACCACAGCCAAATTATGCAACAACTTCTGCAAATACAACATGCAATAAACAAACAATCCTCAGAGGACCTTAGTGTATTGTTAAAAAGTTGTGAGTTAGTCCCCAAGTAACCCTAGACCTGCTTCTAATTACTTTCCCAAAACAAATAGGAGTTTTTTTATCATGAAATTCAATCCAGATTGTGAGTCCTTATAAGAAAAAAAAAACTTTTTAATGAGCAGCAAAAATAAAATTTATAATAATGCATTAAACATGATGCTCCAGTCCTGCTAGGCACTGGCAGACTTAACCTGTGGTGCTTTTAGTATTTTCATAAAAAGTAGCAAAACTCAGCCAAAAGGTAATATGCACTCAGGAATAAACTTTGTAATTATTATATCTTTAGGGGGAGCTTTAGTACTGTGATGTTTATTTATATATCCGACTATAGAGTACTACTTACTGAGGGTAATCTATTTTTTTAAAAAAATTCATCTGTCAGCACTTTGCCTATCACTTCAAGTATGGCAAGTTTTCAAAAGGAGCTTTAGCGCTTAGGAAATACTTCAGAGGATTAACATAAACCTTGAAATCAAAAGCCAGATTAAGGAGAGAGTTTGAATTTGTATTATATATGAAGTAGGTAAATTGGAATGCAAGGAAATGTTAGAAAACCGAATTTTACTCTCATCTGTACATAATGCTTCATGATCTTGCTGTGGTATAAGCACAGATGTGTAAGCAATGAAACATTCTTGTCGCATCATGCTATATGCCTCAGAAGTTGACAAAGCTGTTGCTGTTTTCATCCTATTTATGATGTTGAATTTCAAATGGAAATACTAAAGTGGGAACATTAGAAAAAAGAAGGGGGAAGCCAAGTGGGGGGTTATCTTAACCAAGAACATATTCTTACTTATCCTTTCTCACCTTTAGATGTGGACAGAGTAAGCTTGTTCTGTCTACAAATCCTGCATTTTATTTGTGTCTATTTACTTGTCAAGCAATCCTGTTGGAAATCTGAGAGTGGTCAGTATCCTACCTTTTATAATCCTAAGAAGCAAGGTCAGATTAGGAATATGGAAATGCCAGTGTAGACATGGGGGGGAACTTCTCAGTTTTGCAAATAAAAACATATTTCTGAAAGTAGTTGTAAATAAAGAATCTCTTGGAAATAACTGCTGGAATTCTGTATGACCTGCTACATTATGTATGTTTATATATACCTAACTACATAGCAGAGGCACTAAGAAGCCCCCTTATTGAATTGTGAAGATGTGTAATGGGACGCTGGTAAGAATATCTGGTGTACATCAGGTTGGACATGCATTGGTGTGAGATGCACGCCACTACATGATACAAACTAGTGCACAAGGTACATCACTGTGCAATGTTTATTGGTGTGAATTATGCAGGGGCACTGATATGCATTGCATACAGATGTGTATTGGGCACTTTACTGGCCCTGTTATGTAGTAACATAACATTACATAACAAAACATAACAACTGCTCTCTACTGGATATGGATATTATGTGACTGCACACTTCTAATTCCTACAGACAAAATTCCACTTACAAAGGCATAAGGCCCCAACAAGATTCCTGTGAAGGAAGTTATTCCTGTAAAAGAACATTATCTCCCTTTTATTCCTCTTACTTTTAGTCTGAAGCTATCCAAGATGGTGATTGTTTTGGAGTGAGGGTTCAGTATCTTAGATAGTTCCTTTAAAGTTTGGAATGGGCTCATTGTACCACTGCCATGGAAGCTATCAACTGGCAGTGCCTCCCTCCATTCCCCAGCTCTATGATCATTTATTACCACTCCTCTCCTTGAGATGGCTGGTGCCTGGCTATGATGGCTCAACTATTTGGTGAGTGAGAGGACTGGCCTTGTAGAGAGCAAAGGTGGGGAGGCACTCTGGCGGAAATCTCTGTTCTCCAGCAGGCCTTTCAACTTTGAAGTCACTGCCTTGGGAAGCAGATCTAAATATATCTATCTCAGACCTCCCAGTGCAATCAAATCTGGGTTTCCCTACTATCTAAATCTCTCTGCAAAGGTGAAGGAATGTGTTTTAGAAGTACCACTGGCAACTTTACCCTGCTAAGCTTTGTGATATAACAATAAAGCCCCCCCCCCCTTTTTTTTAGATATAACAAAAAAGCTTTTTCCTTTGCACTGGAGAGGCTGCAGTCTGCTGGGATCCCAAATCCACCCCAGCTCACCCATCTTGCAGTATCTTCCTTCCAGAAACGTAACATGTTTGTGTCTGTGGCAGGCTACCCAATAAAACTCTTTTGTAAACCGTGGCTATAACCTACTTGTTCTGGTAATAATGAAGAAGTTTTTCTTTCCTTCTTACTGATGGCTGCACACCTCAAAATTGCTTAGTCCTCAAAAACATTAGAAAATCTTAGCATGTACTGCAGCCTGACAGACCCTGGGTAATATCTTTATTGGATATACTGCCAGTTGAGGTAAAAGGACAGAGCAGAAAGGACACATTCATTTTATCTGCAAAGGAAGGCTCACTGTTACATGGGCAAATTCTGCACTGTATGGAATTCTGAAGAATAACTTGCAACTCTTGGACTTTTCTTCTCTCCGATCCCCCTATTATGCCTTCGTGTGAGCAAATTTTGATTCCATTTTACCATGTTTGTTTGTCATTTCTCTCCACCTGCTATTGGTGTATAACTGTTAAAATTCTAATTTTTTACAAAAAGTTGTGAAGGGCAGTCTGTGTTACTGGGTTTGGGACTTTTCCCCTCCCTCTTCCCTACTGAGTTCTCCCCCTGTCAAGTATCTCAAACACTCAGCTCTCTCAGTTTCTTCCTTCTCATTTTTTTTCTTCTGCTCAACTTCTGATGTGGCCAATCACTGAAAGACACCTGTGCAGGAAAGATGGGTAGCAGATTAGCTTTGGGATGACATGTGTCCAAGGAAGGTATACCCAGGCCTTTTCCACACTACACTCTTATAGTGCAATGATTCCACTTTCAACATCCTATGGAATCCTGGGGTTTGCAGTTTCGGGAGGGGCTGCCCAGCCCCTCTCAAAACTGCAAACCCCAGGATTCCATATGATGTTGAAAGTGGAGTAATAGCACTGTAACAGTCTAGTGAAGAAATGGCCTGACTCTCCTCCTCCCTTGATTCTCTAAGCTGCATGAGGGTGTTGCCAGCCTTAAAGCCCTGCATCTTATCAGACTGCTCTGCCAAAAAACCACTTGTTTATTTGTTCCCAACATTTACAGCCTATTTTTCATTCTTAAAATCTCCAAGCAGTTCACAAAAACTCAAACACAATAAACCACTGTTTGAAAGGATAAGAGGATAAAGCAAGGAAAACAGTAAAATCTGTAAAAGCATTCATTGAAAACCAGAGGTAACTTGAGAAATCTCTGGATAAATAGATAGCTCTTCAATTCACAATGGAAACATCATGTTTAGCGGTCTACCTAATTTCAATAGAGACATCATTCCTCCTCCTTGTTGTTGTTGTTGTTGTTGTGTGCCTTCAAGCATTTTCCAATTTATGATGAGTCTAAGGTGATGCCAAAAGAGGAAAGCATGTACATTAAGGGGCAATAACAGATAATGTCAGGACAGGGTACTCTGGATGGAGTACCCTGTGTCTGGTGTATGTGTCTGAAAAAGTTACTTTTTCCATTAAAAAAATAGAAAAGAAAATCTAGGAATATCAATTTTCCCTTTTAAAAAAGCTGCAGCCCGGAACTTTGAAACACTTTTGGTTTCATTGGGGAGGTTGTAGCCAATGGTGGGTCCAAGAGAGAACTGAATTGACAGTCTTCAGTGTCACAGTGTTAAAGACTGAAAGAATCAGAAAACCATGCTCATTTCATTTTGACATAATAGCAAATCCTAGTAGCTGTGGATTGCTTTCTGCTGCAAATATTCCATTTCATCATAAAAACAGATGTACCTTCCAGTCATATCTCATTTATGGCAACCTTAAGGTGAACCTATCCATTGGTTTTCCTGGTAAGTGTTGTTCAGATGTGGCCTGGCATTGCTTTCCTCTGAGGCTGAGAGAGTGTGACTTGCCCAAAGTCACTTAGTGGACTTCCATGGTCAAGCAGGGATTTGAACCTTGGTCTCCAGAGTCTACTCCAACAATGAAACCACCACACTGTGCTGTCCCTCCGGTTAAAAAGCCACAAGCTATTATATCTTACTTAAGTTCTCCATGAATCAACACATGGAGTGTTATTGTTTCAATGATTTGATTAATAGAGTGACTGATCTATTGTTTCTTGTGGACAAAAGCAGCCCATAGGAATAATCAAATATAAGGGCATAGTACAAACATAGTATTCAACAGTGAAGAAAGACAATCTGCTCTTTAAATCTCTATTTAAAGAGCAGATTGTCTTTCCTTACTATTGAATACTATGTTTGTACTATTGTACTATTCTTCTCTATTTCTCATCTTTCCCAAATTACCCCAGACTTATGTCTCATGCAGCTTGATGCCACATCATGCATTAGACTAAGATCACACTACCTGTTGCCAAACATTGTTCCTGGCAGATTGAGGGAAGGCTGTTTTCATGTATCATCTTGTTACATGCATCTCTCTTCCCGACGAGCTGAGAAATTCCCAGGGATTGTGCTATCTGAACATGGTTTTCTTTGGAGAATAAACATCTGCAGAGTTAAAGAGAGAGAGAGAGAGAGAGAGAGAGAGAGAGAGAGAGAGAGAGAGAGATGTAGAGAAAGAGGCAAAATGATGTGCTTGACATTCACAGCATGCAGCAGATGTTCACCGGATTTCATGAAATAGGTACCAGAATGCCATGGGTTCATTTTGCTTTATAGCTCATCTAAGTATGTCATAAAACTTCAGTTAAGAATCACAGTGACACACTTTCTCTCAGCTCTGACGATTGTCACAATTTAAAGATCCAAAGGAGAAACTAGAAGATTCTTGAAAATACATATTAACTAAGACACATTCCTTGATAATCCTGGCTCATTGAAAAAGATAAATATTCTCTTGTTGAAGTCCAGATGATGATCAGATCTTGCTTTAAGGACAAATAATAATCACACTGAAATCTTACAAATCTATTTGTTATCTCATTTGTAGTAGAATAGGTGGAGCATAGGTGCCTATGGGTTGGACCTGCTCGTCGATATAATACTATAAGATTACAGTTTTTACTTTAATGGCATAGACTGAACCATTGCAAATTCTTTCCCTCACAACTTTCCTCAAGAAAACATATGGATTAACTGACTGTACTTCACTGAAGTACTGAAGTAATGAAGAAAAAAATCAACTATTCTCTAGCAGCAAAGAACCAGTGCCACCATTGACTGATGGTGACCTATAGATCAGTGCAGGTTTGTTCCTGCTTTCGGGATATTAAGAAATACAAATGATTCTGCTCTAATAATCTTCAAACACAGTGTGTGTTCGTGTTTGCCAAATATATTGTGTATACAAACTCAAGCCCCGAGTGGTGTTCAGTTCATTGAAGGTAAATATGACCTGAAGTTGTAATGGAGATACTTTTTTGTCCCTGCTGCATTTGGCACATATTAAAAATCAGACACGGTTAGGAAAATTTCCAATGTGTTATCTCAAGTCCGATTCTTTGGGGATTTGTTATTGGAAATAATATGAATGGTTTTAAAGACACTAGATACAGTAGCAATAAAACCTCCAAAAGAAGTGCAGCTGCTGTTTTTCATCTAGCAGCTCAGACTTCAGAAAATTCATACGATCATCAGCTAAGATGAGTAATTGTTCATTAGTTTCTTGGTGTATTCATTCTAGCACCCACATACTCTACCCTCTTTCTGCAGGGTTTTGTTTCTGTTTTCTTTTCCTTCTTTCTATTTATCCCAGATGTTGAACGAATTCAAAAGAACTGAAACCTACAGGAAAGGCAAAAATAAATGGTAGGCAAAATAAATTGTATCTTGGATTTATCTTTTTATATCTATTTTTCTTTTTTGTCACTGATATATTCATATTAATATGTGTATGTATACATATGTATATCACTGTGTGTATATATAAACTAAATAAATTACTAAGAAAAGAATCACCCTAAACAAAGAATTAGCATATAGTGAATAAAACTTGAATTAATATTGAACATGAGTTAAACTTCCTGTTTCCTGCAATGTCACTCTGTCTGCTCCGCCTATCTCCGTGCTGCCAGTGCATCCACCACAGCCATTTAGTGGTTGAGAAGGACTTGGAGTCAACAGGGAACTCCTGGCTGTGTTTCTACAGCTGGATGCACACAGAACAAGGCATTTTCTTGGAGCTCACAGGGGTCCACTAGAATATGATGCATCTTCATCTATTTAGCAGCAGAAATGGCCCTTGCATGCCCTGCCCCAGCCATTAGATGGCCATGCAAGGTGTGCCTAGGCAGCAGGGAGGTATACGGCACAAGCAGGAAGAGGCAGAGGAAGCAGAACTACTTCTGGCAGACATGCCAGATCTAGACAGGTTCTTGCCCCCATATTTTAATATCCTATTTGCTATCAAATACACTCTTTAAGTAAGCCTCAGTGCAGATCCATTTATAGGTTCCAGTGTGAAACTTTCCTCAAAATAAAAGTTTGTGGCAATCTGACAAAGAAATTGGGGATAACTACCAACTTTTTTTTTAAGAAAAAAAAATCATCATGGGTAGACTGTAACTGGCTGGCAGATACACTTTTAAAAATATGGTTAACAACATCAAGAAGCTAAACCAAGAAGTTGCATCATAACTTCTGTACAACACCAATAAGCTAACAATAAGTAACTCTCTTGTAAAAAGGGTTAGTGGCTTTGTAATAGCTATTTGTAAATAGAAACAAATCATGATGAAATTTGCTTTATTGAAGTCTCCAATCATATGGAGAGTTCTGCTCATGTTCAGGTGAATGAGAATAGAATTCCTTTTCAGAGGAGTGTACAAGGTGCATCAACTTATAGGAGACATAATTCTGCTTCATGTATTCAGCATAGTTGTCTGCATAGTGCTGACAAGTCCCTTCATCTTGGTCCCTGAATATCTGGCAGATAAAAAAGAATTCTTTATCTTGAGCAATGCTTTAATAAAGGGTCAAACTACATGGCCAGTACTCTGCTGTCATTGTTTTTTTTAAAAAAACAGAGGAGGTTTATTTTTGTTCCACATGGCAGGCAATGTGGACATTTGTGCCCATCTCATTGAACCTGGCTGTTAAAACTCAGAGTCAGAGATTCAGGAATTTGCTGATGGCTTCAGCTTTTGTTTGCTCTAAAGGTTCTCCTCTTCCTCTTTCTCCTGTCCCTGTCCTCCTCCTCCTCCTCCTCCTTCTCCTTTCTGGATGTGTGGAGGATTGGTTGAACAGACAGAGGACAAGCCAGGCAGCTGGTAGGTAGGTGAGCAAGCAATAAAGACAGGGATCCCAGTGCAACTACAACTCTTCTCATCCTCCTTCTTCAATGAGTGTGTGGTTCTGCTAGTGCTCTATTTTCCTCTTGCAAGAGTTTCAATTGTTCCTGGACTCTTGCTCCATGGCAGAATCAGAGAAAAGCCTTAATGGTATCACTAGTAATGCTAGAAAACAGTTTTACAGTGTGATATCAGGAAAATATTTTTAACATATGAACGTAAAGTGACATTGTTGTCAAAGTAGTGAAGAAGAGGGAAGTGGCCACAACTACACTGACAATCTGGAGTAGCACTTATACAATAGAATCTATGATTCCGTGTTTACTGCAATTTGGACATCCTGGACAGATGAGTCTCAGCAGTTTAGGATTTATTCTGTACAAAATGTGCACATGCTATTTCTGTGCAGAAAACAGCATTTTTCACAGAAAATAATAATTATGGGGAAAAAATGTTGTTTTCTATGAAACGTACAGTGTGCAAATTTTGTGCAGAATAAATCCCTAACTACAGCATTTTTCTGCTCAGAAAATAGAAATATTATAAAATAAATATTATAAATAAAATAAATATTATAAAATAAACTATTATAAAATAATATTCCAGAAGTAATATTAAGTAATATTACCTTCTTCACAGAAGATGCTGTGTTCTGCACAATAATACCACATGCAATTTTTGCACAGAATAAGTCACATACTGTAAATAGCCTATGAAAATTGCAGTTTACTTGCAGCAGTGAGAAAATAGCCCAAATTTCTCATTGCTTCAATTAAGAATAAAATCAGTGAAGAATTACATCCCTTTTAAAAGCAGCTACCAAACTTTAACTCAAAGATGAAGGTAGAATTGAATCGGAGCTAATTGTGCCTTCTCTTAAGTATGTGGATTGAAAAAAAAAATATTCACAGTGGTGCTATACAAAAACAAACAGTTCAGTTTTGATTAAACCTCAGAAAGTTTCCTTTCAGTAGCAGCAAGTCAATTCCATGTGAGGTTGACAATCCTTGCAACAAGGAATGACTTTAGGTTGCTTTGTGCTTCTCTCCTCTAGCCTTAACAGATAGATTTAGGGCACAGGAGCCTACAGTGGCCAAGGGTGTTTCTTCAGGGCAGTAAATCCATTTTAGATTGAATTTTAAAGGAGCTATCCAAAGTTCTGAACTTGATCCCTAGAATAAATTCATCACCTTGGATAACTCCTTTAAAGTTTGGACCAAAACCTGGAGTGGATTCACTTTCAACCTAAGCTTGAATTGGGGTTCTGGGATGGATGCAGCCCAGCAGCCTATTAACCTACCATTGGCTCTTTTCCTCTAAGTCTGTCTAGTGAGGTAAGAGAAGATGAACATGAGCTAACCTGCTCTCATTCCTCTTTGCAGTGATTATTACCCTTTCTTATTATTTACATAGTGTGTGGGTGATGGTACAATTGAGATATGATCACTGATATTCATATTGACTGATTTTTCTGTGTGTGCTATGTCTCCATTTCCTAATTTGGCTTGAGACCCTCTTTCCCCCAGCACTTTTGATTTCTGACTCTTGCTTTCATTTTTTTTTTTTAAATATAGGATTTTCTTGTTCTGACTTCTCTTCCGTCAGACTCATCTCTTCCTTATTAGGTTATAAAGATCTGTGTGGGTGACAAATAAGGAGGATGAAAGTGTAAGAGAAATGTAAGGTGTTGTTAAGAATGCCAAGAAGTAAAGCTGAGCAAAGGTTTCGGTAGCTATATATTATCATTTTAAAAATCCAGCTTTTTTCTTAACTTTCTGGACTAACATTTTAGCTTTAGCATATGGATTGCAGCTTATGAAATGAAAGCATGATTTTCAACTACTGAGGCATGACCCTTCATCTTAATTTTCCTGATATACTTCAATGCAATGTCAAAGGAAGTGCCTTGAAGACCAGTGATTGACTTTCAGACTGAATGACTTAGGTTTCTGTTATCCTTTAATTTGACTGTTTATTGTTACCATCCCATCAGTGATTAAGCAGATTCTACATATAATATTAAATCTCTTTCTTGTCATTCTATTTTGCTTCATTGAGGAAACAAAATAAAATGACTTTCAAAGTTTGGTCAGTGAGTTGGTTATAACAAAAGGAAGAAAAATAAAAATGGAAAGAAGGAAAAAGAGGAAGTAGAATGGATTGTAGTATACACAGAAGACAGGAGTCAAAACAGCCGTTAGAAATAGACCACCAAGTCCCCCTACTCACTATTAACTGTTACCTGGTAGGAAATTTCTGAGATAAAGAGTTTCAGACCCAGCTATACCCATCCCAGTCATACTTGTTTAATTATTACTAAATTTTTATTTCTGTATGCACAAACTAAATGTACATAAACCGACTTGACTACTGAATGTAAGGTTGAACTTGACATTGAATACTTCAGTGCCACTAGTGCATTTAGTGGTCCTGTTTAGTTTTGAATTGACTTCTTTATTTTGTTTTGGTTCCCTGCTGAAAATTGCAAGATATTCTTGGGCCACCAAGGGGATGGAAAAGGACCTGAAGCCCATGGGCTATATTTTGCCTACCCCTATTGTAAAGCCAGTGAGAGGACAAAATTCTAGCCAGCCCAATAGAGACTAGCCACAACCTGCCCAGCTCTAGAAGCTGGCCAGAGGGACAAAGACAAAAACAAAACAAAGAGGAAGCATTTAGGGAAAAGAGGGCTTTCGTGCTCCTCATGCTCTGCCCTTTACTTCAGCATAATGATACAATTGTGCAATATATCACTTCACTTTGGACGCTTGTCCTTGAGGGAGTATTGGAGACCTATCTGTGGCATCATAGCCAGGTTAAATAGACGCCATTATAAACTTTCCTCCACATTCATGAATGTGTGGAAGGAAAACAGGAATACTCTGTTGCCCCAATACGACCCAATGTATGACTGTATAATGCCCTTCAAGTGCTTCTGCCACAATGGGAGGGGGCTGGCTCTGTTGCTCAGTGAAAAATAAAGTAACCCCATTTCCAGGAAGAAATTCAGTTCTTTGTCTTAACCTTGTGTTGCAATTACAGTAGCATGTCCCTGGCACAGTGCCTCCCGGATCTACTGGTGCAAGGGACTTACGCCTAAGGCACTCCAGCTGGTGTGCATTTAACAGAGACTTGCTTCCTGAGTAATGGCAATGCTCTGACATTATAGAGGCTACAGATAAAAGGTTTAAAAGATTAATCAGCATAAAAACAGCAGGAGTTATATTACCATCAGCTACATTTTTGTGTAGGCAGCATGTTACATATCCACATTCCTTAGAGTAGAATAGACAAAACGTATTTTCTAAGTAACAACAACTGTCCAGGTATGCCTGACATGCAGTTAGAAACAGAAGTCGCACTTTTGGGTAACAAGACTTTGCTGAACTTTCTTTCTTTCTTTCTTTCTTTCTTTCTTTCTTTCTTTCTTTCTTTCTTTCTTTCTTTCTTTCTTTCTGTTTTGTATTATTATTTCTGTGCTGTCAGAATACCCAGTCACACAAATATCATGCCCAGCAGCTGAAATAAATTATTTTGTGAATATTTAACTGTGCTTTCAGGACTATTTTTGAGTACTTTTATTATATAAGTGCCACACTTTATAGAGGCAAATGAAAGGGCAGTACCTGTGCAATTCCACCGGAAGGCAGACTAAATTCTGTCATCCATCCACATCAGTTTTACTTCAATATATTGTTATTTTATGCAATCTTATAGTTATATAAAAGAGATGAAGGGTTAACAGATTAATTCAAAGGAAGAACTATATGAAGATGAACCTCCAATTTTATAAAGTGAAGTGGAAGTTGCAGTCAGAGCATTTGGGAGAAATAAATTACCAGGAACAGATGCTGCTTCAAGCTACAGACAGAGCTGCTTCAAGCTACAGACAGAATCTACAATCTAACTACAATATGTCAAAAAATATGGAAAACAAAAGAAGGGCCTGCAGATTGGAAATCAATATACATTCAAGTCCTCAAGAAAGTGGACACTAGGGATTGCAGTACCTATGGGATCATTGCATTAATTTCCCATATATGCAAAGTGATGCTCAACATTTTACAACATTTACTTTCACCATATATGGAGCACGAAATGCCAGATCTCCAAGCTGGTTTCAGAAAAGGAAGAGGCACTAGGGATAATATTGTAAATTGATATTGACTAATAGAGCACACCAAAGAATTTCAAAAGAAAATCAGTCTGAGCTTTAAAGATTATAGCAAAGCTTTTGACTGCGTAGATCATGAAAAACTATGGATCATTCTTAAAATAATGTGTGTACGATAACATTTGATTGTCCTGATGTGTAACCTTTACTTAGGACAACAGGCAAGCAGCAGGACAGAACATGGATAAACGGAACAGTTTCCAATTGGCACCAGGGGTCAGGGAAGGCTTCATTTTATTACCCTATCTTTTTAAGTGTCATGCTGAATGGATCATACATAAACTGATATTAGATTCAGAGGAAGAAGGGGTGAAAATTGGAAGAAAGAACACCAACAATTTAAGATATGCAATAACACCATACTACTAGCAGAAAATAGCAAGGACTTTGAATGATTACAGAAGAAATGCAAGGAAGAAAGTGCAAAGGCAGGCTTACAACTAATCATTAAGAAAACAAAAATAGTGACCACAGATTATTTATATCACTTTAAAGGAGACAATAAAGACATTTAAATAGTTCAAGATTGTCCATATCTTATCTCAGTGATTACTCAGAATGTGTTACTGCCCTGGCTAGTCCGAGCTTTGGGGATATTAAAGATATTCCTTGATATCGCAATTCAGCTGCACTTCTCTATTCCTCTCCACGTGCTTGCGAGGCCACCAGACAAGCACGTAAACAAGCTTAGCCGTTAATAGCCATAATATTCAAACTACAGTACAGGCAGGCAAGAAATAGCTGACTCACTGCTTTAGGAGACCTCCAGGCAAGTACTCTAATTAAGTATGCACGCCACTTACAAAAGAGCCCCTGCCCCGCAATGGCAGCTTGATGGGTAAACTATACAATACCCAAGTACTCTGCGTTTGCATACTGGCTACTCTATTGATAACTCAATCATTCAGATTCTGACTTTCAGCGGCTTTATCTCCAACTCCAAATCTATTGTTTTCCCCCAAGTACGGCATAGTCTGCAGTCACAATTCTCTTATAAAAACCCTTGATTCCGAGACCTTCCTTGGATCTCTCCCGAGTTTCATCCCACCTTGCTGCCACTTTGCTTGGCAAGCCTCCCCTCAGCTCCAAGTGCTGAGCTACATTGCACCCCAGCCTCGCTCTCCATTTTTCCGGGCTTCAGGACAGGTGAAGTATCACCCAAACCAACAATCCCTCTAAAAATCCCTCTATACCACTCCAACCTTTATTTTCTTTAGTTATCTTGTATGAGTGTGTCGCATACACTGCTTTGCTCGTATTTAATAAACATCATTTATTATTCCAACTTTTGTGTTCTCCTTGACTTGACCCGACCCCGTATACATAGGGTTCGAGATCTCGCCTAAGTTACCCTGCCTCTCATAACGTTAAGTAGTGCTCTGAGCTAATTTTCCCCACCTTTAGTTGAGCACATTTTGGTGTCCCTCCCGGGACCCCCAGTACACAGGGTAACAAATGAATACTGTAGTGAAGAAAGCAGAAGACTAGGACTTGGAAAAGCAGCTATGAAAGAATTAGACAAGATCCTGAAGTATCAAGATATATCATTGAATACTAAAGTTATGATTGTCCATGCCATGATATTTTCAATTTTTATATATTGTTGTGAAAGCTGGATGTGAAGAAACTGATAGGAAAAAAATCAACTCATTTGGAATATTGTGACAGAGAAGAGTTCTACAGATTGTATGGACTGCTAAAAAGACAAATAAATAGGTCTTAGAGCAAATGAACTCTGTAGCTCCCTAGAAGCCAAGATGACTAAACTGTGACAGTTGTACTCTGGATATATCATGAGGAGTCGTGAGTTGTCAGAAAAGTCTATAATGCTTGGTAAGGTAGAAGACAATAGGAAAAGAGAAAGACCTCATTATAGATGGATAGACTCAATGAAGGAAGCCATGTCCCTGAGCGTGCAAGACCTGAACAGGGTTGTTGATGATAGGGTAACATGGAGATCTTTCATTCATAGGGCCACTGTAAGTCAAAGTTGACTTGACAGCAGTTAATAACAAATTTCTTCCCTCAACTTGGAGACTATGCTTCTATTAATGCAGGCTAAAATAGCATTCACCTTTCTTGCGGCAGCATCACACTGCTGGCTCATGTTTAGCTTATGATAATTAATAGCAATAATCACAAAGTCCTTTTCACATGTAGTACTGCTGAGCCATGTATCCCCCATCCTATAGCTGTGCATTTGGTTTTTGTGGCCCAAATGTAGAATTCTACCTTTGTCTCTATTGAATTTCATTTTAATAATTTCTGCTCATTTTTCTAGTTTATCTAGGTCCTTTTTGATTCTGTTCCTATAATCCAATGTGTTAGCCACTCCTCCCAGTTTTGTGTTATCTGCAGACTGATAAAAATGTTGAAAAGTAATGGCCCTAAGATAGAACCTTGAGGCGCTCAACTCAAGGCTTCCTTATAGTTTGAAATTCAACCAGTGATGACAACCAGTTATGAACCCATCTGACAGTGTTGCCGTATATTCCACATTTAATCAGTTTGCTAATCAAAACATTATGGTGCATCTTATGAAATGCTTTGCTGAAATCCAGATAAATGACCTCCACAGAATTTGCACCATCTCCTAAACTAGTGATCTGATTGAAAAAAGATGCAAGATTAGTTTCACAGGACAAAAACCTTGCTCCTTCCTCTACCTTTTAAACTAAGAAAATATCTGCAATGTGTATCAAGAATTTGTTGGAGAACCTATGCTTAGTCTTCTAGAAGATTTCAGGGTAACTGAAGTCCCCCATAACTACTTATTCTTGCATCTTTGAGATTTCTGAGATTTGTTTGTGAAGCATCATCCACCACCTCTTCTTGGTTTAGGGGCACAGGGGGTACAGGAAGGAGATAGAGTAGTCAATTTTGGAGAAAACAGTATCATAGCTTGGAATTCTAGCCATAATCTAGAAGAGGTCTAGTGTTTCCCACTGAAGGCTACTTCTTCACAAGCAACAGTTTTTCTCCAGGTATATCACGGTGGATGGTGGATGGGATTATTATTATCCTGCATTTCTAAATCTCACTTTTGTTTTCCTATTATCCCAACCAGTACCAACAAAAAGTCTCTAAATAAAAAGTGTAGCCAGGATTCAGTAATAATGATGTTAAAGTCCAATTCACCACTAGTGTAGATACGCCAGTGGTTCAGGAGACATTGTTTTCTTCTCTTCCATTCCCAGGTGTCCAAGGGTAACTGGAAGTTCCCAAATAAAGGAACTGGTTATAGGGGTGCACCCAGGATTGGAAAGTTGCCCTTGTGCACCCCACAGAGAGGAAGCAACCATTGCCCACAGACAGGGGTGCAGTCCTTTGGTCTTGGTGCGCAAGGGCAGTCAGCTACTTCCTAGTAGCACTATCATGATCAATTAGTGGCTGGGAGAAGTGGATTGAGCTGTGCCCAAGAGCTTCTGGGTACACTTAAAGGTGTTGCAGAAGGAGGTGCAGGATAGCTCCCTCCACAATGGCTCTAAAAATACTCTGGCTTAACTAGGGCTTAGGTTTTAGACTACAGGCATGGTAGAGTAGGATATATGAGTGTGGCCCTTGGTTTATCATACATTTTGTATTTGTTTCTGGTTTTTCATTTATAGGATATTCCTGTGAAACTGATGCAGTAGAATGACCCCTTTTGGGTTGCTGCAGTTGTGCAAATTATTTCAACCAATGTTTCCTTGGTTTATGATTCTACATTGTTATTAAATCAGAGTCATACACTAGAGAAACCCATTTTACACAGATGACGTATTTATTCTTCAATACCACTGCTGCTGTTATGCTGCTGCTTCTGCTGCTGTTGCAACTACTAAAAATGATGATGATGATGATGATGATGATGACGACGATGATAGGAAAAGAGGTGGTTGTGCTGGATGAAGAAAAGAAATTACTATGGCCATTTCCACACTATACTGTTACAGCACTATCATTCCACTTTCAATATCCTATAGAATCCTGGGATTTGCAGTTTAGAGAGAGGCCTCAAGGCCCAGGATTCCATAGGACGTCGAAAGTGGAATAATTAGCGCTATAACAGTCTAGTGCAGAAATGCCATATTTTGTATCGTGTTTTCAGCTGTTGAAAGTGTTGTAATAATTTATAAAATTTGCAAGTATAATTATTCCCAACAGCACAGACATGTGTCTGAGAGTGAGGAAATGTGATTTGTTTAATTCCAGTGAGTTCATGGCAGAAGCGGGATTTGAACTGCAGACTTCCTGAATTTTTTTTACCCTGGCAAAGTAAGTGACAGAACAGAAAGAAAAAGTGAACTGTAAAAAACTTTCATAAACCTTTGACAAATGAAAATCTGGAAGAAAAGTCTTATTTGTCTGAAAAATGAGCAAATGGAAGCTGCTGATGGATTATGTAGCTGATGATGAATATTTTTAACAGTTAGAAGAGACTAAATTGCTAAGGCAGTGACAATGGAAATAGCAAGCAAAAGTAAGATATTGTCTGAAGGCAAAAAGAAAGCAATTTTAGTTGGGTCTTTTCCTCTTGCAAAATACTATTCTTTATCCCAAAAGATAAGCATCGGTGAACAGTACATTGTACAGGATGGACAATAATGAGGTGATTAGTCTGGCTGAGTAAATGGAGATGTATTATCTGGAATGTAGTTTTCCTTAATCTGTATCATTATCTTGGAATTGAGTTCTTTTTAAACTTTGTATTCTGCTAAAATTGGAAAGACTTAAAATTTGTTTTACTCTTCATGCTTCTCAGTACCAGTGCCAATGGATTCCTAAATTGTACAGTTAACAGATCACTTAACAAAGAATACTCCTGTGCCCTTGGATTCATTCCTGAATTTGGGTGCCTATGTTTTGCCAGCATCCAGGAGCACTTATGTACAGCAGAATCAGATCTAGCTGTAGTGACACGTGCCTCAGTTAGTATGACATTTGTGTTGTGTGTTGCTTTTTTAAGAGGCAAGTCAAGAAACTTCAGTGCTAAGAGGCTTTATGGACAGAGCTCCCAGGTCAGGAGCATCCAAGGCCCTTGGATTTAAAGGCCAGAACCTGAGACCTGAGAATGCCCCCTGGTGATGTCACAAAGGAATAGGGTGGCCCATTTCGACATATTAAGAATGACATATTTTGACATATTAAGAATGATGCATTGGACATCAATTGCATTTGTCAGACCATGTCATTCAAAAAACAAACATAAAGTCTAACTAACCAGAAAATATTTCTCAGGTGGAAAATTAAGTTTTCCAAACTTTTAACAGAGTAAAGAAAAACAACATCTCAAAACATTTCCCAACTACATTTTAATACCTTTGCAAGAGCTACCTTTAAGAACACATGGGTGTTACAGCCCAACCAAAGCATATTTTCTAGGTTGTGCTTTGAGAAGGAAAAAGCCCCCAACATTCCAGTTTATGATTATGATGATAACAATGTTAGAGCAACAAAGCAATAGAAACCAATGGTTCCTCACATGTCTACTCAAAAGTTAGCCTTAGAAGGAAAGGGGATGAAGAGAACAAGAATGCTAGACAGAAAGAGAGGATTCAGGGGAAAAAAAGAAGCACAGATGTACTCTGGAGAATTGGGAAGGGGACACAAGAGGGGAAAAAAACAGAAAAGTAGAAATCCAGAAGGGAGAAAAAAGCAAGGCGGGGAGGGGCAACTCCCCTATGGTGAGGGGGAGAAAGAGGACAAGAAAGAAAAGGACTAGAATATGAGGAAGAAGTTTATTTTAGGCAGAGACTGTAGGGAAATAAAGGGATTGTAGAGGAATAGAGAAAGATGATGGAGGAGGGTTAGAGCTAGAGGTGCTAGAGAATGATATTGTTGGTGGATTTGTACTTGGTTGACTGACCAAACTCTATGATTCTCTCTGTGTGCAAGATCACTGTTTTCTGGTCAAAGCCCAGCAATCTTTCACACATAAGATAGCCACAAAGGATTTTTTTTTGATGCAAGATTATAGTTTTCTGCACAAAATCAACAATCTTACAAAACAGTCTTGCATGCGTGCATGTGTACATACACACACACACACACACACACTCTCTCTTATAAAAACTGCACAGAAAACAACCATCCTGCACCAAATAAACAATGTGGGTATTTCTTGTGTGCAATTTTCACACACACACACACACACACAAAATGACTGTGTAAAAACTGTGGTTTTGTGCAACAATACATTTTTTGACAGAAAAGTTTTCATGCAGAGGACTCATCTATATTTCTGCACAGAATAATTTTCTGAAAGACTTTGAGATGTGTGTATAGCACCTGAAAACTGAGCAAAACTCTTGCTGCAGTGTTAATCTTCATAACTGTGCTTCCTGAGTGTCAGTGTAACCCCAATGAATTACTGATTTGGTCCAATAAGTGGAGAACCCTAAAAGAAGGGCTGTTCTTACCAACAGAGTTCAGAAAGAAAGCTGGAGAGGAGAGGAGAGGAGCTGCAGTTGCCAGGGAAAATGATTAGGGCTGTTTCATTCTGAATAAATTCTTTAAGGTTTGCGTCCAAGGCTGAAATACTGTTTAACAGCACATGGAGCAGAATCTTACTATCAATTCTTGCACATCTTGGATCCATAGAACCTCGGGGACAGTTAATTTAGTATATAGTTTGTTGCATTGTGGTTTCAAAATATTTTGACTTAAGTTGTAATTGTGTTTACGATAT
Organism: Cyclura pinguis; assembly: GCA_030412105.1. NCBI lineage: Eukaryota > Metazoa > Chordata > Lepidosauria > Squamata > Iguanidae > Cyclura > Cyclura pinguis. The sequence continues at coordinate 70,191,174 of CM059601.1, read as the reverse complement.
TCATTTATAATTGGTCTCATAGAGCCCCAAAAAAGGTACACCAGGAAACTTACTTTTGACAAGGAAATGAGTGATGATGAATATTTTTTCCATTCCTAGAGTATATCACACTGATGAGAATTTAAGAGGAGAGCTCATCACTCCCAAGGCTAATATGTGACTTCAGAACTTCTATGCTATACCATGCCATAGTAGACTATACTGTACTATACTATTTGAATGTGAAGATCACACTCAGGCTATTTCTGCCTTGCACTGTCACAGTGCAATTATTCCACTTTCAACACCTGTGGAATTCTGGGGTTTGCAGTTTACTGAGGCCAAAGAGCTCTCTGGCTGAGAATTCAAAGTGCCTCTCTCTAAACTGCAAACCCCGGGATTACATAGGATGTTGAAAGTGGAATAATAGCACTGTAACAGTGTACTGTGGAAATGGCTTCAGTTTCTCCCTTTACAATCAGGGGCCTGTTACTGCAAAGGAGCTATGTACCTGTGACACATCACGATGGCTCAGCTCCTTAACTTGTGCCTCCTCTAATGATATTAAATCTACTCTAACGATCATGTCGACGACAACAGAAGAAAGCCACAGGCCTTCTTCTAGGCTTTTATTATCTTGGACATTTAAGTAATATTTCTTCAACAGCCATTATGCAAAGCAACTATGTTCCAAAGTAGAAAACAAGCGCAGCAGCCAATGGGTGGAACACATTGCTTTTGTCTGTTATGTAGGCTGTGCTTGCCTGCTGCAGGTTCCTTGTCATGGGGAGGATTCCCATGGAGGAAAAAATGACAGATCTAGTTTTCTTCTGGAAGAAAAACAACAGCTGCTAAATGCTAATTGCCAAGCCACTGTGAGAATAAACAAACTCAGAAGCATGAGTTTCTGTTGACTTCCTATAAGGAAACATAATTTCCTACTGCTCAAACACAGCAGCTATTTGCAAAAGAAAAACCAAGGAAAATACACTTCTAATTGTTGAAAGGATTTCTCACGATTTTTCTTTTTAATGATGTCTTGTACTTTGCACTATTTTTGAGCTACGGTGATGGATTAAAGAGAAACAACAAGAAATCATCTCAAAGGCAGCTTCCACAGATATGAGACAGTAGTAATTTTTTCAGGGCCGCCTAGTATGTTAATAGATGCAGCCTTGATTTCATTGAGTACTGTAGTGGAACACTAAAACTGTGCTTCTATCTTTACTAGTGGTCCCTGAAGAAAACTTTTATGTCTTATACACATAACAAGGTTGTGGTGTCTCGTATTCTGAATCAAATTATTGGACTTTATTGGACACCAAATTGGGAGGGGTTGCTAATACGCCAGAGGACAGGATCAAAATTCAAAATGACCTGGACAGATTGGAGAGCTGGGCCAAAGCTAACAAAATGAAATTCAACAGAGAGAAGTGTAAGGTCCTACACTTAGGTAGAAAAAATGGAATGCAGAAATATAGAATGGGGGACACGTGGCTGGATGGCAGTACGTGTGAAAGGGATCTAGGAGTCTTAATAGACCACAAGCTGAACATGAGTCAGCAATGTGATGCGGCAGCCAAGAAAGCCAATGCAATTCTCGGCTGCATGAATAGGAGTATGGTGTCTTGATCGAGGGAGGTACTGGTACCACTCTACTCTGCTTTGGTCAGACCTCATCTTGAACACTGTGTCCAGTTCTGGGCACCCCAATTCAAGAAGGACATGTTCAAGCTGGAACAGGTCCAGAGGAGGGCGACCAAAATGGTGAAGGGCCTGGAAGCCAAGCCCTATGAGGATAGACTTAGAGAGCTGGGTATGTTCAGTCTGTAGAAGAGAAGGTTAAGAGGGGACATGATAGCCATGTTTAAATATTTGAAGGGATGCCATGTAGAGGAGGGAGAGGGCTTGTTTTCTGCCGCTCCAGAGACCAGGACAAGGAGCAATGGATTCAAGCTGCAGGAAAGGAGATTCCACCTGAACCTCAGGAAGAACTTCCTGACAGTCAGGGCGGTCCGGCAGTGGAATATGCTGCCTCGGACTGTGGTGGAGTCTCCTTCTTTGGAGGTTTTTAAGCAGAGGCTGGATGGCCATCTGTCGGGAGTGCTTTGAGGGTGTTCCTGCATGGCAGGGGGTTGGACTGGATGGCCCGTGTGGTCTCTTCCAACTCTACATTTCTATGATTCTATGATTCTATGATTCTATGACTTTTGAAGTCCGGAAAGAAAGGAAAAAAAAAACTAAGAAAAATGGGGTAAATTAAATTTATCCCTTTTTGAGGAGAATTGCAGTAATAAAAGCAAATAAAAGCAAATTGTTCTCCTTATTCAGCTCTTACACCAAGATAGTTATCTGCAGATGAGAACAAGTTTAAATAGGGTTTTAAAACAAATTGCTCTCATCAACTAGGGAGTGAAACAGGGCTGTATTTTGGCGCCCTTTTTATTTAATTCTTATATTAATAATTTGGTACCAGAAATGACCTCCCCCTCATTTTTCCCTCTGGCTATTAGCAACAACAAGATTTTGCTTTTGCTTTAAGCTAATGATTTGGTTTTGCTGTCTTTGAACAAAATTGGCCTTAAAAGCATGTTAGCCAAATTTGGGAGAACAATTGGTTGTCAAGTATTCTAAAACTTAGATCATGATTTTTGGGAGGAGAACTCCTAAATCCATAGGGACACTTGATGGACATGATGGGCTGCACTTTGACAAGAAGCCTTTTGGAAGCAACATTTGGAGGCCAGAAAAATCTTAAGCCCAATTCTATTGGGCAACTTAAAATATTTTTCTTCTCTAGAGGGGGCAGTTAATAAATCCTGTCCTAAAGGTTTATCTCTTTTAAAAACTCCCAAGACATGAGAGTAGTATGCCATTCCTGTTATTGAATCTTGCAGCAGGTAGTCAGAATCATTGTGTTGTAGGTTGGTGGAATCATCATCTAATTTCTACCATAAAATTATGCCCTTTTAAAATCCATTCAAATTGTTGGCGATCACTGTCTTCTGGCAGAAAATTCTACAGTTTAATTATGTAGCACACAAAGAAAATGTTATGAAATTAGCTTTCTCTTACCTAAATTCAGTTTCATTTTACATAGTGGTATTAAATACAGAGAACTCCACTATCCATTTTCTCCGTATAATGCATAATTTTCTATGCCATAGATTCTCTTATCTACTTCTTTGTAAACTTAGGGTCTTTCCGCACTATACTATTATCGTACTATTATTCCATTTTCAACATCATGTGGAATTCTGAGGTTTGTAGTTTACTGAGGCCAAAGAGTACTCTGGCTGAGAATTTTAAATGCCTCTCCTTAAACTGCAAATTCCAGGATTCCACAGGCTATTGAAAGTGGAATAATAGCATTATAGCAGTGTAGTGCGGAAAGGCCCTAAGTAGATGTCTTGGTGGCTTGTGGAATTTGTGAGTGGGAGGATGGCTCACTCCAGAATTTCATAGAATCATAGGGTTGGAAGACACAAGGGCCATCTGGTTCAACCCCTTGCCATGCAGAAATACACAATCAAATCACTTCCTACAGATGCCCATCCAGACTCTGTTTAAAATCCTCCAAAGAAGGAGACTCTATAACTCTCTGGGGCACTATAATTTACTATCAAATAGCTCTTAATGTCAGGACGTTCTTCCTAACATTTAGGTGGAATCTCTTTTGCTGTAGTGTAAAGACATTGCTCCATGTCCAGGTCTGTGGAGCAGCAGAAAACAAGCTTGCTCCATTTGACATCCCTTCAAATATTTAAACATGGCTATTATGTAACCCCTTAACATTCTCTTCTCCAGGCTAAACATACCCAGCTCCCTAAACCATTCCTCATAGGGCAGTGTTTCCAGGGCTTTTTCCATTTTGGTTGCTCTCCTCTGGACATATTCTAACTTGTTAATATCCTTCTTGAGTTGTGGTACCCAGAAGTGAACACAGTATTCCAGGTGAGATCTGACCAAAGCAGAGAAAAGTGGTACTATTACTTCCTTTGACCTAGACACTATACTTGCATTGATGCAGCCTAGAACCATATTGGCCTGATTACCTGCCACATTGCACTGTTGACTCATGTTCAGTTTGTGATCTACTAAGAATGCTAGACCCCTTTCACATGTACTATAGTCAAACCAGATATTCTTAATCCTATTTCTCTGCATTTCATTTTTTTTCTGCCTACCTTACATTTCTCTGTGTTGAAATTCATTTTGTTAGTTTGGCTGAGCTCTTTAATCTGCTAAAATCTTTACTGATCTTGTCCTCTAGGGTATTAGCTGCCTCTTCTGATTTGACTACATCTGCAAGTTTGATAAAGAATGACCTTTGTTCTCTCAACCAAGTCATTGATACAAATGTTGATTAGAACCCTGTGGTACTCCACTAGTCACTTCTCTCCAGGATGAAAATGAGCCATTGGTGAGCACCCTTTGGGCTTGGTCAGTACACCAATTACAAATCCACCTAACAGTAGCATTGACTAGACCACATTTTAGTAGCTTGTTTGCAAAAAATATCATGGGGGACCTTGTTAAAGGCCTTGCTGAAATCAAGATATGCTTCCTCTACAACATTCTCTTCATCTACCAAGCTTGTAACTCTACTTATTTCTGGGGAAATCCACCACTCTCAGTTTCTGAGACACAGATACCCAGATGTTATAAACTTTCCTTACAGTAGGTTTTTCCAGGTCGAAAAGGGACAGGATTCTTGTACTTTTTATGGTTGTGTAGAAGACAGAACTTGAACAAATTCTACTATAAGAAGCAATACCTGTTGAAATCCTCTCTTCCATACAACTGTTAAAGATATTTGAGCCCTGTTCCTTAGTTTACCCAGCCACCATACCTTATAGTGGTGTTACAGAAGCCCCTCATCAATCTGATTGCCATTTTTTGTGTTTTTTTTCCCTGTAGCTCTACAATGTTCATTTTGAGGTACTCTTTCCTGCATTTACCTTGAACTCTGCACTTTCCTTCTTTCCCAGTTATTATTTTATCTTTAAATACCTCAGGTGAAGATTTATTTGGGAGAGGGAGGAAGTAATCCAAAACATTAACGGTAGCATCAACGTAGATTTATTAATGAACAATAACATTGCGTCTTTCGTCATTTTGATTTCTGTGAATCAGCCTAGCAGGGGCCAAGAGAATGGTGAGAGTTAGAGTCTCAAGAGAAGTAAAATGTCTTGGTAACTGGAAATTTCTCCCCAGTCTTCATAATGTGATATCTTATAACTTTAGAGGAAGGGGAAATGGACAACTTGGGAGATTGTTCTGCAGTTTGAATTTGGACAGAAGTGGAATTAGTTAATGTGCTATTATAATATTTTAGTACTACCCAGAAATGAAAACCATTTTCACTGCTGCATGTCATACATAATGACTCAAAATATGTTGAGGTACACTAAGAAAAGAATACTGGTGATGGTGCTGACACTCTGTGGGATGGTGCAAGTAATAAAACTCTTACATGCATTCTGTTCCCTTTTCATCCTTCTCATTCTAAGCCTACAGACCTTGATCACAGACAATTTAAAAATTGTTCTGTTTTCATTTTTCTTTAAAACTGGACCTAATGTTGGAAAATTGGCATTATGAGCTTGAGAGTGAAAATGTTTTACACAAGCCTCTCCTACGTTCACTGGTTTGTCCCCTTTTCATTGCCTATTTATGGTGGCAGCAGTTGCGAGCACAGTTGCTATTTGATGTAATTCCTCTTACCCACTTCCAACCATGCCAGAAGGAAGAGAGCAGAATGATCTGTACTCTGATTTGATTTTCTGATATCATCATTTAGTCAAATCTCAATATGTGGCTAATTGTCTTAAAGTCAAATCTGGGTGAAGACAATGATTCTCACTTCAAAATTCATCAGTATGGAAATCAGCAGCTATCAGTGCTTTGTCTCACTGTTCTCTCTCTCACTTTACATCTTGATAAGCTCTTAAGTATGATATGGTCAAACTCTCTCTCATTTGCTGCTGATTCCAATGCTTGGGTCAACTTGTCAGGTGAGCTGTGTCCCATCTTTTCCTACTCAGCTAGTACTGCTGGTCATTCCCAGCACCCTTTCACACCACACAGTATATAGTGCTATGGATTCTGCTCTAACTGCCATGGCAAAATCTTATGGAAACCTGGTATTTATGATTTGGTGAGGCACTACAGCACTCTTCTGTCTGAAAATTCTACATACCCTTCCTTAAAATGCTGTTCCCAAGATTCCACAGAACCATAGCTCTATAATTGTGTAGTGTGGAAGGGACTTCTTTCTTTCTCTGTCTAGGGCCATCTCTGCACTAGACTGTTATAGTGCTGTTATTCCACTTGCAACATCCTAAGGAATCCTGGGGTTTCAGTTTTGGGAGGGACCAGGTGGCCCCTCCTGAAACTGCAAACCCCAGGATTCCATAGGATGTTGCAAGTGGAATAACAGCACTATAACAGTCTGGTGTGGAAATGGCCTAGGTTTCAACTGGTGACCATGGGGACCTGCACTGGTGAATCCCTCAGGTTCCTCAAGTTCTAGTCTGACATTCATCAATTCCCTCTTTTGACTTGGTTGTTTCATTAAAACAGTAGGCTGCAGATGGGAAAATTTTAATATTTTGTTTCCCTCTCAAAGCATGTTTGGAAGAACATTCCTGTAAACTGTGAGTTTTAGTTCATAGGTCTCTCAACAAATGGAAATGTAGATCTATGCAACATTTTTTCTCACCGATAACAAGCCTTATTTCTTCTTTCCCACTGAGTTGTATGATTTATTTTTTAAAAAACAGACATACTAAAATAGGCAGCACAATCTATTCTGCCTTAGCTCAGTACAGTTTGGATTCTAAATAAATTTGCCAGAAAAACATCTTCCTCATCCAAAAGGAAGTACATAGAGAAAAACAGAATGTTCAGTTATTTTTCTTTATGTCCTTGTGTCAGCTTAGACTGTCAATTAAGTTTGTTGTTCTTCAAACCTTAATCTGTAAATAGACCCCTAGACTACATTTGTTACAGATGGGGGGGGGGGCACACTATTTTCCCAAGCCAAGATTTAGCATGATATGCTGTCAGTGCCATTTTTGTTACAGCTGATTTTTTTGGCTGATATTCTTCCTTGTGTGTGTGTGTGTGTGTGTGTGTGTGGTAGAAAAAACTGCTACATAGAATTCTAGAGTTGGAAGAGACCACAAGGGCCATTGAGTCCAACCCCCTGCCATGCAGGACACACCATCAAAGCATTCCAGACAGATGGCCATCCAGCCTCTGTTTAAAAACCTCCAAAAAAGGAGACTCCACCACACTCCGAGGCAGTGTATTCCACTGTAGAACTGCTCTTACCATCAAGAAGTTCTTCCTAATGTGTAGATAGAATCTTTTTTTCTGATGTTTAGAGCCATTGCTCCATGCCCTAGTCTCTAGAGCAACAGAAAACAGGCTTGCTCCATCCTCCATATGGAATCCATTCAAATATTTAAACATGTGGGTACTTCAAATCTCCTAGAACTTTTAAAAATTTGGGGCCTTGAAGAATGTCTGGGGCAATTTCATGGCCATAAAAGGGGTTAGGGTCCATATGGCACATGGCTTACATTTTCTGCATCCCTGATATGAAGGATATAAGAATTTTCTCAACATTGGTGGTGACCTGAGCAGCAAAGTTATTACTGAGCAACATCAATGTATTATAAGCAACAAGAAAGTAGTACTAAACTTAAAAAAAATAGGATAACAAATGTATCTCATAACTACAGTCAACACTGGCCCTTTCTGCACGAGGCGAGGGAATCGCTCCGTGCCATTACCTACCGCTTCTTCTGGGGTCCGAAGCAACGCGGACTGTCCCTGAAGCCCTTCCGCAGGGCTCCTCCTTGGTCCAGGGCGAATCGGAGCAGTGCGAGGTCTGTAGATCCGCACTGCTCCAGCTTCCAAAATGGCGGCTTCTGGTTCATCGTGGGTCCCAACCAACCGCTGAAGCTCGCCACGCCTAAAGCCCGCCCTCCACAGATCGCAGGCTCGCACCAATGTGAGTCTGCGAAACTGCACAAGGGAACAGGAACGCAATGGCGCATTCCAGGAAAATAAAGACCTGTTTTTTGCGGTCTTTAGAAAACACGCTGGAGGACCACTTGGGGTTGTTTTGGAGCGGACTGAGGTGCGGATCTCCGGTAAGTAGTCCGCTCCTAGTCCGCCCCAAGGTGCAGACGACCTCTGTGAGAGGACGCACTGCCCCGTTCTAATTGCCTGGTGCGGAAAGGGCCACTGAAACCAACAGAAACTTTCTGAGCCTTATCACAGCACTCCTGTTTGAATTCTGCTCCAGCCATTCTCATGAGAGTATCTGATTGTTGATGCTCTCTATCGTGCCTATTCCACATTTGTGCTTTAACAGCAGCATTTACATTTACAGTGGTCTGTTCATATGCATTAAGGCACCATTACAGAATCCTACCCCACTCCTCACTTCTGTGATTGGTTCCTGTAGATGTAATTTCACCATGACATCACAATGCTACAACGTCATGAGGCTACAACATTATGATGCTATGACACTATGACATCATAAAGTTATGACAACATGATGCTACAATGGAAGAAACCTATGAGATACTTCCACCCAAACTGGTTCTTGAATTGTTGTGTGAAGGGGGGGTCATTAACAGATTATTTCCACTGTGAAAAACACATTTTCAGTGACTGTGATGCCAGGCAGTAGTGCTTGATGATCAATGACATTGGGCGATAAGGCTGAGGCAAAGCAGAACTAATGCATCACTATGATGGTATAACACCATGGTGAGATAAGGCTCTTTGTTTCTGTTATAAGATCCTTTGTGTTTCTATTACAAGATCCCTTTGCAACAGAAACTTTGTCAACAATAAGCAGAAGGTGGCAGGAAAAAAGCAAAAATAAGCCAAAATTGCAATGATGTATTTAAAGAACATGGGTAGGGAATAGTGGAGGTTTTGTTTTGATTTGTGTAGATCCAGCTATTCAAGGAAGGCATTGCTGAGAGATGAAAACCTGTACTTGTCAAGGGGGGGGGGGGGAGATAGAGAGATGCAACAGGAGACAAAAAGTAGATACTGGCAAATTCTTCAGATGAAGAAAAGCACTTCTCTTCCTACAGTCTGTGACTCCAGAAGGCCGTTATAGATGGCTAATGATCTTTCTGGAATAAAACCAGTGGCAGACAGAAAAACATCAATAGCACTAATGAAAAGAGTCTTATAAGGATCAGTATCAAAACAAATTAAATTTTAAAGTATGGAGGTGAAGAGACAATAGAAAAATCTATAATGGATTGTTACTACAATCTCATTTGTTTGCTGGAATGGACCAGAAAGGTAAACTCAGCAAAAATACAATAAGACCCTCTATTACTGCAGGAACCAACATGGAACATCTTCTAAATTCTTCAGGTTTGTAACCAGATTCTTAAAATGCATTACTACAAATTTCAGATTGCTCCATTCAAATATGTTACAGCATTGACTGTGAGTTGATCCTTGTTACGTGTTTTTGTTAGACAAGTTCCATACCTTCCAGCTGTCTTGATTTGGCAGAGACAGTTCGGATTAATCCTCTGACATCCTACTTTTTCAGCTGCTTTTTAAAATGTCTCAGTTTCTCTTGCCTCTTCCCACTTTTCCTCTTTGTCCTCAGCTTATTTCAGTTGCTACAAACTGAATTGAAAGTGCAAAAGTAGTTTGCACTCAGTCAACTCAGAAGAGAGAGGATGGAACAGAGTGCTGACCTTCCCAGTAGACTCAGGGAAAGGCGAACTGCTGCAGTCTCTTTTAGGTTGTCTGCCTACTTCTGCCAACTTGACCATATACTGAGGTTGTCTGGCCACATTTGACCTGGTCTTTCTCTGTGAAATGAGGATATTCAGTTCTTCAGACATTCTTTCTGAAAAGCTTCACACAGGTTTTTGACCTACATGTTTTATGGTGAAAACAGATGGAAATAGTAATTCCAGCTCCTCTGAAATCTTTGCAGCTTCTTTTGGTATTCCTTTGGTGATACTGTTACACATACAGTCCTGTATAGAGTTGGCAGCTTAAAAATACATACTTGCCAGATTTCAAAGATGAAAACTAAGACAAAGCTGAGGACAAAGCAAGATAACAGGAGAAGGAGAGAGAAGCTTGCACCCTGAAAAATGGTAAATGTTTGGAGTAGAAATTAGGGAAAGGGGATTGCAACCCTGTATTTGTGGAGGATACCTTTGAATACTTCTGTAGCACAAGAGTCCGTTGCTCTTGCACTTTAGTAAACAAAACATTTAAAATTTTTATCTTTACAAAGAAAAACAATACTCCAGTTGTTAATGAAGTTGCTTATTATCTGCAGGCACTAATTGACTCCAGCAATGTTGACAAACCAACAAGGTTTATAATATTGATCTTGGAAGAAACGTACAATTGTGAGGAATCTTTACAAACAAACATGGCTTTTTAGGTAGGGATGCCACATGCCCTGATTATTCAAAAGCAAGCAAGCAAAACCAAAACCAAACAGAGCCCTTTTCCCCCCCTGAATATAGAGCAGATATCTGCAGTTTGCTGGGCCTGCTGGTTCAACAGTTCAACATGCTGTGTTAAGGCAGGGCTGGGTAACTGTTAAGGAAGGGATGGTCTTGCATTGCTACTCCAAGCGCACTGGGAGTTGCTCTCACCCGGCTGTTCTCCCTGCCCCCAGGTGTTCCCTCCCTTCTCTGCAAAGCAGATTAGGACTCTAAGCAATGCTACTAAGCTTGTTAATGAGGCATGAAAGCATGCACCTTTCAGTTAGAAAAGGAAAAGTTCCATTCTTAAAAACAAATAGGACTCTCTCACACACTTTCTTCATGACAGTTCCAATGCCAGGGGGTTCAGAAGGCCCCTCTGGAGGGAGAATGAAAAGGATGCCTCCTTCCCATCCACAGGGCAATGGTTTTCCATGGTTATTCAAGGTCCAACATGTCAAGAAACAGTAGCTCTTAAGGGAACAGATATGCCTGATCAGAAAATGTACTCTGTATTACTGTGGACTGATACCGATGCTTATGATTTTGCCTACGATTTGAATGAATCACTGCTTATGGTCTGAATGAAGGACAAGTAGTCATTGGAGACTAGGAGTATGCATTCTGATGGACCTGAAGTAGCCACAAAGTCAATTTTACTCAACTCACCACCAGTTTTAAAGAGGTTTAAAGCATAAAGAAGCAGATCTCATTTTTTCCAGGCTAGAGGAATAAACAAATGCTCTCCCAGAAGGACCAGAAGACAGAGGCTTATCTAGGGTGAGGCAAGTAGGGCATGTACCCCAGGTGCCAAAGCTGGGAGGGGGCAAAAAACCATGCATGTAGGGGTGGGAGTGGGGGTAGAGTAAGAAGGTAGGGGCACAACTTCCATTTCCTAGGTGCTGTATACCTTAGATATACCACTTACAGAGGAGGCAGAACTGCTGATCCCAAGGGGGTTTGGCTCAGTTTTCCATTAGATGGGGGTGAGCCAGTTTTCCATTAGATGATAGTTCATCTTCAGAGGAACACATAGAGTAAAGCAACTGCTAAGCACTGTGAGAACTGTGTTTTTCTGCTGTGCCTTTTCCATCAGGCTTCCCAGATAGGAAAAGTATGTCAGGAAAGACAGAGAAGCAGCACATCTCTGCCTGTGTGCAGCAGGTGCAGAGGGCAAAACTGTACGGCACAGTAATCAGCTACACACACACACACATATACACAAAGTAAAAACCAATCCTAGCACAAAATGCCCACTGGTTTGTTCTTTCCTCCCAGGCCTCAATGATAATTCCGTGGCTATAAGATGCCACAGAATTCTTTGTCATTTTTACTTGAGTATGTTTAGCAGAGTTACCCCTTTGGGCATTGCTACTGTTATCCATTTCCTTTCTCTCCGTTGGCATTCACCATCTAAGCAGACAGAAGAACCACTTTCTTCAGCTACATCAAAATTCCAAAATTTCAGTTTTGTCTTCTCCTTTACACCCTCCTCTTCTAAGTAGGCAAAGGAAGCCCATCTGGAAACACCAGGACTGTCATTGCTTTCTCACTCACCCCATTCTTTCATCTTAAGCAAGTAAAGAACTCCTAGTCCAGTGAGCTTTTCTTATGCTAAAACTCCAACTCAGCTCAACATCATCACTTTCCTACATGTCTTGCCTTGCTCTCCTGCACTGGTGCTTGGAAGATAGCTAATATGAGTGATACTTTCATTTGTTTACTTATTTCTAAAGAAATGTTGTAATATTGAAATGTTGTAAACAGGGCTAATGTAAATTGAAACTTCCCTGTATGTAGTCCATTTTTAGCTGCAATTAAAATGGAAGACTGCTGGAAAAGATTTTCATCTTCCTGCACACAGTCTTTGAAGTTATTTTTTTATGCTGTATTTTGCCTTGGACGAGAAAAAAAATATGTAGCTCTATCTTTTCACCCAGAGGGGAAGATGCAGCGAGATGAGAATTTTACCGGGAAAAAAAATAATAGAGGAGAAGTGGTTAAGGGAGTCTTATTAGTCCTCCACCTTGGACTATAGGGGCTATTCTGAAGTCATATTTCGTACAGGAAAAAATATGGATAAACTTCACAGGATTACCATGTATAGTTTGGTCCTAGTGAAAAGAAAGGAAGGAAGGAAGCGAGGAAGGAAGCGAGGAAGGGAGAAAGAAAGAAAGAAAGAAAGAAAGAAAGAAAGAAAGAAAGAAAGAAAATAATTGAGGGATTAACCACTCAAAACCATTAATAACCACCCAAAACCAATCTGGCAAATTCTAGTCTACAGTACACAGAGACAAGTTGACATCAGCAGGAAAGTGGTTCAGAGAGAAAATTGAAAGACCTATTTTTTAAAACTTAATTTTATATGCAGGGACTTTATTTTGTTTGCCTAGATATATTATATAAGCTTCCTAACAGTTATTTCTTCTCCATGTTTCATATGTATTTGGGTAACAGGTGGTGTACAGAGAAATAATACTGAAAAAGTTATAGAAAAGTGATTGGCAGATAGCATGGGGAAATGAAGGATATAAAACTATAAAGTTGTGAGTTTCAGTTGCCAAGGCTGATAAATCTGGATGGCACATAACTGGTCGACAACTGGTGGTTCTTCTCAACTTTTTTGAGCATGAATGTAGGTAAAAGGGTTGTTGAATTAATAGCATACCCCTTAAGGAAGAAAATGTAATGCCTGTAATAATAATAAGAACAAGCTGTATCAGCTACACTAAATAATAAAAAGGCTGCTTGTAGATTCTTGAGTCTGATACTTTTTCAATGGGATTATCAGCCGTCTTTTAAAATGCAAATTGTGACTCATCATCTGGGGATCATCATAAGCTCCAGAGAACCACTAGAAACAAGTGAATCCATCCAGTTCATTAAAACATATCCCCTTGTAATGAAAAGTATCACTCTCTCAAGGGTGTTGACTAGTGAAGTTTGCTCTTGCCTGAGTCTGCTTTGCCAGGAGCATATGATATTTTAGCTACAGAACAGAACACAAGTTCCATTAGTCAAATGAAAACCCAGCCTGTGGGTGAAGGGGGAAAAGCTCTTTGATCTTGAAAATATACTGCCAAAAATGCTTCTGAAGATTCCAGAGTTAACCAAGATGATAGATAGTTGTGAATCACTGCAATCTAAAGGAGACTGAAGCCATTAGGTTTGGTAGCAACATGGAATAGGAGGAACCTGGAACAGCTGGGTGTTCTTGTTAAGGATGATACCTTCTGCTTAATTTCATGTGCCCAGAGAGAGAGAGAGAGAGAGCGAGAGAGAGAGAGAGAGAGAGAGAGTGCAGTGGGGTAGTACAGAAGCACAGCTCTTACTGGTGTAGCACACATTTTATTCTGACTGTGTCCCTATTACTACCAGCGTGTAGCCCCCAACAGATTATTTCTAAACCCTAATAGTAATAATACAAGTAAATGAATGAAATATGAAATTAATTAATTAATTAATTAATTAATTAAATAGAAAATAGGAAAAGTAATCCAGTGTTTATCAAAATGTGCAAATAATGTAAATGTAGAGACAGTGAAATTTCTTCATCCAAGCTGCACTGTTGTGAACAAATATGAAGACTATATGAAGATCTCTTTTATTTATGGCTTCTTTTCATGCAGAATTCCTCTGGGTTTAGCTTTGTACTTTGTATTATTTCCTGACTTCGTAGTCCACAGTGGCATCAATAGGTAGCTTGGACTTGGCTGGGAGTTTTGAACTGCTCTGTCTCTGACCTGGGACAGTTCACACCTCCTTAGACAACCTGGTGTGCTCCGGTTGCCTAAGGTTGCTCTACTCTGTGGAGGCTGAACTTAATGTGGACATCCAATTGGCATAGACCACTGCAGCCCAGAACTCTTGAGCTTGGATGACACTGTGAGTAGCAGCATTGTGTAAGCTCTACTGTTTGTTTTACCTTATCTTCTAAGCACCCAGTTTATTTTAATTATGGCCTTTTGCCACCACTGAGTGCTAACTAGGCAGTAGTCTGGTTGCTTGGATTCATTAAACATGGGGAGAACTGTCAGTTTCACCTTCTATGACAAACCTTTGACTTTATATTCCAGTTTTGTAAACCTCAGATTATTTCCATCATAAATATGAAGAAATCTAAAAATTTTGCCAAATTCTTCAAAAACCAAATGAAATGAAATTCTTCCTTATTTGCAGTGACCAAATTCCATAGGTACAGCTATTCCTAACAAGAGAAAAACCATGCTATACTTGCCTATTATATAGGTGTTAAATATTTTTTTTTAAAAAAAATCCTTTCATAAAAAAGAGGTGGCAACCCAGTTTCATTATCAACCCAGTTGAACAGAAGTATTTACACCCAGCCTTTTAAGGGTTAATCATTGGACGCTACTGGCCTGGATGAAAGAGTGATAAATCGATTCCTTTTGATTTTCCCCTATGATCAGTTCTTCTTTTTTTTAAAAAATAATGAACTTCAAATTCTTTCCACTGTGAATAGGAAAAAAGGGAACTGTTGATCTTTTTTTTTATTCAAAATCAAAATCCTACATTTTTTATTAAAAATCAAAATCAAAATCCTACATTTCTCAACATTGCATGTAAACATTGTAAACTGTCATGTATATTACAAAACAGGAAAACTAGCACAAGAAGGCACTGTTTGATGCAGTTTCTTCTAAAGAATGAACATTGTATTAGCAAAGTAGATTATGGGTGGGGGTGGGACAAATTCTGTCTTCCATGTTAAAAGATTACATTGCTCCATTTCACATGAATGGCTCAGTTGCAAATTCATTAACTCAGAAGCATGCTCTGTTTATTTCAGCTGAATTTACACAATAGCAAACTATGATTATTGCTGTAGTCAAAACAGAGGATATTTATTAATGTACTTACTAGTTCGCATTATAATCTCTGTCTGTTTTCTGAGGAGTCCATAGTAGAAGGAAGCTTTTCTGATACATTCTGCAAAATAAGTTCTCCTTGTCAATTATGCATGTGGGGATCATAAAATAACAGTCAAATATTTAAAGGTCACTTAGCAATGAGAGAAAGCAGCGTTGTCACACAAGGAGCTAAATCCGTCTTGATCAAGGCTAGGAAGCTGTTATAAGAGGTATAAATAATTTACAGGACCTTTTGAATCCATGCTGTAAAGAGCTGTATCTTTTTCTTTCCTAAATAAATTAGATAATGACATATTAAATCTGCTTGCCAGCATTTATAACCTTAGATGTCATGTTTCATAGAGTCTTTGATGATGGTTGCAGTAAATGAGCCAATCAAGGTTCTTGATGCATTGATTCAAATACAGTTTCTGGCAACACGGGACAGAGGTCCAGTACTATAGGATTACAGGACAAGTAGAAGAGAAGCATGCACTGAAATAACACTAGAGATTTCCATGAAAGTTACCTCCAGATGATATTTTGCATTTGCTGAATTCTGGGAGCAGGGTGGGAAGTGTCAAGACCATGAAATCTTCCATTTATAACTGTTCTGTGTTTCCCATTTCTTTTGCCATCATTTGTTTCTTTCTTTTTCTTTTTTCTTTTGTGTTTCAGCAAAAACAAACTAAACATAAATCCATTAAAATGGAATCCCAAACAATATATTTTGACATATGACAGCAGGATCTGTTGACCTGGGAGCATCTGTATCATACGGGGCACAACTGGATGTTATGATAAACCAGAATTATTGAAATTCTGACTTTAGCATTGATATATGCTGCTGAATTGCTCCTGTTGCAAGAGTAGTGAAACAAACCATGGACTAGGGATGTAGTTCTTCACTGACTTTCTTCTCAAAGACAGCAATGAGTAATTTTAGACATTATCTTCTTGTTGCAAGGAAGTCTTAGAAAACTGCAGTTTTCAGACACTATTTGCATTCTGAGACTTATTTTGCACAAAGAAAGTCAGCTGTGGTTGTTTTGTGCAGAAAACAACATTTTCTGTGCAGAATAAGCTGCACAGGAAAATGCTGTTTTCTTCACAGACAATTTCATGCAAATTTATGTAGAATATGTTCTGAAATACAAAGATTCTTCTCAGTCCAGGATTATTTTCTTCAGGAAATACATTTGTCAACCATTTCTTGAATATTTTCCAATATTCTTCCCATTCCCTACAGGCTTTCCACCTATGGTTTGCTTATTGTGATTCAAACCTGGAAACCTGGCTTGTTTCTCCCTCAAAATGCCAGAGAAATAGAGAAAAACAAACCATGAACCCAATGGCTACATCAGTCTATATTCAGAATGGACTAGGATATGACATTCGCTTCAGCCTGGATGGACTGAACATGAATGATGAGTAGGATTGCAGCAGCAAATTGCTCGCTTCCAGGCTTCTGTTCCTAAATGTACTTGCTATATGTATAAAAAATTGTGAACCTTCTTGGGCAACCAGATCCGTTCCATCTCCAATTATGCTGCAATATGCTAAGCATCTCATCTAGCCTTCTGTTCATGGAGGCACAGAATTTGTAGGACTTTTTTCCCATTCACCTATTTAGCTACTGAAAATGGATGTAGCTAAATGGGTATTAAAGGGCACAACAAAAACACTGATGCTTGCTTGTCCCTTGTTGCATCAATTCTACAGCCAATCACTGAAAGTAATTACTTGTGTGGAGTTATCAAAGCACTTCAGTTCAGCTAGAGATGCCTGTTGATAGTTTGTTTTAAAATAAGACAAAAATACAGAGAGAAAAGAGAAGGCAAAGTTTTAAAATTATTTCTTTCGTTGCTCAACATCCCATGTTTATGAATAAATATGTCTCATTTGCTGCAATTTCAGTCTGAAAGAGGGCTTTCTTCCCCATTGGGATTTTTTTTTTAATCTTTTATGACTTCTATTGTGAAAATTGGTTTTCTAACCATATTGTAGGAACAAGCAATCATATTGCTACATTAAATTGTTCAATTTTCCCACCCATTTTATTGTTTGTAGAATTACTACATATACCACAATGCAATTTCTTTAGGAAGGTGTGGAAGATAAAGTTCTAATGTGTTTTTGTTCCAATAAATTCTCTCCAGCCCTTCTTTATTTATAT
Organism: Cyclura pinguis; assembly: GCA_030412105.1. Lineage (NCBI taxonomy): Eukaryota > Metazoa > Chordata > Lepidosauria > Squamata > Iguanidae > Cyclura > Cyclura pinguis. The sequence continues at coordinate 70,173,640 of CM059601.1, read as the reverse complement.
TGTGTGATAATGTGCTGAACTGTAAATAAGATAGAAAAGAATTTTAGTAAAACATGATCTCCTTTTGGTAGTTACTGCAAAGGTTTGGCTAATATCACAGAGCCAGAAACATAAAATACAGAATTTTCTACTTCTGTATATTTTCTGGGGAACAGTTACTTGCAACATGGTAAGGTAGCTGAAGCAGGGAGTTGCAGAGAATATTACAGTGCATTGTTCTTCAGGCTGCCTAGTTATATCCATCATGGTTTGTCAGAAAACAAAAATCTGTCTACTTCATAACATATTATTCCATGAAAAACACGATGTTTTAAGTCAGGGATAGGGAAAGTGTGGCCTTACAGAGCTTTTGAACTGCAGTTTCCATCAGTCTTAACTATTGGCTATGCTGACCAGCTTCGTAAAAGTTGCAGTCCACCTCCGTTCAGAGCTTAGAAAGTGTTCATCACAAATTTATGCAACATCCCCAATTTGTTAAAATTTTCAACAATTTTAAAATGGGTGTTTTTAGTTACTAAAGTTCTATGGCTTTTTCCCTAGTACAATGTTTTGTATTACTTTAATCTGATATTTTGAATGAGTAACTTTTGAGGAACTGCACAACTTGTATTAATTTTAGTTGTTTTTTTTTAAATGTGAAATGAATACATGAATAACAATCAATTTTATAATTTCTTTGTAATGTTTTTTAAAAAAATATTTTAACGACTCAGCATTAATGCATTAAAACTAACACTGATCTTTCCAAGTTCTGTTTAGATCATTCTGTTTTCTTTCTTAGAGAGTAACACTGTTGCTGGTCTTTTGGAGATCTCCTTTTTGAGGTATAAGGGTTGCCATTAGTGAATTATGTACATACCCTACAATATTCCCTAGAAAAATTCAAGACCCATTTGCTTGGATTCACTACTGTCCCAGCGCTTGTCAGGACTTCTAGGGAAGTTACAAATGCATATCCTAGGGCCCTCCACACTACGCTGGTAAAGTGCTATCATTCCATGCTGGTTCTAGCTTCTCTGAGAGTCTCAATAGAGTGTTGCACCCTGAGGAAGGAAGCAGCATGTGGGACAACTGAATGGTTGTTGTTTATAGATTTCCCCATGTCCTGCTTCATCATCTCTCATGGCCCTATTCTCAAGTCTAGAATGTGTTGTTGTTGTTGTTGTTGTCGTCATTGTTGTGTGCCTTCAAGTCGTTTCCAATATATGGTGACCCTCTGGCAAACCTATCACAGGGTTTTCTTGGCAAGATTTGTCCAGAGAGAGTTTGCCTTTGCCTCCTCTGAATGTGACAGTGTGTGAATTGTCCCAAGGTCACCCTATGGTTTTCTATGGCTAAGTGAGGATGAAAATGTTGTTCTGCAGATTTGTAGTCCAATGCTCAAAACACTATACCACATTGACCCTTATCCTACAGTTGTCTCATGTTACTGCTGCTCCAGCCATTGCTCCACTTTCCTCCAACGAGTTTCTAGTGTGGGAGTTATCACACTAAGCTGCAATTGGCAGTCCTAGGCCCCTGCACGTGTTTGAAAAATGTATAGCAATGTATAGCAAACACATTGACTATCAATCCAATCAGGAAATACAATATGCACTGACAGTTTTGTGGACCTGCACTGTCTTCTTGGTGATGAGGAATCTTCTTTTGCTATGTGAAGGGGATCCCACCACATTTCCTTTACATAGTTTATTGAATGGTAACAACAAGGGAAAAACTACCCTGACTGGAGGACTGTCTTTAAATGTCTAGGGGAGACTTCTTCCTCCATAAAACAGTGCTTGTTTATGGAATGTGACCAGAATTCCCTTGGGAAGTTACAAATGCATATCCTAAAGCACTTATGACTGTTTCCTCATCACAATCCCTATATAGTCTATAATTTAAGAGCTTTGTAGGGACCATGCAAATCCTTCAGTCTCCACTTACTGGGAAGTAGTCACTGTGATTGATGCAGGTCTGCTTCCCTGTCAGGAAGAAGTGGGCTGATGGTACCACCACCATCTCTTTTGTGATTGGTCTGCAACACATGGGGGAATTGAGAAAGGGCCCCTAGTTCTGTGGCTGTTGCACTGGGGATAATGCAAAGGGAGTGGAAATGCTTTGAGAAAAACAGACCATCAATGATCACAGTGGCTGCTTCCTGGTAATGGGAGATTGGGGGGGGGGGTCACTCTATATCACCAAAACTATGGTGTTTATGCATACATAAATCCCCAGCAAGATTCCAATCTTTATATGTATTTAATGTTGGCAAACTGCCTGATAAACAGAGTGTTCCTCATTTATTAATGAAATAAAGTTTCAAAGCTCATATTTGCCTCCAAAGTGCAACAAATACTGAAATGCTCCTGGGATATGCTTATGAAAATCACCAGGACCAGTTTCAGGGATGGCTTTAATGCCACATTTCTGATACGTATATATGTGTGTGTGTGTGTGTGTGTGTGTGTGTGTATGAAGCTTTCAAACTTTTCTCTCCTATTGAGAAACACAGGAAACTGACATGGCAATTTTGTTTCCAAGTATGGGTTGTAATCAAGCTTGCAATTTATGCCTTCTGTTTAAAACTTAAGTGATTAATATTAAAGTCTGTAGTTCTTAAAAGATTAAGCATTCCAAGTGCTCCTCAGTAGTCTGTGTTAATTGGAGACCTCTCTGTGATGCTAAAGAGATTCATAATCGTATCAAGAGAGAGTTTATGCAGAATTGTTCACAATTGGCCAGGGCTTTTACTGATCCAGGCTGGGACAGAACAATTATTAACAGATGCTAATGACTTAAAAATGAAAGTCACAATCATTTCCAGAGTTTTAGAAGTGTAAACAGAAAGATTAGCAGTGAATGAGCAAAAGATGTCTGGAACAAGGCTGGCTGTTGAGGCATGAAATATTTCAGCTGAACACCATTTAAAAGGAGGAAAAATGATTCAGACATGACAAACTGAAAAGTTTTTTTGAGAACAGGCCATTGAAAAATATGAGAGGAACAATTAGTACAAAAAATAGATTTTCAAGATTGGGGGAAAATTTGGAATCAGCGTCATTTAAAAAATTTATCCGTATGTATAAAAGAGAATTATTATAAATTGGTTTGGAGATGGCACCTAACACCAGTAAGGTTAAACCACATAGACCAGAATCATTCAAGGTTATGTTGGAGGGGTTGCCAAGAGATTGGCACATATATTCATATGTGGTGGAATTGTGAAGGTGTACAGAAATTTTTGCAAATGGTGTTTAAAGAGATAAAAGACATAACAGGAATTGATTTACAAATATGTCCGAGTATAGCATTATTATCTATATTTAATAAGGTTAATTGTACCCAGACTATGAAGGAGTGAATTACAAATTTATTAACTGCAGCAAGGTTAATTATATCAAGAAAATGGAAAACTCAAGAAGATTTTCAAATAAAGGATTGGTATAAAGAAGTGTGGAAAAGTGCAATCAACGATAAGTTAACATGCTGAATTAAGGTTAAAAAAGGAATAATGAAAAGGAATGATTTTGAAGCAATATGGAAAATATTTGTGGAAAAGGCTTTAACAAAAGAGGAAGTGTCACACCTCCACAAGAAGAATTACAATTTTGGAAAGCATAGTAAGCTGGAATATAATTGGCTCTGGGAATGGGTTCACATTTAGGGTTAGGGTTTATGGTTAATAACAGGATCATCTATAGTATTAGCAATAGGTTAAATATACTTGAAAAGAATAGATTTAAGAAAGAAATTATTATAGCAATAATGAGCACAAGGAACATGAGATCTGGATATATGAAATAAAAATATATAATCAATATGATATATGATATGTTGAATAAGTATATGATGACAAAATATCTGGAGAGAAATAGTAATGTAAGCTATTTGTGTTGTAATTTTTCTCTTTATGTTATTCACATGGTGTTTTTGTTTTATTCTGCTATGTATTGTTCCTTTTTCTTTATAGTAATAATAATAATAAAAAGAGAATGGGCCACTCAGTTCAGAACTAAATGAATGAAGTTAACATGGATTGTTCTGTTGTGCTATTCATCTATAGATACTGTCAAATGCTTTATGCCAGATATTTTCAGAAAAGTACTGACTACTCCTCCATACCAACTGAAATGCAAAGAAGAAGACTACTACATAACCTGAATATTCACCACCAAGATCCATAGAAGAGAGGTGTGGTTTTTTTGTGGTTTTTTTGCGAGGGGGGGTAGAAGATACAGACATTTTTCTTTCAGTCCTTACCAGAATTACAGAACACATTGGAAACATAGAACAAATTCTGAAGTATGTTTAATTCGTACCTGAGGGGATTTTTGCTAATTTCCCTATGAGAATTGTAGAAGCACATAAGAAAGCTGGCTAAAAATCAAATTTGCATGTGAATTTCCTGCCAGTAAAAGTACATTGTATCATCTCCAATTTTATAGATAGCGAAGGAAGGCATTGGTCATGAGAGAAAGAACTGGAACCATCCACTAAATATTCCATACATTTCGACCCAGAATAAACTTTGGACACAGTCTCTTTCAAATCCCTGAAAGTCATTTTTCAATTTGTTTTCCCCTGAAGAAGGACATCTAGAGATTTCTAGGCTGAAACACATTGGGCTTGGGCTTATTTGAGAAATAAAATCTTTTACATAGCCTGACATATTTTTGCTGTTTTATAAATGACTGATAATAAGTTGAAATTCCCAGCCATATTGTGGTAGAGTAGAGGGTGTGCATAGGGTTAAAACAATTTTCTGCAGCTTGATTCTTTTAGTGTACTTAACAAAACTGCTGTTGATTTTTCTCTTTCTTTTTCCCCCTTGGAGCCAAAACGTTGGCCTTGATCTGTGAAAAATTGCACCATAACATATGGCACCTTCATAAGTGGCTTCAGCATATCGTTCTGAATCATAAAGCATTACTTTACTCTGACATTACGTATTTTGAGGTAGACTAAACAACGTTATTCTACAATTCAAGTGTAGTGGCATGTTAGATTATTTCTATATGTAGCTAGTTCAGGATACAAAAGTATGTGGAAGTCATTATGATTTTATGTGTGAGAAAAAGAAGGAGGCAAGTTTTAGAGTTGAAGCAAAACTCATCAACATTCCTTCTGAACTGGCAATCACCATTTTGTTTTCATAAATAAGCCCAATGAAATCATACTACATTATGATGCAAAATCACTCCAAAAGACATTCTGGTGAAAACAAAATGGCAGCTGCCAGCTGTAGGATAGGCAGAATACTGGTAGAATTTTTGCTTAATCCCAGAATTCAACCCACTCTCTGTGTTTCCTTGATGAGGTTTCACTTAAAGAATGCTGTATGATGACTTATTTGTGACACCACATTATAGCAAGGAATAATAGTTTTGCAAGGGTAAGAACCCAAATGTAAATTGGGAGCATTTGCTATTTACATCAAATGGCAGTTTCAAAAATGCAGGTACCGTGGAATCTTTCATGTAATGTCCTTTTAACTGTTGGATTTTATTTTGACTGGCCTGAGGAATTCTAACCCTAGAGGTGGCACTGCTTTGCTCATGAATGCTAAAAAATTAGGGTATTCATAAATTTAATTAGAAATTGCCAGAATTATAGATATAACTCTCAATATTCACCAGCTGTTGGGCATTCACTGTAATATAAGCATGGTGATGGAAGGCCAAAGCATGCAACAATTTGCCAGATAAAATCAGATATTTAGACGCAGGGTTTCAGTTACCATAATAACTTTTTTGCTGAATGCATTTATTAACTACATTCTACCCTTTCTAGGGTTTCATCTTTTAAAATAATACTATAATACTTCTGCAAATCATATATTTCAGTCCAGTTTTTCTTCTTTGCCCCAAGGAATTGCTCCTAAGGAATGTGACTTCTGTCATTTCAGTTTATGGATACTGAGTATCTTTTCATTCTCTTACAATGATGAACATGTCAACTGTTTTGCATTCAACATGGATTTTTAAATGTTCCACAGTTGTTCAGAAAACAACTGTGAAAATAATGCCATGCCAATGTATACTTCTTGTAGAAAAAAATAACTTAGAATTATCCTGATACAGAATTTCTGTTAAATTCCATTCCGGTGTGTGTGCATGGGGTGAGGAGAGTTTTTTCTGCAATCAGAAAATAATTTCCATATAAACACTGTACATTATGGATCAAAAACAGTCGCCAAGGTTATGCAGTCAATTCCCTTTCTACCACAGGTCAGCTTTTTCAGGTCAGCCACAGACTAATGCATAAAATAATGAAGAGAATAATGTTGAAATTCCGTTTAGATATGTCCGAGAAAGAATTGTCATTCTTTGACAAAATATTAAATGACAAACAAATGGTATTTAACACAGAATATTATATTGTTGTGCTATATTTATCTATCCATCTCTCTTTCTTTCTCTTATATTTGAATAATTGTCGTACATTTGCTAGTGGAAGACATGTTACCTAACTTTCAGAAATCAAGAAGATATATTTTTATTTCATATTTGCGTAGGATGAAGTCAGTCCGTGACTCACGAAGTACTCAGCCACTGAATGAATTTTCATAAGTTCAGAGGTTGTAAATTGCTCATAAGCACTAATGCCATAAACATGCATTATCATAACACCCATAATAGGGAGCATTGGCAATATCAATTGCAAATATCGAACTGGATAAAAGAAGAACATTTCCCGTGAAGTAAGTATAATCAAAGCTCCAGAGAAATCCAATGCTTTGCCAGTAAAAGCACAAGCAGAAAACAAGTGAATACTGGTGAATCTTTATTGCATCAGGAAAACTCCAAAGCAAGTGCCATCATTATGAAACATTGATACAAGTAAGTACAATATTTCTGCCACCATTTTTTTTTTTTTGGTCAATAAAATATCCAGTAAGAGGATTTTTTGGGGAAAGTTTTTGTATAAAGCCTTTTTTTAGATAAACCCATATGCTTACTCTATGCATGGGCAGTGGAGCAGAACTGCATGTCATGTACCCAATCTTGACATCACACACCGTACCTCTCCCCACCCTTCCATCCTAACCTCCTAGATCTACAGGCTCAATCCAATATCTTTAAATGGATACAAGCACTCTTTAGCTCTCCAACTGAAAATTCCATTGTTGCACGTAGTTCCTGACTGTTAACAGAAGTTAACAGACCATGCATACAAGTGCAAATATTATGCTGAACACACAGAAATTTGGGGGAATGAGACAGGACTCATGGGAGCTATGAAACTCCAACATGATTAGAGACTCCTCCTCAGATCTGTGCTCTCAGTTTAATTCTAACTTAATTCTTGCTGCTCAGGGGACTTTGAGGGTGGAGCTGAAGTGAGTCTTTATGTCCTGATCCTCAGTTTTAGCCCTCTGTGTGTGCAGTTAAATCAGTTTCGTATCTGAAAAAGATCAACTTTTCTTATGAAAGGATATAATGCAAGGTTTAAAACAAAACAAAAACCACCAGTCATTCTGGAAATGGAAGACACTAAAAGAGAAGACACTTTTGGAACTAATCCAATGAAAATGGTTAAGTGCTTATCCTTTTCTAAGCTGAGCTAAGTAAGTAAGATAAACCAGAGTATTAGGCAGTGATGTAGACTCAAGTTGATTAACTTGAACTCAAGTCAGACTCTAGTCATTTCAATGACTTGTCTCAAACTTTACATGTCAATAAATGATGGATGGACTTGACTCAAGACTCATCTTTTTTTTTATTGATCCACTTGCTGCCCTTGGAAGTCCCGCCTCCCCCTCCAGCAGTAAGGGAATGTTATGCTGATGACTCACTCAGGGGTGCACATGCTTCTTATCTCCACCTCTTTGCATCTCCTTTGTTTCCCACCTTTCTCCAGAAACCATCTATAGGAAAACAGAAGAGCAGGAAGAGTTAAAAGGGGGAAAACAGGGCTTTGCACCTTTGTGTATGTGTATGTGTATGTGAGTGAGTGTGGGCAAGGAAAGGTCTCTGCATCTCGATTGAGGGGAGGGTTAGAGGTTGAAGTCCCATCAATGTTAATGTGAAATCCTTCTCCTCCTCTCCCTTCTCCATCTAGCCAGCCCATTGCTCAGTCAGAAGCAGTTTCCTTCTGTTTGCCTTTCCTGTTCCTTGATGGCTGAAGGCTTCCGTCCAATCCTGCTTGCTTGTGAGTAAACGGGAAAGAAAAGATGTCTTTGCCGGCCATGTGTAGCATACACGACCCACCCTGGATTCCGTAACCGTGCTGGGTTTGGAGTGTGAGATGCTCGGAGGCAAGAACCAAGTCAGTTCTGGTCTTTGAGGATGCAGTTTATTGAGCAAAGAAGCAAAAAGAAGAAAAGAAAGGCACACAATCATACATACGCTCTGACTCTGTTGAAGAAGCAAAGCAGGCAACGGAGCAAAATTCTCTTTGTTACAGCAGATTATATAGACCGTGAGTACACAAGTAGCAAAACAACCTGTCAGTCCATCAACCCACCATGCCAAAATGGACAGGAGGGGGCTATCCTACCTCTAACGCCAATTACTGAGGCATCCATGGACCAGTTGCATGATGGGCTTGCAGACAAGTCTCATTTCCTGCCCAATATGGTAGCGGACTGTCTCTGATCATGTTTTGCTCTCCCCTCACTGTACCAGACGGTGTGGGGAGTGGAGGACCCATCATTAACATTCCTTGTATGTTACAAGGCCGCAACATACAGGGCAGCCTGACCTAGCAACACAGCAACACAAGCCAAACTCAATGTGTTTGTTAGCAAAAGCAGGCTGAACCAAAGTGTGCGACACAGGGCCTGCCCAGAGAGCCTCGGACTCAACACCATGGCAGAATGGAAAGCATTTTCCTTCAGTTTGCCTTTCCTTCTCTTCAATGGCTGAAGGCTTCCTTCCAGTCCTGCTTGCTCTCAGCACCCCTCAGATCATCAGCACCTTTTTTTTCTGTGAAAGTTGGCTCCCATATTTGAGACTTGAATTATCTTGCAAGGCCTTGAGAGTTGACTTGAGACTTGAAGGTAGGGACTTGAGACTTGACTTGACGTTGTAGTAAAAGACTTAAATACATTGCTGGTATTAGGCTTATGTTACATTTGTCCTTTAAATTTTCAGCTCTTCAACTCCTTTTAAAATGAGGGGAAAGTGCTCTCCATCCACTGCTATAGAGAAAACTCAGCTATCTCTAGTCACACATGCTCATTATTATTCACAGTACCTGTCAGCATAATAAGGGTATCTGTAATTACCTTCAGATCCCATGTTGTACATTTCCTTGCCAACAGCACATTCTCTTGGGAAGCTTCCACCTTTACTTGTGCACTGTTTGGATTTTCTGTTGTACACAGAGATACAGCAATTACTGAAGCTAATTGTTTTTCACAGCCAGCCCAGAAGAAGAACTCTGCAGTCATTTATTTCCTCTTCTTAAGTTTAGGTCCTGCCAGAGCAACCTTGGATGGACAAGCAAACTGTTAGGGTGAATAAAGAGAAAGAACCTAGATGCCATTGTATATACAAATAAATGCTTTCCTGTCTTAGCACTAATGCAGCACCACAGACCTTCTCTGTATCTCCTTATACTCTATTGCTCTTTACAAGTCTACTTTCCAACCTGCTGTCATCTACCCATAGTTTGCAACTGCTTTTCTTTCGTGCATTCCCTCAAATCATGTGGCTTCATTATCCTGAGCTTGGAAAAGTTACTTTTTGGATTACAGCTCTCAGAATTGCCTAGCTAGCATGGCCTCAGGTAGCTTCTGGGACTTGTAGTCCCCTCCCCAAAAGCAGTGTTTCCAAGCTGTGTTCATATCATTAGTAACATTAGTAATATTAGTCAGCAAAATATCAGCAGAAAAGAAATGGCCCCAAACTTACCCCAGATTATGGTTTTGCAGTCTGTGGGAGGAAGGACGAAGCACAGACTTGTTGCCATTGTCTTCTTGGCATTGGTATCCCCTTTCCAGCATCCTACTTAGTTTTTACAGGCTTCCTGTAGTGGCAGGAATAACTGGCCAATCAGATTTGCCATGGTTATTCTGGAGGCAGAATCTTGCCAGATACAGCAAAGTTTTCACTCTGGGCAGCTGTGAAGCTATACAAGCATTTCCATGGCCAGCTATGCTTTGCTTTACCTTTAACCTTCATCTCATCTGCCTTCCCTTTGTTTTGCACTTTAAATGTTATTATATGACCTTAATGTCATTATGTTCCTTATACTTATCACAACATTTGGTGACAGTTTATTAAGGAACTGGATCTAGTTTGAACATTGATGAGACCTGCATGCCAGTCGTACCCTGGGAGGTTGCCTTATGGGAACTTGGGGTGAAGTTGACACAAGTCACACCCATCTCATTGGTGGGAGACTCAGCCTCACCCCTGGGGGTATGAGATCCACACTAAACCTTTCACTCACATGGTATCCCACTCCTTCATTCCGTCAGTACCCAGCACACAGGCTGGGTTTGGTATTTATCAGATGTTAAGCCAATGTGGAGATCTGATCCCATATAGGCCAAGCATCTTCATTTCAATCGTCCAAACCAGTTCAGCAAGAAAGAGTATAATCTTGCTATTGAAATATTGAAATTCAAGACAAGATAGGACCAAAGCAGACATCAGGAGAAATATATCTTTTTTCCAATTAAACTAATGTTCTTCAGTACTCAGACTTGCTTACTTTCCAATGACAAATCAGAAAGCAATGCTTACTAAATGCAAGACCCATCACTTAGGAAAACTATATACAGTGATAAGCACAAGGACTCAGATGTATTTGGGGGTCCTGTTTACATCTGGGAGACAAAAATGATAGCATGGGAGTCGCTCAAATACTTCCTTCCCAGAAGCCCCTGTAGTTTCTTAGGCCTTTGACATGACAGGAACAGCCATCTAAACAGAAGGCAGATTGACTGGTTGCTCTAGAAGTATAGAATTTAGGCTGACCCAACAAGAGAAGACTTCAATCAGGTTCAGCAAAGTTGTTTAAAATGTCACCCAGGAGGAACTCTGAACATCCTTCTGAAAATGACAAATAGGTATTTCCAATCACATGAGGGGGAAGCTTTTTGGGAAGTGAGCTAAGTATATCATCTAGTTTGACCCATAGGTTTTCAAATGAATGTTTCTTTGAGGAGGCAAAAATGGAAAAGAAAGACAGATTGTGTGTTGATAGAAAATCAAGGTGGACACAGAGTTAGGCTGGATGCAGATTTAATCATTCTCAGAAAAAACACATTAAAAGCAATTTAACTCAAGAAATAAGAACTGAAAGTCTTCATCTGAATGACAGTTGCACAGAAAGGAAAAGACAATCTGAAAGTATTCACAGCTGAGGAGTAGAGATGGAACCCAGGTGGTTAATGTTTAAAGAGGAGCTTAAAATTGATCTGTCTTTTCCTCATGGAAAAATTAAACTAAAAGTGCATTATTCTATATAATAATTTTTGTATGAGGTAAAAATATTTTGGCAGATTTTGATTTTAAATTGAAGATGTTGCTAGCAAACAAGGGAACAAAATAACAAGCTACTAGAATTCAAAGACATGGCCATATTAGTCTTAATCAGAACACAAAGGGATATTGTTGTACCTTTGAGACTAACCAAGAGAAAGAAGCTTCTAGATTTGCAATTAAACTGGAATAAAATGAGATTCCTATCTTCCTGTCCATAAACGCTTGCTTTCTGATAGTTGAATGAATGGGTAAAAGCACAAAAGTAAAACACTCCCATGGGTAATATATCCCCTGCATCTGAAATAGTAAAGAAATGGTAACACACTCAGAAATTATGTGTGGACATTTAGTTGTAATAGAAGGGCACATTCTGGTGAAAAGCACACTGGATTCTATCTAGTGTTTCATGAATAGACTTCTGTTTATGCAGTGAGAATTCTGCTTCCTCTTTTCCTCTTGAGTATCTCTCACGGCCCTGCCAAATATGATCTGTAGGGTCTCCTGTGAAGCTGATCAGAGCAGAGTGGATAGCTGAAATGGAAGTCCATTGTACTGGCAGACATTATTGGATACCACCCTATGAAGGTCCATTGATACCAGCTGGGAAACTGAGCAAACATTTACATTTCTTCAATATTAAAGTCAAGGGGACTGCAAAGAGTTTAGACTACTCAGTGGTTTAATTTTTTACAAAATTGATGGATAGTAGCTCAACCTCAGTGATAATACTTTTGTAATTTATGAATTTAACATGCTAAAGAAATGCTATGGAAGCTGAAGTTTGACAAATAAGTGTAGGTGGTAAGTACATGAGCTTCAGCATTAGGCCTAAATTCAGTGCATTATGACAAAACGGGCACTACAGTCATCCCATCATATTTGCAATTGCACAGGATCCCTGTGAATGTGGAAAAACCATGAATAACTCCCAAATGACATTTAACACCAAAAAAAGTATGATCACCATATTCAGCTCACTGTGGATTCCTCTGAGGCATCAGGGTTCCTTCACAAGGCAGAAGTGGGTGGCTGGTGGGGCTTACTGCCACCTCCACTGCTGGCCCACACCATTTTTAATAGGGACTTAACAAGCCTTGTTCGCAGTTTCTCAGTCTCACAAGGCTTGCAGTCCCTATTAAAAATGGCATAGGGAGGCAGCAGAGTGACAGCAAATAATTCACGAATAATCAAATCCACAAAAGTGAAACCCTCAAATGTGGAGGGCTGACTGTATTTTAATGACTTCAATCTTCAAATACAACACGAACAAACAAACAAAATCTTTTGAGAAATGGAAGTATAATCTATCATAGAAAAAACATAATGCTAAAAACAATTTTAACTATCTTCATAGACAGATGTAAGTGCAATATAAATACCACTGAAAGGTATTCAGTGTTCATAATAAATAAAGTGAAGAGTATGAGTGGCTATTCTTTTCACTTGTCTTAGTGGCACTATGCATTCCTTTCTTATGTTTCTTCAGCAGGGCTATGCTGAGTGTTTCAATATCAACATTTTCACCCATGCACACAAGCATTTAGGAGGGTCAGATGGCCCCATATTTTCCCCTTCTGCTCTTTCAATGGTGTTTCTAGGTTGTTGATGAGTGTTGGTCAGCTGCTCTAAAGCATACCAGCCAACCTGAGGTTTCTCCTTTCTAGAAAGTGATCTTAGTCAATTAAGTAACACACAGTCAGTGTGAGAATGCCACAACATGATACAGTCAAACCCATAATTAAGCCAATTCAAGGCGAAGGCAATGTTTCATGCCATGGTTACCAACAGCTGGTTACTTTCCCTGCTGTGGGCATCTATTCTGAAGAAACATTCCAATATTTCTATGAGTGTTTTTGAAATAATCCCATTTGTATAGCCACTGCATAGTGCCTTCTTTTCCTCATCTACAGAATTTCATATAGTGCACCAATGTTATGACCACAGAAGAAACTAAACACATATTTATTCCTCAGTATGTGTCATGTTCTGAATGGGTTTTTTTTTTAAAAAAATACAGACAATATCCATCATGTAAGAATAAGAAATAAGATGTGAGAAATTAGGCTGCCTACATTATAAAATCATATCACGTCTAATGAAGAATTTGATGATGCAAGCTTGGGCTTGTGGCTCAGCTTAGTCTACGAATGGATCTATATTATTATTTATTCATTCCTGCTGTGTAATTGTGTAATTTCCCAATTTGAGCCAGCAAGAGTGTTGTGATTGTTTCACTGTGGGAAGAAGCTAGCCAGAACTTGTTCACTAAGCGCCAGTGCAGAGTAGTTTTGATTTTTTTTTTACATGATTACAGAAAATGCAATAAATCTTTTAAGAGGAAAAAGTGTAGCTGGTATAGCAAGAAAAGTGAGGTCCATAATGTAAAAAATGATCTGGGAAAAGACAAACTATTCAGACTTTTATCAAAGTCTGAGTAACATCAATTTGCAGTGAGCTGCTATGCCTTTACAACAGAAGCTGAAGTTGGAAAACCTGATGGAATTCTCTCTAAAAGGTAGGGATTGTTTAAGTCTTGATTTACAAGGGAATCACTTTTAGCTAATCAAAGCTCATGAAATCAGGTAAAGAACTAATTGTTATAAATCATGGGATCATAAAGTTCAAAGGTACCTTTATCACCTAGTTCAACTGCCTGGCCAGTGCAAACCTTCATTGTGCAAGGGGCTTAAAGAGTTCAAGTGTCCAATAGAACCTGAATAGTCAGGCAGGCTAAGGTTTAAAGTGTCTTAAATTCTGCAGCATGATTATTTCACAATGGCATCCGTAGCTGGTATAATGATATCTCTATGCCATCAGCATTATCTCACTGATGGCAGTACTGATGTTCCGTTTCGAACATTTCTTATCATGGTGGAAAACAAGTCTGTACTAGTTCAGGTGACAAGGCAGTGAAAAGAGTAAAAGGCCTTGCTCCTCTGCCCGTACTTATCCATTAAAAATGACAGTTGGCTATATCTATCCTTGTCATATCCTATTTCTCATTCATATGATAGAAGAAGATAGGGGAACAATGTGGAAATGATTGCCAGAACACTTGCCTCATATATTCACAGTTATCCATAGTGCAGATTTTATGTATAGAATTTTGGAGTACACTTTAAATCCAGAAAAATGTATAATGGCATCATACCATTTTTTAAAAAATACTATATCCCAGTTGTTCTTGTAAACCACAACTTTACTTATACCTTGCTTTCCCCAAATAAACTGTGACATGAGGTGGCTTACAAATTAAAATGAGCACAATATAGCTGAAAATACACAAAGTTGTAGGTTAAAAGATCAATGTTAAAATGCAAACTATTAATAAAATAAAACAGTTTAAAACCTACAATTAAAAATAATTTTAAAAAACAGTGTAATTAATATTATATAGTACCCTCTTAAAAGCCTCTTTAAAGGGCTTGATAAAACTCATATGTGAGCTTGTTGTGACGTATTAACACCCGTAGCGGGTCCATCAGCCCTCTTTTCATCTCTCCATCACCGTGCTTATTTTTCGTGTCTTAGTAGCTTACTGTAGTCATTAAGAAATATTTGTCATGTGTGAATCATACTTCCCTATGGCAATACAACTCCTTTAACCACCACTGTATAACCAAACTAGGCCAGGTCCAGCTCATCCTATGATCTCATATCTTCCTTAATGTTCATCATTAAGGAAGGCTATAATTTAGATCTGTTATTCAGTCTAAAAGGAGACATATCATTATATATTCCCAGGTATATGTGGAAAAGACTTGCGTAAGGTTAATTTGTCTTACTTTGGAACCCTCATGCTGAAGATTTCAGATTTGCCATTGTTAACCTTAACCTGAATAACCTTAATGACTCAGTTTATCTTGGTGATTTGGGGGTGGTTGTGGCGGGGGGAGGAAGAGACTTATCTGTGAAGCAGGCTACATTATCAGCACCGAACAAATGTTATATGGAATACAGTTGGCCCTCCTCCTTCACAAGTTTAACTTTCACTGATTTGATTATTTGAAAATCTGTCCAATTCCTGCTCCCTCCCCACCTCACATGCTCCTTTCTCGGGGGAACCTTCCCTCTTGGCAGCTCTGATTAGGCCACTCAGCCCTTTAAAGACCTGCCTCTGGTCCTCTTCCTTCTCCTCCACCAACTACTGCCTGGCCAGTTAGGTATGGTTCATGCCCTGATTTCTAAGCACCATGGTGATGAGTGCACAGAGGGGCAGAAAAAAAAATAGAGAACTCTCCACTCAAACAGGTGCCCACTTTGCAAAGGGAAAGAGACCAGAGCATGCTCCCTTCACCCCACAGAAGCCATTCACACTGAATTTCCTTGGGAGTAAGACCCATCCCCAATAGTATATGTTAGGGCATCCTTGAGGGAAGACAAGCTGGACCCAATCCTTTTGTGTGGCCAGTGCAGGGCCACTTTACTCATGAGAAAACTCTGCTAACTCATTTGAGGCACACCTGCTACCATAGCTGCACAACCCTAACCCCTAGGTGAGCTGATTATCTTGATTTTGACATGGTCCCATCACAGCGCTTACTCCTAGAGAAGCCTGGGTGCAGAGCCTTATAGGCAGGTGCTTTGCTTGACGCACTCCTCTAGAGTATGAGGGAGGGGGAGGATTGGTTTAAGGATCTCAGTCCAAGAATGTGTGTGCATACACAGGCTGGGCTCTCAACCTGACTGCTGGGTTTACTCTGGAATCAAACCCATCTGTCTGAGCTGCCAATAGATACGTTTTTTCCACTTTCATGGGGGCCCTGCACCCCTAGCCTGCACAAATGTGGATGGGTAAGTGTTTACTTAAGAATCTTTTTAGCCATCAATATCAGATTCTTTTCTTGAAGATAGGATAGGGAACCTTTGGGCCACAAATTGGATGGGGTCCATGGGCTTTCCCAGTCTGGCTTCTCTTCTTTTCTCAACTCTCTCTTTAAAAAAATTAAATAAAATAAAAATCTGTGCACAGATATGTGTATACACAGGATGTGCACCAAGAATGCCCCTGCCTACCTTAACCCCATCCACTTTTGAAGGAGATGCCAGTTCATCCAGATGTGCAGTCTCCAGGAGTTTCTTCAAAAGAAAGTGTAGTGCTTAGGATGAGAAGAGGGAGAGATATGGAACATTTCATGCCAGATGCCTCTTGGGTGCATGGTTTCTCTGAAGTTAAACTTTCCTTACTATGAAACCGTCACATATAAAGTTGTCTTGTTTCCTCAGTATATAAAGATGGAATCAGAATTCATAAATGGTAACACAATATTCATGAAGAAGGAACTGAGGCACTTGTACAACTCTGTTCCAAATGCTATGATAAGGAAAAGTCAGGGCCGATATTACAGGTCGGAATTGCTGAGCACCTGAGAAGACCCATGTAGTAGAAATGGTTTCTGTTGATATTTACTGCCACTGGCTCTTCTTTTCATACTTGCTATCAGTGCCTAATTATATGTTCTCTCTAAATAGTTAATGAGCATATATAGTGGAAAGCAGTAGTGAAGGTTGGGACTAGAGACAATAAGGCTTGCAAATAGGCAATGGTAATAGAGAGATACCACACTCAGAATAGGCATGTCTTGTGAAATGGCGTGAAATGATGTACCATCTTGAATTTTAGTAGTACAAGAAACTACAGAATGGAACATAATTTTTCAGTGATTCAAAGAGAAGTCAGGAAGGATGCCTCTCATTCCAGTTTGATTTTGTGATAAATAAATATGATTGGTTACATGATGCCATCGTGTGGACTAGGTCGGCTTTGACTCACTGAGATGACTGCAGGGTAGTCCTTTTTGGTGGTGTTTTCTGTTCACGGCCCTAAAAGGCTACAGACCAGAGATCCACTAAGCCACTTAGAGTGCACAAAATAAATGCAAAAGAGCTGTTGTAAAATGGAACTTCTTTATTACCATGCCGTACACCCTACTCAGTGTTATGATCAACAATGAAATTATTTAATTGGCTATAAGTCACACACTGCTATGGCTGAAAGCCATGCTGGCAAAGAGGACAGGCTGCCCATGTGCAAAAGTAGGTCAGATGGAACCTCAGGGCATGGCCAAGTCATATCAGTCAGGAATTTCTGGTGCTGATGAGCTTGCAATAATCCCCTCAATTACTCAGTCTTCAAGCTCAATAGCAAACAACACTGTCTCAATAGAGCAACTGGTGGTCATCAACCTGTTCCCTCTTCCCACCAAAATTCTCATTTGTTTCCTCAGCTGCCCAGACATTAAGAAGCTATTACAATTCCTATCAATGCTTTGTCACCTAATACTAAGACCAGAGAGCTATTAACACTTTCCCCTTCAGGGCCAAAAAGGAGTATTTAAACCCTGGCTCCAAACCAGACAGTCCAATGTACTATGTACATTGGACATAGTACACTGGACATAGGTGGTCACTCTGCTGCTCAGATTCCCATTCTTGTGCTATCCTTGGGCCCCTAGTCTGAGTCACATTGCTTCATCTCTTCTCTTCAGGATAGATAAATATCACCCACTTCATCCAAGTCCTTGCTATCCAATTGTTCTTCCTTTCCTTCAGTTAGCCTTATGTGGTTTTGAGACTTGAATCTTGCATGTGTTTGTGACTTTCTCCAATAAAACATTCTTTTAATCTTTAACTGGTGTTCCTGCATTAGTACCAGTATACAAAAATGGAAAGATCCTGTAAGGTTACCTCCTTTTTGCAGGCCTTCCTTTATGAGCTAATAATTCCCCACCATTCCATGGAGGCACTGGCACTGCAGGTGGACCTCTGAGTCACACACCTTTTGGGGTAACATCTTCTCCTTTCTTTAACTCCCAGCTTTTGATGAATGAAAGATGGTATGGCCTTAATTTTTCCATGTTATTCAGGGTTTTCACTCATTTGTTTTGGGGATAATCTCTCTTGATTTCTGCTATATTACTTCATTGGTAGCTTTATTTCCTTGGTGTAATTTAATGACACTTTGCTAACTGGAGTGTCATGCTTTTAGAGAACTCATTGGTGTGCTTCCCTAGAGGCTAGCAACTTTCCATGTCTTCGATCTAACATAGATAGTGGGAATATTCTGTTATCACCACCTATATTTGATTTAGTTCATAAGACTGTCTAAGAAGGGCAGAGGAATTGCCTTTTTCTTAATAATTCATTATATCCTTGAAATATGTCTATGTTTGATATATTGGCTGTGGGAATTGCTTTTGTTTTCTCATATAACTAGGAGGTACTTTTTCTTTAGCTGCCCCATTAAAAACCAGACAAATCAGCCTGTAGTTTCTCAGTTTTTCATAATAACCAAATGACAATGTGATTGCTTTCATTGGAGGGGCCATAATCTCTTCTAGAACTACATTTATTTCCAAGCATTCATCTTGTAACTAGCAGCTCACCTTATAGTGTTCAACTTACTCTATTTTCCTTCTTTTGCATAGTTACAGAGCATTTCTGCTATTCTATTTTTTATGGTTACTATTCTTAAAGCAATAAAAAAGTTTTTAAAATATGTTAGTTCCTCACTTTTTTGATAAGGCACCTCATATAATGAATTCCACAAGGTCATATATTCACTTCTTGTACCACCTGAGCAGTGTACATACACATTCCCCAGTATACATTTTTATGAAAGTGTTAAGTATAATATACAATATATACATAATTATCTTTTTTCACTGCGGAGAATCTGTTTGAATAAGTCCTTCAGAACTCTTGCCTCCTGATCGCAACAGGATGTCCAGAAATGATGAGGCAAGACATGAGAGGCTAAATGAAACTAAGGCCACAACTTTACAGATTTACAACAAAGGCACCTCTCAATACTATATACGATGCAGCCTCAGTTCTCGCAGCTCTAAGGCATGAAATAGATCAAGCCTGAGTATAGTTTCTTCTTCAACCAAAACAGGCAATGCCAGGAGCCCCTCTTTCTTTTTCTTTTTACCCCCTCAACCATCAGGATTTTACACACACACACACACAAACACACACACACACACATCTTGCCCCAAAGAGAATTCCAATGTACTGAAGTGTTATCAATAAGATTATTTCTGATAAAGGACTTCACGTATACCTTGTGTTTTCTGATCCCAGTGAAAATGGGATTAATTCTTTGACAGTCATAGCGTCATCACTTCTACTCCACTGCATCATGATGCACTGAAAAACAGTATTACATTGATTGGAACAAAAAAAAAAAAGTCACCTGTAGCAAAAAGCAACTGATTTGTCTCCTTCTTCTCATTTATTTTGTGTCAAGAAAACCAAGCCTGTACATGTCAAATAGCTACATTGTAGGTCTAGTTCTGTGTAGATTCTGCAAGAAAATGTTATTCCACTGCACTGACACATCCCATTCCAATCCTCATACATTACGCAGGAATGGGAATGATATAATGGGTGGCTTGCAAGTGGCCAACCCCAGCACATGTTAGATCATGCCACACAATTAAAAAGCAATTTTCCCTATTTTTCCCTTTTTGGGAGAGGGTTGGTGGTACCTTGATGGGTCCCAAGGGCAAGAAATTCAATTCATCCATGGAACCATGGAGCTTGTCCCACTCCCTACTTAAAGGCACCATTAGGTACTTACCAGTGACTGCTCACTAGTGACTATCCCCACTGCCTGCCCATTAAGACACCCTTGCCATTTTAAAAGCCATTTCACTGCCAATTGGCTCTCATTTGCCCAGTATGGAGAACACAGAAAACCCCAAACCTCTTTAATCAATCTGGGTGTTCATTGAAAATTTTCTACTCATTTCTCTCCATTAATCAGTCACACTTTTACAGGAGTCATTTTCTGAGTTGGGAGGGTGAGATATCAGCTAATTAGGTGCACCCAGAAGTGTGTGGAACTGTCTTAGATACCACACCAAAAGCCTTTCCACACTGCACAACTATTGCACCATGATTCCACTTTAACTGCCATGGTTCTGTTCTATGGAATCATGGGATTTGCAGTTTAGTGAGGGATATTTAGAATTCTCAGCCAGAGAGCTCCAGAGCCTCCCAAGACTAAAAACCTCAGAATTCCCTAGAAGGCAGCCATGACAGTTAAAGTGGAATTATAGTGCAATAGTTGTGTAGTGCAAACAGACCGGAAGTCCTGCCTTCCTACATGGAATCCTCACACTCTGTGCAGCTGCTGTTTCCCTGCCCTTGCTGACTGGACACTAATGTTGCCTTTCCATGCCAAATGCAGTATACCAGCAGGGGCTTGAACAGGGCTTGTGAGAGGTCTACTCATTAAAATGTCAGAACAAATCTTAACTAACTCTAAAGTGCTACCTGCAGGGAGAAATTTATTTTCATCATTAGCTTCTTATCTGAGTAAACACAAGCTGGTTGCAAGACAAAGCAACAGCACTGGATCCTATGTCTGGAGCTAAGCTGATCAGGTAAGTAATTGAACCTGACTTGCTTCATGGTTAAAGCAGCTTTGGAGATAAATATTATTGCTTGGGGGTGCTCTGCTTCATTATGTTGCCAGTCAAGAACTGGCTGTTTTAGCTACATGTTGTTTCCCATCATGACTGTTAAGCACATCCTTATTAATTGGAAAATGTCTTTCTAAAACTGATAAGGAGACAATGGAGTACTTTGGGATCAAGAGAAATGGAGAATTCTGTTTGGTTAGGTGCTTAGAACAGGCTTTCCTGCTGGAATATATACCTCAGATTAGTGAGCTGCATGTTTGTTTCTTGACTTGAGAATGTTGCTTAAAATAGGATTTATAATTAATGTGTTAGTATCGTTTTTTTTTTAAAAAAAAAAAAATGCCAGGCTTCATATACAGCTTTGAAGACTATAAAAGAAAAAAAATATTGGGAGATATATACCAGTGATCAGAAACTATTGTTATAATGAATATTCACCAGCCCACCCCCTAAGACATTCAATTGTGTGTATGAACAATGAGATATAGATAAGTTTGCTAACAATGTATGGACAAGTGAGGAAACGTATGAATTCTTTGGGTGCAGATTTTTATGCACTCACATATATGTGTATATGAGCATGTGCACAAGCTTATATATATGCACATACATAGAAATGCTTATGTAAGCTCACAGTTTAACATACCAGTGCACATTTGGTATGTTCTTCACCAGTATACTAGATTGATATGGTCTGAGAAAACAGCAGGCCACTTTGTTTATAACTGACTTTTCTACCATGTTACATTGTACAAGAGTTTCAGAAGTTGTTTGTAATTTTTTTTCATTTTACTCATAGCTTCGGAGATATGAGGCACAAAATTGGCTTACGAATAAAAATAAATTAGTAGAATCGTTGGAAACGTACCCACTGCATAGCAATATGGTTTTTGTTAGTTATTCAATCTCAACCAAGCAGACAGAATATTGTAGTCTACCTTTGTCATGTTTTCTTGAAAATTTCGCACACTAGTAGACCTACAAGATAGGCATTTTGCAACATTACCTCAAGAGCTGTTCACAATATTGTCCCAAAATTCCATGTACATTTTAACAGACAAAAATACTGACATTTTTAAGACCCCAAAATTCTGTTGGTTACAATTTTGTTATTGCTGTTGCAAAAAGGGGCTAGAATCTTGTTGGTTAGGCCAAAACAAAGTAGATTCATTGATTCAATTATTGAATGGTAAGTCAACACATTGGCAAGTCCCACTGATTCAATGAGCCTACTCAGAGCTAATGACAGAATACAAACCACAGATGTTTGACAGCAAACGTTTCATCTCAAATGAATATGTAGTTTCAGGATCTGGGTATTTGGGAATTGTGGCATGCCTTTGGTTCTGCACCCACAAATGTTCCTATGGACATGGACACTTTTGGAATCCCATTTAGGAGTGCTGCCAATGACTGGAAGGGTAGGGTAAGCTGTTGTCACTATCAGGAGGAAGGCAAGATATAAATTCAATAATTCAATATTTGATTAATTAATTAACTTTTTATGCCTTATAATAGATTGCAATTCTCATTGGGGTTAGAATATACAAAAGTGAGATTCCTTGTCCAGCAGAGAGTCCAAATTGCACGTGAGCAAGGAGGTAAGAAAAAGCAGAAATAGGTCAATACCTTGTGGATGTCCAAAGGTGAGACAAAACATATTTCTCTGTGCCAGCCTTACATACAATAAACAGGTGGGTTTCCTCATTCAGAAAATGATTGACACTTCCTTATGCTTACAAAGGAACTTTGTAAATGATATCATTTTGATTGGAAATGGATATTTGGGAGGAAAGATGGTTAGAGGCGTAAATAACGAAGTCTGTTACTGCACACATTCTTATATATCTATAAGTACATAATTTATATCTATAAGTATATAATCTATATATTTAAGAGTATAAGCATCTATAAGTACAAATGGGCATGAATACTGACATCTACGAGTAGTACATGAACATTGTTACAAGTTGAAAGAACATATAGGAGGAACAATATTATTTGATACAGAGACTACACAGTAAGAAATAAGGACAGGAAGTGAAATTAATATGTAAGTGAACCTTTGTTATCTGACAAGAAGTGATTGAGTTCAAATCAATGGAAGTAAAATTAAATGTATAGTGTCACTTTATTTTGAGGATTTTTTTAAAATAATAATGTAAATTAATGGTAACATCAGAAAGATTTATTCTCTTTTCTGTTCTTTCTTTTTTTTATTGTTAATGAGACTAGTCAGAAGACATTAGTTGATTGAAAGTAACTTTATTGAGGTCTGAAGAATTAATAACTCTGTCTAATGTCTATGTTGATTATGTATTTACCAATTTCCTTTAACCCTGTTTTAATTAAAAAAAATGAAAAAAAAGAAAAGAAAACAGTTGACATTTAGTTCAAAGCACTTCCTTTCTGTCTGGTATCTGTCAACATTAAACTGTCCCAATCTGTTTATCATTTGCAGATAGCATGGGAAAATTGAAAAGGAACTTTTTCTTTTTGTTTCTTCAGAGAGTCTGTTACCTTAAACGAGGAATGTCATTAACAGTTGCAAATCAAGGAGGAAGCTTCCTTTTCTCACCTACATGTTAAAAAAACATAGCACAGCCAAGGTTCATAATCTAACCTACCTAACCCTCTCACTTCTAAGGAATGGACACCTCAAGATTTTTCAGATTCGAAAAGGGGAATTTCTAGTTTTGAATCATCATCAATACCACCACCACAAAGGGTCCTTTACACCAGTGTAAGCCTTTTCAAAAAATGGGGCATTGCAGTGGCAGGAGGTTGGCAACAAAAGCCATCTGCATTGGGAGAAAAAGCTGCCCTGCCATCTCCTGAGCACTTTGGTTGCTGGTCAGCTGTATATCTTGATGGACATCATTTCCACACTATTGCACTACCCCTTTTGCCAATGACAGTTATGCCAGCCAATATGAAGTATGACATTGGCCCAAGTCACAAAATGCAAGATGTGTTTAAAAACCTACCAGAATAAAGGTTAAGCTACATTTGGATGTTCAGGTTTATTGTTCTCTGTAAGAAAAGAAATGAAATGAACCTCATGTTACCACAGTACACTAGAAGGTATGCTCTACTCCTGAGTGACGATCTAATTTAAGGGGTGTTATGACCTTACTGGTGAATGCTCTTAGTGCATTGAAGCAGAGGATGGTTGGATTAGTACTATATGGTTGCAGAACTACCAACTGAACTGAATGCTCACCAGGTCCAGAGCTCACTGATATCATAGTGGGTCATAGTGGGCATTTTGGGTGAGTTCTCTGATCCATACTTACATGGTGCTGGGCCAGTCACCCTGAGGCAAAACCAAGATGGGAGGCCTTTACTAATCAGTGGAAATGTCTTCTTGTAACAAGTCTCATCATCTGGTGAACTACCACTAGATATAAAAGAGGTATCTTAGCAAATCCTGTGCAAGCCATTTTGATGTCATGTAAAATAGTGGTGGAAGTGAAATGTGGAAAAAGAATTCTCACCACTCCATCAAAAAACAACAAAACAAAACCAAGAAACATACAAATGTTGCAACATAATTTTATGTCCTAGATTTGTTCTTATTTTACTTTTTCACAGTAATCGCTGGCTAATGCAGCTAATACACTGAACTGAATTGTTGCCAGTCTTGGATTGTCCCAAACTATTGAAAATGAGGAGAAATTAAATAGGTATAGCTATTGTGAAATAATATGTTAAGTCCTTCCCTCATGTGTTAAATAATAGGCTTTTTTACCAGCAAGAGATCAAGTTGTTGTTGTTTTTTCCAGAAGGGAGGAAAGTGTTAGTTGGGTTGAGATGTCACTATGACCACAGAAAACAATGTGTCAAAAGTTCCATTTAGCCAGTCACTGTCAATGGGGTTACGTATAGTCTGCTGTTTTATGGCATGATCAATAATTTCAGTGCAGGTGGAGGTGGCCAAAGGTGTTGGAGATTTCGCCTCTGGATACCAGCTAACAATAAATGCAACTAAAACCAATGTTGTTTAAAAAAATCATTCATTATATTCTACCCAAAACATTTGCTCCAAAGTTAATATTACTGAAAGTTTTCTGCTAGTGCAGAAGTCAACCTGAATTTTGTAAATAAATGTCTTCAATTATAAGTTGATTTTTCAGTCAACATACGTTTATGTTTTCTGAATTAAAACGGTTTGCATTTATTGAAAGGAATACATGGCTGCCCTTTGACTGATGCTGACATATAGAGAATTCACTTTGGACTGCTGGAGGCATATGCTAGTGCTGTCATATTTAATGGATGACCCTATGCCATCTCCTATTCCATAGCCATTCTGCAGGGCAGTTCACCTTAAATGACTTCTATCTCATTCCTAAAAATCAGATGGAAATATACAAAATAATAATAATTAGCAAAAGGCCAGCCATGTCTCTTGCTAGATTTGATTAGTAAGCAATTGAAGCCCTCTAGGTGAGCATGATGAAATTGCAAACAAATGTTCCCATTTAATGTCCAATCTCATTTTTTTAAAAAAGTGCTTTGCTAGATACTGCTAGATCAAAAGAAATGGTGCAATCTGGAGTTGGCTTATACTCAAAAATTGAAAATGTTAAAGATTTTACCAACAATTGTTTAGGGTGAGCAAATGTGCACAGAATGAAGTGGAGTCACGGCCTGCCCATGAATTGCGTATCTTTTTGAAGGTCAGAAGAGATTCAATGCTGAGTCACAATGTAGGACAATTTATGTAGCTAATTACTGACTAAAGATTCACTCCACAGACATCTGAAATCCACAGACAGAATTTCTACCCACTCATCTTCACAGCTTCTTGAATTTCCTTTTGCAACTGAAGTGGGTAAGGCAATAGCTGTGAATAACTAGGAAGTTTGTAAGCTGATAAGCTGTCTCAAATCCTTTAATTATTGAAAGATTTATAATACTTTTTCTTTAATAAGGTTTTATACTTTCAGAATTATAGGTGTATGGCTATTCTTTTGTTTCTTTGTCACAGTATCTTATAGTGTAACAAGCAAAAGATTGGAATCCAGATATTAACATTAATCACATTATGTTTCTTCACATTAGAAAAAAAAATCTACACCAGACTTTATACCACCTTTTTTTCCCCAAATAAAATTTGAAGTAATTTTTCCAGGGAGTGGCATGGTAGAGAGGAAGTTTGTTAGCTGTCTTGTTTTAACCCTTCTTCCCTGCCTCCCTGCTATCCTTGACAGACTGTTTTGCTCTATGGCAGGTGACTGCAAACAGCAAATAGAAAACTAAAAGAAAGAGAGAGGAGTGGGAAAAAGAAGTCTATGGTATAATGCTTCATGGTGCAGTGTGCATACATGGGAAGGAAGCAGTGTGTGTATGTGTGTGTAAGAAAGAGGTGTTCAGACCTATATGGAAAGTCCTAACTGAAGGATGAGGGTCCAGCTGGAAGACTTTGTGCCAGAGACTGATCCTAAGGACCCAGTTCATCGGGATCCAACCCTTGGGCTTTCTAGAGAGCACCCATTTACCTCAGAGAAACAAAAAACAACCAACACTGGAGCAGAAAAGCCTCAAGTCCTATGGATAAATGCCATCTGAAGAAACTTGATTATAAGACTCGGCTGAGATGAAGCACTTGACTTTATTAAAGAGTGATGCAGCAATAGTCTAACTGCATCAAAAATAGCTGACGTGGGAGCAGCTGCACACATCGGCAATATAAACAGGCATGATGCCAGGAGCCAATTGCTGAATTTAACACAAGCCTAAACTAGCCTGTTCCCTGCTCCCAGTATTATTGTCTTCTTTTTAACCAGGCTTCCTTGGCTTGCCTATATTCGCATGCTTCGTAAACTAAACTTTTGCCTTCCTTTTATATTGAGTTATGACTCAGTAGGGTGCCCCTTCTCTCATATCCTCCAACATTTCATGGCCAAGTAACATCAAAGTTTGGTCAAAATGACAAACATTATTAATGAGGGAAAACACACAAGCTAGGAAGGGTGCACCAGTTTGCTTTTGCCCGAGCCTACTAGGAGGGGCAAAATTCCACCCCTTCCTCTTCTCCCTCTTTGTTGACTTATTGAATGAAAAGTACCTTTTCCCTCTGTTGGCTTTTGAATTAAAAGTACTTTTTCACTTTGAACTTCTTTTGCATTAACTGAAGAAAGTTGAAGACAAAGGTGGAAACTGAGGAGTAAAGAAAGAAAGACACTTTTAAAGTATTTGAAAAAGTGGGATGATTCTCTTTCTCTGAGCTTAGGCTGTGTACTGACCATTTCCTTTACCTAGTCCTACATATGACAATCTTATGGTCTCTGTGTACTGATTCAGGTCTGTCTCTGACTTCTTGCTTTGCTATTCCATTGAAACTGTTTCTGTCTAAGGAAATCCTTTGGCCCTACAGGAACTCAAAACCACAAACCAGGAGATGGAGGACAGGTGTAAATACATGAAGAAAGAATAGAGATGAGAGAAGGTGTGAATATGGATGTAGATGGAGAGACAGGGCAATAAAATAAGTTTGGAAAGAGAAAGAAACACACATGGAGAAAGAGAGAGAAAAAAAACACCGGAACAGTACAGATGTCCCTCCACTTTCACAAGAGGTCAGGATGCAAAACACTCTCAAAAGTGAAAAAATTGTGGATAACTTCCCCCTGCCCCCTCTCATTCCCTTCTGGGGCTCCTCCTTTCCTGTTCGCATGCAAAAAGGAAGGGATTGGGAAGGGGTCTGGGGCTATTCCTATGCATTTTGCTCTGGTACAGAGAACTCATGTGAGGGCTCCATTTTGCCTTAGCACAAGTTCTCTGTGCCAGGGCAAAATGCATAGGAATGGCAGGGGAAGCTACAGAGGGGGGGAAGCTACGGGGGGGGGAGCTACGGGGGGAAGGAAGGCTCGCACAAGCTTTCCTGCACCCCTTTTCCCTCCTATTTTGCATGGGAAGGGGAAGGAGGGAGCTCTAGAGGGGGAAAGGAAGGCTCGCTCAAGCTTTCCTCAACCTTCCATTCCCTTCCATTTTGCCTTGGCATGAGTTCTTTGTGCTGGGCAAAATGCATGAGAATGGGAGGAGAAGAATGGTGGGGAGGCACTCACACTCATGAATAATCAAATTTGTGAATGTCAAACCCGTGAATGTGGAGGGAGAAAGGCATATGATCTTGTAGGTTCACTACCATGATATGCAGATACAGTAAGAAGAAGATGGAGGAAATACATGGTGGAGGAGGACACCACAGACTAATAGCAAGAAGGCAGATATTATTGACATAGAAACAGTAGAGGAAGATGTGAAGTCAAAGGCTTTCACGGCCGGAATCCATAGGTTGTTGTGGGTTTTCCGGGCTTTGAGACCGTGTTCTGTTAGTATTTTCTCCTGACGTTTCGCCTGCATCTGTGGCTGGAAAGTAAACAAAAGTTATTTTGTGAGGGCTAAGGAGCATTTCATGCAGAATTGATTATTCCAAATCTAATCTACTTGCTATGTCCAAATAGGGATCAAAAATCCTGTAGATCCAATTAAGTAATCAAACAGGCATGCATGCTTATCTATAGAGCTCTTTGGAGGGACTGGGCCAGGTGATGAAAAACTAACAGGCCAGATGGACATCCTTCATGGGCCATGTTAAGCTTACAGGCCAGAGGTGTCCCATCCCCAGCAAATATATATATATTTTTTGACCTTCCCTCTCCCACCCTTTAATGTTGCAGCTTTTCCAAAATGTTGATAAGGTAAATGCACCACATCAACAATCAAGTCAATCCCGAAGATTTGTTTGTAATATGTAATCTTTGTATCCCAGCAACAAGAACACACTGTTCTTAAAGGGAGCGTTTGCTGACAATCTAATTAATTCTGTCATTATTTTTTTTTTCAAAATGGAAGGAGGGAGAAAGAGAGGAAAAATATGTACTTGCCATTTTAGTTTTTATTTTCTTTACTCCTACTGAGCTTCTAGAGCATACGAAAGTGGGTGTATTGGCAGGTAGGGGTCTGTTTAGTTTTCATTTACATTGTGCTTGCATTCTCAGCATAGTTTTAAATACAAATCAATATAGTTTAGTGTCAAGTGTCTTCATCAATTCCTTTTTTAAGATAAGAGACAGAGGTATCCAGAATGATATTCAGTGATGTAACTGTTCCAGTTATTTAAACAACAATGTGTACTACTGGCACCTCCAGTGAGGGTCACTGAAATGAAATGGGAGATTTAATCAGAAATGGAGCAACCAAGGCATGGGAGCAAAGTTGTGTCTTGCCAACAGCTCTTGGAAAGTTGCCACCCTTACATAACTGCATGGGCAAGGTTAATGTATGAGTTTAATACTTTTAACCTTCACTCAGCGTCCCAGAGCAAGTGAGCAAAAACAGTTGGTGTCATGTCATTGTGAAGAGAAAAAGTCATTCAGAAGGTTTCAGTCTTATCCAAGCTGTATGTACAAAACTGAGATAAATAGATATCTTTACACAGAAGGCTTACATTTTATGCACATGAAACTAGACTAAGGAAAATTTGAAATGTCACCACAACTTTTACGTGGATAAAAGACTGGGTAGACCTACAAGACACAAGAACGTTGGCACTGGAGGGAGCAGACCAGAGGATGGGGTGGCATGCCTATATGTTTTATGATAAAGCAAAAATAGATAAAGACGTCACACATCACTTTATCAGAAAATCGCTTCTGAAAATTTGGGAGGATTATAAAACTAAAAACATACGGCAGCTCCCCACCTGGGTCTCACCGCAAGAGCCTTTTTTTGGCAGATGGACGGACACAGATAAATGGTTGCGATATGATGATATAATTGAGAGATCAACGTCCAACAACTTTAAGATTAAAACAAGAGAAAAACTAGAACAAGGGGGAATATCATTAAGTTGGTTCCCTTACAGACAGTTAGCAGAAAGGTTTCAGATGGATATACAAACATATGGAATTGAACTCAAAGAGAAAACTGGAGTAATTAAATGGCTGTTCGAAAATCTGCCTCATTTATTTGCCCAAATGTATCAAGAAATACTACATCAGGAGAGGCAAGAAGAAACAGTAAAGGCAACAATGATTTCATGGGCACAAAATATCAGACATTCAATACAATTAGA
Organism: Cyclura pinguis; assembly: GCA_030412105.1. Classification (NCBI taxonomy): domain Eukaryota; kingdom Metazoa; phylum Chordata; class Lepidosauria; order Squamata; family Iguanidae; genus Cyclura; species Cyclura pinguis. Next base: position 70,143,701 of record CM059601.1, on the reverse strand, counting down.
GTCTTGGGAGCAGAGCTGGGAAAAAAACACAGAAATTTACAGTAGCACAGAATTTGAAAGAGAACTATTACAAGCTATTTCATAGATGGTACATGACACCAAATAAATTAAAAAAGATTTATAATACAGGTACTGGACAATGTTGGAAATGTCAGAATGAGGTCGGTACGATATATCATAGGTGGTGGACATGTCCTAAAGCTAAGAAATATTGGACTGAAATACATAACAAAATATGTGCAATAACGAAAGTACAGTTTGCTAAGTTACCAGAATTGTATTTGTTAAATATGACTGATGTATTAGAAGGTACTGGTATAAAGAAGTACTGGAGAATATTACTATACATGATAACAACAGCTCGTATTGAATATGCAAAGATGTGGAAAACTCAGCAAATACCCACATTAGAACAATGGTGGGGTATACTGATTGAAAACAAAAATGCTGATATGGTCTCTCAGAGACTAAAAAGGAAATCCGATGAAGAGATACAAACAGAATGGCAAATCGTAATGGGTAATTGCTGGGTTCTATCCGATGGAAATATGTAATTCATGATTTAAGATAAATTATGAGGGGGCTACAGGATATATATCATGAAGCAGGAATATGGAGATGGAAATGCAAGAATCAACAAGTAATAATAGCACTAAAATGTAGTACAATATTTTAAGCATGTTAAGAAATATTGATAATGAAATCTAGATCAGTGTGGAAGATCAGAAACATTTCAAATAAATTGACAGTTATAATTGTTTGTTTTATATCTGAATTTGAATAAAATGATTTTAAAAAAAGAAATGTCCAAGGATGTGACTCTATAGCAAAGATGAAACAAACATTTATTATTTTATTTGTTTGATATTTAAAGCCACATTCTGAAACCAATAAACTACTGGCATTATACAAACAATAAACAAACATTTTATCAGGTGTGAGGTATATCATTTTCTTTCATTATTCAGGCTTTTTTTTTGTCTTTTTAAAAACTCTTTTAATATATTTTTGTCCTTTCAATCTTTTTGTTAAATTACTGTGTTTAATTTTTATTGTTATCTGCAATATTTTTGTTAAGAAATACTTACAAAATTTTTTAGCAATGTACTTAGATGTGATCTAAATTTCAATAGTTTTAGACAGTGTTTGTCTAAAATCCGCATTTTCATGTCTACAAATTCCATGGTGCAATGTGACCTAGAATAAAAGCCACACTTCAGAGAAATTGTTTGAGGCAAAAATCCTGAAAATCATGTGTGAAAATGGATGGACAAAACAATCAGATGCATTTAATTAAAGAAAAAAATGACTTACTGAAAACATAAGTTGAAATATCTAAGCCTCTGATGAAAATCCTTTGCCTCAGAGTCATTCAAAAGAACAGGAAACAAATTCATCTGTTACACTGTATTTAACAGGGTTTGTTGAAAATGTTAGAAGAACTGAAAATAGTAATATGCTAAACAGTGCTCCTAAACCTGTATAAATTACAAGGTTTTTTTGGATTATACTTTTGTATTTAACAGTAAGTTCCATTAAACTCTATGAAATTTCACTTGTGTAGCCATGTACAGGATTGTTCTCACTGTATTTCCTATATACAGCTGAACCCTGTGCATCTCCATGGCATCATAAACACTGGCAGCATAAATCACAGAGAATGTTAACATTTCAACACACTTCCTCACATCTGTGTACGGGCGGGTTACCAGTGGGTTCACAATTTGCAGACATCCCATTACTACAGCTCACAGTGGGGATGTCATTCGTTCAAAAGCTTCTGGAGCTTGAAAAAGTTAAGTTTGGAGACTACAATTCCCAGAATCCTCCAGCCTACATGGGCACACAGCCATACCCGAACACAATGCCTTTGAGTTTTCCTCACTGAAATGAGGATACATTTAAATATGAAATAATAATTTTCAAAGATATTTTGCTTAAAATTTTATAAGCATAGTATTTTCTCACAAATTAAAGCTACACACTCTTGTTAATTCCACCTAAAACAGGTTCAGGTGGAAGGGTGCAGAGAAAGAGGATCTGATTCAGTGCAGATTCATGTGAACATACTGGTGCAAATAAGTAGGAATGATGGCAGACATGTTACTAAGTTGTGTAGAGAAAATGTTTCAAGAGAAGGAATGACTGAGAGACAAGAAGAAAGAAATTAAAGAAAAGAAGCTTGAGTTGGCAGCAAGTATTATCACTTGTCTAATCCTTGGGCAATAGTGCAATAGATGGCAAGAACTGAACTCCATTAGGGAAATGATATCACCAATGTGTCATTTGGTTGTAGTGATAAATATGAAGCAACAGGTTCTCTAGATACAACTCACAGTGTACTGTGATGTGGACTGGATGGTGGGTGGTCTCTCTCCCACAAAGTGGTGGGGGACGTGCACCCCCAGTTAGTTCATGAACCATCCTATGTCTTGTCCAATACTGGTTGCAAATCTTCTTCGTATCAACCAAGAGTATTTCAATTTTGTCTCAATTAAGTTTTAGTTTGTTCACTGTCATTGGAGAATCCAGACCAGAGAATTGTGAAGTTTCAAGGGGCGAATCATACACAGATCTATGTATTCTCAATTCACACAGTGCATGCATATCCTTGATTGATTGAGCCTTCACTCCAGAATAATAGGAAATGTAATCTTCCGTTGGTTGATCTGATTCCTTTTCTTGGTGAATTTTCAAACTCCACGTGGATTCACTTCTCCTATGGGTGTGCCATTTCTGATGCTGTTTTGCTGATGGCAGATGTGTGGGTGCATCTTCTTTCCCCTTTTCCTCCCTCTTTCTTTTCAGACTTTCTTACCTTTCATTATATTGATTTCTAGTCTCTCAACAAGAACTGTCCAGCAAGAAATCAGGGTGTAATGGCAGTGGAAAGGCATAACAGTTCAGTATTGATTTATGTTATGTGCTGTTTCTTAGTTTTCAGTGTTTAACAATGTAGTAATATAGAATATTATAGCACTGAACAGTTCATTACTTTTTAGTACATGTGACCACCTTGAAGGACATTTTTACATTGTATTTCATGTGTGTGCCTAAAATGGCAGAATGGGTTCAGGAATTATGGACAGTTGTTGTCTGAAAAACAGCTTGTAGTGAAATAATTTCTTGGACTATAGTTCCCATGACCTCTAAACCAACATTTCTCAGGGCATGTTTTTTTAATGTATATATAATCTTTATTAATTATCTAAATATATGCTGATTCTGTATTTTATTACCTTTTAGACTATTATAAGACAATAACTTACTATTATTAATTTAACTTATATAATATATGTCACTCTATTTTGTCTAACTTATCACATGACATTTTATGCATTGGATCCTATATATTGTGCTTTTTTACATTTTATCATGTTTGTTGTTAATTGTTTGATATGGTCAATTGACTAATCAATAAAATTTTAACTGGCTAACTAACTTTATTAATCTGATAATTAAAAAGTCAACACACAACAAAAAAAATGCAAATGAACATTTGAAAAATAAAACAAGAAAAAAGAAAAAAATATACAGAAAGTGTGTGTGTGTGTGTGTGTGTGTAGAGAGAGAGTGTGTGTGTTATTTTGGAAACAAAATTGCAAAACCCCTTCCCAGATGTCCAGTGCTTTGGGATTATTATAGTTATTATGCAAAAGATTTTGCATGACAAGAGTTGTATTACTTTCATGTACTGCCAAAGCAAGATGTGTATTCATGTTGAGGTTGAGGATAAAAACCAGATTTCTTACTTTGAAATGTGCTGGCATTATTATGATTTTTAAAATTACAGGAGCCACCTCCATGCTTACCTGACAACTCAAGTTGCTTTGGGAAATTGAAAGAAATAGGGATGTGTGTGTGTGTGTTGAGGATTGTCTCTTCTGGGGCATAGGACCTCCAAAACAAGATAGCTACACCCCTTTTTTAAAAAAAAATAGGGTGAAAACCAACAAGTGGATCAATGATGTGGTTGGTCCATAGCAGTTCAATATAGAATGAAGGGGAACTTCCCAAGAACATGAGCCGTCAGGAGAAAGAACACAGAGTGAAAGAGACTGAAGCAGCATGAAACAGTAGGTGGGGTATGTGTGTGTGTAATACTTTAAATATGTCTACCTGGGTTCTTCCAAACATGCCAGAACACTATTGCCTGTTTGAGATTATTAGATGAAAAAGACAGGTAGAGCTTGATATCAAGTATATCCTGGCAATACTTCAACTGTCCAGGTACAGTACTGTCAGTTTCTCACTAGGGATCCTGTAACAGACAGTGTCAGTTTTAGTTCTGCTGGGGAAAATACTTCTTAGAATACTCACTACCACTGCCTTTACCATCTCCTGCCCCCAGATAGGTTTCTGGGCAAGAAGATGATGGTGGAACTCAGTCATGATGAATACAGCCCTGCAGACATTCAGGTGGGGGTCTTTGTTTATGACCTACTCAGATCATAGGCCATTGTGAAAACATAAGTTCCATTTTGGGAAGGTAAATGTGCAGGTGTGTCATAATTCACTGAGAGACTAGAGAAACTGTGTGGGTAATTAGCAGTCCAAAGGTCAAGAAACTGAGAAATCAGTCAGCAGCTTGCAAAAAACAGAGGAACACACAAAAGAGTAGTCAACGTCACTATAATCACAGAGTTGGAAGAAACCACAACGGCCATCAAATTCAACCCTGCCATCCATTCTCAACAGAGGGCCGTCCAGCTTCTCTTTAAAAACCTCCAAAGAAGGAGACTCTACCACACTTCAAGCTAGCAATTCCACTGTCAAACTGCTGTCACCATCAGTAGGTTTTTCTTATGTTTAGATCGAATATCTTTTCCTGATGTTTGAAGCCATTGCTCTCTATTCAGTTTCAAGGGTTCAGACAGCAGGGCAGACTGCGAGATGGATTGAGTGTCATTTCATGGACTGGGGCTGTTTCTGCACTACAGTGTTATAGTGCTATTATTCCACTTTCAACATCCTATGGAACCTGGTGTTTGCAGATTAGAGAGGGGCATTTAGAATTCTCAGCCAGAGAGCTCTTTGGCCTCAGTAAACAACAAACCCCAGAATTCCACGGGATGTTGAAAGTAGAATAATAGCACTATAACAGTGTAGGGCAGAAATGGCCTAGGAGTTAAGACATGGCATTCATGGGGTGATGAGTGTTTGCTGTTTGCTTTATCTAGACAGGCTGATTGTTCAGTGAGAACTGTTGAGGAAACACCACCTAAGCTGCAAGTGTGGTATTTGGTTGTTATATCGTAGAAAAAGTAACCAGCCACTACCGCTACATGTCAGTGCTGTGGTGCTTCTATAAATACAGGCAACTGCTTCCTGTTGCTTTAATCAGGTGATAAGTATCTTAACCTGAAACAAAGGAGACTTGTATCTTTAACAGATATACAGCAGAATGAATATCAGCATAGACATATTATCTTGTGCAGAACTATTTGAAGTACAAGAAACTCTTTTGCTGCCTAGTGACAAAACCTGGGTCTAAATGCATACCAAAGGATTTCCAGAGATCAAATGTATGTTTCTAATAGCTTGGCAGTTTCAGGGTGCTTTGCCTTTCCAATTATCCTTGTATCAGCCATTTTTTTTATTTTTTATTTTTTTACTTTCAATGTACAGAAAGAGTAATGAGACTGAGGAAGAGCAGGCAACCTGGTTAGTTTATGGCTGACCAAGGATTAGAGCTTATCTGTTCATGATATATGGTCAAAAATTTATCACCTGGATTCCATTGGCACTGAATTATAGAAGTTAATATGTCTGCTGTGGAAGAATGTTTTGTTATTATAGAGTGCTCCAGAGGTTCCTCTTCTACCTCAGTAACTGTGACTAGTTCAAGAGGAAGAGCAATGGCTTTTGACTGTTGCACTGGTTTTGTACCAGGTAAGTGGTAAGCTGAACAGTTTTCTTGCTTGCAAAAGAATTGCATTGTGTCAGATTGACCTCTAAAGATACTGTTACAAGTATACAGTAAGATAAGGTCTTAAACAGTTTTTTTCTGCTCATATAAATCCCTCTGGGACTTGGTGTCTTTTGCAGTAAACTTTGCATGCTCAGCTCCAAACCAGTGACCTGTATTTTAAACAATTTCCCATTTACCAACTTGGCAGCATTTTAAGCTGCCAGACAGGCTGAGAAGAATGCAGAAATGGAGATTTAATTCTTCAGATCTAACTCTCTTGTTATCTATCAGTGAAAATTTCAGGATATTTGTTGTTAACCTTATTTGTATACCATCCTTCCATCTACAACCTGTCACACACAAAATATAGCAGAGATTGCTCCCACAGCTTTGGAAGCATGCCCAGCAGCAGAGAATATCTTAGTAGCAATGCACTGTAGCCAGAAAAACTCACCCACACCAATTGTTTTCTTCCATCAAGGAGGCAATTTATTCTTCAGTTACAATGTATACATATTTACAAGAATCTCCAGAAGGCATTCCAGCATCCCTCTGCTTGCTCTTTCTGACAGAGCCTCCAGCAGACACATCAAACACCATGTGCAACTTGCTGGCTAGCTCTCAGCTACATTTATACTCACACTGGCTGATGCAATCCTGCCAGCCTTTGCATTCTCCCCACACCTGATGCGACCTTCTCCCCGGTTGCTCATCAGCATGACTCAGCTAAAGTCACATGGCTCTCCATAGGTGTACTTAACGACCCACATCACAAAGTATTTTCTACAGGTTTGGTCCAACCTTTCCTGACACAACCAACATTCAAGGCAGCTCTCAGATTTTTTAAAAAATAGCTAAAACATATACAAGATTAACATTAAAATGTTGTTAAACTGTCAATAGCATTAAAAACAATTTAAAAGAAGTCTGAAACATACCAGAAAAAAAAAAGCTCAAAAACAATACAGCATTCTATTTAAAGCCTTTTCTTTAAAAACTCTCAGTTTTTATAAAACCTTTTGGAAAAAAATCTCTTTGCCTGGTGACAGAAAGACAGCAAGGAAGGGACCATTCTAGATTCTGTAGAAAGCAGGTTTTCTCCAGGTATTAGTACTAGTTGTGTTCTTATATCACCCTGCTTTATCTCCTTCCAACTGCCATTACTATTATTGCATTACATAGTCCTTTGGTATGCTTCTTTGCAATATGCATGTAATATAGTTGGGGAAGTGAGGATCAAATCTGTTGATATGTTTAGTATATATTTAGAAAAGATGTTTCCTTAAGTGCTGAATGATGTCTGTTTGTCATACCACATGATTGACCTCAGCTATGTATCTTGAATTAAGCATGCTTTGTTTTGTGATTGGTCATGGAAGAATAAACATAGACTTAGTTTAGAAATCTGGTTGCTGAACCATGCCGCTTTTAGGAAAACAGATTAATCATGGGAGGTGCTTCTCCACCTTAATGTCTTGTCTGAGCTGAAAAAAATCTCTTAATCCATAGCAAGGATGCTGCTTGTAGCTAGTATTCTCATATTCAAATTAAAATCTACATGGAGGGGCCATACATGACAACAAAATATCTGTGCCAATGACATTTCTCTATCTAAAATATAATTTAAGCATATAAATAAAATAAGCTTCACTGACTGCTGTGATTTGTTTGTTTTAGTCCTGAAAGGATGCAATTAGACTTTTCTTGGTAGATCAGATCTGTCAGAAAATTGACATTCATCTATATACATACAATTATGTATATATGCCTATACCAGTGTAATGTTGAAAGTGAAAGTGAAATATATGTATTTTATATTGTCCAAAATATGTATGAATAATAAAATGTTTAACTTTTATAAGTCATTTTGACTGCAGAATTTGTGTACATGAGGGTTCAGATGACCCATGTCTAGTTGACAAATTGTTGGGTGGGGGCTAATGCAATCAGCAATATGCTAACTACTGCTCCTACATTTGGTTTAGCACATGTATTGATGAGGCTGAGGTCCTGCATCAATGACATGTAGTGCAAATTTTAGGCTCGCAGGAGAAAGCATTGGTTGCGTTATGCCACCTTGTTACAAAATTGCTATTTGGCACCACCAGCTGTGCTTTGTGCATTGATGTGAAATGCACAATGTACAGCCATGAAATACGATCAGTGAGGCACAATGTACAATGTGCTAAAATGCACAATGATTCCTCATGTGTAATCTCATTTTTGTAGCTTTCAACTGAATATGGACATTATGTGTCAGTCAAAAAAAAAAATAAAACTACCTATCTAATGGCACTTGTTGCTGTTGTTGCTGTGTGACTTCAAGTCATTTTTGACTTTTGATGAGGCTAAGGTGTACCTATCATGGGGTTTTCTGGGGTGGAAAGTGTATGATGCATCCAAAGTCACCCAATGGGTTTCTACAGGCAATTCAGGAATTGGATCCTGGTCATAGTCCAATGCTCAAAGCACTACACCATGCTGGTTCTCCTAATACATGCATAAGATAACACCAGGATGCTAATCAGAGATTTATTTATACATTGTATTTATGGGGAAGTGAGAATATGAATCCTACCTACTTCAAGCCTTTGCCAGTGCAGGAATGCGCCACTAAAGCACCCTTGAGAGGTGACCATATAACCTCTGTTTAAAACCATCCAATAACTTCTGTTTAAAACACTCCCATTGTCAAACAGCTCTTCCCATTAGGAATTTCTTCCTAAGTGTTACCTTGACTTCTGGGGGTCCTGGGAGGGACTCCTAAATGTGCTCACAACAATGGGGAAGGAATTAACACAGAGCACAAGTTGGCAATGTGAGAGGCAGGGTAACGTAGCGAGATCTTGAAACCTAGGCCAAGTCAAGGATGAGGCAGATGTTGAAATAATAATAATTATTTTACTGAAATACAATCACACAAGTGTATGCAACACACTCACACAAGAAGCTATAAAAATAAAGGTAGGAGTGGGATAGAGGGATTTTGAGAGGAGGTTTGGTATGGGAAATGCTATACCTGTCCTGAAGCCCGGTTAGAAGCAGAGAAGCTGGGGAGCGTGGATCTCAGCACTTGAGGACAAAGCGACAGCAAGGCGGGATGGAAGCCAAGAGCGATCCGAGGAAGCGCTCAGAGTCAGGGGTTCTTATAGGGAAAATTGTAGCCGCAGGCTTGTCTGTACTTGGGGAAAACAATGAGTTTGGGGCTGGAGACAAAGGCTCTGAAAGGTCAGTACTTTAGATGATTGAGTTAGAGCCAGATTGTCAATAGAGTAGCTAGTCTGCAAACGCGGAGTGCTTGAGCGTTGTATAGTCTGCTCATCAAGCTGCCTGCGCGGGGCAGGGATCTTTTGTAAGTTGCATGCATACATAATGTGGTACTTGCCTTGAAGTCTCCTGAAGCTGCATTAGGCAATGACTGGCCTGCCTAGATCGGGATGTGAATGGTTCGGCTATTGTCGGCCGCACCTGTGTGCGTGCTTGTCCGGGGGCCTCGCAAGCACGTGGAGAGGAATGGGTACAGAAGGCCGAATTACTGATATCAAATGATATGTTAATATCCCCCAAGCTTGGGCTAGAAACAGTGGTAACATAAGGTTCAGCTGGAATCTTCCTTCTTGTAATTGAATTCATTGGTTCAGGTCCTATACTTTGGTTAGCTATGGTAGAAGTATAAGCAAAGGGCTGATGTTTGGTCAGAAATCAGCCCTGAACTTTCTCAAAGCCTGGGGAGGGACCTGAGCAGCCACACACAGTCACTAAAAACCCTGTAGGAAGGTGGCCTGCAGCATCTGGAGTGCTTGCTTCATTCCTTTCTAAAAATTGAGGTTGGAAGGAAAGAATCTTTTTAAAAATGGAACAGGACATCACAACTTTCAGGGGGGTGTTGTTTCCCATGCTTGTCTGAAACTCTCAGGGTGTCGTTTCCTATGCTTGTCCCAAAAAAAAGACAATTAAAAATTTAAAAATTGATTAAAAATTAGAATTAGGAATTCGATCCTTTACTTTATTGCTCAGTATGGTCACTTGAAGACGTTTATATGAGAAAGAAAGCTCACAAACCATTTCATCCTTGGTACAATAGACAGGTTCAGCATTCTTTCAAATTGAATTTTTTGATCATCTGAAAGCTGGTAATATGAAAAACTCTGATGACAGGCCTCCGTATAGATCTCAAATTAAAAAGGAGGGAAAACAAAGAACAAAGAGAGGGATGCATCTGGTATTTTAGTTTGCAGCTCATACCTATCAGATGCTAATGAGATGTATTTACAAAGAACCAATCATCCTGCGTGGGGGGGACTGCATAAATGGTGTATAACAGAGAGAACAATTTCAACCAAATTCTAGTTTCTACTCGACTTGTGGGACCAGTATTCTCTGGGAGAAAGAATACAATAGCTTTTATTCCAGTCAATGAGATTTTAGCTGTGGACTGCCAAATCTTTCATTTGTGTAGGATGTCATAAAGCCAGGTCTTCTGTAATGGAGACTGCTTTTTTCTACAGTAGTTTGCATGGAGCTAGTGCGGTGCATTAAGCAGGAACTGATAGGTGCAGCTTAGGTAAAGAAGCAGGATGTCCTGTACACATCCCTTGAATATACCTGTACCTTTCCATGAAATCTAAAAGATTCAGAAGTCCACTAACCCCACCAGACTCCACCCCCCACAGCACATTCATGCTTATTAAATCAGTTTTAAATCATCACCAATACACACAGTCCCAAAAAGCAACAGATGATTTCTGCTGTTGTTTACTTATTGACCTGCATGGACATACACAACAATGTGTATGGGTAGCTAATGATCTATGCAGAGATTAAAACGTTAAAAGCAGATTGGATTTGAAAAGCATGCATCTAAATAAACTTTCAACAAGAAGAATGGTTCAAAAGAATGATTCAAAAGATAAGCAAAATTGTTTCATCTTAATCCGCTAAACAAAAAGTCCTGTTCATTGGATTAAGCTCTAATATTTTGTTTACTTCAGTAAGGTATGTCCTCTAGCAGTATTTTGCTGCCCCTAAACTGTTCTTCCTGCCTTTAGCATGTTCATTAACAAGCAACTGGCCATAAAATCTGGCTGTGGTAAGTCCAGTTGTTGACAAGAGATCAAGGAAATCTGTCAATGCTGGATTAATACAATTTTTTTTCCTGTATGGGAAAAAAAACAAATGGGCTTAGCAACAGTAGTTTTCTTGAAAACCATTTTGTTTAAAGACCATTGGATTGTAAATATTACATTTTTTAAAAAATGGTAAAATAGCTCTCTATATGTTAAGGTAAGATAACACCCTCACCCGCGTGAGTGAACACGTGTGTGAATGTGTGCACCAACCCTCCTCCCATCCCATCGCCTTCCCCACAACCCATGCAGTTGAGCAACTGAGGGAAGGCGTGGACCTTCCCTTCTCCTGTCCCATCCCATCCCCTTACTCCCTTCTGCCCATGTAAGTGAGTAAGTGAACACACGTGTCCTCCCTCCTCCCATTACATCTCCTTCCCACTCACAAGCGAGTGAGCAAACACACATGCCCTCCCTTGTCCCACTCCATCCCCTTCCCCCATCCAACGCATAAGCGAGTGAGTGAACCTGTACGCTTCCTCTTCTCCTGTCCCATCCACTTTCCCTCCCACCTGGACAAAAAAGTAAACTTATGTGCCCTCCCTCCTCCCGTCCCATCCACTTCTCCCTCCTGCCCAAATGAATGAATGAATGAGTGAGCAAACATGCATACCCTCACGCCACCCATCCTACCTATGTGACAGGGCAAGTGAGCAAAAGCACGTACCCTCCCTTCTTCCTCTGGCCCCATCTCCTTCCCTCTCTCACCTGAGCAAGTGAGTGAATGCACACACATGCCTTCTTCCCAGCCCAGCCATCCCATCCCATCCCATCCCATCCCTTCCCCCTCCACATGAGCGAGTGAGGGAATGCACACACAGCCAGGCCCAGCCACCCCATCAGTTTGAGTTCACTCCAATCCATGAATAATCAAATCTGAGAATGCTTTACCTGCAAATATGGAGGGCAGACTGTCTTGACATTAAAAATATTATTCTACAAAACCATTCACAGATCAATTCTGTTGTAATAATTCAGTTTTCTATTTTATTTTCAGACACATGATTTCCATTTATTATCTGTACATATTCTGAGCTTTTACCCAGTTCCAATGTTCTTTCATTGTTGCAATAGTTTTGCAATTGCAATTGCTGACATCATTTAAGCACATTTGATAGTTGCACATATGTCCAATATTATAATTGTTTTTAAGGAAGACATGTATTTCAGTAAAGGTCACATCATTGCCTTCCTTAAATGACGTGTAAAGGTCTTTGTTGTTCTTGCGTATGCATATTTAATTTTAGAGGTAAGGAAAGGCAAGAGTTGGTAGGAACCTAGTGACATCTTTAAGAGTAACTGGTTTATTTTAGCACTAGTCTTCATGGATTTCAATATATTGCTTCAGGGATATGTATAGAATACCATTTTAAAGCCACAGGTATTTCAACATATTACATAGTTTTGAGGGTGGGGATCATAGTATAATGTGATGCAGAAAGTTGCAAATTATGACACTGGCCATGAAACCTCGAAGGACTGTGTAAGATGATACAGGTGTCATATGTTGCTGGAATGCTCTCATGCTATAGAGGATTTTTAGCTGTAAAGTGTTCAGCTACTGCATGGACAGAGCTACTGACAGAACACACAGTGACCTAAAGTACACCCATTGACTCAATTGCAAAATAGTGAGTCAACAAATAGGTAAATTCCATTGAATTAATCGTTCTATTTAAGTTTAGACTAACAATAGGACAACTGAGTCAATAAAGGAAACCAGAGCCCCGAGTTTCCAAAACCTGAGAAGGGCCTTTGATGACCAACAAGCATGTTTAGGTCAACACTTCTTAATATAATTATGAGAATAATGATCTTTTGTTAAACGATTTTGTTGAATGCATTTTTGTGTTTGGAAGATTTTGAAAGTTTTAAGATGAAGATTCAAAATTTTTTCTAAAATTCCATATTTCAGTAATCTTGTCAAGGTTCATTTTCTTCCCATTTGTTCATTTATGTTGGGATGACTATTGTTAATCCTGACTAGAGTATTGGAGACACATTGAATAAATTAGATCAATCTATATGTTGAGTCAGTATTCAGTAATTCATTCAAAGGCTCTGATGGAGTAACCAATCAAATTCCAACCATGGTCTCTGATCTGCACTCTAAATAGTAACATCTAGCATAGCTTACTGTATTAATGTGCCCTTTAAGTCATCTATGATAGCCACTGATTCAGTGTCAACTAGTAATTCTCAAAGTCCATATAAATATCTTCTTTCTGATACTTTTACCCTAAATCTCATCTTTCCATACTTTGAAAAAAAGAGAGCTGTCTTTTGAGAAACTGAAGAGATATTCACTGGTATTTCTATGATCTGCACAGGGTCTCTTTAAAAAAAAATAGAACATCCATGCTCAGTGCCAGAACATATAATAGTTCTGAATAGTTATTCAACAGAGAGAAGTGTAAGGTCCTACACTTAGGTAGAAAAAATGGAATGCTGAAATATAGGATGGGGGACACGTGGCTGGATGGTAGTACGTGTGAAAGGGATCTAGGAGTCTTAATAGACCACAAGCTGAACATGAGTCAGCAATGTGATGCGGCAGCCAAGAAAGCCAATGCAATTCTCGGCTGCATCAATAGGAGTATGGTGTCTAGATCGAGGGAGGTACTGGTACCACTCTACTCTGCTTTGGTTAGACCTCATCTTGAATATTGTGTCCAGTTCTGGGCACCCCAATTCAAGAAGGACATGGTCAAGCTGGAGCAGGTCCAGAGGAGGGCGACCAAAATGGTGAAGGGCCTGGAAGCCAAGCCCTATGAGGATAGACTTAGAGAGCTGGGTATGTTCAGTCTGCAGAAGAGAAGGTTAAGAGGGGACATGATAGCTCTGTTTAAATATTTGAAGGGATGCCATGTAGAGGAGGGAGAGGGCTTGTTTTCTGCTGCTCCAGAGACCAGGACAAGGAGCAATGGATTCAAGCTGCAGGAAAGGAGATTCCACCTGAACCTCAGGAAGAACTTCCTGACAGTCAGGGCTGTCCGGCAGTGGAATATGCTGCCTCGGAGTGTAGTGGAGTCTCCTTCTTTGGAGGTTTTTAAGCAGAGGCTGGATGGCCATCTGTCGGGAGTGCTTTGAGAGTGTTCCTGCATGGCAGGGGGTTGGACTGGATGGCCCGTGTGGTCTCTTCCAACTCTACATTTCTATGATTCTATGATTCTATGATTCTATGAAAAAAAGTTAGTGCACTTGTTTGGTATGCCTCAAAGAAGCCAGTTCTGTACTTTCTATTGGTCTCTTTGGTGTTATGTTGTCTTCAGACAAAGGACAATGAGCTGTTAAAAAGCAGAGCTGATCTGTGTTAGCATAATTGATGTATTAAACATTCCTGATTTATTTTTTTCAGCCCTTAGCACTGACATTATATAGAGACTCAACATCTTGTGTTAAATGTTAAAGACCTATTAAAAGGAGTATGTTTAGTATGGGAGACAGTCCTTTGAAGCTCTTCTCATGCTTTCTTAAGGGCTGAACTAACAGTAGGGACATGGTTGTGCAGACAAATCCTACCCAAGATGTTGAGTCACTCAGCAAGTTCCTCACCCTTTGTGTGTTGAGAACAAACTTCTGCACAGGGCTCTATGACAAGATTCTGATGGTCATAGTTACACAGTTCCTGTCCTTGAAATCCTGATAATTTTGATAGGTTCTGTAATGAAAGTTTGGGAAGCTGCTGGAGCCAAGCACAGCACACAGGAGCAGGGACTATGCACACATTCATGACCTTGCCCCCCAACTTATCCAATAGCATTGCTAGGTAAAATAAGGGACAGGATCCTGTACTTTTAATGATTGTGTAGAAGGAGGAGTTTGAGCAGGTGAAACTTGTGTGACAAACATCTACTGAAATTCCCTCTTCTGCACAACTGTTAAAGGGACAGGACCCCTGTCCTTTATTTACCTAGCAATCTTAAATCTGGAAGATGCCTGCAAGGAGCTAGGTCCACGGATATTTGTCATCTACTGTACCTATTTATATAACATCTATTTATTTATCTGTCTATCCATTTTGATTTTCCTTTAACTCTTTCCCTCAATCAAATTTAGATGGCCTAATCCCTATAATCTAATTATTTGAAAATATCTTCTGTGCTAGATTTGGAACTGTTGTGATGGTATAAAAGCAAAGATAAGGAGGCTGCAATCAGATGCCTTTATTTCAGAACATTAGGATAACTCAAGAAACTTCGGTTCACCTGGATGGAATATGCTAGGTCTTGTTGCAGGAAGTACTTTTTGGCTTCTACCAGCTTGTGTAGGCCAGAAAAATCAATATTTTCAAGCTCTGGAGTTTGTAGTGTAGCTCTTTCTTTACACTACAGTTATCACAGTTTAGGAAGGAATATTAGGGAACTGGGAAGGTAACACACAATAGACTGCTCTCAGGAGATGACAGGCATTTGATATTGCTCTGAAGGACTGCAGCAATCTCTATGCCCTAAAGGTGACTTAAGAACTGAGCACCGGTGAGGATTCAGTGACTTTCGTAAAATAGGTATCAACTTTCTAATTAATCTGTGTTTTCAAAACCAGTGCCTCATTGCAACTGATGGTTCAGAGAAACTATATATTCTCACCAACTTCTCACACTGCTTAGCATTCTCATATGGTTTAATCTGGTTGCAAAATCAGCTATGTGGCTTTCAAGCCATTTAAAAGGTATCCATCTGATCTTAGTAAGACCAACAGGGCAAGCCATTCAAAATCAGTTTTTCATTTTCACCAATAGGTGGTGCTATACATTTCAGCAATGAACAATGAATAAAAAGCTTTCTGTGTTCTTTCTCTTCTGTATCTGCTATACTTATAATGGTACTGGATAATGCATTCATACTTGGTTATTTCATTTTTCCAGCTTCTTGCAAACTTATCTCTGAATCTGCCTCCTGCCCTGTTGGTATATAGAAATATGGATAGCTATCGCTACATGAATTAAAACTGGAAAATACCAACTGATGGTTGGTGCTTCAGAACTATTGAAAGACAATGTCACAAAGACTTAAAAACACAAAACATAAAATAATTTACACAGAAAGAAAAAGGAAGTATTTTTTGCTCTGTTAATGACAAAAATGGTGCTGGTTTCTTCACACTCATAGAGGGCTGAAAAGTCTTACTGATAATTTTTTAAAAGTTCCCATTCTTGGGAATAAAAAAAATGCTGCAAATATTCCTTACATTCCTTGTGTGAGTTAATGTTCTCTCTTCTTTTGTTTTACAATCTGAAACATAATTTTAGTTATGTCTTTGATGGCTGGCAGGGTAAATAGTCTCTGTGGATCATTTTTGACAGGGCAGATGGTAAAAGTGATGGAGTTTATTTGGCATTATAGAAATAATCTCTTCTATACCTTAAGAAACTATGAAAGCATGTTCCACTGGAAAATGGTGGAGACAAAAACACAGCAACTCCACCCTGTGCTGATGCAAGTAAGTAGTAAATCATTGTAAGAGTATAGAATGACCTGCCACCTTTGATTTATAAAGGCGCCCTGGCCACATGTTGAAACTAAAGGTTTATGGGTATTTCTTGTGTTCCTATCTCTGCTTATCCTTTCTCCCTCATGTATCAACCATGAGTAACTTAGGAATATTTGAGAGGCATTTTCTGTCCGAATACTTTATGGTTTTGAAATAAAGAGTGTATTATTCCTGTATCTCAGTGGCAGACAGCAAGCAGCCTGTGGTCTGTGACCAGCCATGACTATTCTTTGCCAAAGGAATCAATCAGTTCAAATATCGGGGCAGATGTATATCAGCTGTGTCTTCATGTTCATCTACTGTACGAAAACAAAGTACAATTTCCAGTATGTCTTATGTTGACTATCTAGCGGTCAGAAAGTAGAGGTTGTTCATTGTAAACGTTGTAACTGCACATGTAACTGCACATGTTGTTGTCTTTTTAGCACAGTCACAAAATGGTTCCCAGAGTGACCATTGTACAATGAAAACCTCATCAATAAATTCAGTTCCTGTTTTACCTGATCAGAGTTGTTGTTATTCAACCCTCTAAGAACTCTGCCCAGGTCTTGTAAGCTCAGGACTGAGGTGTCCTTTGTTGAATCAATCCTTCTGCACTGTGCCCTTTCTCTTTTTTAGTGCCTTCCTTTTTACCGAGCACAATAATCTTTCCCAATCATTAATGTCATATTATGATGTGTCCAAGTACAATGGCCTCAGTTCAGTCATTTCAGTCAACATTCACTTAGATTTGTTCTCAGACCCAGAGTTTTGACTTTTGTAACTCTGTGGTATCCATAGCAATCTCCTTCAGCACCATATTTCAAATGGAATTGATTTTCTTCCTGTTATCTTTCTTTCCTGTCCAACTTTCACAACCAAGTATAGAAATCAGAAATACTGTAGCATGGATTATTCTGCTCTTGGTATTTAAAGTATATCTTAACAGTTTAGGACGTTATTTAGTTCCTTCCTAACTGCCCTTCCAATTCTTTTGGGATTCTGGTGAGATTTCAGATTTGGCTTGCTCTCAGACCCATCTATTTGCCTGGAATAGGCTACATTTATTGTACAAGTGACAACAGACTGAGAAGGATATCTAGTGAGCAGTGGCACGTGTTGTTGTGATTGCGTAAATTTGGAAAACAGTACAATTGTCCATTTCGCATTTCTGAGATGTGTATTGGTGACAAGTATACAGAAAAAGAGAAGCTATTGTGAAGTACTATATTAACAGAACCTTTATCCATAACCTTGCATTCATAACTTGGTGAGCAAAGTACAAATTAAGATAGACTCCATCTGTACATCACTACAGATAAAGGTAATTTGGTGCTGGTTATTTTAATTGTGATTAGTTTGTTGTTTTTAATATTATTTTAATTTTGTTTTAATTACTACTGTTTAATATGCCTTTTAACTTTTATATGTTATAGTTTTAACTATGTTTTCTTTTTAAACTATTGTAAGCCACTTTGAATCCTTTCGAAGAAAAAAGCAGGGTATAGATAAGGATGGTGATGATGATGACAATAATAATAATACCAATAATAATAATATTGTTTGCCATGTTTGGTGTTCTGATTTTTTCCTGAATTGATTCCACCAGAGGGCGCTGCTTCCTTATAATGTACTAAGGGGGCTTCCAGCTATTCCTAACCTACAAAATTCTGTTTGATTAAAAAAAAAAATCTAGCTTGGCTTCACTGTAGCGTAGTAGGTCAAAGCATGAAGAGCCACCACCATTTCAAACATTCGGATTATATAAATGATTAACAGATATAGTTCAATGTTAGTTAAAAATCATCCCAGTGGATTCATTCCTCTGTGTTAATGGAAGCATTTAAAATTTCATGATACTCTTCTGTATGGAGACCATCCTGTGTTGAGTTAAAATTACCTTATGTGTTTTCACACACTGAATACTTCATGTTCATTTTTTTAAAAAGTCATATTCCCAAAATACGACCTGCTTATGTGAGAAGAATATTGCAATTGGAGCTTGCCATCTGGTACTGGCTCTTTCCAGTAGAATCCTAGATTCATAATTACAGTGTTTCAGCATTAAAGTATTGCCAGAAAGATCATACCCAACAGTACATATTTTTGGTACAAATCAGATCAGTTACTTACCAGTGGGTATGGATAAGAATAGGTTATTTTTAATAAGAATTTGCAAAGATTTGTGTGTTTCTTTCTAGAACATGTAAGGAACTTGAGATTTTTTAAAAAATTAATATGAACAAAACCAAAACAGACAGATTAGCCCATTGAGCTGGAAGGATTTGCATGTTTAGCTCTTCAAAATCTACCTTGGATTTCCTGTGCATTCAGCTGGATTTATGGTGCAGGAATAGATTAGCTTGTTTTGTTTCTTGCCAAACTTGTCATCTTTAACAGCGGGGAAACAGATAGGTAAAACATGATTCTATCCATACAGTTGTTGAATTAGGGGCAAATAATTGAGATTTTTTTTTTTTTTTTTTTTTTTTTGGAGGGGAGCATCAAAATTCACAAATTTCTTCATAAACAGAAACTAGAAAGTCTGAGATGCTACAAATATAACGCAGAAGAAGCAAAGAGTTCGTTCATTCATTCCTAGGTCTTATTTTGTGGTATATCCTTTCTTGTCAAATCTCTTTTCAGGTGCTAGAATAGCCTCTTCCAAAGTGACCATAGACCTACTAGGGCTGTGATAAGTCAAAGGAAAATAAACCAAATGCACAACATGTTCCTCCACTATGAACACTTGAGTTCATAGGTGTCACAATCTGAGTGACTGGTATGGGAAAATAAGAAAGTGAGTTAATTCTTTTTTGGAAAAAAGGGAAAAAGGAAAGGCAGGCCTGAAAAGAATATTATCAGGAAAGGATGTAGCAGCGGAGCAGGCAACCTTCCAGTAGCGCTTACTCCGGAAAGAACTTATTAATTAATTTGAGTAAAGGATGGCATTGCAGATGCTATGTTGGTGGATGCTAGCCAAAGTATTCACTTCCCAAACAACCCAGAAGCAGAAGGAATGTGCTTGTCAAATGCTGGCATCAAAGAATCAGGAGTATGAACAACAAAGGGGTAGGTATTACAAAGATATAAAGGCTTAAAAAAAAAACCACTCCAACAACCACAACTGCACATCCATAAATAGGAAAAGTAGACTATTGCTACTTGTTCCAGGTATTCTTTGGTTTCCTTATGGTCAAAATATAAGCATGGTTGAGAAAAGTAAACTTTCATTGGCTTTAGAACAGCTACTGATTGAGCAAGGAGAAACATTAAGAATTATCCACCAGAAAGTTTTGCAGAAGTTTTTTAATCATCATGATCATCACCTGCATCATCCTTTGTATACTACCAGTTCTGCAGATCAGATGGCTAACAATAATTAATACCACAAGACATAACCTTAGGGATAAACCAAATTTAACAGCAGCAGTTTCTAATGCAAATTTCCTGTACGTCAGCTCCTAGGTGCTTTCCTGAAAAGCTAATTAATTCTGATGGTCCCTTCTAAAAGCTTTTCATGATGTGCTGTGCCAAACTTCCACTAACACACTGTTCTGTAATCCTTGGCAGGTAGCAAAAATCTCTGCTTCTTGTTAAGTTTGTCCTGATCTCCAACAAAAATGGAACGTGAAGTAAAGAAGCAGAAGATTATTTGAATTAACAGTAGGACAATGACTTCTAATATGAATGGGGACTGCAAAAGAGTATGAACATTTCCACGGTAGTTGTGAAGGGGAATGTCACAATGACAGTGTGCTATTATCCTGTGTGAGTCCCATGATATAAGGATTCTCTGTCATGTTTCATTGAACACTATTGTTCCTTGTTTTTCTTGTGCAGAATACTCTTTTTGCACGTCTTTACTATTGTAAGCTTGCGTTTCTTCTGTTTTAAAGCAACAACAACACTGAACTGGCAAAATTACTAATGTTATTTTGATGAACATGGAGAAATAGAAAGAGAGAACTCCAGAACATATGAGTAGGGGAAGAAATGTTGACTTTTCTCCATTTGTAATAACACTACTTCTCGCTCCTTATGTCTGTACAAAACTATCTCTAATAGAGGAGAATTGTAAAATTCTACAATTTGTCAATTGTAAAAAAGACTCCAATCATTCACATATGTTAGAGAAGAATAGAAATTGTCTTAGTCATTGAGGATGAGACAGTGGCTAATATGGTCTCCAAATAAGATCAGGACAACATTCTCGGAAAGGGAAATAGAACTAATTAAGCGATGGAATTTCATCTTTAGAAAAGATTGGCTTTTGGACAAGCATAGGAGATGCAAAATTACCACTAGAATGCCATCTTGACCTCAGGGAAATATTAGAAGTATAATAAATTCATAAGCAGATTCTTGCACAAGTTTCTCTCATGAGGAATGTCACCCTCAGTCCTCACATTTTAAGCACAACTCTGGTTAGTTGTGCCATTTTACAGATAAGCAAAAGAGAAAACACTCAGGATGTAACACCTATATTTACCATGTATGGTAGAAGTTCATGGATGCACTTTGGTAAACAATACTGTGTTATAACTGAAATGCCTGCATTTTAAAATGCATACACTGAGTGGCTTTTGAAGAAACAGATTTTTCCTGGCTTCACATGGTTTATCTGCAGTTGTGATCTATTAGCATAGACTGAAAAGGACATTGCAGCATCCATCTCTTTGATTTGTATTGTAAGGTCTTTTTATATTCTCCTCGTATTTAGTGAGGATTTGCAGTTCTGATACTCACATTTGCCTTTGTAATTAATCAGTGTCGGTACTTCCTAACTGTAACTAATGAACCAGAAAATGTGGAAGCTACATTTTTAAAAGATGGTTCCAAAATTCATATTACAATAAAAAAACAGATTTCTGATTATGATAATAATGATGATAATCTAATCAGTACATTAGTGAGAAGTATCTGATGCCAATTGTATTTTGTTCTGTATTTTATTTAGATGATAATCAGAAAGATAGATAGACAGTATATCCTGATGGTTCATGCTTAAGTTAGTCTAACGTTTATTTGCAAACATTGCACCGTAATATTTGGAAATGTTGAGCTGGAACTTGTGCCCAATGAGAAACGGTTGGCAGTAATCTTGATTATCTATATTGCTCATATATTTGAAATGCTAGCTGGAATCATTGCAGCTCATATATGGGCTGGCTCCTTCCCATAGCTCTGCAGTGCATGTAAGCCTGATTGGACCACTGTGATCCCACTGTGCACTTTTCTAACATTAATATCAGTCACATGAGGAGCAAGGGGATAAGTGTGGTTTCCCAAAATTTGCTGGCCAAAATGGAAAGCAAGTAATTCAGCGAGCTGTAGTAAACAAAAAAGATAGTGTTACCAAACTGTAGTGTATTCTGTATGTTTCCCTGTGTGTGAGAGAAAGAAGAGTATAAGATTCAGGTCCAGCCTCTGTCATGCCTAATAGCAACACATAGCCCTGATTTCAGGTCTATGACTGCATGCAGCAATTAGCAGCAAAGTGATTGTCCAGCCACACTGTAGGTTATTAGATTAGCAAATATGTCATGTAAAAGAGATTGAAGACCTATTCAAGAGTTCTCAGTAAAATCCAAACGGATGGGGAATGTCTTTGATCTTTATTGGATATTTCTCCACCCTCTCTGCATGTGGAAAACTCCTATGGAAAGAAAGAACCTCAGCCCATTGAGGTTCTTAATGTTGCTTCAAACCCATTCAAAACTGTGTGCCCCCAAAACTATGTGGAGGCTCTTTCCTGCAGCAAATTGACCCCCATATATATAGGACGGGGGAAACAGGGCTAGCAGACACCTCACTCTTTCTACATTTACCACAGATTCACTTTCAGTCAACGCTGAAATAGCTTTCGCTTGCATTTAGAAAGATTTGTATGTGTGTCTGCGTGTGTGTGTCTGCGTGTGTGTGTGTGTCTGTGTGTGTGAGAGAGAGAGAGAGCGCATATGTGTAGTCAAATTGGATTTTTCGATACATACTTTTCCTTGGGCTTTATTTCAGTAACCCAGAAAACATTCTGTGGCTATTGCCTTTCAAGGAAAGACATTTTTGTTTTGTCATTATAAAGGTAACTCATATGATGTGTTGCTGTCAGAGACCATTTTACTTTACCTTGGATAAAATAAAATCCCTTTGTAAACCACTTGTGAAGGTTTTAATAAGTTTAGCATATCCAAGTTTGTAATTAAGGAGACTCTGAATGGCATTTTTAGCCCTTTTAAAAAATTCCTCTGGAAATCCAGAAGTGGCCTTTAGAAAGTCTGGACATGGAGCCCAAGGATGGTGTTGACTACAAAGGACCACAGTCTGTGGAATCTCATTAGAGAATCTGATAACCTGTTTCTTGAGTACTGTCCTATGTTCAGTGCTTAGAACATTATTGGACCTTCATAGAAAATCTGCTGGCTCTCTATTTCTTCTATACATCACAAGGTAATGTTTGTTAGCCCTCTATTAGTCCTTTCCCTTTGTACCATTTGATATCTATGCACTTTTCTATACTAAAACTCCCTATTGCCATCTCTCCCTCTTAAAATCCTGTGAGAATACACAACACAGATCACATGAATTATAGAGTTGCGGAGTATTGGGATCCAGTGTGGTTTACTGGTTTGAGTGTTGGACTATGGCTCTTGAGACCAGGGTTCGAATCCTCACTCAGTAATGGAAATCCACTGGGTGACCTTGGGCGACTCACACTTTCTCAGCCTCAAAGGAAGGTAAAGGCAAACATTCTCTGAACAAATCTTGCCAAGAAAACCTCATGATAGGTTCACTTCAGGATTGCCATAAGTCAGAAATGACTTGAAGACACACAACAAGAGTATGCATTCCGCAAACAGAATGGTTTCACAAGCCAATAGAAGGTTGTCTCTGTTCCACCACCCACACAGTTCTGAAGTCTCTCACAACCCTCTGGAACAGCTTTGCAGAGAGTAGTGCAGGCTGAATGGGCAAGGAGCAATAGGGAAAAATTTCTTCCTCGTCTTTCCTGTAGATGTATTGTGGGATCTTCTGTTCTTTGAAGGGATCTTCAGGATCAAAGCCATATATATATGGGTGGTATTCAGGATATGTTTGAGGAGTCCTGTTTGCTTCTTTTCTGTTAAATATTTCCACAGCAGGTTTGTGATGATCCACAGGAACTGTAGGGTCCAGCTATTGGTTGTTTTTGCTACTTTTTGGACTACATTCTTGCATTTTGCTGACCAAGTCTATGTGTAATAAGGTAAAACATCCCAAACTCATGACATCCATCATGCCATCAGTTACAGATTTCAAGCCTGATAAAATGATACACATGAAATTACTTCCGAAAGGTCTCTGAGAGGTAGATTAGATCAGATAATAGTGATCTTTCTGAAAGAGAAAGTAAAGAACCACTTACATTCATGTTCTTTAGAACCCTTAGTTCTTGTTAAAAATACAATTTTTGAGAGGTAAATGGAAAAGGTGAAAGACGAAATCACCAGTATTGATAAACTCAGTGATAATACGAAAATTAACATGGAGTGATCTCATAGGCCATTTCTGCCCTATGCTATTATAGTGCTATCCTTCCACTCTCAACCTCCTGTGAAATCTTGGGGTTTACCGTTTAGGGAGGGGCATTTAGAATTCTCAGCCAGAGAGCTCTTTGGCTTCAGTAAACTACAAACCCCAAAATTCCACAGGATGTTGAAAGTGGAATAATAGCACTATAGCAATGTAGTTCAGAAAGGGCTGTAGTTCAGTCACTACCTAGTTGTCTCACATGTTTGCAGTCATGGCCAGGCACATGCTAAGTATGGATCATTATATGACCAACCGTAGTTAAAATTAGTTAACACAACAATCCTATGGACTCAGCTGGATTTACTTTATGAATCTGGACAGGATCATCTTGGAGGATTCATAAGATCCCACTCAATCTATCCTATTTACCTCATGTGGTGAAATCATAGAATCATAGAGTTGGAAGAGACCCCAGGGGCCATCGAGTCCAACCCCCTGCTATGCAGGAACACCCATCAATGCATTCCCAACAGACGCCCATCCAACCTCTGCTTAAAAACCTCCAAAGAAGGAGACTCCACCACACTCTGAGGCAGCATATTCCACTGCCAAACAGCTCTGACCATCAGGAAGTTCTTCCTGAGGTTCAAGTGGAATCTCCTTTCCTGTAGCTTGTATCCGTTGCTCCTTGTCCTAGTCTCTGGAGCAGCAGAAAACAAACCCGTTCCCTCCTCGACATGACATCCCTTCAAATATTTAAACATGGCTATCATGTCCCCTCTCAACCTTCTCATCTGCAGACTAAACATACCCAGCTCCCTAAGCTGTTCTTCACAGGACATGGCTTCCAGACCCTTCTTCATTTTGGTTGCCCTCCTCTGGACACGTTCCAGCTTGTCGACATCCTTCTTGAATTGAGGTGCCCAGAACTGGACACAGTATTCCAAATGAGGTCTAACCAATGCAGAATAGAGTGGTACCATTACCTCCCTCGATCTAGACACCATACTCCTATTGATGCAACCAAGAATTGCGTTGGCTTTCTTGGCTGCTGCATCACACTGCTGACTCATGTTCAGCTTGTGATCTACCAAAACTCCTAGATCCCTTTCACACATACTCCTATCCAACCACGTGTCCTCCATCCTATATTTGTGCCTTCCATTTTTTCTGCCTAAACGCAGGACCTTACATTTTTCCCTGTTGAAATTCAGTTTGTTAGCTTTGGCCCAGCTCTCCAATCTGTCAAGGTTGTTTTGAAATTTGATCCTATCCTCTGGTGTATTAGCAACCCCTCCCAGTTTGGTATCATCTGCAAATTTTGTCAGCATGCCCTCCACTCCTTCATCCAAGTGATTGATGAAGATGTTGAATAGCACTGGGCCCAGGACAGAACCCTGTGGCACCCCACTAGTCACTTCTCTCCAGGATGAAAAGCAGCTATTGGTGATCACCCTTTCGGTTCAGTCTGTCAACCAATTACAAATGCAACTAACAGTAGCCCTATCCAGCCCACATTTTACTAGCTTCTTTGCAAGAATGTCGTGGGGAACTTTGTCAAAGGCCATACTGAGGTCAAGATATTCTATGTCTACAGCATTCCCTTCATCTATCAAGCCTGTAACCCTATCATAAAAAGAGATAAGATTAGTCTGGCGTGACTTATTTCTGAGAAATCCATGCTGGCTTTTAGTGATTATGGCATTGCTTTCTAAGTAATTACAAATTGACTGTTTAATTATCTGCTCTAGGATGTTTCCTGGAATTGATGTCAGGCTGACCGGGCGATAATTATTAGGGTCCTCTTTTTTCCCTTTCTTGAAGATGGGGGTGACATTTGCCCTCCTCCAGTCTACTGGGACTTCTCCTGTTCTCCAAGAGTTCTCAAAGATTATTGCAAGTGGTTCAGAAATGACTTCTGCCAGTTCTTTTAATATCCTTGGGTGTAATTCATCTGGCCTGGGGACTTGAATTCATCTAGTTTAGCCAGATATTCCTGTACTACTTCTCTACTTATTCTGTGCTGCATTTCCCCTCCTTCCTCACCTGCTTCCCACATCCCAGGTTGAATACTTCTATCCTTCTGGGAGAAAACTGAGGCAAAGAAGGTATTGAGTAGTTCTGCCTTCTGTCTTTCCTCTGTTATTAATTGGTCACCTTCTTCACGCAGTGATCCTATCATTTCCTTGTTTTTCCTTTTGCTGCGGACATATCTAAAAAAGAGCCCTTTTTATCATTTTTGATGTCTCTGGCAAGCCTGAGTTCATTCTGTGCTTTAGCTTTTCTGACCTTCTCACTACATCTCCTAGCTATTTGCTTGAATTCCTCTTTGGTGGTTTCACCATTCTTCCATTTCCTGTACATGTTTCTTTTAACATTTAGCTCAGCTGAGAGTTCTTCAGTCAACCATTCCAGTTTCTTTAGACACCTGCCATTTTTCCTCCTTATTGGCACAGTTTTCAATTGTGCCTTCAGCATCTCACTTTTAAGAAATTCCCATCCATCATGAACTCCTTTCTCTTTTAGTATTCTTAACCATGGTATTTCAGCAAGTAACTCCCTAAGTTTAGAGAAACCAGCTTTCTTAAAGTTTAGGATGCATGTCTGGCTACGCTTGGTTTCTCTTTCCCACTGAATGACAAACTCCAAAAGAGCATGGTCACTCCCTCCTAAGGATCCCACCACCTCCACCTCATCAACTAGGTCATCCCTGTTGGTCAGGATCAGATCTAAAATAACCGATCCCCTTGTCACCTCTTCTACCTTCTGGACCATGAAATTGTCTGCAAGGCAAGCGGGGAATCTGTTGGACCTTGCAGTCTTTGCAGAATTCGACTACCAACAAATATCAGGATAATTGAAATCTCCCATTAACACTGCATCTCTCCTTTTTGAATGTGTGGCCATCTGCTCCAGGAAGGCCTCATCCATGTCCTCAGGCTGGCCAGGAGGCCTGTAGCAAACCCTCACAATCACATCCCTATTGTTTCTTGCTCCCTTAATTCTTACCCAGATGCCCTCGACTTGGCTTCCCGGATTTAAGTCCTGGATCTCTTCACAAGTGAAAAGATCCTTGACGTATAAGGCTACTCGTCCTCCTTTCTTGTTTGGTCTATTTCTGAGAAATAGGTTATACCTCCCTATTTCTACGTTCCAGTCCTGAGATTCATCCCACCAGGTTTCAGTGATGCCCATTAAATCATATTTATTTTGTTGTATTAAGAGTAGGAGTTCATCTTGCTTATTGCCCATGCTCTGTGCGTTAGTGTAGAGACACTTGAGACGATGCGCCCTTTGTGGAATTCCTGTACTAAAGTTACTTTCCCTCTCCCTGTTGGTCTCTAGTTCTACTTGGCCTGCCCTATTTATGTCATTTGGGCTATTTTTCACAGTACTCACTGAATCCTTTCCCAGAATAATAGTGTCCCCCTCCCCAGTCAAACTCAGTTTAAAGACCTCCTGATCCATTTTGTGAGACTGTTAGCAAAAAAGTTCTGGCCGATGGTTGTAAGATGCAGGCCATCCCTTGCCAGAAGACCATCTTCGTGGAAATGGAGGCCATGATCCAAAAATCTGAATCGCTCCCAGCGGCACCATCATCGGAGCCAGTTGTTGATCTCCACTATTCTTCTTTCCCTTCGTGGGCCATGTCCTTCCACCAGGAGAAGAGATGAAATGATAACTTGCACACGAAGGTCCTTCAGCTTCCTACCCATAAGAAATGTAATTATCAGCCATGCTGTTTCTATCAGAATGCAGTGGTTTCCATTTTGCAAATTGGTTGGAAACAGCAACAATAGTCCAGATCTGAAGTGTTCAAAACTCACTGCATTTTTGCTTTAAAAACATACAAATACAGTTAAACATACATGTTTCTTTATAAATGCATGCTAGTTTAATCATATGCAAAAATAGTATCTTATGTATCTTAGTATTTAATTCTTCAAATACATGAAAACTCATAATATGAGAAGCCAAGGGTGCCCCAGGAAAGTAGGAGAGTGGAAGAACCTTCTTTGGATCTGAAAGTACTAATAAGGGAACCTGTTTGTGGTTATTAAACATTATTTAAACACCTAAAATAAGGCCCTACAATGCTCAAAACCTCCTCAGAGACGCTGCCTTCACTGATCTGCCACCATGAATACAGGCATCCCACCAAAATACTTGGTTGTTTTAATCCTTCCACATCACTCAGTATTTCCAGCTCCACTGCCAAAGGCAGCTATGGCTATATGTAAACTAATACCATACTGTGAGCATTCCACACAAAAACAAGAAAATACCTTAAGTCTTTTATTTTTCACAGAGGGGTAAATCTACTGTCTCTTGCAAATGTAGCAAATGTTAATCACGTTAGGCTATTGTTTTATGAACATTAAATTTTTCTTTGATTAGAATGGAATTTAGTTATCAGAATCTTTCCCTTTTCAGCGTAGAGTAATTACTAGCTTATGTGCTTTTATCAAAACTTGTTTATAGGTCATTCCTGCTGCATACAATATACTACGCTTTCCCCAATACATTCAATCCCTTTGGTTAGAAGCAGAGACAATTATTCTGTCATTGAATATTTCTGCATCTAGACTGGAGACATTTTACTTTTCTTTGCACTGGAAAGAGGATGAAGGAAGCAGCATATCGTTTGACTACAGCTGCTTTACCTATGCTTCAGTGTGGTAAGAAGGGGGACATTGTGTGTCAGTAGCAGGTAAAAAAATTGGTGGAATAGGGGAAAGTGTGTTTTATTTTGATATCACCATTCAGAATGAAAAATCTCATTCTGCCTCATGGCTGAGATTACAAAAATTTATTTTGCCTTTATGGGCTATTTGTGCACGGATTCTATAGATGAATACAAAGGTATAGTAGGATTGGTTAGAGTAGAATTCCATTCTTTCCCTACTTAAGCTTTGTTCATCACGCTGTTTACCGTAGACATGCTACTACATTCCAACACTAAATGCCTGTATTTCTCAAACCCTATTCACCACCCTCACAATACTGATTCTCCTAGAAATCTTCCAACTAGATAGAAAATATGGGGTTGAGTGTAAGAAAAATACTTCACAAACAGGAGCTTCAACTGTCAGAAGCTTTGTTAACTGGGTTTACTTGGAGTCCTGTCCCGTGAGTGTATTTTGCTTCATGAAGTAAGAAAAGACTTTTTTGTGCAGGGACTTCTTACACAAATTATGGAGACATTGATGAAAGAAAACCACTCATCTTTTTGCTCTTGTGTGGGAATGAAAAATCTCTCAGTAGCTGCGCATTTTCTAATGGGGTCTCTTGACATGTCAAGGCAGCCTTTCTGATCACGGATGATAACATTGACAAATATTCTTTATAGCCCTAATCCGTAATGTCTCTCTGTGTTTTCAAAGAAGGAACATCATGCAAATCAGTCTTCCCAGATCAATTGTGGAGGGTGGAACTGGTTCACAATGAAGGCTGAGAATAGGCTGCTTGACTCTGCTAACACTTGTGTTCCTTATTGTGACTACATGAATTTTTGCTTTGAGTACTTGTTTAGATGTAATCCAGTGAATGGTAGTTTTACATTTAGAGCAATAATAGGCAATTTCTTTGCCCTAAAAAAGCTACATAGTGATTGATAATGGGCTTGGTGAGAAGCTGAAGGCAATGGTGGGGCTGGCTAGGCATGGCATTCCCCTCTCTCACACATTTCAAATATATCTCTTGTATTGTAAATAATTCTTTGTGCAAACAACAAATTGGGTAAAAAAAAAATCACAGAATACTTTTTTGTGCAAACAGTAGCTTATTTTGCTCAAAACAAATGGGTTTCCAAATTTTTATTACATATTTTTTTAAAAAAATTAAAAATACCAAAAAAATAATCATAAAGTAGGATTGTTAATGGGATTTCTCAAAGCACTGAGACACAATGGCTTGTTGAGGATAAGAAAATATGTGAATATTCTTTATAGCTCAGCTTCACATACACAATTGCGCAAGCAGAGAACCTACTGTATTCTCTTCCACACTTTATTTCTCATATGACTATGAACACATACATGTTCCTCTCTGCATCCCAGATACATTTAGATACGTTAATCATACATATACATCCCATCACAATATACAAAGCTGGAGTTG
This sequence comes from Cyclura pinguis, assembly GCA_030412105.1. Classification (NCBI taxonomy): domain Eukaryota; kingdom Metazoa; phylum Chordata; class Lepidosauria; order Squamata; family Iguanidae; genus Cyclura; species Cyclura pinguis. The sequence continues at coordinate 70,113,563 of CM059601.1, read as the reverse complement.
GGGTGCGGGTTCAACCCTCCCAAGGCCTAAGATAATATCATACTTTCCCCTCCCCTGATGTCCAGCTGTTTGATGCTTTCCCCAGCGCCAATCAGCTGGGCATGGAAGATGTAACATTGTAATGGGAATGGTAAAAGCATCAGAGGAAATATGTTGATGGACTTTCTTCCTATTACAATCACGTACCCTTCTCTTCGTGTTCTGCTTAACATCAGTGAGAAAAGCTCCAGTCAACTAGGCAGCAGCAAATGGAGATGCAAGATTCCAATGGAGGGGATGGCACATGGGAAATCATACTTTCTATGTTCTTCCCCAGCATCACAACCCTGCTCCCTCTTGTCTCATGGAGTAACCAGCTGAAGAAGCGTTTTAGGAATTAGGTACCTGCAGTGGACTGTAAGCAAAGCTTCTGAGGACCATATATATCTCCCAGGCCTTAGGATTCCCAACTTTTAATTAACAAAACAGTATTAATTTGTAATGTTTGTAATAAATTGGCCTCATGCTAGCCTAGCCAGAGTTCAGGCTCATTGGCTTGTACTGATCTGTAGTCCTTCACTCTTACTACTGTCCAATGAGTAAGAAATGAAAGATCAGAAGAGTCGGATAGGAAGGAATGTGAGAACAATTAGTAGAACAATCATGACCAACCAGCATGATCACAACTGAAGAAAAATGGTTCAGTTGGCACACACTGGTCTTAGTCCTTCATCATTTCTAGTGTCCCACTGAGTAAGGAATGAGATATAAGAAGAACCAGATGAAAAAGGATGTGACATTCAGTAGAACAATCATGATCCATCAGCATGATCTCAGCTTGAGAAAAATGGGTCAGGCTAACCAGTGCTCCAGGTGGAACCTTGGCTAAGAAGCACCAATGTACTACCTCCTTGTTTTTTTCTTTCCCTTTCGTACACATAAATATCATGGGTCTTTATGGATTGAATCAAATGTTCCTTGGCAAATATTATACTACAAATACATTGATTAACTTTAAAGATCATTTTCTTCTGGAAATCCATTCATCCTGTTTTCCATCTGTCCATCTTTCTGTCTACCCATCCATTTTTATCTCTGAAGTATGTAAATCTTCCAGTTTAACAGAAAATGATATTGCCATTCCTTTATGACCATTATTTATTTTCCCTTTCTTACTTTGTAATGAAATACCAAATAACATTAATCTTTTTGTTCAAATGTCCTGTTGTATTTTCAGTAATAAAGATTGAAATGCAGGCTGGGATGCTCAAGGTGATCAACTGGTGCTACAGAAGCATATGGAACACATTCAGTTCATCTTACTAGATGTGATGAAAGCAAATGCATTACAAGAAGGAAGGTTATTTTTCAGCTATCATGGAAACAAAGACCAGTTTTAACCAATACTTACTATGTATGTGGAATGTATCTAGTCCATTCATAGTCTGGTAGAAAATCTTATCTGGTTTTATAGTGGCTTGTGGCTTCATAGTCGGTTCAGCAGTGAATCAGTGGAAGCTGCTATTGGCTTCAGATAACTAAAGTAAAATCAGGTAAATATTTTTCAGTGCTAAAAAAAATACTAAGAACTTTGTTGCATGAAGCTACTATATGATTTTAGCCTATTAAACAACCTAAGCTCAGCCTATAAAATGAAGCTGCCTCCTCTTCAATTCTGTGAAATAAGCAATGAACACACCAGTCTGATTCCTGTCAAAGGCTCTTTAGCATGTGTCTACCCATATCTGCCTTTTCTTATTTCTTCATTATTCTGTGATTTAAATATTAAAATGTGAGTTTTGAACACATTTTACCTCCAAATATGTATTTACAAATATATTTTCTTCCCAAATACATATTTCTGCATTCATTTCATTGAAAAATATGCATGGGGGAGTGCTTTCTGAAGAATTCTGTTCATTGTCTTGGGTAAGTGGCATAGGCCAGTTCATACCAGAATTCACAAAGATCAAACTCTCAGACATCACTACATGGTGCTTGTGCAACTGTTACTTTTGATTAATTTTGTGCCATATGTGTTCAATACAAACTTATAATAGATAATTCATAACTATGAAAAAGCCATTTCTTGTTCACGTCTACCAAATCATCTTAAAAATACATATTTTATTCTTTATATTTTTTTAAGCTTACATTGTTAAGATCTGCACTGCAGCAAACAAAAAAGTATGGCATATTTTGGATAGCTGTGTTCCATACTAGGGATGGAAAAAATATTCAAAAGTATTACAAAATGGTCAGAAAACTAGTTTTTTGAGTGTCTACTACCTTGATAAAAAGACTTCTGGACTGATGAGAATCTTCACAGTTTAGGATTTATTTTGTACAAAATTTGCACAGAGTGTTTTTGTGTAGAAGACAGCATTTTCTGTGTGGGAATAGTTCTTTCTGTGCATAAAATAATATTTCTGTGCATAATGATATGTCTGTACAGAAACATCCTCTTTCCACAGGGGAAAAAAAACTGTTTCCTCTGCAGAAAATTCTGTTTTCTGTGCAAACCAACCACAGGTTATTTTGCACAAAAGTCCCAAACTGCAAGTTAAATTGTGTAGTTTTCAAATACTTTCTCACAGTGGGGCAAAACTGCTAAACTTATTCGTTGCCTATTTCAAGAAGAAAATTAGTAAAGAATTATATCATTATTCATCACGTAAGTTACATGTCACAAGTAGGTCAATCAGAGTATTTTGTGTAAGGCTTTAGAAATGTTGAAAATTTCTTGGGCACTTACTTGATCTGCAGCTTTTGAGCAGTACAGATCTTCCCTTCTTTAGAAGAAGTTACTTTTGCCATTAATTTATATTTAACAAGGACAAAGTTTTTCCAGATTGGACCACAAATGAGGCAGAGCTGTTGAATTTTCAGAAATTCATCATTTCAACAGTTAAGATTCATTAAATTATCTCATTATAAGGATGGGGAAGGGGAGTGGCCTCTGCCTGCATTAGTATCCATCTAGACCATCTTAATTGACAACAAAAGTAACACTGAGACAAAATGTAAGCCTGCAACTCTAACATCATCCCTTTTCTTCTCCTGTCTGATTTTTAATATCTTTGTCTGATGAAGAAGCCAGTGAAGCTTCAAAAGCTTGTCTGATATATTTTGTGCTTTTTAGTTGGCCCAATAAAGATATCCCTGTTTTTGTGGATTCTGGATTTTGTTGTATTTTGCTTTTTCTCTGTTATTCTGTCACAGTGTTACTGGAAACGTACATCCATTCAACTGAAGTACCTTGCCTTTTAAAAATAGTATTTTTTCTGCTATGTAGTAACTCACCTATTGCCTAGACAACAATTACAGTATGACGTTAGTTGCATATAAGATGATTATTTCTTCCATTGTAACACCATCATTCTAATAATCTTACTCTTGTATTAACAAGTAGATATTTTATCTTTATTTTTTTCCACTTTATATGAGCACAAAAAAGTTTGGTGGGAAGGGATATTAATAGAATAGACTCCTTTTGAAGAGTACATGGAAATAGCGATTTATTAAGCTACTAACAAGCTGATTGATTCTTTTGTCCTCAAAAAAGAGAAAGAAATTCTAATTTTATGCAGATTGTGGCTTGTATGTACAATTTTTCCAAGTGTATATTTTATCAAAAATATATTGGAAATTTCTTCTCTCTGCCATCATCTTCAATTCCAAATTTATATCTGAAAATATGATTAGACCTCAGCAAAATCCAGCACATCTATTTCTTTCATTATGTATATGTAAAAACAACCTGCCTCCAGAAGTGGGAATCATGTATCTTTCCAGATGTTGTTGATTAATAGAATAGATATATGTCAAAGGTGGGGCACTGTGTGGGAATGTGGGGCCAGTTCCTCCCAATCACCCTGTAGGATGCCCCCTGAGCAAACCTAGGTAACACTGTGTCACTTCTTGTTGCCATTTTGAGAAGGACTGCCAAGTAAAACACAGATATTTGGAGGTAGTGCGAGGTTCTGAGATGCAGATGGGCGTGGCGGTATTTCCACATGTTTTTGCACATTTGGGGGGTTTGCATGGTTTTAGGGCAAGTGTCCAAACATTGTGCTAAAGAATGAAACTTGGGAGCCTTTGAGGGAGTAGTGGTGGGCTTAGGGGCCACAGAAGTTCAGTCTAGAGACTGCTTATAGCCTTCAGGCCACACTTTGCCCACTCCTACTTTAGGCTCTAGTTGAGCCTAAAAGAGACTCCATTTTGAGAACTGAATGCTTTTGCTTTGGGTGTGAAATAAGAAAAAAACAAACTTTTTAATTAGGTCTTGTCATGAGGGGACCATGAACATTCTAGAACTGGTTGAATCAAGCCAGACATTTCAGTAAAAAGAAATGAATAATTGATGTCTTGGACACCACAGAAATATTATGAGAAGCCAAACTACATGACCAATAGGAACCATCTAATGATGACTAGCCCCAGAGCTGGAGGCTGCCTAGAGGACAAAGACCTGAAGAAGGATATAAAAGCTGAGGTGGAAAATCCCAGTTTCTGAGAAATACTTCACAGCCTAAATGAAACCCATCTCTCCTAATACCTCTTTACTGTATTGGCCTGAACAGTTAATGGGAGGAGTAGGTAGGTATGTGCAAGTGTGTGAACTGGTTAGTATATTCTAATAAAGGTAATTTTAACTGTGAAACCATCAGACCCTATGACATTGTGACCTAGGATTTCATAGGATATAGATATGGCAATTAAAATGGAATCACTGAGCTACCATTATATAATTTGAAAGAGCCTAAGGTCTTTGCCTGCTTTCAAAAGTAGGGCAGAATTACTTTCCTTAGAAAGAAGTCCCATACCCTAGGAGCATCTAATGGAAATTTCATATCTCGTGTTCACAGCAAATGAACCTCCAAGGGCAGCAGGGCCTTTTTGTAAGTGTCTTTTCTTTTCTTTTCTTTTCTTTGTAAGGCAGGCTCATGAAAATGGAAGTATTTTATTAACTTTGCACTCTGCTTCTTATACTTTGGCATACAAACATCTCACAAAACTATGAAATCAACCTCCAGAATGTAGAGCATTCAAGATTTAATTCATTAGCTGAATCAAGCAAAAACCTTGAGGCAAATGATTTCCTGTAACCTATGACAAGTAAGAGATGTCACGCTTTTGAAGCCTTCTGGCTCAAGTGTTCTGCTTGACTATTTCTTTCCTTATTCTGTTAGATTGAAACAACTGACAGATGGTGGCTTCTTACTTCAGAGGCACCATGCTAGCAAGCTGAAATAAGCCCTGAGGCGTATATGTGACAAAGTGTACTCTCAGGATTACTGCAATGGACTTAGACCCTTGACGAAAACAACAGGTGGTCTTCAGAAAGCTGAGATACAATTTGCTTCTGCTGGTATCTGGTGTAGTGAAGAAATTGGTTACTGAAGGATATGAGACATACTTTATGAAACACTGCAATGCAGGAAATAGATGTATTCTTTTTATGTTTATGTATTTCTTTGCTGTAAGAATTTCTTAACAATAACATGAATGAATAAAACAGAGAAATGATATTATTGTCTTCTTTCATCATGAAGGGCAACCTGGTTAATTTAAAGTTTAATTTAAAGCATCATTTTTAAACAAATATGGTATTGCTTCAGTCATAACTTAAAACATTCATTTATCATATGTGCATATCATATGTACAGATATGCTTGAAAATCCTGACAGGTTGATAATCCATACAGTAAAAAATTTCATCACAGTATGACAAAGGCTGAGATCTGTCTCTGTCAGTTTACTTCCATTTGAGATGTTGTCTGTCTGGTCTGGATTCTCTGTGTGTATTTTTGTTGCTGTTGTTGTTGTTACTGGCAGTTTCTGCAGAATAATAACTTAAGGTTAGAAGTAACTGGCTTAGTGGTTAGAAATAACTGGCCCCAATATGTTGGAGACTGAAGTTTCAAAGAAGTCAGCTTCCTTTTCTTTGTCAACAAGCAGTTCCTGTGGAAGGACAAGGGTCATGTGTTATGCAGAGTGCAAAAAGTCATTCTCCTAAATAAAGTCTTTCATTTCTAAAGACATTTTTTAAAAAGCCACTGCTACCTTCATCCAGAACATTTGGCAAGAAAAAAAAATGGTGAAAACCAGAGTTGTACAAAAGAAACAAATAGCAATTGAAGATTGATAACTCACAGCTAGTTGCATGAATAACAATGCTGTGTTGTTATTAGAGATGTTGGGAGAATAAACGGCCATGTCCGATGGTTGTTTTTGGAACTTTCTGTAGTTCTGATGTTTTTCTGTGTTTTCAACTTGTCTGACTTTTGTTGACGTAATCTGTAACAAGAGAGGAGAAAACTGACATGAAGTCATGGGCTCTACTTATTGTTGTTTCCTTGACTGGGGACTGGAGACTGGGGACTGGGAACTTACTTTCTGAAATTACTTTCTTCTGGGCTCTTTTGCTGGGAGGACTCTCACTTCTATCTATCCCCTTTATAGCTGTAGCCTGATAAGTTGGAAAGTAGTGCTGAAGCGAGAAAATACATACACATACATGCGCGTGCACACACACACACACTCTTTTTATCTATTTATTTATTTATCCATCCATCCTTCCATCCATCCATCCATCCATCCATCCATTCTATTTATGTCCTGCTTTTCAGCTACAAAGGTTCTCAGAGTACGCTTACAAATTGTTAACCCGACAGTTCCTTGCCGTCTGGGTTACAATCTAAATAAGAGATGACATACAAGGAAAAGGAAATGGCAGTGAGAGAGGGGACTAAGTCCAGCAGATACTGCTGGTTCTTTTCTCCCTCTGAGGCCACGGCAGTGGCAGTTGAGATGAAGGATTTTATTTTACAGCTGGAAGACATGTTTATCTCCATCCTTGGCACACCAGCGGGGCTGAATGAAAAATTTGTGTGCGTTACTGAAAGCTAGGCTACCTGCTACGATTGTTCCCTAGAATTCTACTGCTGAAATCAAACTCTTCAGACATTGTTAATCATATATTCTGAGTACAAAACCAGTATTCTCTTTATAGACATCTGAAAAACCTTCTAACTTCTATACCAAGCAATAATATGTATCAGTTATGTAATTCTAAATAGACTTTTTTTGTATATATACTACCAATGACAAAGTATATCTTTAATATAGCATTTGTTGGCTATTAAGGGAAAGTACAATCTTTTGAAGGGAAGAGTCATCTTGAAGCACTGTATTTCTCTGAACCACATAGTTAGTGATGTCACTGCACCAAAATTCCCAGCTGGTAAGCTCCCACTGTTTTCAAGGAAGGAACAAAAATACAATTCGACACTAAAATATACAGTTAGTTCCCAATCACCCACAATGGACCTGCAAGGGAAGTCCCCCACCTCTGGCCTTTCCACTAGCAAAGTGACACAGGAAATGGCTACAATCATCTGACTATACACAAGGAAAGCAATAGTGAAACAGCAAGAGATGCATAGCCACATGTTCTGAGATGTCAACATATCTATAATGCTAAGAATACACAATTCTAATAAAGCAGGTTTGACAGCTTGGCCAATATTATTTTCCTAAAACTCTCTGAAGAAAAGCATGGTACCCTAAAGTAAAAGGAGGAAAGAAAAATGAAAACTAAGAATTCATCTTAGTCATAATACTCAAGTGTCATCTACTTTCTCTTTTGAGGTATTTCAGCATTTATTGTAGAGCAGGCTACTTGGACACTTCAAACCCAGAAGACCACATTAACAAACTTTCCCCAAACATCTCTGGCACTGCAGTGTTTACAGTCCATTAGTTAAAAAAAAAGTAGTGCTGCTTTTTTAAAATATCAAGAGAAGCAGACTCTCAGCAGTATTGTTCCCTAATCAACAGTAGGAACATAAATTTTATAAATTTTATAAATTTATGTTATGCCCTAATAGAAAATGAAACAGATGAAAAACATTATCCCTAAATAGCTCTGTCTCTGTCTGAAATTAGTTGCCCCTTGAGTTTACAATGATAAAATTACTTTGTTCTGTACAATAAAACAAATGGTTTCAAAGGCTGTGTACCAACCTCTTGCTTCTTTGCACCAAGCTTTTGCTTCTTTGCTTTGTGCAGAGCTGCTTTACTTTTCTTCACTTTGTTTCTCAGCCAGTCTCACAACCTATAATGACTCACCAAGAATTGAGATTGCCATAGGCTAGTGAAAGGTACTTGATCAAAGATTGCAGGGAGGATGGGGAATAAAACAGAGTGGGGAAATAAGCAGTCCATGGGCTACATGTGGCCCCTGGAGTCCATGTTATGGTCTCTGGGAGGCCATGTTATATCCTTGAAAACTCCCCTCCCCAGATATCCTCCATTTTTCTTAAATGGGCCAAAAAGTGAAAAAACTAGCCACACAGCCAAAAATGGGATGCTTTGGGTCTCCTTGACCTCCCATCATACAATCTCTCCCAAATCACAAAAATTGGCCATATTTCAGACAATTCTTGGAACAATACAAGAGAAGAGTATTATTTCTTATTCCCAAAGTTATAAATTGAGAATTATGGAATGGAACAGTGGAAAAGGAAATCCAAGTAAGAAATGGGTTCTATACAAAATATTAATGTTCACCATTAATAACAGAGAAACAGCTCTCTTATTATAAAAGCATCAATTTTAGAAAGCATCAATGAGTAGCAGTTTTGTACATATGCCACTATCTGTACCCATGCACAGTCAAGAAGAAGACAAATATTGCTTCTATCAATATCCCTTCTACAATTGTATAACATTTTCTCTCTGTTATTGAACACAACTGTTTCCAAGAAACATATGGTTTCCATACAGAGATTTTGTAGTGCCATCTGTGTGGCATCTTTTCCTCCCACTTTAAAATATTAGATTTGTGCTAGTATTTTGTTCCAGCATTCTAGTTTCATTTTATTCACTTCATTTAATAGTACTCTGAGCTATTCTAAAATTATTCTCCTGTAAAGTGACCTAGCAGTTTAGGAAGTATATTTCTGCTTGCTGAGAAAGAATTAATGTGCCATTAAAGGTAAGGTCATTTCCAAAAACACCTATTTTTATTTCTTATGACTTAACAATCAGTGAATAAATATACAGGTCCAGTACAACCTGAAACAAAGTGAGGGTTTTCTAGGTAAGAAATAAGTAACTTTTGGTCTGAGAACTTGTGTGTTATCCAATAATAATAACCTTTCCCCTTGATACCGTGCATATTTCAGAAAGATTGCACTCAACTGAAATTTTCATTATTCTAGATGAGGAATCAGAAACATATGCCCCGCACCCCAAACTGCAACCTCCATAGTTCCCATCTATTGACTCTGATGTCCAGGGTAGTGCGAGTTGCAGTTAAAAAAAGTTTAAGGACCATAGGTTGCCCAGAACCCGAGTAACAGAAAAAGGAATAATTTTGGAAGTAAAAGTCTGAATATCTCATTTTGTTTATGTACTCCACTCTAGGGCCATTTCTGCACTAGACTGTTATAGTGCTGGCCCCTCCCTAAACTGCAAACCCCAGGATTCCATGGGATGTTGAAAGTGGAATAATAGCACTATAACAGTCTAGTGTGGAAATGGTCTAAGATAGTGCTTTTGCACTAAATTGCACTAAAACTTAAGCACTGCCTATTTAATTCATTCAATCATTCATTTATACACTATCTTTCTCCTGGCAAGGGACCTGAACTAGCTTCAACAATACTGTTGAAGTGCTAAAGTTACTTTGCTTTGATCTGGAAGCATTAGATACAAAAGCTATGGCACAGTTTTGAAATCACAACAAAGGAATTTTTGAAATTCTTCCCAGAATGCCTGTGGTGCCACTGCCCCATGAAATGATATTCTTGCATATTTTCCATCAGTTCAGTATGCAACACAATCCTTACCCTGACACTCTGAAAAGAGGATGAAACCAGAAATACATACAACAAGCCATCTGTTTTGAGTTCAGTCCTCTAATTTGAACAAAGTGCCTCTGATGAAATCTAATTCCAATGTCCTCATGGAACTTCCGATGAGCATTTGCTTCTCTACATGTAGTGGAAGTTAGAATAAAAGGCCTAGCTACTTCCTTTCAAAAGAAGCCCTTTCAGCTCATCTGCATATGCTTGTTGTATTACTAAAATATTGATAATGAACAGTCTCCATAAGTGGATATTTGGTAAATATTTGATAGCAGTTTTCCTTTTTTTCATTTTAATTTTGCCACAACAGTCTCTGCTAAATAGTATGACAGCTGATGTACAGTATCAGTTGTTTGGTAGGTAACAGCCAACATTTGAGCAAAATTGGCAATATTCCTTAGCTGAACTTTTGGCAACATTTAACAACTGATTGGCAAGTAATTTACACTGGACAGTCCTGGACATCACAGCTCAGTTTTTCATGATTTTGAAATAAAAGCACATTTTATAGTCTGGAAAGAAATGTAAAAATGTAATAAAAAGCTGAACTCTGCAGTATACAATTTGATAGAGATTAAATTACACAGGTAAGGAATTTAAAATTTAGAAGCAAATGCAATACAGACATGAATGAAAACACATTTGTGTTTGAACATATTCGTGTTTGAACACATTTGTTTTCCACAAGAACAAAGTATTCACAGTCCTTAAATGTTTGAATAAAAAAAAGTGTTTCCCTCTTTGAATTTTTTTTTTAAAGTAAACAGTAGTCCTAAAAACAATTGGTTATTCTAAATGCATAGCTGGCTAGACAAAATACTGAGAAGTTTGGGGGTCATTGTTGTAGAGCTGCTAAAATAAATGAAAGATGTAAAATTAAATTAAAAAGAGAATCCAAATTCTGAATGTTCAATTTAGTTAGTTATTATACCTCAGAGTAATCAGGTCCAACTTTATTTTATTGCTTCTGCCTAGAACTATAGTTGTAAGATTCTGGAAATTTAATTACACACACAGCCCCTTTCACAAAAACCAGACTGATTGAATAAATAAATCAGTAGAATTTATTAACACAACATAAAATAACTAGTAATCAAAAATAGGAGGGACAACAGTTTTCTGAAACTTGGATAATTTATTCTGTTGTGATATTAATGCTGAATCTTTACCAGTTTTAAACATATAATGAAGATACTACTGTTAAACATATAATGAAGATACTACTGTCAAATTGATTTATTGAAAAATCATACGGGAAAGGAATGGAAGAAAATAACTAACCCTTCACATAGGTTCATAATTTAGGCAGGAGTTGAGGGCAGTACCTCCCTCGCCTTTTTCTAGCAAAGTTCTTCTTTTTAATCTTTTCTCTTCCTATTAGTCTTACTGGAAGAGGAAATAAACATGCTGTAGAAGAAATCCCACCATGCTTTTGGGGATTCAAAAATGAAGTAAAGTGAAGTAAAGACAGCAGCTTATTTAATAGTGCAACACTAGGGAGATGCTGGCTTGGAAACCCAAAGTCCATACCAAACAATCAATAAAATCAAATTTATATAGAATTCTGTTATAATTCACTCTCTTGAGTTGGAAGATTCAGACACAGAGTCAGAATGCCTAGAATCTACAGCTCCTGATGATGGAGATCTCTCTGAGCTGGAGGCTGAGACAAAGGGGGGCTTGCTGCCCAGAAGGAGGTGGCAGACATTGAGTACGTACCACCACTGTTTTCAGAGTGACAAGAAGACAAGGAGAGATTACTCTAATCCCAGTGACTGTTAAATTGGAAGCACCAACTAATTAAGCACACATAAATCTCCCAGCACTTCCATGGCAGCTTCGTTGCTTGCTACTCTCTGTCCTGGTGACTTAATAGAACTATTTGACATTTGTGTTCTCTTGACCTTGGACTGGCTATGACTTATGACTCTGTTTTACTCTTTGCTGGCTTTGTTTGCTTGGACTACTGACTTGCTGTAAGACTTCTGGACTGGCTGACAGCCACCCTCTTGCTTCTACCTTCATCTTGCCAAATAATCTGTAACTGACCTTGATTGGATTCACTACCTGACAACTCTTGCATTTCAGCCACTTGCTTCCTGCGATACTTGCTGACTGGAGAATAGGACAAATTCTTACAAAAACACACAGGATTGAACAACAAAAATCTATGTCGTTATTGTTATTGCTGGCCTTCAAGTTTACTTTGATTTATAGTGATCCTATAAAGGACAGACCTCCAAGAGTCCTCCTCCTCAACTGTCCTTTTCAGCTCTTGCAAACTAAAGCCATAGCTTCCTTGGATTTACTTTGTTTGCTTTATATCCTGCTTTTCTCCCAGCATGGGATTCAAGGTGTAATATGTTCTCCATCTTTTCCTACAGCCTCCCACTTTACTAAACATTATTGTCATTTCCAGTGGGCTATGTCTTCTCATGATATGCCCATAAGTACAACAGCCTCAATTTAGTGAGAGTTTCTGCTTGTTTTGTGTGTAGAATTCTTGTCCAGCACCACATTTCAAATGAGTTGGGTATTTTTTGCCCTGTCAGCTTTCTTCACTGTCCAACTTTCACAACCTATAGATAGAAATAGAAGTATTATGGCGTGGATTATTCTGACTTTTACATTTAATTATAATCTTTAATATTGGGCATCTTCTCTAATTCCTATTTTATCAAAATGGTTGATTTTCTATACATTAGCTTAGTGATTAATCAAAGGGGAGTCTATAGTCAAGAAATCAGAAGACTAAGAATGTAGAAAAGTCTATGGTAGTCATATACATTCACTATCAATGAGCAAGACTATTTCCAGACTATGTATATCATAGGCCCTTTCTGCATGTGGGGGGGAAATGCCCGAAAACGGAGCTTACCGGCTTTGTTTTCCGGCAGGCCGAGTCCGTCACCATGAGGAGCAGCACAAGCTCGTCGCTCCGCACTCCTCCGGCGTCCTAAATGGCAGCTTCTGGTTAGTGGAGGCTCTCCACCAACCAGAGAAGCTTGCCAGCCAGAAGCCCACCCCCAGCAGATCTGCAGGCCCACACTTGCACACACCTGCAAATCTGCTCCAGAGCCAGGCGATGGAGCAGCACGGGGTTGCGCACTCCGTGGTTTTTAAAAACCTCTAAAAAGAGGTTTTTAAAAAACATGCCACACGACCAGTTCCGGTCGATCCAGAGTGGACTGAGGTATGGAACTACAAAAAGTAGTCCACCCTAGTCCACTCTACAGTGCAGAAGACCTCCATTGGAGGTCGCTCTGCACCATTTAAATAGCCCGGTGCGGAAAAGGCCATAGTTGTTCTTTGTATCTTGTTCTTTGTATCTTGAGAATGCATGATGAAATTTTAGAACATGGCTCAGAATGTTTCTATACATGTTTAGCTCAACCTTGAAATTGCTAAAAACCTGCAACACTTTCTGGGTCCAATCAGACTACTTCTTCAGCTTGACTATATGTTACTTTGGTCTTATAATCATTCTCTGCTCATTCACATCTGTGTCAACCCTCGGAGAACATGTTAGGGGATCAACTAAGGTTGGATCTGATGGTTTCTCTGATCCAAAGTGAGCCCTAAAACACTTTTTGCCTATAATGCCATTGCAATCTGTGATGGCAGATAAACAATAGCAGCATAGCACTCTGTTGTATTCCAGAAGCTATGACGGGGGCAGGGGGTTTGCTGTCTAAGGTGGAAACTGAGATCCACTTATCCAGCAGACCGTGAATGGATTTTTTTTTAGGAAGGGTGGAAGTCAAGTAGCCCTACTAATGTTCTTGAACAGCTAGTCACCAGTGCATAGTTTCACCCATGCATCCAAGTGACCTATACAACCTTGTTTTTAACAATTACATATTTTTATTACAATGCATTTGTTTTAATACATTTTTATTATGCATATATTAAAAAGAAGTAGTGTATGTCATTTTCTGGATTCACAAGAGCATGCTGGGATACTGCCCATGGTCGTTCATTTTGCATAATTGTATTAATTACATCACCATTTTGCAATTCAGTTTCTGTTTTGCCTCTAGCCATCAGGCTTTTAGAGAGTTACAAAAATCCTGTCACCTTTTAAAAACTCTTTTCCCGAAACAGTGAATATATGGTTTTTATTCTAGAAACAAAGGATATCCTCTTTTCCCATGTTAGCACTGTTTACAAAGAAGGCTATGCTATATTTTAACCTTTACTGTACTCTTTAATTGTATTGCTTGTCTACCTCTTTCTCATAAGCAAATGGAAGGGAATGGAATAGACTTGACTCTTCAGCAAAACAAATCAGATAACATTGTAAAGGTCAAAACAATATAGCTGGCTATTAAAGAGGGAGACATTAGCTACATCTAATCCTCATTCTTTTGACAAAGATTCTAACAAGATGAGAAAATGGCAGAGCCTTAATCCATTTGGGTGCCAGAAACAAGTCTTGATTCAAATTTAACCCATTCTTATGGTCACCACTTTGATGTATTCTGATAAATTATATATCATGTGTTTGTTTAGAGGAGCTGCAGAAAACAAAATCCTAGCCATTCAACATAAGCAGAGTAAAAATTCAAGGGGTAATATTCAAACTAGGACTGCTTTTTTAAATACTCTTTTTTTTTACTCTGTCAAGTAATGGGCCATAGAACTGCTCTATAACTTCAGATCCATTTTATACAGCAGCAGATAATTGTTTTACTAAGATCTCACTTTGTCTTCTTAAGAACTGTAGCATGGTACATTGCAACATCTTGTAACTATCACATAATCTGGAAAACTGAACTGTGGTGCTCCCCATCCCCAAAGAGGTTTCTTTCCTTCTATTTGTTATACAGTATTTATTGATTGCTTCTCTGCCTACCAAGGATCCTGAAGTGATGTACTGTAACAGATATAAAAGCATCCTTGGAGAGCAGATTAATAACATTTTGAGAAGCTATGCCTAGCCATGATATTTTTGAAGAAGAAAACTTGAGGCCTCAGCCTTCCTGTACTTTTGGATTTGAATAATGTATCCATTACACTTCAGCCTTGCAATCTATGTTGCAATGTCCCACAACTCTTTTTTGAGGCTGGTGTTTATGCTCAGGGCTCCTCTCAAACTGATTATTTGGGAGGGGGAAGAATTTCATGGGCTTCTCCTAGGTAATGTAAAGACACTGGTGTAGGCATTTGCACATAGCAGCATACCTTTGGGTGTACAGAAAAGGCCAAAATAAATTTGAACCTGTTGCAAATGCAATTGTGACTGTTACCAGTTCCATTTGTAATTGTCATTCTAATAGACATGAAGGTCAGATGCCTACAGATGGGAAACCATTCGGGCATCAGTCAGAGCTTCTAACAGATTTTAAATAAGCTATATGTACCTTTTCTGCCTGAAAAAAAAAAAGTGGAGAGTGAGCCATTTTAGAAATGCTTGCACTATGATCTGCCTGGTTCATTCATCTGATATATTCTTTTTAGAAGCTGGGAAAACATTGGTGTGTCCTGTATGCAGTAGAACTCTGCCCAGCTTGTCAGAGAGAGAGAATGTGTGTCTGTGAGAGAGACAGAGAGAGAGAGAGAGAGAGAGAGAGAGAGAGAGAGATCGTTCTTGATAGTGTTCTTTATATGCCTGAAAAAGAAAAGGTTCTCAAACAATAACTTTGGGCACTAATCAAATGCTAAGAATAAGGGCCTGTATCTTCTTGTTACTGCCAGCTGCAGTAGACTCATTGCATCAATCGCAATTTGGTTTGATCCTTACATAATTGTTGTCATATGGTAACATAACATTTAATATGGGAAGGGTGGGGAGATGTTTCACCTGATTTCTCGGGGAGAAGAAATATTCCTTGAATAGTTTTTTTTGGAGGCTGGGCTCACTATTAGCAGTGCTTCCCCTAAGCCCAAGGTATTCCTTCCTGTCAATGGCAGCTGTGGCTACTGTGTTTACAGCCTGACCAATATTTTGCTTCGTGTGCTATGCTGCGGACATAGATATGATGCTATATCCAAATACCTTTACTTATATCTAAAAGAAGGTCATAAAATGTACTTTCATAATTTTTGCCTTGAGCTCTATATATAAGACTTAGTAGCTGCAAAACAAAGAAAGGTACTTTCACTGTTCCCAGGAACTTCACAACATTGTTTCTTGCCAATGGGATGTGGGGTAGAGACTGAACTATCCACATATACCATCTCTCTATAACAATTCAAACAAAGAAAATGCAGATGTCCGACAACAACATCAGCTTTGTTTCTTTGAACATTTTTTCCTTACCAATTATGCCTGATGAAGAAGCCATTTGGCTTTGAAATTTAGAAAAATGACTTTTGATTTTTTGAGTTTGCCTAATGAAAGTGTCACCACCATGTGTATTTTGGATTTTGGATGCTTTTCCAAATATACGTGACTGAAAAGGAAAAAGTTCTCATATGACATGAGAACCTTTTCCTTTTTAGGCACATGTAAGACACTTTCCTTGATGTAAAGCATATTTTTATAATTTTCATAAATACATGCATTTTGTATACACTGTCTATATGTACATTTATTCTGTCTATCTATCTATCTATCTATCTATCTATCTATCTATCTATCTATCGAGTTTCTCTACACTATATATTTTATTTCATTCACAGAGCTATATTCTCAAAATACGAAAAATGCAAATGTAAAAGTATCACATGCATTTTGGGAAGTGCACATTCAACACTAACCCTCATTGGCATCATTTTATACCTTGGTTTTGAGGCTTGATGATCACACTTAGTGTTTAGACTATTTGAATGGCAAGTTTTGTTTTCGTTTTCTTGAATTACAAGATTGTTTTGAAGTAATTTAAACTTTGGCCTTGCAAATGGCCCTAAAATCTGCAGAAATAGCATAGCGATATTTTAATAAATGAATAAAAACAAATACAATGAAGATAGTTTTCATTATGCAATGAACCAGATACATTTTCCTCACACCCCTACTTCTGTGGCATGCTTTGTTTCTTAAATTGGCAGAGAGATATATGTGGCATTTATAACAAAGTATATGTTCTGTCACAGTAATAATGTACATCAAAAATTTTCTAGAGGCATAGAAAACAGATCTGAATAGTTCCACCCACTCATCTACAACCTTACAAGCATAATGTAAAATGGTAAAGCCAAGAAAACATATTCTACCCTTCTCATGAACTTTTCCAATTTGGTAGATCCTAATTTCAATTAAAGGAGGAGATGGATAATGTATGCAATGTATATGAAAGAATCAAGCAATATTTGTATAAATAATTGCCTGTTGTTGTGAATTCTACAGAGATATACTGTGGTAAGTCAGAATAGACTGAAGAAAGCTTAATCATTTTCCTGTGTAGCACAAAATGAATTTGAAATACAGCCATTGACCTGCCATATTTAACTGTGAGTGGCAGATCTGGTATGTCTGATTTTCAACAATTACCTGGGCATGTAGTATGCAATACTACTCCTAATGAAAGCCAGCATGGTATAGTGGTTTGAGCATTAGACTACAGACCTGTAGACCAGGTTTCAGTTCCCCACTTGGCCATGGAAATTCCTTGGTGGACCACAGGCACATCACATGCACTCAGCCCCAGAAAACCTCATGATAGGGTCCCCTTAGGGTTACTTTAAGTTGGAAATGACTTGAAGGTACACAGCAGCAGCAGCAGCAGCAACAACAATAACAACGACCTACTTCTGAACACCACTGACTGAGCAGGCCTTCGAAACGCCAGATTTGCTCCTATGATACTGGTAGGGAGATTGAGGCCATTTCTGCACGATGGGGCCATGTCGCTTGTGGGACAGGATGGCAGCACTTGGCAGGTCATGCTTTTGCGTGACATTGTTGCCGGTCCTCTACCATCCCATTCCCAAATGTCATGCTCTTGCAGTTTTCACAAAATGGGAAAAATCTGTTTTGCGCCTGCGATCGTGCAGTGCTCCTGTCGCTCCCAGCCTTGTGGAAGCCACAGAAGCACAATGGCGATGCTTCCTACTGTAACACAGCAATGGAAGGTGCCCGGCTGCACTGCAGAAGGAAGAGGTGGTGCCATTGTGCTCCCTTCTGCATGAAGTGAGCAAGTGCAGAGGGGAGTGTTGCTGATGTGCTCACTTTCAGACCCAGGATTGCAGTGTGATGATGTAGAAAAGCATTGCCATGTGGAAATGGCCTGAAAAATTGCTAGAGAGATATAACCTTCTCTCCTGGGATGCTAGTAGAAGGATACACTAGCCAAGACCTAGTAGCAAAGTGACTGAAAATGGGACAGTTTTGGCTTTGGCTGGTGTACTGGCACTGAAACAGCATTTCTTCCAATTTAAGTTCCAATTTAATTAATATATAACTGATATCAGTGTGAATTCCCCCTGTGAGATGGCATTTTGTTCTTTTCCTTGTGAACCACATATTCCAGGATCAACAGGGGAGAAAACCTGACACAAATAACCTTCTCTAAGTTGAAGCTGGAACCATTCATGGGATAGATTACAGCTCTAAATGATTAGGCAGATGTGTTTGCTTGCCTTCAAGTCACCTGTCAACTTATGAAGACCTCATGAATTAATAAGATTTTCCTACACAAGGAATACTCAGAGGTGATTTTGCCAGTTCCTTCCTCTGAAATATAGCTCACAACACCTGGTATTTATTGGTGGTCTCCCATCCAAGTACTAACCAGGGCTGACCCAGGTTAGCTTGTTTAGCTTCCAAGATCAGATGAGATCTTGTGCCTTTAGCAGCAGCATCAATGAAAAACCATATTTGAATGAGCTTTTTCAACATGGAAGAAACAGCGACATAAGGTAACACAGTCGTCATCATAGAGTATGGGAAATTAGATCAGAATCAGATTCAAATGTCCAGGTGAAAACACTGAAGAAAGCTTCCATTTTATGAGCTGAATAAAAATGTGGGTCTCAAGGTTTCGAGCTTCCTTGAGAAATTTAAGACAGATAGGTGCAGATTTGTGTACAGTACATTTAGAGTTCAGTGCTTTTTTTAATGAACAGTCTAATTTATTTTTTAAATTGTACATACAGTCATGGAATTCACATGGAAGAACAGCAGTCAGTGTAGGATTTATATGCAAGTTAAATAAATAGCTGATGGTTCAGATAATCAAAGGTCATTATATAGAAGTAAATGCAAATCATGATATGCAAGTAAATATACAAGCAAGTAAATTAACACCAAACCTCTGTTAGAATAATACAAGTTTTAAAAGTTATGTCATGGTAATGTCAATGTTGAGAAAGCCTATGTTTTTGATGTACCCTGACAGTAGTCCCTTCCGACAAATTGAACTCTCTAAAATTTCAGACAGGCAGAGAAGAATTAATGCTACATATCTTTAAAGCTGATTTTAAGAAGGGTAAGCTGATCTTCTCATGTCTGTGTCCAAAACTGCCTTTGGGGTAATATAGATGTTGCCATGTTCCTACTTTATTTTCAGAGAGAATGAAGCTTCATTGAAATCTAAAAGTCTTCATGGATGAAGTGCTTATGCAAACTACAGCATCATGTGTGTGTAATAGTCAGACATGATACATACACATACCAAACATTTCAGACACAGAGAAACACAGATACAATGCTAGTAGCCACAGATCTACAGACATTCAGTACTGGACTTCAGCCACAAAGGCCACAGGATAAGGCTACTTGATGCACAGAATTGCTGCACAGAAGGTAGAATTTCAGCAGGTGAAGCTTAAGTGACAAACAACACCTGCTGAAATTCCCTGTTCTGCACAACTATGAAAGGCACAGGAGCTCTGTCCAGGCAATCCTAACAATCAGGTGTATGTGCATGAAAAATGCCTGCATAATAATTCATGAAAACTGAAGGCAGGCACATGGATCGAGGCGACAAACAACATTAAATACATTAATACATTAAAAAGATTAAAAAACATACCCAATCCTCCCCACCCACCAATCCACCTAAAACCAAACCCCTAAAACACACTACAATCAGTCAACTATTAAAGGAACAGCAAGACAATTGATGGGAAGTGATGGAAATGCTAGTCTTGGAAGGCCTGTTGGAAAAGGTCAGTCTTGACTGCTCTTTTAAAGCAGTCAAGACTGATAACGTGCCGGGTCTCCTCCGGCAGACCATTCCATAACTTGGGAGCGATAGAAGAGAAGGTCCTTTGGGTAACTGCAGCCAGCCTAGCTCTGACTGGCTACAGTAAATTCCTCCCAAAGGACCTTAGTGTGCAGGGTGGATTGTATGGGAGAAGGCGATCCCACAGGTAGGCTGGCCCCAAGCCATGTAGGGCTTTAAAGGTAATGACCAACACCTTGTACTGTGCCCGGAAACTAATAGGCAGCCAATGGAGAGACTTTAGAATTGGTGTTATATGGTCAGTTTTAGGTCTTCCGGTGACCATCCTGGCTGCCATATTCTGAACTAATTGAAGCTTCCGGACTAAGGACAAGAGTAGCCCTATGTAGAGCGCATTGCAGAAGTCAAGCCATGAAGTTACCAGCGCATGTACCACTGTTTTTAGGTGTTCCAGCTCCAGGAAGGGGCACAGCTGGCGTATCAGCTGAAGCTGATAACAGGCACTCCTGGCCGCCGCATCTGAGCTGTCATCTGAAGCGACGAGTCCAGGAGCACCCCCAAGCTGCGAACACAGTCTTTCAGGGGAAGTGTGACCCCATCTAGGACTGGTTGACAGACCTCCATACCTGGGCTAGGGCCCTTAACAGCAAGTACCTCTGTCTTATCTGGATTCAGCTTCAGTCTGTTTTTCCTCATCCAGTCCATTACTGCTTCAAGACATTTGTTCAGAGGTGAGATGCCACCCTTAGTTGATGCTGTTATCCAAGGCATGGAGAGATATATCTGGGTGTCATCAGCGTACTGATAGCACCTTGCTCTATGCCTCCTAATGATCTCTCCCAGCGGTTTCATGTAGATGTTAAACAGCATTGAGGACAGGACAGTGCCCTGAGGGACGCCAGAATTAAGCTCCTTTTTCGAGGAGCAACTGTCCCCAAGCATTACCATCTGGTATCTACCTGAGAGATAGGACAGGAACCACTTAAGTGCAGTGCCCCCGATCTCCAACCCTCTCAGGCGTTCCAGAAGGATACCATGGTCTATGGTATCGAAAGCCGCTGAGAGGTCCAAGAGTACCAGAAGGGTCACACTTCTGTCGATACCTAGGCGAAGATCATCCACTAAGGCCACCATGGCAGTCTCAACTCCATATCCTGCCCTGAAGCCAGGTTGAAATGGGTCTAGATAATCTGTTTCATCCAAGACAGCTTGGAGCTGAAGACCAACAGCCCTCTCGATCACCTTGCTTAAAAATGGGAGATGGGAGACTGGTCTATAATTATTCATATCCAGGGGATCTAGGGAGAGCTTTTTTAGAAGCGGCCATATAATCGCTTCTTTTAAACAAGCTGGAAAATTGCCCTCCCTAAGGGATGCATTAATAATGTATCTTAAATGGGTCTTAATTGCAACTCCTCCCTGGATGACCAGCCATGAAGGGCAGGGATCAAGAGGGCAAGTTGTCTTTCTCATATTTCCACGGAGCTTGTCTATGTCCTCGGTACTCACTGACTGAAACTGATCCAGTATAATCCTGTTCACAGGATTTTAGCTGGAATCTCTTTGTAATTTGAATCCATTGCTTCAGATCCTATCTCTGTGGTAGCAGAAGCAAGTTCATTCTATATCTATATGACAGTACTTCAGATGTTTAAAGATGGCTAGTGCAGAAATCCTGTTAATGACATACAGCAGTGTATATATCTTTTCTTTTGGTAGTTTCAGATGGACAAATTCAACACCTCTCTTGTGCAATGAAACACCCCCTCAAAACTCATCAGTCTTTTATTGGGGGCTCCTAAAAAGGTTATTTAGTGGCCCATGGAGATTGTGTGGCACCAGATGAGAGTCTGGCTTTGTCCCTATAGCCAGATGTGCAGCAATCTCTGGAACACTCTGAGGAGGTCCTGAAGGATGCCTTTGTTATCAGACATCTGTTTATAGCCAGATGTTCCTCTGCCATCTTCCCACCACTGGCTTTTAAAAGTTGTATTGGGGAGAGGTACAAGAGACAAGGGAGAAGTGAGACAGGACATAGTTCTGTATGTGTGGTTCTTCATCTTCTGTCTCTCAATACAGGATCTCAGCTCCCGTCTCTTCTCCAGGATATGTATACCAAACATCCTCAAACATTCATCACAGGATTTGGTTTCCAGACATCTTATCATGTTGATTGCCTTCTTCCAGTCCTGGGAACATCAACTTGTCAAAAAAAAAAAAAAGTTGAACACAGCAGAAAAATCTCTTTTGTGTTAATTCCATGCCCATTCCCTAGTAGTCATTAGCTGGAGTAACCTCCAAACTATTGTTCTATTTTTCACATTGTTTTCACATATTTCACATTTTTTTTAACACAAAGAGAATGTTCATGATCACAAGTGTTGTAAGGATCACTTGCTCAGAAATAATGTCATCTCCAGCACATTACAGTAGATTCCTTAGTATCCACTATCTTGTTCAGCAAGAAAGGTCCACTTCTTTATAAAGAAAGACCCCTTCCACATTCATGCATGCACCCACATATTGTAGAGAGGACTATCTTCTGTTTACCCAAACATCTGCCTTCCACTTTTGCACTCATATTGGATTCTTAATGTTGGTGAAAGCTGAGATATTCTCTGGACTGGAGGAGACCAATCTACCCATAGAAAATGAAAGAAAGAACTAACTGTATGTCCCACCTCCCTAATTATTTGAGCTTTCCCTTATTGAGCTGTATGCCAGGCCATTCAGAAAAGTTTTATGTAAAAATCCTGTTGGATGACGTATGTCTGAATATAACCCTATCAGTTGCCAAATTTCTGTCATTGGCTATTAAGATCAGAGAGAGAACAATGTATCAGAACTATGTCAGGATACTGGTAATGTACTATAAGATCAATCCAATATCATTGTGTTAATGAGACGAAATTAATGAACGCCTATCTATATTTTGCCTAATAATCCGTATTGTTTATAATTTTAATTTATCAATTAATTTATTTTATGCATTTTTATTCTTTCTTATATCTAATATTGTACAATTCAGATGTTGGTTATGCTAGGTTTATGGAACATAAAATAAAGTTTGCCTACATACACATGCATGTGCATACACTCACACTCTCTCTATCACATACACATTTTACCTTGTTGTAATCAGCAATGCACACAATAGATCTTGTACTTCCTTAATTCCTGGCTAAATTTTAAGGAACATAATGTGTTACAAAGATCACATAATAGGAAGATCACACAATGTGGTGCTGGAGAAGACTTCTATAGATACTGTGGACTGTATAGATTAATAATTAGGTCCTCAAGCAAATCAAGCCTGGACTCTCCCTAAAAGCTAAGATGACTAAACTGAGGCTGATGTAGTCCAGCCATATCATGAGAAGACATGATTCACTAGAAAAGGCAATAACGCTTGGTAAGACAGAAGGCAGTAGGGAAAGAGGAAGACTGCATTACAAATGGATATACTCGGTCAAGGAAGCCATGGACCTGAATCTGCAAGACCTGAGCGGAGCTGTTGATGAAAGAGTGACTTGAAAGTGTGCCATTCATAGGGTCACGTAAATCAAAGTTAGCATGCTGGCAGTTAACAAAAACAAAATGTGAAGTACCATTAAAGAAGCAGTGTGATTTTGATCATGTGCAGACCCCCTCCCAAGAGATCCAGTTATTGATTTCAGTTGAGTCACATAGTTAGATCGATAACAACAATTTTCAGCTTCCTGCACATCCCTCTGCATTAAGAGAACAGGCACATGATGAAGTAGCTGCATTTATTGAATAATCTGCATTGTTTAATTAAAAGAAATCCGTAACATTAAACGAGCAAGTTTTTACAGAAAAATACAGAAAAATCAGGAAACTCATTATGATGAAGGAATAATTGCTTTTTATAATAAATTCCCTTGCAATACTTTCTTACATAATATAGTAAGCATATCTTTTTAGTTTTAAAAAAGGAAAATGGAAGCAATTTTTAAAGGTTCTTCATAGATTTTTGCCATTTGGCAAATATAATTTATGTTTCTGAAGAAATCTAATTTTCAAGATTAGTGAATCACATCTCATATTGCAAATTAGAAAATGTTTATTACTTTGATAATATATCATAAAAATAACATTACTAGCATTGGTATTTCTGCCAGGTCAGCATTTAAATAAAATTAGTGTTAGTATAGGAGACAGTAATTTATATGCTGCTTCTGAATATGATGTACATATTTAATCAGTGCTTTTTTTTCCTCCTTGTTTTTCAATAAATGGTTAGATATGAACTGCACCAGGCTACAAATTAGAGGAAAAAGGACCTTCAGATATTAAAAACTAGTTCTGATTTTGTTTCTTCTTTTTTAATAAAGCTGTTTGTAGAAATCAGTAGATGGATTATATGCCTTTGAAAAATGTATTAAAGCATTTTTTAAGCACAGATTTTTAAACAGATACAAGTTCTCCCATCACTCTTCTATTCTTCTGTTCTTTCAGCAAAGTGCGCCTATTCATGTTTTGAATATTTTGTATATTTAGAGGCAGGCATGTGCTTGGGGTCAGTAGAAAGTTACAGCAGAAATAGCTGCTCAGTCTGTTCTCACTGGTGAGGCATACTTTCTGAAAAGTCAGGCTTGTGGTCTGGAAATGCTATTGAACCCATTCCTGAATTTATCATATCCCTGAACCTGAACTTGTGACTATGGACTAGCATGCATTCTCATTAATTCAACTAGTATTGCTGTAGCCCCTTCTGGAAAAGCAGATTTCTCCTTCAATTACATCCAGGAAGGACTGTTGCAATGTGGGGTTGCCTTTGAAGACTGTTTACTTTAAAGACTATAAAGCTAGTGCTGAATACTCTTGCCAGGCTGTTGAGAATGAGTGGATCAGAATGTGTGACACCTGTGCCATTTAACCTCCACAGAATCCTAATGTGTTTCTCAATGCAATTCAAAGTGCTGGTTTTTTCCACTTAACATTTTGTATGGTTTTGTATGAAAGAATTGGAAAAACTATTGCTGTCACATGATTCCACTGGCCACATTTTAGAAGCTGTAGTCTGCACAAAAAAACAAAAAACAAAACCTTGATAAATTCACTTTAGTGTCACCATAAATTGGAAATGACTCAAAGGCACACCATAACAATCAAATCTGAAACGTACTCCAAAAATGGAACTTTCTCAGGGTCCATCTTCCTGAATGACAACATGTATAGGAGCTCTTCTCTGTACTGGTGAGGACTATTTTACATGGGACACATTTCCAGAAATATTCCTGTAATTGCAAATGAGCGGGCAATGCTATGTACTATGTACATCTTAGAGCTCCAATATTAGAAGCTATTTTTAAATGTGAACAGCCATGGGATGTTCCATTCTTACCTTAATACCATTATTAACATAATGGTATAGTCTCTTTCTCTCTTCATTTTCCCACCTGCACTTCATTTATCTGTAGGCATATGAAGTGGGCACCATTGTTGTTGCTACTGCAATAAAACTGGCTTCAACTTATGACAATCCTATGAATGAGAGATCTCTATGAGCTCCAGTCATCTGTACTCTACCATAGCCTGGCAAACTTAGGGCTGTGCCTTTCTTTATTGAATCAATCAATCCACCTGTAATGTGGGCTTCCTCTGTTTCCTACTGCCTTTCACTTACTGATCATTATAATCTTTTCCAATAAGTCCTGTCATCTCATAATATGTTCAAAGTCTGATATCCTCAGTTTGGTTATTCTGGCTTCCAGACAGAGCACAGGATTGATTTGCTCCAGGATCCATTTATTTGGCAGTCCATGGTCTCGATAGGACTTTCATGCAGCATCACGTTTCAAATGAGTTGATCTCTTCTTGTCAATTATCTTCACTGTCCAATTTTCACACCTGTACATAGAAATCAGAAATACTATGGCATGGGCAATTCTGATTTTAGCATATAATAACACCAGAATGGACATACGGGCGCAAAATTGCAACCCAAAAATATCTATAAATCGAACTTGTAAAATCATATTAAGATCAACATTAAGAGCATATGACAGGCTTTGGGAACTTGTGCGTATGATCTTGTGTTTTCATTTTTGTTCCATAATCCTTCTGTCAAATTGCAAAAACAAGAGAAAGGAAAAGGAGACTGTAGATTCCAGGTAGGTAGGTAGGTAGGTAGGTAGGTAGGTAGGTAGGTAGCTGAAATCCCTTAGACTCTGCAAAAGAGATACAATAGAAACCAGGGATGCTTTACCTGTCCCTCTTTCTAAAATTGTAACTATTTTATCTGGACTTACTTAGGACGAATTTGAAACTAATGAACTGAACTCACTGGGTCTTGCTTCTACATACAGTTGACCAATAAATAAATTGTGTTCTGCAAAAGTAGTCGTTTAATGATCATATTGTATTGTGTGTCCTAAAAGAAATGGCAACCTTTTATCAAATGTATGAGACATCTGGCAACTTAAGGTGACTCTGATTTTCATTGTCTTTGCCATAAGTCCCATTGGATCTTGCTTTCCCATCATTACAAATAAGGGCTAAATACATTATCAGGCTGCCAGAACCAAAAGTCATTGGAGGTTGGGCATATATAATTTAACCAATCAGACTATAGGTTAGCTCAGGTCTCCACCTAGATTAATGTAAATAAAGTCTCTTGGTTACAACTGGTAAATGTTATAAATGTTAGGTAAATGTTACGTTATTAAACCCCTCTACATCCTACAGTTGCAATAAATATTCATGGTGAAAATGCTGAGCTTTACTTAGACAGAACATTAATCTTTATTGAGGACCCTAATCTAATAACCTATCCCTCTTAATCATATTAGAAGAAGACAGACAAGGCTTAATCAAACTATTCATCACAAGCGGGTACATATTGTACCAGACCGGAAGTTTTATTGCAATATCTCTTGCATTCAATAGTGCAAATAGCTTACAACTTTTTTTATTGGGGTAATTGGGAACTATTGCTATTGCTAGTGTGCTCCACATAAATGACATAAAATAAAATTGCTAGCCTAATATGATGTGCGACATAATTTTTGCAATTATAATATTTTAAGTATTCCTTTTAAAAAGTTGTAAGGGTACAGGCAGCAAATTAATCCCATGCCTATACTGTTAACAGCAGATGAGCTTAATTATAATAGCGTATCTCATTAAAACCAGAGTTGCTATAGGGAGAGAGCATCTGTTTAACTCAGGGACATTCATAACTATTGCTTTGCCTTCACTTCCAAGCAAACAGATGGGAGAATATGATTTCCTGAACCGGTGATTTGTGCATTCGGAGGGGTTGTCCCCCGTTGTATCTCAAGAGATATTCAACTTGAAATAATACATTGATGTTGGTGCCTCAGCTGTAACGAATGTACCATGAAGAGTTTGAATGTTTAACTAACTTCAATATTTATTCAGACATTTAAAATTTGCTACGTAAACGTATAGCAACTGCTCATTATTTCCACTTCAATTATTCTGACCATTTAGAGTTAAATCTAGTACCAGTTGCAGCACTGCTGTCATTGCCTGGTGCCTAGGTAATTAAAAGATACTGAAAGTTAATTATTAAAAGGATATGGTTGTAGGACCCTTCTAACAATGGCTTTAAAATAGCACTGTTACTGCCTGGGAGTTTTCATGGGGTCTAACACAATCAAAAATTAAATATAGTTTGGAGAAAAAATTGTCATAGATAGAGGAGAAGTGGAGCTTTTACAAGACTCTAAATCTACAAGTGTGCAATAAATCAGATTATAGGGCAGTGATTAATCTGAATTAAGCTACCAACTATTCAAGACAATTCATTCTCCTAAAGGTCAATGAAAAGGGTGCATTCAGTATTGCCACAATGTATTGTTCCAAACCAGACAGGGACTCTTTATGTTTCTAACAAATTCACATGCAATTGTAAACAGACGTGGGGAGGATTCAAGCAATATTGGAAGAGCCAAATAAGAAGGGGAAAAAGGCAATTCACTTCCATTTTATTCATTCTAAAACCTATTTTCTCTTTCTGCAATTGATATATGTCAGTTCAGGCCCCTATAAACCAACAGAACTCTGTAATTCCATGATTTAATCATGGTGAAGAGTGCTGACTCAACTGTATTCTGGAGCATAATACTGGACATCTTCTGGCCAGACTCTTGAGTTTTCACCATTCATGCTGAGGGCAATCAGCTTGTGTGAGGTGGTTTAGGACATCATTGCCACCATGACAACAATAAGGATGTCTCATTCTGTTTCTGACTTTGTGTGTAGGATTCCACTGTCAGTGTATTTTGAATGTTCTTGCACAAACTTTTGCTGGCCTTGAAGTTATGTTAATTTATTTATTTAAGAACCTGACTAGGTTTCTATAAACTTGTTCTATTATGGAAAATCTGTCCCTTCATTTAATAGGAATTCTACCTACACGATACTATCTATTGCTTGGTAACTTCTGCCGCAAATTGGTTAGTCTGAAACTTTGTCAAAGCTCTCAGTGGCAAGAACAGGACCCTCTCTGGATCAAGTCAATTGTCCAGGGTCTTTCAAATGATGGCATGAAGAAGCTTAGAAGTTCTGTTTGATCCATGAGCACTCCCATGTAGAAA
Organism: Cyclura pinguis; assembly: GCA_030412105.1. Classification (NCBI taxonomy): domain Eukaryota; kingdom Metazoa; phylum Chordata; class Lepidosauria; order Squamata; family Iguanidae; genus Cyclura; species Cyclura pinguis. The sequence continues at coordinate 70,085,051 of CM059601.1, read as the reverse complement.
GTATGAAAACTCCTGATTATTTCAATCCACAGATTACATTCAGGACCCATATCTATACATGTAGCTACACAAGGAAGGCAATTTCAGTTATTACATACATTTTTGGGGCCATCCTTACCAATCAATATGTAGGTAGAAGTCCCAGTGCAGTCTTGACTTCATACAAAATGTTATTTCTTATTTATCAGCAACATCAACATCCTTTGTGAAAAGGATATAAATATTATAGCTGTGTGTAACATCACTGCCTGGAGGAAGAACTCGTTCCTATCATATTGACCTCAAATAATGGGATGACTGTGTTGTAAACTTAAGGAAATGGATACCAAAGGTAATATTTTAATAAGCCTGGCATTGCAGCAAAAGCTCCACTTTTAAAATTTGATAAGTCAAAGAGCAGAGGTAGGGACAGCATTTATTGAACAATTTTCTATAATCATTACATAAGCTGTGAGCCTAAAACTATTGCTTGCTAGATGATCAAATTCAGAATGATCAAACTCAGTCAGAAAATATAGAATCTGATTTTTTTATGTAGTATAATTGGATAAACGTTATGGCTGTAATTTCAGTTATTTCATATAATCAGATTCTCAGATATAGCTGCATATCATTGTACAGTGTGAAAATCATACACCTACCAGACAATTATGTACTGCTTTGTTCTCTTACTCATAACACAAACCATATTAGATCAGGCTTTCAGAGGTGAAAAAGGTATATCCAGAAGACCTAAGGAAGGATTAGTGGTAGAATTTGGAAAGCTGATAGAGGACTACCGTTCCCAGACTGAAATCCTGTTGACATCTCATGCATGCATAAGTTCCCTTACAGAAGCAGGTGGACATATTTCTCTGAATATCCACATTAAATTCAAGGTTACAGAAGTGGAGTTTCACACATGGTACCACTGTGCATGGATATAAACGTTTGTACATTCAGTTGCACATTTAGTGTCTTTATTCAGTTGTACAATGTTGCCATTCCACACAATGGCTGCATCACACAATTAAGGTATAAATCTGTACTTAGGGATCAATGTGGATCTTGATGCCAGAATTCTCTATACAGCATGTCCACTGTCTGGAGAACAAGTAACATTTCTAGGCTTTCAGCAATAGAACTAAATCTCAGAAGCTACAGTACTAGCCACTCTTATTTAAAAAAAACAAACCCTTAACATTAGAGTTTCATATGATATCATGAAACATGGTGAACACTCCTTATTACATGCATTTTAGATACAGGAAGATCACAATTTTCTATTTGATCTGCTAGATTACAAACTTTATTGTAACCTGCTCACATTTTTATTATTATTACTTTAAGTTGTTTTAAATAAGTTCATTATTTGCATCCCACACCAAGTTCAGATGATGTAGGACAAATTAATAAAATATGTAACTGGACTGTCAAATATCAAGAGCCTTATAAAGGTTAGCTATGTATCCCCTTTAGCTGGTCTGTGGAATGTACTGTGCTGTATAATGTGAGCATTAAGGATATAAATCTTTACTTGTTTCATAGAATGAATATTTCAAAAGGTTTTTCCCCCCCTGCTGGGTGGGGTTGCAAAGTTTCCCATTTTATTTATTTATTTTGCAATTTGGAACTTTTTTTTTTTTTTTGCAAAAAAACAAACTAAAACCCAAAAACCCCTTATGCATTTACTCGGAATATATCGAATACTGTACAGTTTAGACAAAAGATCCTGCTTTCTTTGAGGAAAAACATTATGTCTGTGCAAATAAATTTTTTGAAAATAAATATTCTCAGAAAGTCCCCAAATTTGAAAATTTGACTTTTGCCATTTTTGGTGAGGTGGCTTGATTTCTTTAGACATTCTTTCTTCCTGGACATGAGAAAATTTGCAAGTATTCTTGCAAATTCAGTATTCAGTCAGAAGAACATTAATATATGCATCAGATTCCTACTGGCAGTCTCACCTGGATGCAGCTGGTACAAATGCCAACTGCTAAGTAAGTCAGGGTTGCAGAGAACCTGTAGTCACCCCGAAATTACTTGCCTCCACTTTCCACTATCCATTGGCCAGTATCACAAGATGATGGGAGCAGTAATCCATGAACATTGGAAAAGCCACTGGTTCCTCAGCCCTGAGGCAGGATAACTAGCCTCGTACTTTGATAGAATAAGATAAACTGTCTATTCTGCAGATCAGTACTTGCTCACATCCCTTTGGACACATCCCCATCTTCTCACCATATTTACTGGGGTGGCCAGAAAGATAATAAAAAAAAAAGAAGTAACAAAGATGCTTCTGTTCAAATACAGTTGTGGGTGAGTCATGGCAGGCAGCTAAGAGGGGGCATCGACAGCAATAGTCACAGGTTTCAGCTTGCTTTGGTGATGCCTTTTACAAAGACTCTGCCATGGGGTGTATTTTCCTGAAGTCAGGTAAATGTGTGGAGTCCATTGGTCTGGTTCAATTGCCTCCATGGGGATGGGATCATCCTCCAGGGAGTAAACAAACATTATGCATGTCCCTCAGGAGAACTTTTCCCGCGAATGGGTGTGTGTGTTGCTGTTTAAATCAGGTCTGTCTTACGGTAAGCCTATCATAGGGTTCTCTTGGCCAGATTTATTCAACAGTTTGACTCTGCCTTTCTTTGAGGCAGAGAAAGCGTGACTTGCCCAATTTGGTTCCAATTTGGTTCCAACCAATTGGTTCCAACCAATTCTGCATTGGTTAGGCCTCATTTGGAATACTGTGTCCAGTTCTGGGCACCCCAATTCGAGGAGGATGTCAACAAGCTGGAAAGTGTCCAGAGGAGGGCGACTAAAATGGTGAAGGGTCTGGAAGCCATGCCCTATGAAGAACGCTTTAGGGAGCTGGGTATGTTTAGTCTGCAGAAGAGAAGGTTAAGAGGGGACAGGATAGCCATGTTTAAATATTTGAAGGGATGTCATGTTGAGGAGGGAGCAGGCTTGATTTCTACTGCTCCAGAGACTAGGACAAGGAGCAATGGATTCAAGCTGCAGGAAAGGAGATTCCACTTGAATCTCAGAAAGAACTTCCTGACGATCAGAGCTGTCCGCCAGTGGAATATGCTGCCTCGGAGTGTGGTAGAGTCTCCTTCTTTGGAGGTTTTTAAGCAGAGGCTGGATGGCCATCTGTTGGGAATGCTTTGATGTGTGTTCTTGCATAGCAGGGGGTTGGACTTGATGGCCCCTGGGATCTCTTCCAACTCTATGATTCTATTAATTTCACTCATGGGGTTTCCATGGCCAAGCAGGGATTTGAATCCTGGTTTCCTGAAGTCCTAGTCCAACATTCAAATCATTATATCACACTGGCTCTGAGTGCACTTATTGCTATTGGCTTTTTCTGTTCTCTGGGTGCCTTATCTGTGATGTGAATAAGTACTTGTAGAAATGAAGCTGAGGTAAGACGTTCTAGATAAGCATAGCACATGACTTGCCTCCTTTGCATCCCCTTCTCTCCTTTTCTGTACTCAAATATTTCTACATGTTCATCTTCTCTGCTCCCATCCTTACCTTTCTGCCATCTGCTGTCTTCTCACTTTCTTCCCTTTTACCCCAGTCTGGCCACCCCAAATCTATCTATCTATCTATCTATCTATCTATCTATCTATCTATCTATCTATCGAACTGTAACTTGTCTCAACTGTTTCCAAACTAAAAGCACATTACTGTCTTTCCCCTATAAAAAAAGCAAGTCAGCAGCACTGCCTTTCTTCTGATATAATATATCACAGGATACTTTCTTCCTAAGGCAAAAAAAGGCTTGAGATGCTTCTAATGCCAGTGTTCAGTGAATACCAAGATAGCTTTCTCTCTTCCTCCTGTTTTTGAAGCACAATAGCTCAACCTGTGGTGGAAAAAGGATGTTTACCCAAATGAAGTTTGAATGCTGCCTTTGTCCACACATAACATCTCCCAGGATACTTACTTCTTGAGGCTTAAATTAATCTTGAGATTCCATGCTGCTAATGTCTGTGGAAACTGAACAAATTAAAACAAGCTGGTTTCATCCTGGCTTCACAAAGGATACACTCACAATCACATGCCAGATTAGAACAAACACTTTTTTTTATTTTAACAAGCATGCCTCTTCACCCTGAAAATGGCAATGAGTTAATATCATTTACAACTGGAACCATGCTCTTCACTGTAACTCACAACCCATGATCTAGGTAAATATCACAAGGGAATCCAGCCCACACAATGTATAGGTTAATGAGAATTGTTAGACATGAATGACACTGCCAGTTTATTTCCTTGAACTCTTTTGGTCAAAATTATTTGGGAAGCCATGCGTCATGCTTTTTGCCAATTTATGTATGTGTGTGTGTGTATGTGCGCGCATGTGCGTGAGCCTTCAGGTTGCCTGTCAACTTGATCCCATGAATATTCCCAGGTGGTTGTGCCTGTTCCTTTCCTTGAAATATAGTCTACAGTACCTGGTATTCATTGGCAGTCACCCATCCAAGTACAAACCACTGCTGATCCTGCTTAGCTAAGGTGTTTGCAGTCAAATTGTATCAAATAACTCTATTCAGGTCCTGCATATATCTTTGAGGTTTTCCAAGAAGATAAGTTCCAAGATGAGCACAGCTGCTTTAAATCTTTGAGTTGAGAATCTGTAACCATCTAGCCAGTTTTACAAGCAGTGAACCTTTTTTCCCCCCAAAAGCTGTTCTACACTGTTTGCCTGCTTTGGGACAATGTCTTAATTAATACCCCAGGGGATCTCTTGTGAAGGCGTTCAATGCTGCAAAGAATTTCAGTGTTCTGCAGCTGGGAGTCAAGAAAAATTGCCTGTGGGTAATTTATCTTTCTATACATTACAATTAAAAAAAAAAGTTAATTAACATTCCCATGTGTGTTTAAGTGTTTTAATATTAGGCTGGTACAGTTCAAAGTACTTGTTGATAATATTTTATACAACTGTTTTCTTCAGGATGAGCCTCAAGAAAGAGTCCCTTTTCAATTATGGAAACCTATACCATTCTCCTTTTGTATTTTATTGTAATGTGACCTAATAGTTTGCTACATTTGAAACTGTGCGACTAACAAGATTAGAAGCTGTTCTTTTTGCCTATCTTTAGGTTGTTTGTGTAATGGGGAAACCTCTCCTTCAGGTGAGCATTAGAAAAAATTAACATTTGTAATACCATGGCAAGAAATGCAAAATTTGCTATGTATGTTTTATGTGCAGGCACAGAGTGAGATTGAGATCAATTGCTTCTGTTGAAGTGTTAAGTTTAAAAATATGAAGCAGGCACCACAAACTTTCAGGAGTGCTAAATATGGTCTCACATATTACCAACAACTTTCAGGTTTCCCTCATATGATTTACTTGTGGGATTTGTTGCTGCCCTGTGTAGTTGAATGCAAACACTTTTGGTTCTTCTAGTGCTACCACATAGATGTCAGAGAAGTGAGTTAGCTATCTTTCTACATTACATGGTTATAGCTTTATGATTCTACTTTAATTGCCATGGCTACAACCTATGAAATTTAAGAAGGGTTTTTCAGATTCTTACCTAGAGATTGCTAGTGTCTCAGCAAACTAGAATTCAACCATGAGAGTTAAAATGGAACCATAGTGCTACAATTGTGTAGTGTGAAGGGGCTCCAGAACTTGGAAAGAATGCAATACAGGTAATAAGGCTACCTGTAATGTATTAATTCTTGGAGCAACAGAGGATGAAAACAACATAATGACTGGTAACATCATTACTTTTCTGAACAATATAATGACTAAGAGCATCATTACTTTGGAGTTGGGCAGTAACAAGTAAGATTTACTCATTTCTCATTTCTTTAGGATGCTTAATAAACTTCCTTGGGCCACTTTGTGGGGACTTTTCCCCTGCAAAAGTTGGGCCCCTTTCTTTTCTTTTTAGCTTGTGTCTTTAAACAACTAAAAAATAATGAGTAAGTTAAAGATATAGCTTAACCATTTTTGTAGTGCCAATAGTGACAGGTTGTTTTGGTACATTTTCTAATGATCTGAGACTATAACTTTGAAATGTAACTTTCCAAGCTCTGATTGAGTTCATAGCATTTTACCTGTATTTTTTTAACGCGATAGTTTAAAAAATTGAAATAGAAGATGAAAACTGAAATATACTTCAGAAGTATATAGTGCCCCGGTGGTGCAGTGGTTAAATGCCAGTACTGCAGCCACAAGGTTGTGAGTTCGATCTTGCCGGGCTCCAGGTTGACTCAGCCTTCCATCCTTCTGCAGGTTGGTAAAAAGAGTACCCAACTTGTTGGGGGCAATTAGCTAAATACATTGTAAACTGCTTAGAGAGCGCTTAGCTGTTAAGTGATATAGAAATACACATGCTATTGCTATTGAATTATTAGAATAACCTCCCATGGCCTCAAAACCCAGAAAACCCACAACAACCTATCATTCAGATCTGTTTGGTACCTTTGCTCACTATTAGCTCTAAATGTTGTGAGACCTACTACAGGACATGACCCTAGAATCCTTTATGTATACTGTAAGAGATCATCTCTCATGCCAGTTACTCCCATGGATTTGGTGAATAACAGTGCCACAGCCTCTATTCCATGTAATGCTTTTTCTTTTCCTATTAGAACAGAATAATCTGCACTGTTGCTAATTACAGAAAAAGTAGCAAGTGATTGTTTCCATCTCACTCCCAGGAAAGACTGGTTAATACTTTCCGTCTCAGTTATTTAAGGAATTCTGTGAACGACCCTGACAAATGCAAGCCATCTTTTCTCCTATTTGCAGCAGAATAAATAAACCTGAGATAATCACTAGGGGAAACTGAGCTTTGAAGATAAATCAAAAAAGTTAATGAATACCAAGCAAACACTTTGCTGTTGAAGTCATGCAAAATATGTGACACAGTGAACAAATGTGTAATAAATCAGACATAATGCTTATGCATACAAACTGATGATTCTAATTGTTTCTTAATAATGTTTGATTTCAGTACCATTTGGAATCTGCATTTGGGGATATATTACAAAGTATATTACAAACTAGGATTAATTGTGTTTAGGAAGCTATTCTTAATATTTGTATAAGAGAAACTTGTAAAGAGGAATCATCAAAAGAGAGGGAATCTGTGCTACTCCTGCCCCAAGACAGCATGTCCAAAATCATCATAATTCCTGTGACTGTCTCTGTCAGGGTCAGAGACCCGGGCAGCAAGACAGCCTGGAGAAGGGAGCGGGAGAGCTAACAGAGTCCTGCCGGGAGGGGTCAAGGAAGCACTTACTCAAGGGAAGTCCATTTACCTAAGCCAGAGCAACAAGCAAAAACCATAGTCAGAGTTCCAAAAGCCAGGGGTCTGGAACCAAGAGATCAATCCAAGGTATCAGGAGCCAGGTGCTGGAAGCAAGGAACAGACAAGGAGAGGACTTTTAGAAAGTTTGCCACAAGCAAAGGAAAGCTTCCAGGCAGGCAGTTATGTAGCCCAAGACACAGGTGTGGCTAGTTGCTGCTTCTTGAACTTAATCAAGGAAGCCTCCCTTTGCTCAGCTCTCTTGAGTCTCCACCTTGTTTGTGGGCTGATTGACACAGGCTCCAAAGCGTCTTCAGAATCAGATCCCTGTTGCCCTAAAGGAACAGGCAGAGGAACGTCCAAGCCTGCTTGGTCCATGGCAGCAGGGGGAGCTCTTGAGCTGCAGGACTCCTCTCCAGCCAGAGCCACAGGGACCAACAGCTGCTGCTCGTCATCAGCAGCTCTGACAGGGGCTTCGGTTATCACAGTCTCTTAGAATGAGGTATATTCGTCTAGAAAATGATTTCAAAGAATTATTCTGATTAGAAAGTGGCTTAGTTTTAAAGATTTCAAATGCCGTGACATCTTACAGCCTTTTGTTGACCTTTAAAGAAATAATGTAGGTTGCAAAATATCAGAAGTGTCAGAAATATGAGTATTTTTAGACATTTCATCTTTGCAGATATCTGTTGCTGACACAGTTGAAGTGAACAACAAAGGTGCTATTTCAAAATGCAATCTCATGTTTAAAATAGAGGTGTCCATTATCTAAAATAATTGGGATAATACCGCACTGTACATTTAGCTTCCCATTACTTGTGCAAATTTTTGAATTGTCTGATGCTATAAAAAAGTTTCAGGATGTATATAGATTTATTTTAATGATAGTCATGGGATACCATAAATTGATTGGCAACTTGAAGACACATACAAGACACATACACATTTTTCAGGAGACTAATTTAGACAAATATAGCTTTTGATGTTTCAGCCCCAGATTGTCTATTTTATATTACTATACCTATTACTAATTTCCTAATTACTCCAAGAAAGTATTGCCATTGCCAAGAACCTCTGAAATTCTGCTGTGATATTTTGGAAGTGGAAGCTTCAGATTTTTTTTTCTCCTGCTATTGACATCCTTCTATTGACAGCTAGGGACCCAGCATGGTGAAGTGTTCTGACTGCTGGGCTATGACTCTGGGAAACCTAGGTTTGAATCTTCGCTCAGACATGGAAATGTATTGAGTGACCTTGGACAAGTGGCACAGTCACGTAGGGACAGGCAGAGCGATGGGAGCAGTTTGCCCCCAGCGGCAATTTTTTGGGGGCATCCCAGCCCCTTGCTTGCCCACCCCCACATGCTGTAGCCCTGCCCCATCTGTTGTAGCCCTGCCCCATGCACTGTGGCCCCACCCCACATACCATAGCCCTGCTCCACACACTGTAGGCCCACCCCCGTGCACCATAGCTATCCATACCTGATCTGTGCTGGCAGCCAGGAGAAGCTGATAATAGAGGTCAAGAAACTCAGATAGTTAAGCAATTAGTCAGTTTACTTTAGGAAGAAAACAATCTTACAAATGAGAAGCAAATAACAATCCCAGCAATGTCCATGAATCAATGGCAGGCAATATAAACACAGGTCAAAACAGCAGAATAACAGGCAAGAGAAGCAAACAGAAGCATGCACTGGAGAAATGGTCAGTTGATTGCTGACAAAAGCCAGAGGGGAAAGGCTCAGTTTTTATAGGTTCCAAGGTCAGCATAGCTGGTGCCTGACTAATTGGTGCTTGGCATAAATTTGCTGGGAGTAAAGCAGAAGATGCTTTTGGTGTCTACGCTGGGCAAAGGTAGGTATGGATAGATCATTCTCTACGTCAGAAGGAGCAGAGCTCCCTGCTGGGGCTGGAACTTCTGTCCCTGGGGTGGGTGGTGGTTCTCTGCTCTGCAGGTTCTGCTGTAGCAGTCTCTGTGCGAGGTCTTAGAGCAGGTTCTTGTTTCTCAGACTCTGAGTCTGAGTCTAGGTTTGGGAAGCCCATGACAATAGCCACACCCCCTCCCACCCACTCCTCCATGCATTCCAAGCTCTGCCACTGAGGTGGCACTTTCTCAGCTTCTGAGGAAGGCAATGGCAAATCTTAACAGATCTTGCCAATAAAACTCTATGACAGAATGACCATATATCAGAGTTAACCTGAAGATACACAATAACAACAGCAGCACCAACAATGCATTTTAGTTACAGAATTTGTATAATTCTGACCGTCTAGAACTTAGAATATAAAACTAATATTTTGCATTTACACTCCTCTTTCTTTTAAATCTCTTTACCCTGTGGTCATCCTAATCCAACCACAATTTGTCCTGCAGGTGAATGGGTAGAAACTGCAATGCACAATGCTAGAAGCAAGATACCTGTTGCTAAAAACAAGAAATCTGTCAAGTGGAGTACTAACAGAACAGTAGACGTTGAACGCAAATGGAATAGAATGCAATAAATAAATTTTAACAGCTTTGGGGTCCCAGTATTGGGGAAAAGGTAGGATATAAATGCATAAACAATAACAAATCACTCACAAAGAAGCATCTTTTAAAGAGTGACAAATGCCATTTTATGTGTTATAAGCAATGTTTATATAATTAGGTCCCACAGTTCATGAGCTCCTATATGATAATACCTCTTTTATTTGTTTATAAAGAGATATGAAAGTGAAGAAATATTTGCCATTTTTCCATTTGCCTTCTAGTTTATTTAATGTCTCTGAAGCAACAAACTAATAAACTTTCTAAAACTGCATTAGATGGTCTTTATTGCTAAGCATTTGGAAAAAAATTCCAATGTGTAGTTATTATCCATTTATATTTTTTTTACTTATCCAAGCACCGGAAACTTGTATGGTATAGATCACTGGATAGCCATATGCATCCAATACTGGTCTAGAATTATGAATGATAAAACAAAGAAAGTTTCTGGCATGGTTTGCCCCCCCCCCCTCAAAACAGTGTCTTCTCCTCCCCTGTACTATGCCAGTTCTGGTAAAGGTTAAGCTGTTTCATGCCTGCAAGAAAGCAAAGATGCATAGAGACCAGAAACTGAAGGGCCCAAGTCCAACTTAATGCCCAGTGAACCAAAAAATCCCACTAGTTCTTGTGCAAAACAGTTGTGCAACCTCTTGTACAATAAAGACTATATTTGACATCAGTCTTGCACAAGCGCTCAAAATGTGTGATCACTAGACAATAAACCTTGTGTTACCAAAACTACGTAAATGGACCTAAGCAAAAGTATCCTAGAATCATAGAACTGTAGGACTGGAAAGTATTTGATGTGAAACACCCTGTGCAAAATCAACATTGTTCGACACTGGAACTACCAAAAAAATATTATCCAGATTACAATGCCATTGTTTTACTTTTCCCATTCTTTTTCATTTGCATTTTGAAGGAGGATTTACGCCATTATTTATGTATGGATAATGGTATTCATCCTGCTGCCATGGAAACCTGTCCTATTGGCTTAAATTGTGCTGGTAAACATACACACACACATATGCGCACACATACACACACACACAATTTCAAATTGTAGTGTGAGAGCGGAAAGAATATTCATGGTAAAAATATATAAGGACTGTGAAGCATGGTCACCCATGGCCTGAAAGAAAAGTGAGGGTTTTCTGGTTTGCAGGCCTGGGAGAAAGCACGAAAAGAAATGAAGAATGAATAGCAGACACTGTAGTGCTCATATAATCAATGCTGGAAAACCTGCAGAGGCTCGCTATATTACCCGATGTTGTTTCCTTTGTTCAAACTTATTTATAGCAGGCCTTTCATATAACAAAGATGGCTCTCCAGGGTGTTTTGCAGGACTAGGTGTCACAGAATTTTGTCATTGTATTGCTGTAACTTTTCCTTACCAGCCAGGCAGCATTTCTTCTAAGTGAGTTCACCTTAGCTTTTTTTACTGGTCTCGCAAGTTTGCAAAATAGTTTGTTCTGTGTGCCTCATGGTGACCAGTGCCCTTAGCTGCTGTATGACATCCATACACCTATTTGAGACTGGGGCAGTGGTGTTCCAAATCAAGATAATGAGGGTGTCATAAGGTTAATTTCATTGAATTATCCTGTATGCTGACCTTATCGTTAAAATCCCACCTTAGTTAATACTTCAACTCACATTGAATAGACGTTAACTTCCTTTTTCTCTCCCGGTCTCCTTATCTGTGCTCTCCATCTCAGCTAGATATTACAATTTAATTTCTATATGACCTGAAGGAAAAGAAAGTTGCAACTATGAAATGTATTTAAAACAAAATGAATTTTAAGTAGAAAAGTTGAATTTGTTCTTGCTTTCTGAAGCAATTATTTTGCTTTCTATTTTACCAAAATGTGAAAACAATTCCTTTCCTTTATATCATGGATGGAGAATATGTTCTCAGGCTGCAATTCCCATCATCCACCATCATTAGCTATTCTGGTTGGGGCTGATAGACACAGGCTATATAAAACCACCAGTATTGCAAATTGCATTGTACTCCTTGTGACACATCTTTTTGCAAACTGCAGAACAGATAACACCAATATGCCTTTCCTTAAATTGGTGCATAGCGTGTTTGGTCTAGTTTTAGTTCCATATCATCACCACCATCAACTGCATCATCATCTTTTCACCATCTTCAATAGTCAGCAATTAGAGTTTAGCAAAACAACCAAACAAACCTAGGTACAGATGTAAGACCACTGCCCCAATCTCAAACAGACTGTGTCAGTTTTATCCAACCTTTGGGCTGTCCTGCAGATTTGCTTTGAATTTCGCTTTAGACAAAACGTGGTGACACAAACTTGGCATGCATGGAGAGGGAAGAATGACACCTTAAAATGATTCTCTGACCCACCGTTTCACTTGCTACTCAGTCAAGTGCAGTCTGTTTACTCAACACAGTGTGGAGGCAGAGGGATCTTCTCACTGTCCCCACTTCTGACTTCTATGTGTCAGCCATTTCTGTGTACACACAGCCCACAACCCATACTGCTTTGCACATCCACTATCTCTCTATGATTGGGGATCTTGTGTTGTTCATAACATCTATGAAGAGAGGAATGGTCCCTTCTTGGAGGCAATTGGCCTGTGGATCTGACCCTACTGCTTCGCTACTTGTTGAACCTACACAGATTCATAATATCTTTAGGGGAAACTTCATGTGCTTCCATGGGCAGTGGGATGCATTTTTTGGATTTATTTTTTGAAAAACTTTAACTCGCTTTACACACAGTGTGGTTCAAGGCAGTTTCTTCCTTTGTTAGCTCTTAAAGCACAATCTACAACCTGCAGTACTGTTCATCTTTGCAGCCTTCAGAGTTCCTTCTGCCTGTGTTTCCCTTACTGTACCAGTCAAATTCCCATGGCAATGATGCTACATAGTGCTGTTTCTATGGTGACCTGGCCCAAGAAGAGGAACATGGCCAGAAGGAACTCAGAAGGCTGCAGGAGACAGAGAAACTGACAGTTTCAAAGCATTTCTGCTCCTTGGGTGGGGAGGTGCAGCCCCTCCTTACCAAAACAGGGATAGTAGATCAGTCTGACTGTATGGACTGTGCTATCCAAACACTGACATAATGCACATTTTCAAAGCAATATCCTGATTTAGCCAGGGAACAACTCTGCTCTCTATCAAACCCAGAGTGCTGATTGCAGTGCCCCTGCTATGTCACAAGAGCCCAGAGCATGGCATTTACTATTCAAAAGTAATTACCCATAGTTGCTATTAGAAAGTAGTTAGCTGTCAACTATAATTTCAAATAACTTTTTCCTTTCCCTTTTCTCAAATGTAATTAAATGCTACTAATTATACTACAATTATACAGTTGTACTTGATGTAATGGTTTCAGTGTTGGACTACAAGCCTAGAGACCAGGGTTCAGCTTTCCTCTTGGCCATGGAAACCCACTGGGTGACCTTGGGCATGTCACATAGGCCATTTTCATACTAGGTTGTGATGGCGCTATGATTCCACTTTCAACATCCTATGAAATCCTGGGGTTTGCAGTTTCAGCCTCAGAGGAAGGTGAAGACCAACATAGGTTCACTTTAGGATCTCCCTAAGTCAGAAATGACTTGAAATCACAGAACAGTACTTCAAGAGGTATGGCAGAATGCTTCCTCAAGTTATGGATATTTGTTTTGTTTGTTGTTTGCCATCATGTTGGCTTTGACCTATGGTGGTCTTATGAATGAAAGACTCCTAAGATCATCAACTGCCCTGCCCAGATCTTGCAGGCTCAAGTCTGTAGCTTCCTTGATTGGTTTCCTTGACTCAAACTGTACTGTAGTTGTAATGTGCCTGAAATGTGATTAAATTATACTGCTTTGGTCAGATCCCATCTGGAATACTGTGTCCAGTTCTGGGCACCTCATTTCAAGGAGGATATTGACAAGCTGGAACATGTCCAGAGGAAGGCAACCAATTGTTTGGCCCATTGTATTAGTTTGCTAGTTAATGACTGTTCAAAAGTCTTTTTGCAGCCTCTGAAATTTTCACCTGCTTGGAAATGTTTTGCCATAACGTCTTCCTTATTCACTTCTCTCTTTTCTGAATTTGATGCCAACTAGGATTTAAAAAAAACAGTTTGTTTAGATTTTTTTTTCTGTGTGCCTTTAATTCACTTCCAACTTATGGTGATCCTAAAGTGAACCTATCATGGGGTTCTCTGGGGCTGAAAGTGTGTGATGTGGCCAAGGTCACCCAGAGTTTCCATGGCTGAGAAAGGAATCAAGCCCTGGTTGCCAGGGTTGTAGTCCAGTATTCAAACCATTACACCATAGTGGCTCTTGTATATTTAGATACGAACCCTGAATAGACTCAGCATAGATGATTTCAGATTAGTTATTTATTCAGCAACAAATGTATACCTTTGGCTCACTTACAGATTCATCTTACTTCAAAGAAGATCTTCTATATTTGGTACTTGTTCCTGCTGCCCTTTGTTTTCCACCCAATGTCCAGTCCTCCTCAGTGGGATTTTTTTTTTAAATTCCTTTAGGCAACATAACAACTTGCTGACTCACTGTGACACGGCTGAGACACACATCATTGCTCCACCTGCCTCTCACCCAACACTTCTTTCCAAACACATAGGTTTTCCTGCAGACCTGCCCCTTTTCTTTTGTATGCCCAGCAACAGCTGCTCGATTGCCATTTTAGAGAAAAAAAGGACATGAAGGAAATGGTCAGGGACAGATTATCAAGAGTTCAATTGGTGCAATTGCTCCAGACCTCTTACAGAGGAACAGTCCTGAATAAAGAAGATGTACTTTCCTTTCTTTCCTTCTCCTGTCCCTTCTTGAATTTCCCTGCCATTTTCTTCTTAATGACACTTTGAGTATTATGCGAGTATTTGAATAAAAATGCATGAAGTCAGGCTGTTAGTCTCAAGGATAGATTAGTCTCAAGGATGGATTCACGCATAACAATTTTGTGTTGCCTTCTATTGTACTCTAGATTTCATTTTGTATTTGTGAAATATTTTGTACTAAAAGATTTAATTTTTATACCACTACTCCTAAAAAGTCTGCACAAATGGGGCCCCATTTTGGAACTGCTCCAGGGCTTCAGCCACCTTAATCCGGGCTTGGACATGCCTGCTTAGGAAGGTTAATGACTTCTAAATGACTACCATGATGAGACACCAGTTCTTGCTACCCACCTTGTGCTCCATCCCCAAAAGAGAAATGAGGAAAACCACTCTCTGTCTATGAAACAGGACTGGTAACTAATACCCATGTTTTCTGATATGTTAATTATAGCCCAGATCAATTTGCACAAAATTCTCCACTGGCTTAAGGGATACAGCAGCACCTTTTCCCAAATATAACCTCTCATATCAGTGTGTTTGTGTATGTATGTGCGTGTTTGTATCACGGTTGTATTCCAAAGTTAAATTTTGAAAGACCCAAACTATTTTCCAACAAGACAGTAAGGATTCTGGCTGATGATAAAAATGTCAATTTTCCCCGTCAAGGAAACTTGCTTTACAGTTTTTGACCAACCCTGGAATATATTGTATTAGCGTATTGATTTTACTGAGCTATGAGGAGTAGAATCGACTTACAGCAACAATGACTAAAAAAAAGAAAACCTCTTCTGGAAAAGTCTGTATTGGAGTTTTGTCTTCAAATCATATGTAGTGCTTAAGCCAGTTCTCTGGTTATTATTTTAAGGCTTTACAGATTTACAGAAAAGATAATACCACAAACTGTAAATTGAAGATGACTGTATTACAGCCTCAAGATCCCGGCCCCACTTTAATTCTCAAAATGCTATAAAGCATTTTGGTGTACTGAGCCTTAATTTCAGGCTGTCAGACAATAGTATATTCTAGAGCTTTCTACACAGCATGAGTTGAGTGATCTTGTGAGGGTACAGTGGAAGTGTGCCTCTTAGATATGCCTCAAACACCTGTTAGCCTTAGCAGCCTTTGCATGCCTGTATTACTTGCTAGTTTGCGTGTTTGCTTACCCCTGTTTGTTTGCTTTTCCACATACTCTGTCTTCTTGCATCACACTAACCTAAAGCTGTTTCCCTTGCCACTACCTTTTCTTCCATTAAGCCATGTATTTGATTATGGACAAGCATTGTGACTAAAGATACCTTTATATTTTTTTTATTATTTTTTTTACTAGAAAGTAAAATAAATACGTCAAAATGTACATCAACATATACTCTTTTCTCTCATTTTTTTCATACAAATGTTCTCTTATTAGGATATGTATCCTGCTACCATGATATATTCCCTAATGAAGATTAAACAATGTAATCTTTCTTTTCTTTCTTCTGCTATACTCTGTAGGGACTTGAGACTGTTTATTGTTCAGGTCCTGCCTTGTACTTTTATTACTCTGCTGAAGAGAGCCATTTTTATCTCTCATCCCTCCCATCATCACCTACAGTAATGGCCATACACTCACATCTAATGTTACAGCGCAGCTCCTTCATGCAAACAGGATTGAATACTTTTTTTCACATATTCAGTGAATGCCTGAAGGTGTTCAGATGAGCAGCCCTTTGAGTTTCCCCCAACCTGGAAAAAACAAAATAAAACAAAACAAAAAAAGAATTGCAATTGCATTGATTGACTGATTGATTGATTGAAAGGAACTGGTTGGAATAGGTTTGTCTTATGTTCTATCTTGTTCTTGTGCCTTTTATATGCAGAAATCAACAGATGGGATTTGGCATGACATAGAACCATAGAGTTCAGCTGAAACTAGTCCAACACACTGCTTAGTCCAGGAAACCAAAAGCAGGAACATCTTCAACAGATCTTCAACAGTCCAATCTCTGCTTGAAGACTTGCAGTGAAGGGAAAGCTCATTAGCCTATAAGAAACTTGGTTCCATTTTTAAATTTCCAGCAGCATTAAGATATTTTTCCTTATGTTCAACTAAACACTGTCCTGGATAGCAATAGGTGCTAACACCTAATAATTTGTGGAGAACAAAACTCTGTTAAAGGCACAGAACTGGAGGTGGGTACATGTTGGCAAGCCCAGCTAAGGAAGTGAATAGTAGTGAACTCATGTTGGGGTTCTACAGGTCAGACTTCACATGTTCAAATGTTTCCCCAAATTATTCCTTCAACACAGAGAATGAGGGCCCTTTCAGACTACATAATCACAGCGTATGATTCCATTTTAGGTGCCATGACTGAATCCTATGGAATCCTAGGATTTATAGTTTTGTGGAGCACTAGAACTTTCTGGCACTAAGAATTCTAAGTGTCTCTTTCTAAATTGTAAATTCTGGGATTCAGGCCTGGCAATTAAAATGAATCATACTGCCAGAAATGTACTCCACCTGTCAGGGAGAAAGAATTTAGCCTAGTTTCTTTTCAACCTGCCAACATGTTTGAAAGATCAATTTTTAATTACACGCATGCACATTAAGGAGTTGTCAGGATGCATAGCTCCTGTCGTGTGTGAATTTGCTGGATGTATATTGAAATAGTGTACGGTAGTCAGTGTAGAGGCAATGCCATAAACCTTCCTAGAGTTTAGCTGGAGTGCTATAAAATATTGACTGTTAGTTGATGATTGAAGCAATGTATCCATTTGGAGCTTGCTTGTTTCTTAGAATGTATCAAATGGTTAATGATTTTATTGCCTATTGCTACAATGTATGTAGTGAGGGGGGAGAAGATCAAAGCAGACACAAATGAAAGTGTCAAGAAGTGTTTTGGGCACTCAAAGTGTCTAAGATAAGGGGCAGGAAATATGTTCTTGCCCCAAGGCTGAAAGGAGGGTAAACAAATGTAGGTCTGGGAACTGTCTAAAGATGTGGGGTGATGTTATATTTATGATCCTCTCCAATCACAGCTTTATGTGCCTAAAATTTGTATGTGCGGGGGTAAAGCAGGGAAACCAAATGTATGCTTTAGTCTCAGCAACTTTGGAAGAAGTGTTCTATGTTGCTTGCTTTGCTATAAATAAACACTACTGTCTACCTCAGAGTGGACTTTGTGCATTGTGAGTTATCTAGGGCATGACAGGGGTGTTCAATTGTTTGACCACCTGACCAGTGGTTGGCCAGTGGCTTCCAGATGAGTGGGAGTTTTAAAAGTGCTGATGTCAAGATTCTCTCCCTGCCAAGCCTCAGCCGGTAAGGGGAGGAAAGAAATCAGGAATACTTGCAGGGAGAATCCAAATTGACCAAACACAAGGAAAAATGCAAGCCGAGCCAGGTCAAGGTCCAGTCCTAAGGTTCAGGAGGCAGAGATCCATCCGGACGGTTTCAGGGAGCAGGAGACATGAAAGCCATGAGGGCTTACTAGTAATTTGCTGCTAGCAAAGAACAGCCACGCCAGCAGACTTAAATAGCCACTTGTTATTGTTTCTTCAACCTAGTCCGTGCAGCCTCCCTCTGAGCAGTCTGTTTCAGCCTTCCTCATGACTGAGGGCTGATGAGCACAGGTGGGTGTAACTCCTCTGAATCACTGCTGGTTTCCTCTCTGTCATGAGCTGGCCGGGGCAACTGTGTCTCTGCTTGACCTTCCAGTGCAAGGGATGTTTGCAAGTTGATTTGCTCACTCACTGGCTCCATTTTTAGCGCACTCAGTTGCTCCTCGATCTCAGAGGCATCATCTATCACACTCACTGGCTCAGTCCTTGGTACAATCAGTTGCTCCTCAATCTCAGAGGCATCATCTATCACAGCTGAAGCTATTTGGAGTTACATTCAGGACTTTGGATAGCTCATTTGAAGTTGGAACTAAAACCCAGAATTGGTTTACTGCCCCAGTGACCAGCTACCACCATTGCTAACTATTGTCAGAAGTAGCCACCCCGATATTACCACCTGCATGAGCACTAATCCTCTGAAATGCGAAGGACTGACTCATACTCCTAGCCTTACTTAACATGCCCTCTAAAAAGTAGCATAACCTAAGTCTCTTAGATGGAGAGGCACATAGAGGAATCGTTTCCTCTGTGAAGCTCTAGATGAGTCAGAGAGCAAAAGGATAGATCTAAAGACACATGGAGGGAAATGTAATTAGCTTGTGGGAGGTTTCCTAACATTTTACCAGAAGTAAAATTAAAACTTATCATGAAAAATATGTATGGTAAAAAGCACTTCTCAATGACTTTAATGTGAACCATATTTGTTTAAAGTTGACATATATGCTGTCAATTTTGGGAGATTGCAACAGCCTGAGATGTTAATTCTGACAGAAGCATAGCACATATTAGGTATGCTTCCTATGACAGTTTAAAATGTCACCAAAGCAAACATTAAAAAAAGGAGACCAGCCCACTTCCATTTAAACTGAATATAAAACACCTTTTACTTTTGTTCTTGAACCCAAAGTAATTAAGGAGTCTCTACAAAGCTATTAAGGACATGTGCAACACTGATATATTTTGTAATACCAATGTGGCTCTGATTGTTTGAAAAAAATCTTGAAATTAGTTATAGAATAACATCTTGAATGCTTTATTATGCTTTTTAGTAGTTAAATTAAAATTAAAACAAGCAGAATTCACTTACATTGTGCGATGATAAAGATCTGTTCGTTTTGTCCGTATCAAACTGCAGCATTTTTGGATACAGAACTGTCACCTCCGAACCAGTGAAATACTGATTTGCTAGAGTGCTCTGCAGATCATATTTTATTCTGCTACCAGAGCCTACCATTAGGCCTGGGCAGAGAACATGCATGCCAACAAACACATGTTAAAACATCTATCTGCTATATAGTACAAACACTTATTTTATTAGCAAAGGTCTGCCTAAACAAAAATGCTTTGTGTGCAGCTTTGCACTTTTTGGAGACAGCATAAAATTCAAAGAAAATACTGCTTTATCTGCAAGTAATACTGCTTCAGGATAAAGCTAAATGCTAGCAGCAAACATGTTAGCTCATATAGATACGTATCTACTACATTAGTTTTATTGATTACGTGCAAGTTGGATGACCTCTTAGGATCTAGATATGATCTCTTAAAATTATTATCTGCTCTCAAGTTCACTTTGTGTTATGGATGAATGAAAAACCACTAAGAGACCTGAGGCATATCTAGGGTGGGGCAACTGAGGGACGTGCCCTGGGCACCGGGGTCATTCCTGGACTGGTGTGGAGGCAGTGGCAGCAGCAGCAACAGCCAGACCTCTCTCCTGGGCCTGGCCCAGTGCCACCCCCTGCCCCTGCCATGATCATTCCTCATCTGCTGTGGAAGCAGCGGCAGCAGCAGTGGTGGCGGCAGCAGCCTGCCTTCTCAGGCTGGCACCTGCCCCTGCTGGGGTCCTTCTTGGCCTGGTGCACAGGTAGTGGCAGCAGCAGCCCTCCCTTCTGGGCCTGGCTGACTGTTACCCTGAAAATCTGGGGGTCCCAGAGGGACACCTCGATATGCTCCAAGTGGTGGGGAAAGTAAGCTCAACGGAGCACAAGCAATAGCAATGCGAGAGGCAGGGTAACCTAGCGAGATCTTTCACCCAGTTTTTACGGGGTCAGGCCCACTCAGAAATCACACAAAAAGGTCCAATGAATGACTTTATTAAACAGTAATAGCTCTCATCAACACAAACACTCAGACACGCATCCAAGGGCTAAAAAGAAACAAAGAGTGGAAATAAGATAGAGGGATTGTTGAAGGATTCATTGTTTGGGTGATACTGCACCTTTTCCTGAAGTCCTTGGTCTGAGAAGCAAAGAAAGAAAAGAAACTCAGCAAAGAGACATTGAGGAGATCACGCGGCTATCGGGAGGGGGGACCGGTCAGTTGGTTTAACCGGGAGGCATCCAAAGAACTAGTCAAAAACAGGGACTATTTGTAGGAAAAATTTACCTTGAGGGCAAATCCTCTCCCGGGGAGAACAGAGGGGACGGCAACGGAAAACAACTTCACACTGGCACCTTCTTTGATATTGGAAGATAACAAGCTGTTACCCAAGTATCAGGATCTTCTGCCGCTTTGGGTTGCAGTGTGAATTTATGTAGATGGATTTTGCCTGATAAGATTGTATTGCTTCCAGTGCCCAACTTTGTGGGAAAACTCTTAATCCTTTCAAGTTGGCTCCTTAACGGCTGAAGATCTTTCGTCCACCGTGGGTTGGCACAGCTTGAGGTCTCCTGTGGCTACGTGAGTGGGGAGTTTACTGGCCTGACCTGGTTCTTTCGATTGTATGACCGTTGTTGCCTACGTGCTCATCCAGGTGACCTCTCTGGTGGGTTAGATTAATTTTATATCAAAGTTGTAGACCCTGGGGCAGGGTTTACTAAGGGGGCAACATCACCACCACCCACCCACCAGGGTCTTCCTTGGCCTGGGTCAGTGGCAAAAGAAGCAGCACCGAGGGGTGCAACTTCCATGCTTACTCTAGGCACTGTTGAACCTAGCTATGCCACCACAAGAGACCCCATTGTATTCAGGTCTGGCAAACTCAAGGCTATGGCTTCTTGATTGATTCAACCCATCTGTACCACAGTCTTCCTCTTTTCCTACTGCCTTTATCAAACATTATTGCCTTTTCCAGTGAATCCTGTTATTTCATTATATATCCTAGGTACCATAAGCCTCAGGGCAATCACTTTGAGTTCTGGTGAGAGTTCAGGTTTGATTTGCTCTAACACCCACTTATTTATCTTTGTGCAGGCCATGGTATCCGTAGAACTCTTCTCTAACATTTCAAATGAGTGGGGTTCTTCCGGTCTAGTTTCTTCACTGGCTAGCTTTCACATCTGTACATGGAAATCAGAAATAATATGGCATGAGTGACTCTTGTCTTTTTCTTCTTTAACATCCTTGAGTTGTTCCAGGCTGATAGCAGATGGCAGCTACAAATCTGCAACAGAGACAGAGCTGGAGCATCAACAATATACTTCTAAGGCCTTTAAGTGAACGCACAGATACAAATAGGATTCCCTTAAAACAATTCCTTAACCACCGCTGGTCCTGGCCTCCCTTCCCTCCTCACAGCTTCCCAGAAAATCATCAGTCATACAGATGACTATTTACTGCAATTGGGGCTCTGTGAAAAGTATTCCAGTTTGAGGTAGGGGGAGAATCTGCGGTTGTTTAAATGGCCAACCTTGTCTGCTGGAGAGCTTTTAAAGTAATGTAGCTTTCAGAAGAACAGAATTGAATGGAGTAGCTAGAAGACAGATTCTCCAACACTCTCATATCTTCTCTGATCATTCTCTCATTCTCTGAAAGGGTATGTCAGAGGTAGAGCAGAGATTAAAAACTATATCTGACAGAGAATACAAAAAGTTATTTTCTTAGCTACAACTCTAAGATTCCCCCTACCAGCATAGATACTGGTTGGCCCATATTTCCTGAGGCTTTCTCAAGTTAATGTTTGTATGGGGAAAGACCTGTCTGATAGGCACCTCCTCCCGTGTGCTTGAGACTGCCTTTCATTGCAGCCCCTACCACTAGGCAGAGTGAGTTAAATGTGGCAGACAACAGTTGTTGTTAAGGTATGCAATAGCTCCCTAACCTGCAAGCTGAAAAATCATCCCGCTGTACTCTCCTTCCCACAGCCAGGAAACTACCAGCCTCTCCTCCAGCCCAAAAAAACTGCTGCTGTTACGTACTGTCTATAGGGCCTAAAAATTAACGTAACTTCATGTGGAAGAAGAGGAAATGGCATCTTGCTCTTTTGTTACTCTGCTTGTGAGGCTGCAGTGCTATGCACACTTTCCTGAAATCTCTGAGAAATGAGTTGAATGGGTCTTTCTTCTGGGGAGACATGTGCCACAAATACAACTGGGGGGGGGGCACTTTATCTCTACATTTATTATTGGAGAGATGGACATGGTAAATGGAACAAGGAGGACTATGGAGTGTGATAGGTGAGGTTTGGGCTAATACTGAGTAGAAGCAACAAGTGAGGATTGTTTTATAGTTGTATAGGAAATGGTTTATTTTAATTTTTTATCTTCATTACACAACAATGGTTGAAAAATGTTCTCATAACATAGCATACAGGGAATGGGAAAAATGAAAGAAACTCAAATGTACTGACTTAAAAACATAGTTGCATTTTTGGGTTTCACTTTCACGGATTTATTTGTGACTTTCTCCCTCAGGTCCTTCTTTTCCAGGGGATCCTTCCCTCACAGTGGCTCTGATCAGGCTGCACAGACCTTTAAAAACCTCTCTCTGGTCCTCTTCCTTCTCCTCCACCTGCTACCTGGCCAGCTAAGGACAGATTGCAGCCCAATTTCTCAGCACTGCAAACCCTCTCCTGATGTCCCCCACCAACCCAACGAAGGAGATGGATAAGAGAGATGTATAGGGCCATCATATCAACTCACCCCCTTTCCCTCTCATTTCCCTGACCTTGTTTGGGCCTGAGTACCCACTCTCCCCACCATGTCTCAGCCCCTTTTCCATAGCCACATACACACCCATTTTGATATTTGTGCTTTTTAAAAACTTTTGTGGGAGTCCTGTGCCCCTAACCCTAGCAAATGTGGAAAGGCCAAGTATCGTGTCACAATCTGTAAGAGATGTGATCACTATGATTTTGTCTCTGTAAACTTTCCCCACTCCTTGTATTCAGGGCTAGATCAAGACATTTTGCTGCCTGAGTCAAAGAAAAAGATGTTTTCCCCTTCATTTAACATATGAAGCAATGGAATATGATCTTCCACTACATCCAGGGGCAACAAATCAAGGAGGAAAGAGATATCTTTATGTGCACATACATCTCTGTTCTCCAAGATAGGAGAATGACCATTTACCTGAGAAGAGATGGCTAGAACTTTGCCGTTGCTGCTCTAGTCATCATTGCCTGACATGTTTGATCACTCTGCCTAATGGTGCGGCCAGCCCTGCCTCTATGGGTGATGTGGTAGGCATTTTGCTAGACTACAACAGCCCTCAGAATGGTTTAAGGTATGAAAGGTATGAAGAAAAGTTTCTGAAACAACTTGTCTATACTTCAAAATAGTTGTAGACTAGGCTGTTGTTTTTTTACACAGAAGAGAAAATGAAAGACCATAAAGTAGTTGTACCATTGATATTCATTGTTTCCAGGAAAAAGAAGATAGTGATGGCTAAGTGCTTTTGCAGCTGAAACCAAGAGTATATTAAAGAGAGTACCACTGGAACATCATAAAAAAGAGTTTTGTAAGAGGGTACTTAATCTCCATTGGTTTCACTTGTCTTGAGTTTTCTTTCAGTTTAGCCCACTGGAGCATAAAATGAATAATATTATCCCACTATATACAGAACTCAATTTCATGTAAATTTGATTAAAACAAACTATTACAGCAAGTACTGAGTACATTTCATCGATTTTCATCACATAATAGAGAATGTAATTCTTTCACGCAAATTTGTTACCTGGGACAATGGAATGGAATGCTAATTATTGTTAAAAGAGAAGGAACTAAGTCCAATTATTTTTGTTTTACAGATGACGCACTTAGGGCAATGCTAGTTTAAGAAGTATGGTGAATATTATTGCAGAAATGACATATCCAATAAAGAAAAGCTTTAGTGCAAAACATAATCTCTTGGTACCTTCAGTATGATGGAGTGGAGAAGAAAGTGGAGAACTGGATGGGAAATAGGATAGGTTGTTGTTGTTGTTGCGTGCCTTCAAATTGTTTCCAACTTATGGAAACCCTAAGGTGAACCTACCACAGAGTTTTCCAGGGCTGAAAGTGTGTGACATGCTCCAGAGTCATAGTTTGGTGCTCAAACCACTACACCACCCTAGGTCTCTAGATAGGGTAGGAACTTTACTAAAATGGTAGGAACTAACAAACCATCAATGAGGGTTGAGCCTGTTGTCTGCAGTTTCTGAAGATGCCACAAAACATCCTTCAAGACCTCATTTTGCAATGAGGGGAGGAAGGTCATCTTCAAGTTATGAGAGAAAGCCCTCATCACATCCCAAAAGATGTTAGGAAATATCATCAGGTTTTCCAGGATATTCTTCCCAGTGAGATTCTGTGGAACTGCTGTTGATGGGATTCTGAAGACACCTGTCCATTTATATTTTCACAGTGAGAGTAAAGAATCTGACTCTGGAGCATGCCACTGGGGCAATAACTGAAAAGTGTATCGCAAGAATACAATCTAGGGATCTTTCTGCACTACACTGTTATAGTGCTATTATTCCACTTTCAACATTCTATGGAATCCTTGGATTTGAAGTTTAGGGAGGGGTATTCAGAATTCTCAGCCAGAGAGCTCTTTGGCCTCAGTAAACTACAAATCCCAGAATTCCACAGGATGTTGAAAGTGGAATAATAGCACCATAACAATGAAGTGCAGAAAGGCCTTAGATTGATGAGATCCAAATGAGCAAGAAGAATGATGTTAGAATAGACATCAACATCCACATTTATTGGTTGAACTTCACAAATGTGATTATTTGGGAGGCACGTGCTTGCCTCCCCCACTTTTCCTCTTCCCATTCCCTTGCATTCCTCACCCCAGGCTTGTGAGGCTTATATTTTAAAATGGACATTTTTTTTTCTTTAGAGTGAGCAAAGCCACCCCCACTGCTGGAGGTAAGTCCTTTGTGCCATGTGGCTTCACATTCTGCCGTGTAATGGCTGCTGATTGGTCAGTTGCTCTCTTTGCTCCTACCCCTCCCCCCAGGAGGAATCTCCTTTCTTAAGATGGTGATGGAAAGTAGCTAGAATGCCAGAACTCAGTGCTCTGCTCTTCTCCATCTGAGGGTAAAGTACTGGTAAGCACTTTACCTTGTTTTTTTCCTCCCTGCTCCCCTGGAGGAAGCAAGGGGATGAAAGGGGGCTCATGGAGGTAATTATTTGCAGATTTTCCACTTTTGTGAGGATTCTGTGCCCTGAAACCTTGTGAATATGAAGGGTCCACTGAAGAAAACATGGGGTAACTATACAGACTTTTTTTCTTGAGTTTATCTATTCTTCATTTTTTTAAAAAATGGGAAAGTTTGATGGTATATTTACTGCCTTTGATAAATGTTCAAATGTAATAACTTCAGCTTAGTTTGAACTATATGTTTTATATTCACTTTACCATTTTTTAATGTATAAATTGTTATTATTAGATGTTTTACATTTAATTTCAGGTGTTAGCAATCATAATTTATGAATGGCTAAATATTTTTAGTAATTAATTATTTGCAACTTGAAATTAACGGTTTGGTAGTTGGGTAACTAAACATATATTATCTTTTCCAGATATTTTTGTTATTGAGATGGTCCAGTACACTACTATTGCCAAAAGAGTTACCTTTGGACATTCAACAAATTGCAAACAAACAAATCTATTATAAAGTTACAAATTGTTCAGGCTATATTTTTGTTTCACCAACTAACTCAGCAGTTTATTAACTGAATTTTTAAAATTATATAACAGCATTTCCAATCAGATTAAAATAAAAGAACATGAAGTTCAGCCTAGCTATTATAATAATTTAAATAACTCTGTTCTTAGGAATTCTGACCTTGAGTTTAAACATAAATTAGGTTTCACAAAATATCTATAGTTCCTAAAGTCCTACACAGTAATGTGTAATTTATGTGTTGGAAGGACAGGGAAAATGTGAAGAATGCAACTGAGGATCTTTAATAAACTGTGATGCAAGCCAAACTGATTCATACAGTGGACTAAAGTAGCAACTAGAACTTAAACTGGTTAGGAAATAATTGTGAACCGTAGTAATAATAATAACTAGAATTCCGTGTTTAAGGCATGATAGCCTTCATCAATCAAAACTAACATGTTTGAAAAATCCGATTGGGTTTAATCAATCAATTCCATGTCTTGTGAAATAAAAAAATTGGGTTTGTATTACTCAATTCCATGTCTTGTGAAATAAAATAATGCATAAATTAGATAAACAATGAATACAAAGACTGCTCAGAGAGATTTAAAAATAAGTGAATCCCTGGCTGCATCACCTCAGTTAAAGAGAATGTTATGAAGTTGCTTTTGGGGGTTATCTAGTTGGAATACCAGTGCAACCTGATGGCAAATTGCTAGGCAACAGGAATAGCACCTCAAGAACGAAAAACAACAGAGTGGTTTGCATGGGAGGAGTTTATGGATGAGAGGAATTCTATATAAGGCAAAGTTTCTGTGTGGGTTTGGAGCCTTCAGTAAGAACTAGTCAGAGAGAGAGTGGCTAGGGTGTGATTCAGCAGCTGAGAAAAAGACACAGGAAATTGGTATCTAAAGCAGGGATTGGTTATCAAAGCCTGTCAGAAGCTTAAACTGTTCATATATCAACACTGCTATAACGGACCTCTAACATGATACTTTATTTCCACTGTTACTATAACAAATATTACAATTTGTTTTATAACTACTGAGATGGCCTGAGTTGTCTAAAGTCACTTGCAAGAAATGCAATGCAATAAATGCTACCTTAAACAAACAGTTTAGTTCTGATGAACAATTTACAAGTCTAGTACTGTTACATTAACACTAAAATTCTATAAATACAAAAAAGAAAAGAAAGAAAAGAAAAGACAAAAGACAGAAAGGGCTCAAGCGTAAGAATTAGAAAATGAAGAATAAAGGAAAAGAAAGAAGAAAAAAGTGACTTCCATTCTTCATTTTAAATAGTGTATAACACACATATTGTTTCAGGCGTCTCCAAGATAATATCTAGCAATTCTCTTCTTCCCATCTCCAATTTCAGTTTTTACAACAACCAAAAAAGAAAAATAAACTTTTTTCTTTGAAAGGTTAATGTACCTAGCATTGATAGATCAATATTACATCTTATTACATGTTACATGTATGTGATAAATAATATTGCATTTTCTAATCTTGATGCCAAAAGCTACTTACAAGCATAAACTTTGCTATTTAAAACTGTAAAACTTTTGCATGTTATATAATATCATTAAGTCCACATATTTCTATGACATTTCATGTTGTAAAATCTTTTTCATAATTGTTATCAAATGCAGTTTTCATTCTATTTTATCTGTGGCCATTTTATAACCTAGCTTCTACCAATCCCTCTTTACCTATTTCATTGAAAATTTGGCTGTGCCATTTTCATCCATCCTGTCCACAAACTTCCCCCTCCCAATTTTCTCAGATTCCCTTCCTTACCCTTTATTAATATTTCCAAGTCTTTCCCACTTGCTATTAAAGTATTTGTCCTGAGACAAAAGTACTTTTCTTTTTCATCGTTCTCTCATCTCCTTCAGTCTTTGAGGCTAATTCTTTCATTAAGTCAACTTGGTTTCACTCAACCATCCACCACCATCCTTGGGCTATAGTCCTCATTTCACAGACAGAACTTATCGGCCTCCATCTCCCTCGTTTTAATAGCTAGTCCCTCCATGAGCTCAACTTGAATTTATTTCTCCATGTGATTTTCAGCCTTGTTTCCATATTAGCCCCATGTTCCTCCCCCCTTGCCTTAACTCTCCCCACAATTCTCCCCTTATCTCATTCTTCAGGTTCTCTATCAAATCCTCTCGCAGTGTCCTCTTCATGTTTAGGAGTCCCTTCTCTCTCAGAAAACAAAATTCCTCCAGTATCTGTTGTAGAAAGTCCTAAGAAAGATTCCGGAAAGATTCCATCTTTCATTCAATCCAGCAGTTACAGAGTTAACAGTTCAACTCTTCTCTCACCACTTACAACCAGCAAGTCAGTCTTATTGGAATCAAAGAAATAACTCCTGCATTTTCTCATGCTGAAGTTTCTCCTTGCTAAAGTCAAATTAATTCTTGTAAATAAGAAGAAATTCAGTCTATGCACAAAAATATATGCACTTAAATCCTTAATTGTTCTCTTTTAAACACATCAACCTCCAATCTTCTCATTTGACTCCCAATCTTATGGGGTAAACACACTTACTTGACTCTTGGGCCTTTCTGCACTGCGCTGTTATAGTGCTATTATTCCACTTTCAACATACAGTGGAATTCTGGGATTTGTAGTTTATTGAGGCCAAAGAGCTCTCTGGCTGAGAATTCTAAATGCCCCTCCCTAAACTGCAAACCCCAGGATTCCACAGGATGTTGAAAGTGGAACAATACCACTTTAACAATATAGGGCAGAAAGGCCCTTGGTTGCAGAAAGAAGGTGACTAACAAGCCTTCTGTTCATCCATTATAATTAGAATTCTTCGCTTTTGTAATTCCAAAGTTTTAAGAATTTTTTTAAAAAGCAGGTTGCCGGCTAGGAGGTATCAGATACTAAAATAAAAACAACTGCCTTTCATGGCAAAGGTGAAAGGTGTAAACCCCTCAGTCCCTCCCAAAAATTATGTATTCACTCATAAGTAACTGCAAGTAATGGGAATTCTGGATCCTTGTGTGTGATCCCTTTTCCCCCATTTAATCCAGGGCAAGTTTATCCAGCCAGAGATCCCTTTGGCTGGCCCTTTTACACGAAAGCTCACTTCACTGCAGAGCTGTCAAAAGGAACATCTGCCTGATGTCCTGGCTGAAAGTTGAGTACTCATTACAAGATCTTTTCTAAGGATCTGAGGCTTCAATAATCCACTATTAGAGAAATAGTCTACAAACTTCAGTCTCTGGACACAAGAGCGGTCATTCTACCAAAATCTCTCCAAGTGACATCTAAGATGTCACAAAAAATGACATCCAAAATATGCAGGATATGTAGATCATTCTCATCAAGTCTAATGTGTGTGTTCACAGATTGACAGAAAAACATTGGACAAGAATGGTATTCATAGGAGGCTAACCAGAAGGAAATGAATGCTCTCTTTAAAGACACACCTGTTACCCCAAAATGTGGGTGCCATGAGGGCCTACCAGCAATGTCAGTACCTCTGTCCAATAATGGCGAATAATTAGTTGAAAAATAGAAGGCCTGCAAGAGGGGGAGAGTGAGATCTGACACCTATGTCACACAGTCACACAGAAGCAATTGCACAAGACTAACTGAAAAAAGGGAGGAAAATGGATAGAGGAATAGAAAGGGGATTGGGTTATATTTACCATCCAGAGAGAAGCAGAGAAGAACAAAATGGCTTGAGATTTTCACCCAAGGACAGCACTGTTTAAAAAGCAGAGCAATAAAGTGGATCCCTGAAATTGAAAATGCTTTGAGGGGGACCCAAGACTGAGGTCTCTTTATACCCAAAAATCTGCCCTGAAAGCCAGAGGTGTTGTTGACTCCCTACCTGTGTAAACAAAAGATTTGCAGAGTGGACAAAAGGTGACAGAATAGGTTGATGGTTTTTAATGTCTGAGGGAAGCAACTTGATAATTTTAACATGTAGATGGCAAAAGATTTTGATGACTGTATGATTGGGAACCAGGAGAAAGTGACAGGTGGGAGGATGAGACAGTTATTGATTTGGTGAGAATCCTCCTGTTTTCATGAGCCAGATCTGTCAAAACCAACAACTCCTTGCGTTTTGGAGTTTGTAACAAATAGTAGGTGTCAGGAACCTAATAGCTGGTTTTATGGATAGCCGGAGTGCTTGCCTCTGCACCTGGACAGCTTATTGTTTTCTAAGGCTGGGTAGTTGATAGATTAGCTCAGAGCCATTAGGTTAGGCTTTCCAACCTGTCCATGCTGGGGTCATCTCTGACCTACTCCCAGCCAGCGTTCTTTTCACATGGACTTTCAGTCATAAGTCTATATGATTTATATTTTATGTCAATTAAACATATCTGCCAATTAATATATTTTGCTGATTAAATCATTGCACAACCCTAGACACCACCCTCCAAAACCCTCAGCTGCGCAGAGCTCCTAACTGCCAAGCATAGTGGTGGGAAACTGATGGTTTTGCTGCCTTAGGACCTGGACAGCTTGCCATCATTGACACATCCATGAATTCTGCAGTGTGTTATCCATGCACCAAAGCATCCTTCACTTCTTGCCTTAGGGATGATTGATGAATTTAGGCTCTGCAAATTCTGACATAAATTGAGACAATCAACACTTTTCATACTAATAGATGGATGGTAATATAACCAGCCACAGGATAGATCACTTCCTAAATATCCTATACATCTCAGAATATGTTCTGTGTCTTTCGAGAGAAATAACATGTATATTTACATGTGAATTTTCATGCAAATTGTTTTCTAATTGTTGAATAATGTGGAAAGATAGAACATGAAGAATGAACACATGCAAAAGTGACAATGATTGGAAATTGACTGATTTACTCTAAATTAAAAGACAATAAGGAGTCATATCATTTATATCCATTCTGTTTCTTCTTTACTGAGAAGTTCCCTACTGGCATTAAGTTTCTATGTGCTTAGTGAGGTTATCCAGCTGAAAACCTTGTGTCCCACAAGCCGAAATCCCCAGAAGTGGCACTGTGTGCATATATAATCATACTGTAATCAAATTATTGCTCAGTACAGTTTATTTAAACTTTATATAAATGCACTGTGGATTTGATCTACAGGAAGTATTTATGCAGAAACACTACAGGAAGAGTGAACATCTGATGATGCTCCAGATGTTGCTGAACTCAAACTCCCATCAGCCCCAGGCATCATGAACAATATCAGGAACAATGGGGGTTTGTGCTCCAACAGCATCTGGAAGTCTGAAGGCTCCCCCCACCATATCAATAAAATATATTTTAGGAAAATTACACAAGAAGAAAGAGTTCCCATGGAATATATCACAGCCCCATTGCAAATTCTGGAGCTTTTGCAAATATAGCTGCTGGTACACAGTGCACATGATTTTAAAGGCTTGCTCTAGAACTGGGAATGTCTTTCTGGCCCTTTCAAATGATCCTGTGACAAAGCTCCTTTCAAAACTGTGATACCTTCATTTTGTTGTGAAATCTCCGAAGCACTCAACAAGTTTCCCACGACCTCTAAAGGAACGGGAGTGTTTCAGGGCTATTTTGCAAATGGTTCTTATCAAACTGGAACACAGGTAAATAGAAGAATGATCACCTTGGCAAAGCAAATGCAAATAGGAAGTTCTGAAATGTAAATATAGTACCTGTACCAGCTGTTGTTACAGTCTGCAAAGGGTTGTCAAAGTCAAATCTGTACACATCAGTACAAGATACGTTGGTGCTGATTAACCTGGGAACACTTCACCTAGTGTACAGTTCATATGTGCCACCTAGATTACAGAAAGTTCATGTTTAGTTGGCAAACTGACAGCTTGAACTTGGCATGCTCTAATTATAGGAACAGATTATTTCTAACTGCTGAAGTGAGCCATGTTTGCTCTCAGAAGAAGACTGTTTAACCTCTCTTTCCACCATAACCACAGCCAAAAATTTTGCTGAGAAATGGGAGCAGAATATACCAGAATGTGATTGTGACAATAAATTCTCTTCCTGGCTTGTATATAATTTACAGATATAGAAAATGTACATCTCTATCTTTTTCTCTGCAGTCCTGAAACTCTGGATATAGCTAAGCAAGAAGGTTTTCTTTCTTTCTCATCCTATGTGTACAAGAGCTAAGGAGAGGGATTAAATAGTTTTCAATCATGCAAAGCCATTCTGATCATTATGAAATCAAGACTTGGCACTGTGTTGCACAAAAAGACTACATGACAGAAATTCTAAACTGCCCTTCCCTAAAAAAGTAAAATCCATTCAGAAATGTCTGAGACACAGCAGCTTAAATATTTCTCCTTGAAGAGTTGCTGAAGCTGTTGGGAGAGGGAACCAGGCATGCATTGTGTGTTAATCAGCATGTGAAAGAGTGGAATATTTGCTCCGCTTATTTAAATTTTAAATTGATTTTTTCAAAACAAAAGTGGTTTTGCAACTGTGCCCTTAGCTGCACCCTGGCTCTTATTAAAATAAAATAAATAGAAGCCCAATTGTACGGAGCAATTGTTAGAGTAAATTCATAAACTTCTAATAGAAAGAGCACTTGTGTGAAACTGGACATGGCATTGGATTTAATTCTTATTAGCCCAATAAATCAGAGTATAGGCAAGCATCTCAATAAAAGAGTGGTACAGAACAATAAAAAATGACAATGAAAGAATAGGTATCAATATGTTGTTGCTTAAATTATGATATTACTGTATAAATTATATAATGTTTTCTTGTTGTCCAGAAAAGAAATCAAGCAAGTGTTAAAGAATTAATCAGAGAGACATTTTGTAATGAACTACATAAATATATAACAATAAATTAGTCTGAACAAGTAGATGTCATTTGAAAAATGGAAAGCTTTTTGTGTCTAAACGTACTTATTTAATAGCTGCAAATTATGTCAAAGTTCTGGACATTGCTAGCTGTGATTTATATTTTTTTTAAAAAAGCACTCAGAGGTTTTGTACTAATGTATCTTTTTGTAAAACATTCACTTTTCCTCTTCTAATGCTTTGAGCATTTGAACATACATCACTCATGGCCAGCAATCATACAGGCATTAGGGCTGTACATTGACCACAAGATTTGGTCCAGATCATGCTTCAACAATATGGGAAAAAACCTGCCCAATTTAGTTTGCACAAATTTGGAGGCCATCAGTTTCAACTTGGGTGTGAATCCAAATATTAATTCGGAGATCCAAATCAGAGATCCTGCTATTATAGAAAATCAGAAATTGTAACTGTTTTTCTTCTTTTCTTTCTTTTTTTTTTTTAAAAAAAATTGGTTACAACTAGGTGCATTTTTAGGTGATGGAGAAAGTGATTATGCCTGCCAAATCGACAATAATATATACCTTCAAATGCAACTTGCACGTATGCTTTAGAATGGAAAAAAAAAGTATAGGTTCAAAATGAGTGCTTCCAAAATAGTAAAACAATGGCCCTAAACCCAAATTTAGAGTACAGTCTTTAGAAAAGTTGCTTTTGGGATGACAGCTCCCAGAATCCCCTGACAGACATGGCTAGTGGATAAAAAGTCATTTTTCCAAACTTTGAGAGAGCAGCCCTATTCTCAGGTTCATATCTATAAGTCAGAGGAGAAATCTCCCTCTGAAGTCTTAAACAAAACTTTGACCTCTGACTATGAGGTCAGATTTCAGGTTTCGAGTTCTCTTTGCTTGGACCTTGGCATTTACTATGGACATTTCTGCAGTGGCCCTCCTACAAAGTGACATCTCCAACACTACAGAGGTGAAAAAAGAGTTGTATTGGTTGCACGGCTGTGGCAGGAGTATAGCTACCTGTTTGTGTGGGTTTGTGGGTGTGTGAAAGAGAGAGAGAGATGAAAATATTGTCTGCAAAATAAGAATTCCGCCCACAAATGTAATTTTCCTTCACTCTCCACATTTCTGATACTGAAGTAACTTAAACTTCAGCTGAGCATTTAAAAATAGAGCTTAGACATCCAAAGAAAAAGGGCAGACAAGTTACCAAAGGAATATAAGAGCTAGGTGTGAATGATTTTCAGTGTCTCACCCTTGGAAATGGGTGCCTAAAGGAAAATTTGTAGACTAACGGAATATTTCTTGGGAGATAAAATTCTAATTTGGAGGGTGAGATGCCCTCATTTTGCCCCTGGAAGGAAAAGTACATGAATCTCTTGTTACTATTCTAACAGTCTAATTGGCAAGAAATATAATTTCTAATATAAAAATCACACATTTATGGCTTGAAGGCCTATGGGCAAGGATTCTAGTTGGAGGCTGCATGCTAAGACTTGAGCATGGCCAGGTTGCAAGTTCAAAGGTATCAGCTGGGAAGCCCTGGCACTGATGGGCTTGCAATAATCTCTCAACGACCCAACCTTCAAGTACAACAACAAACAAAACTGCTTCAATGAAGCAGCCAATGGTCATCAACCTGTAACCTCTTCCTGCAGAAACTCCCCTTTGTTCCCTCACCTGCCCATACATTACAAGACTGTCATGATTTCCCATCAATGATTTGTCACCTGAAGTTAAGACCATTAGTCTGTTCCAGACCTCTTTTGTTTGCTCTGCCAGAGAGCAGTTAACACATTCCTCGTCAGGAAAGTCAGGAAACAGAATACTTAAACCCTAGCCCCAAGCCTGATAATTCATAGTACCTTGGAAACATGTAGGTGTGTCAGTCTCTGTTGGTTCCCTGGTTCTCATGCCCTCCGCTACCCTCAAACTCATCTCACTTTGATCTTCTGCTTCTGGAACAGTAATTATCACCCACTTCACCCCAAAATCTCCCAGTATCCAACCTTTTCCCCCTTTACCTTTACCAGCCTTGTATGGTTCATGAGACTGCTTGATTGCTTGCATGTGTCTGTGAATTCCCCTTGATATTTTGGCTCAGCTGGTGTCTCACAGTACCAGTATACACAGATGAAAAGATTGCATGGTTACCCACCACTTGCAGGCCTCCTTTGAGCTATAATTCCCCACCTTTCTAAGAAGATGCTGGCACTGCTGGAGAACCTCAAGGTCCCCCACCTTTTGGGGTTAACACTCCTTTCAGCCCCTGAATCACACCCACAGAACTGCTCTAAATGATTTCCTACCTGCTGCTTTCAAGGGGAGTGGTTTTTTTCTAAACATTTTGTTTGAAGCCCATAAAGGAATGGGGAAGTGAGCCTGCTTTCTAGTTGCATCTGCCCTGCCACTGAAGTAAGATAAATTTGGGAGCACTCCCTCCTTCAGGCTCTTTCCCCATAGGGCTGTTCTCTGAGATGCCTTACAGTTCAATTGTAGGATGCTTTACAATTCAAGGTTTATAGTCATTCTTGGTACCATTTGACATAAAAATAAAAATAAGCCAGCATTAATGGCATCCTA
Organism: Cyclura pinguis; assembly: GCA_030412105.1. Classification (NCBI taxonomy): domain Eukaryota; kingdom Metazoa; phylum Chordata; class Lepidosauria; order Squamata; family Iguanidae; genus Cyclura; species Cyclura pinguis. Next base: position 70,049,669 of record CM059601.1, on the reverse strand, counting down.
AATTCAGCATGCAAAAGCAAATACTTATACTATAAATCTCAGGCAGTTGGAGAACAGCATATGAAAAAGGGAACTTTGCAGCAGGCGATTGAGTTAATGTTCAAGAAAATCGAAGCTAAAGCATCTTGAAGAGTAGCTTTCATTAAGATTGCCTCAAAAGCTGTGGTAGTTTCCTCCCCTCTTTGTCTTCACAAAACACATTAAGGTACCTTTCTGAATCAAGCAATGTTTCCACAGTGCCAACTTTCTTTGCCAGTTCAAATTACTCTCTCTGATTTTGTTTGTGTTTCTTGAAAAATACTGTTAATTGGCCACTAAAGCAACAAATTACATTTTGCCTGAAAAATAATACAGGTTGCCACCATCTTATATCTATTTTATATTGGTTAGGGATATGTCAGTAAGGTATTTTACTCTTTTTAACAGAGGTAGTGTGACAGGGAAAGGACTGAATAGTTTATATAAGATGATAGTTTTAAACTGCCTCATTACTATTATTTCAGATCAGTTAGATGATGAAGGGAAGAAATTGAGGAAAAAAACCCCCCACCCTTTCCAATGTTCTGTGTTGTGTTTCTGAAGTTCTGTAGATGATTTCTCTTGTTTTCTATCTCGCAAACAGCATTTTTTCCCCCTTCCAGTATCCATGTCAATTAAAAATAGAAGAGTCTAGCACTTCTGCTCAACTAATTTATTTTGGAGTATTCACAATGAATATTTGAAAGTGTAAGAAGTCATTTGAGGATTGCAGCCTAAATGGTGACATAAATAATTGTGGCTGTGATCTTGTTTAGAACCGGTAGAGCATAAACTTCTAGCAGCACACTTATGCATGGAAGACGGTGGAAGCCAGCCAGTGGCAGAGCTCAGAGTATGGGGAAGGGGGACAGGAAGGGGTGGGGCCAATATGTGGGGGCATGGCTATGGGCCAGGACGCCCCAAAAACATTGTCACCGGGGGCGAACCACTCTCCTGTTCCTCTGTCCCTATGCAACTGAAGCCAACAAGGGCAGTTTGGCTGGTAGCTTTCCAGTCTATCCTATGGCCTATCAGTGACCACTCTGATCATGGATGGGCAAAGCTGTAGCCAGGCACTGACTAGCCTATAAACCAACCCCATTGTGCTATGGGTGAACAATGAACTCTTTGCGTAAGGGGCTATAGGATATTTCCTTATGCGAGTTTGTGAAAAGCAAAAGCACTAGAAGAGCCTGCAGTCACATTAGTATAGTGTAGCTTATGGCAGAAAGAGGCGAGGAGACTCAAAGGCCAGAAAGAGGACTGAATTGTAAAGAAAAAAGGGTTAGGGTGATAGAACTGGCAGTAGCAGAACTGCAGTGACAGGCAAGTCATATAGTACTCTGAGAATTTGCAAAAGTATCTTATGTATATAGAAATATATATAATTATCTCCAGAAATTTCAAAGCCTGCTGATCCTTTCTGCCCAACTTCAGGGACCACTCAGCTAGTATAAAAAGGAACCTACTGGGTCCTGCCCTTTTAGAAAAGGAAAAATCAGGTACCAGCAGAATCTGTGGCCATTTCCGCACCGGGCAAGTAAAACAGTGCAGAGCGACCTCTAACGGAGGTCTTCTGCACTGTAGAGTGGACTGGGGTGGACTACTTTCTGTAGTTCCATACCTCAGTCCACTCCAGAGCGACCGGAACTGGTAGCGCGGCATGTTTTTTAGAAACCTCTTTTTAGAGGTTTTTAAAAATCATGGAGCGCGCAACCCCGTGCCGCTCCGTCGCCCGGCTCCGAAGCAGATTTGCAGGCGCACGCAAGTGCGTGCCTGCAGATCTGCCAGGGGCGGGCTTCCGGCTGGCGAGCTTCTCCGGTTGGTGGAGAGCCTCCACCAACCGGAAGCCGCCATTTGGGACGCGGAGGACTGCGGAGCAGCGAACTCGTGCTGCTCCTCGTGGCAATGGACTCGGTCGGCCAGAAAACAAAGCTGGTAAGCTCTGTTTTCGGCCGTTCCCCCCCTACACACACATGCGGAAAGGGCCTGTGACAGGATTTTTCACCATTCCATGTCATGACTTCTTTGTTGAAGTAATCTCTATATCTCAGGTTTGCTGGAGTTTCTCTTTCATATTCAGCCATTGTGGGGAAGGAGTGTAATAGGTTGCCGTTGTTTTGTTCACCCAGTGTCACATCTCTACAGCTAGGAAGCTCAGGGGATGAGGGAGAAGGAGGCAAATGGTAGAGCAAAAAATGATACATGTTCAGCCAGAAAACCCCTGGGATAGATTAAAGATGATTTGTGGTTACAACTGACACAACACACAGAGTGTGTATGCTATATATAGGATGTACAAGAACTAATGTTGAGCACACCTTAATTAATGTGTTGCATCCTACGTTTAATTCACCATTAATTCCCAAGTCACTGCAATGATCTTGTAGAAATTTTGCAGGTTACTGATAAAGGGGCACCTCTACAATGGATGCATACAATAGATTACGAGTTCGTGAACTTGTTAAGTTACTGACTGATTGCATTTTTCTCCCAGCAATGTGTTTCAATTTCTTAGAATGCCTGATTCGTGTAGAAGTTAATCTCATGCTTTTATACCCTTCAAAAATTCACACATGAAAACCAGGACACATGCAGCCAAGCAACATAAGATTATAGTCAAGATGGCAAAAGTACACTTGAACCTATTTTCATTGACAGACCTAGAATCAAAGAGCAGGAAGAGACCAAAAGGGCCATGAGTCCACACCTCTGCCATGCAGGAATACATAATCAAAGCAGTCCTGACAGATGGCCATCTACTCCCTGTTTAAAACAAAGGAGGAGACTCCATCACACTACAAGGCAGTGTATTCCACTGTTGGAACAGCTCTTATCATCAGAAAGTTCTTCCTAAATTTTAGGTGGAATCTCTTTTCCTGCAGTTTGAAGCCTTTGCTCTGTATCCTAATCTCTAGAGTAGCAGAAAACAAGCTTGCTCCATCTTCCCCATGGCATCCCTTTAAATATTTAAACACGGCTATCATATCTTAACCTTTTCCTCTCCAGGCTAAACAGACCCAGCTCCCTAAGCCACTCCTCATAGGGCATGGCTTCTAGAACTTTTACCTTTTTGAATCACTCTTCTCTTTGTTTGACTGAACAAATTAAATAAAAAGACCTGGCAGACATAACCCCTCACTGATTTCCAAAGATAGTCACTGAGAAGGTATGAAGAGTTGGATTTCCAAGTCAAATCGGGACCAAATTTTGCTTTAGGCAGTAGCAGGTGATTAGCAAATGTGGGCAATCCAATGTGAGACTTACTGCAGGTCTGAATTATCCCATCATCCATAGTCTTACTGTAAAATATTTTAACTATTTGCAGGTGCATTTGGTGAGGACACAGAAAGACCTTTTTTCTAGGCCATGGAACTTCCTTTCTTCAGGAAGTCCAGTTTGGTCCCCTTCCTGCTCTCTCTTTCCATTAGTAGGCAAAAACCTTTTTATTCAAGCAGGCCTCTGAAATTTAATTATGCAGCAGCAGTCTGTGTGCTGTGTGTGTGTTGTATTTATCTTTTAGTAGTAGTTATGTCTTAAATGTATTATTAGCTGTTTTAACCATAGTTTTTTAAAAAAATCATATATTGCTTTTTAATTCCTATTCAACTTTGGTTTAAAAAAAAAAGCTTAATCTTGTTTTAAGTTACTGTAAGCTGCATTGAATCCCATCCCAGGAGAAAGATGGGGTATAAATTCAAGGAATAAATACATATGAGTTTTGGACGAGGACTCTGGGACAACAGGGTTCAAACCCTGCTCAGCCATGGAAGCTCACTGTGTGACTTTGGCATACCCTCTTAGCCTTAGAGGAAGACAGTAGCAAACATCCTTTGCATAAATGTTGTATCCTCTCTCCTACCAAAGAAACCTGAAGGCCCAAATGCCTCGCATATCACAACCCCTACACCCCCATAACACACACAATTCAAGACAACAGAAATTCTAGAGCATGTAGAATGTTATACCTTATGACTGGTTGGTAGTCTAACATATATCTTACTAACTGGAAGAAGATAAATTTTAAAAAAAGAACATCATATCGTTGACCGACATGGCAACTGTGTACTGAATGATACCCAACAGCATTGTCCCAAGAAGTTATAAAGAAGTTTCTCTATGATGTCTAATATATCAAAATGATTTTTCTAATAGCTCAGCTGGTGGAGGATATAAATCTGTTTATCCTAAATTCTTAGTGTTAAAGGGCAAAAGAAGTGGTCCTCAAAGCCTGCTTTTTTGTGCTTACATTTTAATCCTCAGGGCTGCTTCAAAACACTGAAAATCACAATATTGTATTAAACAATAAAGACATTAAAAATAGAGTTAAAAATGTAGCACAGGTAGAGAAGACAGATATGCTACCATCTGTAAATTGTAGCACAGCAAAAGCTGACTAGAATTAAAATACCTTGACTGGTTGATACAAAGCATCCAGAAGGGAGAGCTATTCAGACTCCACAATGCATAATTTTGTTTTGTTTTTGAAATATTGGGGCAGCCTCTGAAAAACATATATAGCACATTGAGTAATTGCAATTGCTCTGGAACAAAGGAAACCAACATCTGACTAGAAGTGCTATGGGTTATGTTTATTTGTTTTTCTTTCTTACTTTTTCAATTAAGCAGCTTTTAGAATGGGATCAAGACAACATTTTTGTAGGCAGAGAAATCTGAAGAAAGGATGGAATGCTCAATGTAACAATTATGTGAATGAACGGTCAGGTACACTAAGCAATACAAAATAGTGATTTAAGGATGGTGATTTTTTTAAAAAATAACTATGGTTAAAAAAAAGTGAGAAAGATTTATCCTCTACTTAAAGATACCAATTGAGGAAGGGGACAGCATACTTTACATATAGAAATTCCTAAACTCAATTCTTCACATTTCCAGGTCAGCAACATGGACAAGGAAATCTCTGAAGAAGTACAGGTACAGACTCCTATCTGAAACCTTGGAATGAACTATAACAGCAGACGTTCAGGGATAGCTTTGATTTCTCATCCTAACTACAGGGGATCCATTGGATCAACTGGCAACTCAAGTATTGAGTTACCATTCAGCAGTTGGTTCAGTGAATCTGTGTGTGTACAGTCATCCCTCCACATTTGCTAGGGTTAGGGGCACAGGACCCCTGTGAAAGTGGAAAAATCATGAATAACTCTAGGCCTTCCCAAACCACATTTAACCCACAAAAACATATGATCATCATATTCGACCCACCATGGATTCCTTTGAAGCATCAGGGTTCCTTCACAAGGCAGAAGTGGGTGCCTGGTGGAGCTTCATGCCACCTCTAGTGCTGCAAAAAGAAAAAAGGGAAACTAACTTAGGGTGACCGCAAGAATTTCATAGGGTTTTCTTAGGCAAGGAATACTCAGAGGTGGTCTTCCCAGTTCCTTCCTCTGAAATATAGCCTATAGTATCCGGTATTCTTTGGTGGTCTCCCATCCAAATACTCAACAGGGCTGACTCTGCTTAGCTTGCAAGATTAGACAGGATTTGGTGCCTTTAGGGTATTTAGGCCCTTCAAGGGGTCTACTCTAGTTAAAAATAGCACCTGGCTTTAATGGAATAACGATCTGATTCAATATGGTGACTTTATATATTCATATGAAATGGATGGCTAGGATCTAGACGACAGTTATGACATGAGTTCTTTGGTTCCCTTATATGTCTCTGGAAGAGTATTGCTTTGTTTTTGTTTTGTTTTTTAAGTTTCCCTTTCTCTGTGCAGCTGCTGATTTTGCAGTCCTTGAGATTACACCTAATGTCGTAAAACAGTATTCTGGCAAAAATGGTTTTATATATTCTTAGTCATATATCTAAAAGATACATGAGTAGGGAATAAAAATGGACTATTGTTTCCAAATAATAACTAGCTTTTTTTGGCTTTCCCCAAACTCAGGGTTTTTTTTTAATGGTATTGACAACATGCTTCAGATGTTATGAAATCAGAATGAGGTATGAACCTTGCAAACTCTTAGAGGATTGCAAAAAAGATATTTACAGTATGTTTTTGAAATAATAAAACTGTGAGTCACACACTCTCAGCCCCAGAAAACCCCTTGAAAGGTTCATCTTAGGGTTACCATAAGAAGACACACAATAACAACAACAACATCTGGCAGTTCATTATGTGTCCCAGTGAGAAAAACAAAGGGGCATGCTATTAAGATCACAATATAAAGAATGGAACAGCAACTCCTTAAGGTCTAAAACAGTAGTAAGAATTGTACGGTCCTCCAGATTATGTTAAACTACAACTTCCAACTGCCCCATAGGCGGTATAACAAATGATGAAGAATGCTGGGAATTGCAATTCAGTAGCATCTGGAAGACCACATAGTTCTCATCCATGGTCTAGAAACACTGTGAAATCTTAATGCTCTAGTCTTACACATATTTACCTGGGTATAAGACCCCTTAAAAGCCTTGAGTATTCTTTTTATATTTCTCCATAGGTGTGACCTATAAATGTTCTATATTTCAAGTTATTTGGGGAGACGAGAGTGGCAAGCAGTCAAAACTACATCATTGTAATAGTAATGATAAGAGAGGGAATGAGGCTGCAAAGAAAATGAAGCTTTTCAAAATGGCATTGTTTAACTTCTATGTATATTCACCAGACATCATAAAATAATTGCTTACCATCAGAAATTAAATAAAAAAAAATTCTTATCAGAGAAAGAAACAAGAGGGTTTATAAAGCAATTACAGTACATTAGAACATTTAGACATTCCTCATGAATTATTCCAAACATGAAATGAATATGAGTTTCCATTGTGCATAAGATTTACCAATTATGAGACAGGTTTCAATCCCATATTGTAATTTAGAAGTGCTTTCAAGAATCATGAATGTTAGTAGACCCACATTGACATTCATAGTGGCATATCCTGGAACGCTACTCCTGCAATTAAGTTCCAATGTGACCATGAAAATTACTGAAACCCCAGAACACAAACAAGGCAAAATAAACATTAAAAACATTACGCTACTGTGTTATACCAATTTGCATTGAGGCAGGAGCAGCCAAACTCACTTCTACCCTGATCTTGAGCAAGTTTATGCACAAATAATTACAGGCAAGTTCAACAGAATTTTATTCCTGAAAAGGATGCTAAGGGCTGATGCCTATATCCCTTCGCCTTTTAAGAATATAACAGTAAGCCTACCATAATTTCTGATTTCACATCAGTCTGTTAAACAGTCGCTTGGTTTAGCACAGCAATTATGTCACTTGGCAATCAGACATGGGGTGTGAGTGGACAGTAGGTAGGATGGCAAATTTTGCCACAAAATCTACTCTTAACTAATTTTCTGTGTTCTGAAGGGGCAGCATAATCCCACTGCCTGATTGTCTAGTCTGAACAGAATCCCAGACAAGAAGAATTCCTTGCACTCAACATTATGGACATATTTACATATATAAAAAAGAATGGGGCTGGAATTCACTATCACAGTTATGAACAAGTAACCTAGAGTTAAGTGGTGGACAATCTGCTTCTTGGTTTGCTCCAGCCAGCCAGGGTGAAATGTCATTTTCCTTTTTCTACCTGCAGAGATTCTGTATGTTTAAACCCGCTTATTTCTTCCAGTCAGAAGGAACTTGGCTAGCTCAAGAGCAGTGTAGCTACAGAACATAAAAACAGCCACATCAAGATCAGCACAAAATCTGCAATTCGGTATGAGAGGCTGAGATAGAACATCTGCAAGCAGGCTGATTTCTTTGCTTCTTTTGAAAGTTATGATGTAAAGTCTTAGGAAATGCATACGCATAATCAAAATATAGCTACTTAGTATTCATGCTTTTGTGTATGTTAGCTCCCTTTCTTTTCTTTTTGGGGAGGAACATGAATTGGGTTTCATATTTCACTTACCTTTAGGAACATCTCTTAAGACTCTTCATCCATAACAGAGGGTGTAGTCATGAAGACTCTTCTGGGAAGGCAACAAAACTCATTAAAGATGTAAGAGGTGACCGGAAGATGATGCTGGTAGAATTAGTCCAATGCACTGGAAAGTTTTAAGAAGTCCAACACCAGGACACAAAGGTAATGGCAATTTCCTCACACAGAAAGGTACTTAGGGTCAAACTAGACATGACCTATACTGCATGGTTTTAGCCAAAGATTGGAAGTAACTGGTTACAAATAACCAGCTATTTGTAATAAATTCTTTTTTCAGTATCTTGGACATAACTCAGTTACAGAAGACTGTAAGTTAATGAGAGATGACTTAATTTCTCCCACAATGTGAGTACAGTTGGCCCTCCATATTTGCTAGGGTTAGGGGCACAGGATCCTCACAAAAGTGGAAAAACTGCAAATATCAAAATGTGTGTGTCTGTGTCTGTGGAAAGCGGATTGAGGCATGGTGGGAAGAATGGGACCCCAGGGTCCAAACCAGGTGAGGGAAAGGAGAGGGAAGGAGGGGTTGGTTGGCCTAGTGGCCCTATACTTCATCACCTATCCCCTTTCTTGGGTGTGTAGGGCATTGGGAGAGGGTTTGTGGTGCTGAGAAATCAGGCTGCAAGCCATCCTCGGCTGGCCAGTCAGTGGCTGGTGGAGGATGAGGATGAGGACCTGAGGCAGGTTTTTTAAAGGGCTGTCTGGCCTGATCAGAGCTGCCAAGAGGGAAGGTTCCTCCAGAAAAGAAGCACCTGAGGTGGGGGGAAGGAGTTGGAGAAACTCGCAAGTAATCAAATCCATGAAAGCCAAACCCACAAACATGGAGGGCCAACTGTATATGTGTTTCAGTTACTTGCAAAGTTACAGGAGTTGTGTGGATTCTTTCTTTATCTGATGGCCTTACAACCTGCAATATTCTAATCGTTTTAAAAGTTATTGTTACTTTGGATAAAAAGAAAGTAATGCATATCTTTTTAAATGAAACTGTGATTGTTACAGATTATCATTAGCCCACCTGCAACTAATGACTTTTTAAAAAGTAATTCTTCAAACTCCAAATATGGCCTTGAGTTCAGGATTTGTGTTTTTACAGACTACCAGCACAAGCCCATCTGATCTGGATCAGAGAGGGGGTTTAACTATTTAGCTCCTTCTCTGCTCTCAGTCTGGACTGTGGTGCCCACACAATCAAAAGGATCCAATGTTTTCATCCTCCGACCAAAAACAGATTTCACCACAAGTTAGGTTTTTGCAAAAAGAAAATAGATCACTGAGGGGACCCTAAAGCAACCACTTGCATTGCACAAAAATAGGATCTATTAATTTCATTTACAAAAAGAGTCACCACAAACTAGGTCTGAAAAAAACAAACAAACAGGAAGAGCACTACACAGGGACAACACTGCAATACAATAGGCTAGTGACAAAGTTGTCTGTCTGGTCTATGAAATGAGGGAAAAAAAGACAAAAGAGTCAAATTTTAAAGAGAAGGGCTAGTAGAAGGAACCAGAACTTGGAAAGGTTATGTTATATGACTACAGCTCCCAGAATCTCTAATCAGCATGACTTCCACAGGCAGGGGATTCTGGAACAAGTAGATTAAAAAGCAAATTTCCCACCCTCTGGTAGAAAGGCCCATGCGTTCTTAATCTTTCAAGGTTTTTCCCTGCTTGGATTTAGTTGAATAAAGAAGGAAGTACAAAAGAATCTTTCAGTAAAGAGGAAGCAGCGAAAAGGAAGCTGGAATATAAAAGAGATGCCTTGAGTGAAATATAACCACTTTGGTGAGAATTTTTCCATTTCATGCCCTTAAATCTTTGGATTATAAATCAACATCACTTTTATAAACACACAACCTGGCATGAAAAATTATGGCCAAAGTATTACTCAAAGAGAGAATTTAATCAGTAACTTCACTCGCATACTAATATTTCATCTATTTCACAAACCAGTTGTTGAGGCCTTTGGAAGTTCCATTTTTCTCTTTCTAAATATTGTCTCTACTTCCAATTTTGCAGTTTAATCTCTTCTTTATATTTAATATTATATTTTAATCTTGCCTTTCCACTAAAGGCAGTACTCCATGGGGGAATAAAAATGTTAAAAACATTTTAAAACAACAAAACCATTAAAACCATGATCATAATTAGAACTACTGAAAGGACGAATGATTGCAATGTCCTTCCTAAAAGCTGTGAGAGAAGGAACTGATTGCAACTCCCACAAGGAATGGGACTGGAAATGGATCATTATCTGAGAACAAAACAAGAGCAAACATATTAACCTTTAAACAAAAATCATCCAAGGACCAGATTTTATGAAAGAATCTATACTCACTCTCATTTATTAAGGTACCCAACTTCCTTTGCAGCTGCTGAAAACATATTTTCCAGTTGCTGGTTTGGATTAGCTGCATTTACCAGCCTTCTTTCCCTAGGTCAGATTTGAACCAGTGTCAGACGGCTTGTGAGCCATTCTCCTAGTTACATTCACGTCAATGTCTTAAAGCAGGGACTGAATCATTCAGCCTTCCAGCTGTCATTGTACTGCATCTCCCAGCATTCCTCACTATAGGCAGTGCCGAGGTGCTGGAAGATCTGAGGAGACAACATGATTTCCATCCATGCCTTGAAGTTGTATTTGTGGCTTTGTCATGGAGTGACCTAGCTCTGGTTGCAGCAATGAACTTGAACTGCTGCAGAAATCACTATTCCTCATCCTGTTCACACTTACAGGAGTCTGTGCAAGGTTGGTAGGCACACCCCACTGTTTCTGACCATGCACACTAAATATATATGTGTACCAGTGGTGTAAGGATGGGGGGCTGAGGGGGGCGGTGCTCCCTGGGTGGCACTTTTTGAGGGGCGCCACTGCTCCTCGGCTGCCCCTGACGTGTCATTGCCCCTCCCCTGTGTGCCGTTGCCCCACCTATATGCACCATTGCCCCCCATGGTCTGTCATCCTACCCCTGCTCCTCCACCCCTACCCCACTCACGCTAAGCTACGCCACTGATGTGTACAAGTTTTCCTGAGAATCGGACCAGATAAAAATCATAACTTCCTAGCTGAGGCTAGTTGGCAAATTATCTTCAGCCTGGTATGTGTGCAAAGCTGCTCATGTTGCTGTCTGGGGTGGTGTTGTATGGTGTAGTTTGGGGTGGGCACCTTGTAGACCTCCAGATGTGGTTGAACTGGTTGAAATGCTGTTCCCTCAGCCCTAGCCAAAATAGTGAAGGATGCATCCAATGGTTAGCTGCGGCCCTCCTACATCTGGAAGGCCATATTTTGCCTACCCTACTGGAGGAGGCCTTGCTCCCCTCCACTCTACCTGAATATTTGTGAATAAAGTAAATATGACAGTGACATTTCCACTGTATTTTTTTTTCCAAAGGAAAGCAAACCCCATCACTGTTCTGTGGTACTTCTCAGAATTGTGGAGCCCATCACAGAACACTAAAGATTGATTTTTTTAAAAAACTCAAGCAGACATTTCACAGTTCTTAGGTAGAACAATAACAATTGTAAAGAATGATGTAGATTTTAAACAGCTTTCAAGAATGTTTTGCCATTTTGTCTGTTTCTTTCACACACACACACACACACACACACCACTATTAACACAGGGCAAATCTATATAGTGCTTTTTTGTCAGAACATCATGGTTCCTGCGGCTGTACATACTAGTTATCTTCAAGATCTAAATAAGGTTTTCTTCAACCTGAAGTACTCCCCAGGAACTCCAGGAAGTAACTGCATCTTTGTATTCTCCTCTTCCTGCTTGGAAGGGCTTTTTTTCCTCCATTCCAGAACAGGTTGGGGAAATATTGTGACGTGTGTGTTTCTGTGGTACATTCTGACAGAAAATCCCATTCATTACTGCTGACAAACCCCATCCTGCGAAAAGACAGGTTACTGGGCCAACATCTTGTTTGGAGGGGAGGCAACAGAACACTCTGCTCCAACTGTAATGTAAAGGAGTGGAACAGGATAGTCCAATTGAATGTGGAGTTGGCATTGTCAATGAGTAAATCCAGCTATATTCATCCTGACACTTTCTGGAACACTTGAAAGTCTGGATCTACCTACAGTTTTCTCTTCTGGAGATCACTGTGGAAGTTTAATAGAAAAACAACAACAACAAAGTGTCGTTCATGTTAGTGGTAGCAGCCTTTGTAAGCCTATATTCAATAACTGCTGGTTTTCTTGTTTGCAAACTTTCTATTTATTTGCTTTACCACACATACTGTTGTCAGGGATTCCAGGGAGGGAACCCTGGGAAAATGATCAGCCCACTGCAAAGATGTTGCATCATGCCCCAGCTGTGGGTAATTGCAAGGTTGCATAGGAAACTGGGGTCATGTGCAGATGGTAGAGGGAGGTGTGCAAACCTCTACCTGATTGGTTGTAGATATGTATGTAACAAAGCAACGCCAGTATGTATTTGTCTGTTGACCAATCCTGGTGCCTGGTGCAAGCCTTTGTCCGTCCTTCCTATGTTTTGTACATAACGGAACTTTGCTGCAAGATAAAGTGCCTCCTGTTTGGAAGAAACTCCTCTGTGTGTGAGTATCCTTACTGGGGAATAAGGCTGCTGCTGTTGGCTCGCTGAACTCTGGTTTTTCTGCTGTATTTCTGTGGGGCTGAAACTCCTATCATCCCCAACAACTGTCTTCCTGTATCACTCTAATCTGAAGCCCACTTCTTCAGGTTAAGGTCCTTTTATGCCTTTGCAAAAAAGACTAAGTTCATTTCTTTTTTTCTGCTAGACCCTGTGTGTATGCAGGGGGTAGCATTGGACTGGTTCTTGTTCAGCTTCTGCCTTTCCAATTTAATTACTCTGCTAGACAGATCCACTACTATTGTTCACATTTCTCAATGGTTTTGATTGCGTTGGATGTATTTTGAAATGTTTCCTGTTCTTTTTGGCAGGGTGCCTGTCAAGTAGTCTTTCATTGCAACATTCCCTGCTGAGGTTATTCCATGTCATATCTCATCTTTCAGAGACAAAGAATTTGACCTAGAGGGTAGCAAATGTAATGTCTTTAATGTTAAACAATTTGGCTTAAATCTACTTTAATTCCTACCAGCTATGACTCAATATAATTCAATTAATCATATGATTTGACCCATGAAAAGAAATGATTCAACATATCTCTTAAAGTCTAAAAATACCCTCTGATCATGAGTATACTTTTTTTCTTTTGGATTGTGATTAATCCCAAATCCAGAACAGAAATGATCAAATCCAGGCTTGAATAAGTTACCCCCAGTGATTTTATGTACATCTGATGTCTCACATACTCAGACAACTTGTTTAATTTCATGACATTTTTGTATTAAAGAAGAAAGATAATTATGGTTCCCTGAGATGCAGAGAACACAATCCTTGCAGATTAAGATCCCATGATGTGTTTAAAGCATACTTTTCTAATGGATTTTGACAAAACATGTGTTCTGTATAAAGACATACATAAGGTTGACTAAAGCATGTCCTTCACAGTAGAAGATGCATTTTTGCATCATTTTACATAGCAGAGAATAAGGAGGTAGAAAGAGGCATGGATAAAATTAAGTATTGTGTTTTAAATCGCTGGCATACTGTAACATAACATACTGGCATATTGTAACATAACTGCTTGCCCTTTGTTAAACACTTAGCAAGCTGGTAGATTCAACAGCTTTATTTCCTTCGTAACTGTCAATAACAGACGACAACTCACGACAGTGCAAATTACAATAGGCATGCAACTCTGTGCAGCTGCCCAGAAAAGGTCTCCAAGTTCAGTTGGTCCATCAGGAATGCTGCCAGCATGCAGAGGCAGTTGGAGATGAATAGCTTTCGTACCTTCATTTTCAATACCTGATGAATCATACTAACTTCAAAGTGAATGACTTAATGAATTAATCCCAAACTCTGCACAAATGGAAACTCAATGTGAAATGGTGCTATTTGCCAATATCCAGTATAGGCAATCTGGATGTTGTGAGCTAATTATTTTAATTCATATTTTAATTGGTATAATGCAAATTACCAGTTTTGACAAAATGACCCTAGAGCTAGAAAATCAGAGTGATTCATCTTTGATGTCACTTTGCTCTGAGCCAGAAATGCATTTACAAGGAAAGGGCAAGCACAGTTTGCCAAGTATTACATCTCACCAAGATTTCTCCCCTCACCCCAGTAACTCATTCCTTGTTCTCTGCTTGTGCTGACTACTTCATCACATGCTCACATACCCAAGTAGGATTCATGAGCCATGTTATGATGGATACAGCTCACTGAAGAGTGATATGAGCATATGTGGTAAAACAGCAACGATAATAATTAAAAAGTTTTCACCATGTGCACACTGCAATGTGGAGCAATTTATCTCTTTCCTACATTTGAGAACACACGGAGGACATGTAGACTGGGCCAAAATAATATTAGATAGAAAGGGAGTCAATGTTGGCAGTGTTTGATAACAGGAATAGGAATTGTGTGGTTCTCTATATGTCACTGAGGTTCAACTCAGCCCTAGACAGTACAGCCAATGTTGAGTAATGGTGCAGTTCAACAGCATCCCTCATTTGCAGAGTTTTCTAGCATTTTGGCATATAAACTCATTCCTGTTTCATTCTGTTCTAACCAGATATTCATTTTCAACAAGATACAAAATCAAATGTATCTGGACTCATGACAACCAATGAAGTCATCCACTGAACATTCCTAAGTAAATGCAGAAATCTTTGGCTGAGGGAATCGGTTATTTTATGGCTAGTGTAGTTTATGAAACAAAAAAGGGACAGTAAATGAATAAATAAACAGGCAATTTTCACACAGAAGTCCATAAAGACTGGAATCCCACAAACATCTATACTAGAATGTGCTAATATTCATACATAAATTGAACAACCAGTGAAGTGACCAAGCTTGTAAAACACACAAAATTATTAGCCATATTCAGGCATTCTTACTGTATATGAGTGGATGAAGTTGGGGACAAGATTTCCAGCCTCACCCTCTCCACTTCTGACATTTCTGTAGTGCCAGGAAATATCTGAAAAGTAGCTGTGACAGCAGGCAAGTCAACTCACTTGCAAGGGTGTTTGTAATTGCAAGAACTGTCTTACCAGGGTTCGTAATCACATGGAGCTGCTTAATTGCATTCAGACAACATGATTACAGTCATTTTCAGAACTTCCCTTGGAAAACAGGGAGATTAGGAGTGGAGGAAGTAATGTGGTGACCTATGTCATCAATTACCTCTATTCAAGTACAGAAAATAAACACCTGAACAGAGCTGTACAGAGTAGTGAAATCGTATGTAAGTTATGGGAAGAATTTTTAAAAGAATCTCATCAAACTAAGTGAATCCCATATGAAATCTACTATCATTAACTGCAGAGTGACATACATTCATGCAAAAAAGGAACATTGGTAGATTCCTAATATTGTATATAGATTGATGGGATTCAGGGCTTCTCAGTACACAGCTCCTTGAAAATAGTTTCCCAGCTTAATGACCACTAACAATAGAAAAGAAAAATCAAGCAATGATAAGAGATTGAAAATAAAGCTGCCATTATCATAACAACATGAATTAGGAACTTCAATGCAAGCCCAAGGAGTTTTGACAAGGTGATTAACTTGGGTTTTCTGTGCATCTCTGGGTTGGTGCACAGTTTGTTTTAAGTAAAAATATTAGGCATGTATGGAGGGCTTCCCTCTCTCAAGAAATTCCAAGGAGCAAAGAGTTTCAACAAGTGTTCTGGTAAGACTACTGGCATTTGTGTAGTACAAATGTTTGCTTTGAGAGTTTGCTTCAATTACACTTCTGTTTAATTAATAGGGCCGCATGTCAGACTTGGACAAAGCCTGAAGTCCAAGCTAGACCAAGCTTCTTTAGTTCATTTGGGTTGCTTCCTGCAATCAAGTGGCCTTCCCTCCAAAATAATAGAACTGAGCCAGACCCTGATTCAGGACCAGAGCTGAAATGGACTGACTCCATATCATGTCAAGGAGAAGTGAGTCTTCTTCCAAAATGTTGAATTTGAGTATGAACTAAATGTTGGGATAAGCTACTTCTGCTGATTTTGCTTCCCTGAGAAATCGACAGGAAAAGTGAGGCACTGAGACTGCATATGGACTTCCCCAAGGCTATTTTACAGCCTTCCCCAGCCTCCCCTAGATCATACTTTCTCTGTCAAAAAAAGTGAATGGCTTCCCTAGGTAATTCAGTAATTCGCTTTTAAATATGCCCCTGGTATTAACATTGTTTTAAAAATCTGGGATTTTTTTCAAACCCTGAAGTAGATCTCTTGCCATTTTCAGGAGTTCCCTCCTTCAGTGTTTTTTGATAGTCCACCCCAAAAAGGCCCTAGAGGCAGAACACTGGCCCTCCTACCTGCTCAGCCTGCTCAGCACTGCCTTAGGTAAACAAAGAGATTTTTTTTTTTATCAACATAATAGAGATAATCAATACTGACTGGTTATTTATTACCTAGTCTACCCTGAAAGAAGGAAAATGTCTACCAGTCTTCTTTTTCTATTCTTTCTAGGGATTACATAAAACTTGTCATTACACTGCAGAATTTCTTCTAGGACTTGTTCAAATTGGGGCTAAAACTGTAGCATCAGTAGCAAAGCAAAGGAAATAAAAGGCTATAAATTAGATGAAGTGGTTTTTCAGCTTCAAAAGGAATGAGACATTCCCAGTAATAATGTGTTCGCAAAAGGACACAGCTAGTATTTCAAAAACTACAGTCATTATTTCCCTAGATATCCATTTGGATAATAGATTTCATTCTACATTTGGTAGACAAGCTTGTGAAGACATCTTCACTCTTCTTTCAGACACAAGTAATAAAGCTGAGAAACCGCAGAGGACTGGTCAAACATATGGAACTACTCTGCTTCAAATCATCTTCATACAACTCCTTATGAATCCCACCATTTATGTGCTTTTATTTGTTCTCTCCCTAATTACCTTGATGGATGATCCAATGCAAAAGGATGGCCTGCTTCTGCCTAACATATTTGTATTTCAGAATACAAGAAAATAGTGAACATTTATGTCTGAGATGGAATCTAACATGTCTCCACTATTTTTCTAGGTGAGACATTTTCATCAACCTGTCCAAGCACTTACTTCATACATATGCTGAATGGACAATGAGATCTGTTCTATGGAGATTTCATCCCCTACAAGACAAGCCATTATACTGAACACCTGTGTTTTCTACTACCTCATTTACCATTATGGGTTATCTAACATGAATAATCCCTACTGGAGCTTGATAGTTATAAGCCAATTTGCAGTATATACCAAGCTGACAGCTTTGTCTCGTAATACTGATAAGTCTGAGCCTCGTGGTAATCTGCTGTGTTTCTGTTTCTGAAATAAAAGATTTTATAGGTTTGCCTTTATTATTTTCTTGTTTTTCTGGACCATTGTACATTGTGAAAATGTTCAGCTGTGAAATCTTTACCACATTCAGCTTTTTACTGGACCATATACAAAACATATTGGCAATATGTAATTGATTATTCCATTAGTCTTGCATGTATTGTTCATGTCTCTTTTGGAATTTTCTGGCACTTTTACCCAAAAGAAAGACAGTTATTTTTGTTTGTTCTGGCTGACTAAAACATTTTTGTTTGATTTTTTTAAAATACATTCTTTCAATTCCCCTCTTTTTTTTTTTTAGCTTGGTTCTTATTTCTTCATGCCAGTTCTTCTTTCTAGTCCATTTTTGTCAAAGCATTCCTAACAAACAAAACAAACAAACAGCACTGGCTGCTGGTAAAAGAAGCTTTTCCTGGCTGGATCAAATACTATTCCTTGTTGTAAGGTAAAGTAAGTGTGGATGGAACTGGTACTGAAGAGAAAGAGTAGCAGTTGGAATATGAGCAATCTTTTATTGGGAACCAGCTGGGGAGAACAGTTTGGTTCTGACCCATAATGGCATCTAGTTCTTCCAGACACTGGAATTTTCACTATGGCTTGTAGTTTTATTTAACCTCTTTTTTTTTTTTCTAAACCTGCAGCTTGGACAGGGTCAGGAGACTATTTGTTAGCCATTCTCCATTTTATTTTCTTCCCTGAAGGAACAATACTCTTTCGGTTTTTCTTTCTTATTATAGTAGCTTTGTGCCATTTGAAGAAATTGTTCCTATTGTGTGAGTTCTTTCTTTCCTTAAGCATCAGGTACCTCAATACACCTAGTGTTATCCTGTGCTCTTAAGACTTAAGGCTAGGATGAGTAAAATGTATCCTGCGGGCTGCACCTAGCCCCTCAGGATTATTTTGTGGCTTCTAAGGATCTACAGAGTTCACTTTTTTTTTTTTTTTTTTTTGCCCCAAATGCACTCTGGGGTGTGGGAGTACAAGTTTTCAATGGTTTTGGCCCCCTGGGCCACCTTCTTCTTCTTCTTCTTCAAAAAAAAGCAATTCAGGAAATGCCTTTTTTTAGTAACTGGAGGTAATCTGGAAGTCACTTTTGGTTTACCTCCTTTTGTTTTTTTAAAAAGGTTATTTAATGGACCTAAAATTGGCCAAAGGTGCAAAATGTGTCAAAACGCACTCCTGGGGAGTGCTTTGGTGCCTTTGAGGTCAAAGCATTTTTATTTTTTATTTATTTATTGACTGGAGTGCAACAGGCGGGTGCAGCCCTCCAAGGTCTCTTGTGGAGCAATGCGGCCCCCTATGCCCCTGGCAGAGAGGGTGGCATCTGACTAATAAAGGGGATTGTCTTGACTTAGCCTTAGCAGAACTTGCTAATATGCATTAGCAACCACTGGGCGTCTTTCTCCTCTGTCCCAAACTACCTGAAAGAATGGAAGGTTGGATAGCATTCAGCTGATGTCAGGTATTCTTAGTTCTACCAGTTCAGCAGTGCTGACTTTGGATGTCACCTTCCCATGTTAGCAGTAACACCCATCCTCCAGCAAAAGACTTCCTTGAGGTAGGCAGGGTAGCTGTCATCCAGCTGATGTTAAAGGAAGGGAAACAGAACTACAAATCGTTTGTCCAGGCACCAGAAGTTGATGGTTCAATGGATTAGATTAGATAGGACAAACCACACACAAACACAAACACACACACACACACACACACCCCTAGCCTTTTCCCACACCTCTCATTTCACAGCATATTGGTGTTTCTAGTATCACCATCTCTTACTGTGCATATATCTATCTATATCTATATCTCTTATCCCCTCTCTGCTGCCATGCTGTTGTACCTCAGACCAACTTTTATGTGGCAATTGCAATCCTGTTTAGAAAATCTAGAAAGCACTTCTTACCTCCAGAAAGCAGGCAGGCAGACAGGCTAATATTTCAATGGCCAGAATTTGGAAGTAACGAGTTACAAGTAATGCAATTACCTGAAAAATGAACTTTTTCTGTAACACAAAGTTCCATTCCAATTGTACCAAGTAGGAACTAAGGATGTATTACTTTGCTGATTTCATTTTCAAAGAAAGCACCAAGTAATTTTAGCAACTTTTTTCCCCGTGGGAAGAAAAGAAAAGAATTTCTTGACACTATTCACAGCTCAGGATTTATTGTGTGCAAAATTTGTGTGCCACATTTTTGCAGCAAAAACAGCCATTTCTATGTGCATAATAATATTTATATGCAGAAATAAATGTTTTCTGTGCATAAAATGCTGCTTCTTGCATAGAAAATGCTGTTGTTGGGTTCATGTCCCACACAAAAATATTACACAAGTTTGTGTGTGCAGAAAACAGTATTTTCCGCATAGAAAATAATACTATCAGAATTTTCTGTTTTGTCCCCAGAAATTTCTGTTTTCTCTGCAAAAAAAAAAAAAAAAAAATCCACATGTGAATTTCAAGCAGAATAAGTCCCAAACTGCAAAGACTCTCAAAAACTCAGAATTTTCCTGAGCAGAGATTCCCAATTCTCAAGAAACATGTTTTTCAACCACTTTTTGTATATTTAAAATTTTTCTTTCCACTATTTGTAGGAACAACATTATTTATTGTTATGTTTTTTGTTTTCTATGGTTTTTCCTCACCTAAAATTATTTTTAATGGCATTATTAGAAATTTTATAAAGTGTTTCACAGCATTTCTTTCTAGTTTTATGCCATTCTTTAATCCATCTAAGGTTTCCCACCATTACAAAAACGGAATGGAATGGAATGTTCAATATGAACATTATAACAAGTCTTCATATGAACAATATGAACACTGTAACAAGTAACAGCATTGAATTACTTTTAAAACTGTATAGTGAGTAATGGAGATGAAATTGCTTTTCAAAATGAATGTTTCAAATTTTGACAACTACCATACTATGGCTTCTAAAGTGATAACTTTTGCAACTTTCCTAACCCATTTTACTGAAGCAGCAGTCTGCAATTTTGTCTATGGTAAACAACAACAAAAAAAAGAACACCATTGATGTCATGCCACCAGGACAAGGAATCTGGTAGGAGATTTATTCCTTAGCAGAAGCTTCAACAGCCAAAAAGTTTTCTAAACAAACTTGAGAGAAAATGCTCACCAAAAATGATTAATGTGTCGGGAGGCTGATGGTCAAGTAAGTATTACCAGGGTTCTTGGAGAAGATAAGTGATGATTTCTCAGTTGAGCATACACTGTTCCTCTTTCACTAAATTGATCTTGAAAAAACTCAGTTACAAAACTGAGTAATGCAGGTAAAAATAGGTCTTAATTTTGTAGATTCTTGAGCTCAGCATGACATAAAACTATTTAACTTATTTCAAAAGAGAGAGATCATCCATCATCTATATAGCCGCTACTACCTGTTCCTTGTTTAGGCCTAAACATACTGCTCTAGAAATCACTTATTCTTTCCAAACAGTTCACAAGAGTTTCACAGTACTCAGATAAACTCTCACTTGAATTAAGGGGTTAACAGTACCTTTGTATCATCAGCCTCAGTACTGGTGACTCTATCACATCCTTAAGAGCTTTATTAGACATCTCAAACTAGGGAAAAACTTTAGAACAGAGTGAATGGCATTCAATTCAGACATCAGCTAAGTATCTCAAATTAGTCATATCCACAATGCACACTGTGCAATCTGAAATGTCAGCACCATCACTTGAGAAAATGTAAGTATTTCTGATTCTGTGCCAGTAACAATAATCCTAGAGAAGCAACTGATTTTGGGTAGTAGAATGCTTGTTTATGTTAATTTTTGTTGTCTTTAAATAAGGCTCAGGCTTTGGGTTTGTTTGATTAGTACATTCCATGTGTCTTTCAATTGATGAAACATAAAAAGTATTATTTCTGTGTTAGCTTAATTGGAAGAGACTAGTATAATGGCATAAAGACCCTAATGGCACCAGATCCCATATGATGCTAAGCTAAGCAGGGCCAACCTTGGTTAGTATTTGAATGAGAGACCACCAATGAATTCCAGGTGCTGTTGGCTATATCTCAGAGGAAGGAACTGGCAAAACCACTGTTGAATATTCTTTGCCTAAGCAACCTTATGAAATTCCTGGGGACACCATAAGTTGACAGGAGACTTGAAAGCACATCCTCATTCACTCAGTGTAATGGTCATATTAAAATTAATAGCTGTTAAGCCATGTAATGGACTTGTTTCAGAAAACAAAGGACAGGGAACCACATTTTGTTTATATCAGCAGATACAATCAAAACGTAAATTTACACATTGTTGCTTGCTCTTCCTAAGTGAAGGCTATTACTTAAAGAAGTCGTTTCAGCAATTTCCATTTAGGAAAGGCAATTCGTATGTGTCTGATGTTCATTTTTACTTAAACCAACACTCAATTCAGCTTTTGAATAGCAAATTATTCAGCCTAGTCCCATCTACAGCTGTAACTAACTACTGTCCTTGTTCCCTAGCTATGGACCATGTATCCTGTGTCAGACCCAATGTGACACAGCTAGACACTTCTGTTAGCAAATGTAAGGAGAAAAAACCACATAACATTTCTTGGTCACTGCAATGTGTATAATGTTGATGTTATCTAATGGACAGTTTAAATCTCCACTCATAAAGATTTTAACAAAAATTTAACAAAAATTAAAAACAAAAACAAAAACAGAAGCCATTGTAAAAATGATGATCTAAAGCTAGACACCAAGACACAAAACTGTCTTGTTTCATAAATCCAAGGTTGCAACAGGATCCAGTTTCCTGTGTTTGGGGATCAGGCATGAGAGGGCTACTTTTATGAATCGTGAGTAATATATATTTCTGGTTATTTTATGAAAAGTACTAAGGGTTCACACAAAGTTGTTATCTCTTCTCATTACAGGTTCAAGAAAAGAGACACTGCTACAAGACTCTTAATCTTTCCCTAATGATCCCTAAGAAGATAGCTCACATAACAAGTCAAAAGTTCTCTTCCTCAGCTCTTATTTACCTTCTGTATCCCAAGCTCATGGGAAGGGAGTTGCTGGTGTGAGATCCCATGGCTGGTATCCATCCATCAGGGCTTTCTCAGCAGCCACTACCAGGCTCTGACTAACATGGACTCTTTAACTCCCTATCTACCCTCTCCCCATTGCCCAGTAAAACAAATATCTTGTCGTTAATTTAGCTCTTTTGATTACTGTGGAAGGTGTATTTGATCATGAGGCTGCTACACTTTCATTTATAGTTTGTTTTAATCTACATTTCAGAAATTGGGAAGGTTTTAAGAAGAATGAATGCAAGGAGAGTCTGAAGCAGCCCCAAAGCATTATTCTACCATGCTCATTTATAGATGGCTTCATGATATCACTGTAGTCAGATCATTTTAAAGTAACTTTCCAACCTCTGGTTTTCTATCACTTTCTCTCTCTCTCTTTCTTTTTTTTTCACTATATATTTTATTTAAAAAATCCTTCTTACAAAAATGAATAAAATCATATTCTAAAGAAACATCTTCTGGAAATATCTCAATTTCTTCCATATACAATGGATATCTTAAATGTTAACTGATCTATCAATGAATCCATAAATTTAAAAGAGTTTCATAATCCATACAACTTGTCCATTATACCTAACTCTTCTATTAGTTTCATCTCCCTTATATGATTAATCACTTAGTATTTAACTTCAAGTCCCTTCTAATGTTTCTTTCTTTAACTCTGTTAACAGTGCCTCTTATTCCTTGTCCTCTTCTGTATTACAGAGAGAACAATTTAGTCAATAAATAATGATCAATTCAAAAAATTATTACTATGTTCAATCTATGATCACATTCTGCCATTTCTGTTTGTTGACAACTGGTATCCATTCTTCCAGTACCTTATTGGTCTTCCAATTAATACATTGCAAGAGTGTATCTAATTCCTTCATATCAGGAATTTTAATTAATCATAATTCTAGGTTCAGAAAGTCTGAGTTTTTCCATGATTTTGCTAGCACTGTTCTGACTGTGGAGACCATGTACAATAGAACTCTCTAATATTTTCTTGTAAAAGTTTCCTCTAAGTTTTTAGTGACATTTAATAAGAAAAATTCTGGTTTTATTGGAATTTTGACTTGAAAGATCTCTGACATGGTTCCAGCATTTGTTATTTCCCATATTGCACATTTTGTCTAACTTAACAGTAGTTAAATAACAGTGACAGAACATTTTAAAGTGGTTTTCTTTCAAATCTTGTGATGCTGTGAATTTGTTTGTTTTTTCCACAAGTCTTCCCAGTACATTGGTCCAATTTCATGTCCCATGTTCCTTGCCTATGTTATCATAACTTTTTTAATGGTGTCATTTGTCAGGTTTAATTGAAGCAATAATTTGTATATCTTTTTTTTCTTTTTTTTAAATTTTATTATTATAAAAGTTATAACAATCTTGGATGTCATATGTCATGTGTCGCCAAATACAATTTTCTCAAATTCATTTGGTAGTTGGCTGAATTCAAATCCTTCTAGTTTTGAGTCCATTTTAAAATTTTCAGTTAGCTCCATATGCAGAAACTCACTGGTTTTCAATCTGTTTCAATTCTGTTTGCTTTATTTGATAATATTGTTAGGTGCCTTAAGTTTCAGGAGATATAAATCCAACAAATAAATACAAGAAACAGAAGTTAATTGAGTGCATTCTGTACTGGGCTTTCTTATCTCCACTTGGCTGATGACTCATAGAGGAGGAGGTGCTATATCCTCTTTTCCTGCCTGGCAGGAGAGGTTGATTTCTGACCAGAGAAGCTCATCCTGTTTTTAATATTCCACTCACCACTGACACCCTCTTCTGTTATGTTCATAAGTCGTACAGGGCTGGAGTTGGAGTTCAGCTAATTGGCAATGTATCATTTTCTCAGACTTTTAAGATCTAAGTACTCACTGCTGTCTGCCTGAATGGGTGAATCGATCAGTTCTGCTTTCTCCCACCTTCAGTTTTTTTAAAAAAAGAAATCTCGGGGGGGTGGGTTCTGACCTGTTTATGAAGAAATTTTCAGATTTTATTGTTTTAAAAAAATGAACTGAAGGAAATTCTCATTCATTTTTAATGCTAAAATGTGCCCTACAAATTTTATTATGTACCATGAAAAAAAAGCTCTAACAATTAAGTTAATGGTAGTTAATAGCTGGGAGCTATTCTTCCAGGTTAATTGCATCAATATTGTGCAAAACAGCTATGAATGCTTCCTGACGAAAGTACTTGCAATGTCAGAGTGCAAGGTGGGGAAGTTTCACCTCTTACCTCTTCATCAAAATTAATTCACTGATCTGGAGTTGTTATCTCCTTTGCTCCCTCTTGTGCATTCTAGCCTAAAATTAACTGCCCAGGAATCTGTAGTTATTAACCATTTATCTGATATCTTTCATTTTAATTCAGTCATCTGCCCAAGCTAATTTTTCATTTCTACACTTCAGATAGCAACCTGGAGTTGAATTATAAGATCTTTGTAGCAACCTTTTAAGATGATTGAGTGCCTGCATCTCTTCCCACCTAATGGCTATTTTGTTTTGCTGTCATTATACATTCATCTCTTTGCACTATAAAATCTTGTTCTTGTTTCTGGTTTCCCATTCTTGACAGAACTGTTCAAGTCTTCTGTGGCTCAAGAAAGAGGGAAAGCAAATGTCTTTTATTTTCCCACCTGTTTTAGAAGAGTCAGCAGTCTAGTCAGCCCAACGAAGCCGTACCTGCGTCCAAAGGCTCCCAGGCAAGACAGCATGGACTAGGTGGATCTAGCAATAAAGCAAGCAATAGGGTTCAGAAACCTGATCTCAGGGACCATGGACTAAACCTGGAACTTCCCCAGCACCATTGCCAGTTGCCTATTGGATCACATCCACAAGACAGCAGGCTTGTGAACAACTGTGGCTTGGCCAGGAAATCTCTTTTCACTATTCTATAGGGAATGAGAGAAAAAGGTGAGGGGTTCAGTGATTAGAGAGGGAAAGTCTAGGAAACAGCAGGTGGATCAGACATGGACCAGTTGACTCCCAGGTTTTGTTTTTAATTATGCTGTGGTCCTAGTTAGAATGCAATGTTGATACGCCATGTCATTGAGTCAGCACAGTGACATAAATGACTACACAGTGTAGACTTTGTGTGGTCTGCGTGGATTTAGTAATAAATCATTCCATATAGGACTGTAACCTCTCCCTTTTCTGGGATCTGCTACAAGTCCAGTTATATATGCAAACTATGACCCAGCCAGGCCCAGGCAAGATGATGCAACTCAGTGGGTATATGGTTGGTAGGGCCCTAGCAACAGGAAGCCAGACTGAGAAGCCTGTACAGATTCCACAGCAGCACCTTCCCAATTAGGAGTTTGGTTTGCAGGGCTTCTGTTCAGGCAAATTCAGGCATAAGTGTTCCAATTGTAGTGGCCCTCATTGCTTATGGAATTGTTCATGAAGAAAGGCCCAGTGGGCTAACTACAGGGACTAGCATGTGGGCTGAGGACAGCCACCAATTAAGGGGGTCAAGTCCAGTTAGAATGACATGCAATTCTATGTTTCATGTCTATCCAGATGCTTCAGATGCCCATAATATATGTGATGGTTATAAGTGCAGCTTTAGTATTCTTTTCCAGATCTTCCCCTTCATCTCCTTTTGCTTATGCTAATTTGAAATCACTGAGATATACAGAATTCATAGTTAGATGGAAGATTAACAAAGAGCTTCATGAGGTAAGGGTGGTACAGTTCTTTCATGTTCCTCTGGTTTCATGTTTGCAAGGTTCTCTATTAAGTATTGTGCACAAGAAGACTTCTGGTGAATATAGAGTAATTCATTATCTCTCTTATGCAAAGGGAAGGTTGGTGAATTATACCATTCTTCAGGAACATTGCTTGGTTTGCTATACTTCCATAGACACATTTATTGAAATTGTCACACAGTGGCATGGAGCAAATGTTAAGAAAGGCAACACTAAGGCAGCATTTTGCTCACTCCTAGCTTACACCAAGGGTTTTAACTACTGGGCTTCTCAATGGATTATGGCTTCCACATGAAACAGACAGTCCCAAGGGGGTATTCAGCCTCATGTTCTGCTTTTGGAAAGTTCAGTTCACTATCCACCTGCCTTACCTTCTTAGATAAAGAAATTGATTCCTTTTAACAATGTTGCCATCTCACAAGTGGCAAATTGCGGGAACTCAGGGCCTTTCCACACTACACTGTAATACTGCTGTTATTCCACTTTCAACATCCTGTGGAATTCTGAGGTTTGTAATTTACTGAGGCCAAAGAGCTCCTCCCTAAACTGCAAACCCCAGGATTTCATAGGATGTTGAAAGTGGAATAATAGCACTATGATAATGCAGTGCAGAAAGGCCCTCAGAGTTAATCACTTTTGCACCTGTGCAAAGTCACTCTACAAAAGCTGCAGGATCTAGCTGGTCATCTTAATTTTGAGGGCCAGATAGTTCTATCTACTGGAGCCTTCCTGCATTGTTTGTGTTATGTGGAATGACAGCGCTATAACTGTGTAGAGCGGAAATGGCCTGTGTAATGCAAGGCTGAGCTTGCACGGATTGCACCATAGACACAGGGCCTTTCTGCACTACACTGTTGTAGTGTTATTAGTCCACTTTCAAACATCCTGTGGAATTCTGGGGTTTGTAGTTCACTGAGGCCAAAGAGCTCTCTGACTGAGAATTCTAAATGTCCCTCCCTAAACTGCAAATCCCAGGATTCCATAGGACGTTGAAAGTGGAATAATAGCACTATAACAGTGTAGTGTAGAAATGGCCTTAGGATTATAGCTGAGTCAAGAGCTGACATGGAGGTTTAGAGCAAGTTTCTTGTCCGTTTTAATGGAGGGTCATTGTGGAGGGAAGACATTGAACTTAAAAAGGGAGCTTCAGATGAACTTCACATATTAGACATTGTTAAATTTAGAGTTTATTTTAGAGGGAAATGGTGTCATGGTTTGTTTGTTTGTTGTTGTTGTTGTTTTATGCCAGGCATGGAAGACAGCTGGGATCACAGTTGGTCTCATGTTCTTGTCTCCCTCCACCCAAATGTTGTGATAATTTGGTTGTGGGCTGCTGAATTCATCTATTGGTTTGTCCATTCTTGCTTTGAGTATGGCTCTGGTCAGTATCATCAATTTGTTTGTCTCTAGATCCGCATGTATCATTTGTCTGGTACAAACTTTCATATTCTCTTGTTTGCTGTGAGACATACAGCTGGGATAACTGATGAATTGCAATCTAATGGAGTGATTTCATCAGTTGGCTCTTACAACCCAGTCAGAGCAGGTTTCGGTAGGACTGTGGATGCTTGGTGGAGTGAGGCCATGAAAGCTATTGAGCTGTCTTTGACAACAAGAACTAAGGACAGCTGTAACAGAGCATGTAGAGAGTCTTCCCAGTTGAACTAAGGGCAAAGAGTCTGCAAAATAATTTTGTTTGGAGGCAGCTTGCTACTATGGCTAAAAGTCCATAGTATGTTCTATTATAGCTGTCCCTGGTTCTTGGTGTCAAAGACAACTCAATAGCTTTTAAACTTAGTTTAAAAGAAGTTGCGGGGATATGTTGATCCTGATAATGATGTTTGTCTGAGGAAGATGCAGGAAGGCTTGACAAGGGAAGTTGGCAGAATATAGCACACACGGGAACCTGTTTCACTTACCATCTTGAGAGGCCTACAGGGTATGTCATAGATACTTATAACAAGGTCTCTGAACCATTATCGTATCATTCAGCTAGTTTTATTACCTTCTTTGGTGCAACTTTTGTGAATGAGTCTTCATGAACAGAGCAGGCAGGCAGGGCTTTGCAGCTGAGAGAAATGCATCTTATTCAGGACAGCATTTCCTTAATAGCTGAAAATGAATCAAAGTGGACAGGAAACTGAAATCCAGCTGAGGATTGCATCAGTGAGGTTCAATATGCAAAAAGGGCTTTGAGGGAGTATTTAGACCTGAGAGGTATGTGGGAAGGAAATTTGTTCTATCATGCTTACCACTGACAAAATACCAGTTTGGGACACTGACTAATTGAGCTCCCCCTACCCTTTCAATTGGGTTTTGATGAAGGAAAATTTAGAACTCATTCTTTTCAGATGGGGACAGTTTCACCAACCACTGAATGGGCTAGGGACCTGAAGACATTTGAGGAATTAGCAGTTTGAGATATTCGATCTTCACATCTTATACACAACCGCTTAAGAAACAGCACTGATTGTTTAATATTTCTTCTTTTGTTATAGGTTTCTAGTGTTCAAAGGAGAGGAACCTTGTGTTAATATGAGGTCACAACATGAACATTTATGCTGCCAGGCAAGCACATTCCAGTTGCTTTGAATCCCAACTTAGGATGAATAAGAAAGCAGCCATTTAAGAAACAGCATTGATACTTTAACTTTTCTTGTTTTTATTAAAGGTTTAAATGGCCCAAAGGTGTAGGGCATGTTATTAATATGTGGCCTTAAGAAGCAGCATTGATCGTTTAACTTTTCTTGATTTTGTTATAGGTTCACATGACCCAAAGCTAGTTGTTAGTATGTGGCAACAACATGACAACTGGGCTGCCAGGCAAGCATATTCTAGGCCCTTTCCGCAACGTACCTTTTTGCAGAGCAGGAGTGCAGGGAGCGCGAGAGCAGCCTCTAGCGAGAAGCTTTCGCATCCCAGTTCCTTCAGCTCTACAGCTGCTGCCTGCTTACGCGAGAGCCCCTCCTCTTCCTTCCACAGTGCAGCCTGGGAGTTTCCCAGGTTGCGCTGGGGCAGGAAGTGTGAGCGCCATGGCTTCAGAGCTCCGCACTCATAGCAAGTGTGCACGGGGCCCTGGAGCAATGCATGATTATGCACCATTTTCGGCTCAAAGCCGACAATGAAAAAGTGCGTGGTTGACACCTGCCAGCCACTGGAGCATAGCACGATTGTGAATGTGTCATGTGGACCGCTTCTCACATTCGCATGACACTCGAGGGGCCCTTTCACATGGCAAATGCCATGCAAAAAGCGCCCCAGTCATGTTGGATCCCAGCTTGAGATGAGTGAGAAGGCTTGCATTGAATGGTATAGGAGATGGGATGTGAAGTGAAGGGGAAGTGATGATGGGCGGCATTAGTCACCAATTTGGTGAAAGGAACAACTCCAGATTTGCTTATTTGGGTCACAGGGGCTACAGGTGGGCATTCCGTGCCTACTATGTCCTATGTCCTATATCCTATATCCTTGACTACTTCTTATATCTTCGTGTATGTGTTCTGGAACTTTTCCAATGTGTTCTGGAAGCAGAAACAATGGAATCTAGCAGTAGAGTCTTAGCCGTCCAGACATCTGGGCCCTGGAAATTATATGCCTAGTTCTCAACCTCAAATATTGACTAACTCTAGTTAAGCAAAATAAAGATCCAAATATATGTGTTTTCAAACAGTACACAGGGGAAGAAAATATGTTGAAGCTCCTGTTTTCAAGAGCAAAAATCACACTCTAATGCAAATATAGTTCTGTTTAAATGAGGAAAAGACAATCTGCTAAGGTACATTTGCCTTTACAGATTCTTACTTTGTTGGCATCTCTAAACCAACCACACTTAGATTAGATAATGATCCTTCTATTACATTACTGCAGAATTACCTACATTATGGTAGCTCTTTGCCAGAATTGTGCTGACAAGCTTTGCCTCTTCTGTGACTATAGCCCAGTCTTTCTAATTTCTTTAGCATCACCCAGTGAACATTTGATTTGCAATTGATTTTTAAATTCACCTTTAATTGAAATTCAAGCATAGCTACCTCCTTGCAACTGGGACAATTAAGTACAGATTAAAAGAGAATGAAGAAGCCACCAAGGGTCCAGGGTATAAAGCATTGATTGTATTCCTGGGCCATAGGTCTCCTTTAAAATGAAAACAATGAAGACATAATTGCAACTTGTGTCTCCTAACATGCTTGGGTATAACCTGTGCTTTTAAATACATGTCAGGTTACATTAACTCTGCCACCCCATAGTTCTGAAGGACTGATATCAAGGGAATATATCAGCACAAAGCAATGCCCCATGGCACAAAATTCCTCTTTCTAGGGAATATAACAGTGTTAGCAATGAGAGTATGCCACAGGGGTGGGTAAAGTGCATCCCATGGGCTCCTGGACCATTTATGTAGCCCCCTGGACAAACATGGGTCCAGGAGGTTAAAAAATGCTCCAAAATGCTCCCAAATGACATCTAGGTGGTAGGAAGGGCATTTACACCATGTCTGGAGGCTGTCTGGTACCCCAGATTATAGGTATAGGTATAGATATCTATATAGGTATAGATATAGATAAAGATAGATGTAGATTTCAAATTGTTTTGCTCCAAAATGCCTTCAAATGACCTTGAGTGAGTGTATGGGACATTTCCACCATGTTTGGTGGGCTCCCTGGCCCAATTTAGCCTCAGGAAAGGTAGAAACAATAAGTGGACAGGATTGCCTCTGTTCTCCTCCTCTTGTTAAACCCCCAAGCACAAGGAAAATGAGAGCATTTGGGGGCAAAAGATTTGAATTAAAAAAAAATGTGTGAAGCTGGAAGGTTGCAGTCTTCCAAGGTTTACGGGGGTGGGGGCTAATGCAGCCTCCTAACCTTTCACAGTTGTCCATGCCTAGGTACCACTTGAACAAGTAACTTCCTGGCTCTAGTGTGTGATTCACATTGAATCACAGGTCCAAATCCTGTTGATGGCATATGTGGGTGTCAACTGCACTATGTATATGGAGTGACCTTTTTGGATGATGCAGAATGGTCATATTCAGCTGATGGAAGTGAGAATAGAATTCTACATGTAGAATAGTTCCAGATGTGCAATATTACACTTAGAGTGCTTTGTGCAAGGAGCTATGGGCATTCACCATTTCTCACATTTTTTTAAAAAAAAATTTATTGAATTTTGAAGAGAAAGAAAGTCAAGGGGGAGGAAGCACACAGGATATGTACTCATATACAGTGCTACGGTGGTATTCAGTATAGGGATTATGCTATTGTAGCATAACTCTGCCAGCACATATTTATACAATATTGAGACAATGTAAGACCTTCAGCCCTAGAATTTTGAGAGACTCGCCAGAACAGTCTGTTGCACATAATCATGTATGGTTGAGAAATCTGGAGTATCAACTGGAAGGAATATGCAAAAATATTTGTTAAATGGTCAATAAATATGTTTCTCAGCTGTTGTGAAATCATTACCAGAAGAACCCTAGACTGATGAGAATTTTCACAGTTTGAGACCTATTTTGCACAAAAGCCACAGTTTCCTTTGAGAATGAAATTAGCAAAGAATTATTTCTCTTATGACACTCACATCTGAAAAAGTAAGACAAGTGAACATCAAATAGCTTTATTGCTACAATAATATTTCTAATGCTTTAAGTTTTTTTTCCTCAGAAGGGAAGGCTAGACGACTGCATCTAAAAAGAAAAACAATTTCCTTTTCTATAATAACACAGGGTCTTTTTGGACATAGTGCTAAGCAATGGGGGAGGGGTTCTACCATTTTGTGTATAAACTTTCATAAGCTGTTGGTTTGTGCCCCCTCCCCATCTCTGGGCCACTACCATGAGATGAGACATTTCTGCCTCATTATTTTCCTCATTATGAGCAGATGTAGCAAACATTGTTCAATTCAAATTATTCTGAGTTCAAACTATACTTTGTGATTCTTGCTTGCTCTCACTCCCACCTCATAGTTTAAATTAGTCAAACCCTCCAAATTTCAAATATCGCTTCTTATCTCTTCCTTGTAGTTGTAGCAGTGATAGGTACTATTTAAGCCAAACTTTTCACAAAAATTGTTGTAAACAACAATTTAGTATGTTTGTTATTGTTATGTCCAAACTTGTCTTCTGAAGCAGAAGGTTATATCTCAAAATTGCAGAGATGAAAAATTGCATTTGCTGAATATTGCCCTGCCCTGCTTGGAATATGGTTACATGTCAAACCATATCATTATCTTGTGTCTACATCCTCTGTGACTAGATGTTATTGTAGCTCCTTCTTAGGTTCTATTCTTTTCTATTGAATGTCATTTTAAATACTCTGTGCTGGAAATGCTACAAACAGAGTCATGCTACATACAGAGCTCCTTGAGTAATGTAGATGATGGCTAGTGATAAATCTTCTGTCATGCTGCCTGAATATGTCAAACATGTGGTCACAGGCAAAAATACTTAGTTCCCATTTTGTAGTTCTTCCTCTTTCTCTAAATCAACAACTCACTTCCCAGAACTCACTGATTCTGGGAAGAATAAGGAATTTGGACAAAGAAGGTTCAAGACAAAGACTACTATCCTATTGGTGAATTATGGTGGCATAGGTCAGATTTACTCCATTGCTCCAATGACTTTTTTGGTCCATTGTTTTTTTTTTTTTTTTGCTTCATTAGACTTCTGTTCCAAAATCTGACTCCACCTGGCAACCAGTGTAACCCTTTCCCCCCTCAAAAATAAATAAGTAAGTAAGTAAGTAAGTAAATAAATAAATAAAGGCCACTTCCATGTGGGAGTGGAAGGATCAGCAGAGATGTGGCCATCTATTTTCCTGTAGCTGGACCTACTGCAACAAACATCCATAGGGACCTCTGAGAGTCCTTGGGATGTCCCAGCAGGTGACATTCTTGCAACATGCCCAGCTAAAAGAAAATAACTGGATGCATCCCCCTGGCTTCCCCTGCACTCTCCAGCAACACAGAAACAGCCCTTTTGGGGTTTGTGTTCCTTACAAGATGGGTTGGAAGGAAGTATTGGAAGAGGTAGCTACAGAGATGTAGCTATGTGATATTTATACATCTGATGCAGGATCTTGACCATTGTTTTGGAATATTAAGCTGATGCTAGAAGCATGAGAGAAATAGCTTCTTCTTGTTGATTATCTGAATTTATGTTCAGATTTTCAAAAATGAAAGATAAGATTTCTCTCTTATTACTCACTCTGCGTCTGTTATATTCTGTTAATGAGGAAGTTTGTTTGTTTTTTTGATACATTGCCAAATGATAAGATTTCCACCTCTTTTCTCCTCCTTTTTCCCCCTCTTGTTTAGCCTGTGGTACCTCTTTTATCTTTCTGAAGAAAACCTGAAACTTATTAGAGAGAGTTGATTAGACAGTATACACCTCTTGAAAGCTGTGAAGGCATATAACAGCTTCATCAATAGCATAACATTCTAGTATTATTATACATAATAGCACGCATTATTAAATTATATAGAACATCTTGTTTTATCATGGAGGCACTCCTCATTGAACTGGCTATATGCATATTTTAATGCATTTTGGAATAAGTTCTTCCTATAATATTCCTATCCTATCCATGCAGCATGACAATACCTCTGGGGGAAGGTCTATTGGTTATGTCACCTATAGAAGAGCATAGCTACCATGTCTGTTTCAGATCCATGAACTTCTGAATCTGAATACTTTCCTTTCACTGTCAAAATGCACTGCCATGTTTACCAATTTTTAGCCAGAGTATTTGCAGTCTCTCCATGGCTGCTGCCTGTATTATAATACAGTCAGACTTGTTGTTGTGTGCCTTCAAATTGCTTCTGTGTCATGGTAACCTAAAACAAATCTGTCATGGAGTTTTCCTCGCAAGATTTGTTCAGCGGGGGGTTGCTTTGCCCCTGAAGCAAAGAGAATGTGACTTGTCCAAGGTCCCTCAGAAGGTTTCCATGGCCAAGAGGAGATTTGAACTCTGGTGTCCAGAGTCATGGTCTAATGCTCAAAGCACTAAACCATGCTGGCTCTCAAAACCAAACTACTGCTTACTTAATTCAGTGAAAAACAGTGCAAACATCAGATCTGACCCTGATAAATGTGGAAAAGTTTTAAAACATTTTCTTGTTTTAGTAGATTTATCAGCGGATGTTTGTGAAGAGATTCTGCCTTTACTCTGGAGTGGGAATAATTATTCTGATTAAATTAATTATTTTGGGGAGACACTCTAGATTTTTCCTCAATCGTAATATTGAAGTAATTAGTCTCGGTCCCAATACTTTTCCCTTTGGCTCCAAATAATCCCAACTGCCAACTGCATTTGTTCATTCTTTATTGTGTGCAACAGAACAATTTTTCCCAAGCCATTCCTGAATCATAATGATCTCTTTGTCAGTGTGGTGAGCGCCTCTTATCTGGCCTGGGCTTCTTGCCTCAGGATATTAACTAACAAATTGATCCTGCCAGGATCCTCTTTTGTGTGTATTGTTCCTTAATTACATGATTTGTATGATCCTTCAGGCTCAATTACTCAATTTGAGAGGAGGAAGGGGAGAAAAAAAAAAGAGAAGGCCAAAAGGCAAAGGAAATATGCAAGGAACTATAAATGAGCTCCTGTTCAAAAGAAAATAACCCTCAGAACCATTGGAGATTCCTTATACTTGATAAATTGACAGTTCATAATTTACACAGCATTGGAATATCTCCCATCTTGAAGTATTCTGTTTTCTATGCATAAAGCTCAGTTGAAGGCTCTACAGGGATAATGGAGTTCAGTTATGCATATTGGCCCTAAACACATGTAGAATGCAAAAGAGGTTTCTCTGGGAAAAGTTGTTTCCCTGTTTACCTCTTCTGTTTGTTCATGGAATTTAAAAAAGCTCCAAAATGAAGACTTCATAGTTCAGCCACATACACAGTATCTCTTCCAATTGACTCAGCAGAAATCCCAAAGCTGAACTGAGTCAGAATTGGTTATTGTGCCAATCTGGTTTGCTTCAGGTAAGATGAACCCACTACAGACTCTGATGTAACAAACTGATCACAGGGGATTGATTGAATCATTGTGAGCACGCTATTTAGCAGAATCCCAGCCAAGCTGGGTTTGAGGTAGCAGTTCACAGTGCAATTTCTCTGAATACATAGCTCAGAAACAAAATGATGACTATTACTAAATCATGAGACTGAAAAGCAAAGATCAGTTCCTAAGTTTTAAATTATGGGCAACCTTAAGTACCGTCACCCTGGCAACTATTTGATATAATAAAAGTATAATTCTGTATAAGCCAATTCAAAGGGACTTTCTGATTAATATTGTCTAGATAGTTCTTTCTTTCTTTGGGCATGAGGCTGATTCAGCTACAGTTTGGCTTAGAGCAGAGGTGGACCACCACTACTCATAGATGTTGCTGTATGCCAACTTGCATTGCCCCACCAAGGTTGGCCAATGATGAAAGATGGTAGGACTAGTAGTTCATGAAGGTCAAACCTGTAAATGTGGAGGGAGAACTATACTAATATTGCCCTCAACCTAGATACCGTATTCCTATTGATGCAGCCTAAAATTCATTGATTTTTTTTTTACCTGCCGAATCACACTGTTGACTCATGTTCAGCTTGTGATTTACTAAAACTCCTAGACCTCTTTCACATGTACTCTGGTCAAGCCAGTTATCACCCATCCTATATTTATGCATTTCATTTTTTTTCTGCCTAATTGTAGCACCTTATATTTTTACCTGTTGAAATTCATCTCCCTGTTGAAAACAGCTCTGTAATCTCTTAAGGCAATTTTAAATTCTGATCCTACCCTTCTTAAATTGGTTATCTGAAAATTAGATAAGAATACTCTCTATTCCCTCATCTGAGTCATTGATAAAGATGTTAAATAGTACTGGGCCCAGAACAGAATCCTGTGGTACCCCACTAATCACTTCTTTCCAGGATAAAGAGGAACTGTTTGGATTCAGTCAATCAATCAGTTACAAATCCATCTAACAGTACATTGTTTAGCACACATTTTACTAGCTTCTTGGAAATATAGGGGAACATGTCAAATCTCTTACTGCAATAAATATATGCTACATCCACAGGATTCCCTTCATCTACCAAGCTCATAACTTCATCAAAAAAAGGGATAAGATTAGTTTGGCGTGACTTCTTTTTGAAAAACCCATGTTGACTTTTAATTATCATGGCATTCCTTTCTAAGTGCTTACAGACAGTCAATTTAATGATCTGCTCTAGAACCTTTCCTGGAATTGATGTCAGGATGTCTGAGAGGTAACTCTTTGGGTTTTCTTTTTCCCTTTTTGAAGATGGAATCAACATTTGCCCTCCTTCAGTCTACTGGGACTTCACCTGTTTTCTAAGAATTCTCAAAATTAATTGCGAGTAGTTCTGAGATTACTTCTGCCAGTTCTTTTAATACCCTTGGATTTAGTTCATCTGGAGACTTGAATTCATTTAGAGTACCCAGATATTCCTGTACTACATCGTTACCTATACTGTGCTGCATTTCCCCTACCACATCATCTGATCCCATTTTACTTTGGGAAAAGATTGAGGAAAAGAAAGTGTTGCATAGTTCTACCTTTTCTTTATCCCCTGTTAGCATTTTGCCATCTTTTCCATGTAGTGGTCCTACCATTTATTTATTCTTCCTTTTGCTATGGATATAATTAAAAAAAGTCCTTTGTATTGTTTTTAACCTTTTTAGCAAGCCTGAGTTCATTCTGCAACTTAGCTTTTCTGACCTTCTCCCTACATGTGCTGGATATTTATTTGAATTTCTCTTTGATGATTTTCTCCCCTTTTCCATTTTTTGTATGTCCCTTTTAAATGTTAGCTCCATTAAAAGTTGTTTAAACTCCCATCCTGGATTCTTTAGACACCTCTCATTTTTCCTCCTCATTGGAATTGTTTGAAATTGCACCTTCAATATCTTGCTTTTAAGAAACTCCCATCTATCATGAACTCCCTTCTCTTTTAGTACTCCTGACCATGAGATCACATCCAGTATTTCCCTAAGTTTACTGAAGCCAGCTTTCTTAATGTCTAGAACATGTGCCTGACTATGCTTGGTTTCCCTCTTCCCTCTTCCCAGGAGAACATGGTCATTCCCACCTAAAAATCCTGCTATTTCCACCCCATTAACCAGGTGATCATTGCTAGATAGGATCAGATGTAAAACAGCTGATCCCCTTGTTGTCTCTTCCACCTTTTTGACCATGAAAATGTCTGCAGGGCAAGTGAGGAATTTATTAGAACTTATATTCTTGCGTATTCTTCTTTCAACTGTTATGACAATTGAAATCTCCCATTATCACTACCTCTCTCCTCTCTGAATGTTTGGTCATCTGTTCCAGGAGGGCATAATCTAAATCCTCACTGGCTTGGGGTTCATAGTAAAACACCACAATGACATCACTGTTGTTTCTATTCCCCTAAATTTATATAACATATAAAGATGCATCAACTTTGGAAAGTTTCTATTCTGTAGGATGCACACATGGCAATAAAAGTGGTTTATTGTGTTATATGTGAAAACTGTTACTGATGTTGTGTGCCTTCAAGTTGATTCCAACTTACAATCACCCTATGGTTCAGGGGAGGTTTGCCGTTGTCTTCATTTGAGGTTGAGAGACTGACTTATCCAAGGTTTCTATGGCTGAGAGTGGATTTGAACTGGAGTTTCCCAGAATCCTTATGTAGCACTTAAACCAATCTGTCACACTGATTCACTGAAAGTGGTATAATCATGTTGTGAGATAAAGATTCTCCCACTGACTATGCTATATGGAAATATGACACAGAAGAATGAACAAGGAGTTACTGTTACCCCAAAACATGGGTGCCACAAGGGCCAACCTGTGACGCCAGTACCTTCTTGCAAAGCTGGGGAATTAATTAGCTCAAAATCAGGAGACTAATGAGAGGTGGGCAACTTAGCAAGATCTTTCTACCAATGTTTATGGGCACCCGCAAGAGAGACTCAGCCAATGCAGCGATATAGAGGAATCAAAATTGTGTTTTACACAATACATCCACACACACACCAATCCACACATACACACATTCACACAAGAGCTAAGCGAAAGAAAGGGAGGAAAATGGGAGTTACTGTGAAGGGTACAGGTGATATTTACTGGATCAGACGAAAAGTGGAGAGCAGGATGAGGTGACTCGGGTGCTGGACCCAAGGACAGTTCTTGTTTCAGGAACCAGACAGACAGAATGATGCTTAGAAGGGTGAGAGGCTGTGAGTTGCGAGCCTGAAATCAGGAATATATGTATCCAAAAAACAGTCTGTGCCGGGGAAGTTCCCAGGTGAGAAACCTTGATTGACAAGGATGTGATGGTTAATCCAATCCGGAGTTTGGCAGGGAGATGGAGGGCAGTGATGACAGGTCCTTTAAAGGGTCCTGATCACGAAGGGTCCTGATCACGCTGCAAGGCATGCTTTGTCTTCAGCTGAAGATCGCTGGCTTCATTAGCTGTGTTGAGCTGTCAGAAGGTGGATTGGAGCCGTTACAGAGGTAGACCAGGGCTCCTCTGCCTAGAGGTGGGCTTTTGATTCTGGATTTCAGAGAGAAGACTGACAGATGGGTTAACTGTTGGGCTCCACCAGCTCATCTGGCGGGCCGAACTAAACTGGGGTTATGTCCTTTCTACGCAGATTTGCAGCAAAAAGCCTCATGGGAACCAAATAAAGGCCAAATTTTACAGTTACTCATGTTTTGGAGCTGGCCCTGACCTATGGCACTCCGCTCTTCTCGGGGCTAGCCTTTCACAGGGTGTGTGACTTGTTCGTTTACCATGACTTGAAACATTGCTGGAATTGGCTGGGGGGCCCAGGATTTGGGGTTAGAATCTCAGATGCTGGCATTGGTCAGTGGGACAGGCTGAGGCTATGTCTGGGCTTCAGAGTCAGGGAAGACAGGCTGTATAAAGGCTCATTCTTCCAGGCCATTCATGACTATCACTCTGGCCTAGTAGGCTGATCCTTGAGCTAAGCCATCAGGGCAGCTTTGTTAAGGGCACAGAAGTGTAACTTTATTGTCTTGATTTACTTTTTCAGGCCACACCTCCTTCTTCCAGTCCTGGGCTAGGGAAGGTGGTCAGCCTGGGACCTTCCCTTTTTCCTAATTAATGGCCCTGGGCTGAGAAAGCTGCTCAGCCTGGGGCCTTCTCTTCTTCCTAATTAGTGGCCCTGGGCTGGGAAAGCTGCTCAGCCTGAGGCGTTCCCCTTTCCTGTTTAGCTTGTTTGCCCTGACTCTGATGCCCAACCATCTACTTCAGCAAGAGGCGTCCCCAAACGGAGATCCCCAGGGGACCTTTAAACCTTCTCCCAATAATGGTTAAATAATAGAATCATCTTTGGTGGCTTGAGCCAAGTCACCAAGTGCCTTCAGCTTGGATAGCTGGTGCTTAATCCAGCATGCAAGGCCACAGAAATAACTTGAAATACTAAAATCACAACAATGGGGTGCACTATTAAATTAAGGAAGCCAGTTGCCTTGGGAAACCAAACTAACAGTGTTTCCCACCACAAGTGGTGTCCTGCATTGGTAATCTCCTGGGTGATATTGGCAATAGCGCCCTCATTGTGTGAAATCAAAAGAGCTGCCTTGCTGCCCACGGCCTTGATGTTCATTAATCTCTCCTTTAATTCTGGGTGCATTAGCAGTTTATGTAATATGTGGAGATTGAGTCTAAAAAATACTAGGGAGATGGAACTATACAGAGATGGGACTGCAGCCATCTCCTCCCTGGTCCAAACAGGTGTCATGTAATTGATGTCACACGCTGCGAATTGTGAGCCTAAAATCAGGCGTATATGTACCCAAAAGATAACCTGTGGCAGGGAAGTTCTCGGGTGAGAAACAAAAGGAGGACCTTTGTCCTAACAATGGCATATTTGCCTGTTAAAGTGCACAGTGTTTGATTGACAAGAACGTGATGGTTAATACAATCATGAATGAGAGTTAGAGAATGCAAGGATCACAGTAATACAAGGATCGGAGTAAATCTGGTGGGCTTCTGGATTGGTGTCATTGGGGGAAACATCCTGCTTTTGCCTAAATCAATCATCTGCAGGGCATTGGTTATTGCACCTGTTAAGCGACCTAATCTCACCTTGCAGGTCTTAGGCTGAATCTCGTCTCTTTCGCATGTTTATCATCAGAACAACCCCTTGCCCGGTTTGACCTTCTGGTCATATCGCAGGCCTGATTTTGATATCAATGCCAATTAATTCTGTTGCCAATTAAACATAGTGCCAATTGAGTATGGTGCCCATCCAGACCCTACTGGTACCAGGGACCCCCAAAGCAGGGCCTTACATTACTTTATCAGACCTAAAAGTCCCAGCCAAGCAAACTAAAAAAGACATGTGCTCTGACTAGACAATCACGCAGTGCACTGAACAGGCTAAATGTACATTCATCCTCAGTCATCGCATACCTCTGAAAGACGTCAGCATTTGAATTTAGTATGTTATGAGAAGGGATAAATTTCCCACCAGTGTACTTTTCATGATTGCATGATGCAATGTGTAAATGAGCATAGTGTGCTTAATTACATTGTGAATTTGATAACGTAATAGGAATATGATTATGGCAGTGACATTTGTAAAGGATAATTATGGAAGTAATAACTAGCATATGCAACTTACTAATTTGTTTTGCTCCACAGAACTTTCCATCAAGTTCCTTCCGCAGCCATAATATTGGTTGAGAAAACAGACCATTTAGGAGATGAATTCATCCTAAACTGCAAAAACCCTGCAGTGCTTACTAAAGTTGGAGCCAAGTGTCATATAAAAAGATACCTCATCGCACCATGAACTTACTGTCTGCTCTCTCAATATTAACACTTGTCTCTAGCATTTCAAGTGATCTCTAAGAGGTGTGTACTATCAGTTTTACTTAGACCGAAGACAGACATAAGTGTTCTAAAAGGAGTAACTGAGCTTGGAATGTGCCATTGTTTCTTTCTTTAATAAAGTGGTTGTCACTAGCACAATAGCTCATTTAACCAGACATCCCTGCTTCCTTTCTTGACGTAGCAGTTGTCTTTTCCTTCTCCTTCATCTAGCTGGGAAACATTCCACAGCTAGCTGGATGCCTGTGGTGGGAGAAGGTTACATTGCTTTTTCCCCCCACAATAATACACCAGAGTACATTTTGATGTGCTTGATAGTGATACTCTTTTTGAAAGATTATTAACTACAAGTTTGCAATGTGACTTATGAGTTTTAACCCCTTCCCTAATTATAACCACCTACAGTTTATGTCAAAGTGATGTACTATGTATCACTTAAGGTTCAGATCCTCAACTTAGTTAAGCCAATATGCTAGCCGCTAAGTGGTCATCAGAGAGCCAGCATGAGTGAGGGTTGGACTAGGACTCTGGAAACCAGGGTTCAAATCCCCACTCAACCATGGAATGCCACTGGATAACCTAGGGCAAATCATACTTTATTAGCCTCAGAGGAAGGCAAAGGCAAACACCGTCTTGCCAAGAAAACTCTGTGATAGATTTGCCTTATCTTTACCATATATCAAAAATGACTCAAAGGCACACAAG
Source organism: Cyclura pinguis (assembly GCA_030412105.1). Taxonomy (NCBI): domain Eukaryota; kingdom Metazoa; phylum Chordata; class Lepidosauria; order Squamata; family Iguanidae; genus Cyclura; species Cyclura pinguis. The sequence goes on along the minus strand of CM059601.1, from coordinate 70,008,036 downwards.
AACAAGATGGTTGTAGAGATGCCAAAAGCATTTTCTAAATGTCAAGGGTTGTATTCTATGAGTATGATTCTTTTGCTGTAGTCCAGAGATGCAGAGACTTCTACATATGTAGAAGGACATTCCTACTTGAAGGGACCTGTTTTCATTCCCTGGATGGCAGTGGCAGTCCATTTCCTTATGTTGCTCCTGCTGACTTTGCAATGGAGGAGCTTGAGTCAGAACTAGACTATGGTTGAGGAATGTATCACTCATGTGATAAATGTCAGGGAGTTCTTTAAGTCTCTTGACACTGATGACTGGAGGTTTGCAGATCAGCAGGATGGTGAATCCAAGCTGAAGTTTAATCTGAACGTTAAAGGAGCTGTTCAAAGCTATTCAACCTATTTCTGGGATAGGGTTCAATACCTTAGTTTGCTCCTTTAAAGTTCAAACTAAAATTGAGGGTAGATTCATTGTCCCCAGAACATGGCAGCACCACTTTGTATACCAGTTTGTATCCTGAGTTGCAAAATCTAGGCGCATCTTATGAAACCAAATTAGGGCTCATTCGCCCCATGCAATTATAGCACTATTATTCCACTTTAACTGCAATGGTTCCATCCTATGAAATCTTGGAGACTGTAGTTTGGTGAGGCAACAGAGCCCCCGGTTGACAATTCTAACTGTCCATCCCTAAGCTACCAATCCCTGGAACCATGGTGGTTAAAGGGGAATAATAGTGCTATAATTACGTTGTGTGAATGGGATCAGCCTCTTCCTGCTCTTTCCTAGCTCATAAGTGCAAAGATGTTAGTAATGGTGGCAGGATGTGCAGATAATTACACTTTCACAGTGGGTATTTACCTTTGGTTACATATACTGTCACCCTAACACTGCAGACATAAGCAAAACTTAAATAATTTGATCATCAAATTGTCATTTTTAAAATAAAGTGAGAATGCTTAAATTTTGTATCAACACAGAGACATTGAATGTCCTGTTATATGGTTTACAAGCACAAGGATTTAAATTGTTCAGTTATTGACACATGTTTTATTGTTCTTTGGACACTCTGAACACTGCTGATAAGAGGAAAGGAAGTATATTAATAATTCTAATAAAGAAGTACAATAAATAATATTTAGGAATCTAAAGCAGAACAAGATGATAAATCAAAAGAAATCTGATCAACTTCCTATGAAGGGCCAGAGAATTTTTGTAAAAAATACATATTCATACATTGTTCTCATAGGCACAAGCAACATAGCTAGGAATAACAGTAGAGTATTCACTTATGAATAAGGAATGTCACATTTTTCTGTAGCACATTGTCCGTAGAATGATTAAGCCCTTCTTGATTAATTGTACTTCAGTCCTGATTTGAAATAATAGTCTGATTTTTGAATACCCAGCTTGATCTATTCAATCATTCATTAAAATATTTATATTGTGCTGTATAGCCAAGAATCTAAGGACAACGAAGCATGAAATCAATTTAAATTAATTTTATAAAGCAAGAATAACTTAAATAGACAAAACATATTAAATAATCTAATGAGTTAAAACCAAGCAGTTTGAAACCGATGAAAATGAAGATTTTGCAGAGATTTGGATTAAACCAACTAGGTGCCAATGACTCTATCAAAAATCCATGTTTTTACTTGACGCCAGAATGACACCAGTGTTGATCCCAACTGAACCTCCAAAGGGAGGATGTACCACAATTGGGTGCATAGCCACATTGTCCTGTAGTGTATTGATCGATACTTCATTGTGTTATGGTGACAGATGCTTCATCATCTTATATCTCAGATGCTAATTTATACAAATTTGACTATAAAATTCTGTGATTGTTATGGCCATTTATTATATTTTCAGACACTGGAATTGATCAACTTAACTCATTATGCTTATCAAATGATAGAAGAAAATTATAATATTTAGAAATTAGCAGTGGAAATCTAAACAACATTATGAGTTATGAATAAGTAATAATGCTAACTTATTTTCAGAAACTTACTTTCCAAAATCCTTCTTGTACCCAGAATGTATTATTATAATAATTTTAGCTGAGGAAAAGAATCTAACATAAATATAAAGGTCACTGCCACAAGCTGAAGATGTTCTTAGCTTATCTCTCCTTTTTCAGTATTGTATTTCTCAGAGCATTAATTAAAAATCTACAGTTGCAGTTCTTTGTGCAAATCTATTTTTCTAGTTTAGGTATAAGCCTAAAATTAAACTTCCTTGTTTAATTCAGTGGGTGAACTTAGTTTATTAAAAAGTTCAACCATTGCTTTTAAGAATGAAACATGATAGTATGGACCTACATTCAGCACTAATAATCCCTTGTGTCTCTCATTTCTTATGATAGCTTTCAAGGTAATACATGGAATTTTGGAAGTGAAGCAAGAACATTAATAATGGACTTAGTGAAGTAAGGGCACTTGCTGCTCTGCTTCAGGCAGCAAAATTGCCTGGGATGTTCCTGGTCTGACATTCATGCCCAGGTAGGCATGGATACAATTGTAGCCTTAATTGCTTGCTGCACAAACCTGTGAATGTTTACTCAAAAGTAAATCCAATCCTTGTGTTCAGTGGAGCTTATTCTCTGATATATGTGCATAGGATTATATCTCAAGATACTACTACAGTATAATTCAGAGACAAAATACATTTTTCTCTAGAAGGAAATGGCTTAAAAATTTTGCCTCTGAAGTCTTTGGTAAACTCCATATTCTCTCTAGTCTTGCACCACAGCCTTTCATAATACAAGCTGTTACAACAAATAGTCTCTGTTACAGCAGTGTGTGTAAATTAGCAATTTCTGAATCAATTGTAGTTTACTGCTTGCATCTTCCACCAAAGGAGTACTGTAATCTATTGCTTCAATTCTACACTGTTTTTTCCCCCTGTTCGTATGGATTGTTCATGCTCAATTGTTTGTATAATAAACAGAAAACACATGAGAACAGCATATGACACAGTGTTACATGCATGCTGAGATGTGCATGTCCCTTTCAAAGGTACTGGAGGGGCAAATGGGAGGGACAAAAATTGTACTCCTCTTTGCTGCAGTTAGCCAATCATGCTTTACATTTTCTGCATATCATTTCTTCTTTGTCCCCAGCTATTCTTTCCTAAATGCCGTGTCTCATTTTATCTTCCTTGAAATTTCATCATATTGTAAAGCAACAAAGATGCTCCATTTTAAAGAAGGGTATTTTAGAAAAAGGAACCTCTTCATGCAGCGTATCTGATCCTCGGCAATAGATACATACTGAGATCTTTTGCCCATGCCCTCATATTATACTATAATCTAATATATAAAAGTCAAAGTTTGTTTGTCTGTGTCAGGCGAAGACCTCATATGATTGACTATATCAGGCAAGACCTCATATGATTGGCTGCATGAGAAGATTCTATGGAATCCTGGGGTTTGCAGTTTAGGGAGGGGCCTTTAGAATTCTGAGCCAGAAAGCTCTTGCGCCTGGCCGGTTGCTATGAAGATGAGGCCTAGCAGCAAAGAGGAGGGCAGTGTATTCCCTCAGGAACCCAACCTCTTCATGTTAGTAACTCTGAATACAGCTTGGATTGAGGAATGTGGCGGAAAATTACAGGTACCGGAGAAGACAGTTTGGGGAGTTAGAGACGTAAGATCTCAAATCTTTCTAACAAGTATTACCTATGAGAAAATAAAACCCCGGGCAATGCTGGGTACATACACTAGTAAGCTATACTTTTTACTATTTGCAACAGCAGATGATTTGCAAGAGATCCTCCTTCCAAATCTCTAAATCAGAGTTTCATTCCAATGTAAACCTGTACATTTAAGCTACTTCAGGTTGCTGTGATGCTTTGTCTTGGTGTGTTTTCAAATTCTGCATGAATTATTTATTTCTATTATGGGTGTGTCATTCCTGGTTTCATTTTTTTAAATTGCAGTAAGTAAGTAAGTAAGTAAGTAAGTAAGTAAGGTTATCTTCCGTCTTCAACTTGTTCTTAACTCCTCCCTCTCTTCCAAACTTCTCCACATTTTGTCCATTTGATTTCTGGACATCTAACATGACTCACTGGATCATCACCACTAGTCATGACTGCGTAACGTACTAACTCTCCTCATCAGTTTCTGAAAATAGAAACTAAAACCAATATTTATTGAAAACTATATTTCCTTTCCTTTCTGTCATGGGGCACATTGTCATGGTGGCACTGTCCCCCTAAAACATATATTTTCTTATAGGTGTGTTCTAGGCTTCTTGGGGGATTTTCTGATGGAAGGAAATAACACGCAGCTCTGTAAATGCAACAAAATGACATAGCAGTGGCAAAAAGCCTGCGGATCATCACTTTCTACTTCCTTCTGAATTCTCCAAGTTCAATCCAGCCAGATCTGTCTAAGTGATTCTGATTCCCCCTTCTCCATCTCAGCTTCCTATCATTTCCTCCGTCTCTCTAAGAAGCCTTAGCTATTTACAGGTGGTCCTGACACAATGTCCCTTAAAATAGCAAACTATTCCTACTTTTCCTCTACTTTTGGTGTAATTATACTGCTCACTACAGCACACCATTATACACCACAGTATTATACAGCTTTGGACAGCCATGGAGATGAATAAAGAACTGTTTCAGTGTTTCTTGGTGTGTACTCCATTGAAAGCACTCTTTGAAAGATAACACACAAACCACAGTGATGTTTTTTAATTTAGAGGTGGCAACTCTTCCTCATAGCGGTGAATGAAAATTGACTGTTTTCCCCATGGATCAAGGAAGGGAGAATGATGAGGGTGTGAATTTATAACTGACAGCAAAGGAGTTGGTGGGGGGGGATGAGAATATTGGCAAGAGTGTGCTGGAACAACAAGAACAAAAGCATTAAAAACAAACAATTGATGGAAGATAAGAATTATTTTTAAAAAAATCATCATGGATTTTTAAAAAAAATTTAAAAAATCATAAATATAACAAAACGTTAATGTCAGTTACATATGACATTAATACTGTTATCCTGTTAGATCTTGGAAGATGAAGAAGAAAGGAGTAAAAAAATTGGAATATCGCTATATTTCTATATATTGTCAATTATTTGTACTAGTGAAGTCTTCATGACTATATACATTTTTCTCCATATGGGTATGTATAAAATGTTATAAAAATTTCCACATGTAAAACTATTTCCTTGTCATGTGCAAAATATCAATCCATACACCTCTTGAGTTATTGGAGACAAAGAAGAGTCCAAAGAATTATTGATATAATTAATAAACAAAAAACATAACATAATGCAATTATCCATTTTCATATTTTTCTGTTCCTAACTTTGTCATGTAGTCTATCTATAAAAGACAGATACCAAACTCTTTTTTTTCCCAACCAACTCCAATGGACACAGCAATCATATTTTTCCCGTGCTGTCCCAATGCTGACAAACTATGTAATACAATCAAGTCCTTATGATCTGCTGTTTTATTTTCATTCAAGAATGGGTAAAGTAAACACATTTCTACAAATGTTCTAATGGTTTGATTTGTGATTTTACTTATAGTATCACAAATTCTTTCCTCAAACCATGCAACTCTAGGACACTCTCACCTAGATTGCAAGTAGGTGCCTATCTATCTCCTTTTCCTCTAACATTTAGCATTGAGTTCTGTGATGTAAAACACAGACGCAAGGAAAACATTCAGAGAAGGTAGTCTGGAGGGGAAAAATGGGATGAAACATTATGAAATCCAGTGAAGTGGTAGGAATATAAAATATACACTAGTACAACAAATAAGATGATATCTTAAACTGAACCATCTAAGATTTTATTTAAAAAACAAACAAACCTTATACTCCATGTTTTAAAGCACATGCATGTTCCCCCTCTGGTAGGTCACCCTTCTTTGCACCATGTGGTGTGATGGGACTGCATAGTTCCATCATACTCCTTATTCTGGTATTTATTTATTAATTTCTCTGAAGACATTGGGCTCTTCAGATGGAACTGCTGTGGTTGTGTGAAGAATTGAGTTCCAAGTAGGGAAAAAGGTCACCCCTTCAAAATAAAAAAAAAAAGTCATATTTATTTAAGAAAATGTATTTTAGAAAATTTTTAATCATGGTATTAAAGGGATTAATAGGAAGAATAATTCAAAAACATAATGGCAAATATTTTTAAAATGGCAACGTAAGTATCTTACACACCTATGCTGATCCTTAATGATAATTTTCTCAAATACGTATACTGTTAGATTCTCCATGCCATATTTCCTAATCAAAGACCGATGCCTGTTTGTGATGGACAGAGTTTTCAGACTTTCATGATAAAAAAAAATAATAATTCACCTCCTTACAGTAAGCTCATGATGAAATCATCCTAACTGGCATATTTGTGGTATATTTGTACATTTTAGTAATCGTATGTAAAATCCATCAAACGCTTCAGGAAATACACAGAAACCAAATTTCATTTTCAATACACTGGTTTGAATGCAAACTGTGTGGTGTTATGAAAATTGTAAGGACATAGAGAACACCTATATGATTATCAGCTGAAGAGTATCATCTATTTTAGAGCACATTAAATGCAGACTCACAAAGGAATCATGTCTTAAGTTAGATGTTTCTCACCAAATGACAGATGCTGGTTGAAGGGCTGCTCCCTACTATGCTTGTCACTGCAGAGCTTCTGTTGCCACAACAGGACAAAGCAGCCAACAAGCACTAATGGGACATCAGTTTTGTTTATCCATTAATAACTACTGATTGCCTCTGTTAATAAAGCTGATGTTCAGCTGGAATTTGATCTTCCTGGCAAATTGTACTCAGCTTGTTGCTTGTCTATTCTACTTGATTACTACAGGCAACTATTTGCATTGGAGCAAAACTGCCAGTCCTTAGAAGGTGGTTATCTGCTGCTTCATTTTTTAAAAAAATTAAAGCTTCCAAAGCTACCGTGAATGGTTCATGTTCCTTCCTTCCTAACCTCTTTCAGACTTTTTCCCCCTGTTTAAATTGGATCAGGTGGATTCCTAGCTAGTCAGTTTTTATTTCACTACAATAGCTGTGTTGATAGTAGTAAATGACTCAGCCCTCTTGGTATTTTTCCTTTGTTAGGCTGGAATGAAATTTTCAGTAATATCCTGTCCATTGGAAACAGAAGATGAACATATATATAATCTTCTCTTTTTTTTTGTATTTTACTTACTGTTGTAATTTGTTGTTGTTCATGTTTCTTTTTGGTCTTGTTTGTATGTATTTTAAAAATTCTGAATTTGAATAGGAAATGGAAGATGAAGTATGAGAGCTGTGTGATCACTAGGAAGAAAATGCTGAAACACATGGAAAAGTTTGAAGTGTCATTGTAGGTCACTGGAAATTTATGTCTATGTCAAATGACAAGCTAAAAATTCCTGGTTCTCTTTGCCTCTTCCCTTACCTTGGAAATAAAGATAGGACAACTGTGATGGGTTTAATTAGGCCCACAACTCTATATATAAATAACTAACTAATTCAGAAGAACCTTTTCTAATGTAGAATCTTAGGTAGAGGATATGGTAATTCCTGGACAGCCTTCTCTGCCTAGATGAACTCATGAGACTTAAACATATGGGCACAATGCAGGTCTATCCCAAATGTGGTTTCCTCCAGCTCCACTCTGTGATCTGGCAAGTCTTTCCCAAAGGTGGTCCTCCAGCCCAGCTCTGTGTCCTTGCGGGTCTATCCCAAAGGTATCCTCCAGGCTATCCTTGAGTCTCATGAACTAAGGAGCTGTCACAAAATAATGCCCATTGGGTGTTCACCATTTCCATTCTTCCTACCTTTCAGGAAAGTCTTTCAGGGAATTATTCTGCACAGAAGCATGTGTGTTTTCTACACAAAAGTCTTTTTTTTTTAAACTGGAAACAATATGTTCTTCATAAAACACAATATCCCCCGCAAAGGAGACTTCTTTTTCCTGTTAAAAGCTCATTTTCTGAGCCAAGTATGTGTTTTTATATAGTAAAACCATGCATGCTTTTGTGTAGAATAAATTCTTTGAAGACTTTGCAAACAGGGAAAAGAACTTTTACCACTGCTTTCTTCTTCTAATGGAGGGGAGGGTGAGTGTCAGGAAACCCATTACAGTGCACTCACCCTATACGCAAGGGTTACTTTGCAAGAATCCTGTGTAAAACAAAACAAAAAAAAGTGTAGCATCATGTCCCTTTATAGTCAGTGGACTCAATGTGTGCACGCTCATGACAGCACACAGATGATCCTGCTGTTTCCACTGACTATAATGGGATTTGATGCTTTGCATGATCTTGCATTCATGCAGTGGATGTTGCACAAGAGGAGGGCCCACTGTATTCTGCAGAGCTTGGAGTGGTACAGTTATCCAGAGCAGGGGCATTTGGTGGCTTTCATATCAGTGGGCTGGTGAATCTCCTCTAAGTGTCATTCCAGACTTGACCTATCCTCCATTTTGAACTCTGACTCCAAAATATACCCAGTGTGTAAGACAGCTTGTTTAAATTTTTGGACTGACACATGAAAAGGATTCAGTTCCCCTCTGACAGGAAATTTACCACCCACCACTAATCCAGAGTAGATAGTTCTGGGCTAGATTGACCAAAGATCTACTTCAGCTTTTCTTGACCTGGTAGCTTCCATTACCTAGTACCTTCAACAGGTTTTGAACTTCATCTCTCACTATCCCTAACTATTGACCTAATGAGAGTTGTCATTGAAAATATCTGAAGGTCACAAGTATGGGGAAATGGTTATGTTGACTGAAGGATTCTACAAACTGTAGTCCAAACAAGAAAAGAAAAAAAGAGAAAAGAAAAGAAAATCACCCACAACTTTTCCAAACTCTGTCACACATACTCTGTATTTTCTGGTTACACTTTACTTTTTTTTAAAAAAAAATTACTGCATCCAGCCTGTAATCATTTCTTATAGAACATAGGTGAAAGTAAGTGAGAATTGATGGGAATCTATTGAGTGAGTCTCTAGTCTTGATGGTGATTGGGACTGTCGGGCACAGCCGAGTATTTCTCCTACCATTATGACAGTAAGCTTTGATTGCTAGTAAACTTACAGTTGCAGCTTCCTTTAACTCTGTAGATTGCTAATGACATTTACTTTCTTTCATCAGGGAATTGCAGGCAGTTTTTCTTTTAAACAACTCCTCTTGCAAATGGAATTGAAGGAGAAAATCTATGAGTTCTACTAGGAATAAATGAAACATTGCCTTCATGGGTTGTCAACTTCCAGACATCTAAGCAACAATGTGTCAGTCATGCATAGTTCTACTTGCCATATTTTAAGTGTTCCATGACAATTTCTGGGAGTATCCCTAGAGACAAGCTTTATATATAACACCAAAAAAAATTAACAAAAGGAAATTTGTGAATACAGATATGCTAACAAAGATTTGAATACACCCATGGAGCTTTTCCTGCATATTGCCTCAAGGGTCATATCTCTAAGTAGGTACTGCATTAGTACTACATTATTTCTGATCCTTCTAAATTTAAAGGGCACTATCATATTTACCTGGCATTGCCCCAGATTTTATTTTCCCATAGGTAACACTTGCTAGAAATACCATAGGAATTACCTTACCTTAGCAGTTAAATGTGGTTGAAATACACAGATTTGGGATCCTGTGTCTCTAATTCCCCAAACTGTGTTATTCAGTACCTGTAACTTTTCCCCATATTCCCCAATCCAGTCCGTATTCAGCGTTGTTAACATACAGAGGTTGGGTTCATGAGTGGACTTGCTGCTAGGCCTTGTCTCCATAGCAACTGGCCTATTCAGAGTTCTGTGGCTAAGAATTCTAAAGGCCACTCTCTGAACTGCCAACCCCAGGTTTCCAAAGAATCTTCACAGCCAGCCAAATATATGAGATATTCTTGCCTCACACAGCCAATCATATGAGGTCTTTACCTGCCTAATGCAAACAGACAAGATCACTTACAAACTTTGACTTTTATGTAGTAGAAATTTACATCATATGTCCACTTTACAGGGACCTATAGTACCATTTTTGCAATACACTTTGCCATAGGTCATGGTAACAGAGAGGCATAAGTGCATAGATAGAAACAGGAGACTTTCGTGCATGGACACATACACATACATCTTTATAAATTGCACATTTTGTTCAACAGAGAAGGAATAAGGTGGTCTCTATAGCAGTGGGGACCAAAAGTTGTGGTTCTTATTTTTCTGATGCCATGCAGGCCACAGATTCACAATATAGTGTTATCTACTGATGTTTAAGGACAAAATGAGGATATCCCATCTTGTCAAATAAATATAGAAATTGTTAAGCAGATTAATAGAAACCTGGAAAATAGTGGGGCTGGGCAACTCTGAGAACTCTTTCCAAAGATGGTGGGAGGGAAATACGGGGAATATAGGATGGGAGACACGTGGCTGGATGGCAGTACGTGCGAAAGGGATCTAGGAGTCTTAATAGACCACAAGCTGAACATGAGTCAGCAATGTGATGCGGCAGCCAAGAAAGCCAATGCAATTCTCGGCTGCATCAATAGGAGTATGGTGTCTAGATCAAGGGAGGTACTGGTACCACTCTACTCTGCTTTGGTTAGACCTCATCTTGAATACTGTGTCCAGTTCTGGGCACCTCAATTCAAGAAGGACATGGTCAAGCTGGAGCAGGTCCAGAGGAGGGCGACCAAAATGGTGAAGGGCCTGGAAGCCAAGCCCTATGAGGATAGACTTAGAGAGCTGGGTATGTTCAGTCTGCAGAAGAGAAGGTTAAGAGGGGACCTGATAGCTATGTTTAAATATTTGAAGGGATGCCATGTAGAGGAGGGAGAAGGCTTGTTTTCTGCCGCTCCAGAGACCAGGACAAGGAGCAATGGATTCAAGCTGCAGGAAAGGAGATTCCACCTGAACCTCAGGAAGAACTTCCTGACAGTCAGGGCCGTCCGGCAGTGGAATATGCTGCCTCGGAGTGTGGTGGAGTCTCCTTCTTTGGAAGTTTTTAAGCAGAGGCTGGATGGCCATCTGTCGGGAGTGCTTTGAGGGTGTTCCTGCATGGCAGGGGGTTGGACTGGATGGCCCGTGTGGTCTCTTCCAACTCTACATTTCTATGATTCTATGATTCATTGTTGTTTCTCTGTTTATCTTATATCCTGCCATTTGTCCATATTTTTGTAAAATATCCATCAACACCTGAATTGGATCTTGAGGTTCCTCCAAAAATATGATTACATCATCCGCAAAAGCTTTGTATTTTATTTCCTTATTCTTTATTCTCAAACCTTGTATCTGTAGGTCTTCATTTATTACAATCAATAATATTTCTAATATGGTTATAAATAACAATGGTGATAAAGGGCACCTTTGCCGTACCCCCTTATTTATAGCAAAGCTTGTCATTATATCTCCAAATTTATAAGTAGCTTCGCAGATTGGTCCTGATAAATCATTTCAATCCATTTACAAAAGGCCTCTCCTAGGTCTTATCCTTTCAAGATTCAGTGCATAAATTCCCAGGAAATGTTATCAAAAGCTTTTTCTGCATCCAATAAAATAAAAGCTATCTTCTTCCCTGGGTTTTTGTCATAATATTCAATCACATCCAAAAAAGTTCTTATATTGTTCTTCATATATCTGCCTGAGAGAAAGCCTGTTTGACCTTCATGAATCTTATCCTGTAATGCTTGTCTCAATCATTTTCCCAGTACCGTCACCAGTATTTTATAGTCTATATTCAACAAAGAAATTGGTCTATAGTTTTTAACTTCTCTTTTATCCTTATCTTCTTTAGGTATCAATACAATGTTTGCTTCTCCCCAGGATTGCAGTTTCCTACATTTTTCTATTTCTTTCAAAGTTGCTTGATATGGATAAATTAATTCTTTTACAAACCTTTTATAATATAACATAGTGAAACCATCGGGTGCCTTATCCATTTTCAAATCCTTTATAGCCTCTTCTATTTCAGTTAATGTTATTGGCTTATTTAACTGTTGCTGTTTCTCCCCTGATATTTTTGGAATCTTGACCTTGGAGAAAAGTTCTGTCCAATTTTTCTCATTTTGATATGAATTTTTTTTTCATAAAATAATTTTTCAAAGTATTCTTTGAACTTTTGCTTTATCTTTTCATGTTGAGTAATCATCTTCTTCCCATTTTTCAGTTCAGCTACTATATTCCTCTCTCTCTTCTTCTTAAGTTTATATGCCAACCATTTCCCGATTTTATTAGTTTGTTCAAATTGAGTCAATTTCATATGTTTCATCTTTTTTTCTATTTCCTCCAATGTATTCAACATTATATCTTTTTGTAGCTTCTTTCTCTCAGCTTGTAATAATTTCTCCAATGGGTTTTCTTTAAATTCTCTTTCTTTTTCTTGAAGTTTCATCACCAGCTCTTGATGTTTCTCTCATCTTTTTTTATTTTGGATCTGTCATTTTTGTATAAAAAATCCTGTCATTACTGCTTTAGATGCATCGCAGACCGTCTTCATCTTCATATCATCTTTTATGTTTTCCTTGAAATAACTTTTAAGTACTTCTTTCGCTTGCTGAATTATCTCATCATCGTTATCTCATCATCGTCATCAACTGTCATTTAAATGCCATTAGTACTGTTTGCCTTCTCTTGTGTTTGCAACGTCACTGGATGGTGGTCTGAGACGATCTTGGGCAGTATTTCTATCTTTTTTTATCTCTGTTAGCAAATGTTTAGAGGTAAAAAACATGTCTATTCGAGACCAAGATTGATGTACTTCCAAAAAAAGGGTAAAATCTTTTTCATCGGGATACAACCACCTCCATGCATCCAGAACTGATAATTCTTCACACATATCAAAAAAGGTTCTTGGCAATTTGTCCCTCCTTTCTCGATCTTCTTTGCCTTGAGAGGTTGTTTTATCCATTTTAACATCCATGACTCCATTCCAATCCCCTGCTGAAATCCAATCTTCATACTCGTATTCTGTTATTTTTTTACTCAATTCTTGATAAAACTTTCTTTTATTTTCATTTGGGGTGTAGACTCCTACTAGGACTATTTTTTTTTTATCATTTTTTAAAATTTTAACACCCAGTATTCTTCCATCTTCATCATCATTTTTTTTTTTTTGCTGGAATATCTTTATCTACATATATGGCACCCCCCCCCTTTTTTTTCTTCTCATATGAGGAGGAAAAACATTGTCCTAATTAAAATTGTTTAGATATTTTTCTTGATTTTTCTTTATATGAGTTTCTAATAAAATCATAATTTCAGGTCTTAATCTTTCTAAATGGTGAAATATCTGTCATCTTTTCACTTGAGAGTGTATTCCTCGAACATTCCGGGTTATTATCTTCATAATGATCCTTCAATCATTTACTTCCCTTTCTTCTTTTTCTCTTCTGGTTCTACCAGTTCAAACTCTTCCTCAGACATTGGGCTCGCCTCATCTGCCGTCGCCATTCCTGTTTTTGTAGCTTCCATTGTTTGATCCTGTTTCTTATCATTAGTCCATGGTATTGCAACTCCAGTTTTCAAATAATTCTCTTAAAATTCTATCGCCTGCTGGACAGACCTTATCTTCCTTCTTCTCCCCTCGTAAAAAAAGGAAAGACCTTCTGGAATCTCCCATCTGTATCTTGTTCCTCTTGATTGTAAGTCTTTTGCCAGAAATGCATAATCTCTTTGACTTCTTATGACACTTGGTGGTACATCCTTAAAAATTTTAATTTCATTCTCATCCATTATTAGTTTTTCTTTGTAATTTTGCTCCAAGATCAGGTCATGTGTCTTTTCTCTGGTAAAATATACCACTATATCTCGAGGGAGATCCCTTTGTGTAGCTACAATCGATTTAATTCTGAAGGTCTTATCTATTTCATGTTCGAATCTTGCCCTTCTTTGACCTATATATGGTGCAAGAATATCTGTTATTCTTTGACTTAAATTTTCCTCTTTTTGTTCAAGAAAATCTCTAAGTTTCAAGCTTCTGCTCCATTGACGTATTTCCAACCACATTATAGTTTCTTTATCTTTTTGTTGCTCCTTCTTCAACTGTTCCGCCTGGTTTCCCAGTTTTTGGCTTTTTTCTCATGTATCCTCGACCTTTTGATCTATTGTTGATAGGTCTGTTGTTAGTTTTTGAAGACTTTGATTCAAGTTCTCAACTTCCTTTTTCAGATCTTGTTTTATTTCTGTCCTTGTAGCTTTTATCTCTGTCCTCGTTGCCTTCAGTTCTTCCATCATATCATTCCTAATTTTTTGGAATTCTTCTAGCAATCTATTCATCTCCATCGTTTTAGATCCCGTTGATCCTCTCCTTTCTAAAACTTGTAGCAAATAAACAAGATAATATATATATAAAACCCACACAATTATTCAATGTAACATATACTTACAATATTTACCTTGTTTAATGTCTTAACCAATCAGTCATAATCATCATATTTCAAATCACCATATTTCAAATTCTAATGAACAGAAAAGAGCTTTTAAGATTGTCTTTACTATAAACAGATTAACACTTTGTCCTGTACACAGGCGTCAGTTATTAATCCCACAATCAGTAATTTTCCACTTGTACTGCTTCACCTCACTTTCTGAGGTTAATCCATTTGGTAAGCCTTTAAATAACCACAAGCCAGTCTGGATTCAACAACATATTTCACTTCACCCCTCTTCCTGAGCCTAATCCATTTGATACCCTTTTTTGTCTAATAAATTTACTTTTAACCTTTCCAACCTTTGTCTTTTATTTATTCTTCACCTCTCTTCCAGAGGCTAATCCAATTCGATTCAGGAAGTAAATTAAAAAATATAAAAGTACAGTTTACTTTTTTCTCCTTCTTAGTCTCTTAACTGTCTCTGTTATGTCTTTCAGCTATCTCTCTGTTTTGTCTTCAAGCTCTGCTGTGTCCTTATTTGGATCCACTCTCCCTGTCTTCCTTTCAGCATCCTGGCTTATTTCAACTCCTTATAGTAATTATGTCTGATCGGTATTAGTTTTCCCCAAAGTTATGTTCTAATACCAAGTCAAGAGAGGAAACTTTAAACATCTAAGAAGTAAAATAATTGTCTCGATGCTCTCCAAGTTTGGAAAAGTCAGCTACGTCATTCGTTTCTCTCTCTAAGCTTCTCCGCTCCTCCACACCTCCCGGCAAACCTTACTATTTTCATTAAACTTCGCCAAAGTTTTCCACTCCCAACAGAAAGTTAAATTCAAACCTTTGTTAAGTGCCTTTAGATTTTGGGGGAAGGTTTTGACTGACAATAACAGCAAAACCAGCTGAGCCTTCCACTACTCCCCCCAAACCGATTCACTCCTCCTCACCTCCACAGCTCCGCAGCTCCGGACTTGCCGTCCTGTCTCATCAAAGCTTCTTGATCCGAGGCAGGAGTTTAATTTTATATTTCAGTCTTTTCTTCTCCTTCACCTGCTGATTCACACTGGACTCTTCCTCCTTCAAACCTTCTTATTTCTTTTAAAAAGGTTCTCTCACCGGTGCTTGTCAGTTTCTCTGGCTGCACATCTGTGGCAGTGGCTCCGTCCCTCATCATGTTCGTGTCGGTCTCTCTCCTCCCTCTCTGCCAGCCCTGGGATGATCTGGGGCAATGTGAGCTGCTCTGCTGCCCCCTACCTGCTAAGGGGGTACCTTACTGTGGGGACCCAGGGTCCCTGGGAGATGTTACTGCTGAAGATATGCAGCGGTAGCCCAGCACCAGCTGTTCAGGCTACCAGCTGCGCTGACATCTTGGCCGGAAGTCCCTCCCCCAAGGAAATTTGTATTGGCTATGGTTGAGTTCACATGCCCTGGCAGACAGTTGGGAGCACCTGGCCTTCCACATGCCGAACTGCAGTCTCCATCAGCCCCGATAAATGGTCATGCTGGTTAGAGTGGATAATCCAACAATGTCCCCAGCCCTGTATCAGCAGGAGTTAAGTAACCTCCTCAGTACATGCTGCCAGGAAGTTCTACATTAAGACTTGTTCTACACTGAATGTTTGAATGAAAGAGAGCTCACATGTTGGTGGGTGGCTGATGTCTAAGAATGTAAGACTAATAGTTTCAGAGTCTGATTTCTGTAGACTTTAGCATGACTTTCTCTTCTTAGGCTAATTCGAGATAGAAAAATGTTGTGTGTTATAGTTCTACCAAGACACACAAGCAGACTGTGACAATTTTGAACCTGCTCACTACAAGTGGAACTCAGTAATACGGAATCATGCTTTTAAAAAATCTTATATCATAGGGCTGAGAATCATGGAACCTCACCCAGATGCTGTAGGACTGCAACTCTTAGCACTCCCCATCAATGTCAATGCAGTATAGGGCTGCTGGGAGTTGCAGTCCAACAATATCTGAAAGGCCACATAATTCCTATCTCAGCTATAATACAAGGGTAGGGTACATGAAGCATTCCAGATGTCATTGGACTCCAACTCATATTGGTACCAGTCAACCATACAAATAGGAAGGAATAATAGTTGTGATTCAACAATATCTGGGGTGTTGGATGCTATTTTACATAGTACCTTTCCTTTGGGATATTTTCGCTGACTTTCATTTGGGAGTTTGAGTTGTACTGATAACTCCTTTATAACAGTACTACTCAAAGCGGTGGCCCATGGATCAGTGCTGTACTGTGAGCCATGGGTTGCCAGTCCATGACAAGTGTCCAAGAAAGAAAAAAAAACCAACTATAGCCAATGGGCACAAATACGGTTCTGGTCCTTGGCATACTGAGGGAAAAACCTGAAGTGTACCACATCAGATAGTTGAAGAAACACTTAAGCAATAAATATTAGTGACAATGCCACCAGCAGAATTCTGGCCAGTGACTCAGAACTGACTTCCTTGGTACCTAGCTATGGGTCCTACCCAGAGACAGTCATTCCATTCTTAAATAAATGGCAAATGGGCTTGGAGCAAAACTATATGTTACCATATTTTTTGTTGTTGTTGTATGCCTTCAAGTTGTTTCTCACTTATAGTGACCCCAAGGGTAACATCTCATGTTGCCTTTTCCTCTTTCTGAGGCTGAGATTACGTCTTATCCAAAGTCATCCACTGGGTTGCTATTGTCAAGTGAGGATTTGAACCCTGGTCTCCACAGTCACAGCCCAGTGCTCAAACCACTACACCATACTGGACCAAACTAAACCCATTCCTCCCATTTTGTTCTCCAGCACTGAGACAGCTCTGTTACCCCAAAAGGTGGGGGACCTTGAGGTCCTCTAGAAGTACTCACGTCTCCATGAAAAGGTGGGGAATTATAGCTCAACAGGGAGGTCTGCGAGAGTTGGTGTAACTTTACTGGATCTTTTCACCTTTGTATGCCAGTAATAATTGTAGGACACCAGCTGGGAATTAAAAAAAAAAGTTTTTATTGGAGGAATTCACAAACACACAAGTAATCAAGAAGTCTCATGAACCAGAGAAAGCTAGTGAAGGTAAAGAAGAGAAAGATTGGATAGCAAGAGTTTGGGGTGTCAGTAGGCAATAGTTACAGTTGCTGAAGCAGCAGAGAATCAAATCAAGTTGTCTCAGACTGGGGGAATCTGAGGACAGTACAAGGAATGGAATCTGGAGGCCCTCATGCAGCATAACATGCCAACATGTGTCCAATGTACTAGCAACTAGCCATGGGCTGAACCAGGATTAGAATACCCTTTTTCTGCCCTGAATGGAATATGTTAATTGTTTTCTGGCAGAGCCAAGAAAGGGACCTGAAATGTTCTGATTGTCTTTGTGGCAGGTTACAAAGCATTGAAGGAAAGTTTGATAGCCACTTAATGACCAGAAAGGTGAGGGAATGAAAGAGGGAGTTTCCATGGGAAAAGGTAACAGAATATTGACCTTTTGGATGCTTCTTCTAGCAGCTTAATTTGCTATTGTTTCCTAGGCTTGGGTACTTTGGAAAACCATCTAAAACTCACCAGTCTGAGCAATCCAACTGATCCTTCCAGACTTATAACCTAGCCATGCTGAGGTCCTTTGTCCTCCTTCCCCCCATATATGAGTGTTGTCTTACACCTGAGTCACACTCTGAGTTCAAGAATCTTACCAATTGCCCCACCTTGCTGTAATTTCAGAAACTTGACTCTGCTCTGATTCTACTCAAATCTGGCCCCCAAAGGACTCCAATCTTGCTTTACCTTATAACTTTCCCTGTTTTGACTGTCCCTTCTCTTACCCTCCAGTAACTGAGAGGAGCACTGCCTAAGTCAAGATAGCTACTCTTGCCAAAATCCATCATGGAGACATGTCTTCTGGCTATATTGGAAAGGATTTCTATAATGGACTAAGAATCTACTGTATTACAAATATTTCTATAGCCACAGGGGGAAAAATCGAAGACTTAGGTATAAGAACAGGGACATGTTGTTTTTCCTCCCACTCCTACCTTAATACATGCATTGTAGAGGTCAGAATCAGACTCTAGACTTTGCTAGACACTCTCAAACCCTCTGATGGTGCACTGTACTTATCCCAGCTGGTTAGAGGGCTTTAAGTTTGGTGGACCAGTATGGCCTCTGGCTACTGGGGATGGGGAATATGTTTTAAATGGTCAAAAATGTGTTTCTTGAATGTTAAGAAACTTTGACCAATCCTACACCAACAACAATCTTCACAGTTCAGGACATATTCTACAGAAAATTTGCACAGAAGCAACATTTTCTGCTGTTTTATAGGGTTTTTCTTTGAAGAAAATGTTATTTCCATTGCAGAAAATGCTATTTTCTGTGCAAAACAGCAACATATGAATAAATCCAGACTGTACAGTTTTTGAAGACTTTCTCACAGAGATGAGAACATTGCTAAAATTACTCACCTGCTGATAAATTACTCACCTGCTAAATTAATAAATTTAATAACAATAAATAATAAATTACCTCCTGATACAATATCTCCTCCCCCCAAAAAAAATTGTTCTCTCCCTCTCTATCTCTCTCCTTCTCTCTGGACCTTTCCATACTACACTGTTATAGTGCTATTAGTCCATTTTCAACATCCTATGGAATCCTGGGATTTGGAGTTTAGGGAGCAGCACTTAGGCCGTTTTCACATGCCATTTCTCATGCGAAATGGTGTCCAGAGCATTGTGCAATTGCGAGGACCATTTCACATGATGTCCTTGCAATCGCGCAACGCTCCTGCGGCCAGTAGGCAGCGATAGCGCAATATATGATTTCTGGCTTCTTGCCGAAAATGATGCATGATCACGCATTGCTCCCAGGCCCCACATGCACTTACCTTGCGTGCAGAACCTCCTGAGATGAGACCATCATGCTTCCTCCCCCAGCACAGCATGGGAAAGTACCCGGCTGCGCTGCGGAAGGAAGAGGCGGAGCCCTCATGCTGCCTTCTAGCCAGCCCGGAGCTGGTGCGGAGGAGAAGCAGAGGGGACGCGAGTGCCTCTCGCAAGAAGCTTCTCACATGATTCCCATGCGCCCACTTCGGGAAAAGGTAAGGTGCGAAAAGGGCCTTAGAATTCCCAGTCAGAGAGCTCTTTGCCTCAGTCAACTACAAACCCCTGAATTCCATAGGATATTGAAAGTGGAATAATAGCACTATAACAGTGTAGTACAGAGAGCTCTCTCTCTCTCTCTCTCTCTTTCCTCAGATGAACTTCAAGGGTGTAAAAAGCCCAGCTGGGTGCAAAGCTGCTTGGAAGCCATTTTCAAGATACAATCAATGGGCATGAGAGACTTACACAGAGACACACAGAAACAAACATGATCACACACAGGTGCTATACAACCTCAGGGGAAAAAATTATACAAAACCACAGTTGAAGAGTCACTTGGAAAGAAAATAGATGAAAAGATCTTGTTGATTCAAATCAGAAATGCAATTTGATTGTGCATTTCACATCCAGTTCTGGAAAGCATTTCTATCACTGATTAACTGGATCTGATTTAAAGTTCTCATATTAATGCATGTTTTGTATCTTAATTTTGTTGAGTTTACTCTGTTTTTTCAAATAGATTCCAAGGCAGAAAGGATGCTCACAGTAACACCAAAGAATAGACTTACAGGCTCTTACTCAGCAATTCTTTCTACATTATGTAAAAGATCTCTATCTGGTTTAGTAATCTGTGGCTGAAGTAGAGCATATCTTTCAAATGGTTTAAAAATAAGTGAGGCTTTGAGAATAACATACAGAACAGAAACATATTTTGTGGTTTTAAATGTTACGTGTGTCCATATTGTTTGGAGTGAATTAAGAGAAGCTGCAGCATGAGAAAGACATTGAATGAACTCACAAATTAACCCTTTAACATTACTTTTAAATTTTAAATATGAACTCATTCCTTCCAAGAAACTTGTCAATGGATTCAGTTTCTTTAAAAAACATAATATCCTGTGAATAATAATCTTATTGGCTTTTTAGAATATTTTAGATAGCTACAGTTCAAAATATCTAAGAATATCTAATTCTTTTAGTAGAAGGGGAAATGCAGATCAAGGAACATAGAATATCAAATATATAGAAATATAAGAAGGGAGATACAAGGAAATTTGATAATTTTTTAAATATTTGTTTGTATTTTTGTGTTTACAAAATTACTTAACATTACAATTGCTATTTTGAACTCTTTCTGGATTTTTGCTTATAAAAATAAAGTTATAAAGTATGTTAATAACTAACTTTTCTTTGGTATGAAGTTTGGAGACTTCAGCCCACTTCATCAGTTGCATGGAGTACAGTTCTAGTTGTAGACCTTTATACAAATTTTGGAGTAGTGGAAGATACGGAAGAATAGAAATGCAAAAGTCGATCTGTGATCCCCGATATTTTTGCCTACACTTACATGTTTCTAAATACCTAACATTTGCAGCTATCCTTCATTCATCTTATGATCTGGGCTAGAGTCCATGAACACTTATAAACCCTGTTAGTCTTTCAGGTGCCACAAGACTAATATGACAACCTCTTGCTCCAGAAACAATTCAAAACATCACAGTCAAATGAGCAGAAAGCAAATGAGGCACTTGATGTTTGAAACTGGGGAACACTGTCCTCAAATCCAGAACTTCTCAGTTAATTCCAACCATGTTCTAACCTTTCTGAAATCCAGGTTCGGCTTATAATTTATTTGGACCTCTTTGCTACTGGTTCATAGCTAGTGGCGGTAGCAGCAACAGTGAGTCAGAATATAACAGCAGCAGTCTGCATTAGGCACTATAGCAGTATTCTAACCACAGTAGACCACTGAATCCATGGCATTTACCTTCATGTTGGCTCACTATTCAACAATTGATTCCACAGGTCTCTCTTATTTGGGACTAACAGAACAATTCGAGCCTAATTCATGGGTATAATTTGTAGATTTTTAGAGCTTTTGAACCTTTAACAAATTCACATAGATATAAGTTATAATTCCTGGGAATTCTATGCCTCTCAACATGCTCAAGAGCATTGTGGGAGCCACAATTTCTGAATTTTGAGGTTCCAGAGATGATACTGTATATCAGACATTCTGGGAACCTATAAATCTCTGGGAACCTATAGCTGTTAGCAATCTGTGTGCAAGACTCACTGTTCCTCTAAAGTTCAAAGATGAAATTTAGGATCTAGTAGAAGCCCTAATTACCATTATTACTATTTACCATTAGACAGGCTTCCGGAATAGGATTGGATCTGGTATGATACTGGTTTTGGGGGCTTAACCTAGTGAGGTTGGAAAGGTATCTAGGTGTCATCATGTTTCCCAGTTTATGGGTGGAAACTGTAAATTTGTAAGCAGGTTAGGAAAGAAAAGTCTCAGACCCTCAATGACATCATCAAGATCACAACATCTGGAAGCCAGAATTAGCTTAAATTAAAATGGCCAATATTGGACTCCTATTCAGAGAAGAGCAATGGCAAACTTCTTCTGAATAACTCAAACCCATAAAAATTGACTTAAAAGCAACAACAATTGGAATCCAATCAAAGTCAAAGCCAAATTAACTCACTTTAGGCTTTTTTATGTATCTTAATAACCTAAACATTCTAACCATTGTAGCCAGATAATGGTGATTCATCTGCAATATTAGAGGATGTAAATGTTTACAACCGATTGTTCTGGTTATTTTTTTAGAATTTTAAATTCTAAATGGTTTATTTCTGATTTATGTGGGCTTTATAGGTAAAACATCAGAGGCCAACCCTGTACACTCAGACATTTTGGACTATTAATTCTGTCACTTCTGTCCAGCGTGACTGTACTTTATGGGAATGGTGAAACAGTAATCCAGCACATCTGAGGGACCATCAGATTAGAAAAAGCCAGACAGGGCTTATCATAACTATCATTTATCTTCTAGTTTCCTCTCGAATGATAAGGCTTTTCCAACTGTGCTTTAAGTTATGAGTTGAAGGTTATCACCTATATTTCTGCTGTTTCTTTTTTAAAAAATCTAACGCTGACGGAATCTTGAGCTAGTTCTGGTATGAGCTAGATTTGAATGGTTGTATAAAAAAATTCTGCATAGAAATTTATGTGAACGTACAACTGGAATAATACAAGTGGCTTGCCTAGGAAACATGTGTTAGAAACTCATCTCCATTAAATTCAGCTCCATTAAATAATTGCACAGCAATGTTACTGTCCAAGAAATTGCAATTTTCTCCTTGTGGCAGAGCCAGTTACAAGTAATTCATTCATCTGCACATTCTCAGCTACATGGATTTTCTGTCCTTCAAGATGATTCACACCCACAGCACACACATATTGCTGTTATCTGTCATGATTTGCAGATTCTACTTGGGCTAGCCAACTGAGAGGTTGCAATTTATATTCAGTTTTCAATGACAGAGAAATCTAATGAAACTTCATGTTATGATGCATGTCAAGTTTGACCATAACAAAAATATGCCTCTTTTAGAGGAATTTTTGGGAAGCATGATACATAAATCCAAGGCAGAATTTCCTTCTGGCTTTCACATTTCACCGGTGTCTTAAATGCTGTGTTTGTTTCTGCCTCACAGAAAGAAATACCTTCTTGTCTTCTGTGAGTCAGCAACAACATTGAAAAACTGCATCAGTTTTTGAAGCAGTGATTTGGTAGTAATATTATCATTAGGGAAAAACTAGTGCTATTCAGGTGTTCTGCAGTGAGGTCAAAGAAAACATGCATAGAGGGAACATCTAGTCCACCTGCTCCAGTTTTAAGAGGAGAACCACATTATATGTGAAGGCTCTCCATATAATTGGGAACCCTGAAAAAAATAGGCCACAGTTGGAATTTTGAAGAGAGAGAGTGAGAGAGAGTGAGAGTGAGTTGTGGACATTCTTCCAAAATAATGGACGAGGCCAGTCATTTAGTATCCATTTTCTGCAAAGAAAAATTTAACATCCCAGAGGTTTTTATTAAAAAAAAAAAATGATTCAAGACAAAACTGAGAGCTATCTTGCATCAAGCCACAAAATTCTTTAGAATGCACCATTTTCTGTTCTAACACCCGGAATGCATAGAAGGCAGAATGATAAAGCTCAGAGACCAGTAAATTTGCCGGACAGTGAGAGGAAGAAAGAAGAAACTATAGGTAAGGCCTGGGTGTCCCAAATGCCAAATCATATTTTCTTCACAAATTTTGTTATAATTCCCATTTCATAAAAGGTGATCTGGTGATGCTTAGAAATAGACATGGCAAAAAGTCCAGCTGCATGATACATTCACATCCACACACAGAAAATAAATACCAGGGAATACACACACACACACACACACACAAATCCACAAAACATTCCTTATCACAATCAGTGTATGTTTGTGTGTGTGAGTGTGTGTGCCGTTTTATCCTCACAGCATTGTCAGCGAGGTTTGCTTAAGAAAGAAAACTCAACCAGTGAATTTTGAACCTGAGTAGGGATCGGTCGTGTAGGGACGGGGGGCAATGGGGGTGGTGTGCCCCCAGCAGCAAGCTCCTTGCTTGCCCTCCGCCATACACCATAGCCCTGCCCCCTGCACATCGTAGCCCTGCCCCATCCATCATAGCCCTGCTTCATCTGTGATAGCCACCTCCCCACACACCATAGACACACCCCTGTGCACCATAGCCATGCCCCCACATGCCGTACCCACATCCCCACACACTGTAGCCATGCCCCCTCCACTCTCTCTCCACCCACCTCCCCTGCATGCACTCCAAGCTCCGCCACTGGTAGAGATTTGAACCTGCTTTGTCGTGTTGGCTCTACGTCATACAAAATGCTTTGAGCAGTCCCAAAGCCCCATATGTGTGCAAGAACTATGTAAAAATAATAAATGAAAAAAATTTAGTGCATATTTCCAGTTAGGCATGCGGTGGGTGATGGTTAAAAAATTCAGGAAAGACAATTGCCTGACCTCAGTCTGATCATAATATCATTTGCAGAAGCAGCCCCTGATTTGTTCATGATCTAGGAATTCATTCTGGCGTAGGGCTTTCAGTGGATTCAAGATGCTCCATTTCCACAGATGTATTCCTTTCATTTGAAAAATCTCTTCCCTTCTTTAAGAGGTATGAGATACACCTGAGGGCAAGCAGTTTTGTGTGGACATTGGACAAATTACTTTCTTGGACAAATTACTTTCTTGGACAAATCCCAGAATCTATCATCTATCATGGCCACTGCATGACAAAATTACTATTCAACTGCTGGGCAATTCTTGGAGTTGTAGTCCCAAAAAGTCAAATTACAAAGCTCAGGTTCTCTGTGTTTATCAGGATGTTGATTTACTGCAGTGGGGTTGCTTCTTTAAGCAAGTGGCTTAAAGGCTGCAGGGCAATCAGCATTGTCTATAAATGACTCACTCTTCTTCAGAGTTATAGCGCTCATTTCATTTTTTTGTACGTTAATTATGATTTTGGTACATTACCCACTCCAGACTTACATTACACTTATGAGTTGCACAATCAAGTCTGTTTTACAAAGTAGGTTTTTGCTGTGTTGATATCATGCTGATGCACCAAGACCATGTCCCCTATGGTTCTACAATATCTACCAATGGGTCATTTATTTCTCAGGGGCTTGCTGCTCCTATGAAGCACTCTGGCATTAACATTCTACCTTCTTTTGCATACTAAACAAGTTGTCTGGTGTTTTCTCTTAGAATTATATAATGAGGACAGAGGAAGGATGGCATGCTTGCAGGAAATCCTCCCAGCACACAAAGAGGCATACACCATGAGTCTGGTTAACTCAAGGCCGGAAATATCTCAGGCCAATGATCGGCAACTCATTTCCCAAATCAGGCCACTGCTTGACAGGGAGTTTGTTTGCCGGGGTGGGAATCATGTTCCCCCCCAGATGCTGTTCAAGTAGCATTCCTCACCATTGGCTATGTTGATTGGAACTTCTGGGAACTGCAATTTGTCAAAATTTGGAGGGTCCATAATTCCCACCCTTAGTCTAATGTCATATATAATCCTACTCCAGTGGCTAAGGCTGTGGTCCAATACTCAGTGTAAGATAAGTCTCACCAAATGTAGTGGAGCTTAGCTCTGAGTAGACATGAACAGAACATATTGTGCTGTAAAAAGACTCCCAACCAATTTTTCCCTAGCTGGGTCTTTGGAGTGATGCTTAGGTAGGAACAGAACCACCAGTCTTTTTCTGGTACATGCCCCTCGAGGTCTGTTAAGCCTTTTCCAACTCAGTCTAAAAACAGACAAATATCTTGAACAAAGTGTACATTGAAATAAATACAACTTAAATACATTTTTTTCCAGACAGTTGACTTGCCACCTCCAACTCAGGAATCTCTGGATAGTAACATATTCTATGTTTATCATTGTAAGGCTTCATTAGGATGAGATGATGTCCTAATGAAATCTGAGAAAAGCTTTAAACATCAGATATTGAATATCAAGATGCAGAAACTAAACAAATCAATCTTAAAAAAACTTTCAAAGTCAAAAAAGACTATGACTCAAACAGATGTAGGGCCTTTCTGCACTACACTGTTATAGTGCTATTATTCCACTTTCAATATCCTATGGAATCCTGGGGTTTGCAGTTTAGGGAGGGACCTTTAGAATGCTCAACCAGAGAGCTTTTTGGCCTCAGTAAACTACAAACCCCAGAATTCCACAAGGATGTTGAAAGTGCAATAACAACACTGTAACAGTGTAGCGCAGAAAGGCCCATAGCCAACACATGTGCCTGTATGACAACACAGAGGTTTTCTCAAATCATTGTCTTTCCACTGTGATCCAGTCAGAGGATCTCACAGGTGTAATAGGTAGGTTGGTGACTTTCAGTTGTTCCTCTGTCACTGCTGCTTCTCTGTTCTGGAGAACTGGAAGACCCCAGGGGACTGCTGTGGGGAAAGAACAGTCAAAATTGCTTCCATCCCGTTCTGTTGATGGAATCTTCTGCTGGATCATCCATATGAGAGGCATGAGGCAAATATAATCCGTGATTTTTCCAGTGACAAAAATAAAATATGGACCAGAATTTGGTAAGGATATTTACACTCTTGCAACTTTTGCTCGTACTGGCAGTCATTCCTTCTCGAAGCTTGAATATGGAACTATCCACTGATTCCACAGAGAAGCAGTTCCACAGAAGAACAATGGCCAATATCTCTTCTGGTCAACACTTGGGATCACCTCTGCCCCTTCCCACAGTTGTCTTCATCCTCACTGCACTCCTAGGCACTTGTGGTGTTACCGTCCCACAACGCAGACCATAAAAATCTTTTAGTAATTTTGTTTCAGCAAAATTGGACCATAAAAATCTTTTAGTAACTAGTTTCAATAGAATCAAGATATTTTAGGTACATGTGCCTGCCTATCAATTATTTATCTGTCTGCCTGCCTTCCTATCTGCCTGCCTGATCACCCGTCCATCTAGCTATCTTTTCAACCTTGCAGAAAACTAGATGTTGATACACTTTGGACAAATCACATATTGTAATAACTCTTGATATTTTAAACATTGTTGAGACTCATAGGATTAAAAGTGACCTCAAGGGCCATCTGGCCTAATGTCCTACAGGAATCCACAGCTACAGCACCCTGAGAGGTGGTGTCACTATAAAGCCTTACCTCTATGGTTTGAAATTTCTCAGTTCCATAGCTATTTTAGTGACTACAATGAGAGTACAATTTGGTTTATTCCACAAGTTCTTAAAAAATACATTTGGTTATTCAGATATTCAACCATCGTAACTGTAAACTTTTAACCAGCATCCAACCAAAATGTACCATACATTTGCTGCTGCTGCTGCTGCCGCCTATTTTTATATCCTCCCCCTCATTTTTATTATTATCATCCAACCTTTCCCCAACGATTAAAGCAGCTTATAAATTAAAATGATTACAATAAAATCATAATTTATATATTCTGAATACTGTCTTATGCTGTGGCAAGGGACCAATTCAGAGAATTAAGTCCAATCAGAACAACTTTAGAGTATCAGGTAGATTTTTGTACAGATTGTTCAATAAGTGCAGCCTGTTGTCTGGTGGAAACAATTCCAAATAAGTTGGGTTCCATCCATCAACAATTCTTAATGGAAAGGATAGTCATGAAATTGATTTCTGACTGTAATAACATCCAATGTTTACTGACCTTGTTTGGTTTTGACCCAAGCTGCCTCCTCATAAAAGACAACCTTTCTTGTCAGGTGGTCCTTTATTCTTGATCAATAAATACAATCCCTTCTTTATTGAGCAAGTGTACCAAGAACTTAACTTGTTTCTGCTCCCAAACTGCATGTTCTATCATTGGGATTTGTCTTGCTCTCTAGATTAAGGTGGTGCTGGTTTAACTCTTCAGGGAATTATTCTGAAAGACATCAGACACAGGTGCATTATACACAAGGTTGTGATCCCTTAAAACAAAGGTAATTTTGAATTCAGTCACAACAAATCCAGGAACTATAAACTCACAAATGGCAAGACATCCTGAACTAGGCCAATCTGTCCATGAAAGAGCAATAGCACCCAGCAGCTTGATGGATATTTGCTTGTCTATAAAGAAACCAGGTATCCTATATTAGGGCTAGAAATTTTTCAAGGTTTCTGTATGTCCACTTCTTTTGGTAGAGACCAGTAATAGCAGGTGGCTTTCATTTTAAGATTCAGCCCCTTTAGCACATTTACCAGTTGATCTTTCCCCAAATCAAAGTTCAAACTAATTCACCACAGCAAGCTCCACTGACAGGATACCCATCAGTTGCAAATGGGACAGACACAGAACCTCATCCTGATCTAAATGCTGCATTAGACTTTTTAGACAGACAGTTTCTGCAGCAACAGGCTTCTAAAGGGTGATATTAGTGGGCATGAAATAATTTTAAGAGAGGACAGAGCACAGAGAAAGCTGGGAACTGCAAATAAACCAAGTACATGGAATATTTCTAACATCCACTTTAGGAAAAAGATCTGAACCCTAATTCTTTTGAGCATGCTGCCTGGATCTCAGGAAGCAAATCCTTACCTGCTAACCTCACTTGAAAGATGGCTGGCTAATGCTTGCTTTAAAAAAAAAAACCTTACAAATTGCAGAAGAGTTTGTCACATTGCTGACCACAAGACACAACTGTAACAGCATCATCCTAACCTTGCATTTTTCTGTCTCTCTAAAAGATGAACTTTAACTCAATTGTTAAACTATCAGTAATTTTATTTTTAAAAAATCAATTTAATAATTTTTGGCAAATTCATAACATTACATTAATTGAACTCCTCTCTATCTGTGTGTGTACATGCACACATGTGCATGTGATGGATAATGTTTAATGCAAAAATACATATGTATGTTTACTCAGAAATAAATCTTAACTGAGTTCACAGTGACATACTCTCAAGGAGATCTTAAAGCATTATGTCTGAAAATTAATTCAATAATATTAAACACTAGAAACTGGAAAATTAATTCATTACCACTAACAATAATAGCTGAATTTGTTTAATTAGAAAAGTTATTTTTGATTAACCTGCTATTCTGAAAGTTAGTTTTTATGACAGACCTTCGGATTTACAGACAGTGGCATGGAAAGTGTCATCCTTGATTCGAGAGGGCACATTTTATCACTGGCAACTTAGAATCACAGAAATGTAGAGTTGGAAGAGACCACACAGGCCATCCAGTCCAAACCCCTGCCATGCAGGAACACCCTCAAAGCACTCCCAACAGATGGCCATCTAGCCTCTGCTTAAAAACCTCCAAAGAAGGAGACTCCACCACGCTCCGAGGCAGCATATTCCACTGCCAGACAGCCCTGACTGTCAGGAAGTTCTTCCTGGGGTTCAGGTGGAATCTCCTTTCCTGCAGCTTGAATCCATTGCTCCTTGTCCTGGTCTCTACAGCAGCAGAAAACAAGCCCACTCCCTCCTCTACATGGCATCACTTCAAATATTTAAACCTGGCTATCATGTCCCCTCTTAACCTTTTCTTCTGCAGACTAAACATCCCCAGCTCTCTAAGTCTATCCTCATAGGACATGGCTTCCAGGCCTCTCACCATTTTGGTCGCTCTCCTCTGGACCTGCTCCAGCCTGACCATGTCCTTCTTGAATTGGGGTGCCCAGAACTGGACACAGTATTCAAGATGAGGTCTAACCAAAGCAGAGCAGAGTGGTACCAGTACCTCCCTTGATCTAGACACCATACTCCTATTGATGCAGCTGAGAATTGCATTGACTTTCTTGGCTGCCGCATCACACTGCTGACTCATGTTCAGCTTGTGGTCTATTAAGACTCCTAGATCCCTTTCACACGTACTGCTATCCAGCCACATGTCCCCCATCCTATATTTCTGTATTCCGTTTTTTCTACCTAAGTGTAGGACCTTACACTTCTCTCTGTTGAATTTCATTTTGTTAGCCTTGGCCCAGCTCTCCAATCTGTCCAGATCATTTTGAATTTTGATCCTGTCCTCTGGCGTATTAGCAAAAAGTGAAATGCTTTTTTTTCTTTTTCATTCTAAGATTGCCTTCAACCAACCTGGCATTTTCCACCCAGATGGACTACAAAGTCCATAATACAATAGTTGTCTGGGGATGATGGGATATTAAAATGTCTGTAAAATGTCAAGGAGCGAGTTTGGTATAGTAGTTTATGCACTGGACTTTAACTCTGGAGACCACATTCAGATCCCTGCTCTGCCATGGAAACCTACTGGGTGACCTAGGGAAAGTCACACTCTCTCAGCCTCAGAGAAGGCAAAGACAAACCTCCTCTGACCCAATCTTGCCAAGAAAACCCAATCATATGGTCACCTTAGGATTACCATAAGCCAGAAGTGACTTTAAGGCACACAGCAACAACAGACTAAGATGGCAAAGGCTATCGTAACATTTGGGATCTAATCTTACAATTCCTTACTAAGCTATACTTTTCCTCTTTTTTCCATCCCTTCCACCTTCACCAGCACATACACTGTTCACTTGACCTCCAAATACCCTGTTTTACAAAGAATAATAATGAGATGTTAGAGCAAAGTTGGAAACAATATGACCTTCCATACGGTTCGGAACTGCATCCCTCATCATTGGCTATGCTGACTACGACTTTGGGGAGCTGGAGTCCAAGCACGTATGGGGAGCCTCATATCCTTAGCCCTGTCTTAGGTCCTTACTGCAGGAAGGTGTCATACCACCAGAGCAACACATTATTCCCAGTCCAGGATCTGTGCTATCGCACAACATTGCTGCTAACCAGCAGCTATCGTGTTGCAGTCCATCAGAAATCTGCCCTTTTTCATTGCTGGAAATAATCTGGTAATGACCTTCTTTCCCGCAACAATCCCGTCAGCTGTGTAAGTGCAGTTTCTCAATAGCACTTATAGCACTTCCTTCCATAGCCCATAGTGGGCGTCGTGTGGGCGTTCCCAGATTGTCCCTCCCTCAGCTATTCCCATGGCTAGTAAGTTCAAAATCTATCACTTCTCCTTGTTTATTTTAAATTTCTCCTTTGAGTTAATTTTTCCTTATTTTAAAAACTTTTTTAGCATTATAGCACAAAAATGCACAAAAATGCAATAGCATACTGGTATGTCATGACGTTACAACGTTGTTGCGCTAGTACGGCTTACAAAAAAAACACAAAAAAACCCTGGCCAATCATGAGCTGTGGGGCAGGGAAAAGGCAGAGAGAAGGTCTCGCCAATGATGCTGTAATGTGGTAAGAACACTGGTGGCAATAATGCTACTCATCCACTTAAGTCCAAAGGGTGCAGTAGAGAGCATTCAGAATCCAATACCATCGTGGAAATGGCCCTTCCTTCCTTCCTTCCTTCCTTCCTTCCTTCCTTCCTTCCTTCCTTCCTTCCTTCCTTCCTTCCTTCCTTCCCTTCCCTTCCCTTCCCTTCCCTTCCCTTCCCTTCCCTTCCTTCCTTCCTTCCTTCCTTCTCCCACTGATGTGAATATATGAATTTAGTTGTCTGTGTCATTCAACTCCAAGCTACAGC
Organism: Cyclura pinguis; assembly: GCA_030412105.1. Taxonomy (NCBI): domain Eukaryota; kingdom Metazoa; phylum Chordata; class Lepidosauria; order Squamata; family Iguanidae; genus Cyclura; species Cyclura pinguis. Next base: position 69,976,691 of record CM059601.1, on the reverse strand, counting down.
CTTACCAAAACAAAGTTTGTGACCCATTGAAGAAAGGAGTGGGTAAAAATGAGAAAGGGAAAGGATGAGAAGAAAAGAGGGATAAAAAAGCCAAGATGACTTTGTGAGAGATTAGAGTCATTTGCCTAAATTCATGCCTTCTCCATGTCTATTCAGAAGTAGGTGGGGACAGATGTGGAAAGCATTCCACTTAATTATCCAGGTGCTCAGCACTGTGAGGAATAAAAAAATAACAAAGAAGTTCAATAGGATTTACTCCTGAGAAGAAATGGGGAAAGTAAATGGCTACAGACAAATAGATTTGACTTCAGGCTCAGTGACCCAGGGTGTATGTGGAATAAGGGTGGGAGACAAAGCCAAGAAATTGAGCTCCTCAGCCCAGGAATCTGACATCTGTAGTGAGAACTACTCTTGGAAGATATTGTAAGGTTGCATCTAGAGATAGGTTGTGAGTGTTCATCCACCATAGGGGAAACTTGTGAACCTCCCTGGTTAAATGAACCCTGATGTGCCAACATGCTGCCTGTGATTCAAAATATCTGTTACCCTGATTTCTGGGGGTCCCAGGAGGGACACCTAAATGTGCTCAAACAATGGGGAGGGAATTAGCACAGAGCACAAGATTGCAATGCGAGAGGCAGGGTAACGTAGCGAGATCTTGAGCCCTATGTCTACGGGGTCAGGCCGAGTCAATGATAAGGCAGAAGTTAATAATAATAATTGTTTTATTGAAATACAGTCAAACACGTGTATGCAACACACTCACACAAGAACTATAGAAATAAAAGGTAGGACTGGGATAGAGGGATTTTGAGAGGAGGTTTGGTATGGGAAATACTATACCTGTCCTGAAGCCCGGTTAAAAGCAAAGAAGCTGGGAAGCGTGGATTCTCAGCACGTGGGGCTGAGGGGAGGCTCGTCAAACGGAGTGGCAGCAAATTGGGAGGCAAGTCACGAGCGATCCAACGAGATGCTCAAAGTCAGGGGTTCTTATAGGGAGAATTGTGGCCACAGGCTAGTCTGTACTTGGGGATAACAATGAGTCTTGGGCTGGAGACAAAGCCTCCGAAAGGTCAGTACTTTAGATGATTGAGTTATGACCAGATTGTCAATAGAGTAGCCAGTATGCAAACGCAGAGTGCTTGAGCGTTGTATAGTCCGCTCATCAAGCTGCCTGCACGGGGCAGGGGATCTTTTGTAAGTAGCGTGCATACATAATGTGGTACTTGCCTTGAGGTCTCCTGAAGCTGCATTCGGCAATGACTGGCCTGCCTGGATCAGGATTTGAATGGTTTGGCTATTGTTGGCCGCGCCGGTGAGCGTGCTTGTCCGGGGGCCTCGCAAGCACTTGGAGAGGAATGGGTGAAGGCCAAATTATTGATATCAAAAGATATCTTAATATCCCACAAGCTTGGGCTAGAAACAGCGGTAACATATCCGCTGCCATGTATGCAACAGGTGAGTGTTCTGTTTGTTTGTTTGTTTGTTTGTTTTTGCAAAAGCTGCTTAGGTCTGCTACCCAACTGGGATGACTTTTTTGCTTTTTCAGCCCTTGGAATGACTCTGGTTGAGGTTTGCTGAGGAAAAACAACACACTCAGCTTCTTGGGGAGAAGCAGCTGGGGAATTAAGGGCAGCTTCTTCCTCTGTTTCTATGACCCCTTCTGACAGTTCATCCACACTAGCAGTAGTAATTATGCAGTCAGGGTCTGCCATTTGGGGCAACAAGGTGACTTCAGAAACTTCAGCCTCAGCAAGATCAGAGGCAAAGCTGATTTCAGCTTCCTCCCCAGTCAATTCAAGCTTCTGAACTGCAGCCGTGACTCCAGAGAAGGCAGATGGTACAGGGGGAGCTGTGTGTGAATGTGTATTTTACCGCAGGGGTCGGTTAAGAACACTTACACTTCCTTCACAACTCACATGCTTGACTGAGGGGCTCTTGGGGCCAGTAGTGTTCTTAGCTTTTGTATGTGCTTTTCCCAGAAAGCAAAATTTGCTCCACCAGAAAGAAAGATAGAGATGCAAAAAGACAGAGATGCAAAAAGAGAGGAAGATGTGATGGCAGAACATGACAAAGGGGAAAGGAAAAAGCTTTTTAAAACAGAGCAAACAGCAGGAAAACGGCAAAGCCAAGAGGAAAGCAGAGGAGACTGTACAACCTTTCCTTGGCAAGGCAAGGAAAAAGAACTTAGGAGGAGCTAGGTATCCAATAGCAAATACTCATTTAAAAAAAATGTGATCCCTTGCCTCCCTGGATGGCTCCTGTTCCACTGACTGGGAATGCAGTTTAATAACCCCTACTTTAGGGCTTTGTTGTAAGGATTAGCATCCTTATGTGCATCAAGCATTTTGAACATTGTACATTATTTTTTCACCTTTTTTCATTCATAAGCATCAAGTTGAGAGCATGTAGGGGAAAACAATTCTGTCATGCCCTGAAAAATGAGAACAAATAGGAAAGAGAATAGAAAATCACAAATGATAATTTAGAAAAATTAAAGAAAACATCCATCAGGTGTGTAGACATGCCACTGTCACAAGTCATGAGTACCTCTAGCCAGTGGCATAACCACCTCTGACATTTTTATGTACCTCATGCTCTGCTCTATTTATTAGCAGGCCAAGCATCTGCCAATGAACCCAGATTTTCCCCAGTTAGTTCAGTAGAACCTGCTCCACTCCATTTTTTTCCAGAAACAAACTGAGCTAAACCTCCAGTGAGAACCATGGCAAGAATTGCCATGGATTTCAGTAGACTTTGGCTCAAGATTACAGTGGATGAAGCTTTAAATATGACACTGAAAGTTAGATTCTGAGGGATAATTTCTAATTAGATCATGCTTGGCCTTTCCATCTGCAATGCTCTGGCAGCTTATGTGGGTGGAAATAAAATCTTCTGAAGATTAACTGGAGAGCTACCAGCTGGTTTTCAAAGTCAAGTTGCTGGACATCCTTTCTGACTGTTCACTTCAAATATGTATGCCTGGACCTGCTCTGATACAGTTATTAAATCAACTCTCATACGTGAATCAGCCAACTGCCCATGAGTTTGGGAGGGTTTTGTAATATATTACTTTGATAGTTTCAATCAGTGCAAGTATTCCGAAGTGTTAACTTCTCATCTACATCACAAATTTTGAGAGTAATGAATTTTTTAAAAAAAATATCCACCAGGTGCATCTGGCTATCTAACAGCCAACATATATCTTTTATAGCCTTCTGTATTTCTTTCCTTTTAAGCCTTTTATTTTCCTTTACTTGCTTTAAACAGATTATATACAACCAACATTTCTTCATCCAATCTAAGAGGTTTTTGCCAGTTTAAGTCAAAATAATACCATGTGAGTGTATATCAGAAAGCTACACATAGCACCTCTGAAGATGTTTTAAGAAATTACTTTTTAAAGGTGACATTTGGATGCATCCTCTTGCTTTCCACTGTTTGACTATAAAGTCACTGGAAACTTGCACTTAAAAGTTTGGCTAGATTTTTTCTGAATCAATATGTGAAATGCTACTACGCTACTTAGATTCCCTGTCATCACAGTTCTCCAGTCTTCAACATTCATTGATAGAAAAAAAGGCACAGCCCCTATCCTGTGGTGTCCAACATGTGACAGCTGTTTCACATATGTGAGTGACACACGATATTGGATAATGGGATCACAAACAGAAATGCACAAACATGAACCTTTTCTTCTCAGCAGGGTATGTTTCAGCATTCCGTAATAGTACAGTAGCTTGAAAAATTGTTCTATGTATAATTTTGATCAGAAAGACAAATGCTGGAAGAGGGTTGCCAACAGAACAGGAGTGGGCAAAGAATAGTGTGTGGGTTGTGGCCCCAGGACCAGTTTTGTGGCCCCAGGTCCCTCTGGGATCAATTTTTTTTTAAAAAAAAACACCTTGTACTTAAATGCACTCTAAGATTTTTGTCCTGCTTTTGCTCCCATAGACCATTTTAGGCCCAAAAGATACCTTTTAAGAAACAAAGAGGAAGTCACCTCTACTTACTTCCTGTTGTTAAAAAAAGCATCTCCTGAGCTTAAGATGGCTTTGATGTGAAGTATGGAGAAAATGTTTCCTAAATGCACCAGATGTCATTTGGAGGTCAATTTTTTTCAGGCGATCCAATAGGCAGTGCAGCCCTCCAGGGCTCCTGAGGGGCTAATACAGCCCAATAACCTCCCACAATTGCCCGCCCATGAACCACGAGCACAGAAAGTGGAGCAGATCGGCATGTGTAACTGAATAGTGCTCATGCAAGTTGTGTGACATGCATTACCTCCATTAGCTGGCCTAAGTGACATACATTCTGATGCAGACTAGTGTGTGGTAAAAAAATGTGCCTTGTGGTACACCATCCCATCCAACCCAAATGAATGCAGATGTACCCAAAAGAATCAATGCATACCTATAACAGCATGGGTACTCCCGAGAAAATTCTGCTGTATCTGGCACAGTTCTTTCCAAGATAAATATGCACTAATTAAGCTGAAACTAATCTAAAAATACCTTATTATTTATTGATGGTGCTTTAGCTATTTTTTTATCCTTTTCATTTTGTACTTTATTGTGTTTTATTATACTTTGTTGTATATGTTTTATTTTTTGTTCTAAGCTCCATTGAGCACCATTTGATGGAAAGAAGGCATGCAGATTTAATTAATAAATATGTAATGTTGCACTTTGTGAGCCAGTGTGGTATAGCGGTTTGAGCATTGATTGGACTATGACCCTAGACCATGGTTATGTTTCCTGCTCGACCATGCTCACTGGGTGACCGTGGGCAGATCACACACTCTCAGCCCCAGAAAACTCCTTGATAGTGTCATCTGAGGGTTCTTATAAGTCAGAAACAACTTGAAGGTACACAATAAAACAACAACAATGTTGCACTTTAGGGCTTTTCACAGTTTGAGTCCTGCTATAGATACCAGTCTTAATCTTTGCCAGTCAGCACAATCTCATAAATTGTTATGAATACAGAAGGATATGTTCACAGGCCTGGTCTAAGCACTCATGGATATCTCAAAAAGAGAACAAGACAACAAGCACTCAGATTTAATATTTTTATAAAAATCTGGTTAAGATGGGTTTAAATGTGCACTACCTGCCTCAAAATATATTGTCAAAGTAGTATTGAAATAAGGAAAATATTAGACAACAATATTTAGATTCAACATTTTAAAAATAGTTGACATTTGGCTCAAATGTGTAGTGCTGTCTCAAAATATTTTGTCAAAATAGCATTGAAATAAACCACATATAAAGTAGGCATTTTGACAGATGTTTAACTTTTACTTGTAACAAATTCTAGTATTGACCAGTGAAGCCATGAAGTCTTAAATACTTAAAAGTTGCCTTTATTCAAGAGAGGAAAAAAGACGTTTCCAATTGTGTGTTCACCATCAAAGGGAAGTGCAACACATTCTGAGAACAGCCTCAAGGGGAACAGAAGAATAAATTATTTTTTGCTTGCTGTGTTCAAAGTCTTTCACTAGACATTCCAGACCTTCATTCCATGCACCAGCCAGATGATTTTCCTTTAGGGTATGCTTGACTTTCATAGACATACCTTGAAACTATGAACTTTTCTCATGAAATTTAATGACTACAGCAGATCCTATGATAGACGTGATTATATTCCATGAAATATAATTATCTTACTATCTTGGAAAAGACCTGTTTCTATAAGGATCAATTTTGAAGATTTTTTAAAAAAATATTTATTTTGTTTGGTGAAAACCTTGTCTTTCTTTAAATATTTATTTATGTTGTTTGGTAGAAAACCTTTTCTTTTCTTTCTTTTCCTGGCATATAAAAGTGTTGAAAAATGTTTTGCTTTATTCACTGAAGTTCAGAAGTCCACATAACAGGTTCTTGAGAAGCAAGATTTTTTATCCCATCGTTCTACGTTGGTGTTGGCAGGTCCTTTTAGCTGATGAGATTTGGTTGTGTGATTATTTCTGAATCCAAATTAGATCAAAATCTTCCTGCCTGCATTCTCCTGTGGTTCACTTTTTTTTGTAATAGCATCTCTTTCTGTATGAGAGCACTCAGACAAAAAGGTGAAAAGATGCCAAAAAAGGGAATGTATATGGGAGGGGGTAATCTCCCCCTTCAACCGAAACCTGAAATTTATTTTTATTGAATTGAATTTTTCACTCATTCCTGCACACAGTATGTAGAGGGGCCTTTTGATTTGCCATTAATATGAAATTGCCCATAATTTGTTGTGTTTATAAATGATAACTCCCAGAATTTCCACTGGTTATGGTAGCTGAAGAATTCTGGGAGCTGGCACATAAAACAGAATGGTTCCAAGCTCTGAAACTGTTCAGAGAGAAAAAGATAGTTCTTGTCCTCTTAGCTCTCATCTTATAGCCCCCTCGGCTACTGTCTTTAGCCTCCACGGGTTAATTTAGGAGGTGAATTCTGGCTGAATTTAATGGGCACCAAAGAGGTAGTATATGTGGGGTGCTTTAGCTAAAATTAGCGGACACCATGAACAGAAAATTAGTGGAGATAGAGAACTAGCATGGTGTAGTGGTTTGACCATTGGACTACAACTCTGGGGATCAGGGTTCGGTTACCCTATCGGCTATGGAAACCTACAGGGTAACCTTGGGCACATCACAAACTCTCAGTTCCTGAAAAGCCCATGATTTTCAGTCACCTTAGGGTCACCATAAGTCAGAAGCAAGAATAATATGAACATAGCAAGATGTTTCTCCAATGTCCCTTTCTTTCCACGAATCATTGAATAGCCATAGACAGAGGGTTCTGTAGCTAAAGGCAGGGGAGAGGGTTCCACATGCAAAACATTTATCCTATATTTCCGTGATGCAGACTCTCAGCATATGAATGAAATGGCCCTAAAAAAATTCCACTAGTTCCTCTATTTCCCAGGGTTTTTTTCCTGACTTGTTCCTATTCATTCTCATAAGCATGGAGTGTTGCCATTTAATGCAAAAATTGGAGGAAGGATTCCATCACTGTATACGATTCCCCAGGAAATGTATGAAGCACGTTCTTAAATTTCTTCTACAACCCATGACTTCCTGCTGATTTATCTTCTCTTTGAGGAGCCATCATCAAAAGACCTGAGTATTTTTTTCACAAGAAGATGTTTCTAAAGGCACATAAGAAGATTTATCTTGCTCTGAAGGTCATGCCTGAAGACAAGAGAAGAACTGGGGATAAAAGCTAAACATTCTTGACGCACTAACAGGCTCATGGTACAGGAGAAGAACAAAAGCTGTTGGGAATGTAACAGTTGCAAAAGTTGTATTTTACTTAATTTGCCATGCATTTATAAATATACCTACAGTTTCGTTTATACCTTGTACTAAGTAATTGAACAATTTATGTGGTGAGGCAGCAGGATAAGTAATTAAGAAATATGTTAGGAACAGTTGAAGTTGGCATTGCTAGCAGAAATTTCCAGTTTTACTGTAATCTTCATAATATTGATCTCCAATGGCAAAGCTCACAAGAAACTGCACCCCTAATTACGGTGCATAAAAAATGAAAACTCTTTTGTAAGAAGCCCTGGTGCTTGAAATGTATGCAATTAAATGCAGCACTCAAATTATGCCTTCTTTTCCTATTACTTTAATTTATTTTCAAAGAATGTAGAAGTCTAGAATCGGAAGGACCTTCAAAGGCCATCCATTTTAATCTCACGCAATGGCCAGGAACCACCCAACATCTTTAAACCAATTAAGCTGCTTGCACAATGAGATATAATCAAATTAAATGATAGTATCCTGAAATGAAAGAGTTGCAGGAACCATCATCATACACAGCTTGAAGCTCCAGCAGCAAATGTATCTATAGGACAGGAAACAGAAAAAGAAAAGGCAAACAAACCTGCAAAGCATTCTAAGAGCTTCCTGGCTTAATACCCATCATCTCGGAATAGAAAGAAATAAAGGTAAGGAAGCTTTTTATAATGACTAATGACACACTAATAATCCAGGTAGCCTCAAAACATTATAATAACTAAGATAAAAGACAAAGTGGATATATACTGTCTTTGGTACTGGAGACAGTACCCCTGGTTAGTTATTCACATGAACATGCAAAGGGCTGAAATGTGAGCATGCATGTGATTTTCCCCCACGATTTCCCCAAGAACTTGAAAATTAGGCTTCCTCACATTGAGAACAAAGGTCTGATCCGTATCTTGTTTGGCTGATTGAAGTTGCAAAACAACTGTGAATAAGAACCCTAATACAGCGGCATAGCTTGGTGCAAGGGGGAGTTGTGTGGGGTAGGCAGGGGCAGGGGGCGGGGGAGAGTTACAGCGTGCAGGGGCTGGGCCACAGTGTGCAGGGGCCAGGCAAACAGCAGCTGCACCCCCCAAAAAAGTGCCACCCAGGGCGCAAAGGCCCCCTCACCGTCCTATCCCTATGCCACTGCCCCAATAAGGTGGCACTTCCACTCGTTTGTAATCATGTTTAGCCAAAGGGAGTAGCAGAGCCCTCTCTGGCACTTTATGGGTAAAGCTCTAACTTATATCCAGATGCTTGGAGATGTTGGAGGGAAGGATTTTCATGCCACTCACATTTGTTTCCCAGTTTTAGCCTATGTATTTTCAGGAGAATACCTGAATGTCTTTGATTACCATAGTTGGAAAATATCAGTGGGATAATTCTCTTCCACTCAAATCTTGCATGTGAGATTCTCATAGGCATTTGTTTGGATTAAATGGGCCTAGTCCAACAGAGAGCCACTGTGATCTAGTGGTACTGAGCATTGCACTGTGACACTAGAGATCAGGGTGTGAGTGAAGGAAAGGAGCCAGGAGGTAGTCACATACACAGGAGTTCTAGCCCCTCCCGTCCGCTGACTCATGACTCTACCTCACCTGAAGCGCCTCTCTCTGGACATTGCCTTATTTGGAAGGGAGTTTGTGATTGGAGGAAACCTCATATTACCTGCCCCTCTGGACATTTCCTTATATGGATGGAAGTTTCTGGACATTACCTAATATGGGGCGGGTGGTCTGTGGTTGGTGGAAACATGCCGCAGTGGGCGTGTATGTTGTTTACCTGGATAAAAAGGCCTTGCCAAGCCCTGGGCCTTTGTCCCAAACCTCCGGCACCCTGCTGCAGCGGAATTTTATATTTTTATACTTTTGTACTCAATAAATCTGGCCTTAGTCTTTGAACCAAGAAACGTCTGGTCATTTGCCTGTTTCTCTGAAAAAGCTGTCCTTCTTAAGGGTGTAGAAGGTGACAAGGGTTCAAATCCAAGCTCAGTTATGGAAACCCACTTGGTGACCTCAGACATGTCATACTTTTTCAGCCTCAAAAGAAGGCAAGGCAAACCACCCCCTGAACACAAATTGCCAAGAAAACCCTGTGATACGGTTATCTTAGGTTATCTTAGGTTATCTTAGGGTCCTTGTAAGTTTGAAACTACTTGGAGGCATACAACAACAAGTCCAACAGAGGTCTTACTGTGCTGTTCTTCAGATAATATTTTCTTTTCTTTCAAATACAGAAGGTGAACAGACTGGCAGGGGAATCTTTCTCCAACACTAACAATAAACTTCAGGACAGCAGGCAAGTTTAAAAGGCAAAGGGCAGACAAAATAGCACTCCCATTTACATCCTCCAGTGGAGGAGAATAGCAAGGGAACTCAAGTAAAAATGTTCCCTGCTCTTTTCATAGAAAACTATTTCACTGTTATTTCACACATACACACACATACACACATACACCCCAGCATTTTCTATCTGAAGCAGCTGCCTAAAGACTAGACTATCATAGCTGTCCAGAATCTCAAACAGATATCTTTTTCCAGCCCTAAAAGCACCTCAATAAAAACACCTCCTGCCAGCTTTCAATTATGACTGTTTACTAGGGATTGAACAGAATTTGCTTTGGATCACAAAGTTCTATCTGGTATGGCTATTTTTTATTTATTGATCACAATTTACACCAAGTACTTCATATTTACATATGAGCAGACAACTGTCCTCCGATATCTTTTCATAGAAAGCATACTCGCCCAACTTTTCAAACTGTTGCCTATTCTTCCATTCATCAAATATTGACAATGTGATTGCTACATACTCCCCCATTCGTTTTGTATCTGCGACAAGGATCACATTTATTGCAGGAGACGATATGTTTATCAAGGGCAATTAACTATATTTCTACAAAATAATGAAATTCAGCAAAATGTGTCATACATTTTTCTCCTTGAGGAAAGAATGCAACTTCAAATGCACCTTTTAAAAAGATTAAATCAATTGTGACAGAGATAATAATGATGAGGCAAAAATGCAAACTTCAGATATATTTATTTTATTCATTAAAATATTTATAGCCTCTCCTATATCAAAAGAGCTCAGGTGGCTTAGTGGCTTACAATAACACTAATCTAAAATAATAAACAAGACTAATTTTAAAAGATGAAAACGTAATAAACAGTTTATCAATTAAAAACAAATCAAATTAAAGCTGTTTAAAATAATTTTAAACACTCAGAGAATATGTACAGAGATGGGTGAAATGAAAGTCTATGGGTCTTTCTACAATGCCCTGTTATAGTACTATTATTCCACTTTCAACATCCTGTGGAATTCTGGGGTTTGTAGTTTACGGAGGCCAAAGAGCTCTCTGGCTGAGAATTCTAAAGGCCCATTCCTAAACAGCAAATCCCAGGATTCCATAGGATGTTGAAAGTGGAATAATAGCACTATAACAGTGCAGGGCAGAAAGGCCCTATTTTATATCCATGTGATGGGGACAAGTTCTAAAGTGGAGGGTGACTGATTACACAGTACAACTGCAGCTCACTCCAGCATGTCGTGATGTAAGTTACCTTGTATGTCCTTATGCTCTGGATACAAAGGGCAGAAAGGCAACAGCCAGGCACATCTCCATCTATCCTGGGCTCAACTACTGCTCAGAATAATTCTACCTCTAGACATCAACTGCAACTGTGTAAGGGCTCTCCTCCTGCACTGTGCAGTTGAGTCAGGCAACTGATGGGTGACAGGATGAAGTTGGCTATACTTCTAGGGCCTTGCACATCAAAGGAGGACATGTTAAGTTTGCACAGAACCCTGGGAAGATATTTCTAAGTCCACCATGCCTGTTTGCTGAGAAATAGTGGAAGTAGGAGGGAAACAAACCGCTGCACAGGAAGGTATCTCTGTCTTCCTCTTTCAGTAGCCATTCCAGCAAACTGCCTCATCTAACTGTAAGCACTTAATTTAATAAATACAGAATTTCTTATTCAAAAACATTTTAAGCACTGGACTTAATTTTTGCTTCTTTTCTCTCCACACTCCTTACTCCTTGTGTCTCATGCCTTAAATTTTAGACTCAAAGCCTGTGGGTAGGGACTGTCATATCACTTTCCATGTAAACTACCTTGGAAGGCTTTCTTGGCTAAATGTTTTAAATAAGCAAACCAGTAACATTTAACTAGAGATTTAGAGGATCACTGATGTTAAGAATGTGGTGTTACTAAGCTAGTGCTCATCCAATAAAGGAAATGCCTTTTTACATATATGAGGCCCTAGCTTTTAGGATCTAAAGCTATTTTATAGCTTGTTTTTTTTTTCCGTGTACACCTCACTAAGGCCATTTCTGCATGGGGTGAGGGAATCGCCCTGTGATGCTGCTCACCGGACTTTTGGTCTCCCCGGTCCAGTCCATGCTGCTCCGGAGCAGTGCATGGCCACCGCTCTGCACTGCTCCAGGGACAAAAATGGAGGCTCTCAACCAACCGCTGAAGCTCGCTAGCCTAAAGCCCACCCCCGGCAGATCACGGGCTCGCACCAACGCGAGCCTGCGAATCTGCATAAGGGAGCAGGCTCGCATTGGGGTGCTCCGTGCTTTTGAAAAACCTCAAGAAACAGGTTTTTCAAAAGCATGCTGGACAACCACTTGGGGTCGTTCCGGAGTGGGCTGGGGTGTGGATCTACGTTAAGTAGATCCGACCCAGACCGCTCCCAGGTGCAGACGTCCTCCCTGGAAGACGCTCTGCACCGTTTTAAAAACCCCGTGTGGAAATGGCCTAAGTGAGAATCAATTGTATTGGATTTGAGCTTTCAGATGTGTGACATTCACATACTTTGTTTGACATGAAGAAGTTTTAGCAATATAATTGAACAAAAACTAGCTACTAATACTGGGCAGCAACAGGATCCATAGACCTGGAGAAATTTAAAAGACATTTGCATTTTCTCATATAATTAAATATTTATCAGAACACAAAAAGGGGGCAGTTTATCTTTTATCAGCAGCGAAATGGGCTGAGATCATCCACAGACTTACAATGGGTATTCTTGATTGGTAAAAGTCTTAGGATACAGGCCGCATAGAATACCAGATAGATAGATAGATAGATGATAGATAGATAGATAGATAGATAGATAGATAGATAGATAGATAGATCAGACACTGTCAAAATTTCTCTACTGTAATAAATATCCCACAAAATGTAGCCTCCACAGTCCGGACCAAGAGATTCTCTTATACAGTACTAGAGAACACGGCTAAGCAGGTGGGGGGGGGGTCCAGAACTGATTTTGCATGGTTGGAACACTGTAGAATGAATTAACCCCTTCTGAAAAAAACTGAAAGTGACAGGAAGGCAAGAATGCTCATCCTCAACAAGAAAGGGCATCTTAACATATTGAGACAACCTGTCAAGAATATGGCCAACCATTGCAAGATTTTTCATATTTTGGTATTTTCTAAGCAAAAAATGTATTGTGGAAAGTAATGTAGTTTGTTTTTTAAAAAAAATCCTTCACAGATAAAGCAGTGTGTCCCATGTCCAGTAATAACAACAACGGTGCCTTAGGGGACCTTTTATATACTTAAAACAGAATCAAAATTTTATATGTTGGGGGAGTCCCCTTCTTTGAAGTACACCTAGTGCCATGGTGAGAAAGGGAGCTTAGGAACTTAATTTGATCATTGAATGGACGCCTGGACATGTCTGAGGCTAAAGGTAAAATCAATTTAGAGTGTACCCACTTTTTGACTGCATGAATATCTGAGCACAAGAATTTTAAAGAGTCATGATATGTTATCAGATGTACAGTACCTGTCCCTTTACTACTTTTATGATAGTAAATGATAATTGCCCATCATTAACATCAAAATAGCAATAAATATGTACTTAGAGAACATATGATAAACCAGAAGGATGTTAATAGCCCCCATGCAAAATGAAGCAAAGAGTGGACAGGAGAAAGAGGGGATGAGTTGAATACCGGCTGTTAACATCTTAGAGAAGGAACACTCCCACTGGAAAAGTTTCTATACTGTATCTAAACAGGAGATATGTTAAGAGGAAAGTCAAAATGAGCAAATCTGTTGACTATATGCCCATAAACTTCAGTCTAGTTTTTTTAAAAATCGATTATGCCATAATTAAACATCCGATATGAGACTTAACTCTGACCTCAAACAAGTGTTTAATGCTTCTGCTACAACATAACAGGGAGCACAGAGATATCAAATGACACCTGAGAACAATATATTCCTAGATAAAGCACATGGGAATTAAGGAACATGGAAGGTCTATCCACTGGTACAATGTGCATAAAATAACCATTCATTACATTACATATTAAGGTCTTTGCCAGTAGAAAAATATAGGAGGAAAACTCTGTTGTGGCTGCAAGAGGAATAGAAAACTTCTTGCCATCCAAATATTTTCAATTACAGCCTCTAAAATCCTTCACTATTTGGCTATGCCAAATAAGTGGAGGGGATTATTGACGTCTGAAGAGTCAAATGTTTCCGACTACTAGTTTAAGTTTAGAGTTTATCTAGAGAAAGGGCCTTTCTGCACTACACTGTTATAGTGCTATTATTCCACTTTCAACATCCTGTGGAATTCTGGGGTTTGTAGTTTACTGAGGCCAAAGAGCTCTCTGGCAGAGAATTCTTAAAGACCTCTTCCTAAACTGTAAACCCCAAGATCTCATAGGATGTTGAAAGTGGAATAATAAACCACTATAACACCATTGTGTGGAAAGGCCCAAAGAAAGGAAGGAAGGATATATCTACAGTACAACACATTTACAGTATTCAGAGCACTTAAGATACTTTCTTTTGAATCATACCTTGCAACAGCCCAGTGAACGGTGTCATCTCAGTATTGGTCTTTTCAGGCTGCTGATTGCAAATAGGAAGGTTGAGAGACACTGAGAGATCATGGTCTTGCAAAGATTGCAATCATAGCACATGAAGGAGAACTCATGTGATGACTAACCAAACAACAACGGCTGTGTCTGCCAGATGTCCACATGGTTGTCTAGAATGTTACAGGCAGGAAGCCTAGAAATGAACAAACTTTGGATTATATGGAGCTCCAAACTACATAGATGTGATAAAAGAGAAAGGAAGACTAGTAATGATGTATCTTCACACCCTTTGCAGTGGTGGAGCTTGGAATGTGTGAGGGGTGGGTGGAGGGCGGGCTACAGCACGGGGTATGTGGCCACTGTATGTGGGCGTATGGCTGTGGTGTGTGCGGGCATGGCCAGGACATGCAGCGGCGTGGCCAGGACACATGAGGGTGTGGCTACAGGCTGGGACACCCCAAAAACACTGCAGCCGGGGGCAAACTGCCCCCATAGCCCCCCTGTCCCTACGCAACTGACCCTTTGGGCCTGCCATATGAGCAAGACCCTCCCTCGCTCCTATTGATCTGTTACAGAGAGTAACACTTGCATCCTCTTAAATTTCTCCTATTTCAGACTTTGTCTTATGGTGATATCCTTTAAAGGAAAAGTATTTCATATGTTATGGAGATTAGAAAAGTCTTTTTGCCACTTTTCTCTCACTTTTTGCCACAGTTCTTTCTATCACATACAGTAGCACCCCCATATCTGTAGGAAGTTGGCTCTGCCCCCCCCCGCGGATGCTGAAATCCGCAGATAGTACCGAGCACCCTGTCCCACCACCACCTGCCCCAGGCCTGATTGCAGCAGTGGCCAGCAGGAAAACAGCAGGGAGCGCAGGATCCTGTGATTCCCACTGTGTTCTCACTGGTTGCTGCCATGATAGGCCTGGAGCCGGAAGCAGGAGGTGGGAAAACAGCAAGGAGCGCGATCCCCACTGTTTTCTCGCCACCGCCACCACAATCAGGTCCAAGGTGAGGGCCAAAAGGCGGCAATGAGTGCGATGCCACGCTCATCGCCTCTCTCCTGCCCGCCACGACTGCGATCTGGCCCAGGGCGAGGGCCAGGAAGTGCTGATGGGCGTGATCGCATGGCGGCGGCAGGGAGTCAACTGCAGATAACTGAATCAGTGGATAATGAATCCCTGGACATGGGGGCCCTACTGTATATGAAGAAATAAGTGAATTCTGACAAAATGCCTTTAAAAAAAGCCTATCACCACCTGAAATGAAATTGCTTTGGCCAAATTCAATATTACACCTACATCTAGCATATAGAGGACCATATTGGACCTGACTGGCATGGGTGTTAAAGAGGATGAGTCTCTCAGAAAAAAAATGAGCAACAACACTAATTCAGCACTAATATGTTAAATACATGTTAGGGCTTTAAACTCACACTTCTAAACATCAGTATTCTTAAAACTCTGGGCCTGGGTAGATGAATATGTTGTCTGAGATCCTGCATCATCATCATCGTCGTCATCATCATCATCATCATCATCATGAAGCTGAATCTCTCTCATTGTTGCTGCAACTGACAATTTCTCCCCAAACATCTTCCTTTGCAGCCAGGCAGCACCTCAACTGAAGCATTTCTGAGATCTTGGATATCCACAGTGTTCTCTCAATCACAGACTGAGAACAGACAACTGGAGAGATCCCATAGGTACTGCTACAACTGCTTATCACAAGCTTCTCATAGCCAGGAAAGCACCCCAGACGTTATTTCCCAGTGCTGCTGTTTTTAGATGTGCTTTGGTCAGGGGGCTTTAACTTCTGGTAAGTTAGTGAGTAGAAGCCCTGGTTGCAGCTGTGCAGGAAGGAGAGCTATTACAGCAAAAGTGCCAGCCAGAGGGATCTCTTACTGGAGAAACTTCCCTCAGATTAAAAGGGGGAGCAGAAGATCACCCATTAGGTTCCAGAATTCTCATTACTTGCATCTACTTTTGAGTAAATGCATTTTGAGCGGGAAGGACTGAGAGGGTGACATCTTTTGCCCTTACAGTGAAATGCAGCTGTATGGATTGAAGGATGCCTCAGCACAATATCAGCAAGCTACCTTTTTTTAAAAAAATCATTTTATTCAAAAATTCTCATTATAAAACATACATATTTGATTGTCAGCTTCATTGAAACATATCTGATCTTCCACACTGATCTAGATTTCATTTTCCAGATTTCTACAAGCTTTAGGTACTGTACAACATTATATTGTTAGTTTATCTGATAGTTCTTACATTTCATTCTTCATATTTCCGCTTCTTGATTTATATCCTGTCGCCCCCACGTAATATAACTTTAATCATGAATTACGTATTTCCAGCTGTTAAAACCCAGCAATTACCCGTTACAATTTGCCATTCTTTCTGTATCTCATCGTCTGATTTCCCCTTTAATCTCTGGGAGACCACGTCCGCATTTTTATTTTCAATAAGTGTAGCCCACCATTGTTCTATTGTAGGTATTTGCTGAGTTTTCCATAACTTTGCATATTCAATACAAGCTGTTGTTATCATGTACAATAATATTCTCCAATGCTTCTTAATATCAATACCCTCTAGTATATCAGTCATATTTAACAAATACAATTCAGGAGTTTTAGCAAACTGACCTTTCACTAATGTACAAATTACATTATGTACTCCATTCCAATACTTCTTAGCTTTTGAGCATGTCCACCGCATATGATATATCGTACCGACCTCAGCAAGCTACTTTTTTAGTAAAACCTATGGAGTTATGACAGTGAAGGGTTCTCCTGATTAAAATGAAGCAACGAGGCCTCTCCAGCCACTTTCTTTCTGCAGTCAAGAGCCAAGTAAGTGTGTTCACCTCAAAAGACTGAGACAAATAAATAAGAAAATTGTGGGCTGACATCCTAAAAAAAAAAAAGAATAATTATGGATTTACACACATATCTTGTCAATAGATTGATTTTCATTATATTTGTAAGACTGAATTTGTCATGTACGGATGACAGAACTGGATTTCAATAAGGAAAAACTACAGCATGGGAAATTACAGATGTTATCCATTTGATGTTGCTGTTCCAAGCTGATCCTGGTAAGAAGAAACAACTAAGTTATGCTAATATATATTATAGCTACGCAGCACTCAAGGATATTAACCCTTTGAAGCATGTAATGCAATTATTATATTATACCCTATATGTCATGTTATGGAATGGAATGGAATGAAGCAATGAGCCCAAACATTAACATTTCTGTGCTTTTCTTTAAGGGAACTGGATGGATGGATGTGTGCGTGTGGTAATAAAATACCTTAAAAGATTATCAAAGATTATGAAAGATTCTGTTCATTCTTCCATACAAATATCATGCAACTCCAAGATTTAAAAATGCTTAAATGGAGTGTTAATGTGAAACCTTATGCTTAAATGGAGTGTTAATGTTAAGCCTTCCTGTCTCATTTTCACCACCGTCACAAATTGGACACCCAGGTAGCCAGAATGGGACCCAAGACGGAATCCAGGTAAGCTGACAAATGACAAAGGACCCTCATTCCCTCTCTCTGAAAAGGCAGGGGTAGAGAACCATGTCTGTTCTACTTAACCACACGTATGGGCTGGCATTCTGTTGGTGACTATGTCTTTTCACGGTTATATATAGTTATGGTTCATACTATCTCCCTCACACAATGACCCCTTGACAACTGCAGTTCCCTGTCTGCTGAAGGTCCCCTTCACACAGTCATTTACTGGTCAGGGGTGGGAGGGAATAGCCACACAGCATCCAGCTATTTTCCTATAACTGTTGTTGTGTGTCTTCAAGTCATTTGCAACTTACGACCACCCTAAATCATACACTTGGCAAGATTTGTTCAGAGGGAGTTTGCCATTGCGTTCCTCTTAAACTAAAAGTGTGACTTGCCTAAGGCCACCCAAAAGTTTCCATGGCCAAGTGAACATTCAGACCTTGGTCTCCCAGAGTCCAACACTCAAATCACTATACCACACTGACTCTATGCCTTTGTTCGTATAGCTAGATGCATAAAAATGATGTCAACCTCTGGGACATCCCAGAGAACATCACCATCACCATTGCTGCCAGCCAGAGCTACCTCTCTTTTTTTTATATACTTTCGTCATTTCTCCAAATTTATTTGGTAGAATGATAGTGGCAGTGCAACCAAAGCAAGTTTGCTTTCCTGTCTCTCCTTTTCTCTGTGCTTTGATACCAGTGCTTTGATACCAGTGTCCCAAGGGCAACAGTTTTTTGGAAATATTTCCTAAGGTTCTTTGTGCACGTAACTTTTGTGGTTAAAGGAAAGAGAGGAAAGACAGAAGAGTGGTTGAGTGGGTGGGAAGAGAAAATAACCTCATTACTGTTTTATTAATGGTATCATTGCCTCTTTGCCACCAGGTACTCTAAATTTGGGAGAGGGCAGAGACACCGAGAGAGTCTAAGAGATGGCCTAATCTCATTAATTATTGGCAATATTCTAATCTCATTGGTTTTTAAATTATCTTTCCTTATTATTATTCAAACTAGCTCCAGCAGCCTTCTGCATTTTCCCAAGAAAATATGGTGGAAAAGCAGACTATTAATTTCACACCCTTCAAATCTCCCAATTGGCAGGAGCAGTCCTGATTAACTGTCTCTTGTCCCACTTTTTCATCTCCTTTCAAAGCGTTTAATTAGTGGGGAAGAAGGAAAGGAAGGGGCAAAATCTTTCCTTTCCCAGTAATCTCAGACAGAATCAAACTGCTGCAGCTTCTCCTAGCAGTCAGGTAAAACATGGCTATCCCAATGCCATGACCTGTGAGTCTAATTTGGGTACTAGGGATGTGTGGGAAATTAGCAATATTTGCACATTTTTTTGTATTCAGGATGGAAAACACAAGGTTTTAAAACTGAATGTGGAAGAAGGAAAATTGACAGATTGGTCCATCTCTACACACTGGCAACTTGTACATAAACATTCTTCCCTTATCAAAGTTTTTTTTTCCCCAGTCTTTTCATATTTTTCTGGAAATTGACTTTTTAAACAATAGTTGAGATTCAGTTAGGGACGTCCGCACGCATGATTAGTATTCACTTCTTCCCTCTGCAGTGTCCAAAGCCCAACCCCAACTTACTCTGAAGCCCTGAAGCTGCTTAGCATGTTTTTAGCACTGAGATATGCCAAGGTCCTCCAGAGGTCTCAGCTGCTGTAATTTTTGGGGAGGTAGCCAGGCATTTCTCAGATCCTTTCTGATTACTATGAAAGATGGAATAGGGCAGCTTCAATGGCTTTACAGTAAGTCAAGCAGGTATATGGCTCAGAGTAGCATGAGTCTGCATGTGTATATATAGCTATACCAAGGGGACATTGGACTGAGGCTCAGATGCTAAAAACTAGAAATTAGAAAATGATTCTCCAAAACTTAGCACTGTGTATGTATACAGGATTATATCTGTGTAACTCTGCCAGATAAACTGCTAGTGCTAATTTGTGCAGGGATGTCAATTCAGTTTTTCTTCATGAACTACAACTCCATGGCAGCCATGATTGTCTGGCAGCTGGAAATGTTTTACTGGATTTTACAAGAAAGTGCTGTACTTTCTCATGCTTGTAATTTTACAGCCCCCTAGAGAGTGCTTATCAACTTTTGGTGCGCCAGATGTTTGGAACTTCAAATCCCAGAATTCTTAACCATTGGCTATGATGGCTGAGATTTTTGAGATCTGAAGTCCAAAACATATAGAAGACCAAAGGCATATAGAAGATATATAGACATACATATGTAGACATATAGAAGACCAAAGGGAGCAAAAAGAAGACCAAATCACTGCCCTAGGAAGACATGTGAGAAAGCACAGCTAGATTACAAAGCTGAGATTTTAGATATTGTTCAGGAGTTTTGAATTGAAAAATCTGTGGTTTGAATCTTGTCTCTGCAACAGTGGCTTGAATAATGAGCTCATTGCACCTTTAAATTGCCCGCTAACAAAGTCTGTGGGTGGTGAGTACTGTTAAAAATATAAAATACATTATCACAACAAGAAGACAATAAACAGTGGCTAAAGCAGGGATGAAAAGAATATTTATATTTATTCCTTTGCCCGTTAAGATGAAGGGTTGGCCTATTCATTGCCTGTCAAGCCTGACCTTTTGGGTACAATAATGTCTGCTACAAGCTTCCTCTCACTTTGTAAAGTCTCTAATGAAGCAATGAGACACAATACTTTGCAGAAATACTCACACACACACTTCGACCTTTCCATATATTGTTGTGTTTGTTTGTTGTACATCTAGAATTGTTGTGTTATAGAAAGATTCTCTACCCATCCATCCCTTACACATATGAATGTCTGTGCATACCTGTGTGTATGTGCACAGAAATATATACAAACATACCTTTAAATATGTTTAAATAAATGTATCTGTGTCCTTTAAAAAATCTAGGACCATATCAGCTGTTTTGAAGAGCTGTCAAACCACAGGATGCACTCTCAGTTCATCCCAGGTATGCTTCTGTACAGCTATGAATTTCAAATGGGCACTACCAAAAATACTTTTCATTTTTTCTAAATAGATAAATGAAATGCTTAGTTTAAAATAGATATCCATGTGGCACCACAGTAGGTTGTGCTTCACCTGGATTGTGGATAAGGACATATCGCATTTCCCAATCCCTGACAGGCCCGCAGTAGGCAACCAAGCTGAAATGTTTTGCCCACTGTATAATGTGAAACTTATTTTGAATTTCAAAGAAAAGATGATGGATTTTAAAACCAGGGACAGCTCAGAAGACAGCAGATTGTACTCTTAAGCTCATACTTATTATTAAGATTGCTTGAACTATTCTTCTGAAAAGGTTTAAGCTTACACTAAACAAAAAAAAAAGGTATATTCTTTAAAATAATTTCAAAGCTGGCACCTGGAACCTGCAATAAAATGTAGAGTGGTCCTTTTCAGTGTTCTAGTCAGACAACCATCAGCTTTTACAGCATAAACATCATATTTAATTGCACCTTCACCATGACCCCATACACAACTTAAGTCTCCATACACAACTTAAATATCCTTACCAGCCAGCAGTCAGCATCTGTTGACCACTAGGCTTGATCACTTCTCATAGGGCTGATTTGGGGGTTTATCCCTGCCTCCTTACGATTTATATATAATTAAAAAAAAATACTGCTACAGGCTATGGGATTCCTATGAGGCTGCTGAGTCTTGTCTGCAGATGGTGCTGTGTGGGCTATATAAAAAGGATCTTTGAAGTGTGGCAATAAAGAGAATGAATGATACATTCTCTTTGATCCAGAACTGAAGTCAGATGACTCAACCATGACTTCTGATTGTGTTTCCACTAGAGGGCTCTGCATACAACAAGACCTCAAGCAGCAACAGTTTATATTTTCTGCAGAATTTTGGCATTCATTTCTGTTTCTTGCTACTCCATTGCATATCAGCTGGCCAGATGCAAGAAAGATCAGACTTCCCTTACCTTGAATAACTGTGAAGAAGAGCAAATTTTTGCACAACCAGTTCATTCGCTAGGGGACAAAAAGAGCTGTAGCTGTATGAGCTTTAATGGGAATAGAGTCTTGCCTTTATTTTACAACTGACAGGAAGTAAATAGTTACACAGTAGCCCCTCCACATTAACTAGGGTTAGGGGCACAGAACCCTTGCAAAAGTAGAAAAAAGGCAAATAACTTCCCCCACACGATTCCCCTCCCTTTTGCCTCCCAAGCTTTCCCTCTCCCATTCCTTTGCCTCTGCCCTGGCGATGGGCAGGGAGAAAAAAGACAACCTAATCTTGCCAGTACCTTCCCCTTAGACAGAGAAAAAGGGATTTCTAATTAATTCCACTGGCCATCTTGAGAAAGGAGCACCTGAGCAATCAGCAACCAAAACACAGCAGAATATGCAACCACATGGCTGAGAGGCCATGCCCTCCATTTTAAACACAAGCCTTGTAAGCCGGAGGTGAGGAATGCAGGAGGAGGAAAATGGGGGATGGATGGGAGGCAAGCACGTGCCTATTGAATAATCACGTTCATGAAGTTCAAACCTTTGAATGTGGAGGGAGGATGGTAGTGTACTTAAAAAAAAATTGGGTTGATATTTTAGGGCTAACCGAGATTTTATTCTGATCCAAGATAAGTGCTGGAATATGTCATTGTCATATAACGCTAAACCACCATATTCTTTTCATCCCTGCTTTAGCCATTGTTTATTGTCTTCTTGTTGTGTTTAATGAAGATGTTGGGAAGTCCAGTGTACATTAGGCCAGTCACTTTTCCAAAAAGAGAATATGCATCATACTCATTTGCCTCCCCCTCGCAAAAAAAAAAATAGGATACTGATTTCATTAAAAGCGCACATTCAGATTTGTATTTAGAAAATTAATTGCATTTTTTGACTGAAATATTTGTTGGAGGAAAGGCCATGCTTGTCTCTTCCAGCTAACAAAAAAGGAGACTCAGGGCTCCTTTAGGAACAACAGGATTTATTTTAGCATGAGCTCTCATGGATTATTTTCCACTCTGTAGTGCATGAAATCTCATGCTAGATTACATATTTTGTTAAGGTGTCCCAAGACACTTTTGGTTATAATTTTAATAGAAATAGACAACGTCTCACTATAGAGGGAGGACTGCAACTTTATGGAATCTGCTCAATCTTCTGGTTGCTAACTGTTGATGGCCAGTTTCAAGTTGATTTCTTATGGTTCTTTATGTTTAAACTAGATGAAGCAGCTCTTCAACCTAAGCATGCTTTCATACAGGTAATTGTCCTCTGTAAAGCAGGAGACATGGCTGCCCTCAAATATATCCTTCAAAGAACTACATACAAAGAGAACAAGAGACTAGTAGTTCACAAAAATGTTGATGGCCATGCCATTCTCTTCATTTTGAGGTGAGAATTATAAACTATGCAGATATTATCAACCCAGGAAACAGGAGTTTCAATGACGTTACTATTCAAAACAAAGCCTTAGTTACAGTTGTCAATCATGGAAATTATCAGAGGTAAGTTTAGTTACTTCTGTAAGAATAAGAACATAGCATAGTATACAAATACTTTTTAAAATGGCCTCCACTTTGAATTTAAAGAAGTAAAATACACCAAAAAGAACACTGTGAAGGAACAATTCACATAGTGACTTGGTGAAACTGTTTAGTTAGAGTTGCTGTCTTGAATCTCAATTAATTCCCTTTAATTTTGATAGTTTTGGACCCAGAAATTGCAAAAGAAGCCAACCCTTGCCAGTCACTTGTACAGAAATAACCAGCTACTTTTTCCACATACGCAGAAACACAGCCAGCTAGATCCCAGCTAATTTTTTTGTTCTATTTCCTTTATCTTTAATGGCATCATTAGTTATTGTAGATACTCCAAATAGTCAGCACAGAAGTACTTTCACAAAAAGAACTCACCAGGCCAATAAAAGCAAAAAAGGCTGTTAAAGCTTAATGTCTGTCACATGCTCCCAGTGTAATGTGGTCTTCAGTCCTGGGAAACATTTATTTGTGCAGAGAAATCTAATAAATAGTCACACTTTGTTCTAGACATTCAAATGCCCTGACAGCACTTAAGTCACTTTTGCTGTTTAAAAGTAAACAATCATTAAAAGGAAGCATAAATAGGGGATTGAGAAAGCACACTGTTTTCAAGTGTCATAACAGATGATGGCATCTTTCCCAAAGGACAGCCATACCAGAAATGGCAATGTTCATTGTTGTGCTTCTTGATTTAAATCTCTGTCTTATAAGGTATGCTAAGCCAATATGGGGTTGCTTCAAATCTTAAGAATTTGTTTTTTAAATATAAGGCTTAAAAGTGTTGCAATTAGGTCAGTTTCAAAGTCAGGACCCATTATCGAGCTATAAGGACTGAGAAAAAAAATATTTACATTGGTTTTATATTTCGGTACAAAAGGATCCATTTCATACTGCTCAAGATTCCCTGTAAAACCAAAGCACATCCTCCCTCTAAAACATGTTTTAAAGGATAAACGGCACAAAACAATGTTTATATTTTAAATATGCAAACAGTTAAAAAGGTTGCCCACAGGTTGAATAATATATACAAACACACTTTCATCAATGGGAAAAGGACGTACCAAAATACATACCTTTCAAATGTGTACAAAAATGCATGAAAATTGTCTCCCAACCTGATATGAAACAATGACAGATTGAGAATGCAGGATAGAGAGATTCAGGAGAAAAATGAAGAAAACCTGGACTGAGAACATATCTAGACAAGTGATACAACTTTAGTTGTCACACTTCCATCCTACAGAAACTTGGGATCTCTAGTTTGGTGAGGTCCTTAGAATTCTGTTTTAGGGAGTTCTCATCAACTCCCCGAAAGAGTTCTAGTGGAGTTTGGCAACAGTTTGATTACTTTACATAACTTCAATTTGCTTATCTTTTTCCATAATTCATGGAGTATTTACATTTCAGTCCTCCTTTCCTAATAATAATAACTCAGGCACATTGCTCCTTATCTATATTTATTTGAGTGCCTTAGTATTACTACTTGGTGGTAGTAATTTGCTTCAAAACATCCTTGCCTTCTTATCGCTTTATATCCTTTGGTCCATCCCCGCCCTAGTTTTTCAGGTTAAATTTTGAATGTGATTACAATTGGTGTTGAAAACAGATTGTGTTTTCACACAACAACTGTCCAGGTTGTTTCTTTAAATGTGTTTGTTCCTTCTTTAGTTTTCCTCTTGTATCTGCTTAGGACAGCTACATACACACAGTAAGTCTTAACACAGGTAGTGCTCAAGAAGACAATAGAAGTACGGAAGCACATCACACAGGCCATTTCCGCACTAGATTGATATAGTACTATTATTCCACTTTCAACATCCTATGGAACCCTGGGGTTTGCACTTTAGGGAGAGATCAGGCAGCCTCTCCCTAAACTGTAAACCCCAGGATTCCATAGGATGTTGAAAGTGGAATAATAGCGCTATAATAGTTTAGTGCGCAAATGGCCATAGTTCCAGTGTAGTTTTTCAGTTTGGTTTTACTTTACTTTTAAATCAAGCCCTTCAGTGCAGTACATCAACTCCAACCATCACAACTTGTTTTTTCCCACACTCTCAGGTCAGTAATTAGCTGTAAACAGTTCACTCTTTAAGGTTCTAGCAGGGTACCTGAATACCAGGGGAAGTGAGCAAGGGCAAAAGCGGGATGAACTAATTGAACTAAATGGTTGTTCCTGTTGGTTGTTCCTGCTTTTTAAAAATTGTAATTTATTTTTAGGGGGCAAAATTAAAGGCAACTAAAAAAAAACTCATAACATTACATGACCTAAATCCTGTTGTTAATTCTTACTAGAACAGACCCATTGAATCAGTGCAATTTATATTTTAACTCACTATTCAATAATTGATTGAATGGGTTTACTCTAGCTGGGACTAACCAACAGGTTGCTAGCCCTTTCCTGTCATTTGACAGAGTTCATTTGCACTGACAATGCCATTGTACCTGGGATTGTATTCGTTTGTCTCAGAGTAGATCTACTCAGTCAATTGTTGATGGCAGAACAACACGTAGGCAATCCTTTTGACTGAATAGGTCTACTCTGGTTAGGACCGGTGATAGGATTCAGGCCTACATCTGTCATTGTATGAATTTCCCAATAAATATATGTGTCTAAAATTTAAATTTCCAAATTGGATTCAGATTGGGGTTTTAGATATGGTTATATATCAGTCCAGATCAGGATCCATAATCTCTGACATGGGCCCTGAAAGCAACCAGGAGGTTCTTGTAGAGAGATCCTTTGAAATATAAAGCCTTCACTGCCTAAATAGTTTAAACCAGCCATCTTAAAAAAGAAAAAGTAAGAAAGAGAAAAAGAGAGGGAGCAGTAGAGATAAACTAAATGACAGGGAAAATAAAAACAACCATCAGTGACAACCAAATCTGCAAAAAATGCCTAGATGAATAAAAAGGCCTTTATCTGGAAATGGTGAGCAAAATATACCATGCTCTTTGTATCAGATGATTGTTTCTGGAAGAACATTCAGAACTCAGAATGCCACAACATTAAAGGAATCATCTGCCTCATCACAGATGGATTCAGAAAACAGGTGGCTTTCCCTATTCCTCTGAGCATTTTTGTCATGTGTTCAGGCTTCAACTGTAGATCATCTATAGCACAGGTTGAGACAGGGGCTGCTAGATCAAGAGGGGTTCAAAATTTTTAAAATGTAAATTGTTCAAGGCCTTTAAAAGGCACAATTTATCCTCTCTCTCTCTCTCTCTCTCTTTCTCTCTCTTTTTCTTTTTCTTTTGACCAGAAAAAGGGTGATCTGGGCAGTCCAAGTGGATCAAAGGCCACAAAAACAGCTTTAGGAGTAAGCCACACAATGCCCACTCCTTATCTATTACTAGGTACATAGCAGTGTGCCACAACAACTTCTTTTAGAAAGAATGTTTCATCATGTTGTTGATGAAGTTGAAGAAAAGAGCACCTAGAAAAGTCTGTTGCTTGTATGGCCACACTCATGATTCCTGCCATGGTGTAAGACATATGTACACATACATATACATACATGCACTCATTTGGTTGGATTCTCTTCAGTCATCTCTTCCTATCTTGCTTGAGTGCTCCCAACTCTATGGTAAACCAAGGAGCTCTATTAGGTCTATTAAGATGTAGAAGATGGGTAAAAACAATTGTCTCCATACTTAAGTCATATCAGAATCCTAGGTAATTAGTACCCAGTATAGGATGCATCATAGTATTATTCTGAAAAAAAAAAAAGGCAGGGGAAACAGCAAGAACTTCCCCAAGTTGTTTGGCAAAACTTTAGGACTCATATATATATAATCAGGGGTTGTTGTTTTTTTCAGACTACCACCTAGGGAGGAATTTATAATGATAATGCAAATTATTTTTGACACTTTCCCATCAAGATTATTTTAATGAAGCCTTAACACTGAATAGACGCTGTAGCTATAGAACAATAGATGCTGTAGCCATAGAATCTTTTTCAGTTCAGAACTGAAATGAGAAATGTAAATTGAAGGTCCAGTTCATATAGAACAAATTCAAAATATGGAAGGTCCTAGCTATTCAGATTCGGTTAATAATTAAAAACAGATTTGGCTAAGCCCCTGTTTCTAAAAGCCATGCTTGGTTTTTTGTTTTGTTTTGTTTTTTTTTTAATTTTAGAACTTAGAACTCTTATTTTAGTACCATATAGGCGTGGGATGACGTCAGTCTAATTGTACTGATCTTTTGAATTCTTTGGCAAAGCCTTCTGCAACCGATCAGCCCAGACCTGTAGCAAAAGTAAATCTGGCTTTCTGAGGCAACTTGCTTTACAGAAGGAGATAGGAAAAGAGAAATACTGCTATCAGATAAAGAACTGATGGGTAGAAGAAGAGAGATGGAAAAAAAAAGGAGTGGTCACTGATTTTTGCCTTTGGCTCCACCCACCAACAGCAAGTTCAACCCAACAGATTTCAGGCCCTCCAGAATGTAGATCTGATCAAGGAAAATGCTCCTATTGTCATAAAACTATTCCATTAGCCTCTTTTACCATTACAAGAAGAGTTGCTAACTTTGTAGTTAGCTCTCAGCCCATAATCTAGATAAACAATGATAAAATCCAGCTGCTTTTAAGTGAAATTAATGAAGTCTCTTTCTGGTCTATAGGAGTTCTTGTTTACTAAGCCGAAGGCAAGAAAACATGTACAAAAGGAACATTTGTCATGAGAAAGAGAAAGGTTAATAACCTTCACTGCTGGGACAGAGAAGGCAATTGTTAAAGCAATAAACTGAAAACCCCATGCAGCAAAACACAGTCTGTGTAGGCTCCCTTTAAATGCTGGCTCTCTTGCAGCAGGAAAGCAAAGCATGTAGATAAACAGACACCAGTGAAAATAACAACATCTAAAGATGAAAGTTGATGGCTAATTTTTACGTAGCCTTTATTAAAGACTCCTTGTGTCTAGATTAACTGAAAGACTGGAATCCAAACGAGTAGGCACACATCTGTGACTGCTTCATGTTTCTAGTCCATACATGTTATTGTTGTTGTAGTGTGCCTTCAAAGTATTTTTCTGACTTGTGGAGACCCTAAGTCACCCAAGGTCACTGTAAAAACATGGTGGAAAAAACCACCGCCCGCCAGTACCGCCGAGTTCAAAAGGCACACCCAAGCCTCCCACTCCGGGCCTGCCCAGCCTGACACCTCTTTGTGTTCAGGTCTGAACAGCCAGGGAGATCGCTGAACCAAGCCAGAGCCAGGACAAACGGGTCTGCCTCAGTTCTCCTCTCTGAGAACACAGTCGCTTCCTCACTCTTGTTCTCCCTTGGCTTCTTCCTTTCAGGACTCTCCCCCTCTACTGCCTTCCCTAAATCTGCCCTTCTCCCAGATGTAAGGATCAGCAGTGATTTATATTTTCCAAGACTGTGGTACTGTTGGCACTAAGGTCAAGATGATATTATTGGTAGCGTGTATATCCCAGGATTCAAAATAAGACTCTGTGACACTGTTTTAAGGAACACGGAACTTCAAACAATTATTGTAACACTGATGCTTTAAATGTGTCTTGTATCTAAACGTTTATAAACAGCACACCATTCTTCTCTATCTCTCTCTTTCAATTCATTCGCTATCTCTCATACACCCAATTTCTCAGTTCTCTCTCCCACAGAGCTCTTCAAATCTCCAACCTTCCCCAAACACACCACAAATCACACTCTCCCTTCAATCACACACCAGACAGTTACAATCCGTTTTTTTCCTCTTCCCCCCAGCCCCTCCCCTGGGCTATCCAAGGTTCCATTTCACCAGCCAATCAGATTAAACACTCTCAGTTGCCAAGGAGGCTCTGTTGTCCAGACCCCCTCCCATCAGGTTCGTCACAGTCACCCAGTGGGTTTCCATGGCCAATGGGGGAATTGAACCCCCATCTCTAGCATTGCAGTCCAATATTCAAACCACTGCACCACACCGGTTGAGCCCCTACATAGCCCCTCATTTAGGGGATACCTAGGGACTGTGAAAGTCCCCCAGTTCCCACTGATCAGACAGCAGCCACTCTGACTGATAGGGATTCATTCCCACTGTCACTCAGGAAGTGGCTGACTGATATTTCTCATCCTTCTCACAGAAACAATCTCAACTGTAAGGGGAAATTGCAAAAGAGTTCCTGTTTCTGCCTGTTGTAACAGAGATCACTCACATGAGGGGATGGAAATATTAGCCATTTCCCAAGTAACAAGGAAACAGACCCCTGTCCTACCCATCAATCACAGCAATTACTGACAGGTAAGTATGGATTGGGGCAGTTAGGCCAAGATTCATAACATTGCTATAAAATGACCATGGTTACAATAGCAATGTAATGCATAGACGAATCCAACTCATATCTCCCAGTGTGAGCCTGCCCATGTTTTATGATCCTTAGGGGCAGACTTTTGCTCAATCCACCATCATAGCTTCATTTTTGGTGAAGACAGAAGAGAAGGCCTTCTTGGTTGTTCCCAGGCTGAGGAATTTCCTCCCACCAAATGACTAGACTGCCTCCTCTTTGCCCTCTTCTGCCAGTGGACAAAGACAGCTATACATTATTTTAGCTGTATTTTGCTTTAAGCAATACTTTAAGATGCTCAAGGGTTCATATTGGAAAAAAGATTGGATATAAAATGGGTAGATGGACGGATGGATGAAAGAATGTGACTTACATGGAAGACCCTCTGCTTGGAAGCAGAACCCATGCCACTACAGAGAGATTGGCAAGCTTTCCTTGACTTGATGATTGGTTTGACATTTATCAGTTTTTACAGTGAGAAGGGAGAGGAAGGCCATCTGTTTTCTAAAAGTACCCTCATAAGTATGCCACAGCTCATAATATTGATATATGTACATGGATGGTGCATCAACATGCATCATCATACCCTTACAAACTGGCTTGATGAATGAAAATGACATATGTCACAGAGTATGTATATGGAATCTATGTCCTTCCAGCTGTTGTTAGACTCCAGCTCCTGAAATCCCTTTTACTCATCTTTGCTAAGGCATATGTGAAGGGAAGACTGTAATTCCATTAGACTACAGTGCTTTACAATTTGGAATACACTTGAACTATTCTTATTTTAATTTTTTAGACCACCCTTTCCACAGAACTGGGGCTCAAGGTAACTTACAATAATTATAATAGACAATGATTTTAAAAAAAAGATATTGTGTAGCTATTCTCACTAATATCCATTGATAACCTTATCTTGATAACCACTGATTATCTATAATCATGAATTTGCCTAGTCCTCTTTTAGAGATGTGCAAGTTTATGACCTTGGCCATCAGCATTTCTTATAGCAATAAATCCCAGAGCTTAAAAATGTGCTGGTTGTAGGTCACAGTTCTGCAATGAAAGTTAGCGATGGAAATTCAGATACATACTGGTCACTATTTTAGTTCTCATATGTGATCTTAGAATGGCAAGTGAATGTGATTTGAATAAAAATGTGGTAATGAAGTCACAAAATCTTTGAAAATCCAGTCTATCAGTTGACAGTTTTTCCTGAAGTCAACCTTTTCCTCTTAATTATAGGTTCAACTCTGATGGGTCTATAATTGGTCTATTTTTAGAGGAGGAACATGGAATAAGTGTGAACGTGCCATGCCAAACTCTTGACAACTGCCAAATCTAAACATAATCCTTGCCTCTAGCACTATGAAAAACAGTTATCTTAATCCCATTTTGCTGATCCTAATGAATAAAAATAATTGCTGTGAGAAGTTTTTTTTTCCTTTCAGTTTAGTCCATATAAATTACAGTGTCATTCTATTAAGTCAGTTTAGCTAGAACAAAGATTATTTAAAATGCTATAATTAATTTAAAACTAGCGTTTGAACTTGTCTGACATTAAGAAATGAACCCAATTGAAACATTGACTCCCCCTTGGTCTTCATGTTGTCAATATTCTGTCCCATTATAAACCCAACTAATTTTTTTGGTTGAGTTAGTCTCACAAATAAGCATGGGAGGGGGCAATACCCATTGATTGTACAATGGAAATGGGTTGTTCAATAGGATAGTGCTCAGATATGCCACTGTTTTCAGAACATTGTTCAAAAATCTGTTTAATTCAATTCAGACTGCTAGATGGGCTTCCAACAGGTTTATGACAGCTCAGTCACCTGTAAAATGCCATCTTATTGACAGGCAATATGGACAAGGGGTAGAGAGAGCAGAGCATATATTACAAAAATACGTATTCATGAACATACAAATGTGCAGATATAATTTGGCCACTTTTAGATTAGGAAAATTCATGGAAGATAAAGTTGCCAATAGCTACTAGTCAGGATGCTGTTTATGACATCCGGTAGCTTCTGAGTGACTGAGAAACATGACTGGGATAATGCTATTGCACTCATGTTCTGCTTATGGGCTTTGTACAAGCATCTGACTGTCCAATGTGGAAAACAAGCCTGGGTCAAATATATTGTTGGTTTAGCCAGTCACTTTTCCCAGGTATCCTGCTGGTGGGAGGATTCTCACATCTGTCGTCCCAAAAAGCAGCTTTTACAAGCTCTCGATCCAGCATGGATTTTCTTATGTTCTCACTGAATCATTGCCTCCACATGGAGCAACATTTGGGTTTGAGAACTTCATTCATATACTAAACTTGCCTCTGGCAAGTCCTTCACTAGATAGCTTGACCCTTGACTCCCTGTCTGATATAATATTAGAATGTGTATTTGTGTATAATAATAATGGTTCATATGTGACCATTCATTTCATATATGAATCACCACATTATTGCAATGCACATGTTTTAGGCTTCTTTTGTCCTTTTCTTATTTTTCACCTAAGTTACAGTCAGTTAGAAACTGTTATTTTCTTCCTGAAAGTAGAGATTAGCAATGCATCAGGCCCATGTGCACAGTGTGAAGATACAGTATTTACAAAACCTTCATCGTTACTCAAGGTATAACATTGTGTTATTAATCAATATGGAAAGATTTAAGAAATGATGAACAGTTGCAGTTAAATTAGAATCCTTTGTGAATATACTGCCATTCATGGAATTATTACATCATTGTGCAGCAATCTATCAAAACAAAGGAATGCACAGCCTAATAAACATGTCATATTTTATTCTGTTTACTGCATAAAGTGAGACAATCAGCAGAGAAATGGCAAGTTCTGGAACAGATAATTATATGGGATATGCTTTCTAGTGAATCGTGCTGCTAATATACTAAACCTAAATATTCAGGGAACAGATGTCTTTTGTTCAGAGTTGGTCATCTCAGTCACCACCACCCACAATTATAATCACATTAGGGAAGATTTTTTTCACCACTTTTCACACACACCACCACTATGGAGACTTTGTGATGTTGCTTTTGGGAACAGAATTAAAAATGTGTTTGCATTCCAAAGCTTATCAAATGTTAGTTTAATATTATCCTTACAAAGTTTTATAGCCTTAGTATGTGTCTCTGCATTTGTTTTTTCCTCTCTCCATAAACTCTTTCCTTCTAAATTATATGCTGTTGTCAGGGATGCATTTTTTTTTTAAATTGTTTTATTCTATACAGAATGCACATGGAAGGAAGGAAGGAAGGAAGGAAGGAAGGAAGGAAGGAAGGAAGGAGGGAGGGAGGGAGGGAGGGAGGGAAGGAAGGAAGGAAGGAGGGAGGGAGGGAGGGAGGGAGGGAGGGAGGGAAGGAAGGAAGGAAGGAAGGAAACATTTCCAGTAAAAGTAAGACATTTGTCTTGCAAAATATTACAATGATGCATGTTGTTCTACTGATGCAGAGAAAGCTACTGTTAACATAATTCCCTCTAAGAACAAAATGAAAAAGATGTGTACAGCGACTAGGTGGATAAAAGAACAGAGAAAACATGCAGGGTGGGTCTGGAAACCAAAGAAACTTTAGTTTATTCAGAGAAATCTTAAGTTTTCTTTTGTTTTTATAAACTCAGATTCAGATCACCAACAACAACCCAGATAGTGAGGAACCGAAAGCCAACCTAGCTTGTTACCTCGAAACCTAAATCCACAAGCCAGCCTACACTAACCCACACCCTTCACTTCAATTGGGTGCAATTATCTTGTGTCCTCTATGTGTTTTATAGCCAATTGAAGTCAACTCAAGAAAGCCTCAGATTACCCATAGTCCAAAAAGTGCTGGGCTTTTTCATCAATAAACACAATTTTCTACCAACTAGAATATAGCTGCTGAATGAACTGGATTTAGAATAAAGGTGAACTCACCTCTTAGCTGTTCACTAGAAGGTGAATCTAGTTAGGATTACCAATATATTTAAGGTTTGGATCTTCATTTTTCACCTGGTCACTGTCTAGACATCCTATGTTCCCAGATATCCTAAGGATGGCACACCTACACCTGAAGACTGGTAATTATGGTCAAAGCTTTGATTTGCTCATTCTTTCCATCTTTCTTTCCTTTGCTAAAGTTCACTTTAGCCCCCATCTGACTTCCCTTCCCCTTTCTGTCTCACCAGGGTCCTCTTCTTTGTTCAAGTAGTCCTACAAAACTGCTACGGGCATCTGTATTTCTCCACTGTGCCACTATGATAAATAGTCCTACGTGTGCTCTCTCTTTCTTTCTTTCCTTCTCTCTTTCTCTCCCCTTTCTCTCTCCCTGCCTCCCTCCAACTTCTTTGGCTCCCTTTTTTGCCTTCTCCCTAATCTACCACTTCATCCTTACCCATTGGCAGGTGGAGGTTCTCATGTTAGCAGGTCTATGAATCCACTCCTGGCCTGAACTATAAACGAGCTATCCATGGTGCTGAATCTCTTTTAGGAATAGTGCTCAGTAGCTTGTACAGTTAAAACACTGATTAAAACTTGGGACGGATTCATCACTCTGCTGCTACAGGAGTCATCAGCTGCTACTGTCCTCACTCATCTCAATCCTAAATCCATTTGCCCATTTCTTTTCTTCCAGTCCTTCTCAGTCCTTTTATTCTGTCTGTCAGGGAAATCTAAGAAGATTTCTGGCAACAATTTAGCTTCGTTAAAAGCCTTTACAGCACACAAACACACCTAAACATACGAAAAGACTTGGTTTTTCTCCTACATTTACACTTTCCTTCCAGTTGTGATTCAGCTCCATTGTCTCTCATGAACTGCCTCTACACTATCATATTTGTCAGGAGATGGATGGAACTATGCAGATGGGCAGTATTCTTTGCACATTTAAGTATTTTTTTTTAACCTATATTTCACTGACTCTTTGCATATCCTCATTTTCCCATGTGACTGTAATAATAAAGTGTGGGTATTTAGTTACGTTTAATCGGGGATACAGTCTGTCTGATTGGATATTCACATATTAATTGATTCTCCCAGGTTTGGAAGAAACAGGCCAGTTTTGGAAGGTTTTTTCCCAAAATTGTGGACTTTTATTTCTTTTATTAAGTTCTTTCTACCTCCACCTTTCCTCACATACAAAATATTATTTAAAGTGTGAAAGTCGAAATCATTTCCAGAAACATTTTTGGGCTATAATTAACTGGACAAATGGGAGTCCAATACATTTTGAGGTAATACCCTATAGTGCCCCCCTTCAAATCTTGGTGAAGGGTATTGTATAGTTTAAGAAATCATTGAAAAGGGCTAAGTCTAATGGGTCGATTCCATGGGACTTGAGGATGTGGCAAAGTGTAAACAACCCACACCATTAAGTATGCCCAGCAGGCCTCACTAAGCATTATTATTTCTCACCTTGATTCCACTAATTCATTTGCTTGTGGGTTTGTTTGTTTGCTTTGGGCTGAAAATCAGTTGTTAAAAGCTATGTTGAAGCAGCTCATTTACTTCATTATATTGCAAAATACCAGCAAAATGGTGTCACATAGGACAATGCAACAGTTTAAACTGTAAACATAAATAATCTAAAATACATACATTCTGTATCTTTTTCACCTTGCCCCCAACTTGCCTGCCAGTCTTTCTGAAGTGCAGAATACACAATGTTCCTATTGATTAACCTTTGCTTCACCCAGACACCTAACTTGTCTTCTTTCCTGAGGCGAAACAGTCCAAGTGGCAACAGCTATTGACCTTAGTTTCAACTCTGTTCAATATTAAGTAGACTGTGCTATTATGTCAAATTTGGACATTTAGTCTTTGAAATAAGGGATCTCCAACCTTAAATTCTGCTTCCTTTGGCCCGTCCTGTATATTCTGCCTTGATAACTGGGGAGGTTTTGATTCATTGCATCCTAAGATAGTCAGTAGAATTTTGTTGGCATCTTATGTATGAACAGGTTCCCCACAGAAACAACTGGATATTTTTATCTGTTGTGGAACAGCCTATTCAGTTCAAAGGAGCTGAAAGAGTGGCCTATGTGATGCTATTGTGAATGATTTCCCATCGCAAATGGATATACATTTGTATTGTGAAAAGTTGTGCAGGGATGAACATGAGCATTGCATGTGGATTCACATTGGACATGCAGATGTGGATTTGTTTGCATAATGTTTCAATTCAGTAATGAATTGTACTAAATACACAACTGCTGTGTATCTTTATGAATATAAAGTTATACTCTGTCTCGTCTCTGTAGGATCTCTGCGTAATCTGTCTCCCTATTATAATATCTAGGGCAAGTTGTATAAGAACTAGAATTCATCTAGTTCTTTTATCAACTATAATTATGTCTTTGTGCCTCATTAATAAACTTAACTTTTTAGATCCATCGACCTGATGTGTTGCAACCCTAAGGGGATTTTGTATAACTTGTTATCCCACACCATGGTCCTGCCTTGATCTTCTCAGTAGGGTAGCTGTTTGTCTCCTATTTATAGAAGAAAGTCCACTCCTAGAAAGCTGTTAAGAGTCACCACCTTCTGTTTGAAAGATGCCATTCAGTCCAAGACTGGTTTAACCCTCACAAATTAAGATAAAGGGGGAGCGGTTAAACATGAAGAAGTATAAGAAGGAAGACCACTGCCCTGAGGTTCACAGACACAAGCTAGCACATGGACAGCATTACTTCTCTCACTCTATAAAAGAACATAGTAATTAAATTAACTTTTTAAAATTCCGTTTAAATAATCTAAATTATAATACTTATTTAAATTACTGTACAACTCTGGGATCCATGGTTTGATTCTCCACTGAGCCATGGAAATCCACTCGATAACCTTGGACACATTATGCACACTTATCTCCAGAAAGCCCTGAGATAGGTTCACCTTAGAGTCCTGTAAGTTGGAAATTACTTGCACACAACAACGATTTAAATTAAATAAATTATTACTATTTAAAGAATAATTACAAAATTATTTAAACTATTAAAATTTTCAAATGTAAACTATTTAAATTATGCATCTAACATCTAGATCTATACATGTACCTTACGATATGCACATTTTGTATATTTGCACAGTTTGCTTTTTGTCTAATAGATCCCAGTGTGATAAGCCACAAATTATTACTGTTTAAAGAATAATTACAACATTATTTAAACTATCTAAATTATACATCTACACATCTAGATCTATAATGTATCTTTGACTATGTGCATTTTGTATATTTGCACAGTTTGCTTTTTTTCCAATAGATCCCAGTGTGGTGAGCCACATTTTAAACATTATTTAAACCATAACAGGCTAAAACATACCGCAAAATTATAGCATTAACAATGTAAAAATGAAAACCTGTATGCTCATTTGCCCTCTTTTGAGTGGGACACATTTCCTCTTTTCAGGGATATGGATCTGGCCTGCCTCATGGCCAAAGTATTACAAGGATGTACATTAATATACCAGGAAATCAGGTGGGCAGAGACCAAAAGTTGGAAGCTACATCATTAAATATCTGACTAAGACCCCAAATGAAGAAGAGTTTCTATTGTCTATTTACATGCTATTGTCCCAGCTAGTGATTTGAGAACTGATATTGTTAGGAACTGATAATGTCCTGCTAGCCATGGATGGAAAGAGTATTCAAATATTATTCAAGGGAAGTGGAACCAAGAATTGGGCTTTTTGAATGTCTAAAAGCGTCAATGAAGAGAATCCTCCTCAAGACCCTTTCTTGTTTTGACTTCCATCTCCTGATGTCATATGGCAAATAAATGCAAGAGAGCTGGGAAGGATCTCATAAGGCTACAGCCTCAAGATCCTTGGTTGTTTCTTTGCCCCTACCTCTCAATGTTGTTTGGAGGTGTGCCAAGCAGATCCCTCCCACTGCCAGAGAATTTCCCTGCACAAAAATTTCTTCAAAAAATGCATAGTTTGTGTTTTAAATGTCTAGCATCAAATATAATACTATATTATTAAGTCTCCATCAGAGAACAAATTTATTAACACTGCAATGACTTTGGGGGAGTAGTCATGTTAGTCTGTTTGAGCAAAAGCAGTAAGGTGTCTTATGATACCTTGAAGGCCATTTCTGCACTAGCCTGTTATAGCACTATGATTCCACTTTCAACATGCTATGGAATCCTGGGGTTTGCAGTTTCATGAGGGGCCAGCTGGCCCTTCCCAAAACTGCAAACCCCAGAATTCCATAGGATGTTGAAAGTGGAATCATAGCACTATAACAGGCTTTTGTGGAAATGGCCAAAGACTAACAGCTTTTATTTGGCATAAGTTTTCATGGTTTGCAGCCCACATCATCAGGTGCACTGAATACAGCTTTAGTCAGTAAACATATATATACACATGCTGCCATTGGGAAAGGATACAAATGCAAAAGGTAACACTATGTAGTGACCTTAACAGCAATAATAAGATGTGCTGTAGTAAGGACTGCCTGCTTAGAGTCCTGTAAGAAAAGCAGGAATTGTGTTGAACAGTAGTTTTGTAATGAGAAAGAGAAGTGAAACACAGCCTTCCTAAACAGCTAGTTTGGCCAGCCCAACTATTAGGCAGAGTGAGGCAAACATCTCAGCACCAGATTTAGAAGGATAGAGGGAGTAGCGGTGAAATGCTGGAGAACAAAGCCATGTGATGCCAGGCACACGGTTTGTCTTGCAGCCCCTACGCTAAGAGCTCCTAAAGGCAATGGAGGACTCTGTTGGA
The DNA here is from genome assembly GCA_030412105.1 of Cyclura pinguis. Classification (NCBI taxonomy): domain Eukaryota; kingdom Metazoa; phylum Chordata; class Lepidosauria; order Squamata; family Iguanidae; genus Cyclura; species Cyclura pinguis. The sequence goes on along the minus strand of CM059601.1, from coordinate 69,938,502 downwards.
CTAACATTGAAGTATGATTCAATTATCAAACAAGTTTCTATATGTGGAAATGTGTATATGAGGAGGAAATCTTTGCCTCTGGCAGTAAAGAATATTGGCTTGGCTCTGCAAACATTTTAATATGTGTATGACACCACCAACAGCATGAACTTGAAGAGAAATCACAGATATCACGCGCACAACATTCATCCGTGCATGATTCCATGTCCAAGTATAGAGCTTTGATAGATAATTACTTTTTTGGTAATAAAGGAAGAATTACAAACACATAACCTTTTTAGTCATGAAGGAACAATTAAGTTACATTTTAAAAATAATGTAATAGCATTTCTCTCAAGGTAAGTAACATTTGTCTTGTCACCTTTGATTAATTTTTAGGACATTTTCAGTAGGAAATTTTACATAGAATTTTTTTAATGTTATGATAGTCTCTTATCCTATTTCATTTGCTAAAAAAGAAAAAAAGCAACTTGTACTTTTCAGTAAAGCAATTTTTTGTAACGCATACAGTAGCAAATTACATTCTGAATTGCAAAAACAAATCACTTTTAAAAAAAGAACTTCCCAAGTTCTATTCAGCTAGTGATATGTTTTAAAATGTTTGTCTCTGTATACATGTATCCTCAGCTGGATGGGGCCAGGCATGGAAAAGCCTGGATGTGTGTGGTAAATTCTGCTCATAGAAGAGATTGGCCTTTAATATTCATGCAGCTCTTGTTAACTACATAAGTTCAAGAGCCTAGCACCAAGCAGCTGATGAAACTGACTTACTTGAGCAACCCACTCTCCTTTTCTCGAGCTTTTCTCTTATTTCATTGACTTTGGGCCTTTCCGCCCTACACTTTTATAACGCTATGATTCCACTTTCAACATCCTGTGGAATCCTGGGTTTGCAGTTTAGAGAGGGGCATTTAGAATTCTCAGCCAGAGAGCTCTTTGGCCTCGGTAAACTACAAACCCCAGAACTCCACAGGATGTTGAAAGTGGAATAATAGCACTATAACAGTGTAGTGTGGAAAGGCGTCTCTAGCTGCCTGGTGCTGTAGCATAATTCTTGAGCTCAGAATACACTGAGGTTCCTTTTATATATATGTAATGCTTACATCCACCCTGCTTGTTAGCAACAGGACAATGAAGCAAGCTCAGCTGGTTCTAATAGATTAGTCATCTTTATTATGAATACAACACGTATCTGTTTATTTTTTGCTAAATCTGTCAGCCAAAACATAGCAAGTATTGATGTTAAATATTCAGAATCGAATCAATAAAGTTGCTGTCACAAATCAAGCCTTTAGAATTATTCCATGGACAAACACAAAAGCTGTTGATGGCAAAGGAAAAGCGTGAAAAGTAGTCTTTTTTTCTCCCCTGTTCTACTCCCAAAGAAGCCAATTTTTGTCACTCTCTTTCTCAGGATGTGAGAAAATTTATAAACTTTCAAGTGGAATGAGACTGATTGTTGACTGATTTGTTCAAGTCTTTTGATGTTGGAAAATAAGAGGTAACATTTTTTAAATTGAAACCAAAAATATAATACATGACAAACTGCCAGAATGATGGAATGGTCTGAAGGTTGAACTAGAACTCTGGGAGACCAGAATTCAAATCCCCACCAGCCATGTAAATTCACCGGGTGACCTTTGGCAAGTCACACTCTCTCAGCCTGAGAAGAAGGCAAATGCAACCCCCTCTGAACAAATCTTGCCAAGAAAATGCTATGATAAGATTGCCTGAGAGTCACCCTAAGTCACAAACAACTTGAAGGCACACAACAGCAATAACTTTGTTTAGAAGATTCTTGAACTCAAAAAGGTGTGTGTGTAAAAACAGAAGGCTTTATACCCTCTTTGGTGCTATTAGGTACAAAGTGGTACCATTCCACAACAAAACAGGATAAGTGTTTCTGGAGCACTGTTCTGATTTCTGAGGCAGAGGTAAAAGTTGGGAAAACTGTGGAGAGAAAAGGCACGGCTGCTAGAATTCCTACAGTTAAAAAGATGGGAAATTGTGGGTGCAAGAATGCCTCTGTGTATCTATTGCTAGGAAGTACAAGATACAGAGGTCAATTGTATTCATGACCTACTGGTGGGGCAATTGGCTGAACACTGTGTGAACAGAGTGTTGGACTAGGTAAGTCTTTGGTCTGGATGCAACATGGTTCTTTTTATGTTCTCCTCCCATATGTGCTTCACTTTCTCTCCTTGAACGTTCTGTAACGGAGCCTGTTTCTCCATCTTTCCACTCCAGTCATTGCTGATAAGCTCAAGGACAAAAGCTCTTCTGCAATATTCCACAGCACAAATCTGCCAGCTGTTCTTCATTTCATGGACTTCCTCTGTCTGTAGCCAAACATCTGAATCAGCTTTGACTTCTGCAGCTGCTGATCAAAGGAGATTTCACGTTCCCCAGGTTCTCCTTCATGGTTGCTTTCACTTTCTTACTAAGGATCACTTAATTTATCCTTAAATTTCTCAGCTACTCGGATTCTGATTTCACAGATGTTCCAAGTTGATCTGTCCTAGTCAACTATAGCAGCTCGTAGTTCCATGGAGTCATATGATCAGAAAGTTGGAAGGGGTACCATAAGCCATCAGGTTGGGGGCGGAGGGGTCAAATCCCCAGTCTGCCATGGAAACCCACTTGGTGACCTTGCAGAAGTCAAACTGCCTCAGCTTTATAGGGAAATAGTGGCCAACCTCCTATGCATAAATCATGCCAAGAAAATTCTGTGTTAGGGCTGCTATAAGTCAGAGGTGACTTGAAGGCACATAACAACAAGAAATTCCCATGACAGGAAATGCCTCCATGCTATATCATAGTCCATACCCCTGCTATATCTCATTTTATTCCACAATAGTTATCACTCTCATGAGATCACATTTTTCCCATGACAGAAATCACAGACAAAAGTACTGGGATGGAAGGAACAGAGTGAATGATTTTGTAAGTTGGGCTGCTCAGCTACAAGATTTATGTAGGAAAAATAACCAGACCGGTCAAAAAACACTTGGGTGAATATTTTGTAATATAAGAAACAACAAAACGCATGGTCCCATAGTGAGTCATTGCTTGGAACAATATCACCCTGCAAAAGACCTTATATTGTAAACTTCAGAAAAGGTGAATACTATTGATGAGAGGACACTGTTACAAATGGGTAGAGTGTATAATATAAATTGAATTATTTGGTTCCTAGAGGCCTAAATGGGGATCTTGACCTCCTGCCTCTGAGTTTTTTTACCGGTTCCTCTTACTTCAGCCTAGTTATACCAAAGTGTCCTCGAATGTTAGTTAGTAACACTTTTTTCCCTGGCAATCTTCTGACATTAAAAAAAAAAACAAAACCCTTTACCTTTCACTCACATGTTTCTTGTTGTCCCATAAATGGTACGAGAGTTTCAGCTCTTGAAATTTCTGATGTTAAATTTCAAATAGGAATGCACAGGCCATAGGCAGTACACAAATGTAACAATACTTTCATGTAATAATATATGCTATTTTACCATGTACTTATTTGTTGCCTCTTTTATGTTTTTATATCCTTTGAAGAAAGCCTTTGAGAGCACATACAGGCTGAAATACTTTGGTTTTTGTTAACAAACAAAAACATCGATCAGTTGAGCACCTTGGTTTCTTTTGTAGCTTGTCACCTACACTGCCAATCCAGTGTTTAGTGCAAATGTCCCATTTTTCATTTTTCGCATTATAAATGCATTTTCACTGTCAAATAGATATGAAAGAATGAAAGATCAGAAAGGACTTTCTCAAGTGGATATAAAAGTACCATGGTAGTTGAAAATCTACAGGGTTAAATTATCCTTAGATATTCCAGTGTCCTCAATAGCCCATAACATTAAGTAACAGAAAAAAATGTAGTACTTTAAATAAGAGAAGATAAAGTTTACAAATCAATATGACAATTAGACTCTGCCTTGCTTCCTCTCTTTTCAGACAGTGAGTGTTACTAACAAAATTATCCTGATTTTTTTAAAAAAGTTGGTCTACAACATTTAGTTGATTAATTAATCGTCAAGTGATTATTCAGAGAATTGTACTTGTCTAAAATGTTTACTTGGTTAATATACCTGAGGGGAAAAATAATTTCAGCACAAGTATTTATAAAAATGAAGATGGTAGATAGCATCTTAAAGGAGAAATTTTGTCTGTAAATAACAATGAAGGAAGGAATGTCTCTTCAAAGGTAATACTTGCTGTAGCATATGTGTTTGTTATCTACTAGCATATATACCTGGTGTTGCCTGGAATTTTATTTTTTCATAGGTAATACTTGTTACAAAGATTTGAGATCCTGTGTCTCTAATTCACTAATTCTCCAAACTGTCTTGTCCAGTACCTGTAACTTTTCCTCGTATTCCCCAATCCAATCCAATCTGGATTCAGACTTATTAAAATACTGAGGCTGGGTTCCTGAGGGAATACACTGCCCTCCTCCTTGCTGCTAGGCCTTGTCTCCATAGTAACTGGCCTATTCAACACAGACACAATTGACTGAGGCCTAAGAGCTCTCTGGTTGAGAATTCTAAAGGCCCCTCCCTAACTGCAAACCCCAGGATTCCACAGAATCTTCTTAGGCAACCAATCATATGAGGTCTTCACTTGACATAGACAAACTTTGGCCATTTTCGCACGTGGCGATGGAATTGCCCCGGTCCGGTACTTACCGGACTTCTTGGCTCGACGCTGTAGTCCAGGCTGCTCTGGAGCAGTGCGTGGCCGCCGCTCTGCACTGCTCCAGGGACAAAAATGGCAGCTTCCGGTTGGTGGAGGCTCTGTACCAACTGCTGAAGCTTGCCAGCCTAAAGCCCGCCCCTGGCAGATCTGCAGGCTTGCACTGGTGCGAGCCTGCAAATCTGCACCAGAGCGTGGGAATGGAGTGGCACCGAGTGGCACGCTCCATGCTTTTTAAAAACCTCAAGAAAAAGGTTTTTAAAAAGCACACTGCACAACCACTTCAGGTCGTTCCGGAGCGGACTGAGGTCCGGAACTATGTAAAGTAGTCCAACCCAGTCCACTCCCAGGTGCAGACGTCCTCTCTGGAGGACGCTCTGCACCAGTTTTTTAAGCCCGTGTGGAAATGGTCTTTGACTTTTATATATCAGATAAGTAAAATGTAGAATTTTTTTGTTTAGCATGAGTTTTTCTCACAAATACATTTCTGCAGATTAAATAAGTAAATGCCTATTACCTGAGAGGTACACTGAACTCAGTGGGGTATACTTCTTAGTAGATATGTCTGAGACTGCATTGTTAATTGAGTCAGCTTGTGCAATAAATGAATAAATATTTCTTTAACTGATAGACAATTATGGGAAAATGTACATTGTATTCCTGTCTGATCAGGAAAGTTAAGAAGGGTGAGCCATGGTTAATACTTGGATGGGAGACCACCAATAAATACCAGGTGCTGTAGGCTATATTTCAGAGGAGGAGACTAGCAAAACCCACCTGAGTATTCTTGCCTAAGAAAACCCTATGGAATTCATGGAGACACTATAAGTTAACAGGTAGATACCACACACTCTAGATGTATGAGATCAAATGATATGTGTAAACTGATGTGGACAGGCAGCAATATTATTTATGGTTTGCACTGTTTACTGAACCTGTATCTCAATCCATCATGGTATAGCTTCTGGAAAAAATGCCATTATGAAATAAGATAGTGTGCCACATCTGAAGATACAGCTCCAGATGCTAGTATCTTGCAACAGAAATACTTTTAACTGCCATGACAGACAGTGTGGGGGAATGTCAACTATAATTATATATGAAAAAGGCAACAAGAGGTACAACAGTTGGAAGATATGATCCTGAAAGAGCTTTCCTTCAAAAGTATAAATAGCTGGAGAACTTCCGGTTTCGATGGCGTCGCAATCGCCGGAGCAGTGAGAGAGCTCCCGCTGACTCGGCTACCCCACGTGGACTTGTCGGCGATTTTGTTGCTGGCAAAGTACCCCCCAGTAAAGGGGGTCCAGAGGAGCTCGTCAGGGGTCCATTGCTGCCTTTCACGCTGAAGAGCATCTGCAAAGAAGCTCGAAAGCTGGAAGAAAGGCGAGGGGACCGAAGAGCACATGGCCATGTGGGAAGTCGCTGCATATCTATGCAGCTTAGCACCGCCTGAAACTTTTTTCAATTATACAAATAAAAGACATTAAAATATAAAGAATCAAAGAACTAAACCTAAAGTGAAGCAACATCTTTATCCTCAATGATTTGAAAGACCAAGCCGGACAGAGAAAAGGAAATGGCAGTGAAGAAGAACTGAGAAGCTAAGACGACAGGAGGAAGGGGGAGGTAAGATGAGCGACCGGGATAAAACTGCAGCAGAGAGCTTACACTTTAAGGAATTAAGGAACCAAGGGGTGGAAAGATTAAAGATCAAAATAGGAGGACTATTTAAAATAAAATAACTTGAAATAAGAGGATTATTTAAAACAAAACAACTTGAATAAGAGACGTGGCAAAAGAAGATCGGGACGCTGCAAAGTTAAAAGAGTAAAGTCAAAGAAAAGTGCAGTGAATACTCGGCTTGAAAGTCAAGCCGGAGCGGATGGCAAGACACAGAGGCTTTTTGGAGGGGAAATGGCTGAAACAAACGAGCTGATTTTTTTTTTCTTTTTCTTTCGGAGCAAGGAACCAAACAGAAGTGTTGGACAAAGATACGAGAAAAGGACTGTGCTAAAAAATAATAGAATAGAAATAATAAGCTAGAGCTCACGTGAAGAACAGTGAGGACTAAGCTGGCACATTCAAACAGAACTGAGTAAAGTTGAAAGTAGAAAGCAGAAAGACGCTTGAGCTCGCTTATGAGAAGACAAAAAACAAGGGGGGATTGAGAAAACACGGGATAGAAAGTCAAGAAGGAAAAGAGAGACTATTGTACAGAAAGTAAAAGCCAAAATAAACTTTGAATACTTGCGAAGATAAGGAAAAGAGACAGTCGGAAAGGGCTTGAGCTCGCAGGAGGTCTGCTGGAGCTCGCCGAACAGAATAGAGAGGAAAACAACAGAGCTTGGTGGACGGGCACCATAAAGGAGGAGAGACAGAAGGACAGAGACTAAGCTTGAAAATCGAGACAAGATAAAAGAAAAGGTGGTGAATGTGGGGAGGTGAATGGTAATTGGTCTTTTTGAAATTAAAGTTATAATTGGAATATAATTTTCCATAGAAGGTATTGAAATTACAGTATTTAATGAATTTAAGACAGTTAATGAATTTAAGATAGATAATCAATTTCAATGGACTGTAAGTAACTTTAAAGAAACATTTGATATAGTACGATCAATTGGATAAGGGAAGTGTTTAATCAATAGAGAGTGAAGAAAAGTAAAGTAAAGAAACCGAATTTAATAAGGAAATGAATTGTGGGAACAGACAGATATATTTATAGGAATATAACAAAGATAATATACTTATACTACTTATAAGGATATTTATAGGAGGAGGACATTTCAAGAGCAAATTAAGTAAAAAAAAATTGTGTGTAATAGTAATTGTAAGAGATAAGTTTCAGAAACTTAAATAGAACAATAATTATTATAGTTGCTAATGGCTTAGTTAAATTATACTTGTTATAATCACATTTGTATAACAATCTAAGAGGACTGCTGGTACAAAAAAAAAAGAAAATTTGATTTGATTACTGATCTGTGATCAGAATTCTAATGCTTGAAAGGAAAGTGGGGCAGACGCCAAAATAAAACTGCCAAAGCAGGCACAGTAAAGAGACAAAAGGAATAAACAAGATAAGTAGAGTGACCTTGCAGCGAGTACAAAAACTGAAAACAAAACCAGAAGCTACAGACTATAATTTAACCCTTCAAAGACTCCTCAACTCTTTGAGCACCATCTGTTGATGATAACAAGACTCTACAGATAAAATTAAATCACAGAGAAACATATTATTGTTGAAATGGTGACAGGTATAAGAAAAGGAACAAGGGCCCAGACACAAACACAATTACAACTGGTAGACCCAACTAGAAGATCATCAACAGAAATGGGTCAACAGATGGTAGAAATCCTTCAAGAAATAAGGGGCCTCAAAAATGAAATCAGGCAGGAGATGAAGGAAACAAGGTCTGAAATCAAGGCAGACATTAAGAAAGAAATTGAAATAATTGGGAAAAGAATGGAGACAATGAATAAAGAGATTAAAACCATGAAAGGGGACATTCAAGAACTCGAACAAAAAACAAACCAATTAGAAAAAAGAAAAAGAGACATTGAAGATAAACCAAAGGCAAGAAGAAATAGCAATATCACAACAAGAGTTACGATATTGTGACAAATGCATGAAGCTAAGAGGGATTGAAGAGGCGCCCGGGGAGAACCTATACGAAAAAGTAATACCAATCCTGGCAACGTATATAGGCATCCATATTGATAGAATGGAGTTGGAGATTGACAGAATCTTTAGGGTAAGCTCCAATCTTGCAAGAGAAAAGGGGTGACCCAGAGACATTGTTGTCTGTTTCACCAGAACAAGGATAAGAGACCAAATAATTCAGACAAACTATGAAAAACAATTAAGAATGGGAGACAAGACCATAAAAATCTTCAAAGATATCCCATATGAAATCTTAAAAAGGAGGCAAGACTATAAATTGCTAACCCAATTATTACAAAAACACAAAATAATGTACAAATGGGAAAGGATAGAGGGGATATCTTTTACACATAAACAAAGAAGATACAGAATTAATTATACATCAAGAGCGAAAGAAGTCTATGAAAAATTAAAAAGAGAGTTGGAGAGGGCGAAATAATAACAGAAACGGGGATGAAGAAGAAGATAAGAAACAAGAAGACAACCAAGAAGAAGAAAATCCAGACAACAACTCAAACGTAGATGAGGAAGAACAAGAAATAGAGTCAATTAGTGGTGAATCAGACACAAAACTGGGAGAAAAAGAACAAAAAGAACCAGAATTAGAAATAGAAGATTTATACATTGAAGAGGAGGACATCTAGAACAGAAGGATGATATTGAACAAGGAAATAATGACATTTAAAGTATTATCTTGGAACGTAAAGGGAATCAATTCCAATTACAAAAGAAGACAAGTTTTCCATTATGTTGAAAAGGCAAAAGTGGATGTCATCTGTTTGCAAGCAACTAAAATCAAAGATAAAGATATTAAATATTTACGGAACCCTAAATTAGGAACATGTTATGTATCGGCAGCCCAGAAGAGAAAGAAGGGAGTAGTAGTCTATGTAAATCGTAATCTCCCATCGGAGTTGAAATTTCAAGATACTAATGGACACTATGTTGGGGTAGAAGTACAACTCCAAGAGACAAAGGTATTGATAATAGAAGTATATTCACCAACGGAAGATAAAAGCAATTTTTACCAGAAACTTAAAAGAACTCTCAAATTACTCTAAAGAAACAAATCAAGATGACTTCTTACTCTGCGGAGACCTGAATGGGGTATTGGACCCCAAGGAAGATAGATCTGGAAATAATTTAGATCGAAAACAACACGGTAAACTCCCTAAATCATTCTTTAAAATAATGGAATGAATGTCATTACAAGACGTTTGGAGAATGAAATATGGACATGCTAAAGGATTCACATACTATTCAGAGACCCATAAATCAATGTCAAGAATCGACATGTTCCTGATTTCAAAAGCCATTCAGTATAAGGTGGAAAACATGGAGATTCTCCCGAAAGTACATTCCGATCATAGCCCAATCCAGTTGGAATTTAAAAAATCAAAAAGAATAAAGAGATGGAGATTGAATGACTACATATTTCAAAACGAGAGATACTTTGAAAAGATAAGAGAAACTGTCAGGAACTACTTCAAAGGAAATATGACAAATGAAGTTAAAATGAACACAATCTGGGACGCAAGTAAGGCAGTACTGAGAGGCCACTTCATACAATGGGGAACGGAACTAAAGAAAAAGAGACAAGCAAAACACCAAGAAATTATGGCAAAAATAAAACAACGAGAAGAGCAACTAAGATCAAATCCAACAGACCATAAAATAAGAACGGAATTGAAGATGCTACAGGAACAGATAAAATCGGAACATCAATGGAAAATAAACAGAAATCTAAAGAGGGTGAAACAAAGATTTTTTGAACAGGCAAATAAGCCAGGGAAATGGCCTTCTTTCAAACTGAGGAAAGAGAGAGAAAAGAACTTGATTATAGAAGTAAATACAGGAGGAAAGATGTCAACGGATCAAGAAATTATCAAACAAACTTTTCACAGATATTATAGTGAACTATACAACGCAAAAGAAAGAAAGATACTTAAAAAGATAACGGATTTCTTGGAGAAACAAGAGATACCTAAAATAACGGAAGAACAATAGAAAATACTAAACGCTAAAATAACAGTAATGGAAATCGTAGATGCTATTAAAAAATTGAACACGACAAAAGCACCGGGCCAAGATGGGTTCTCAGCCGCATATTACAAGAACTTGCAAGAAGAATTGGTGCCATATATGTCGAAATTATTTAATGAAATCATAGAAGGAGGAAGACCAAATTCTTGGAGTGAGGCTTGTATTACACTAATACTGAAAGAGGGGCAGGACGCAAAACAGCCAGGCAGCTACAGACTGATATCATTGCTGAACATCGATTATAGGATCTTCATGAGTATCCTGGCTGAAAGAACTAAGAGAGTATTGCAAGAATTCATAGAGGGAGAACAAAATGGATTCTTACCGAAGAGACAACTTAAAAATAACATTAGGACAATCCTGAATGTTATAGAATATTATGAGAGAAACAATGAGAAGAAACTGGGCCTAATTTTTATAGACGCCGAGAAGGCATTTGACAATTTGAGATGGGATTTCATGTTTCAAGTACTGGAAAAAATGATCTTTGGAAATGAATATATGAATGGGATAAAAGAAATATATAAAGACCAAGTGACCACCTTAATCATAAATGGGGAAAAACGAAAAAATTTGAGATCAAAAAGGGAACAAGGCAAGGGTGCCCTCTATCCCCTCTACTATTCATAATAGTATTAGAAATATTAATAAAGATGGTAAAAGAAGATCCGGAAATAAAGGGGTGTAAAGTGAAGGGTCACGAATGCAAGTTAAAAGCATATACTGATGACTTGGTAATCATCTTGGAAGACTCAAACTTATGAATAGACAAATTAATAGAAAAGATGAATCAATTCGGTGAGCTAGCAGGATTAAGAATTAACAGAGAAAAAACAAAAATTCTGACAAAAAATATAAGATTGGAAGAAGAAAGAGAACTGATTAACAAAACAGGTTTCAAATTAGAAAAGAAAATCAAATATTTAGGAATTTGGATATCTAAAAGAAATAATGAGCTATACAACAACAATTACAAAACGACATGGAAAGAAATTAAAAATTCATTAAATAACTGGAATCAACTGCAATTGTCGCTATTGGGAAGGATAGCAACGATAAAGATGAATGTGTTACTGAAATTCAACTTCCTGTTTCAAAACCTGCCAGCAATCACAAATGAAAAACCATTTACAGAATGGCAGAGAGAAATTTCCAGATTCATATGGGAGAAAAAAAGACCAAGAATAAGATGGAAGACATTCAGAGAAAGGAAAGAAAAAGGAGGCTTTGGATTACCTGATTTAAGAATATACTATCAAGCGAACTGTCTAATTTGGATTAAAGAATGGTTAACACTACAAAATGAAAAAAACATTGAATTTGGAAGGTGCGGGACTGCGTACGGGCTGGCACGCGTACATGTGGTATAACAAAGAAAAAATAGACAAAGAATTTCTGAACCATTACTTGAGGAAATCCCTTTTATTAAATTGGCAAAAATTTAAGAAAAAATACTACAGGAAAATTCCATTATGGATCTCTCCCCATGAACCCTTTTATAGTAGATGGCGAGAACCACAAGAGGGAATGATAAGATACAAAGATATAATAATTGAGGAGAAGAATCGGGAAATCAGAATGAAAACCAGAGAAGAATTGGAAAATGAAGGATTCAAGTGCCAATGGTTCCTATATAGACAACTTAAAGAAAGATTCAATATGGATGGAAAATTAGAGGGCTTTGATTTAGACAAAAATGAAAAACCATTTGAAAAAATAATATTTGAATCACAAAAACAATTGACCTCTAAACTATACAAATTACTCATGGAGAGAGAATTAGAATCGGAGCAGATAAGATCCTCGATGATTATATGGGCGCAGAATATAGGGCATGAAATTCAACTGGAGGACTGGGAGAGAAGCTGGATAGAAACACAAAAATTCACTGCAGCCCAGAATCTAAAGGAAAATTATCCAAAGATGTTATATAGGTGGCACCTTGATCCTGTAAAAATAAACAAAATATATAAAACAAGAGAGAACAAATGCTGGAAATGCGGCCTGGAAAATGGGACTTATTACCCCGTCTGGTGGACCTGTGAAAAAGCGAATTGGAAAAAAATACAAGGGTTAATCTCAGAAGCATTACAGACCAATATCCCATTGACATCAGAAATTTTTCTCTTGAACATATTACAGAAAGTAGACATAGAAAAAAGAAGGATGTTCTGGAGAATAATTCTGTACATGATTACTGCAGCTAGAATGGTATTCGCCAGGAAGTGGAAAAACAATCAAACCCCTCAAATTGATGAATGAAAAGTTAAGGTGATGGAGTATCAAGTAATGGATAGACTAACAATGATGATACAAGAAAGATGCCAAGCAGCCAATGAAGAAGAATGGAGGCAAGTGGAAGCGTTTCTGCTCCCAACATGACAAAGAAAAAACAAAGGAATCTAAAGTTCGGATAGTTAAGAAATAACAAATGTTATGGCTGAGATGAAAGTATAGATGGCAGGCAAGGTATAGATGGAGTGAGTTTTGAAGAGATACATTAGTGTAACCAAGAAGGAATAACTCTAGGGGAAGTATGGAAGTAATATATGATGATTAATGAGGCATTAAGTACTTAGATTCCATATTTAGGAAATTACATGGATAATGATAACATGATAATGATAACACGATGGAATTTACACTACAGAAATAACCATTGATTAATATTACGGTACGCAATGGATGCTACTGTAAATTACATACAATTGTAAATTGATGCATGTTAAATAGATGTTATTTTAGTTTTGGTGGAGTTTGGTGATGTAATAAATATAATAAAAAAAAAGTATAAATAGCTGGAACTGGCAGATCATTAAATCAAAAAGTAACAGTTAGAAATAAGAATTAACAAAACAATATTCTGCTTTCCCTTCAGAGCTACTGTATTCATTTTTAATATCTTTTTAAGGGCACAGTGGCATAGTCCACTCTAGTGTATTAGAAATTGCTCTTCTTTTTGTTGCGCTCGTATCACATTGCCTTCTTCAGTAGAAGCTGTTGATGCAAAAAATAAGGAAGCATTTATGTGTCTCGAAAGAGGGAGAAACTCATATTGCCTTAAAGATGACTTTGAATAATTAATTGACTATATTTTAATTCTTTGCAAGTCCCAGGACAAGCAAAACTTTGAGTGCTATGTTTGCCTTAAATTAATGCTATTTCATTAATCATTACTGAGACAATAAGTCAAAGTCATTAAGCTTACTACAATGTTGTGTTATAACTACTTGAATGTTCTATTATTATGCAAAACATGTTTAATGAAAGAGATTCAAATTCTTCTCCACAAGCGCAATGGTGGCAACATTCACTCTTACACTCAGCATATTCAAAGATGAAACCGTTATTATCTAAAATCCCTTGGCTTGTAAATTCTAGTTGATCAAAACTGTCTGAAGCTATCAAGCTATTCCATGAAATAGTCTTTCCTCTGAAGTTAGTAGATCTTTTGGGATGTTGCATAGTAAAGACTAAAAAAGAAGAATCAGCCCTAAATGAGTTCAGAAATACAGGACAATAACCTCTCTCCTCCTTCCCTCTCCCTCTCTCCCCCCTCCCCTCTCTGTATGTGTTTATTTCGTCATGGTGTTTAAGTTACATCACATAGTGCACAATATTTTGGTTATGTTCAAAGGCACTAAATAAGAGATAAGAGAGTGTTCTCAGAACTGTACTCTAACTTCAAGGGGGGGGGGAACTCCTCAGCAGTTCCCACCACCCTCAGTTATTTCAAGCTGTAAACCACTGCTTTTCAAACTCAGCATTTTTTTTCTTTGAGTGCCAGCATGGTACGCTGGTAGTATGATAGATGAGGAGTCAGAGGTCGAAGAGCAATTTATTTTGCTGGAAACAGAGACCTTACAGGCAGTGCCTATGATAGAGCAATCTATCTTGCCAGTACCTCCATCATCTGAAGGACAAGTTGAAGTGGAGATTTTACATCTGGTACTGGAAGGATTCACATTTGCCCCACAGCCCACAGTCATGAAGGAGACTAAAGAGGGCGGCTCAGAAGGACGCTGTTTTGCTGAGGTTGAAAAAACAGGAGACTAATTAGAAACACCTGTTCTCCTCTGTTATTTAAGGCCATTTCCACAGTAGAGTGGAGGAGCGTTTCACCATGTCTCATGAGCGGTGTTTTTTACTCTGACTTACCCCGATTCCTATCTGCACGCCCCATGGTTTCTATTAAAGTAAAGCAGAGAAAATTGTTTGTAGCTTCTGCATCATCAATTCTCATGGAACTCCTATTCCCCTCCCTCCCTCCACCCCGCGGCCACTGATTGATCAATTTTTAAAAAAAAGTTGTAGAGACCGCTGCTATGTTTTAGCACAAGTGCGTGAATCAATGTAACACTTTGGCATGTAGTAAAAAATGCAGCAGAAATGGTTTGGGTTGTTTACATTGGAGTTTTTCCATTTTTACAATACATCAATTTGATGTTAACCGCACTAAGACCTCAGCTCATGTGGAACCATGAAGGACAGAATGATGTCAAACCAGTTTAATGTGTAGGTGTAAAAGCAACAATACTGTGATGTATCAGCTTGTGTGGAAAGGGCCTAAGTCTGTCAGCTTGGCTTGCCTTTTGCTTGTGGCAAATTGCTATTCAAGCTCCCATAACCCTTGCATTCCTGCTGTGCGTCTTGTGAACTTCGACTTTCTTGACTTCTTTGACTGACTTTGACTTCGGCTTTTGGCTCAGAGTTTCTACTAGACTGATAGCACTGGACACTCCCCGCTGCCTCTTCCTTCTCCTTGGCAAGTACTGTTACATTCCTTCCCTTGCTGGCAGGTAAGCACAGGCTGGGAGTTAAACTCTGACAGTTTTGAGCATTGAACTATGATTCTGGACACCAGAGTTCAAATCCCCACTTGACCATGGCAACCCACTTGGTGAACTTGGGGAACTCACAGTCTCTTAGCCTCAAAGGAAGGCGAAGGCAACCTCCTCTGACCAAATCTTGCCAAGAAACCCCTGTGATAGGTTTGCCTTAGGGCACCATAAGTCAGAAATGACTTGGAGGCACACACCAGCTACAACTTTTTCTAGAAGATTCTTGAACTCAAAAAGGTACGTGTGCCAAAACAGGAGGATTTACAGCCTCTTTGGCTATATTAGGTACAAAGCAGTACCATTCCACAACAAAACAGGAGAGGAGTTTCTGGGATACTGCTGCTAAGGTTTCTGAGCGAGAGGCAAAGAATAGGGAAACAGGAGGAGGATACGGCACTGCTGCTAAAATTCCTGAGTTTGAAAAAAGTAGGAAAATGGGAGTACAAGAACAGCTCTTTGTATGTGTTACTAGGAAGTACAAGATATAGAGTGCAATTGTGTTCATGTCCTGCTGAGGGGCAATTGGTTGGACATTATGTGAACAGAATGGTGGACTAGACAGGTCTGGTTGCAACATGGTTTTTTTGTTGTTGTTGTTCTCACTTTCTTAAATCAGTCAGTCCCATAGGTGCTTCACTTTCTCCCCTTCAACATTCTATAGCTAAGCCTGTTTTTCTAGTTTTCAACTCCAGTCATTGTTGGTAAGCTCAAGGATAAAGGCTCTTCTTTAGTCTTCCACAGTACAAACCTGCCAGCTGTTCTCCATCTCATAGATTTTCTCATTCACCCAGACTGGGTCTTCTGTAGCTGACCTTCTTAATCAGCTTTGACTCTTGAAGCTGCTGATCAAAGGAGGTTTCACCTCTGCAAGCACATTCTCCAGGTTCTCCTTCATGATTGCTTTCACTTTTTTATTTAGGCTCTTTTAATTTATCCTTAAACTTCTGAGCTACTTGGGTTCCAATTTCAGAAATGCTCTCAATTTGCTCTGTCTTGGTCAACCACAGCAACTCATAGTTCCATAGAATCATAAGATCATAAAGTTGAAAGGGGCCCCATAAAACATCAAGTCCAAACCCCTGCTCAGTGTAGAAAATCCAGCTAAAGCATCTGATCAGGTAATTATTTAGCCCTTTCTGAAGACATTCAAAGAAGGAGACTACCACTTCCACTCTAGGTTATTGCTTCCATTGTGAAACTTCTATAACCATCAAAAAGTTCACTCTAAGGTTCAAATCTACACTTCTGTGACTTAAAACCATTAGACCTAATCATACCCTCTGGGGCAGCAGAAAACAAACAGGGAATCTCCTCTCGGTCATTGCCCTTTATATATTTAAATAGTGCAATCATCTCTCTGTCTTTCACCAGGCTGAACAAGTCTAGCTCCCTCAACCTTTTCTCTTATATTTTGTTCTCCATACCTCTTAACATCTTTTTCCCCCTCATCTAAACTTGCTCTAGCTTGTCCACATCCTTCCTAAAATGAAGTGCCCAGAACTGAATGCAGTACTCTAGATGAGGCCTGATTAGTGCAGAATATAATGGGACTATAATTTCCCTATATTTGGAAATTATAGTTCCATTAATGCACACTAAAATATTATTTATCTTCTTTATATAAAGTACACACAAGCCTAAATGTATTACCTACTTCTATGAATAGTCCAATGCCCCAGGACATGGCTCCCCAGTTTGATTTTGCTGTGTGATATTTGCTTTACTTACAAGTATACAAGCAGAGCATATATAGGAGCAAAAATAGAAGGATTTGTACTGTATGCAAAAGATTCCCCCACGAAGGTCACTTGGACAGTTGTCACAGGCTCTTCCCTCCCTCAATTCAATTCTAGTGAAATCAGTCTAAACACATCCATTTTTTTTTTCAAACTATCACTCTACTCCAGCTGTAAACTGGTATTAGATACTTATAACCTGGCCTCTGACTCTGCCCTTGCCTTTCTAATGAACCATCCATTCAGGAAACATCTATACTCATTACATAATGTTAACATTCTTTTGTTAAAACAAAAAAAACACCTAAGCCAGCCAAGCTCTCAACAATACTATTTCTTTCTGAAAGGTGGAGAGTTTTAAAAACACCACATTTTAGTACAGGGAATTCATGTTCTACTTTGTAGTATATAAATCAATAGATATGTTCCATGAAATGGTAACAATAAAGTTCCAGCTTTATGTACTCTCAGAGGGTTCTTGGTTGAACAATTAGAACACCTGAGAAAGTAAAAGTACTACAGTAAATCTGACCAAAAAGCAGTAAGAACAATTAGTTATAGCTATATTCAGCAATGGCCAGAATAGGGCAAAATATTCTAGTAAATGATAGGTGTTGATTAATCACCACCTGTTCCCTCAGAACTTGTTGGAGCAAATTTTAGCATGATAGTCCATTAGTCGTTTTTCTAAAAAAGGAAGAAAACATCATGTACAAAAAAGGATGTCATTGTTGTAATCTGAGATTGCTGAGGCACCCCAGGTGCTACCTGTTAAAAATGAATGGCATGTAATGACATTTAATGATCTGCTGAAATATTTTGAGATTCACTAGAAGGATGAAGGCTACTTTATCCAATGTTTTCTATTAGCAGGGAATAGAAAAGACCAGCATATTCCTGTAAATTCACGTTGATCATTTGTAGTATTCAGTATCGCAAGGGAAAGGAAATCGTTCTTAATTATAGGTGATCTGACTGAGAAAAATCACTCTAGCTATGCTTGAGGATTTTGTTCAGTCTGTATCACAAAGTGTACTGACTTGATCCATGCCTCCCAGATAAATATTTGGATCAGGACACAGTTATCCTTCAGACTGTCACATCCAAATGTATGTAAATCACATATTTTACTATTTTTTTTTTATTTTGTGTTTCACAGGAGCTGGCAAAACCACCTCTGAGTATTCCTTGCCTAATAAAACCCTACAAAATTAATAGGGTCAACAGGCCACTTAAACGTAAATACACAGACACACTACAGACCCAAAAACACATACAGGTGTACCTTAGTTAACAAAATAGATATGTTCCTGGACATTACTTTCTTAATAGAAAATGTGGTACCCAAAGTAGAAATAACATGGAAAGAATAAGGACAGTTTCCTACACCCTCCTCCCCAAAAAAAGAAAGCCGTTCAAAATGTGTTTTTGAGCAAAGAGATTTTCATGCACATTGTGGAAACCTGGACAAAACTCAAAGCACTCCTCGTCTTGTTCTTGTGCTAGAGATGGAATACTTGTGGAGGCTGTCAATTTTTCAGAAAGAATGAGAAATTTTAATAGTCACATTTTATTTTATATTTACATGAATTTTAACAATAGTCACATCCCTGACGCATACTTTTGAATGAACTCATGACATGGGCTGGAAACAGGCATACAACATTAATTCAACATCCTATGTTTTATATTTCCTGTTGTATGGAGAGGATAAAGTTTCTCTCAGCCATAGGAAATCTTAGTTCTTTCTCCCATTGCCAGTGTTTAGAGTGTTTTCACGTGTGCCTATTGCCACTGGAGACCTTCAAAGTATATGGAGCACTAATTTTTCCTTGTTTGCATGCCAATGCATGACTCTCTTCCCCAGGCACATTGCAATATTTTTAAGCAAGTGTGGCTGAATAGTAAGGTGAAAGGACTTGGGATATGAAAATATATGTTGCTTCTGCTTCAACAGGTTAGTCTCATTTCAAGAGTTGCCCAATTCATATGGTCCCCCTCTATGAAATGGGACTTGGGAGCCACCTCCACCACTCCCCTGCTCTCTATGCTGCTTCTATGCCAACATGGAGGAATGGAACAAGAGAAGAGAAATGTGGCAGGCCCTTACTTCTGCTCAGATTGGAGTGGGGGTTCCAAATCTGATAAGGTGCCCTATCTTTACTGCACAGCTCTGCCTCCCCCCATGTAACACCACTTTTATGTAAAAGGGTTTTCAATGTTCATTTAGAATCACATCGCCTTCAGTTTTCTCAGCTCTCAAGCAGTTCCCCACTTTACGCAAAGCAGTACCTCAGGGACCACTCTAGCTGTCTTAAACACCAGCATTGTTTTCAAAATCAGCTTCCAAGTAACCCCTTACTCTATCTTCAAACATGTACCTCAGGGAATTACTCAAGCTGATCCTAACACACACACAAAAACTTAATTAAATCTCTAGATTGCTTCACTGAATCAGGGAATTCCAAACTATATCTCTACATCCCCACTGGATTTTCTGAGATCTCCACTGGGTTTAAATATCTCAGTACTGGATCTTTTAGATTCCACTGCTCTAGGAACAATTGTGACAGGCTCTTACTTCTCCTCAGATTGGTATGTGGTGATTCCAAGTCCGATAAGGCAGCCATCCTTACCATGCAGTTCTGCCTCCTCTGCCCTTATAACACCACACTTGTGTAAAAGGATGAAGGCTGTCAATGTTTATTTGGAACCAGTTAAAAATTTTATGGTAGTGTGTTTTCTGTGTTACTTATCACTGTAGACAACTCAGGCCAAGTCAGTATTTACAAATACAAACTATAACAGTTATTAATATAACAATAAGAATAAGATAGCATGGTAGAATTCATACGCAGTTCAGTGTTGATACATGTAAAACACGCGGAAAAACCACTGCCTGTCAGTGCCAAGTGCGAAAGGTGCACCCAGCCTAACACCTCTTTGTGATCAGAACTTAATAGCCAGGGAGATCTCTGAATCAAACCAGGGCCAGGACAAATGGGTCTGCCTCAGTTCTCCCTTTCTAAGAACGCAGTCTCTTCCTCACTCCTGTCTCCCCTTGGCTTTTTTCTTTCAGGACTCTCCCCCCTTTACTGCCTTCCCTAAATCTGCCCTTCTCCCAGATGTAAGGCTCAGCAGTGATTTATATTTTCCAAGACTGTGGTACTGTTGGCACTAAGGTCAAGGTGATATTATTGGTACTATGTATATTCCAGAATTCAGAATGAGACTCTGGGAGACTGTTATCAGGAACACAGAACTTCACACATTTATTGAAACACTGTTGCTTTAAATGTGTTTTGTATCTAAATGTTTATAAACAGCACACCCTTCTTCTCTCTCTCTCTCTTTCAATTCATTCACTATCTCTTGTACACCCAATTTCTCAGTTCTCTCTCCCACAGAGCTCTTCAAATCTCCAACCTCTCCCAAACACACCACAAATCACACTCCTCTTCAAACACACCCCAGACAGTTAAAATCCATTATTTTCCTCTTTCCACCAGCCCCTCCCCTGATCTATCCAAGGTTCCATTTCACCAACCAATCAGCTTAAACACTCTCAGGCCATTTCCACACTACACTGTTATAGTGCTATTATTCCACTTTTGACATCCTATGGAATTCTGGGGTTTGTAGTTTCCTGAGGCCAAAGAGCCCTCTGGCTGAGAATTCTAAAGGCCCCTCCCTAAACTGCAAATCCCAGGATTCCACAGGAGGTTGAAAGTGGAATAATAGCAGTATAACAGTGTAGTGCAGAAATGGCCTCAGCTGCCAAGAAGGCTCTGTTGTCAAGACCCCCTCCCATCAGGTTTGTCACAATACCTTTCTTCAGCACTCTTCATACTGTATTAATAATTAACTGACTGCTCAGAAACAGATAAATCATGTCTTTAGACTTTCACAAAAGGCACAGTACAACAGCACTTTGGCTAAACTGCCATCAAAAGCTAAGCCCCCCAAGCTAGGTCATACTGTCTGACCAGATCCTACTAGAGAGCAATTACTGATCTGCCTTTCACTAGGCTTCCACTGAGAACTAATCCTCCCAAAACAGTCACATTCTCTGACTGACTAAGGAACTGTACTCTCTAGTTCCCTGCTAGGCTCTCACTGAAGAAATAAACATACCCCCAGGTACTTGGCTTTATGTAACTTTTTGTCTCAGTCATAAATCCCTCTCACACATTACTGGGCTGATTTTCTCTCCCGCGGTGCTATTCTGGTTGTCTAGAAAACTTATTTCAGGCTGTACTGGTATTTTAAATAGCCAAACCCCCAGAACTTTATCACTAAAGAATAGAAAGTCTTTGACAAGCACCCAAGATTCCTGGCTGGAAAAGTTGCAGTGTGTGTCATTTGCAGCTTATCAACCTGTTAATTCTGGAAGGGAGCCATTCAACACTTGTTCCCACAGTGGCCATATGAAAAAGCATGTGTGAAAAAAGAAAGTTTAGCTGGTTCTTATCTTGTCCTCTTATTTCACATGGCCACCCTATTTGTTGTTATCCCTTCCTCTTGAAAGATTGAAGTGACAGAAGGGCAGGTCTGGAAACTATTGATTGGTTGGACTGGTAAAGTTAAGGGAAGACTTCCAGGAAAGGGAGGTGTGATGAAGTTATGGGGAGTGTGGCTATCTGAAATGCCATTGCAGCCTGGAAGCAGGTTGGTAGGCAACCAGAATAGCACCTCAGGAGAGAAAGCCAGCCCAGTAGAGTGTAGGAGGAGCTTGTGATTGAAATAAAAAGTTATATAAAGCCAAGTATCTGTGGGTGTTTTTATTCCTTGAGTGAGACAGCCTAACAAGGAGCTAGGGAGTAGAGTCCCTTAGTCAGCCAGAGAGTGTAGCTGTTTGGGGAGGGTTAGTTCTTAATGGAAGCCTAGTGAGAGGCAGAAGAGTAATTGAATCCTAGTAGGATCTGGTCAGACAGTGTGACCTAGACTGAGGGGTTAATCCTTTGGTGGGAGTTTAGCCTAAGGGCTGTTACATGATACTTGTGCCTTATATAAAAAGCTAAAGATATAATTGAACTGTTTATGACCAGGAAGTTACCTGTTATATTGTCTAAAATGTGCACTGAAGAAATGTATCAACCTTGACTCCATTTGAGGTTTAACATGCTACTTTATTGTTAGTGTTATCTTAGTAAATGTTAACAGTTTATCTTTGTAAACACTGACTTAGCTGAGTTATATACAGCATACAAGGTAACACAGAAAGTACAGTACCATAAACTTATTAAGTAGTTCTAAATAAACATTGAAAACCCTCATCCTTTTACACAAAGGTGGTGTTATAAAGGGAGAGGCAGAGGCGTATGGTAAAGACAAGGTGCTTTATTAGATTGG
Source organism: Cyclura pinguis (assembly GCA_030412105.1). Lineage (NCBI taxonomy): Eukaryota > Metazoa > Chordata > Lepidosauria > Squamata > Iguanidae > Cyclura > Cyclura pinguis. The sequence goes on along the minus strand of CM059601.1, from coordinate 69,916,180 downwards.
GACCCACCACACCAATCTGGGAGAAGTAAGGGCTTGTCATAGGAGGATACTAGGAAACTAAGCTTTTCAAGTATCCATATCAAATATCTTGAGGGTGTTTTTTTTGTTTTTTGGGGTTTTTTTTGGAGCATTGGAACTGAACTGCCTGTCCCAACTACAGTAGACCCACTGAACAGAGGCGTATATAGGGTGGGGCAGGTAGGGCACATGCCCTGGGCACCAATGCTGGGGGGGGTAAAAAAACCATGCATGTAGGCATGGAGGTGAGGGGTAGGGGTAAGAAGATAGGGGTGCAACTTCCACACTTGCCCTAGGTGCTGTTTACACTAGATATGCCATTACTACTAAATCAAATGCCATTACCACTAAATGAAATGCTGAATGATATGTCAACAGTGATATAAATTCAGTTGATTGGATTGGTCTCCTCTAGTTGGAACTAAGAATTAGATGTAGGCCTTGTGATTAATTTGCAGGGAAAGGTAGAAGATTTCCACATCCGTGTTGTGGGTATAGAATAGAAGCCGTGTAGTTGACCTGCATTGTTCTTGATGGTATTCTAGTTCCCAACAAGCTGTTTTTCATTCACATATAGGAAACATGGAGAGGGGAATCATGTAACTGCTCTCTCTAGGCCATGGGTGGTGAATCTTTGCTGTTCTATCATTTCTAGGCAGTAGCATCTGAAGGACCATAATTTACTTATCCCTGCTTTAGATTTCCTTATCAACCATGCATCGCATTACAAACAAGAAGTACTATCATTTGAAAGGGAAAGAGGTCAAGAAGCTTTTTTGGGAGTAGGTGGAAGGAAGTGGGATAGGAGTGGCTGTGAATGACTACTAGGGAGACAGGCAAGAATACAGAAAAGGGATGGAATAAGGTTACTTAGACATGCCTTTGGGGGAGATTTTAAGGGATGACAAGGAGACGTTTTGGAAATATGGGACCTGCAGCATTAGTTGTAAATTCCCTATATTGTTATACTAGGTGTCTTCATATTTCTGGTTCCCCAAAAAATTTTGATCCTGTAATTTGTAAAATAAGCCTGTTTTTAGAGAAAAGTTCAAAACAGGACTGTTTTCAGACAGAACTCATCGTGATAAAGCCTGAGACCACACTCCCACCAAAAAAAAAAATTTTTAACTTTACAATAGATTGTAGTATGGCTTTATAGCAATTTCTTGGCAAAGGAAAAAACAAAGACATTGCACAGTGGGCCCCAGCCTTTGGGCTTTCTTCAAAGAGATCATTATACTGTAAACTGTGAAAGTAAGCAGGTATATTTTGAAAGGAGATTTTGCAATTATTTTTTATTCATTATTGAGTACACTTTGTTCTGTGCTGAAACTACTTCTGCACAATTTAAAATTCATTATTAGACAGGTAGAATTTATGGGAAACCTGAAAGGGAAAGTAGTAAAATATGATTGCTTTTCTCAAAATTTTTGCTGTTTCCAACTGGAACCTAAATCCACTTCTAACCCCAAGTAGAGCAGATTGCCTTTATAAATGGCAATCAGTGGTGAATTTGAGCCTTTCTTTCCCTCCTGAAAGATCACACTGATGTCATTCATTGCCCATATGTCTCAAAGATTACTTACCAGAAAGAACATCCTATAAAATCATATCTTCTTCCTTATTAGACTTTACAAGTTCCTGCCTATTTTTCTTAGCGACTGAAAAGCAAGAAAGTTTTGAATGCCCTGCATCTAAACAGGAAGCAGTAATTAGTCAGAACCAAAGAAAACACTTTAAAATGTCTCAGAGCCAAACTTCAATCCTCAGATCTTGTCAGTGCTTTTCAAAATTGGAGTAAGGGAGCAATTCTACTTTGGCATCACTACTCAAAAGGACCTGGGAATGACCACTGAAGAAAATCTTAAAATAGCATGGTATAAGACAGAAAGCAGCCCATACGGTGTGCTTTACAACAATTTTTTGCTGTAGAGATCAAAACCAGCACTCTTAACTGGATCCAGACACCAACTGAAAGGCATGCTCTCCCACTGTCTCAGTATGTCAAGGACCATCCCAATTTAGTCTTGTGTCATCCTGCTTTTTCAGATGCTTTCAGAGTGTCCCAGTTTCTCTTCCCTCCTTCCACTCCCTTGTCCTTGGCTTACTTTATTTGCTGCAAACTGAACTCAACAGGCAAAAGTAATTTTCATTCAATTAACTTAGCAAGGGGAGAGGAGATAGGGGAGCATAACCTTGCCACGGATAAACCCAGGGAAAAGCAAACTGCTACAGCCTATCTTAGCTCGTATGTTCTTACTCATAAATAACTTTTCCCATTTTGAACACACTCTGATATTGCTTACCATGTGTGTTCTGATAGCATCTAGATCCTATACACAATAAATGAATGGAAAATAGGGTTCTGTGGCTTTAATTTTGTTCATTCATTCTAACATTTATATTGCACCCAATCATGACCACATCATCACGTAGAATTGCCATACAAACTTGACAACACTGAACAAGCTACTGTTTATGACAATGACCAGACATGTGCTTCCGAAACTATGAAGCTGCTCATTAAATGTGCAGGACAGCAGTATATGGGTGGTTTTCATCAGCATCATAATGGAGCTTAATTATATTTGCGGAGGGATAACTGAACAAGGATGCAGGTTGATTCACCAAAGCCTTCTATGGACTTCCATGGGGAGCTAGTGATTATGTAGTATAGTCCAATACAGTTCATGTTTACTCAAGCTCGCTGAATTCAGTAGAGTGTACTCCTAGGTAGATGTGCACGGGGTTGTTTCCTAGGGAACGAAGACAAACTCATCATTTAATTCCCTATTATCTTTTAGAAGATGATGAGGAACATAAAAGAAAACACCCTTCCCTCTCAGCGTCCCAATAATAAAATGAAACAAGAGTGTCTTTATGCTCTGGTAAACAGGAAACTAGTTTCATACTCCTGGAAGTCATACAACCCAAAGAGGATACTTAATGAAAAACATGTTTTGGGAGTAACTATTGAATGATTCCATGAGAGAGGGAAGAAAATGTTGCACATTAAGGAAACTTTCTTTGAGGAATAGATATGCATAGATGTGTATACATATGTATATATGTATAAAGGCTAAAAAGCCATTAATGAACGTAGCCCTTTATGAAATAATAGGAACTGAAACAAGTATAATCCTTCTCTAAGGAGTTTACAATCTGGATTTCAGTGGTGTGGAAAACTGTGGCAAGGATAATGAGTACAACCAAGAGTTTACTGTTACCTCTACTCAGACTTACATGTACTTTCAGGCAGTGATGTATTTAAGTCTTTTACTCCAAGTCTCAAGTCAAGTATCAAGTCTCTACCTTCAAGTCTCAAGTCCTTGAAGATACTTTCAAGTCAAGTCTCAAGTCTGGAAGCCAACTTTATACCCCAACCAAAATTCCAGAATTATTGGATAGAGTGAAATAAATTCAGTTTTTACAATTTAAGTGGAGTCGGCTCTCCACATTTGCAGCTCTGGAAGTGGTGAATAGGATCCTATCTTACTCCCCATTACTGAAGATTCAAAAACTTTAAAAGGAAGAATCCTTCCTCCTCAAGTCCATTGCCTAACACATTTGCTGTTCCCCTCTGAGAAATGCACCTTGCAATCTGGAGGCGAGTCTTGTCTTTTGCTCTTAGGAAATATCTTAGAAGGTTTCTCCAATATGCAGGGGGGACAGGCTGCCCATTGCCTAACCCATTTGCTGTTCCCCTCTGAGAAAGGCACCCACACTTTGGGCTTGAGATAGATTGTCATGTGACCAATAGGCAAAAAGAGACAGAGGTGTTGTTCAAAGTCACAAGGTTTCTAGATGACTGTGTTATGTTACTGAACCAAGGGCATCAAGTCAGTCATTAAAAATATACAAGTCTTGAGTTGATTCGAGTCAGTGCATCATTTATGGCCGAGTCGAGTCCAAGTTGAATCATTGAAGCAACTTAGGTCCGACTTGAGTCTGAGTCTATCGACTCGAGTCTACATCACTGCTTTTAGGTGACAACTCAAAATGTATACAGTTGTCTCACACTGAAGAATGGCAGAGGCAGTTCTGCCATTTTCTAAACATATTTGTGCTCTGAGATGGCAGCTGCCTGACTTACCTGATGCAGTGGTTTGTAGCTCAGGGTGATTGTATAACAATGTATAATTGTTGCTTATTGTCACTTGATGGTTGGCAGTAGAATGGGTCTGGGATGCAGGGATGTGGTTCCAGAATCCCAGGTACTGTCATGTGGGAAGCCACCCCTGGGTAAGGGAGGGACCAGGGGTGCAGTGAGGTGGTGGTCATGTCCATCAGCAAGGGGCACAGGACTCCCACACTCCCAGGCAGCAGGGGAGACCACTAGGGAGCCCAGCATTTTGGGGTACCTCCCCTGTTGTTCCAGTGGATTCAGCTTCAGCTGGGTGGTCGAGTTCATTGATCAACAGATGGGTTGGCTGATGCCTGCAGCCTGACCCGTGCTAATGCCAACCCTATTGGCGACTATAGCCAATAAAGTTGGGGTCTTATTTTCCCACTCCAGTGTTTGTGTGTGTTATTTAGTGTGTCACTCTTGAGCCCGCAAGACTGTTTTACACACACGGAGACAGAGTCAGGTTGCAAGGCATTCTTGTCATGGTAATGGGTGGATAAGAGAGGGGAATAACAAAATAAGATACCAGTAAGCTGAATGTGTATTTAAATGCGTATTCTTTGCAACTGGCTAGAATGTATTTAATCAGTACTAAAGGCTACTATGTACCCATGAGAAAACAACTCGTAACTGCTGCCACAATGTATCTAATAGATCACTTCCTGTTACTTTGTATCTGATAAATGGAGGACAGTAGTAAAGACTGGAAAGTGGAAGTGAGAAATACTTGGTCCAAGGATGTTATGGGACAAAGAGATTTGGTCTGTTAGCCTGGATCTAAGCCAAATAGGACTTTACAGGTTATGAGCAATCACTTTGAATTGTATTCAGAAACAACCTAGCAGATTATGAAGCTGTTGGAGCAGGAGGAGGGGTTTCACGATTCCTGTAACCAGCTTCTGAGAGCAGCTCTTTTTACCAGTTGAAGTTTATGAACACTCTTAAAGGCCACCCATTTAGAGTACATTCCAATAATCCATCTGGAATGAAAGTGAAACATATGTCACTATGGCATCTACAGGAACAGGAGCAGTTGATGTACTAGCTTTAAGTCTACCAAAGCACTCTTGTCCACCACACAAATGTAGGGCTCTGAGTTCAAGGCTGAGCCCAGGAGTACATCAAAACTGCAAACCCGTGTCTTCAAGGGGAGTGTAATCCTATCCAGCACAGGCTAAATACCTATTACCTGATCTGTCTTTCCACTGACCAAGTACCTCTGTCTTGTCTGGATTAAGCTTCATTTTGTTCCCTCTTATCCACTTCCTTTGTGATGTTAAAACTGGTTAAGAACTGAAACAGTTTCCTTGGAGCTTAGTGGGAAGAAGAAATAGAGTCCCTGGCCCCTGAGAGGCAACCAGACATTCTATTACATTGCCTAGACATTGGCTGACAGTAACCCACTATATAGGATCTAGGGAATGCATTTTCAGTAGAGTCTTGATAACTACCTCTTCTAGGCTTGTTAGAAACCTGCCTTGCTGCAAGGAGGCATTGCCTATTCCCTTCACCTACTCAGCCAGTCCTCTTCTGTTTCTTTTAATGAGCCAGGACAGGCAAGTTTCCAGTGGATAAGTGATGGCTCTCACTTCTCCAAGAGTCCTGTCCACATCCTCAGGCTGTACACATGAAAACCAATCCATTATTATTGAACAATCAGAATCAAAGTTGCATCCACTGTTAATGTATCAGCTATAGCATCCAAGTCAGAAAGGATCTGAACAACTTTATTTGCAAAGTGCCATGCGAACTCTTCACAATGGACTATTGACTGGTCTTGGTTATCTTCTCAGGGGGCAGCATGTAACAACTTCTGACCACTCAAAACAGCTCAGTTGGACCTTTCCATGCAGACATAACGGTGGCAGAAAAGAATCAATTATTTTCTGCACATACTACCACAGAGCGGGCCTTCAAATAGCCCATATTTGGTCAGATTTGCCCCAGACTTCCACCAAAGGTGCCCTAATTTCTGCCTCATCACTTTACCATGAGGTCCATAGGAAACCAGAGATTGCATTTGGCTCCTTGTCATGAGAGAGAACATCCCCTCCCTTGGCTATTTCCCCATTGCATAGGTCAACAATTGTCATTTGACAAACCCAGAAGTGGACTTCCTTCCACTTCCGGGTTTAGGGCTTGGAGTTTGCATTTTTGGTTGTCTCTGTGTTCCCTGGAAGGTCCTGAGCTGACCCCTGTCCTAGAGTCTCACTTTGGGATCACACTGTAACTCATAGTGACCCTAACCTAATATACTATTATCCCAGTCAAGCTGTGTGTGACTCTTGGGCAATGGACGCTTGATACAGCTTTTGTTTGAGATTAAAGAGTTTCATTGTCATGCATTCTAAAAACTTTTATTGCAGACCAGACCATCCCCAATGACTAAATTTACAGTAAACATCACCAGATGCTTATTGCCACAAATTGCTATTGTTGCTGTTCCCATTATTTATAGAGGCCCACAATGGCCAGAATTAGATTTGATCAAATGTTTGTTTTCTGTCTTAGCTCTACACTATTGTTTTTAAAATGGAACACCAAAGAGGCTAGAATGGTGTACAGGCCAGTTTTAATTTGATACACTTGCTCTGAATTTGCCCTACAGACACCAAGTTCTGGAATGAGCTGGCAAATAGAATAAACTTGATTCTGGGAATGAAGCCTCCTAATGACCTCTAAACCTGAGGACAAGGTGATTGTAATGAAGCATGGGATGCAAACAAGATTATAGATTAAGATCTTCTTAATCGAAATGCTATTGGCTAAGAGAATATTGTTCTCATTTCAGGCACAAGAGATAGTTACTAATCAGAGTGTGAGTAGCAAAATAAAGGAATCTGAGATTAAAAAAATAACAGCTGAACAGTACAGTTACAAAAGGTCAAAGAAAAGTTTGGAAGAGGTCTTTTTCTTTGTACAGGGGTCTTGTACTTGCTCTTCAGATGGCTCTTCTCTCTGTGAAACTTTGACATTTTCTAATGTTTTGTGTACACAGAGCTCTATCTCTGATCTCCCTGCAAACAAGATCCCTGATTTTTCTACAGTTCTTGCTTACATGAAGAGCCTCCAAAGGAACAGGAACCTCTCATCCTCAAGAGGCACATGGTGGATGGAGGCAGGATATTCCAGAAAGTGTGGAGAGTAATCCCCAAACAGGACTCGACAGAGAGAACTACAGACCCTAGGGTCTGATTTTAGGATTCATAGTGAAACTGTCCATATGTGTTCTGCCAGTGAGACAAGGTACCACTTGAAGAGACAGTGGTATTCATGGCACATCCTAGACATTTTGGGCATGGATATTCCTTGCACATGTCTTGAAAATCCAAGCCCTGTTCAGGAATTGCTGACCACACTGTCCTGAACCTGGGAACAGGGGAGGAAATCAGCAACTGGTTCCAATAAGAGCTTTTTCCTCCTACGCAAATAGTATCTTCAGGTGAGCAATTTTAATCAGGACCACTTCAAGACAAGAAAGAATTGAATTCTCATTCCCTGTCTGCTACAGTCCCCCAAATTATCAGAACTCAAGGGCTTCCTATTTACATTTTTAAAAAATGCAGATTTAAAGAGCCAAGATTTATTTACCACATGGCTACAGAACTGCTGGTCTGGGACCCACAGAGACCTCAAATGTGACCTCCAGCTCCTCTTTTTTGCTTTTACATATTGATGATTGCATGTTAAAGCTCCTGTTGGAGTGAATGGGAAGTACTTTTCTAGTCTAATGCACGCAAGGGGGAAATGCAATTTCTATCATATTGCAACTGGGGAGAGAAGGGGTGGGTTAATGCTTCATATGTTCTCTGTCTCAAAAAAGCCTGCCTCCCCCCAAAAATCCTGGCAATTAGACATGCCTGACAACTGCCTGACAACTGACTCCAATGGGAGGTTTTCACTCAAGTCTAACTGACTATTATGTCAGGGTAGGAAAGGGACAATTCCTCCATCCCTCTGTGCATGGCGAGGGGTGAGAGTGGGTATGAAAGTATGAATGTGTATCAGCTGATGTTTGTGTGTTATGTTTGTAGATGTATGGAACCAGTGATGTTCTATATGTGAATGAATGTGTTCCTGTCTTTATGTGAAAGTGTATAACAAGTATTTGGGACATGTTTATGTATCTGACAGGAAAAGCAGATGGTTCTTTCCACTCTTTGCTTTGGCCCCATCTAATGTGGCCAGTGAAAGCTTATCCACTAGTGGATGAGACCCTTAAGCAGGAAAAACCTTTCGACTCATAATTTAATGTCATGTCTCCTTTGGCACTGAGATTAGAGACTATACATGAAGCAAAGATAGAGGGTAGGAAAGGAAAAGGAAAGATGAGAAGAAAAGATAGTCCCAAGCTTGCAGAGAAGCAGCTGAGTTTCTTCAAGTGACCGCCAAGAAACTGGAATTGACAGAGAGGGTGACTATAGCAAAAGAGTCATGAAAGTGGAGATGATTCAATAAGACTGGGAAAGTCTGTATATATCCTGATATAAACTTATGTATGTTTGGAGGTAGGGTTATATATAATGCACTCAGATATCTATTTATCCAGCCCCTCTCTTTTTAGTGTGGAGGGGGACTGACAAATTAAAAACTACACTGTTTAGTCAGCAGTGGGGGAAGTCTTTTCTATAAAATGTTTGTGAGTCAACAACTGTTCTTTTTTGTTTTGTTAATCATAAGTTTGTAAATGTGATTAATTGTTACTAAGTTATCTGTTTAGGAAAGGTTTAGTGGAAATAGATTCTGTTTATTTAAAGAAGTGCACAGAAATTATTGTACTAAAAAGGTTCAAATTAGGTAAAACCGATCTGCTGTTAGAGTTTCGAAAGAGCCTTGAAGAAAGAGTAATAGGTTTATGTTTTGAAAATGAACCTGTAGAATACCTTGTATAGACTATTCGTGTAGATTAAGGTAAGGTACTTACTTACTATCATGAATCTCTACTGACTATGTCCAAAGTGCACCTATTAGTATAATGGGTAAAACTAGAACGGTATGTTCCTTTTGTTTTTATTATACCAGTGTTTATACTTGTTCTATTCTCCTTTCTTATATTGCTTGGTCGAACAAAACTCAATAAATATAATTTAAAAAAAAAAGAAACTGGAATTGAGTGTTGTGTTGGTTTGAGAGACTGATGTTGATTAATGGATACTAATTGCCAGTTGGCATTGGTATCACTGGAAATAATAGTCACATCTACCACCAATGTTATGGGTTGGTAGAAAACAGAGTCATACTATGTAATTATGCTATGTAATTAATGGGAAAGAATTAGTCTCGAGTTCTGCAGGTCTGCAAAAAAGCCACCTTGATGGCATCTGCACATGAATGTCAGTTGTTTTTGAGATATCCGAGACTAATTTTAAAACTAAAATTGGCTCTCTGACTGCTCACTCTGTTTATTTGGAAATAAATAGACATAAGTTGGATCGCAATTGCATAATTTCATATATGCAAGAGGGTCAGATTTAGCAGAAGGTTCAATGCATAGAAGGCATAGACACTATTTTTGAAAGTTCATGCTCCTTCCAACACACTCTCTGAAAATCTGCTCCAGAGAGAGAAAGTCTCTAGGAACAGCATAGGAAGTGCCATAAGAATCTTCAGGAAAGAACAATTACCTTCTGGCCATCTTCAATGAGCAAATGCCTCAGTTGGAGCCATATCCCTCCATGAATTGAATGCCATCACTAGATATATCACATGAGACTCTTCTATTCTCTCCACGAAAAAGGACTTCCTCTGTAAAAGAACCTATCCTGAAAGTTCTTACTGCATAGGGAAGTGGTACAATTGATAGAATGTCAAAACCTATAGTTCTGTTCCAGATAAATATTTCAATGATCCTCCTTCTCCACAGAGGCAACAACAAACAGTCCTGGTCTGTGAGCTATTAGCAGTCTATAGTGAGTTTCCAGGTCAAAAAGAAACAGCTATAATCAGTAGGGCCAAATATAACCCCAATCTCTGCCAATGCCAATCTCTAACACACTTGCGGGGAAAAACTTCCAATCTCCTAAGAAGAATTGTTGTAGGGTATTCTCGGCCGGATTTATTCAGGAGAGGTTTGCCATTGCCTTTGATGTTGAAAGAGTGTGATTTGCCCAAGATTACCCACTGAGTTTTTATGGCTAAGTAGAGATTCAAACACTGGGTTCCCAGAGTTTCCTTCAGCATTCAAACCACTACACCACATTGGCTTAAATAAAGCACTACAGAATTTCAAATACTATTCTAAAAGCACCTTTTCCTTTCACATAATCTTATGTTGGTGTCAATTTTTCTAGAACTAGATTTGTTCTAGATCTTATCTACGTACCTGTATTCTTGGTTAGCTTTAAAATCAATCTCTCTCTCTTCTTGATATCTCCTGTTTTTTACCATTTTCTTGGCATTTTTTTTTTCATTTCTATCAATAGATCAAAATTTTCTTAAAGCAATGTCATTTGGGATGCATTTTCCGGGAAGACACCAGATTCCTTTCTGCTTTAAGATGTATCACTTGTGAATGTTGTTAATCTAGAGTACAAGGTGGAAGAGACCCATTTTTCAGTCAAAGGGATACTTTGATACATTCTGGGTTGATATTCAAATTGTCGGTATGATCAGTTTACACACACACATGCATACACACACATATGGGAAATGCAAATTGGGAAAAAATGTCTTTTAAGGATAAGTATGAAGTACAGTACTCCAGTAAAAATGAACACACCATGATAGATTGTACTTTAAATGCTTCGATTCAAAGTTTATTCCATTCAGTAGGAAAATGAAAACCAGAACATTTCACCCCCTAATTATTCCTTTGCCATGTTCTGAAATATCTGTATAAGTACCCAACTCAATCATCTATGACATTTCTAAAATAAAATATTTTCCCTGTTTAGGAAATGCATGCAGTTTTACTCCCAGCTAAATGCTCTCTCAGTTGCCACTGTCACCTAAACAGCAGCTGTCGTAGCATTCATTCTCTGTAAATTTCTGAAAAGGTGGCTGCGTATGAACCTTTTCCTCAGCATTGCATCTATTCACACATATACAGAATTATACACATATACATTTATACATCCAGGACCACAGACGTATATAGAAGAACACACAAGAAACATAACCTGGCAACCTGCCTGTCTATGTTCCCCATCCATCCTGCCCCAATCCTCAGCTTGTCTTCCACTTGCTATCATTTTCTCTCTAGTCCCCTGGAAGCTAGAGGAGGGAGGATAACCAAAGATAGGTTAGTCTCATGCCTGTGGTCAAGCACACATTTCTCACTCAGAATCACCTTGTTCTCTTTTGTTTCAGAGACAAGTAGGACAGTAGGTAGGCCGGTAGATGGACAACTATAGAGTGCATCCGATGAAGAACGAGACACTCCATAACCCATTTCCTAGCTCCTTTGCTTGCCTGCCACCCTCTTGTTTCATTCTTATTCTCTTCACTCGAATACACAGGTCATCGATTTAACAGGAGCTTGGAAAACTGACTGTGGTGTAACAGGCAGAGCATCGTTGGTCTATGTTTGAATTTTAGCCATCTATATTCAGACCAAACATTCCCTATTTCTACTTTAAAAGCCTGGGCAATATCTTTTTATCTCCTAGCTAATTAGAAAAGGCAATTGTCATTTGACAAAAGATCTTTAGTTTATAGAGTGGGTAGTAAACAGGAGTTAACAATGAGAATTTTATGTTAATCAAATTGAATTTCACATGGTAAGGCTGCCAGTAAATTTTGGCTGAATTTATGCAATTTACATAAAGGAAAAAAATTGATTTTTCTACCCTGACCCTTCGCCTGCTTGTTTTCTGGGAAGAACTTGAAATAACACTTATATAATGAAAACCAGACTGTTCACATATACTATTTTCTCATATCCTCTTTGTATATCTGACATGCATTCTGTTCTCAGGCCATGGTTTTCTTCCAGTTGCTCATGCCTTTCTTCCTTTCTCCAAGCCAGAGGTCTTTGGATGCTGGTACTAAGGAATGGCATGTAATTTTACAGCAATAAATTCTAGTGTTGAATATGAACAATATGATTACTGCTGAATCCCCAGTGTAAAGGACAGCAATTCTCTTTCTGTCTATAAAGAGACTGTAAGAATGAGTATAAATAGTGGGCTAAATCCAGCTTTAGTCCTATTGAGACATCCAGTGAAATTAATGAGAATCAAGTTAGCTGTGACTAACAAGCATTATTCATTTCAATGCATCTACTCTAGACAGGACTAACATAGCATTTAGGCCATTTCTGCACTACACTGTTATAGTGCTATTGTTCCACTTTCAACTTCCTGTGGAATTCTGGGGCTTGCAGTTTAGGGAGGGGCATTTAGAATTCTCAACCAGAGAGCTCTTTGGCCTCAGGAAACTACAAACTAAAAACCCCAGAATTCCACAGGCTGTTAAGAGTGGAAGAGTTGGGCTAGAATTTACATTTGAAGGAATAACATTTAATGATTTGCCCATAACCACACATTGAGTCTTTAGCAGAGTCTCTGTTCTTCTTTTCAGCAGTTTCTTTCATAAAGAACCCATTCCACACCATATAACTAAGACAACAAAAAACCTCTTACTTCAATTAGAATTCAGGATTAACTAGAAATATAATTGTAGAGAAACAGAATGAATACACACATATTTATATATCTATGTTTGTGATGGAAGGACATAAGTAATCAAATGAAGACGGAATTGTAAATATTACAAACATTTATCATTATCTTACCTGGCATTAACAAACAATAAACAAGTGGAAGCAGAGACATCTTGGTGATGATGAACTGCTTATCCCATACACTTTGATGAAAAGTCAAAAAGGTGGAAGTCAGTTAAAGCAGACTGTTTTTACTTGTTATAAAATATTTATTTTGTAATCTCTGAAGGAGATAAGGCCATGCTTTTTCTCCTTCAGCTAGCTATGGACACTTTTTCTTATCTTCCTCTGCATCCTGCCGTCACATGGCAGTCAGTCTCAAGGGGCTTACTGTGGAATTTTCATGGACCTGTAGCTTTTTATCATTAGTGAAAAAGTGATCAGAAGGAAATACCATAGAAATGTCTGTTCATGCTATTGTTGTTATTCTTTAGTTTGTACTGTATTAGGAATGCATGTATCCATTTTGCATGTTCCCTGTATCTGTTAATCTCCACAGCAATCCTGTAAGGAAGCTTGTTGGGAGGTTGTGGTGGTCCATAGATACATGGTAAATTCCATAGCTAAAAAGAAATTTGAATTTTGGTCTCTCTGTTACATGTCCAGTGGTTTAAACATTACTCTATACTAGGGATTGAATGGAAATTCATCAGTTTCTTAACTGGGGTCAACTTTGGGAGTCAACTTTGGATTTCCATACCCCTTGAGAAAGTTAGCAGGAAGAACAATAACACATTAAAAGTTCCCACAAATTATGGGAACTTTTTTTAGACCACTGGAACAACATAAACTCCACAGTCCCTAAGAACTGAGTCTGAGAAACTATACAGCTTTGCAGTCAAAATCTATACTCAGAATCTTTTAAAAAAAAAAAAAAACTGCACAGAAAACTGCACAACTCCCAGAGAGGGAAAAATCCTCACCCCCTTGCATATTTTTTTTCTCTATCCTTGGCGAAAGTACAGAAGATGCAAAACTTAATTGCACACTATACCCCTATACAAACAACATGGTGAAGTGTTCCACATCATGGCTGCAGCCTTTGCTGATTTGAAGGCTGTGCAAGCCTAACACTGCACAGCAGAAAAGAAACTTGTGCTGACTGAAGCTGCAACCACACATAGCTTTGTTGTGCAACGTTGCTGATTTAGTACAATAATTTTTTCTGCAACGTTGCTGTTTTCTACATAAAAACAGCAATGTTGCACAACAAAAATGGAGTACAAAATCAGCAATGTTGCACAATTTGTTTTCTACATAAAAAAAGCAGCATTGCACAACTAATAATAACGTGGTTTTATTTGCAATATTGTTGATTTTGCACATTTTTGTTTATTTATTATTATTTACTACACAAAAAAAGCACAAAACACAAATATGGCTACCTGGATGCAGTCCTTTTTATATCAAAAGCTGCACACTTTTCAGGGTAGACTGCACAGTTCTCAGGAATTGCTATATAGCTTCTGGAAAACTTTTTCGTTGTGGTAAATATATTTCTGAGGGTCTCAAAGTTACAGGATGAAAAACTGCTTCAGTGTACTCAATGTTTGTTGGAACTTGGAGAAATCAAGATTTACCATCCCTATTCTATATTCAGTTATAACTGTTCAAAATGGTATGAAGTTTAAATATAACAGGAAAAACATGCAACTATGGATGTGGCCAATAATTAGACTGCAAATTAGAGAAATGTGCATAATTAGAATAATTTATACAATGTGCAAATTAAATGCCCAGATCTGAGGAAGTAGAATGTGGCAACCCCACCTACTGTCCCTAATTTACATTAGTGGGGCTCAAACTTAATAATCTGTTCTTAGCCACATAGTATGTCCTTAGCAGATGTAGGTTTAGATTTTCTGTTCTTTTATGGTCAACTTTAACATGCATTCCCTTGATTCTATTGGTTCTTTCTCATGTCTGTTCTCTTACCCAATTCCAGCTAAGTCCTAATTCCAGTTTCAACTGTTGACCCACTCAATTCTCATCTTAATACCAAATTGGGGGGGGGGGGGGGCTGGTTGGCTGTGTAAGCCTCTGTTGCCTCTCAACCAGCCTTTCTCAACTGATGCAGTATCTATCCAGACATTCCTGGGACTTAGTATAGGATTAGTTCTTATTTTCTGGCCAAGTATTTTTTTTTCCATCTGCCTATCTGATTGGCCCATGAGGAAAGGTTTTCTGCATCCCCTGTATTCTTTGAAATATAGTTTTGGCAGTACTATAAGACTGAGTCTGATAGAGCAATGGTAGTCGTCTTCAAGCAAGCAATGTCTATACAGCAAAATAAAATCAGTGGTACATACTCTGAGATATCTTTCAAACTGTGAGGGTTCCTACACATTGAGTCAAGTGCTCTAGAGGCCTGTAGAGGGATAGGAACCCCTTTTGGGGCTTATCTGTTCTACCAACACAGAACCACTAGGCTCAGGGAGAGTGACTCCCAAAGTATCCCAAAACAACTGAATAGATGTGGCCATGGAGCAGGTATAGAAAGCAGACTTTCTCTTACCTAGAGCTGGCCCAGGCTCATCCTTACCATAAATAGATGTATCCATGAGATAGATGCTTCTTTGACTAGATAGAAGCTAAGGTTATAATTCCCAGAACAGTCCTGGAGTTCAATATAAGCAACAAACATTTAAAGTGGAAAGATTGACATAAGAATATTTTCTTTGGCAGCGTTGAATTCAGATCCATTAGGATGAGGGATATTAGGTCTCCAGAGTCACATTTCATCATAGATTCCATAGGGAACTAGATCTAAGATGCAGGTATTTTTTTAACATTGCCAATTATACATCTCTCCAGATTTCTGCCATTTTTCACATGACGGTTTTTTGTTCCTATAAACAAATGAATAAAAATCAGGGACAAACAATGTCCCAACAAATACATGAGCTTACTGTCACTGCAGTACTCTTTCTCTCTCAGCTGATTTTATGTATTAAGACACACAGAAAAAGTTCTGTGCTGTTTTTCTGTCAAACTATGATAGAACAAAAAAGAAGTTTCTTGTTCTGTTGTGAATTGGTTGGTCCCATTCAGGGAAACTGAAATTACTTCCAAGGTAGAGAGGAAATCCATTGGGGGTATGAAATACCCCACAATACAAGATGCCTATGTTTCATTTTATTTTAGCTGATTTTATTATATTTTCATTCCACCTCATATTTTCTGATACTGGGTGTTTGGATGGAATATTGTATACTTGATTTAGAACACACAAACTTCCTTTGGGCAGGGAACATTTTTCCACCCCACAATACACTGGAGTCAGAAAATACCCCATAACTCTCCTGATGCAAGGATTTTGTTGTTGTTATATCTATGTATAAGAGGAAAATGCTAAAACAGTCTTCTGAAAGACTATCATGTTAAGAATAATAGACGACCATATCCTGAGACAACATATTACATAACTAAGGCCATTTCCACACTATACTGTTATGGTGCTATTATACCACTTTCAACTTCCTATGGAATCCTGGGGTTTGCAGTTTAGGGAGGGACATTTAGAGGGCCACAGTAAGCTACAAACCCCAGAATTCCATAGGATGTTGAAAGTAAAATAATAGCACTATAACAACGTAGTGCAGAAATGTCCTAAGACATTTTGAGATTTCTGTGTTTCCCAGCACCAGCAAATCATAGGAAATTATTAGAAAGAGATCTTGTGTGGTACTCCAGCAACTGTGCCTGTTAATTTTCGATGACCAGAGATCAGGTCACTCAGCCATATCCAACATTCAGTGACCCGGATTGTTCTTGCTGTACTTACCAAAGAGAGAGTGATTAGAGAGTAAACAAATCATATTGGAAGTATCTATAGGGAAATGATTGTCTAATAAAGCACAAATGTTATTTGCAACAATCTTGTCACTGGATTTTTTCTTTCAATGATCAGGACATAAATGAATTCTTCTCTTCAGAAAAAAAATGCAGTTCAAATAAAAACATTCTGATTTTGGGCAAAATATGCATAAGAAAGAATGAAACAGAAGTTAGAAAGCATGGTATAAATTATTCATTATGAATTAGTTGCTTCAGCACTATCAGCAGAGTTATTACCCTGTGAGGCACAAATGTTCCCTTTGAGAGAGAGAGAATTGTTTTCTTATCTAACGCTTCCCAGTGGGTGGAAACAACAATGATTGGCAATAATTGAGATGTTCTGAGTATGCCGAGCAATTTCTTCACTAGAACCACTCAGTCCCTCTTATCTCTTGAGCACTGTCCTAGCAAAATTAGTACATCAATAAGCCTGGCCTGTATGCTTTGCAGATCTAGACGTTAGCATTTCCGCTCACAATATGGCTAACAAGATTCTTATTGACAAGAAAATAAATTCCTCAGCATGAAATATGATTCACTCCACTCTGTTTATGTGCAAAATAAATAGGGGTTAAGAGGTAACAAACAATTTCCTGTTCCAAGGGCATTTGTTCTAGGGTGGGTTACCCTCCTTTTTCAAAAGATAAAGTAGAGAAGAATCAGTTCAAGTTGTCTGACAATAGAGGAGGCATGGTTTGAGAAGAATAGAACGTGGAAGAAAATGGATTTGCTCAGAAGATTGCAAAAGATGGCTCTCATAAATAGTCCTCAGATAGCAATGACCAGAAATGACCAGACTTAAATGGTTGACAAGCGCTCTTGATACTTATTCTATTTCTTCATCTACCTTACCCACCCTATTGTCGTTTCGAATTACAATGTGATGGCATCATTGAGGAGATGAGAAGGAATTGTAAGTTGAAATTCTTCCTACTAGCACAGCTACTACAGTCTGGGAAAAGGAAAGGAATTTTCACATATACTAAATTGGTTGTTACCCTTATGTTTAAGCCAAAAAGGGTATGAGTGTGTGTGTGTGTGTGTGTGATAGAGAGAGAGAGACCGACAGACAGACAGACAGAGAGATTGAAATCTCAGAAGCTGATCATGCCTTATATTGAGCAACCCTGTTCCCCACACACAGAAACTCTACATCTCATGCTTTCTATGTAGCATTCTGAAGGATATGGAGAGTTTACTGTGGTTAACTATTTCTAAACATATACATCTGGATCCAACACAAACAGAGAAACATATGGGGGAGGGAGAGAATATGGATAAAATTATTCATCCCTATGCCTCTCAAATATACTAGAGCTATATATATGAAACTTGACATTCATCAGGAGGAAATGTAATCAACTGGATATTTCAAACCAGTCCCATGGTAACTAGAAAGGATGTCTGCACAAGATATATTTATTGATTGGGAGGAAATGTAATCAACTGGATATTTCAATGGAAAGGGCAGCCTTTCCATTGAAATATCTAGTTGATTACCTTTCCTTCCAATCAATGTCAGCTTTTGGGATGAAGATGTCAGTCCAAGACCAAGATGGTTTGTATTTAAATCCTTAGCCAACCAGCAAACTCAAAAGTGATGGAACTTCATTTCTACCCACCGTTTCCTCTCAAAGCAGGAAGCAGTACAATGAAAACCACACAGTATCCTCTAAAACGTTCTTTCTTTTACTTTAAAATCTTCAATTCTCAAAAGCCTGTTGGTATGGAGAAATCTTTGGCATTTCCGCACTACATCATCGTAGTGCTACTATTCCACTTTCAACATCTTGTGGAATTCTGGGGTTTGTAGTTTCCTGAGGCCAAGGAGCTCTCTGGCTGAGAATTCTAAAGGCTCCTTCCCAAACTGCAAGTTCCAGGATTTCATAGGAGGTTGAAAGTGGAATAATAGCACTGTAACAGTGGAGTGTGGAAATAGCCTTTGTCTGCCAACAGAAGGACAGTAAAGAAGGAGCCTTGAAAGGAATTTCAGAGTAAGTCACCAAGAAGGCCCTGTCTTATTCCTGCTCCCCTTAAATGATCAGATGTCTAACAAGCCCAGCTGTCTTGATGTAATAGCATACTTTAAGGGGATGGGGAAAAAGAAAACAGGACGACAAAAAGCAGAAATTGAGAAAGGAAGGAGATGTCACAAAAGAAGGTGAGTGAAGAGGAGTTTTCACTTAACTATCAAAATGTGTAGCACTGTGTGTGAAACAAGAAGATTACAAAGCCATTCCTTGCAGCTTGTGCCAATAATATTGTATCGTATATAATAATAATGTACACTAGAAACCAGTCCAGAATATAGTCAAGAGAGAAAGAAACATTGCTAAAGAGACTCACAATGCCCTCACCTCCCAGAAAGCCTTTAAACACTTTCCTTTCATACAAGCCCATGTAAGGAAACATTTTGAAATGGCCCTGGCTGCTTCAGGGTCTTGGTCTTCAAAAAGACAAAAAAAAAAAACCACTCCCCTCTCCACCCCCAACCCATTTCCTTTTTTTTTAAAGAAATTTTGATTAATTTTCCAAAATACATAAAAGCATATATATATATGCACAAAAATATATATCATTATTATAATCCTTCCATTCCCCTCCCCATTCCAAATATCAAAAATTTCAAAAAATTTCCAGTTGAATCCTTCTTCTCCCTTTTGTCGATCTTTGTCGAATACCCCAACATACTTTGTTGAATACCCCAACATACTCGATCCGCAAACATTTACACATTTAACCAGAGCATTACCCTTTTCCATTCTCTCTCAAAATTCTAAACCATTATTAAGGGCATATGCTAGTTTTTCAGTCTCTACCATGTCTAACATTTTTAATTTCCATTCATCTAATTGAATATCTGTTTTACCTTTCCAATGTTGTACTTAGGTCAACCGTGCTGTTGTAATCAAATACAATGATATCTTCTGTTGTTTTCTAATCTCCCGGTTCTGACCTAATATATTCTTTCTCTTGTCCATTCCTTGAGTGTTGTATCTGGTGCTCTGACCTGGACTCCTACATATTCTCTCTAACAAAAAGCCATGCAATACATTTCCTCCAGTCCTATAATATATTTTCTCCTAAGTCAGCAGGCCATCCTTCTTTATTGAAAACTGCCAGAGGAAGAGGCACCCACCCTAAGGAATTAAAATAAATTCTAATGACTTAATTTACTAAACTATTTTTAAAACTTTGGTGTTAATGGAGGGGGGGAGGATTACAGTTGTTTTGTATTCATGATTACTACTTATTTGTGATTTTGACACTATTTCCACAGTTCTTATCCCTGCTCCCAACCCACTTTACCACGCATCATCTGCGTGAGGAGAAAAAGGTCCATTCTGCCAACAACCAGAGCACAGTTGAATAATGTTTTTGTTAAGATTTTTTTTGGGGGGGGGGGTGCTCCATCTAGGAGAATTTACTTAATTAAGGACCTAGGCCATTTCCATGCTACTGAGGCCAAAGAGCTCCCTGGTTGAGAGTTCTAAATGCCTCTCCCTAAACTGCAAACCCCAGGATTCTATAGGATGTTGAATGCGGAATAATAGCACTATAACAGTATAGGGCAGAAAGGGTCTGAGTCATGTATAAGATAATACAGGATTCTCACCAACATTCCTTTTGTTTTTCCAGGACACGTATAGCCAGAACTTTTCCTGTAATCGGCTCTCTAAAAAAATTCTTCAGAGGCAGTTATTATTACTTTGAATGTTTACAGCTCGGGAATACACCACCAGCAGCATTAAATCTTGACATTTAAACTGAAGCTAATCATAGGTCTGTAGAGAGGCCAAGGTAATATTTTTCTCAGTGTATCTACTGGCAAAAATATTCTTGCTACATAAATCCCTCCCTGAAGAACAGCTATGTGAATCTTACAGGTTTCTGCCCTTTAGACAGGAAATTATATTCAATTTTAAAAACAAAACAAAACACTGCCTCACTTTATTTTTCTCATTCTTTCGGAATGGTATAGCCATCTTCCAAACTGCTAAGAAATCTTATGAGGCCCACTGATATGCTAAATATTTTCTTTTGAAAAACCAAAAATAGAAGTTAGCAAAGTACAAGTCACCTCCTCCCCCTCAAAAAAACCTGTTTTTATTATTTGTTCATTCATTCATTTATTCCTTTTATGTCCTGCTTTTCTTCCAGTGTGGGACCCAAGGTAGTTTACAAAGAAAATGTTGTTTCCTGTACAGAAAATGCTATTTTCTACTTAAAACACTGTTGTACAAATTTTGTATAAAATATGTCTTAAACAGTGAAGATTCTCACAAATACGTGATTCTTTTCTCAGGGTTCCCCAACACTCAAGAAATACATGGGGTTTTTTAAAATATATTTTTAAATATATTTAGTATTGCTATTTTTCCTATTGCTAGTGGTAACCAGTTATAACCAACTGTGCTTTTTATCTGATATTTTAATCAGCAATTAAATGCTTTCCCAACTACATATTTAAAATAACAGTGCTCAAATTAAAGTGTTTTTAGTGCTATGATACTAAAATGCATTTAAAAAATAAATGGCAAAAATTCATTTTCCATATACATCTTTTTATTTATTTTAATATTTTTACTGGATTTTTAAATTACCAGTGCAATGAAAAGGGAAAAGAAGGGAGGAAGATGGTAAGAAACATAAAGGATATGGACACAAGCTGGGCATAGAAATTAATATAACATGCTCAAATAATTATTTACTTGGAACAGATGTGTGTAGAATACACATTTGCATATGGCTAAAGGAGAAAGATCTTCTGATCATTGAACTATTTAAAGTGAGTATTTGTGGGGGGGGGTCCTTAAATTTGGATTATAAATCTTTTAGCAACAATAACAACATATGGGATCCAACCACACTGACCATCAATTAAGTTTCAAATCACAGCAATATAGTATGAAAGTGCAGTTGCATCTAGAAATGTCAAATATTTTCTAATACAAAATTAACATGCCACCAGACAGGAGTGACCACTGAGCACACCACATTATGTGCCACAAGGAAGCATTATCATCTGCTGATGTGGCCAGTTTTCTTTTTCTACACATGTCATGTTGCTCAATATATCCAAAATATAAGTTTTTTCTTAGCCAAAAAAATGTAAATTCTTAAACAATTTAAATTTAAATTTAAACAATTTAAATATTGAGGCTTAAGGAATTTTCCAGGGTTGATTTGCATGGGACAAGCTAGTTCTTTATTCCTTTCAGTTGTATCTTCATTGACATCACATTGAATGCTTTCCCAGAAATACTTGTAAAATGCACTTGTTGGCTTCATTTTCTCTGAGGATGTAATTAGTACTTCTAACACAGTAGGAATGGCTGTGATATTCAGAGCTAATGTCTCATATACGGACACCAAAGACATTATAATTATTCTCTATTTCTGGGAGAGGCAGACCAAGGAAATACACACACACACACACACACACACACACACACAAAGATGGAAAGGAGTTTTCACTTACCCTCAACTAAATCATTCATTTTTCTTTCTCATGACACATGTCCATTTCCTTCACCATCTCCAACTGTGACCTGCTTTTCAGTTATACTACCATTCCTATTTGTCATGGCTATTAAATTTGCAATTAACTTTATTTTACAGTGAAACACATGGTTAGGTTTCTTTCACAAATACAAATCTTCTGCATGTACTTCTGGATGGGTGAAAATTTTACTTTTAACAACCCAATCTTAAATCTTATCCTTAACTCTGTGGAGCTTATTGTCAAGAATTGTGCCTGTTACTGCAACCTCCAAACGTTTTCAGTGGAATTTTAAGTGATCAGCTCAGCTTCATGTAAATCTCATGTTGCTGACCAAATACATGCATTTGATGACCAACCATGGAATAATGAGACCAGGAATGGAGGACTGGTTTAAATAAGGACCACTTTATTGACCTAAAACCAATTTAATCTGAGACAAACCTGGAAAGGACCAGGGGGGCACGTGTCACTGCTTGACTACCTATTAAGCCATCCCTTGGGCAAAATACCTGGGCCCTGAGAGCATCCAATAACTGGGTTCCTTCCTGATCAGCCATTTACTGGAAGGCAAACCCAGAGTGCCCCCCCTCCCTAAATTCCAGGACTTTTTAAATGAGAGAAAAAGAAAACAGGTCTGCCTCAAGAGTAGACTCCTTTCCCACCCCATTGGGTGGACGTAAAGACACCATTCCAGAGCCCTACCCTTCACTAAAAAGGTTCCAAAGGTTCCAATGGGTACACCAAAACTCTTATATTCTCCCTTCCCACTCCTACCTGCCATGGTCAAGCGACTAAGCATCTGCCATCCAATAGGGCACTCAACCCCTGTTTCAGATATCTCAGGAATAGCATACGTCCTTCATCAGAAAGATGCACACCATCAACTTTGTAGAGTTCTGGGTGACAAAAATTTATGGGGCATGTGGAAGAAAATGGCCTAACTCTCTGTTTAAAGCATTGTGTATTTATCCTCTGGGCTAGATCAAACCATCAGGGATCCCCCTCACCACACCAGATTTTGCATTGGAAAATAGCCAACCATACCAGAATTATACCTGACCATCTACTCTGTGTGATCTGAAAATCCATGTTCCTGACCAAATACTTACATTAATGTTCAACCATGGAATAAAGAGACTAAATACAAAGCTAGGTTAACTAAGGGCCACTTTATTTTGATTTGTTTTAATTGAATTGCCTTAGCCTGAAAGATAAAAGATACGGGTCCAGCTGATGCCAGGGTCACAATGTGACAACCTGCTCAGCATACTCATGGGCAATAACACCCGAGCCTCAGGGGCAATCCAAATTGCTTTGGTTGCTCCCCAGTCTGGCTTTTTGGAAAGTAACCCAGGGACTTCTCCTTCACCGACCTCTTGGGATGCAAGGCCCTAAAGAGATGGTTCCAGAGCCCTACCCCATGCCAAAGGGGTGCCAATAGGTAATCACTGAAGTCTTATTATCTGCCATTATCTGCTCAAGGCCAACCTATTTAATGATACCACCCAGAGCCAATTTTCCCAATTCCATCAAATACAATATGGAATAGGCAAAAAAAAAAAAAAACTGAGAAAAAGGGGGGGATTCCTTTCCAGTCCCAAAGTGACCAGATTAACTCACACTGCATTGAGGGTGGGAGGGTGGTTCAACATCAAGTACCAAATGACACTTGTAGGAGGCAAACTGATTCACTGTCTCCTTTGCCCCATCACATGTTTTGATTTGACACTTAGCACCGATCAAACATAACACTCTGGTCTTACTCCATGGAGACCATCAAAAGCTTACTGCAGGGAACTGCAGCAACGTTCATCAAGCAAGTCAGATAAGTATTGTCAAGCAATAAAATAACTTAGTATCTCTGGGGAAAAAATGCACAGTAAATTAATTAACACAGTCCAGATTGTCATATATTCTTTTCTATATTCGATATATTCTAATAGCTGTGCCATTCATAAAGTAACATTCCAAAATCTGATTTTCAAATCTAGCTGAAATCTCAAACTACATGGAAATTTATTTTTTGAAAAATGGTATCAGTAGTTCAAATGCTACATTTTAAGATGCTCAATTAACCTCCCTTATCCTTACTTAGCACTTGGAAATATCTCTATAATGCTGCACTGTTTCTGTACAAAAAGATGGTATTATTAGATCATAGTGAAACACACAGAGTTCTGCTTCAGCAGTGAAAAATGGGCCATTAATATTCCCATCAGATGAAGTGGCTATTTATCACAGCATTTATAAACCTTGTCCTTGACAGTATAGTTCCCATCTTTCATCAGTCACAGTTTTAAACTGAAATGAAATTAACATGCCTACAAACTTTTGTTTTGTCTGTCTGTTTTTGAATCTTGCATGATCAAGGTAACTAAGGACTAAACACTATATTACATTTTATTAAGGCAGTAGAGCAGACCTTGATGGCTACTATGTTTTCCCTCTCAAATGATCTCAATACAGTGCTACTCCAGATTATTCCTGGTGGGGAATATGGGCAGCTATCAATTTTTTTAAAAAATTGTGACTATTGGAACCACCACAGGAGTGAGCATGGCTGCAGTTCTTCACCATGAATCAGTACTAGCCCCCTGCAGGAGCTATAAAAATATGTAAATTCTCCTTAGGAAGAGGAGGAACAGCAATAAACATCCATGTTCCCCTCTCCATCACCATTCTCACTGCTTTCTACATGTAGAGAGTAACTGGGCCTCAAACTATGGAAGACAGAATCATATGGAGGCCTTCTCTATTCCTGGAAGATGAGGAGAAGATGGTGAAGATAGCGTGCTCACCTCAGTTACTCCTCTTTATATACAGACACTGTACACTTGAACAATGACTCCATGGGACTAATATATTGGATATCCTGTGGGGAGATAGCAGTTTCCAGAAGTGACTAGTAATTTAATGGGAGTAGCAACCTTACTATGTCTATACCTACTACCTGCAAGTCTGCACCTCTATCTACTAACGTAGTTTCCTATTTGTTGGTTTTAGCCACATCCTTTTTCTTCTTTCATCAGTTAGTGTGCAGTAAGTCTGAGTTTTATGTCCTCCATTTTGTATTCTTCAGTTGTCTCTCTCTCCAACATGTCTGATGACTGCTTGTTACATAGCCGCACCCAATTAGATGTTACGAAAACTTTTGTAAGCAAAACTACTTCATATGTTTTTGGAAAAGAAACTAAACAGGCTTAATTTCCCTACCAGCTCTGTGTTTGATGGGTGCTGGTATAGTACTGGGTTTTTCTTACCTTCTGCTTGTGAATACTAATCATTCTGTCTGTGAGATATGATGTTATCTTTCACATCCTCAATAAGATGTGTGATGTTCTGTTACTGGTGACAACAACATTTGGCTGCCACTATTGAAAAACATCAAAATCAAAACACAAAAGGTACTAATGAGCCCTAATGAGCCCCACCTGGGCTCAGGAAGTCTCCCTCCAGGAACAAGTATTCAATACACACAATAGGACTATTACGCTAATTGCTCCCTCCCCTCTGGGGTAGAAGACTGGCATATATATTCTCCACTCCACTTCCAATTCACCACTCCTCTGAAGATGCCAGCCACAGATGCAGGCGAAACATCAGGAGAAAATACAACCAGAACACGGTCTCAAAGCCCAAAAAACCCACAAGAACCAGTGGATTCTGGGCATGAAAGCCTTCGACTCTACATCGATGGGAACAATGCTTGGATGTTTCTTTAAAGCCAATATTTCTTCTCTTGACTAAACTGAAACATATGAAAAGATTTCCAGAGTACTGAAGGGGAAAGAAAACAACCAGCAAAGCGCAATTCAAGTTGTGAGACATCACATTTAATTGCCCAGATCTAATATCTGTATATCCACCACTGTCCATTTCTTTCCACTAATGAGTGTAATAAAACTGAATCTTTTGATAGTCTTATAATATCTATCGTATGAAATCTTTGAATAGATAAGTGCCTAATGAACCAAAGGAAAATGAGATATAGATAATGTGGATGCATATTCCATTTTCTACTCAAGTAAAATAAAGAAACATTACATTCCAGGAATCTCTTAAATAAAAGTGAACTGTAAGGACATAATGAAAGCAACAGTGGCTCTCATGTGCTTGGTACTACAAAGGGTATTTTATATGCTTTCTCTGTTTAAAATTAAAATTTTTCAGGAGTTGCATCTATGGTATGATAAATTTTGCCATTAAATAATTTCCATAAATTCATCCTGATAGATCTGTACATGCAAGGAAATTCAATATGATTTCAAGAGAGACTGAAACTCACATGCTTTAAGACTGTAATCATTCCCAACCCAGGATTCCACCTATTTTATTTGGAACATTTTAATCCCTCCTTAGTATGGAAAGACATTCCATGAGCTTTATAGATAACTGGGGATGCAAACACAAATCTTTCACATCCTACTTTCATCTAACTAATACAACACAATGACTTCTGTGTGAGGAAACGTGGAATTGCAGTTCATGTGCATCTACACCAGGGGCGGACAACTGCAGAAGACTAGGGGACCTTCCAGGAGACTTTCAAGAGAGCATTCAAAAAATGCTCCCAGACATCATCTGTGGGAGACAACAGCATGTTTTGAGACCTTCCTAAACCCCTAGGGGCATTTTAGGACATTTTGAAGCACAAAACATTTTTGAAAAAAATCATAATATTTCATTTTGACTTGGAACGGGGCTAGGGAGCTCAAAACGTGCAAATGCCCTCTAAACCATTTGGGGGCAATTTTGAGCAAACAAAATTTAACCCCTGTGGGGCACAAAACTGGTCCTGGAGGGCTACATGCAGCCCACCTCTGATATGCACGATGCCAGTAGAACAATTTTATACCACTCATTTGGAACAACTTTAGCATGACTTCTATGCTAAAGAACTCTATGCTGTAGTCCAGGAGGGTGGATTAAAACTGTCTAGCAAAAAATTCAAAGTACTCTACCAAACTACAAATCTCAGGATTGTTTAAGATGTAACCATGACAGTTAAAATAATATCACATGGGTATGGATTTGTAGTGCACTTCTGGAAGCCACATGTTCCCCATCCCTGCCACATATGTGTTGTAAGGCATGTGTTGTACTATTTCTTCCTGCACATCACTGCAAATTACAATAAAATAAAGAGGATAGCACACTAGCGGTCCCTGGGTTATGGGGAAAGAAACAGAAATCCGGAAGCCCTGCCATTATAAAATACCAGTCCATTACTACACCCATTCTTCAAATTTTCCAATGCAGGACTTTTAGAAAGCCCATGTGGCATTGCCAGAGGTTGAACCTGAGACCTTGATGCATAAATCATGTGGTCTACCATGGAGTTTTCCAATAGAGTGGGCATACTTTAGATAAAAGTCTGAATTAAATATGAGCCTACATTAGCAAAAAGTTAAGTCTTGTGGTTTATTAAATTTGTAGACTGAGTTACTGGGAATGTATTTATTTTAAAAGAAACGTAATTAAGACAGTATGATGAGACTAGGAAAAATTCTTCAAAATAAATAGCTCTAACAAAAAGCAAAGCCATTTGTCTCCTTCACCAGAATAAAGTTATTCACAAGGGTCATGGATATGCTATTAAAATAATTACTACAGTATACTATACTAGACTAAACATCCACTATACACATTGTCCATAACTATGTTCTTTATGCACCCCATAGTCAACTTAGCCGGCCCCCTTTCCTTGTATGCCTAAACCGTATTTCCAAATTCTCAACTGAATTTTTTAGGGATAGGACAAATCCAGAATTTTCTGAATCCAGATCAGAATTCCTGGAAGATTCTGGGAATCCACAAATCTCACGAATCTTGAATCTTTCAAATCCTTTTTTCAAAAAGGGTTTTAAAAGCAAGGGAAAGACACACTCTCTGAACCTTAGCAAAAGCCTAGGAAAAAGCAAACCTCCCTCTGAAGAAATATGGCCAGGACAATTGTCATAGCTTTGCCTCAGATTCTCCCCAGATTGAAAATTACATGAGGCCCCTTTCTGCACAGACAGGAAAATGTAGATTATTAATTCCACCTTTTCCTGTCTGTGTAAACAGGGCCACATACAGAGATAATCCAGGTCAAAACTGGTTTTTCTTTGTATAGCTCCTTATGGCATCCTGGGGTTTGTAGTTTGATGAGGCACCAGCACATTTTGGCAGGGAAGGCTGTGACATTTTGTAAAACTACAAAACCCAGAATTGTGTATGAAAGAGCTTTGCAAAGGAATCTTTCAGCTGTCCTGGAAATCTTAAGACTGTACCTTCCAGTCAAGTCTCAAGTCCTGTAGCAAGGAAGGCACTTAAAATAAACAACACATGCCTCTAGTCCAGTCTCAGTTCCGCACCCTGCAGTCTCAAGCCAAGTCTCAGCTCCTGCAATAAGGAAGGCACTTAAAAAAACAACAACACCAGCCTCTAGTCCAGTCTCAATTCTGTACTCTGCAGTCTCAAGTTAAGTCTCAAGTCCTGCAACAAGGCACTTCAAAAAAAAACAACAACAACAAATCAAACAAACAAACAAAAAACAGCCTCTAGTCCAGTCTCAATTCTCTACCCTTAAGTCCAGTCTCAAGTCCTGCAAGGGACTTTCAAGTCAAATCTCTAGTCCAGTCTCAATAATTCCCAATCCCTACCTTCCAGTCTCAAGTCAAAAGAATAGAGGGAGGCAGGCTGAATGGGCACAGGCAGCAGTCCCAGGTACAGGCAGCCTCCGGCGCGTGCGCACAGCTTTATGCCATGATTTTCGTGTGCCCAGAGGCCCACCGGCCAATCAGGCCCTGAAGGCACCAATTTTTAAAAGCAATTTTTCCTTTCTGCTATATGTGATTTGTCATGTGGCTCATGAGAAACCATGACAGACATTTCACTTCTCATCCTATTCTAGCTATAGGTTTACAACCAAGCACTGGTCTTGTGGAAGGAGGTACACTGGCCTACATGGGGCAATCACTGGATGAGATTGTATGACCTTGCCCTCTGCCTCACTACTTCTGATGGGCGTCAGAGCCACTGACCCCAGCATTTATACATGCCATTGATTTTTAGTGCAGAAAATAGTGCTGAACTTAAATATTAAATGTTCAGCTTAAATAGATTACAACCCCAGATGTAATTTCTTAAATTGTTAGCAAAAGCCATTATTACTCCAAGGGAAAAACTCACCTACTTGCCATCTCACTTCTGTGTCTGTTTTCCCAGATTTTCAGGCGTCCCAATCTCCAACAAACTATTTGGTCGGTGGATTCGAAAGATTCGGTTTGCCTATTTTGGCACAGGGATTCGGATTCACGAATCTCGAATTCTTCCCAAGGATTCGAGGATTTGGTTGGCCCATCCCTAGAATTTTTAAGTTACTGCAATGTAGAAATTTGAGAACTAAAGGAAAAGTTCATTTTCCTCATTTTGCTCCCACTCCCAGCTACACCTCTGTTCCCCACTTTACAAATTTTTCACTTTTTTCTTTCAAGACCATGTATACTTCTTCCCATTTATCACTTGAGAGGCATGATTTCAAACCAAATGCAAGGTCAATTTCCTCTGGCCCTCTCCCAAGGTAAATGATATGTCAGAATTTGTCATCAACAGCATCTATCAGAAAGCTTGAAGAAGGGTTTTAATTTTCCCCTCATTCTTATCCTGTTGCAACAGCTATGGCAAGGAAAGCTGAGGGTGCAATAAACAGCATTTTGTAACACAGAAATTAATTATGATACCACAGCAACCCAATTATTTTTATGCAAATTAAAGTACACTTGTTTAGATTGTAATAAAGTTTCCAGCCAAGATGTTCAACATCATTTGCACTTTCAGTGTTTGCCAATAGGAACTTCAGTGAAGTGGGGGAAAAACAATTCTGCTATTTTGCCTGCAGCTCACCTACAGATAACAATCAAGATGATCAGGTACTGCTTTGAACTTGAAGTAGATTTGGTCTGTAGAAGAAACAGCTCCAGGCCAATATACAATTCTGGTTGTGACTGAACATCTCTAAGCTATTAAATCCCCCAACTTCTTTTCAACTTTACAAATATATAAATGTACCTTTTATATTCTTCCTTTTCCATAGTTGAAAGCCCTCAGGATCCGAAAGCCAGGAAACCAGCTGTCTCACAGCATTTTAAAGATCTTTTAATATAGTTAGGTCCTGATGGAAAAAACACCAGTCCCATATTTTATTAATCATGTTTACAGTGGTTCTGAAGAACATTAAACTTCACAGTCTTGTTCATTGTTCTTCTTGTCTTCATTGATCTTTCTCACAAACCAGTGAGATGGTTTAATAATGTCCTTATTTTATAAATGGCAAAAGGAGGTCATTCTGATGTCATAGGAATTGCATGACATTTCCAAGTTTATGAGTTTGTTTTCTCAAACAACTGAGATGATATCTTGGTGTGAAGTGTGGCTAACAAGGATGGGAAATATGGCTCTCCAGATATTGTTATACTACAAATCTTAGCAACTCTAGCCAGGATACTCAATGGTGAAGAATGCTGGAGGTTGCAGGTCAACAATGTTTGGAAGACTGCATGATTTCTATCTCTTTGGTATAGAGTTGCAGCCTAAATCAGGTTTGTTTTTGTTGTATGCCTTCAAGTTGTTCTCAGCTTATGGTCAGAATCAGAGAAGCTAAGATAGGAAATTTCAAGTATATTGTCCTGCAAATCCTGCTCATTGCTGAGGGAAATATCAGCCTGCAAGCTGATTGGAACCAGATTGTTATCCATTTCTTGATCAAGTTATGCTGGAGCAGGAAGTGTTGTCAAAATCCCAATCTCAGTTAGACCCATTAAGACCTGAATGTTGGCCTTGAGTCTGGAAAGTTTCTTCTTTATACTATCCAGGCTCTGGTAAATTAGTCTGAGCTGCAAGAAAGACATGTTCCAAAGACATTCATATGCTTCAGTGATGGCTACTTGCAATTGCTGTTCTGTACCTATATATGAAGGATAAAACTGTTGTATTAGACTTGAACTTTAGTTAACCAGAGTAGTAATATGGACAGAAGACATTAAATAAGGATTTTTATGTGTAAAATCTGGGTCTGGGGACCAATTGCCCAGAAGTTCTGTAGCATATAAATCTACAAAGTCTTCCAGCTGAGGATCTTTGTTAACATCATAATTCACGGAAGAAACAAAATTCTGGTGCAGTAGAGATAAAGTTGGCACTGTTTGGAATCCCTTCAATAAATGTGTTTCTACCAAAAGACAATATTCCAGAACTGACTTTTCAGCAGGTACAGAGACAAATTATTTAAACCTCTGATGCCTTCTCTGGGGTCTGTTGCAAACATAGTAATCTAGTCACACTATTTAACCCAAAAGGTTAAAAAAAGAGGGGTGCTCAGCAGCAAAGGTTCCTTTGAAATATTTGCCTTCAAAACCTTATGTATGCATACTAAGCCCTCCTCCTAGTCAAAATACACAAGGCGAATCTAAGCTGCATTGCAGTGAAGGAGGGGAAGATCAAGCCTAGTGACACTTGAATGCATGGTTCCCAAGCCCCTGGTGTCATTGGTTATACCACACAACAGACACGAAGCCAGTGCTACAAAAAAAAAAAATCTGCTGTGTAAAGTGCTTACCTTTCTCCAGAAAGACTCCACTATTCTCTGAACAAGTCCTTTGAGTTCCTTGGGTTCTTGTTCTTATCCTGCTTTTCTTCACCTCCTTTGAACAGAAGTGGTGAGGGTAGTGAGTCGGTTTATTCACAAGGCCTACTTCTAGTCCCATTTCTAAGTTCAAATTGCTGTTAAATCATCAAAACTCTCCTTTGCTACTACTGTTAACATAGACACACCAGAGCAAAAAATGGGATCCCCGGAGCTTTTCTTTTTCAATGCAAAGAAGCATTTTAATAGTCCTTTTAAACACTTCCAATAGTGCTCAGACAGTCCAATGGCAAAGCAGGCAAGCCTGATTGACCAAACTCTGGCAACCCTACGGCAAGTTTTCTTGGCTAGATCTGTTCAGCAGGTGTTTGCCATTGACTTCCTCTGAAGCTGAGTGCCCCCCAATGTTTTCCGTGGCTGAGCAGGAATTTGAACCCCGGTCTCCAGAGCCATAATGCAGCACTCAAACTACTATACCAACAATGAATATTAGCCAAAAAAATCTAAGAGTTTCCTCCAAGTTAGCTTCCTTTTTAAGTACTCTTAGGGCCTTTTTGCATGGCATTTGCCATGCGAAAGGGCACCTGGAGCATCGCGCGATTGTGAGGAGCGATCTGCATGATGCACTCACAATAGCACAACGCTCCAGGGTCTGGCAGGT
Organism: Cyclura pinguis; assembly: GCA_030412105.1. Lineage (NCBI taxonomy): Eukaryota > Metazoa > Chordata > Lepidosauria > Squamata > Iguanidae > Cyclura > Cyclura pinguis. Next base: position 69,883,745 of record CM059601.1, on the reverse strand, counting down.
GCCGCTCGCGCACTTTTCATTTTCGGCTTTAAGCCAAAAATAGTGTATGATCGCACATTGCTCCAGGACCCCACGCGCACTTGCCGTGCGTGCGGAGCCTCCGGAGCTATGGTGGTCATGCTTCCTGCCCCAATGCAGCCTGGGAAACTTCCAGGCTGTGCTGTGGAAGGAAGAGGCAGGGCTCTCGAGCTACCTGCTCAGGAGCAGGCAGCTCGTGCAGAGCTGAAGCAGCAGGGACGTGAGAGCCTCTCGCTGGAGGCTGCTCATGCAAACACTGCACCCCAGCGCTGAAAAAAGGTGAGGTGAGGAAAGGGCCTTAGAGTCATTAAAAATGTGGAATTGTTTTCCATACTCTCTCTGCATATAACTTCATGCACTCAAAATGTTGAGCATACTCAAGTATGAAGTTTCCCATGATTCCTGGGGCTGTCTAATCATGTTGATCTCATTGTTCATACCTTTCACTACACATTACACATGTTGGGGGATGATAGGAGTTTCAGCCCCACAGAGATGCAGCGGAATAACCACAGGCAGCGAGCCAACAGCAGCAGCCTTGTTCCCCAGTAAGGATACTCACACACGGAGGTTTCTTCCAAACAGGAGGCACTTTATCTTGTAGCAACGTTCCGATATGTACACAACATGGAACAGATGGACAAAGGCTTGCGCCAGACACCGGTTTGGTCAACAGACAAATACATACTGGGGATTGCTTTCTTATATACACATTTACAACCAATCAGGCAGAGGTTTGCACACCTCCCTCTACCTTCTGCACACAACCCCAGTTTCTGATGCAACCTTGCAATCACCCACAGCTGGAGCATGATGCAGCATCTTTGCAGTGGGCTGATCATTTTCCCAGGGTTCCTTGCCTGGAATCCCTGACAACACATTATAATGACTTTAGTGAGTGCACAGGTGCTGTGCAACATCCCCTAATACATAGCATCTTTCCCCCTTGTAAATCTGTATCATAAGAACCAGTGTGCATGTTGAGGTCCTAAGAGGTTCTTAATCCTTATGCAACTGGATATTAGTATAAGATGAACTGTATATGCTGAAATCAACAACAAACAAGGAACTCCACTGCATATGCCTGGGAAGATGTGGCACATTGATCTTAGTTTTTTTCACTTATGAACTACTCAGGTATGCTTCATGGAACTTGTCATGAGCCAGGCTGAGCATGCTGCCAACTCAGACAGGGACTCTGAGTTAGACTGGAACCCCAGCCGGGGGTGGATCCCTGGGAGCCAGAGGGGGCTCCTGCAGGGACAAGGGAGGGGCCTGCCAGCGACCCCACAGCGGTCCCCGAGCCAGTACCTGCAGCAGATGAGACCAGTGCTTTGGGCTCGACAGAAGCTGCTGTTCCTGACTCCAGCCCGGAGTTTGCTGCAGACCCTCCCCCCACGTTCCTCCAGAGGCAGCTGGAGAAGGAAGCGGGGCACAGATCGAAGCGGTTGCAAGAGAAGCATCTGAAGTCTGAGGGCCACCAGCTGTGAGCTGGGCCAACGGAAGTTTAACCAGCCCCAGCTGGGCTAAGGACTATGTACTTAAGACAGACGCTGGGGAGAGTTGGGCATGGGGCAACAACCGTCTTCCATCCGGAAAATCTGCATTCTGTGCTTTCCGTTCCAGGCCTACCCTAGCTGTTGAGTTTGCTGCCTCTGTTCGTTTTGGGTGATGTAACCTCTTGTTTACTTTAGCACTTTATTACTAAAAGCCATAAAACTCGGCTCCTGCTCCGTTTTCTGCTTAAGCCGCCGCCTGACATTGACAGAACTGTATAGATCCCCTGAGCCTTTTTATCTAAAGAACACTAAAAGTAATGGTTGGTATTCAGTATCACACTTACAGACTCAAAACCTAGGCAATTTCCGCACTGGGAATTTAAAATGGTGCAGAGCGACCTCCAACGGAGGTCTTCTGCACCGTAGAGTGGACTGGGGTGGACTACTTTCTGTAGATCCACACCTCAGTCCGGTTCTGCACGACCAGAAGTGGTCGCGCAGCGTGGTTTTTAAAAACCTCTTTTTTGAGGTTTTTAAAAAGCACGAAGCAAGCGAAGCTGTGTAGCTCTGTCACCTGGCTCCGGAGCAGATTTGCGGCGTGCGCAAGTGCGTGCTTGCAGATCTTCCGCGGACGGGCTTTCAGCTGGCGAGCTTCTTCGGTTGGTGGAGAGCCTCCACCAACCGGAAGCCGCCATTTGGGACACCGGAGGACTGTGGAGCAGCGAACTCGCACTGCTCCTCGTGGCGACCGACTCGGCCAGCCAGAAAACAAAGCCAGTAAGCTCCGTTTTTGGGCGTTCCCCCCCCCACAAGTGGAAAGGGCCCTAGAGTATCACAGTTACAGATTTATAACCTAGAGTTAGAGATCTGTAACTGGTCTGTTTTCAGTAAGACTATATAGCCTTAATGGACACCAGCATACATGCTACCCCAGTCCACTTTAAGAACCAGCCACCAGATTGGATGAAGGAGGTCCATTCACCTCCCAATCAAGGCACAAGCAGGATGATGTTTCCACTCCCCCCCGACCAGCGAGTGAGCCTATGACAATCTCATTCACAGGCAGGAAGGTGTGCAAACCTTATCCTCCTTGCACTTTGATGAAGTAAATAGATCTCCTTCATTCGATTCTGGCTGTTAAGACAGATTGAGCGGGAGTTAGACCAGGAGATGTTACTTAGTTACACAGATGCAACAAAGTAGCCAATCTAGGAGCCCACCTTCTAGCGAAGACATCCAGTGGGGATCCTGGCAACAGCTCTGCTGGGAGGGGAGCATGACAGGAGTGCTCCTCTCCATACTGGCTGGTTTCCTGTGGAAGGGAGCACGATGGCCACGCCTCTTCTTTCCACAGTGCAGCAGGGAATGCAGCCATTGCATTTCTGCAGCTTCTGCAGGACAGGTAAGTCTGGGATAGCTGTGCGATCAGTGTGATTGATGGGGAAAACCCGTCAATGATATACTCTGCGATCGCACTACCTGTGGATAGGAGAAGGACAGGACTGTGACAATGTCATGCAGAAGCATCATCATGGTCCTATCCTTCTCCCATCCCCATTGCAGGATGGGAGGGTGGTGCAGAAAGGGGCTAGGATTCTGATGAACATAATTTCAACACTTGTCCCACTTTTCAAACACTTTTGAAAGTGCTGGATTTAAAGGCCCTTTCCGCAACTCACCTTTTTGCTGAGCTGGGGTGCGGGGATTGTGCAAGCAGCCTCTTCCAAAAGGTTCTCGCATCCCGGTTCCTTCAGCTCCACAGCTGCTGCCTGCTCACATGAGAGCCCCTCCTCTTCCTTCCACAGTGCAGCCATGGCTCCGGAGCTCCACACACACGGCAAGTGCACATGGGGCCCCAGAGCGATGTGTGATCGTTCACCATTTTCGGCTCATAGCCGAAAATGAAATAGTGTGCAGTCGGTGCCTGCCAGCCCCTGGAGCGTCACACGACTGCAAGTGCATCATGTGGACCGCTCCTCGCAGTTGCATGATGCTCCAGGGGCCCTTTCGCATGGCAAAGTTTGGAATCTTTGCCATGCGACATGCCATGTGGAAAGGGCCAAAGATTCCAAACTTAGCCGGAACAGGGCAATCCCAAGCAAGAGGGAGCAAACAGAATGGGACATCATTCTGAAATTTTTACATCCCACAAAGGTGCAACAATCTGAATTTGGCCATCATTGACAAGTTTCACCGGTTACAGTACTTAAATATTTTTCCTGATGTGACACTGCAGAGGCTCTGTAAGAGTTTCACTATATTCTGCCTACAAAATGCCTTGCAGCCTTGCACAGGAGAGAGGTGCTCTAGATATTAAAGGAAGTTACTTTGTTGATGCTAAAGAAATTGTTGCTGAGAAAGAAACTTTATCACCTGTCTTTTACTGCCTTTGTCCTCAGCCCCCCTCAAGGCAAAAAAGACTATGGCTTCTGCCTGTATCAGTTTCCCTTGAGTCCACCTTAAACATCAAGAGAAAGAAAAATCTCAAAAAAGATACAGACCTGTACTTCCGACTTAAGTCACTTTTCTTCTTTATAATTTTTAACGTCTTTCCATGATGAAAGACCATGCGAAGTTCAAAAGCTAGCATAACGTTTTTGCACTGCTTAGCTGGCCTAATAAAGGTATCAGTGCAACATGTATTTTGGAGTTTGTTGGCATAAGAAAGTCAGTGAAATTGCAAATCCAGCTTGTGTTGTAGCATGGGATCAAAGAAAACAAGTCAAAAATCCCACTGAACTGCTTAGACATGCTTGATGGAACTTTTTGGATCCTATGTGCTTATGATTCTAAAATACAGCAAAGCTAACATAATTTTGGACCAAACTTTAATCCTATCAAGAAATTGTATTGGAATTTGGATCACAAAATGACAAGCCAGCTCGCTTGTCAATCTCTAGCCATAGAGATCCACTGAAGTAATTTCTTAATATTTGTGTATGTTTAATCAATTTTTTTTTAAGGAAGCTACTCCACATTTTCTTGTTGCTGATCTGTGATATTTAAAGAACAAGATCTTAGACCACCATCAACATATGTTTGGCTAGTTTGGCTATATAAGGGATTTTTTTTTTTAATGTTACAAAAGATTCTGCTGTTCTGACAACTTTCTTGATTGTTCCCTACTTGGCTATTATTCTGTACAAAACAACCTTTGTTCTCAGGGGACTTCCACTTGTCCAAACAGTCTTCTTCTGATCAAAGTTTAGTGATGAAGACTCAGGTAAGCACCACATCATAAGTGAAGTAGTCAGATCTCTTCTGATAGAATGACAAAAGAAGATAATGCTAAATGTCAAATTTCGGGCACTAGCACAGAACAAATCCCCAAAGAAAACACAGAAGTTCAAGAGCTGTGTTTCAAGGATTGCGTATTTCAGCTAATATTTCATTCTCTCTTCCCTGTTGCAAGGCTGCATACTGACTCATTCCTGAAATTTCCTGATGACAGAATAAAGTTTCAGAATTAGAACTTGGAAGCTATTTCTTCTAAACACCTATTTACTATTTCATTATATCAGTATACTTATAGACATGGAAGCCTTGATGGTTGTAGCTCTTATTAGAGATATGATCAGTGACTTCTATTGTATCTTGTCACTCTAAGGCTGTATCCACACTACACAACTATACTTTTTGATCCCATTTAAACTGCCATTGATCCATCCCACAAAATTCTGGGATTTCTAGTTTGGCAAGAGACTGAGGGCCTTTCCGCACTATACTGTTATTGCTATTATTCCACTTCCAACATCCTGTGGAATTCTGGGGTTTGTAGTTTACTGAGGCCCAAGACCTCTCTGGCTGGGAATGATAAATGTTCCTCCATAAACTGCAAACTCCAGGATTCCATAGGATATTGAAAGTGGAATAATAACACTATAACAGTGTAGTGTGGAAAGGCTCTGAGAATTCTCTTCTTGTTATCTCTAGTCCCCTGAACAGCAGCATTAGATATTTGTAGCAGTGAATTCTCAGTTCCTTCCTAAACTACAAATCCAAGGATTCCACAACAAGGCACCATGAGTGTTAAAGTGGTATCAGATTGCTATAATTGTGTAGCATGAATATTTCCAAAGAACTTCTAAAATTGTACAATAGAAAGCTAACCATCCATGTTGTACTTGGGGGAAAGCCAAGGGAGCATGTTGCAAAAGACGCCCATGAAAATTGTCCATTCACTTCATAATCATAAACAATTATGGATGGTACATAATCACAGGTCCCAGAGGGAAGACTAAAGGCAAGACTGAACTCAGATGATAAAACTTCCAAATTGGGAGGTGAGGAGTTTCTAATCATGTGGGGAAAACAAATACATAAGCCTTCTTCAAAGTCATCCTTCACTCATGTGATGAATGTAATCAAACTGGAAACTGAGGGGATGAGTCTAGCACACTCCCTTCTTTATATCATGAGCCTATACACTTTGTAAATAAGTGAACAGGGCTACTCTGTTCCCAAACCAGCCACTCCTTTCTACGGATATTATGAGCATTCGGGTAAGAATGTTCAATAGCCATAACAGCTTGGATGCTTGTTGGCAGAGTGAAGGCAAGCAGGCTGAGCTCACTTCAGTTTTGTAATGTGCCTCCAGTGCTTCCTCCTACCTTGGACCCAAGGCCAAGAAGTTACTTTGGCATCATGGAAAAGAAAAGTATATTTCCCTGTTTGGACATACCAAAGATTTCCCAGCACTCTAGATAGGAAAACTGTGTGAATAACATGACTTCCACAGGGAACAAAGCCCTCTAAGCCAAAGGTCCACCCTATGGGGGTTGAAGTGCATGGTGTTATTGCATTCTTTCTCCTCTGATTGGCTCAAATGGTCAGTCAGGTTTTATGTTATTGTTGATATTAAATCCTTTGTTTTCCCTTTCTTTCTTTCCATTATCCACTTTAATTTTGCTTCAAAATAAAATAAAATAGACTGTTGTGAATTAAGTCTATATTTCAAAGAAATATTTTAAAGGTTTCTTTAGACCCCCATTATAGAGGTTAAACCCTTTCTGTGGGATTCAGGAACATATCTGACTAAGTCTGAGATATCAAAAACTGAACAGTGAGCTGTCTCTGAGCTGTGACTTTATTTAAATGTTTGTGTGTATGTGTGTGAAAGAAAGAGAGAGAGAGAGCAAGATACTGGCGCAGACTGGAGTGAGGTATGTTTGAGAAGCTCTTTTTTACAGCACAGGTTGAACTTCTTGGAAATCTGTATACTGCTTTCATTTTAACTTGTGAATGGTACAGAGTCCACAGGAAAAAAATGAACAGTCCATAGAGACTTGAAGCATAAAAATGGCAGGCGTTTCTGTCAGGCAATGAATAATTCTTTACGGTTCAGGAACCCTATTTCTTTTAGGACAAAAATACAAATAAATGTAAAAGACATTTGACATCTCATGACATTTGCCATTACCTGACTTAGTTACTGGTTTCATTTAACAGACTTTGTTTAATAGACTTTTACATTCCTTTCAAATTCTGAAACAGCTCCTTCAAACCTAGCTCCCATTTCAGTTCATTGTATGTTCTTTGATGGGCCTTTCAGGAACACCGACAAAAATCACAATGTATGAATAAAACACATGCTGAGGAACATACTGGGAGCTGTTTTGTTTTTTAAAGTTCATTTTGACAAGTAACTATATAGTCTATATAGTGAATATATAGTGAACTAATATATTCTAACTAATATATAGTAAAAGCACTGAACAGCCTACTGTTATATCAAGCTTAGCGTGAGATACAAGGAAGGAAATTTATTTATTTATTTATTTATTTATTTATTTATTTGGTTACAAAAACTGACAAGGTTATTCTCTTTGGAAGAGAATGTAACATTATTTTATACTAAATCTTTTCTGTAAAAGCACAAATTTGAATCAGAATTTTTTTTTAATGCTGGACATGAGTGGCATAGGACAACATAACTCAGTAGTAGAGTACATGATTTTACAGGTGGAAGATCCTTGCTTCAGTCCCTGCTGCCTCCAATTTAAAAAGCAGAAATTATAAGTAATGTACAAGATCTCAGAGATCGTTAAGAACCACTGTCAATCAGCCAAAACAAAATTTGACTAGATGGGGAATTCACTGCTTTCATCAGGCTCTTTCCAATGGTTCAACAGAACAAGTATAACAGTGAATGATATCCCTATTTTGGATTTTTTCCCAATGTAGTCAAGACTTAATTCTGTTAGATGAATTAAATAAGGATCAATTTATGCACATTTTTTACTGTGAAACTGTGGCTATTCTCCTTTTCACATGATTTCAAGTATTTCTTTAACGTTATCTTGTGAACTTCCAGTTTTTATTATCTTGTGAAACTGATTAAGACGCAAAGGACTTTGCTCTCTGCCTCCAAACTCAGATCTTTGGGATTGTATGTAACGCAATGAAGGAACCAGAGCGTTGTGGTGATTTGAGTGTTAGACTAGGACTCTGGAGATGAGGGTTTGAATCCCCTGCGCAGTTATGGAAACCCACTGGGTGGCTTTGGGCAAATCACTCAGGAGCAGAGGAAGGCAATGACAAAGCCCCTTGAACAAATCTTATCAAGAAAACCTTGTGATAGGTTCACCTTAGGGTAATCATAAGTTGGAAACAACTTGAAGTCACACAACAAATAATGCTGCGATGAACTTTTTGGAGAAAGTTCTGCAGATAAAACAAAAGCTGCAAGTATGCTTTCCAAGATAGTCTTCATAAATCCTATTCTGCAGTTGTCATTCTATGACATCAAGTGATCAAGGAATCAAATAGGTGTAAATTTAATTTGGGTTAAATGTTAATATAATCCCTCATCGGAAAAAACATTAAGAAAATTAGGCAAATAAACTATGCAAGTATTGACATTATTTTCAGCCCTTAAATTCCTAATTGTTCTATAGCATGTTACCGCCCTGGCTAGCCCGAGTTTTGGGGGATATAAAAAGATATCTTTTGATATCGATAATTCGGCTTCACATATCCCTTCCACGTGCTTGCGAGGCCCCCAGACAAGCACGCATACAGACTCGGCCGATAATCGCCGTAATATTCTAAAACAATACAGGCAGGCCAGCAATAGCCGACTCGCAGCTTTAGGAGACCTCAAGGCAAGTACCTCCATTAGGTATGCACGCAACTTTCAAAAAGATCCTCTGCCTAGCACTGGCAGCTTGACGATCAGACTACACAACTCTCAAGTACTCCGCGTTTGCATACCGGCTATCCTATTGTAACTCAATCATTCAAATTCTGACCTTTCGGAGGCTTTGTCTCCAGCCCCAAATCTATTGTTCTCCCCAAGTCCGACCTAGCCTGTGGTCACAATTCTCCTTATAAAAGCTCCTGACTTTGAGCGCTTCCTCGGATCGCTCCCGAGTTCCAGATCGCCTTGCTGCCACATCGCTTGGCGAGCTTCCCCTCAGTTCCACGTGCTGAGATACATCAAACCCCAGCATCGCTCTCCATCTTCTTCCGGGCTTCAGGAACAGGTTTCGTATCACCCGAATCAACCATCCCTCTGAAAATCCCGCTATCCTACTCACACCTTTATTTTCCTTAGTTACCTGTGTGCGTGTGTTGCTCACACTGTGTGCCTGTCTTTAATAAAGATCATTCATTACTTTCAAACCGGTCTGCTTCTTGACTTGGCCTGACCCCGTAAACACTGGGTTACAAAATTCCGCTGCGTTACTCTGCCTCTCGTTCTGCCAACCAGTGATCTCAACTAATTTCCCCAACTTGTGTAATTGTAAGGTTATTTAGGTGTCCCTCCCGGGACCCCCAGAATACAGGGTAACAAGCAGTGCCTTTAAAAGTTATCCATTCTTTCCAGCTTGATTTCTTCAAAATTATAAACTATGTCTTGGCTATTATAGTCATCTTTGTAGAACAATAAAATCATAAAGTACCAGGGGGCCATGTAGTCCAACCACCTGACATGCAGGAATATACACATAAAATACTCCTGAAAGATACCCATCCAACTTCTGTTTAAAGATCTTCAAAGGAGAGGTCACCACACTCTGATACAGTCTATTCCACTGTCAAAGAGTTCTTACAGTAAAATGTTATTCCTGATGCTTACCTGGAATCTTTTTTCTTTTCTTTCTTGAATCCACTGATTCAGGTTCTAGTCTCTGGAGCAGCATAAAACAAGTGTTCTCCACCTATTGAATAACATTCCCTCAAGTATTTAAAGATGGCTATAATATCACCCAGAGAAGTCTTCCCTTCTCCCAGCTAAACATACCCATCTTCCTAAACCATTCCTAACAGGTCTTGGTTTCCAGAGCTTTTACAATCTTGATCAACTTCTTTGGACCATGTTCCAGTTTGTCAACATCCTTTAGAACAATTAGTTCATGAATGAATGTTAGAACTTGAGTTATTTTTTCTAAACTTCTTGGGTATCCATTCCTTCTTAATATCTGCTATCAAAAAAAAATTAAAATCACACTACAATGAATACCCATTGAGGAGTTGTTGTTGTGCGCTTTCAAGATATTTCTTACTTGTGGCAATCCTAAGGCAAACATTATCATCATTTTGTTGGCAAGGTTTGTTTGGGGGTGAGGTTGCCTTTCATTATCTATGAGACTGTGAGAGTATGTCTTGCCCAAGATCACTGGATGAGTTTCCATGGGTGAATGGGGATTCAGACCCTGGTCTCCAGAGTCATAGACCAGCATCCAATGAGACTGAAATATAAAACCACTTTCCTTTCTTTAGTCAGGAATAATTGATAGCATAATTAATATTCTGAAATACTGACACCTTTTCCCAACAATAAATTAGTTTTTGTATGCTCTATTAGGTGATCTGCACTAGCAATATCATTGAATTGGACCATGGGTATTAGCACAATATCATTTCCACTGATCAGTAGGAGCTTGCCTGGGTTTCAGACAGCATTCCTTCACAATCTTACCCAGAGGTACTGTGGGCTGAACGGAATACTTTCTGCATGCAAAGTATTTAGCTAGTGGAGGGTGAGAATTCTGTTGCATTTGTGGAAAATTTATCAAAACTTGCATATTTCCTCATATTTACCAGGGAAAGAATTTGAGATTTAAAAAAAAAAAAGAATTACTGTGGGAGAAACCTAAACTGATAAAATTTTGCATCTAGACCAAAAGCCTTATGTTAAGCTCTTATAAGTCCCTGTGTAGTTAACTCTGATGAATTAGAACTGCTACTAAAAAAAAAGTCTCCTCATCGTTAACGTTTTTGTGTCCAGTAGGAGAGCATTTTCTTCTCAATGCTGGGAATAGCTGTACATAGTGTTTTTGCCACTGAAAATGAGGAAGATTTTCTTTCAGCTCATTATCAAAATTTGCAAATTTCTTCATAGTTGGTGCAGAAAGAATAAAAAAATAAAAAAATAAATTCTTTTTAAAAGAATCTGACCTATTTTCCCATCCCTAGTTCTGCCATTGAGCACTGACCCTTCCTTACATAAAAGGAACTGCCCAGTACTTCTTTATAAAAGGCGTAAAAATGAGACATACTGTGGGTGTGCATTTGCTTTTTTATGGTTACAATTTAATGTGTTTATTGATTTATTTGATTTAATTCATCTTTCTTCCCCAATTGGGACACAAGGCAGCATTATAATAAAGCTACAATTAAAGTGCAAACAAATAAAAGCATTAAAACACTATTAGTTTTAAAGCACAGTTTAAAACCATTTGTAGTACTACTCAAAACACATCAGTAGGGAAAAATTAAATATCCACATGGTAAAAAGGAGAGCCACCGTGGTGTATTGGTCTGAGCATTGCACTATAACTCTGGAGACCAGGGTTCAAATCCTTGCTCAGCCACAGAAACCCACCGGATGACCTTGAGCAAGTCTCACTTTCTCAGCCTCAGAGGAAGGTAAACATAACAAATCTTGACAAGAAAACAAATCTGAACAAATCTTGACAAGAAAACACCGTGATAGATTCAAGGGTCTCCATGAGTCAGAAATGACTTGAAAGGAAACAACAACACAACGAAAACAACAGTGGCAAAAAGCCCCTTCCTTAGTGAGTGGCCAGTTTCCAAAAGCCTGCTCTAATTTTTTGTTTAAGGTAAGATGCTCCAATGTCTTACTGAAACTTCAAACACCTCATCTTTTTTTCATACTGTTTTCTTTCGGATTATAGTTGCAGCTGCAAAAACTCCCCATGACAGCAAGTGCTGAACCAGATCAACCCACAACATCAAGCAATTATACATCATTACAGAGGATTGTGTATTTGCGTGTCTCCCCCAAATTCATGAAATAATAATGGCTTTGCAGATGGGAAAGTCATTGCATTTTTGTTTTATGTTTTTGGAAGTGAAATTAATAAGTGCAGAGAAAGAATTAGATGGCTAGGTCTCCCACATGATGTTTCACTATAAAAGTCTGTGCAGTAGGCTATTGTGGTCTATAAGAAGAAGAAGAGCAGTGGATATTTTGAGAAAGACTTGTATTTTCTTTTTTCCAGATACATTTCCTTTTCCATAACTCAGTCTTGACTAACGTGTTATAACAAGATGAAAGCCACACCACAATAATTATGTACCTTTTAAGACAATCTACTCTGTCTCTTTTGTTGAAGTGAAATTCTTGTGCTCTGGGACCCTGTTCTGTTTTCTAATATTGATACGTTCTTTTTGTTAAAACTAAAAGACAATGGCCATAGTTCACTAAGGCAGTTATGAACGTATAACCTAGAGTACACCTTCATGACTGTTTTGTGTTCACGAGCCCTATGTTTAGGGGATATGTAGGTCAGTACTTAGATGGGAGACTGCCAATAAATACTGTAGGCCTTATTTCAGAGGAAGGAACAGGTAAAACCAGCCCAATTCATGCAAGCAATCTCCGGTGTGAGGGAGATTGCACCATGGACTCTTCTTCTGGCTGTTGCAGTGGAGATTGCTCATGGAAGGGGGTGGAAATGTGAGTCAGCTGTTTCCCCATTAAGAAACATTGGCTGTCATGAATCTAGGATAAAAATACAGTAGGTCCCTCACTTTTGCAAGGGATAGGGGGAAAAGAACCCCTGCAAAAGTGAAAAAAGTGCAAATAACTGTGGGCCCCCACCTGCGCCATCGAGAGGGTCGCAGGAGAGAGCCAAGAAGGGAAAGAATTTCCCTGCTTGGCTTTCTCATGGCTCCCACCCATGCAATCAGGCAAATGGAGGGGCACAGGAGAAAGCCAAGTGAGGAAACAACTTCCCCACTTGGCTTTCTCCTGGCTCCCATGCGATTGGGTGAATGGGGGCAGCGCAAGAGAAACCCAAGTGGGAAAAGAGCTTCCCTGCTTGTCTTTCCCCTGGCTCCCACTCCTGTGATCGGGCAACTGGGGGGGGGGCGCAGGAGAAAGCCAAGTGGGGAAACAACTTCCCTGCTTGGCTTTCTCCTGGGTCCCCTCCACGATCAAGCAAGTGCAGGGGGAGGAGAAAGCCAAGTGGGGAAACAACTTCCCTGCTAGGCTTTCTCCTCGCTCTCATCTGCGTGATCAGGCGGAGGGGGGGCGCAGGAGAAACCCAAGCAGGGAAAGAGCTCTTTCCCCGCTGGCTCTCTCCTGCGCCCCCCTCTCTCACCTTCTGCCACCTGCCAAGGGTGCGCCCACACCAGCGACAACAGCCGAAAGAGCACAGGGAAGGGTTGATCACCCTCCCTGTGCCCTTCTGCCTCCCCAGGCCAGTGAATGGGAGGGGGAGAAGGGGGGCAAGCAGGCGCCTTGCGAATAACCAAATTTGCGAAAGTGAAATCCACGAATGTGGAGAGAGAACTGTATAACACAATGCAGAATAGTGAGAATCCTCCACTTTCATTTATTACAAAAAGGCCAATTTATCATTATTTTTTATAGCTTTAGGGTAGGAATGTTCACCCTTTCTGACCCCCAAGGCCATACCTTGGTGTTGGCATGGGCTGTGCATACGCACATACATGGACTTATACTCTCCCTATTTCTCTTTCCCCCTCTCCACATATATTTGTGTACACTCACATGCAGTGCACACATCTCCATGCACAACATTCAGGTTACAAACCCCTTCCTTGACCACATAGATTTAGCACATTTCTCTACTACACTGTTATAGTACTATTATTCCACTTTCAACATCCTGTGGAATTCTGGGATTTGTAGTTCAAACAGGCCAAAGAGCTCTCTGGCTGAGAATTATAAACACCCCTCCCTAAACTACAATCCCCAGAATTCCACAGTATATTCAAACTGGAATAATAGCACTATAACAGTGTAGGGCGGAAATGGCCTTAGACACCACTGGAGTCGGGTAGAAATGAAAGTCTTTCCTATCCCACAGTGATAACCAAGACTGTTGTGCCTCCACAACTATGAGGTGTCAGCCATAGAGAAAACTTCTTGTTGTTGCGATGTGCCTTCAAGTCAATTTTGATTTCTGTCAACTGTATCAGTACAGCTGTGGCAATATTTGTTCAGAGGAGGCTTGTACTTGCCAGGCTGAGAGAGATTACTTGCTCACGGTCTCCCAGTGAGTTTCCGTGGCTGAGTGGGGATTAAAACCCTATCATGACCTAGCCTTCCACTTGAATCTCTGGTCCTATACCTCACTTACAAGATCAGCTGACATAACATTTGAGGTAAATAATGTCCAGGCCTTTGCCAATGCAGGAACTTGGCCTCTAGGCATATGATCAGTCTAGTCTTTTTTTGTGGAAGCAATACTAAGTAAGCTGGATGCTTGAAGATAGTGATCTCTGCTTATAAATGTAGCCACATGATAGAATTTATACATAGGTAGTGATGGCCGGTGGCTTTCATTTCAGTGGGATGGTGAATCCATTTCAGGTTTACTCTGAATTTTACAGTAGCTATCCAATGTTGCGAACACTATCTCCCAGATAGTTCCTTTAAAGCCTAGGACCCATTTGCACTATACAATTACACACACCACTCCACTTTAACTGCCATGGCAACATCCCACGGAAAGGTGGGATTTTTAGTGTAGGGAGTGGCATTAAGAATCCTCAGCCAGTGATGCCTCAACAAATTACAAACCTTATGTTTGGAATCATGGCAATTAAAGTAGAATAATAATGCTATAACTGTGTCGTGTGGATGGGGCTCTCAACTGCCTACTGTCCCCACTGACATAGAAGCCACTAGCCAACACTGCGGAATATGAACAAGCCTGAGACTCACTAGTGCACAGCACTACATTCATGCAGTTCATGCTGGAACAACAAATGAACTGCTGCTTAAACTTTTATGAGTGAGCAGACACAAACCGTCTGGGGCCCTTCCTCAGTAGAAAGTGACAGCAGTCTGGACTTGTATACATTTGAGAACTTAATGTCTGCATTCAAATGAGATGGTTTGTTTTGTTAAAGTTCACCTCACTCTAACTCAGAAACTATTAAGATTTTTCTGTTTTTGGATCATTTTTCTGATTCAATTAGACTACAAAAAAAAAGGGGGGGTCACCATATAACATAGTACTACTGCAAGTGGTCTTCAATGTTAGTTAACATTGAATAACAATGTTAGTTAAACATTTAACAGTGTTAATTAATGTTAGTCATCTCCCCCAAAACATTCTTCCATCATATTTTTCCTTGCAAAAAGTATATTGGAAGCGGAAAAAGAAGATTTTTACAAGAAAAGATGAAAAGGGAAATCTTTCTCCCTTCCTCTAGTCCTTTTGTCCTGCTCCATCACATTGAAAAGTTTGCACACAGTGAGAAAAAAAAAACTGGGAGACTATTTGATGTGTCTCTTACAAGGACTGCTGCATTCACAAATCTGAAGATGTATTTCAACATATACACAAAAACGGTATGCAAGGGGTGTCTGTAGCACCCTACTCTATACCCTCCCACATTTAAAAATATTTTAGCTAAAGAGATGATTGATAGATTGATAGCCAGATCTGAAACAGATGTATGAAAAATATATTCATGAATATGTATATACATTGAACAAGAAGTCTGATAAATGCTCTGTTTCTCAGAAAGATGTGAGAACAATTGATAGAGCTATCTTTTAATTCAAGTTGTTGTTGCTGTTTATATCACAACAGGAAGCTACATGTAGCCACTGCCTGATGTACTACATACACACCAAAAGCAAAACCAAACAAAACCCCTACAAAGCAGTAACTCAGCCAAGCAATTATCAGTCCTTCCAGTGCTATTTATGTTAGTGCTGCTGTGAAATAAATTACTCTGGCCGTGATTCATCCAGTATTGTTAACACAATAAGGACTTCCATTTGCTTCCCAGGAAGTTTCAGAAAATAACTTCAGTTTGCAGTTAGTCATACTCAGCATTGTAAGTGCAACATATTGTGTTGTGGTCCTGCTTTGCTGACCTCAGAAGCTGTTTTCTTTATAGAGGCCTCATTGGTTCACTGCCTGCATCTTGCTTACACTGTGATTAATTTCATACAATGTGTCTTATTTTTAAAAAACTGTGCGGCGGGGGGAGAAAAAGAAACAATATCAGGTCAGCACAAAGGACAACAATGTAAAACAGTTTATCTCATAGGCAGAGCCATCATAATAAACAATGTGCAATATAGAACTATTAGCCCCTTGAGTACATGTCCAATGAGCCCTCAAAAAGCACTTTCCCACAGCCTCAACTATTTATATGATGGGTTGTATGGCACAGAGTCTTTATTGGAATACATCATAAAGAGATACTGCATCTCAGCAAACAAACCATTTTTTAGTAATATGATTGATGTTGTAGGTTAGTTTTTCCAAGAGAAGAACAGACCACACTCTATCAATCCAAGTGTTCAAGGTGCGCTTCTGTAGAGAGTTCCACCACATTGCTGCCTCTAAATGAGCTGCAGCAAACAACATTTTGATTAGATCTTTAATTTGTATCTCTGATCAGGAGGTAGTAAACTCAAAGGATGAACAGTTGTAAAGAGTCTCTCAACTTTGGAATCTTAGTTAGCAGGGATGAATTACTTTCAACTAGGAGATTTTAAATGGCCAATTCCCTTTAAGTCTTCTCTTTATCTTGGAAAACAGCAAAGAAGTAATTCAGTTTCCTTTTCCTGATTGTCACTGTGCCTTCCAGCCAGCTGTCTTCTGACAATCTGGACTGAAAATCCTCTTCAGAACTGCTTCCAGAATCTTTCTCTGCTACAGCTTCCTACCATCCTGCCTTCCATGATCTGTTCATTCCTCAGCCTTTTCTCTTGGGATACATTGCTGTTCTCTTTTTTGTCATACTTTTGTTGTCCTATCTGTGTACTTGAACCCCAACTCATGCCAGAAGGCTCTGCTGAACACCTGGAGGCCAAAAGTCACTACCGTTTGGCTTTGAGTGCTGATTGAGAAGAGTGTGGTTACACAGAGGTTTACACAGAGATACCAGATCTATGTCCCAAATTCTTAAAAGTCTGTTGAATTGGTCCATGCCTATTATGTTTCTAAATGCAGGTCCTTTCTTCAGATGTGGGAGCATGGATACAAAAAAACTGCTGTATAGACAATATCAGATATCACACAGACTGTTGATGATAAACAACCTTGAATGGATGGTTGGAGCTGTTCAGTAGCAGTTAGCAGTTGCATTTCTATACCTCATATCACTGAAAGCACTCCCTAAGTGGATTACAATATGTTTAGCTAATTGTCCTCAACAAGCTGGGTACTCATTTTACCAACCTATGGAAGGATGGAAGGCTGAGTCAACCTGGAGCCCTACAGGATCCAACTTACAATGCTGCAGTACCAGCATTTAACCAATGTGCCACCTTCTTGCTGTGCAATCCTCATTTAGTACATTGTATAGGATTATAAAATTAGATCTTGCCTCATCCACTTTTATTTGGATCCGTGCTCTCCTTCCAACATACCTATGCCCTTAGCTCTAACTGCTGCTGGAACACATCACTGAAGACCTATTCTACATTTGAATCCAGCTTTCAAATCAAAGAAGTTATTCTGGTGTACCAGGTACAACTTTGCATGGTGTCTAATTTATTAAATTATGGCACTTAGCATATTCAAAATCCCACGTCTTGTCATTGTTATCACTAAAGAATAAATACCATTATTTTGTTCATCAGTATTCAACATCTTTGAAAAAAAAGAAAAAGCAATGCTTCAGCCTAATGAAGCCTTAAACAGAATGACTGAATAAAAATGATTCATTATTTAAGTACAAGGTAATGTTAATTAAACTTGGCATTTACTAAATTTGTAGAAGATATATATATAGCTTTCTTTTTTTTTTTCAAATAAAAATCAACATTCATTCTGTAATCCCAGCTAAGAGACAGTGAAGCCAATGAACTTAATCTTTTTAAAAAGTATGTTTATAAGTGGGACCTGGGTTTTACAACCCTCTAATTTTTAAGTACAGTTTTCAGATCCTACTAGGTCCTAGGAATGCATTAGATGGTTTTCCACTGACATTCATTAAGATGGAAGAATGCTAGCACAGATAGCTGGAAGATGGATTCCCCATTGGTTCTCTTAAAATTTGCCATCAACCTTCTTTCTGTTGCTTCTCTATATACTGTGCTGTTCCCCATCTCTCTCTCTTTCTGTCTGTTTATTTATATCATCTATTTAACTTATATCCCACCTTGCTGTAAGCATGGGAACCAAAGTATGAAAGGACACCTACAGCTCTCTAGTAATGGAAACTAACCATTCACAGAGTGTGGGAATCTTTTAAACACTTTCTATAGGTCCTGTGCCAATATTATCTGTAACTGAGGCAGAGTGATGTAGATGCATATTGTGGAAGAACATCAGCAAAAACAACAAGCTATCTTTTGATTCTTCTTCTGGTTTGACTACCCATGTATTCACAGCCATCTTTTTGGAGCTGAATTAATATTGCCTCCCTACCCCTTTTTTCTACCAGGTCTGACATTGTCTCTTCTAGACTGGGGGAAAAAAAACTGTATCCATTGAATTGGCCAGTGTAGATAGGTGATCAGTGTTGTTTATTTAGTTTTCCTAGGAGAACTTACAATTTCCCCTGCCATCCAAACAGGTTAGAAAGAATGTGGAACTTTAAAAAAATGAATACATTCAGCTGAATATGACAGAACACAAAGCTGATAGATTCATCCAAACTTTTGTCAGCATACGTCAATATTTATTTATGTCCTGTTCTATATCCAAAGATATAATTTCAAACAATAAATAATGTATGAGATTCTAGTGCAGCTACTTACTTTCCTATACTTAATTAAGTAGCATCTCCCAGCCAGAAACCAGCTCCATCTTGCCTTACTTGGCAGCAGCCACTGTGAGGAACAGAAATCTGTTTTCCTGTCAACTGAAACACAGCAGACTGATGTTTCTATCCCCACTCCTAGCAGATATCTTCTGTGTGACAATCAGAAGCAAGACCCCTATCACAATTCTTCCTCACACTAGAGGTTCCTGGCAGGACAGATATGGAAATGCCATTCTGCTACATCTTGAAAGGAGAACAGACCTCCATTGCTCACAGTGGTTGCCACCCAGTAAGGCAGGACTGGAGGACTTTTACAATCCCTATATATTCCCTATGCTCTTGCTACAACTGTGAATATGTAGAGATCATAAATACAAATAAGTTATAGATGTGCAGTTCTAGGTTACTCATTCATAACTGCCATCTTAAATTCCATGCAATAATTTAAAAAATTAAAAATATATTTTAATTTAATAATGAATTATAATGAATTATAATTAATTAATTAATTTTAATTCATTATAATTCATTATTTAATGATAATTATTATTATAATTATTTAATCATAATTAATTATAATTATATAATATTTATTTAATAGAATTAAATATTTTATCAATTAAAAAACAGACAATTTAAAAACAGTCAAAACAGTATACAATGATGCGATCGTAGCATACGTACCACCTGGATAAAATCAATTAGGCTTGAAGACTTTAATAAAGGTTCATCTCGACATTGGAATGATACTAATGTTGTCACCAATCAGGTCTTCAAGGGAAGGGCATTCCACAACTAGGGTGCCACTGCAAAGAAAACCTATCAATGTTGTCTTATGATGCACCATAAGAAAAATTCCAAAAACCATAGTAAAGAAATATCTTTAGAGTGAGCAACCCAAAAATAGATCATATCATGCCCATGGTCTCTTCACCAGGCAATGTATTACAAAGTGCAGGGTAAGGAAAGGAGATAAATTTAATGTTAGAATATACAGATAGGGACAGCCACACACGTAAGTCTCCCTCATGCAAGTGGACATCTTTTCAGGGGAGATGCTGCAAAGATTGGCATTTCTGTCCTCTCCATGTAGTGCTCAAAGCTCCTCTAACTAACCTATTTTAAAATCCCAAAGCTTCTTCATACAGGTTTTCTGTGCTGCAATGTGAACAAGCAGGACTGAGTACTATCTGGCAATCTCTTCCTCCTACTGGCAGAGGAACAATGATTAGAGAAGTCCTGAGACCTCTGATCTCAGCACTGATGACATCACTGTGCATCAAGGGATGGGGAAGGGCTTGCCAGACCTTCTCTGATCCTGCCTGCTATTAGAGCACAGAAAGCCTGGGTAAGGTAGCTTTAGGGATTTAAAGTAAGTGTGGGAGTGGAATAGGGGTCAGCATAGCATAAGGTCCACATGCATCATTATATGACATGAAGGGGATGAATTGATGCCATTATTTTTAATTGAAAGAAAGCAGTTTCAGAAAGGTAATTGCAATGGATTATAAGAAGCGACAGTTCCCAGCATTTGAGAATAGGGAAAGTTATTTTCATCATTTTCCCATCTTCCGTGTTTTGGGGAACAATTTGTATGAAGATGGCACACTTCTTAGAGGAGTCCCCCAGGCAAGAAATATGCAATTTCAGAAAAACAGGAGCTGACACAAAGGGTTATGATGCCAGAAAATCAGACCAGAATTTTTAAAATAGTAACACATTGGAGCTTTGGAATAATATCCATCTCATAGTGCCATCCATTCCTCACTTCATCTCATCTGTATCTGCTGCTCTGCTTAATTATCAGTTTATATCTATTGTTGCAATTTGCGCTGGGGGTTTTTTTTCATTCTTGCTGAGAAAGAACATCTCAGTATCTTCCAAGATCCAAGTGTGCATGGGGCGGATGTTAAGGAATGTGAGACTTCTCTCATTTGAGGCCTTTTTGCAAAAATTATTTTCCCCAAATTTTTACACATAAAACCCTTCATAAAAATTCCAGAGCAAAGTTCCAAAATGTCCCTCACCTGTGAAACAAAAGTACACAAAAACCATCACAGTATCACTCATCGGGGAGAAAACTTTTGATATTTTTTATTCATCCTTGCTAATGTGATATGTGAAGACTTCCCTCCTTAGTTCCACACAGTAATACCAGTTTTCATAGGAAAGAATTAACAAGTATCCCTACTAAGTTGATTGCTATATAACTCTTCTTCTTCGTCCCTCTCTAGTCATCTCTCTGTAGTCTGTACACATCAGTGGGGGAGGGGAGTTAAACCATGGGTCACAGTCTTTTCAGGAGTCCACCACCATGACCTCAAGGGCCACATCTGTCTTAAATGCATGCCATTTTGAGTCACCATCCCCTGCCCTGAATAGCATCTGTGGACCTAAAAATAGCCGATCATGCCCTCAAATCACTCCAGGGGTATGACTGGTTGTGGAAGAATGACCATTTTTAATCCCCAAGGGATTTTTTTCAAAACTGGAAGTGGCTGTAAACTTCACTTTTTAATTATCCCAGTCCTAAAACATGAGCCCTTTCACACTACTTAGGCTTTTTCCGCATGACAATGCTCTCCCGAGTTGCCCCATCACAATCCTGGCAGCACCTCTGCCAGGATGGAAGCATGTCCTCAACTCTCCCCTCTGTACCTGACTGGCTGCCTGTGGAAGGGAACATAAGAGAAATGCTCCTTCCTTTTGCACTGCAGTCGGCCTCCTTCCCATGCTGCAGTAGAGAAGGAAGCTCGTGATTGCACTTCCAGCCCTTCTGCATGGCTGGCAGTGATAGAAGGCTTGTGCAATTGGGGACTACTGATGGAGTTTTTCTGTCAATGATATATCCCACAATTGTGCTGGCTAGTGGCATGAGAAGGGTGGGTCCATGACATCATGCAGAAGTGTCATTGTATTCCCACTCCTCTCATGTTCCCATGCCAGGATGCCGCTGTCATGAGGAAAGGGCCTTAGTTTACAGAAGTATAATTCCAGTTTAAATGTCATGGCAACATCCTAAGGAAACCTGCAATTTGCAGCTTAGGTAGAAGTGCTTTGAATTCTTAGCCAGAGAGCTCTAGTGCCTCACCAAAGTACAAAACCCAGGATTCCATAGTATGTTACCATGTCAATTAAAGTGGGATATAGCGCTATAATTATGTAGTATTAAAGAGCCCCAGATACAGATGCCCTAATATGAGCTAAAATGTCCAACTACAGTTTCTGGAGGCTTTTTGCAGTAGAACTGGCTACTATTGGGTTCATTTAGGTATATGTGGGACTTGGGTCCCATGAAAATAGTCTTGGAGGCCATATTTTGCCTTGCCTTTGATCTGACACTACATCCAGATTACGACTGCCACCTTTTTCTGTCATGGACTCTTTCCCATATCTTTAGAAGTTGTATATCAGGCAGAAGATTTAAAAAATAAAGCTTTTTTTTCACAGCATTTCTTACAAAACTGATTTTACCAATTCATGAAACTGTTACCTGAAAAAGACTCCTGGCAGAAAGGAGGAGGAGATGATCGTTCTCATTCCCCTAATCTTTTCTTTAGAATTATCTGCCAGTGTGCTTCCCTTAGGAAAAGAGGGCAGGTATAACACAGTCTGTCACTCTGCAGTATATCACCGTAGATTATACTCCACGCACTCCCTCTGAGCTTTGACTCCTCAAACCACAACATATCAACGCAACTTAAGTAGAACAGACCTCATGTACAAAGGCATGTTTCCAGTAACCACTACAGACACACTGGATCATGAAAAGTACAAGACGTATTTATCTTTTAAAATATGCATTTTTTCCATTGGTTACTCATGGCTTTTGGAGTTCACAGTATAAACAAGACAGTGAGTTAGTTTATCTAAGTGGTTGCATATGTATAATTTAATAAAGCGTGGTTGGGAGCATTTTGTTCTCAAAGGCAATGTTGCTAAATAATACCACTGAGAAAACTTGGGAGGGAAGGAAGCTACTGAAATTAATGGGATTTTCAAGAAAAGGGCACTTGCAAAAATTCTTTGGAATAATATCTATATAGTAGTATCACAGTGTTCCCTTATTCAAAATGCTATTACCCTGGTGCAATTCAACTCAGATTGTTCTCACAAGCCAGATTATGCACATTCTGCAAGCATTGAAGAAGAGAGTCATTTGAAACCATAGCTCTGGAAGGGTGCTGTTGGTATCATCATTCGTTTTGCTAAGGCAAGATAGTATTTCTGTATTATGTATAGACATTTATATTCTAAATAATACATTGTTAAATCATAAGGTTGTTTTTTTACAACCAAATATTCCTTGGCAAGTGTTTATTATTTTTCTTATTTCAAATGTTTACAGTAAACATTTCTGTGGAGTCATTATGAGCCACTGCCATTTAGAATATTCAATCAGATAAACTGTTTCAGTCCAAATAATTTTGGATTTGAAGAGCTTACTTCCAAGAATTTCTATGTATCTTTAGACACATAAGCATATATCGTCTGGAGCAACAGACTCTTAGAATTATGGGTTCAATAAATATAAGCTGCAATAGCTTTTGGATCTGTTTTACTCTGGTAGTGTTATTACTAGTGCTTAGTACTATTAGTTTCCAAAGCTCATCACATTAGATTTAGATTAGATTTTTTTTTTTTTTTTACTGCTTTCCCATATACAAAGGTTCACCTACAGTCATGTGTCATGACCACAGTGTCCCTGGGTGTGTGAGTATCTCTAAAAATCTTTCTTAGGCCCTTTTTGCAGGACATTGTCATCCCGCAATACGAACGGAAGGACGGGACCATGACAACAGTTACACACGGTGTTGTCGCATATCTCAGTTCCACCCAACACAGCATTTCTATTAAGAATCCTGGTAAAGATACACACACACACACACACACACACTTTTGTACTGTGTCCATCTACACTTAACTGAAACAAAACCAGATGTGTAGCTGTTGCTTTGAATTTACAGAATGCTTGTTTTGGCCCTCAGATGTTTAGATGGAGGCTGAAAGTAAACTTGAAGTGAAATAACCTTTGTCAACATTGGAAATTGGCAGAGAGCTATAGAAATCAGGTCCTTCAAACAGTCCCTTCTAGTATTATAACAGCACTCTTTTAAAGTGTTTGAACTTAGGCGGCAATTGTATGCAGACTTACTCTTACCCTTAAACCAGCAAGTCCTTTTGATACACATTTAACTAATTACTGTTTGAATTCTCCTATTTGAAAAGGATCCAACAGTGTTGAACATGACATATTTCTGTGGAAGAAAGGTAAGGACACTTTTTGTTTTGGTGAATATGGGGGGCAGGGGGAGAGGAATTCATTTCACTGCCTAAACACAATGGAACAAAACAGTAAGTTATCCAGAAGGCCATCAGCTGAATTTTGCCATCTGTCTATTTTCAGGTAGACAAAATCAATTTAACCTGTCATGAGTAAGAAATATTTAGTTTTGGCTTATAACTAAATGTGAAGTGCTTCTCAGAGACATGAGACGATGCAACCAGCTGTTGCTATGGGTTTTATTGAGAAAGCAGCTGAAGAAGCAATGCTGGGCATTCCAGTTATGGAATTCTAAGCAGGTTCAGCCATAGTTTGTGGGTAAGCTTTATTTACATATTAGATTTAAAAGTCTCATTTAGGATCTAAGAAATGGCTATACAGTCGAATATCATGTCATTATCAATGCATGAGCAATCAGCATCCAGGCCTTATGTTCATACTGTTGGATATAAGTCCAGTTTATGACTTACAACTGAGCTGTGGGTATCATAGAAAAAAAACACCATTAGCAGCTGTTTTATGTTCAAATTTCTTCTTCTTTTGAAGTATGTTAGGTAACTCCCATTACTGAAGAGCCACATTACATCCATGTCTACTATCTCTGATGACATTTAGAATTACCTCCTGGATTCTTTTATCCAACTCTGGCTCTTAGGTAGTAGTTGAATTTGTACTACTAATACCAGAAAAACCCTCGTCTTTGAGTGAAGAATGTACTTTGAGTTTGCTTCAAAGGACTACCTTGAGATTTTGAAGGTTATTTGGTTTTTGAAGCCATTTATGGAACTACGTTCTCTTATTGATTTGTAATGCCCAATCCACCTATTTTGTGATGTCCAAGGAAGAAAAGTGCAGATCTGGTTTGTAGCCCAGTCCCTCCTCATGTGCACAAGTGAGCTAGAGAAATTATAAGAAATTAGGAAAGGGATATCCAGGAATGACTTCTTCATCATGTGTCCAGCTGTAAGCAATTCAGTTCTGTGGACACTGGCAGAACTAAGGAACCAAACTTCGGCCCTTTCCGCATCCTACCTTTTCTCGGCACTGGGGTGCAGCCCTTGCATCCAGATTTCCTCAGCTCCGCACGAGCTTCCTGCTCACACGAGAGCCCCGCCTCTTCCTTTCGCAGTGCAGCCTGGGACCTTCCCAGGCTGCACTGAGACAGGAAGCGCGACCAGCCTGGCTCCCGAGGCTCCGCACGCAAAGTAAGTGTGCTTGGGGCCTGGGAGCAATGCGCAACCATGCACCATTTTCAGCTTAAAGCCAAAAATGAAAAAGTGCACGAGCGGTGCCTGCCAGGCCCTGGAGCGTCACGCAAATGTTAGTGCATCATGTGGACGGCTCCTCACATTTGTGTGACACTTGAGGGGCCCTTTCGCACAGAAAATTCCATGCGAAAAGGGCCTTGGCTTCTTTTGCTATCAGCCTATCCCAATTACCCAGTCATTTTCCACCCCCATTACAGGTTGCTGTTTTTTTTAAAAAAAGATGAAGTTGTATCATTGTGAGTGAGAGAATGAGGTTAAGTCAAGATTCCACCTTAACCTCCTTTTACCATATTTTGGCTGAATCTGGCTCTTTTACCCTCTAGCTGACGATGAAGAATCCACTGATTTAATATCAATACTGAGAAGAGGATGGAGGTACATGTACAAGTGTTCCCCGCAACTTTCTCATCCTCTCAGTTTTCAGCATTCCTAGATTGGGCATGAGGCTCCTCTGTGCATTGGTGTCCTCTTTCCTCTTAGTTCTGGTAAGCAGGCTGAACGCCTTGTAAAACCATCTTACATGTCTAGGCAATCAGTAGTTCCCATATGGAACTAAAAATCCACAACATCACCACTATTACCTAGGAATATTTTGAGTTTTCTTGGAACGTCTCTATTCTTGCCCTGGGAAGATCAGCATTTGTTCTTTTTTGAAACAGCTGATGAGATCACTGCCCAAGGATGGCACGTAATGTGGCTGTGAACTTTTGGGGGAGGAGATAACTCTGGGAGCTATTTTAATTGGGGAATGTGTACAAAGATTCACTGCAAGCGTAATGTTTTAAGGACTGGAAGTTCCCATCTTCGTTCTTGTTCTCTCACACGTATGCATTTCGTTAATGTACGCAGTTGCCTTCAGTAGTACATATTGAACTCTGTTTCTATATGCGTACTATTTCCAAAACATTCTTTCCGCAATTTTTACTTCCTATCAGAGGCTAGGACCAGAGTCCAAGGTCACGGACTGTGGACAAGGGAGAAGAGTTGGCTCACTAGATACCAAAACATTGGCTAAAGGGAAAGGAACTGCAGAGGAGGGTCCCAATTAATAAAGGAATTGTTGCAGGATAGAAAACTAATACAGGACCCAACAGAGAGCATGTGAACTTTCTCTTACTTTTTTAACAAATTGCTTGCAGATGACAGTTAATAAGAAACAACAGAAAGAATGTCTGTCAATAAAACAAGAGCTGAGATGAAATGTCGGATTTCAGTATGTTAAAGGAGGGTATTCTGGAAAGAAATACTAAGGCAGATGCATGTTATACAAAGAAGAAACAATTAGTTTTCTTAGCACTGATGTTTGTACTTGTTCCGTCCAATCGCAGCAATATCCACTGCATTATACCATGAGATGTGGCTGAATTTTATCTCATGTTCTAGTGTTTTGACCAAAGAGTGACGGGGGGGGGGGTAAAAATTTGGATGAAAATTTCTCACAATCAGGGACAATCCAGATATGGTGTTAAAAACACAGGTGGATTTAAAGTGGAGGTTCTCAGGATGAAAATAATATGGGGGTGAAGGTTACAGTTTAGGATTACAACTTCCAGAATCCCCCAGCCAGTCTAAGCAGTGGTTGTGGGGTTCTAGGAGCTATAGCCCGAAATCAGAAACTTTGCCACGTTTGCTTGTATTGTGTCTTCATGACAGATGTAACTTTTAGACTATTTCATTATCAAGGACAAATAATCTTTTTAGCTTTTTCTATGACTTCAGGTGAAAAAGTAATCTCTGTGCACTATTTGCCCAGTATCCAGACATCCCAATTTGTTTTAGGAAATTATTCTGTGCAGAAATGTATAACGAGGTCATGAAAATACTTGGTTTGGGGCAAAAAGCACAAAAAGCATATTTTTTCATTTTCATTTTTTCAGATTAAAAAAAAAACACTGCTTCCAGAAGTGCATGCGCGCACACACACACACACACACACGAGAAAAGAAAAAAATCATTATTTTTATTTTCAAATGTGTGTTTCTGTACACATTTGAGTTTTTCATGAAAAATATGCTTTTTGCACAAAGATTTCCAGAAACACACATGAGTTTTGCATATAAATAGCAAGTTTGTGCTTTCTGTGCAAAAATCATGTTTTTAGCACAAAACCTCCATAGATTTCCCACAAAAAAAAAAAAAAAAAAAAAACCCACATGTATTTCAGAGCAGAATAAGGTCCCAAACACTTTAGGACGTATAAATAACAGGCAAAATACCTCTTTTATTCTTCCCAACCAAACTTCCCAAGTACGCCACTTTCTAGCCAGGAAGTATTCCTTCTATCCCTTATCTACAGTCATGGATATTTCTAAATCACATGGTCATCTATCACCTTAGAAACAGAACTAGCAACAACCAGTCTGTCAAACCTTCTCATTGCACAAGCAACAGTTTGTCCTGGGCAAACACTGAGCTTGCCTTCCATTTCCAGACAAATCAAGTACTGTAAAAAAGCATAACACAGCAAATCTTACAACGTTAGGAATAGAGAGTGTGTTGGACTATTTCTTTGCCAAACTGAAAACCACACATTTGTTGCTTGTAAACAGGAATTCACAATAAAACACAATTACAGCTGTCATTTTCAATTGTATGCTTAATATTTATTATTTGTGACTTGTGTATCCGGACTTCCTCCAAGAGAATAAAGAGCAGCTAAACTCAAATAAACTTTTAATACTTATATTTACATTTTGTCTGAATCGTATATTTCCTATTGAAATCAAAACTGCCTTTTAAGTAGCTGGCGAAGGGGATGCTGTTTATCCCTGAACAGAGAGCACAGCCCGCTCAGTAGTCCTACACCTAAGATCTTCAAGCTACAATGAGCAGCCCACATGTAGAATACTTCCAAACTAGCCATAAACCTCCAGTATGCCCATAACTGTGAAGTTCATAAAACAATTTTTCTGAATTAAGATTATCCTTGGTCTCTTTTTAACACTGAGCAGGGTAGGGACCTACTGTGTTCCAGACAGCATAAATTGCAGCTGCTTGTCTTCCAGTTCAGAAGACAAGAGGCACAGGGAGGCTCTGAACGAACTGTCTTGCTTTGGATTTGACAGGAAACACAATTGCTAAAAAGGCAGCCCACCAGCCTGTTCAAAGAGCGACTGTGAAATGGATGGATTCACTTGTACTTGCTACAACTTTCAGCAGCAGGAAAAAGCAAAGGAACAACAAAGTCATTCTCAGAATTCACCCACACACACCATGAATCTTCTGAGCCATGTGTTTTGAACATCAAAGGAGTTTATGTACAATGTTGCCAGCTTATCCCTCTCTAGGGTGTACTTACCATCTCTGTTTCCAGTATGATGGCCTTCAATGGCTCAATTGCTTCCCCATTCACTCACTGACTCAACTCAGTCATCCTTGGACTGTTTTGTTTGATGTTCTAGAACACAGTGGACTTCAGGGGCCTATTGTCTAATTGGTGTTCAAAGAGGAAGTGGCTATTTCAACGAAAAAAGTTTATTATTGCCATTGCTATTGAAGCTGTAAAACAGTAAAACCCTTATTCTGAACAGTGGAAACACATGTCCTTTTTTTAGAACACACACAACAGAATTTAATTGTCAAATCATCATCATCATCATCTCCCAGAAACGAAAGCCAGTTAGATAACAAAAAATCTACATGCTCACATATTTCACCAATGGTATGGAATCTGCATATAATCAGATATATAGATCACAAATTGAGTTTGTAACACATCAATACTCGTGGTTTTGGAGAAAAACTTGGACATACAATTATTTGTGTTTTGTCCATCCACATAAACATAGTGGACCAGAATAGTTTCTCATGCAAAACATAAAAATTACCACACACATAAAATCTGTCCTTTTATAATAATAATTTTTAAAAATCACAAACCTCTCAAAAAAATCTTACATTTTACAAAACTACAAAAATCTGGTAAATATGCAGAAGGGCAAGAAAAGTTTCCTTCTTAAAAAATCAGTTGACTTTATAAAGCAGGATGACAAAGGAAAGGAAAAGAAGAATAGGGGGGAAAGGAAAAAAGGGAGGCAGGAATAAATTAGATTTCACATTACAGGGAAGATGATTTAAAAGAACATTCATATCTACAAATGTCAAAGATTTCTCTAATACATAATTAATAGATTGTAATACATCTAACCAGTAGCAGAGAATTTGAATGAGTCCCTCCACTGTCCTCCAGTGGCAGAGAATGACTGTACAGGTGAAGGGTAGGGAGTGTCTCCCACTATAGCACCGGCTTGGTTGTACCTCTAGAGCAGCCTTTCCCATCCTATTATCTTGAAGGAATTCTTGAAATGATTTTCAGATCTCAGGGAACCGCTGTATTAAACACACACACACACACACACACACACACACACACATATAGAGCTCATTTCTTTTCCAGCCACAATCTCTTCTAGATTCCCTAGTGGCATCTTGTAGAACCTGGGGTTCCAAGGAACCCTTGTTGGGAAAACCTTCCTTAGAGAGTATTCTGAGTGGAAAATTTCCATCAACAATGTTCCTACTGGTGGTAGGAAGCACAGAGGCAACAAACTGGGGCATTTGAAGGGCAGGGACAAATCAGAACTAGTTTTTGATACAAAACAACTCTGTTCTCTTGAGAGGGGACTTATCCAGGCATTTCAATTATATTTAGCCTGGAGCTGACGTACCTAATCTTACAATGCGGAGAAAGGAGTTTAAACTGAAAAGATTCAAGTGATACTTGGCAGTTTTTATGTTAGTGAGATGGTAAATCCACTTTGGGTTATAGTGAGCTATCCAAGGTGCTGAATCTTGATATAGTTTAGCACTTGAATGGCTGTTTTAAATTTAGGACTAATGTTACCCTGATTCCTGGGGGTCCCGGGAGGGACACCTAAATGCCCCCTCAATTTTATAAGTTGGGGAAATTAGCCAAGAGCACAGCCTAGCAATACGAGAGGCAGGGTAACGTAGAGAGATCTTGAACCCTATGTTTACGGGGTCAGGCCAAGTCATGGAGCACATAGAAGTTTAAACAATAAATGTTGTTTTATTAAACAGTGTATGCGGCACACTCACACAAGATAACTAAAGAAATAAAGGTTGGAGTGGGATAGAGGGTTTTTTAGAGGAGTTGCTGGTTTGGGTAATACTTCACCTATCCTGAAGCCCGGTTGGAAGCAGAGAAGCTGGGGAGCGTGGATCTCAGCACGTGGAGCTGAGGGGAAGGCTCGCTGGACAAAGCGACAGCAAGGCAGGATGGAAGCCAAGAGAGATCCAAGGAAGCGCTCAAAGTCAGAGGTTTTTATAAGGAGAATTGTGACTGCAGGCTAGTTCGTACTTGGAGAAAACAATGAGTTTGGGGTTGGAGACAAAGCCTCCGAAAGGTCAGAATTTGAACGATTGAGTTATAGCCAAATTGTCAATAGGGTAGCCAGTATGCAAACACGGAGTACTTGAGCATTGTATAGTCAGATCATCAAGCTGCCAGCGCAGGGCAGAGGATCTTTTGAAAGTTGCGTGCATACCTAATGGAGGTACTTGCCTTGAGGTCTCCTAAAGCTGCGAGTCGGCTATTTCTGGCCTGCCTGTTGTATTACAGCGATTATCAGCCGAGCCTGTATGCGTGCTTGTCCGGGGGCCTTGCAAGCATGTGGAGGGGAATGGGTATGTGAGGCCGAATTATTGATATCAAGAGATATCTTTATATCCCACAAGCTCGAGCTAGCCAGGGCAGTAACACTAAAACTTGGAGCAGATTTGCTGCCCGACTGACATGGAAGCTACAGAGGATTCATCAGATTAATAAGCCCAACAAAATGTCCCTAGACACACATAATACCCTTTCCCCTGGTTAGGAGGGCTTGGGATATGCTGGATAATCCACCAGTTCTTCGCACCACTAATCCTATCTGGGATTGTTCTACCTGGCAAGCTTTATCTATTCATATCTTTCTTCCTGTCTCCTTTGCTGGTTTCAATTGGCTTAAATTTCTGTCTTCTTCCCATTTATGATTCCTACCTGTTTAAATGGAATTAGATTTCTGCAGAAATCTATGCAGTGTATCCACATCGTCACAGACAGGAAGGGATAGAAGCTGGTGCTATACCCTTTCATTGATGAATATGTGGATATTTCTCTTTTTTCTTCTTTTTACACAGGGTCCAAAAAAAATACCAAACCCTTAAATACTGACTTTCACTAACACTTGAATGCTGGTGCCAGACAATTCTTACATTTTAGTTTTAAACCTTCACATAGAAGTTCAGGACCCAGTCTTTTTTAGAATTTATTAATTGTTCCCAGAAATATGGCTACTTACTTGCAAAGCTGGGTACATTTGTAAAGAAAGATGCTAGGAATTCTTTAAAAAGGAGATTAGTTTTTTTTTCAGCATGAAATGGAACTACAGTATGATGTACCTATAATTCCAGGTTGCTTTTCAGCTATTCCAGGATTACTTTCTTTCACAAAACATATCCCTTTGTGTTACAAAACCTGCACACGATCCATTTTCAAAACATCCAATTTTCTACAGTCCACCTCCATCAACACCTGGCCTTCCATAAGTCATGTGTGTTTTACTGTTCTTATCTATGGTGTACTTCTGAGCCATACCAATCATTCTCCTTTGGCAATAACACTTTCTTCAGAGTTGGGAAGGCAGCTGAACAAGAGGAGAGCCTAGAGATGCTGTGAATCTTTGTGCTTGAGAATGAGAACAGCAGAAGGCCTTCATCTGAATTGAATACATCTGTATCGAACAGCTTGCAGCAAAAATGAGTCAAGCAACAGCCTGTTTAAGTGGCTGCTTTCCTTTTCTCCTGAATTTACTTCTGAAGACCTAGCTATTTGTCATCAATTCCTGTCCTTGATAATGAAAGGATAAATAAACTACATTAGGATTGCAACTTAACAAAGTTCATTTATTTTGTGATACACCTGTAAAATTCTGGTTAATTTCTATAGTTATATAGAAACTATATAGTTATATAGTTATATAGTTCTATATAGCCTTACTAAATGTCTTAGGACTTCAGTGCCTCTCCCTGTATGTGAGGACTGAAGTCTCTTGGGGAGGGCACTTCTGTGTCCCACCAGTGAGGTTAATATTCTGTGTAGGACTTCTAAGCCATGACACTCCAACTATGGAATACCCTCATCTTAGAAGACAGACTGGCACCAATACTGATTTCATCTAGGCACCTAGTAAAAACAAGGCTACTGATTACGAAAGATTTTGGGCATCACTGATTTATTTCAAATGCTATACACGTGGTTTTAAACTGTTTCAGTCTTATAAAGCCACTTTAAGTTGCTATTTGTTTTAATACATTTTGAACGTATTTAAATAACTTTTAATGTTTCAAATTGTTTTAACCTCTCTCAAAAGAGGTTACTTGTATGCCACCCCTTAATATAATTTGATCAAGATGGTGAAAGTTATGGATGAGGAAGAAAAGACAAGCAGGAGTGACTGCAGCAGTTTGCTTTTGCCTGAGCCTACTGGGAAGGGCAAGATTCTGCCCTCTTCTGTCCTTCCCTCCCACCCACTGAGTTAATTGAATATAAACTACTTTCACCCTTTGAACTCAGTTTGCAGCAACTGACGTCAAGGATAAAAGAGGAATGTGGGAGGAGGAGAGAGAAACAGGGACATTTTAAAAGCAGCTGAATAACTGGGAAAACAGAGGATTAATTGGGACTGTTTCTGCCAAATTGGGACAGTTGCAGGATACACATACATAAATATTCTTGAGCTTTTAATGTCCTCATGCCTTCACCAACTCCTGTAACTTTTTCTGCCTCTCTCCAGCAGCCACAGATGACCCCACAAGTGGACCTTTTGGATACATCTATATGCATTATAACAATATGTTGCTAGCTGTGTTGAGTCCCATCATTGGGAGAAAGGTGGGTATAAATGAACATAACAGCAACAGCAGCAGCAACAACAATAACAACAACACATCTAGGGTGCCTAGTGATCTCTTGGCTTGTCTGGAACGGCATTTCATGTTCTTATCTCCAGCAACAGGTGTATAAGATCAAATGAGGCAGTAACTGATCATTCATTCTCTCTCTCTCTTTCTCAGTCTTTTTCAAAACTAAAACTAATTCCGTCAATCAAAGGGAAACCAGCTGCTGAAGTGCTACAATGTTAAACTAACTGAAATTTCAAACTCCCCTGCTAGGGGAACAATTTCCTTTCCAGCAAAGCAATACAGGTCCAGTAATAGCTGGTAGTTTCCATGTCGGTGGGGTGGTGAATTCACTCTGGGATTTCATCTGAACTTCAAAAGAGACATCCAAGGTGTTGAACCTGCTTTAGGGGACCCAAAAGAGCTCCTTGGATAATTCTTTTATCACAAGGGTTAAACCCCAGATGTTTACAGGGAGCACACAATTCCCTATTACAAAAGCTCCACAGTCTGTTTCTCAGCACAATTCAAAGTCCTGATTAGGACCAATAAAGCCCTAGACAGCTCAGGTCCATGTTTCTGATAGATAGATAGATAGATAGATAGATAGATAGATAGATAGATAGATAGATAGACAGACAGACAGACAGACAGACAGACAGACAGACAGACAGACTGAATTTATACCCCACTTTTCTCCCAAGATGGAATCCAACGTGGTTGACATTTATTTAACACAAGACTAAGTT
This sequence comes from Cyclura pinguis, assembly GCA_030412105.1. Lineage (NCBI taxonomy): Eukaryota > Metazoa > Chordata > Lepidosauria > Squamata > Iguanidae > Cyclura > Cyclura pinguis. The sequence continues at coordinate 69,849,844 of CM059601.1, read as the reverse complement.
AAAAATCTTATTTTACAAAAGTTTTAAAAAGTATTTTTTTAAAAAAAGTTAAAATAGTTAAAAATCATGTAAAACATAATTACTAGTAAAAGATAAATAAATACAACTATATACAGCACACCACTTCATACACACTGCTGCTTCACAATTTAGGTCTCAAAGGCCTGTCTGAATAAAAAAAAGCCTTCACCTGCCAGTGGAAGGAGAGAAGTAAGGAGGCCAGTCAGACCTCCCATAATGCCTGCGTGTCAGATTATTAGTTGAACAAACATGGTTGGTGATTTTTACAGTTTGCTTCTTCATATTTCAAATTGTTTTAACTATTTGGATATGATTGTCTCTTTAATGTGGGATTTTTTGTTCCACATATTGTTTTAATGGTATTGCTTTAATCTTATTCTGTAAACCTCATCTGAAGGACCATATCTTCCCACATGAGCCCTCCCAAGCAACAAGATCTTCAGGAAAGACACTTCTCTCAACCAAAGCACCTTCCTGAGCACATTTGGTGGCAAACATGGGAGAGGACCTTGTTACCCTGTATTCTGGGGGTCCCGGGAGGGACACCTAAATAACCTTGCAATTACACAAATTGGGGAAATTAGTCGAGAGCACTGGTTGGCAAAACGAGAGGCAAGGTAACACAGAGGAATCTTGTAACCCAGTGTTTACGGGGTCAGGCCAAGTCAAGAAGCAGACCGGTTTGAAAGTAATGAATGATCTTTATTAAAGACAGGCACACAGTGTAAGCAACACACGCACACAGATAACTAAGGAAAATAAAGGTGTGAGTAAGATAGCCGGATTTTCAGAGGGATGGTTGATTCGGGTGATACGAAACCTGTTCCTGAAGCCCGGAAGAAGATGGAGAGCGATGCTAGGGTTCGATGTATCTCAGCACGTGGAGCTGAGGGGAAGCTCGCCAAGCGATGTGGCAGCAAGGCGGTCTGGAACTGGGGAGCGATCCGAGGAAGCGCTCAAAGTCAGAGGTTTTTATAAGGAGAATTGTGACCGCAGGCTAGGTCGGACTTAGGGGAAAACCATAGATTTGGAGTTGGAGACAAAGCCTCCGAAAGGTCAGAATCTGAATGATTGAGTTACAGCCAAATTGTCAATAGGATAGCCGGTATGCAAACACGGAGTACTTGAGCGTTGTATAGTCCGATCATCAAGCTGCCAGCACTAGGCAGAGGATCTTTTGAAAGTTGCGTGCATACCTAATGGAGGTACTTGCCTTGAGGTCTCCTAAAGCTGCGAGTCGGCTATTGCTGGCCTGCCTGTATTGTTTTAGAATATTACGGTCATTATCGGCCGAGCCTATATGCGTGCTTGTCGGGGGCCTTGCAAGCACATGGAAGGGATATGTGAAGCCGAATTATCAATATCAAAAGATATCGTTTTATATCCCCCAAAGCTCGAGCTAGCCAGGGCAGTAACAACCTTGTCTGTGACTATTCTCCGGCTCTGGAACTCCCTTCCTGGGAAGGCTAGGCTGCCTTCTTCCTTGCTTCCCTTTCATCAGCAGATTAAGACCTTCTTATCCCCAGCACACATTTGAGAAATGAAGACTTTACATTTAAGGGCTTTCTGTTTTAAATTGCGCTGTACTATTTTTATTCTATGCTTGCAATGTTGTAAACCATCCCACCTCCCTAGACACTATCAACACTATCAACACAACAATCTCTATCCTCCTTTTCAAAGTACGGTCTTAGAGTGAGTGGTGGCAACACAACTCTAGGCTTTCTTGGATGAAACAGATTACCTGGATCTATTCCAATCTGAGTTTAGGCCTGGTTAGGGAACAGAAACAGCCTTGATTGCCTTGGTGGACGTCCTATGTTGGGAGTTGGGCAGGGGGAATGCATCTTCATTGGTCCTCTTGAATCTTTCAGTTGCATTTGATACAATCAGTCATGGTAACCTTCTGGTTGTTTAGCTGATGTGGAACTTGGAGTCACTGCTTTACACTGGTTCCAGTCTTTTTTGACTTAACATTCTCAGAAGGTATTATTGGAGGACTGTTGTCCAACCTTTTGGATATTAGCCAAAGGGATTCCACAGGGTCAGTACTGTTCTGTATGCTTTTTAACATCTGCATAAAGTTGTTGGGAGAGGTCATCTAGAGCTTTGGCACTGGATGTTGATGATATCCAGCTCTATCTCTCCTTTACAACTGATGCCAAAGAAGCTGCAGAAGTTCTGAACCATTGTCTGGATGCAGTGAAATATTGGATGTAGGATGTGGTTGAATAAATTGAAGCCCGGACAAGATGGAAATGTTGTTGGTAAGTAAGAAAACCAATCTTTTCTGGATGGAATCGCAATCTCTTTCAATGATCAGGTACATAGCTTGAGGGTTCTCTTGGATCCAGTGCTGCTCCTGGAAGGCCAGGTTGCTGAATTAGACAGGAGCACCTTCACACAGCTTCAACTGGCATGCTAGCTTCACCCTTTCCTGGAGAAGGCAGATCTGGCCGCAGTGGTTCGTGCCCTAGTTACTTCCAAGTAGACTACCATAATGTATACTATGTGGCTTGCCCTTGAAAAGTACTCAGAAGCTGCAGCAAGTGCTTGGGAGCCCTTGTGATCTGGCAAGTGATACAAAAACATCTAGAATAAAATAAAATAGTAAATAAAATTATCAGAATTTAATGGCACATAGCTCAGAAATCCATGGATTTCACTAATGGGAGGCATGGAGATTTAAATTTCTGAATGTGGGTCCAGATAAAAATGGGGAATCTCTGAATAAGCCTGAATGGACTCTGAGTCTCTTCAAAATCACTGACTTTGGGTATGAACTGATTCATGTGACTATGGTTCCCTGAGAGCTCCCAAATGGATAGCTACACATTACGGGGGCCCAAAATGGCTGAGACTAGACCACAGCCCTCATTATTAAAGGGGAAAAATGAAGATAAGCTACATTTCCTTGTATCTGTGTATTTACTGTCAAGTCTTTGCAACATTTTCTGGAAACAATCAGTTGTGTTAAAGGAATCTCAAACAACAGTTTAGAGTGTATGATCATTCTCAATTGGTTCCAGCCTCAGCCTAAGTACCATTTCTAAAATAGTACGCTTGTTCAATTTAATTAGGATTCTATGAGACTGAGAGAGAGACTTGTTTTCCGCTATTTGACATGGTCCATCATGTCAAAAACAAGTCCCAGAGTTCCTTGTATGCAGGCAAGAAGCAGTGATGACTGGTTGAAGCACCAGGTAAAACAATGGTGCAAGTGCTTCTTCTTCGCGTGCTGGTATTAGCAGGCCCTCCTGGGAAGGATCCAGATCACTCAGAATCACAGTTTCAATGCAATTTTGAGTAATTATATCTTCACATTAGAACACATTCAGAGCAAGAAGAGCATCATTTGTTTTTCATGCTATTCAATCCTCAAACACATGATGTCAGAGGCCATTTCCACACTAGCCTGTTATAGCGCTATGATTCCACTTTCAACATCCTATGGAATCCTGGTGTTTGCAGTTTGGCCCCTCCCGAAACTGCAAACACTAGGATTCCATAGGATGTTGAAAGTGGAATCATAGCACTACAACAGGCTAGTGCAGAAATGGCCAGAGTCTGGGGAACTCTGGGGCAGTTTCCCAATGAGTATGAGCTTAACGAGTACCACATAGATCTTTGTCTGAATTCTCCTTTGAAATGTTACATCTGGAAAAAAAATCAAGCCTACTTTCAGAAAAGAATAGTATATTAACTCTTTATTTACATTAGTTAATTAGGTTTACAAGAAACAACTGCAACTAATTTTCAATGAAGCATGCACGGCCCCGTGGGCTTTTGCTCACTGCCAGTGACTGGCATAAGCTGGAAGAATTTCAAGCTAACACCCAGGGGGGAAAAAAAAGACCTGTGGGTGTGCAAAATGGAGAAAAAACATTTAAGTCACATAGTCATCTTTTCTGTTTAGTGTGAAGAGAAATTGATTGGGGGGAAATTGACAGCAGGAGAAACTATTTCATGATTTTCCAATGGAAAAGACCAGAAAAACAAAACTTTCAAGTTAATTAGCCTAAAGTTTACATACACATTGGTCCATTGGAATAAAAATAATCAAGACATTGACAGGATGAGCCCTTTATTCATGACCAAGAAGTTATAAAATCATTATAACTAGGACTCTCAGGTAACATGTTATTATCAAGCAAAAGTAACAAAAGCAAGCATTTTTCAGAAACGCAGAATATATACCAATAATTTTAGAATTGAAACAAACATTTTTTGGGGGGGAGGGTCATGAGATTGTATGGAAGAATGAAGGATTGAAGTGATGGTGTGGGAAGGAGTGCCTGTTACATGTTTACACTATGCCCCAATGATACCAGCACTCTCCTACTTGTAGAAGCTGCAAGCTAGTCTTTCATTCCTGCCCCCACTCACACTTAACTTGCCAGAAGTAAACAAAAGCAATGCAGATCTGATCAAACTGTGGACTACCACACAAGAAATGCAAGCAGTGTGCACCAGGGTAAAAACAAAAACATGTTGTTTTGGCTCATGCTGGGCCATACAGTTCCTACTCAGACTTCCTGAGAAACTAGCAAATCACACAGGACTAATCTTTGATGGAGAGCAAGAAGTGGCAGGTTTCTACTGCAGGATACTGATGATAATGAAGGAGGTCAGAGTTATAAAGGCAGCATGCCCATCCCTTCTCTTTTGAGGGGCTGGCATTATACCATGCTATTGGCAACTTGTTATCTAGTCCCCATATGAAGAAGGCTAAGCGAAAGCTGGTTGGCTACCAATCAAGTTGGAGAGTAGCTTTACTTTAAATTAACCTAATTAAGTACTTCATACCTCAGACAAAATAAGAAACATCCCAGAAATAGCTTGAATTTTCAAAAGTCCATGAAAAGGTTATACAGAAAAGGTCTAGTTCATTTTTATCTTCCTCAGCAGTCCTTTACAAAGAACATTCATCCTCCCTGCTGTCGACATTAGGCAGAGGTAGGATCCATCCATGATAGACACTGTCAAACAGGGGAAAGCAAATCTCTCTGTCTTACATAATTCTACTTTAACCTAATAAGCACACAGTATTCTAGAAAAGGGCCTCAGGCTAGCGATGGGCTAGGAGGTCACATAGTTCAGAATGCTATTTGAGATTGCTCTAACACTGCTTCTGATTGTCTCGAGAAATCTTACAAAGTCTTAACAGAGGATACATAGATACATTGCTATTTTTTTTAAACAATCCAAAAGTTAGGGTGTCTAGTGCATACACAATAAATTACGCATGTTTAATGTATGAATTCTAATTCAGATCAATTCACAAGGAGAGCACAACATTTTGATTCCTTGTTCTTTGCACCCCCATATATTCATTGCACCTCTGAAAAGAGAAACACTTATGCATATTTTCTGGACTGTCTTGTCAGGATGCTATCAGGGAGAGGCTGTAGCTTAGTGGTAGAGCACATGCTTTTCATGCACAAGGTCCCTAGTTCAAACCCTGACATTCCCAGTAGGACTGGAAGATCTTCAAAAATCTTGCTTTGAAAACCTTGAAAGTTGCTGCCCGTAATGAGGGGATCCACACAAAGCCTTCCTTGGCTTGAAAGAACATGTAGGAACGCCTGAGTTAGCCATGCCTCCCTTGGCTGATATGCTTGGCAAATCTACCACCTCAGTCATCCCATACTTTTAGAAATTACCAGAAAGAGATCCAGAACAGAAAGAGCTGGATAAGCATTTCAGTTCCTACTAAAATATTAGGTCTAAAAGTAAGAGAGTGATAAAATGGCAACTGCTTCTAAGATAACAATGAATTGTGCTTAACTTTAATGGGCTGTTCAGGTCACTTGGGTCTTTCCATTCTGAACTCTGTAGATGTGGTAGAATATGGGAAGAATATTTTAAAAAATTGTTTTAAAAAATGTTTCTTGAGTGTTGTGAATCTCTGATGAAAAGAATCCTGCACTGACAAGAAATCCTGCACTGACAAGAATCTTCATAATTCAGGACTTACTGTATGCAAAATTCATACATGGTATTTTTGAGTAGAAGGTGCTATTTCCTATGAAGATTGCTGTTTTTTCAATAAGGTAAACCAACCAGGAGTGAATGTTATCTACAATAAGTCTTTGAACTATGAATAGTTCTATTTCTGACAACAAGAAGGAAATCTCCAAAATTACTTGTTGCTTTCGTTGAGAAGAAAGATAACAAAGAAGTACATTCCTACAGGGGATCAATGGAGTACAGAGATACTCTCTATAGCAGAGAAAGCCAGTTCTATCCCTGAACAACCTCCAGAATCATCCAAGCTTAAATTAAATTAAATTAAATTAAAATGTCTGCATTGAAGTTAAATTCCAAATGCATCATCTTTGAAAACTGGAATTTCATTTTATTAAGAAAAATAAAATCATTCTACATTTTACAAAGCATGGGAAACTTCATGGAACTCTGCAATTTCATGGACCTTTGACTTTTCAAAACTTTGAAGTTTCAAAAGACCCATTTTCAAAGTTTTTAGAAACATGAAAGCAAACAGATTCTAAAGGTTGTCATACCTAAGCTCCTTTTTTATTTTTTTTTGAAGTAAATAGTTGAATGGGAAAAAAAACGACTTTGGATATTTCTTTCAAGCAAGTTGCTATATAATAATCAACACTTCCCACATAACGTTATGAAAGAAAAACCCATCAAAGCATGTTTCCCATCCCATCATGTGTTTGTGGTTTCCATAATGAATTTAACAAGTTAGAGCTTTGACCTAGTTGCCAGTACAGCCACGGAGAAGAACTTTCAAGTTTGTAGTGAGACCCCTGAGTGCACATTCCATTCCTGCTTCTGAAAGTAGCCCAATAAGCTAGCAGACAAGCTCAGAAATATTTGGAAGTAGCTGCTGAGCTATCTGAGTAGCTATGATTAGAAACAAAGCAAGAAAAGGACGTGAATGCATTTTTGAGCAGAATCTGAATGTGAATCCACTTCCCAGAGGTCCACAGGCTGCACCACTCAGGACATCAGAGGGACACACATCCCTGTGACCTTGCCATGCTGGCTTTATGCTATGAAAATACCTTTTATCCACAGATATTTCCAGATTGGAATTGGTCATTTTGTGGTCACTTGGTCTTTTTCAGTCCTGCATATTGCCATATTGGAAGTGATCACAAGCCACTTCTGATTTTGAGAACAGACTCCTACAAGCCTAAAACAGTCTGGGGGTTGCAGTGAAATTGCCAATTACCTGAGAGGGTATGACTGGCCATTTTAGTTGCTGAATGGAGTGTTGGGGTACAGAAATGTCATAGGAATCAGTGAAGCAGTGTTGAATGCAGCTTACCCTTGCAAAGCAGAAAGTTTCTTTAGATTGTGCCTTTCTCCCAGAGTATTACATAAGACAGTTTACAGCACAGACTAAAACAGAATACACCTAAAATCTATCACTATGATCAGAATTCTCTACTGCAGTCTATGTTGCATAAACATGCATACTTAGCAGAGGTGCTAAAGAACACTGTTAATGAATTGAGAAGATGTGTAATGGGGCATCAACAAGAATGTCCTGATGCACATCAGGTTGTGCCAATATGCATTGGCATTCCTTAGCTGTCCTCTTGAAGAGCATCAATTCCCACTGTGTATTAGATCCCATTGTGCATCGGTTCGATTTTGTGTCAAGTCCCAATGCTCAACTGTTGGATCTTCTGTGTAGTAACAGAACAGCAGCCCTTTGCTACATAGGAGTGTTGTGAAACTACTCAATACTGTTTTTCATAAGTTTAAGTCTACTTAGGGAGATATAAGTCCCCAGGTGAATTCCAGCCCATATAAAATACAATAAATTGCTACCAAATTGAAAACAGCACTAATAGTTATGCATTTAAATCAAACTTAAGAGTTAAGGAAACTTAAAATCTTTGACTTCAACAAGCACAATACTCCTTTGAATTATAACCTGTATTTCTAGTCTATGGTTATATTCAAGCTGCCACCATTTTGCTTTGCTGAAGGTTCCACAAATCAATGGTATTTGTACATGCAGCAGATAGCTAGAACATATTCATTATAGAAAAGTGTCACACAGTGATTGCTTGAGGAGATTAATGTGTCATGTTGATTTGAGCTGACCAAAACCAAGTTTTGAAACACAAAAGTCACAAAGGATTTCTCTTAATTGAATTTATTGCTGAAAATCAGTAAGGTTTAGAAGACTGTTCATTTATCAGTAAGTGTTTCAGTTTGTAAAAATGCTGATCTGCAAGACTGCATGCCACAGAGACCATTAAATTTCCACTCCTATTGTTAATATAGTGATAACAGCTCTGTGTGTGTGTGTGTGCGCGCGCGCGCACACACACACATGTAAAGCTTTCTGTACGGCATCAGTATTTTAAAAAAAAGTTAGAAAGTGGGGCTAGGAGTTTTCTATTTACTGAGAAAGAACTGGATGCTAAGTATCCATTTAACCAAGGGTCTTTAAGAACAGCTGAAAGACCCAAAGATAACCTGTGTCACACCAGATTGGTTATGCCTTTTCTAAAGTACATAAAGCTGATAAGAGTTGCAGTACAGAAAATGAAAATGCATAAGTGAGTCTGCTTTTCATGATTAATGTACCACATGAAAGGCATCTTCTTGGAGAGAAAAACAGCATTGCTACCATTTTCTACCTCGAATATCTTTCGATGCAATATTTTCAGAAGAGAACAAGACAAAAGAGTGAAATACCATGATTGAAAACAGATTTATGTCTTTTCAATCATTAATATAGCCAAGCCAATAATACTAAATAATTTACTTCAAACTCTGCCATTTCTATATTGTATCCTCTCCTCAAATTGTTTGAATCAATGTGATACATGAATGCATTAGAATGTTCTAATGACAAAAATGATTGACAACCCTATTCATCCATAAATCTACTTTTACACGACTTTTTAGATTCAACTGATAGGTTGAAGTTTTCTTTTGTTAATAGTGGTGTACATGCCCAATAACCTGAAGGAAATGGTACTTAGAATGCAATTCTAACTAGCAAAGATAGCCAAAGACCACTGAAGCTGACACTAAGCCAATTGAAGCCATGCTGAGTTCAAATTCCTCCCAGACTATGGTTGTTGGACTACCCTTAATCTGTCTTAACTTTGCACTGGCACTTCAGCTGCATCCCTGGACTAGAAAAGGTTCAAATCTGGCGCAATTCACCTCTTCTCTCACCCCTCTCCTTCCTCACCCCTCTTTGGCTCTTCTGCTTCCTGATCACACCACAGCTATCAGTTGGCAGAAGAGAACAGAAGAGCAGGTCCACTGGCAGAAAAGCTGCTGGCATAAGGGACTTATGCCTTTACAATCCTTCACAGCCAACACATCTTTTGAGTTAGGATTTCCTTTTTATGTATTTCCTGATTTATTAACACATGTTAAGATGATGAGTGTACGACACCCTCACCATCACTATTCAGCTGACAGTAAGAGGTGGACCTGGGACTACTTTCTTTGCAAATAACTGGTCTGTAAGTAGTTCTGGAAACTAATACTGCAAAAGGATAATCCTTTACAGATAGGGGAACTGAATCTCACTTTTCCAGAAGCACTTGAGTGAAACATGAAAAAGACTGCTTCAATGTTATATAATAACATTTTGAGTCAAAATGTAGTTACCAGACTTCACTGGACAGTTGGCAATGCCTTCACAGAAATGAGTACTGACATCTGTCGGTCATATTTACACTCATATTTACTTATGCGTTTCATTTCAGTAAAATGCAAAGTATTAGTTTGAGCTCTTTGGAAGAATGTTCTATAATTTTTAAGCTGATGCCTTCAGAAATCCATACTTCTTGCCCTTTTCACAGGACATTGTTATCCCACAAGGGGGACTGGAGAAGGATGGGACCATGACAGCTATTACACATGCCGTCATCGCAGTCTTGTCTTTCTCCTATACCCAGGTGGCACAATCACAGAGTAAATCATTGACAGATTTTCCCCATCAATTACTCGTGATTGCACCGCCATCCTGCACTTACCCGGTGTGTGGAGGGTCTGGAAATGCAATGGCTGTACTTCCTACCCCAGTGCAACCTAGGACAGTACTCTGCTGTGCTGTGACAGGAAGAGGTGGGGCCATTGTGCTTCTTGGATCATGGAGGCAGCTGGCGTGGAGGGGAGCACTCCTGTCACACTCCCCTCCAGGCAGAGCCGCTGCCGGGATCCCACAGGACACTGCCAGGATAAGGTAGGTTGCGGAAAAGGCCTAAAAAGCAACTACTGTAATTTCCTTTGCAGAAATCTCATCTCTCTCCTCATGCTCTCTCCTTATTAAAAAGTAAATTGGAGCATTTTGTATTAGCAGCAGAATTTCAAGAGTTGCTCACATTCTGCTGGTTTTCCAGAAAAGGCTACAAAAAGCTTATTTAGAACATTCAAGGCCACAACTAGTGAGAGAAAGTTTCTGAATTGTTTAAAATGATTATAACAGAAGTTCAGATCTGACAGCATCAAAAATCCAAGAAGATACTAATAGGAATAAGTAATATTATCACAGAAACAATTAAAGGCAAAGAGATTTATTTTAGAATCTGAAATTCTGCATAAATAAGACAACTGGGGTACAACATAACATCTCCAGTATGTGAGGAAGAGCATCAACAATGTGAAGAAACACCTCATACTTTGTGCAAATTATAATCTGCTCTCACAGGACATAATAATAAAAATGATAATAAAATATTTCTGTTCTTATTTTTCTTTATTTGTTCCAGAAGCCAGTTTTGTCCCAGTGACATTTCAGAACACACGTTTAAGGGATTTTCTGGAGACATAAGAGTGTTAAAGTCAAATTTATAATCAAGAACCTTACTCCTGTGTACAAAGAAAGCATAAGAGGAGTGTAAATACGTTGGTTTCTTGCAAAGTTTTCCTAGCAAAATGGACACTTGCATGGCCTTTTACACGATATATTTTCCAGTATAAGAATCCACTCTGTGCTCACAAAATCAATATGTCAAACTGTGTAAGCACAGTTCTACATAAGACACATATCTACACGGAAATAAGCACTCCTAAGACCAGTGGAACTGACTTCAAGTTAAGGAAACACAGGAATAGGCCTGAGGCACTTTGGATCTGATATAACTTGGTTCATCCTTTGTCTTTGCTGATTCTTCTGCTGATTTGGACCTGGATGATTAATGTCCTAGGGTGGGGGTCGTAAATTTTTGATCATCTCTATGAAAGAGACCGGCTTGGATTGGTGACTGGTACCTGGTGCCAGATCATGACAGGTGTCAGAGGTGGGGCACGAGGCTACTTAAGGCTGGTCACCCCGGCAGGAGCCCTCTTTGATCTTCACAGCACAAGAGTGAAGAGCTGCATGTCTGTTGGGGGTCAGGCAACCTTTCATTGACTGGCTCATTAATCTTTGTCTGTAAGTTGGCGGGGGAATCGTTGGCTTTGTTGGGTAATTTGACTGATCAGTTTTCCCTTTGAACTTTTCTTTGATTGTTTTTCTGCCAGACTGAGTGTGTGTGCATTTGTTATTATAGTTTTCTTGGCTAAGCTATCTTTCCAGGGTTGCTTAGGGGTTGAGTACATGGAGCGGGTCCCCTCCCTTATGCAGTGAACTGTTATTTTGCTGACACTTCCTTTTAGGTGTGTGGTGGCACTCTCTTCCTTTGGGTTTTTTTCTTCCTCTGTGTAGCTTTTGGTTGGTTGTGGTTGTGATTTTGAGGTGTGTATATGTGTGTGTGTATGGAGGAGATTTTACTGCCTATGTAGTGACCTACTCTTTTTTGAGGCTTCCTTTTAGGTGTGTGTTTGTGTGTGGCATTCTTTTCTTTTGGGTTTTGAGTTTGTGGTGGTGTTGCCTGACGGGTATTAGCAGTGACAGTTTGTAGTAGTTTCTTGTGAAGTGAATGGTGTTGATTCCTCTAGCTCATGAGTATGGTAAGTGAAGGTGTGTATTTGATTCAGTCTGGGAGGGACTGCAAATACTACCAAAAAATGAAGCAGCACTTGCTCCATTGTTTTATGGTGTTTCCACCAGACATCACTACTTCCTGACTACATACAAGGAACTCTGGGACTTCTTGTTGTCGATATGATAGACCATGACACATTGATTAGTCTTTTCATACAAGAGCTACTATGAATCCTGGACTTTGATGGGATCAGGTTTACTCTCAGCTGTGGGTCAATCTGATGACTCAGCCAGGCTGATTGGAGATGAGAGATCCCATAGCAGGCATATGGTCTGAAGGGCACAGATTGGATCTGGTTCAAAGGTCAGGGTCAGGCTTCTGCAGTGGGACAAAATAGGTTGCAACTGTCCAAAATGAAAGATCATAGGCAGTCCCAGAGACCAGCAAGGAAGTAAGTAGCAGGGTGCAGAGGCTTCCTCTGTACCTCCAAAAGCGGGCTGATCCAATTAATGTGGGCCAGTTGGAGATATATAGATCAAGAATTATGGCAAGAATTTCTGGCTTCCTTAATGGTTTCATTTTGGAGAGATGAGCTGTACCTGTACAGATGTCTCTGGATGCAGCTGGTTCGATAGGTTTTGGCATTTATTTTAAGGGGCATTGGCATGCCCAGTGCTGGCCAGATGAATAGGCACAGTCTAATTTATTGAGTGATTTAACCTTTTTGGAATTTTTTTCCCATTGTGGTGGCAGTTAGGAGTTGGGTTCAGTGCATTTCTGGTGTGATAACATGGTGGTTGTCCACGTTATAAACACTAGGGCCCTTTGCACACCTTACCTGGTCACAGAATCATCCAGTGTGGGTCCCAGCATCAGCTCTGCTGGGAGGGGAGCATGGCAGGAGTGCTTCCTTCCACACCGACTGTCTCCATATTCCTGGAAGCATGATGGCCATGCTTTTCCTGCCGCAGCACAGCTGGGTAGTTTCCCGGGCTGTGCTGGGGCAGGAAGTGCAGCCTTTGTGCTGCCAGGGCTTCTACAGATAAGGTAAGTCCACAATGGCGGCACAACCGCTGGTCATTGACAGGGAAAAACTGTCAATGTTTTGCCGCCTGGGGAAGAGAGAAGGACAGGACCACACCAATGCCGTGCATAAGCATCATCATGGTCCCGTCCTTCTCCCATCCCTATGGCAGATTGGGAGGATGGTGTAGAAAGGGTCTAGGTCTTCTAAATCACCAAGGTTTAGTCATGGGTTTTGTCCTGCTGTATTTGAGGTGCAATATTTTGTTTACAGTGCTCCATGTAGCTCATGTGGATAGTGGGATTGCTGATGTTCTTTCACACCAACAGATGGAGTGCTTTCAGATGGCTGGGCCCAGGAGTGGACCCCAGACCCATTCCCATGTGGGTAGACCTATGCAACCTGGGAGGGGTGAGATTCTGTGAGCCACTGGTCTCTAATTAGTTCCCAGCACGTCAAGCTGGGAAAGATTTTGAACAGTTTAGAAGGATTATAGGATTGTAAGCTTCTTGGCCTGTTCCTGTTGAACAGGTCTTGCAGTATTGTGTGTATCTAAATAACAAGGGACTGGTACCTCAGTCTATTAGGTTTAAGCTATCTGTGCTGGCTTTCACTGCAAAGGCTCAGGGTTACAAGGACTTAACATCTGATTTTAGAGTACGTAAGTCCTTGGAAGGGTGGTCCAAGGAGCATGGTCAGGTGGCTGACACCCAGGACCCTCTGTCTCCAGTGGTGCTTAAGTGGTTAGGTGATGTTTGGCCTGTGATTTGCAAGTCAGGTTATGAGGTAGCTTTATTTCATGCAGCAGCACTGATTACATTTTGGGAGGCTCTGTATGTTTCAGTAGGGCTTTTTTATTATTATTATTTAGAGTTTGTTGATAGCGGTGTGGTGGTGAAAATTAGGCTTTCCAAGACTGATCAAAGAGGGGAGGGGTACATTGAAGCTAAGTTGGTGTGCTAAACCGGCATTGTGCCCTGATCGTGCATTGCAATGTTACATGCAGCTCAGGGGCGGCTGGCTGAGTGTGTTGTTTGCTGTGTTGATTTTTCTCCCCTTACAAGGTATCAGTTTTGTACAGTTACTTCAAAGCCCTTGCAGTGTTTGAGCCTTCACAGGATCAAGTTTGGCACCCATTCATTTAGAACTGGGGTTATCTCAAAAGCCCACGAGATATCCAGTGCATTGAGCATTGGAAATCTTCTATTGCTAAGAGGTATGTGTGCCCTCTTAACTTTTAAAACACCTTTGCTGTACTAACATTGTTTCCTGTTTTCTCTGTTAAGCTTTTGGTTGAGGTGTGGCAAGATGGCAGGTCCTAATTCGCAGCCACAGCATGGTGTTCTGGACAGTGGAGTAAGAATTAAAGCTTTAATGCCTGTTCTCTGTTGACAAAGAGGCATTTGATGGACAAACTATCACATGTTAATAGATCTGTGGTTGTTTGATTACAGAGATTTACAGTAATTTCAGAGACCTCTCCTATCAAAAATGTGAATATCAGGCTTGAGCATTTACATTAAATGCAATATGTCAAAGTTGGCACATCCTTTCTCTGGAAATTGCATTTCCAAGTTCTTTTTTAAAGCCATTATTTTTGTCTTCCCAAGCAGGAACTGATTGCAGTGCACCAGGCCTAAAACTGTCATTTTGGAGCTCAACTGGAGTTGAGCAAGATGGCTGGGGCAAAGAGACTTACAGTGGAGTGGTGTGACCTCTCTTTTGTTTGAAGAGCACATGGGGTCTCCTCCCGATGTTTTAGTCATTCACCTTGGTGGGAATGACTTAGGCTTGCTGAAGGGCAAGGACCTCATTTTCCAAGCACTGGAAGATTTTTACACTGTAGTAAGTTGTTGGTCTGGAGTTTCCCCGTTTTTTTTTTTTCCAGCCATTTTGCCCCAGCAAGTGTGGCAAGGGGTCAGTGATCCAAAGCATACTGATCAGGCCCACAGGAGGATTAATACTGTGCTTCTCATTGCCCTGGGCAGGGGAGGGTTGGCCCACTTTCCTCCTCATGCTAGTATTGTTTTCTAGTGGCCAGAGCTCTTCAGGGTTGATGGTGCTTATTTGTCAGAAGCGGGGAATATGTTGTTTCTGGTGGAGCTGCAACAGAGAATGAGGGCCATTTTGCCTAGCTTAGTAGGGGAAAAGACTAAGCAGATGCTTGTCTGTAGCAGGTAGCAGAGAGACAATAGAAGACTTTGGTGATCACCTTCTGACAGCCCTTTAGGTATTGCTTTCTTTCCAGTCATCTTAAATAGGTTAGGTCAAATAAAGTGGCCCTTACTTTAATCCAACTTTCTGTGTCTAGTCTCATTATTTCATGGTTGACCATCAATGCCAAGGAATCTTAGCCAGCAGAGCAGTTCTGCCATCAAATTGTTTTCTCAGCAAATCTATGTTGGAAAAGATTTCTGACAGCAGAAGAGAATTTCTACCTAATCCAACCACCCTAAACCAGATGTGGGCTACTTTGGTGGGTCTGGGGGAACACACAGGCTGACTGTAAAAAATGCTACAAATCTGAAAATGTCCAAAAGTCTTCTGGTTCAAGAAACTGATTTTTTTAAAAAATGCTAAACAGTGCAAAGAGGAGTCTGCAGCCTTTTTACAGCTTTTGAGAGAAACTTTTTGCATTTTTGTCAGAAAAACAGAGCCTGGAGTGGCTGAGGGTTATGAAAGCAGTCAAGCCAGGGGGAAGAATTCATTTTCAAACAAGGATAGCATCACCCATCAATAAACGTCCTGGTCAGTTTGTGTTTCAGAGTAAAATCTATAAGCTTCCAGACTAGCTTTGTTCATGGGCAACCAGTTGTACACAACAACTGGTGGGGATGTTCCTCCTTGTGTGAATCTGCAGATGTAGTCACTGGAAAGTGCTTTGCATTATTTCTTTCTTGCCAGGAGATTTAGCTAAATTACCCAATCTGCCTTCAGTAACAGCAGAGCAATAAACCAGTTAAATGGGTGCCAGATGAACATCACAAAGGGACATAAACATGTCTCTGCACACATCTCTCTTATTGGAACCCAGCACTGTGTATTTGTATTGAATCTGCTGCAATCAGGCAAATGGTCTTTCATGTTGTGAGGGCTCTTAGGGCCCATGAGATGAGAGCACACAGGAGTGGGATTTCACTGTTCATGTTAGTAATTTTTAGATAGACATGAATGGATTGCTATCCAAGAGCAGAGAGGACAGGGCATTATTTTCATGCTCCTAATATCTATTTCATTTTCCTCAAACCACAGGCAGAGGAATACACCAACATTTGAACAACAGATTGTAGTCACTCCCAATTTAATTAAACAGAAAGTTCCTAGGCAGGGCTGTATTAAGTAATCCTGGTGTGCTGAGACATTTTGTCATAAAAGTGAGGTCATTCCATTTATTGCTAAATCTCCTATTAATGGACCTTGTATAGATAACGTGATATCCATGACTCCTGTGATTGCCAAGTGTGATTTGATGGATGCTCAGGACCAATTCACACAAGTAACAATGTTATCCCACTTTGTTAACCTAGAGCTGGAAAAGTAAATATAGTTAGAGCCATCTCAGCTCCCAATAATTACCATTATAGTTTCAAATTGCAAAAGTACTTTTACTTCCCCATTATGGATTATTTTAGTTGGCTTTTTTAAAGCCCATTTGAGTGCTACAAGTTTCTATCCTGCAATAAAGAACACATGCTTCTGGTCTCATTGTTGCCTCAATGTCCAAAAGACAGTAGGAGGCACAGCATGAGCCAGTACATGAACCAAGTCATATTCCTCCTCCACCATTTAGTGAGATAACTTAAAAGTTACAATTGTACTGTAAAAAGAGTGAAATGATCTTTTATTAGATTATAATTCTAGTGTAACTTAGGCCTTTTCTGCATGATGACGCTCTCACACGTCCTGTCACAATCTCAGCAGCACCTTTGCTGGGTTGGGAGCATTCCCAAATGTTCCTCTAACTACACACGAGCAGCTGCCTGAAGAAAGGAGCATAAGGGACATGCTTCATCCTTCCGGACTCCAGCCTGCCTTCTTCTCATGTTGCAGTAGGGGAGGAAGTGCATCAATCGTGCTTCCGACCCTTCTATATGGCTCACTGTAATGGAAGGCTTGTGCAATCAGGGGTTATTGATGGAGTTTTTACACCAGTGATATAGCCTGTGATCGTGCCAGCTGGAGATGTGAGAAGGGCAGGACTATAATGACATCATGCAAAAGCATCATTGTGGTCCCACTCCTCTCAGATATCAATGCAGGGACATCATCGTCATGTGGAAAGGTTCTTAGTTGTGTTTTCATCAATGTGGAAAAGAATTAATGTTTCATATTTAGCTACATGTACTTACTTTCAAAGAAATCCATCTCTTATCAATGAAATTTATTCCTAGGTTCAGAGAGGGGCAATCTTGTCACAGTGATCCCTCCTCTGAGAATCTCCTTGGCTGGATTACTGCAATGAGCTCAGGGTAGGCCTGTGCATCCATAACTATTGGGGGAGGAAAATCAACTCTCCATTAAAGCACCAGTCCTCACACAAGTGAGCTGAACTGGAGCTCTGCAGTACTGAACCTCTGAAAGCATAGGGTCCAGCACTGGACAACTCAAACCAGCCGCAAGAAAAGCAGCAGTAAAATTAACCATGGATTCTATGCTTCCTGAACATGCCTTGCTCTCTGGCCATCCTGAATGAGTTAAATGGAGGGTTAGGTCAGGCCAAGCATGAGGGACAAGATGGTGCCATTTAGTTCTATGAACATTAACTGCTGATCAGTCCAGCAGTTGAATCATTCGTTTCTAATGGCAACAAGAAAAGCATCTTCTGCTGCATCATAGGGCAGTTAGCTAGGTTAGAAAGTACTAGGACTACGAGGTTTACACATACTATACCACGTTTAAAAGAACTTCATTGTCTGCCTGATTGTCACTCATTCCTGTTCAAGATGGTGCACGGCATCTACATCTACATTTAAAGCACTATGGATCTTGAGGAATTTATAGCATTTATTTATGTATTTATGTATTTATTTATTTATTTATTTATTTGCTTATTTATTTATTCAGTTGTTTTCCCACATTTGTCCTGACACAGGACACAAATACCTGAAGAAACATTTCTTCCCACTATAGGCCATTTCTGCACTATACTGTTACAGTATTATTCCACTTTTAACATCCTATGGAATACTGGGGTTTGCAGTTTGGAGAGGGGTATTTAGAGGGCCTCAGTAAACTACAACCCTTAGAATTCCACAGGATATTGACAGTGGAATAATAGCACAATAATAGTGTAGTGCAGAAATGGCCTTAGTCTTGTTATATTCTAAGATTCTCTGCTGAGGCCTCCAAGTACTTCCTTTACAAAATGTATGCCCTAAGTAGGACATTCTCTCATTTGCCAGAAAATTAGCCAGAAGCTATTCACATTTTCAAATTACAGCTCAGACAATTTTCTGCAGTCTTTTAATGGTAAATGTAGTCTGAGTCCAACTGATTCCCCACTTATTAAACACTGTATAGATCCACCCAATAGCACTGCACGGTTTGTTACTTTCATCCCATGAATTTCTCTGTTTGAATAACCATGACTACATCAAGAATGAGGAACCTTTGGCCTTCCAGGTAGACTTATGAATCCAATTATGCCTTATAATTGGTCATTCTAGTTGGAGCTGATGGAAGCTGTAGGCCAAAATAACTATGTCCAGTGTTTCTCCATCCCTAGTATACAGCGGAACTTCTAGATGAGACAAATTATGATTTTGGGCTTGGAGATGGGAGGTCTACTAACTAAGAACAGGTGGAAAAGAAGCCAAGAGTCCACCCATTATCCCTACATAATATAAGGACCAAACCAAGAGTGATAGCTCCGAATGTATCTTAAAAACAAACAAACCAGGAAACAGTTAATAGCAAATGGGGAAGATTAATGCTGATCAGGATCTCTGCATTGAAGCAGAAAATTAACTCCTTTCTTCCCTACCCTAAACATGACCTGGTTCATCCTCACATATTAAATGAGAATGCATCAGAAAAAAATGTTGTCACAAGTTTTTTTTCCTTGTCTTATAGACTGATTTTTCTGCACAACTGTAAATGCACAAAAAAAACAAATGATTGCAACTGCTGCTTTGTTGCATGTATAAATAGGAGGATTAGATGGATTGTTTGTATCTTTATGAATATTCAGCCTATGTTTTTTACTTTGTGTATGTGTATGCTTAACAAGGGAAAGAGACACTAGAAAAATCAGCTGGCATCCAATATTTCTGTAACTATGACGTTATAAGTCTGACTTATGTCATTGTAATGGCATTAATTCCACTTTTATGACCATTGCACCATCTCAATGACTGAAAATGCATCCCAAAACCTACCTTTTAAGCCTCCCAAAAGTGAAATTTCTGAGGTACTAGAAAGCAGGGTGGAGAGCACTGCTGCATCCAGCTCTCTTCTGATAGTGGGGTGCATTGGAACAGCTTGTCAAAGGCTAATGTGACAGGACCCTGCAGTGTGCCTGCCACAGCCCTTTGCAGCCTGCCAGGAGAGGGTTAGATGCATCATTACTCACTGCCGCACCATCCAGCACCTCATAAATTCCTCTGCTAGGATGGCTACATGGTTTAAAAAGTAAGTTTTAGGGTGGCAACATTGTGAGATGAAGCCTCACTGTAACTGTGTCTCCCCATGTAGGATGTCAGTCTTTTTTACACAACACAATAGAACAAATGTATGTGGTAGTCTGCTCTCATGAGGCAAGTGAGAATTTTCACCAGAGCTGAAGACTCCTTCACAGGTTGGTCTCACAGTATCAGGACAACCCGTCTTCACCCAAATGAAATACTGGCAAAATTTCTTAATATCCCTCCTGCGCAACATCCACCCATACCACAGATGCTATTAGTCCCATAACAGCCTCTCCCAGGCCCAAGACCATCTCCTACCGAGGGCAGTAGCATCTGAGGGATTGGAAGGAAAAAGCAGAACACCCTCTCTGCATACCATAGTTCCATCAGTATTGTGGACCCCATGTCTGTTACTTATTCTTTCAAAAAACCCTAGAAATCACTTACCCATAACTTTCAGGGGTTTCAAAATATCTCATATATCCATGTTTGTTTTTGGGTATCTGCATACTGAAACCACTTCCAACCCAGAGAAAAGTTCCAGAAGAATAGCTATGCATTGGTCTGCTGCAAAAAGAAAAAAAGAAAAAAAAAGGCTGAAGTTGTACGTCAGCATAATAGACCCTAAAGCTCTGTCAAGCATACTTTCACCTCCACTGTAGAAGTCCAGAAGAACGGCAGTGTGGTGGGGAGAACACCAGCAATTGCCAGGTAGATTGTGGAGGGAGTGAAGTGTAAACAAGGTATTTCACAATGAACATAAAAGAACATCAGTAGGCATAATAATTTCATGTATCACTAACAGGTGATCTCTCCAGCTGAGACGTTTTGTGGCCCCTTGCAGATTAAAGCTTCTGTGGTAAATGGAATAGTCTTTAAGGTCACGCAAGCTATCTTAGACAACCTCTGTGTACTTGAACATCTAAGTGAAAGGAGATTTTGATATCGTAATGGGTAAGAGGAGTTAGAGAAAAATGACATTACTTCAACAGGCCAGGTTCATATCTGGTTCTTTTCAGTTCAACCTGTTGATCAGCCATTACTTTCAACACTCAGCAGTCCTCATCTGCTCACTACAGATTGCCTTTCCCCCCAAGTTCTCCTATTGCTATATCATTCCTGTAATGCCTAAATGACAGAATAGTACAGAAAGAATCTGGAGCTATGTCCAGCCTCAGGAATTTCAGCATTCATTTTTCTCAGATGCTACATTTCTCAAAAAATGCATCATGTTAGAATTTGTGGATAAAATGTCTTCTATTCTCTGAGGCTATTTCCGCACTAGACTGTTATAGCGCTATTATTCCACTTTCAACGTCCTATGGAATCCTGGGTTTTGCAGTTTCGGGGGGGACCTGTCTCCAGGTGCCACTGTTGATTTGACTGCACTCTCACAGAAGCAATGAACAGAGTTTCTTCTGTTCCCCATTCGTTGTATGCACTAGTCAAGGCCATGACAAAAGAAACAGGACAACACATTAGTGTCACATCCATCATGGCATAATAAGAATAACAATTTTAGTTTCAAACAGCTTGATTTTCTAAGAAAAAGCATTTTTATTCTATATTTCCTTCACAGAATATTTTTCACTCTGATATACAACAATATAAAATATGATAAACTAATTTGTATTGTTATCAGTATTTTGCATTTTGATGCAATAAATTGCAATGGCATATGGTTATGAACAATAATGTTACTGATAGACATCTACAGCAATCTCAGATACATGTTTTTGTCCACCTCAAATAGAGAACAATAATTTTCCTTTAAAACTATTTCACTTATTTATTTCATACTGTCCCTGTGTAAATCTGTCAAAAAAGACTAAAACCAGTGTTACTCCAGTTTAGAATGGAACCTTTGAAATGAAAGGGATTAACTTAGTTGAGTCAATCACTAGCCACAACTAAATTGGTTAACTGTGACAGACATTCATTTCCATGGATCATTTCTAGGTATGTGTAATTTGGATTTAGTGCTGTGTGATAAACATTTTCAGAGAAAGGGATATTCTAAGGCATATACCTAAGAACAAAGTGCAGAGACTTTGTGCAGAATTAAGTTGAATAACTAATAGACAATGGATATCTACTTATATGTACGGAATTCTTTTTTATTTATAAGTACCCTGAAGGTGCTAGATCTCATCTGATCTTGGAAGCTAAGCAGGGCCAACACTGGTTAGTAGTTGGATGGGAGATACCAGGCTCTGTAGGTTACATTTCAATAGAAGGAACTGTCAAAACCACAACTGCGTATTCCTTGCCTAAGAAAACTCTGCGAAATTCATAGAGTTATCGTAAATTGACTGGTGTGTTGAAGGCACATACATACACAGACATTTATCTCACATTCTTCTAGTAATCATGCTCTAGATCAGGGTAGGCAATTGGAGTGGGCAAAGTTTGGGGGACCCGGAAGCTGGGTGAAGAAGTTTGGGGGAACCTGGAAGCTCTGTGGAGGTGAGGAAAGTACACAACTCTATCTGCATCAGTTTGGGGTGCTTTTAGTCAATTTTGGGGTGAAAATCTTCTGGAAATTGGTGCAAAAAATTAAAAAATCATGGGGAGTCTGAGCTGCAGAGTGGCCCACAACAATTTAATACAACAAAAATATAAAAGCAGTGCACATACAGAAGGACAGACCATAAATTAAGTGACCTTGGTTTTAATCATACTCACAGGTTGTGAATGCCCTCTATTATTTCTAGAGCAGTCAGACGCAATCCAGAAATGTGTTCCTGCAACATTGATAGCAAAGTTGAAGACTGAAATCCATTCTTCAGTGCTGCTGTCAAAGATACAGATGTCCTTTCCTCCCTCATCTAGGTTTCCCCTCCCCCCCCCCAATTATTAGCAGTAGTATTTTCCCTGTTGAAGATACAAGAGAAGGAATGCAATACTTGTCATTGTGTTAATAGAACTTGTTTTCATCAGCAGGAGTGGGAAGGAGGAATTCCTTCTTTGCCTTCTACAATTGCCCCTGCAAACTAGAACAGATTTTCGGATGACACAAAAGGTTTCAGAGGAAAGAAAGAAAGCCCCATTGCACTAATAGATATCTGCTGCATAGCATTGTATTTAATCCAGAAGCTGATATTCAAATGGGAATTGGTTCTCCATATTGAAAGTTACTAGGAAGACAGTCACTTTTGTTAGGGGATACAGCATTCTCCAGTTGTTGTTGCTGTTGTTGTTGTTGTGTGTCTTTAAGTTATTTCCAAATTATGGCAATTCAAAGGCAGACCTCTCACAGGGTTTTCTGGGGCTAAGAGTATTTGATGCCCCAAAGATCATCCAGTGCATTTCTGTGTTCAAGGGGAGAACTGAACCCTGGTTTTCAGGATCGTAGTCCAATGCTAAAACCACTACACCACACTGGCTCTCAGGCCATTTCCACACTACACTGTTATAATGCTATTAGTCCACTTTCAACATTCTATGTAATCCTGGGATCTGAAGTTTAGGGAGGGACATTAAGAATTCTCAGCCAGAGAGTTCTTTGGCCTTGATAAACTACAAACCCCAGAATTCCACAGGTTGTTGAAAGTGGAATAATAGTACTATAACAGTGTAGTGCAGAAATGGCCTCAATCAATCATGACTTCTCAGTTTTTCTTTAAAGAATCAGAGCATGAAGCAGAACAGTCACTGGAAACAGTCCCAGTGCAACTTGATGCATGGGATGGGTTCATCCACATGACCTCACTGAAACTCTCAATGTGAAAATATAGAGCTAAGCTAGGAGATAAATGAATGGAAGTACATCTACACTGCAGCACTGGTTCTCAACCAGACTCAGCAAGGACAAAGTCACAGGTACAGCTTCTTCAAATTGTTCTTACCCTTTCTCTTACCTTTATTTTTCTTGCTTTTCTATAGACAAACTTAAATCCTTCAAACACTGTTGGATTATATGTTCCATCACTCTTAACAATTGCCCAAGTGTCTGATAAACAGAGAACCACTACAATGCAACACACACCTGCATGCATTTACACAGACTCATATACATACCATACAGCTCAGCACCAAAAGCTACAAGAGGAATGCTATTTCCAAGTGGCATGCCCTGTATTCTTTTATAGGGTTGAAACCATGCTCTCAGTGGCATTTTTATTCCACTGTTCCACAGCAGCTGTTGGCTCCCATGCAAGCGGGGCAGGGAGTACACTCCAGATTTAGTCCAGACTTTAAAGGAGCTATCCAAAGTGCTGAAACTATTTGAGGTTGAGTTCACCTAAGATAACTTCCTAAAAGTTCAGATTGAAACCTGGCAAAGTACCTCCCTGAGACAGAAGCCACCACTGGCCCCCTCCCAGTATACATGTCTCTTCCCTGTCTTTATGAATAGACGGGTCAACAGCCTCTTTACCACTTGGTATTGTGCTTTTCTCGTAGTCTACAAGCTCATATTGAGTTCCTTTAATTCTAATGTGTATGACTGTGTTCTCAGAGCACTGTGTATGCAGTTACATGACTATGGCATGGTAGACCACGAGCTGGGTTTTTTAGGGGATTACAAAGGTGACATAGTAGGTCTACCTGCCTATTGCTGTCTTGAATAACATGGAGGCATTTTCTGTGAGTGATCTATGAATGCTGATGGGTTGTTAGCATGGGTTTGCTGGTGTTTCTACAGCTGTTGACACGGTATTGCCTCTATTGGTGGTTGAGAAGATCAGAGCCACATCATATCATCAGCAGTGCTGATATATAAAGTTCCTGGGATAACTCTGTAAAGTGGGGGTGGGAAACATATGGCCCTCTAGATCATATTTGACTTCAGTTCCCATAAGCCTCAGCCAGACCGATCGGTTGTGAGGGGATAGCTTCAGTTTAAAAGAGCCAAAACACCTTTCATTGCCAACACATTTATCTTCATAAGGATGTCTCACTAAATAGGCACAAAGATTAAATGTGCATATAAATTCTTATCTCACTGGCTAGGGGCCAGGCCCCCATATATTTATCAGAACCCCTGGAACTCGGTTGGAACTAAATGCATATTTATTCATCATTATTACCATCATTTTACATATCTACTCATTAAAAATTTACTGTTGAAATCTGTTTGTACTGCAACACTGTTTTCACATTAAGAACAAGTGCTCATTTATTTTAGACTCAGCAAATCTAATGATTACATTTAAGATCTTATTTAATGACACCGTCAATCCAGCTCTAAAGTGTCTTTCATAATTAAATACTTAAGAATAATGGTTGCATGCAGGTTTCTTCCAATTTAATTTGAAGTCTGCTGCATGTTTTATTTAGCTGCGTGCTGCAGGCTGAAAACTGGGCCTGGAGTGTGGGAGAATAATGCACGTGACTTTTATTTATTTGTGTATTTGCAGATATATGACCATTTTTTAATGAGAAATGGAAAAGTCTTCAAAATTCACACATAAATAAAATACTAGAATGTTACCCTGTGTACTGGGGGTCCCGGGAGGGACACCAAATTGTGCTCAACTGAAGGTGGGGAAAATTAGCTCAGAGCACTGCTTAGCGTTACGAGAGGCAGGGTAACTTAACGAGATCGTGAACCCTATGTCTACGGGGTCGGGTCGAGTCAAGTAGAACACCAAAGCTGAAACAATAAATGATGTTTTATTAAACAAACACAAGCAAAACAGTGTATGCGACACACTCATACAAGATAACTAAAGAAAATAAAGGTTGGAGTGACATAGAGGGATTTTTAGAGGAGTTGCTGGTTTGGGTGATACTTCACCTGTCCTGAAGCCTGGAAAAATGAAGAGTGAGGCTGGGCTGTGATGTAGCTCAGCACGTGGAGCTGAGGGGAGGCTCTCCAAGCAAAGCAGCAGCAAGGCGGGATGAAACTCGGGAGCATTCTGAGGAAGGTCTCGGAATCCAGGGTTTTTCTAAGGAGAATTGTGACTGCAGGCTATGCCGTACTTGGGGGAAAACAATAGATTTGGAGTTGGAGACAAAGCCTCCGAAAGGTCAGAATCTGAATGATTGAGTTATCGTAGCGGTTCTCAATAGAGTAGCCAGTATGCAAACGCAGAGTACCTGGGTATTGTATAGTTTACCCATCAAGCTGCCAGCGCGGGGCAGAGGCTCTTTTGTAGGTTGCGTGCATACCTAATTAGAGTACTTGCCTGGAGGTCTCCTAAAGCAGTGAGTCAGCTATTTCTGGCCTGCCTGTATTGTTGCTCGAATATTACGGCAATTAATAGCCGAGCTTGTTTACATGCTTGTCTGGTGGCCTCGCAAGCACGTGGAAGGGAATAGAGAAGTGAAACCAAATTATGATATCAAGAGGATATCTTTTAATATCCCCAAAGCTCGGACTAGCCAGGGCAGTAACAAGAATAAACATGTATCATGTTTTAAAATTTGTAAAAATGCACAAGATAGCCAGCCAGGGATAGTAGTTGAGTGTTGGATTGGAACACTGGGAGACCAGAGTTGGAATCTCTGCTCAGCCATGGAAACCCACTGGGCAAGTCACACTCTCTCAGCCTCAGAGAAAGGCGATGGTAAACCCCTTCTGAACAAATACACCAAGAAAATCCTGTGATAGATTCGCCTTATGGTTGCCATAAGTCAGAAATGACTTGAAAGAACACCAGAACAACAAAAATACACAATCATCAATAGAAAAATCAGTAATAAAAGGCTCACCTTTCTCTTCTTTTAGAAAGGAAGTCCTTGTAGTAAAAAAAATCAAAATCTTATCTCAAAACAGTTTGTTGTCGTCAACTACCATAAAGTTGACTTTGACCTTATGGATGAAAGACCTCAAAGTCATCCTATTCTCAAGAGCCTTGCTTAGGTCTTGCAGACTCAAGGCCATGACTTCCTTGATTGAATCTATCCATCTATGATGCAATCTTCCTCTTTTCTTACTGTTATCTGCCTTATCAAGCATTATTGCCTTTTCCAGTGAGTCATTTTTTTTTCATGATATACCCAAAGTACAACAGTCTCAGTTTAGTCTTCTTGGCTTTTTTGGGAAAGTTCAGGCTTGATTTGTTCTGGGACTATTTATTGGTCTTTCTCACAATCCGTGGTATCCATGGAACACTTCTCCAACACCACATTTCAAATAAATTGATTTCCCATCACCTTTCTTCACTGACCAGTTTTTACAACCATACATGGAAATTGCAAATACAATGTCATGGACAATTTTAACTTTAGTATTCAATTATATATCTTCACACTTCAGGATCTTGTCTAGTTTCTTCATAGCCACTCTTCCAAGTCCTAATCTTCTTCTGATTTTTTTGACTGCAGTCTCCATTTTGATTAATGACCAAGCCCAAGTAGAGAAAATCTTTAATTCATTACCTGCTTTAAAGTTATATAAATCATCTCTGATCTTATTTTTGTTTTCTTAATGTTCAACAGTAAACCTGCTTTTACACTTTCTTCTTGGCACGCCTCTACAACAGTGCCAGTACTGTTGTCACCACAATACTGTATGGAGTATTTCTGAAGGGACAAAATGAGTGCTTGGTACCTCATTGGACTAACAGTGCGGTTCTATATGTGTTTACCTAGGGCCCAATCTCATACTGAAAATCTAAGGGGGAGAGGGCAGAGAAGAACAACCCAAGTTCAAAACCTCCTCAAGCCCTGATAGGTTCCTGCTAGAGGGTAGAAGCAGAAAGGGAATCTTTTGTTTAGTTTTATTTTTCCCAGTCCCTCTGCATAGCTTCCCTTTTGCTAAAAGTAAAAAAAAAATCCCTTCCCATTTCAATTTATTGTACAGAAACAATTCAGATCAGTCAGGGAATGAAAATTCTCAAATAGTTCATGAGAAGATGAATAATTATATTAGCTTTCTCCCTGTGGCTGGACAAAACAAATAGTTCTGCAGAGTATTCTCTTCATATTCAAACATCTCAAAGTGTTGAAAAGGAATTATTTTGAAGAGAAAAACACATGGTTTTTGGTGTAACACTGCACCCCCTCTTCATAGAAGATAGGTTTTCTGCTGAGGAAACAGTCCTATCTGTATGGTAAACCCATTCTGTGTTTTTCCAATGCAACATAATTCCTCTGCAACATTTCAGGACATTTGAATATCAGAAGAAAAATGTCCAAAATTCTAGTCTATCATTCTTCTCAGTGGAGTATCCTGACTGTGGAAAAACCTATTTTCCAGTTGGTAATGAATAATTACAAATGTTTGTTCCCTCTGTTGGTCAGCATCTGAGCTAGTCCAAATTTTCCTTAGTGTTGGAAAGAAGTTGGAGGCTAAATGGTCTATAGTTTCAGTGAGCCAACAGGTACTTTGTCTGTACCTATTATTACTACATCCCCATTTTGCCTTCTTTTGATGTCAGAAGTTCCAATTTCAGAAAGAAACTACATCAGAAACCTCTACTAGTATCTTGGCAGGACTTGGAGAAGATATCCAAGATGAATCCTCCCTCTTTAAGCTGAATAATATTTATGATAATCAGAGGCAGGGATTTCTGACTCCTCGCCTCCAAAATGCTCTCCTGATGTTGTGGGGTTGCTGCCTTAGTTACATAGTATAAGAACTGTATAAGCAAGCTTTTAGTTCTCATTTTATATTAATGACCAAAATCAGCACAGGCACTTAACAGACCATCTGTCCAAATTCTAACAATTAGAGTAGTTAAATAGAGTTTTATCCTACTCCCCCTTATTCAACTTACCCCTTTCAGATTTACCAGTATCTCTTACTACAATGAAATCTCATCTCCAAAAGCTGGTATTACAGAAGATAACAAGTCACTATTCATTAACAATCTGTGTTTTTTCTCTCCCTCTATGACAAATTTCACAAATTAATGGAAAATTTCTAAACTATTTCAGTAGCACCAGAGCACCACACAATTCCATGGCTACCCAGCAACTTCCCCAGGAAGGCTCTTAGCCATTGGTGAGGGAGCAAGGAGAAAATTCGGATAATAAACTTGTGGCTGATCTCAGCTAGGAGGGGAAAAAAATAAGGTGCACTCACAAAGGCTGTGCATTTTCCTTTCCCTTCCCCTCTAAGTCCAGATCAGCAGAATCTTTACTATCTGAATTGCCTCCTCCTTCTCTCTCTTCCCACTGGTAAATAGTAGCAGCAGTGGCCTCTCCCAGGGTTTGACAGCCAGAGCAGGGAGGCTTTGTACAGGGCACAAGGCCTAGAGAATAGCCACCTACGCTAAATCCATAAAGAGACATATGCGCATATAAGTTACACTTACACTAACAGAATGCTGCATACTGAATTACAAAGGAATTGTAGGATGACTAAAGTAACAAGCCTCTCAAAGGAAAGACCCAAGTATAAACCATGGCTAAAGAGTGAAGTCATTGAACAAGTGCATTCACATGAATATTTTGGCCTACAACTTCAACCTATGCTTAACTTGTTTGTTAACAGGGAGTACTCATTAAATAGAGATAAATATTTTCCGAGTGCTATCCTCTGTTTTTATTACATGAAAGGAGAGAAGGGTGTTCTGGTTGTCGTCTAGGCTTACCAGGTGAAGGGGCTAACTCAGATCCTATATGGAGCACAAACACTGTTTACAGACCATTTGAATATGTATAAGAAAGTTCAGGCAAGCTTTTGTTTTTGTTTTTGTTTTTTAACTTTATTTTTATAAACAGAAATCCAAAAAGTTAATTCATGATACCAGTTATAATGTTATATAATATTCTAGATAGGAAATAATAATAGAACAAACAAAGAGACATTAAAGCATTATCTCAATTCATAGCATCTTCCATCCTGTATGCTATATTGTATATTTTATGATTTCTCACCTTACTGTTCATCTCGGTATCACTAATTAATTTCCTAAATATAACTAAAATTATATACAATATAATAAATAAACAAACAAATAAATAAATAAGCAAAATGTTGGAAATGCCAAAAGAGCATAGGAACATTTCATCATATGTGGTGGAGCTGTCAAAAGGTAAAAAAAATTCTCGGAGCAGACGCACAAAACACTAACAGAGACTTTCAAAACACAGATCCCATTCACCCTGAAAATATTTCTACTGAACATACTTCATGACCTAGAACCTTTGTTTCTTAAGAAATATAGGAGAATTCTCCTTTACCTAGTCACTGCAGCTAGACTACTCTTAGCCAGATTATGGAAGGACCAAAATATACCACGATTGAGCAATGGTTGATAAAAACCATTGAGATGAAGGAAAAAGATCTCTTAACCTGTAGAATAAAGAGGAAGCTAGATAAAATAGTAAATCAGTGGTGTCCAGTTACAGAATTCCTCAGACACAAATGGGGTAAATTAATTGTTGATTAAATTACCACTAAATCCTGTTTAAACGTGCTATATTTTCCCCTGGTTTTCATACTCTAATATATTATGTTACATTGATGTCTTGCTATAGCAAAAGGAGTAGGGTGAAAAAGAAGAATAGGAGTGCAGAGCGCAGAACAAACTGTGTAGAGTTTTTACACTATAGGGAAGTGTAGTATAAATAGGCAATTGCTTCTGTTTTTCCATTGAGGGTTAAGAACGAATTTAATTTTATTATACTTTATATAATATTTTAGTTATATTCAGGTAAGACTTTTAATGATGGTACTGGCACTTTCAAGATATATGGTAACAGTTCCTCTAAATTTATAATGAGGATCATATGTCACAGCAGATATACTAACAGAAGCAGGTACTTTGATACGGATGTAGCTAAAATTGAATGCCTCTACCAACGTGCCAGCTAACTTAGAGTATTTTTTTTCTAAATTTATTGAGAATTTTCAAAATACATACCAAACAAAACAAAGGGAAAATAAACAAATTATAATAACAAATACAGAATAAAAACAAAGAAAAAGAAATACAGTTCTCCCTCCACATTCATGGGTTTGACCCTCATGAATTTGATTATTTGCAAGGTGCCCGCTTGCCTCCCCACCACATTCTCCCTCTCCCATTCTCTGGCCTTTTGTCCAGGTGCACTGCCTTGGCAAAAGGCAAGCAAATGGGAGGAGAAAAGGTTTGTGGGTGCACAAGCCTTTCCCCCTATATTTAACTATACCAAAGTATCATGCAATTGTTTCACTAGCAAGGTTTAATATGGTGTACTTTCAGTTGCTAGAAGGATGATATGGAGGAATTCGTATTGCCTTACAGAGAAATGCTCCCTATGGTTCTGGGAATATAATTTATTTCATTGTAAATATTATTAGAAGGCCAGAGGCATGTTGATCCATTCAGTATTGGTATCCTTTCCCAGCCATTCCAATGAGCTGTTATTTTCAATATATGTAAAAGAGGGAGATATTAAAGTTGCCCTGAAGGTTTTAAAGGTACTTTTGCAATGCAGACCAAAGATGTTAGTAAACAGTTGTCTGAATTTGATACTTATTGTGGCTATGACTAATAATATTGTGAGGTTTCTAGACAGTACTATAGTTCTTTATTCCTTTGGACAGACTTTTTCTGTAAACGCCATATGGTCAATGGACTGAATAAATCTATCTTCTACTATTTTCTTGCCCTTTCCACCCAAGTATCTGCAGGAAGAATCCACAGCACTTTTTGTTTGCTGTGAATAGCTGACTCATTTACAGATGGATAAGCTTAGTAGAGGATCTTGCTGCTGTTGGGACAGGGACTTTTGACAGTTGGGTGGTATTTAATCTGAGAGTTACTGGCCAACATCCTTCCTGTGTTTGTATTGATCTGATTTAATCATTTCTGCTGCTGCTGTGAAACAACTGTGGCATAAAGGCTGAACAGATATTAAACTGTAGCAGGCCGCTGGCTGTACATGAAAAGATGTTCCCTCCAAAACAGTTTATTAACATATCATCTAGCTAGATGAAGCTGAGATTGGAGTAAGAATTAAAAGCTTTCATGCCTGTTTTCTGTTGACAAAGAGGCATTTGATGGACATATGTTATCGCATGTTATAGATCTGTGGTTCTTTGATTACTGAGATCCAACAATAAAATAAGATTTATTATCTCATACATCAGCCCAGTAGATATCATATATGATCCTAGGCAAGTCCTATTTTTGTTTTAATAAACAGAATTTTTAAAAAAATACACACATCTAGCTTCTCAAGAAGAGATTTACAGTAATTTCAGAGACCTCTCCTATCTAAAATCTGAATATCAGGCTTGAGCATTTTCATTAAATGCAATACATCAAAGCAATGGTTGTCACATCCTTTCTCTGGAAATTGAATTTCCAAGTTCTTTTTAAAGCCATCATTTTTGTCTTCCCAAGCAGGAACTGATTGCTAACTTAATTTTTAAAAAGGAAGATCCAAAAATCCAAGACTTTAGTGACTTGTTTGGAGAATTCTGTCAACCCATCCACCTCACTGTTCCAAATGGTAGCAACAAAGGGCTTTTCCACTACACTGTTCTAGTGCTATTATTCCACTTTCAACATCCTGTGGAATTCTGGGGTTTGCAGTTTAGGGAGGGTTATTTAGAATTCTCAGCCAGAGAGCTCTTCGGCCTCAGTAAATGGGAAACCCCACAATTCCACAAGATGTCGAAAGAGGAATAATAGCACTAGAACAGTGTAATGAGGAAAGGACCTAAGTCAGGTCTTACTGAACTTCCTTTCCTTTAAAAAAAACTAAACAGTAACCCTATCATGCCATCCATCATGTAGATAAAATCTATCATTACTATGTTCATACTTCAGGCTGTGTTTGAAGGACTACAAAGTGGTCCAATGTTGTTATATCATTTTTCTGTAAGAAAAAATATGAGTGCTATATCAGAATCCCATTATTCAATTGCCTCTTGTGTTGGTTTTTTGTATGGGAAAAGGGGCAGCATTCTTACAGTGACTATAGCAGCAGTGCAATTTATTAAGAAACAGGGGCCATTATAAGAAGTGAAAGAAATCAAGAAAAAAATTGAGACTAACACTGCAGATGGAAAGACATGGCATCTATTCACTAGGAAATAGGAGAAAAATAAATCTAATACTTATCTCTCATAGATCAGGTCTACCTATCTGGTGGTTAGGCATCAAGAGCTACCCAAATCTGTCGATGAGGTCTCTGAAACAAGCAGGGCTTTTTCCTTAAACAAAGTGGATGGTTTTAACAGAAAATTTGTAGAGTTCAAAATCAAAGTGAGGCAAAAGTTTATTTTCCTTAGTTACATGATGTAAAAATGGCTTATAAGAATGAAAAAGAAGTGTTCAAACATAGCCAAAGATACCATTCACAGATTGCACTGCTATTCTCTGCATCACAACTGAGCAATTGTGGAAGACTCAGGGGCCAAATTTCTCTCCTCAAGACCTTCCAAGGGCTACCAAAAATGCCACTATGACCCCAAAACATCCAAATGTTTGGAAGTCCACTTCTGTTGTTGTTGTTGTTGCTGTTGTTGTTTAAAGCATTTTTGATGTTATAGGTATGTTACAGTATAGGTAGCCCCTGCAAGCTATTATAATGTATGCCTCTCCCTGATTTGGCATACTGGCAAAATAAACTGAGAGAAACATAGTGGGCTACTGCTGTCACCTTTTGCAATTGCCGTGGAATGAAACCTGTGTCTCTGTGCTTAAGTGGGTGGGAGGAAAGGCTGAACAAATGGATGCCATTAGCAGAGAGAATAATACTGTCGTTTCCTGGCATGTTGTCCCACAGAATCCGAAAGTAGCTATGGTGGCCAAAAGGAAATAAAAAATCATATTAATGTATAGGCCACTCCCTTAATAGACAAATCAAAGGGCATAAAATATGTACAACCTTTTGAGATCTCCAGATCACTTCATCAGACATGCTGTTTAAAAAGGAGTACATGTAGGGGCTAATTTGAGTTAAAAGTCATGATGTCTTGAGCTGTAGTATGCAAAAGGAAGAATTCCAAAGAATAGTTCAGCAGATGTTTTTCAGTGGAGTGATTCCTAAGAATGCTGGGTGGAAGAAAGATACGAGAATTTTTGAATCTATAAAATCTGGCTGCAAAGTCAGAACTGCTTCCATCCTGGACAAATAGGATTGCCTGGTCAGGGTTTCCCCAGGACCTAAGACTACAGGGCCAAAACTTATGATGACTTCTCTGTGACATCACAAAAGACAGACCTTGGGCAGGTCATAAGGGACAGCCCTGTTGATGTAATTCAGAATGACACATTAAACACCAACCACACTTTCTGAGCACTAACCAATAAGGAATACACACACACATATACACACACAATCTTTCAAGATTCTTCCCCCTTGCCTTGATTGCTGAAGAGAAGTCAAGCCCTGAGACTTAAGGCCAGGCTCTGAGATCTGAGAAGCACGTTGACTCTTTAACAACAAAAGACTAACAGAAATTAGATGTTCCAAATAATAATAAGAGCAGAGATACTTCTAGATGCTACTTTATAGTTAATTTTTGATGCTACCTTTGGAATTAGTCCTGTCAGCTTTACTTGTTATTGTTACTCATAGAGGTAAAGAGGAAACATTTTGTCCATTATCAGGTGTACTCTCTGCATATTACTACTTCACAGAACACCACATTGAAAAAATGATTTCACACTTAGCCCTACCTCACATTAAATCAGATGGTCTTTCTGTGCCACCATCTCTCTATACGTACCTGTTTTTTCCAAGCTTTGTATGTAGGAGTTTTTTTTTAAAAAAAAATTAACTCTGTATTTAGCTGGCTTTGCTAAATTCAACTGGCTCTGTTATGCAAAAACATTTTATTGTGAACAAAGGAAAATTTACTTGTTTGTTTTGGAAGAACAAAGCAAAACTTAAGAAGTGAAGTGACTCTGGCTTGACCAGGGTAATTGAACCTTATTGTAGCTGTTATTCTGGTGAAAGACTATAGGCAAGGATATGTAAGAAGCAGAAAGAGAGATAGCGTGCAAGCAATAAATTATTTTGTGGAGCTCTTTGTTGTATCTGTGCCTGAACTTAACATGATAGCTGAGATTTAGTACTTGCCAGAATTGCTAAGGACACAATTTTATTCAACGACATGTCTTGGCAGATAGTATAGGACTAGCAAAATTGCCAGAAAATATCCTGTAACTGGATCATTATCATTTATGAAACATCACACAAAGGCAACATTTATGTGAAGGTTATAGCTGTTACTCACTGGGAATTAGTTTTACATGTAGTTTCAATTTTATATTAGCAGAATATTTCAATCTCTGGCCACGTTTTTGTCAGCTCAGTGGGACTGCATTTTAGTAATAATGCTACCTGAAAAGACACTACTATTTTTAATTTAATTTAATATATACCTATTAGTCACCAGCTTGATATATAATTACATACTGCAATAAAACATATTGAAGGCTCCTCTGTGTTACATCCAGTTAGCATTGGACAGGATTTGTGTGTTGGTTTGGCATTGGCATTGCAGCGCTTTAAAAAATGGCAAAGAAAATGTGCATGACAAAGGCAGTCATTTAGAATTAATTGCATGTTATTCACCATTAATTTGGGTAATCAAAATGATTCATAGGGTGTAGCAGCTCTGAGTGACTTAAGAATGCTTCACGCATGATGATTTTTCTACACAAACCATCACCGTAGAAATATTTCAGGAAGAAAAAAAATGTTGATATTTGCTGTCCCTTTATTCTGTGCTTTGTGGCACAGAGTGTCACAACTGTGTTTAAGATGACCACAATGGAAACCTTAATGGAAACAAAATCTTGGTAGTGTGTTCTTCTTTAAAAAAAGATACACATTTAAATCTGCTCTAGCTGGCTGAACACTTGTTAGTGATAGAGCTAACAGCAGAGCTGTTAAGCAGAGCTTGGAGTGGGGGGGGCTGGAGGGGGCAGGGCTATGGTACGAGGGGTGTGTGGGAGTATGGCCAGGGCATGCGGGGGCATGGCTACAGGCCAGGATGCCCAAAAAACATTGCAGCCCTGGGCGAACTGCCCCCTCCACCACCACCCGTACCTACACGACTGCTATTAAGTAGAATGGGGCGACAGACATTGCAGATGGCAATGTAATTCCCACAACTGTTATCAAGAATTCTCTGCTCTTCCCTTCTGTTGGAAAAGTGGTGTGTCCCAGATGACCAATTCTGGACCCTCTGAACTAGTCTGCTGACTCAGGTGTGGTAGAGAATGATAACTCACTGCCAGTGTAGAAGTGAGATTCAGCTAGCAGGCCAATTAGCTTCTCTATATGGACTACAGAGACGGTGCTAACTTGTCCTTTGCCTGATAAGTTGTTGTGTCCTCAAGGTATTAGTCTAAAATGAGGATGTAAATCTTCAATAATGTCATCCTCATAAGTAAAAATTAAAAATTATTCTTATTTTTGAATATATTATTTGAAATATTTTTCAAATATTTCAGTCCCAAAATGTCCTAGGGGACTTTTCTGAAGGGAAAGACATGGGGCTTTTTTTTTTTGAAGTTTTGAACAATAACCTATTTTTGCATAGCAAATATGCTTTGGAATACTCAAATAAGGACGCAATGCTGTAAGAAATTATTCTTCCCACTGTGGATTCCTGACTGTCAGGAAACTTATTTTCTCACTGGGAAACAAATTCTACAGAATCTACAATATAAGGGAACAAAATGAGGCCCAACCAAATAGTCACAAAATACTAAGCAAGTTCTGAGCTCTTCAAAAGCCATCACCAGCCTACCTGCTAAACAAAACAGACAGTAAAGGGCAGGGGTACGAGAGACTAAGATAAAGTTAAAGCCACAAATTCCGTAGTTGCAATGTTCTCATATGGTGTCCAAAAGGAGATTCATAAACATATAGGAATGAACTTTTGTCAGATGAAAAATAGCTCCAGCAAAACTAAATTTTTCAGAACACAGGCAAAACCATGACCATGACAGATTCCTTCCCCAGATTTTCTGAAAATACAAAGACCATTTTTATTTAGATTCCCACAATTCCACACAATACACACCTGTGACTAATGATACATAGTATCTGTCTCACCAGGGATCCATGCATTCCAACCTAAGCTGAAGGTGGATACAAGTAACAGTCAGATGTCATGTTTAGTATTACCATACTAATAGGAATCCATCTTACCATTTCTGGTCCAAAGTGAAACCTCCCACTGCCAGGGTAACCAGCTCCCAGGGTGTGAACTGAAATCTCAGGGAATTGCTATGCTTCCCTGGATTTACAAATGAGGAATTCCTTGAAGAAGGAGAACACCTGATTTCTGTGTGCAAAGTTGCTTTTAACCCTGAGCATTTATCTCCCATATCCTCCAGCATTTTGCTGATGAAAATCAGGACATATATGGCCAAGCAACATCACAGTGTGGTCAAGATGGCAAAAGTTATTCATGAAGAAGAATACACAAACTAGGAGAGGCTGTAGCAGTTTGCTTTGGCCTGAGCATACTGAGAATTGCAAGATTCCACCCACCCCCCTCTCTTAACTACTACTTTTGCATGTTGAGCTCAAGTTGCAGTAACTGGAGTAAATGAGGACAAAGGGGGAATGGAATGCAAAGAGACAAATCAGGATATTTTTAAACCAGTTGAAAAAAAAAGTGGGACAGCCCTGCCAAATCGGGACAGGTGAAGGATATGGGCTAATTGTGGGAAATGGCATGAGGATAATGGGTCCAGAATTTGGACAAAATCTCGCTAAGCAAGCAATACAACAATCCTGAGATGGGACAGGGAGAAAGTATTTCTTGCTGGCCAGACAGGTGGCAATACGTACCCCTTAAATGAAGCATTAAATGCCTGTTCTTACACTGCACATGGCCTTACCTACAGCACCCATGACATGTGGAAAGTTTTTCCAAATTCTAGCCTGTTGCTAGTAGTCCCAGGTGCCTGGCCTTAGCTCTGAATCTCAGGACCTGCCCCCAATACTCAAATTTCCTGGTGAGAAGAAGAAACTCTGGGTGACAGCCCTGCCTTGAAAAGAAAAAAGCTCTATTGTGTGCCACTTCTGCAGGCTGCTTCAAAGAGGTAGCAGTAGATTCTCCGGGAAGTCCATTTGATGCACTTATCTCTTCTTCCTGATCCCATCGCAGAGTTGTTCAAACATCCACCAGCATGGATGTCAATAAGAGGAAACAATCGGTGTGGGGAAATTCTGAGCCACCTTGGACAGAGTCACTGAATATAGAACTAAAAGATCAATGCTTTGTAGCTTTTCCGATCTCACTGTTAACCTTCCAGGTTCCCTAAATAATTCATGCTACGTTACAATTTCCTCTCATGACCTGATGTGAATGTGGGCCAGATGATCATCACCAAAAGTCCTGGTACAAAAGTTTTTCTTCTTCAGCTCTGCTTAGGCACTTGATTCTTTTTTACTTTTAATTCTTGATTTCTCTTTCTTCATTCTTCATTTCTTCAAGTCTCCAGGGCCAGATGAATTGCATCCTAGGATATTAAAAGAACTGGCAGAGGTCATTTCGGAACCGCTTGCTATAATCTTTGAGAAATCTTGGAGGACAGGAGAAGTTCCAGCAGACTGGAAGAGGGCAAATATTGTCCCCATCTTCAAGAAGGGAAAAAAAGAGGACCCAAATAATTATCGCCCAGTCAGCCTGACGTCAGTACCCGCAAAGATCCTGGAGCAGATCATTAAGAAGTCAGTTTCTAATCACTTAGAAAGCAATGCAGTACTCACGAGAAGTCAACATGGATTTCTCAAAAATAAGTCATGCCAAACTAATCTTATCTCTTTTTATGATAGAGTTACTAGCTTGATAGATGAAGGGAATGCTGTGGATGTAGCATATCTCGATTTCAGTAAGGCCTTTGACAAAGTTCCCCATGACATTCTTGCAAAGAAGCTAGTAAAATGTGGGCTGGACAGAGCTACTGTCAGGTGGATCTGTAACTGGTTGACTGACCGTTCCCAAAGGGTGCTCACCAATGGCTGCTTTTCATCCTGGAGAGAAGTGACTAGCGGGGTGCCACAGGGTTCTGTCCTGGGCCCAGTGCTGTTCAATATTTTCATCAACGACTTGGATGAAGGAATAGAGGGCATGCTCATCAAATTTGCAGATGACACCAAATTGGGAGGGGTTGCTAATACGCCAGAAGACAGGATCAAAATTCAAAATGACCTGGTCAAATTGGAGAGCTGGGCCAAGGCTAACAAAATGAAATTCAACAGAGAGAAGTGTAAGGTCCTACACTTAGGTAGAAAAAATGGAATGCAGAAATATAGGATGGGGGACACATGGCTGGATGGCAGTACGTGTGAAAGGGATCTAGGAGTCCTAATAGACCACAAGCTGAACATGAGTCAGCAGTGTGATGCGGCAGCCAAGAAAGCCAATGCAATTCTCGGCTGCATCAATAGTTGTATGGTATCTAGATCAAGGGAGGTACTGGTACCACTCTACTCTGCTTTGGTTAGACCTCATCTTGATTACTGTGTCCAGTTCTGGGTACCCCAGTTCAAGAAGGACATGGTCAAGCTGGAGCAGGTCCAGAGGAGGGTGATCAAAATGGTGAGGGACCTGGAAGCCATGCCCTATGAGGATAGACTTAGAGAGCTGGGTATGTTCAGTCTGCAGAAGAGAAGGTTAAGAGGGGACATGATAACCATGTTTAAATATTTGAAGGGATGCCATGTAGAGGAGGGAGAAGGCTTGTTTTCCAGAGATCAGGACAAGGAGCAATGGATTCAAGCTGCAGGAAAGGAGATTCCACCTGAACCTCAGGAAGAACTTCCTGACAGTCAGGGCTGTCCAGCAGTGGAATATGCTGCCTCGGAGTGTGGTGGAGTCTCCTTCCTTGGAGGTTTTTAAGCAGAGGCTGGATGGCCATCTGTTGGGAGTGCTTTGAGGGTGTTCCTGCATGACAGGGGGTTGGACTGGATGGCCCGTGTGGTCTCTTCCAACACTACATTTCTATGATTCTATGATTCTATGATTCTTTTCTGTCTTCTTCTTCCTTCCCATGCTAAATTACTCATTCTCTTTTTCCCCTCGCACCATGATAGTTCTTGACTATGCTCACCTTTTCCCTCACTCCCTAGTCCTTCTCTTTCACTTTCTCTATTGCTGTCTGTGTCATCCTTATCCTCTTTCTCTTTGTTCCCCCTACTACGTTTCCTTTCCTTTCCTCTCTCTGTCTCTATCTCTGCCCTCCCCATTCACAGGCAACCTCAAACACCAGCTGTCAAGTCCAGTCCTTTTCTGTCTGGCAACTTTATCACCTATCCAGTTTCATTATGTCAATAGCAGATTTTAACCATTGTTTTAATGTTGGCCAATATTATACTGTAACTCATGAAAGCTCATGTCATAAAGTAGTAATGTCCACTTTATGCTACAGTAAATCTATTAGCCTGCACAGACGAGTAACTTTTATAACATCGACTGATGGTTTACTTATTTCATTTTTGCTGTTCTTCATGACACATTGCTGTTTCATAACATTGTTCAGTGTGTCCTAAGGACCTGCAAAGGCTGTAAAAGAAATAATGATGATTTAATGACTATACAGCTTGAAAATATTGCAGCTCCTAAGCCTGTGCTTTTTCAGATAGGGTATTATTAGCACTGGTCCTAGAGGCAGAGATCATAAGTTTATAAGATGGCAATTTCTCATAGATCAGCTTCATTTGGAAAGATGGCAGCAAGAACTTGCACTTCACAGATCAAAGGCACTTTCAGGCATTATAACATCAGCCCAACCAACCCAGAGGGCCCGTGGGGTTGATTTCATGGTTTGTATAAGCTGTAAACAAGCCCATGATGAAAAAAAGAAAATTCAAAAGCCCTAGGAATATTTTGTATTTCAAAACTCATCTGTTTTTTATTTCTTTTGTTTGTAGTGCTTATATGATGTTAAATAATACTGAGAACTTGATTCTTTCAACATCAGGGCAAAATTGCACCGTCTCTCCTTGCTAAGCCTATTTTTGCAATCTTGCATGTCTTCACATACTTCAGAGTGATCTGCTGCATCTGTGGATATTATCTACTTCCATCTGCAGTTTTTAAGTTTCCCTGTAGTGTATTCAGTTGTTTACATGATCTGGAAATATTTGCTGTGCAGGTATTCCTCTATAGAGCTTGGAAATATTGCTTTTTGCTGAGGATTCTGGGGTTTGTAGCCCAAAATATACATTTGAAGTTTTGCTCTATCTGTTCTGCCATACCTGCACGTCACTTGTGACAATTTATGTTCTGGTTTGCAAGAATTAGCCTGTTTGTTTTTTCCAATTTGTTGTGC
Organism: Cyclura pinguis; assembly: GCA_030412105.1. NCBI lineage: Eukaryota > Metazoa > Chordata > Lepidosauria > Squamata > Iguanidae > Cyclura > Cyclura pinguis. The sequence continues at coordinate 69,809,151 of CM059601.1, read as the reverse complement.
ACTATGAAAAGGAAATCTTCACTGTTTGACATTGATACTGTACTCTCCTCTACTCTTAAGTGCAAATCTTACTTTGTTAGCATGTGCTTTCCTGCTACATCATGGATTGGATCTAAATTTCATAGTGTTTAAGGCAAACCTACTGAAATCAATGGGATTTAAGTTAGTAATGACTAACAACTTTGACTGATTTCACTAAATCTGCTCTATGGCTATTAAGTCTGGATCTAGCACAGTCTCTCTCAGGATAGATAGAGTCATTCATCTAAATGGCCAATCAACACACTGCTACTTATACCGGTACATTGAGTGTTTGCTTGTACATGGAGCAGGCACTTGGTATGAGATTAAACAGGGAGAACTGGGGAGAATTTGGCTTATTAAAATACATAATAAGTAATGTTTCTATTCTCCTTTTCCTGATGACTGGGAAAAGAAATAAATGCCTAAGTAAAGTGGGTGAAAATGTCTGTAAATTGGAACAGGAAGATTGTTATAGTTACTTACTGATTGCCAACCATACATTGCACATTGAAGGAAATCCAGTAGCTGAGATCTTACATTAGAGTTGCATAGTATAAAACTTTGCATAAAGAGTTAACCTGTTGATCACATGTCAAATGGCAACACTGCAGAACCAGATGTGCAATCATATATGCAACCAAATACACAATCAATGTAATATTTGATATATGAATTTTCAGTCCTATGTATATTCTCTCTTTAACTCCAGGAGCCAACCCAGCAGCTGAAATTTAATTCTAAACTGAACGCCACTTTTCTTTCTTTTCCTTTTCTTTCCCCTTCCTTCTTCCCTTTTATGTTGCAAGAGACTAACATGGCTACTTCTTTGAAAACTACCACTTTGAGTCTTATAATTTTCTCTCCTTAAATGAAGACAAACACTGGTAGTGCTGACCCTGTACTCTTCATTAAAATGGAGCAGAGTGCAACAGTTGTGAAGGCAGACTCGGATTTGAGAAGGACAATTAAGTGTTGAACATCACCAGAAGTACAACATTATGGAGGAGGAAGAAAGAATGTCTCAAGATGTGGACACATGACATGGAAAAACTGTCAACCATCACTCATTAAAATAATTGTCCCTCCAAATGAATGAGTAGACCGGAACATTTTTCTCATTAGTAGCAGACACAGTGGGGGGAAATAACATATTTTGCACAGAAATACTACATTTTGTGCAAAGCAACATATCTGACCAAAAAGCATATTTGGTTTAGAAGATTTCATGAAATTTTCACGAAAAAGTCCCCAAACGACAAAGTACCCATAACCTTGATCACTTGGGAGAAAGCTTGCTTTCTTGTTTGTTTATTTGTTTATTTCTCAAGAATGAAACAAGCAAATACATACCTTCCTGTTACTATGTTCCACAGAACACTTCTCTTCATATGAATACTTAAGAGTGCATTTTTATACATACTGGCTCACAAGTAATGAATTCAGTTTGATACGTTATGACATGTACTGTACAGTTTAAGGTTACAATAGAGCTACGTGTATTCTAGGCTAAAATATGTATCAGCTTTGAAAAGTTACTTGCGTATTAAGAGAAGTATAGATTTGTATAACTGAAATAATATGCAGTTGCAGTAACTTATGTCCCTTTTTTCCCACCCAGCTAAATTTCTGGCAGAAAACACTCATGAAAGCAGAATGTTTTCCATTTGTCTTATACTATTTGTGTCTGCTATCAAATATATGTCTCCTATCAAATAAAATCCATTCTATTTCTTGCTGGAGGCTCCGCCAAGCAATGACTGCTATGCACAATACATAGTTTAAACACAACATTTCTTTATGTTAAGAGAATTGTATAGATCAGTGTTATGTAAACCGTGTTCAGAATTTACAAGAAAGGTTTGAGAGAATGGCCATAAGAATAATGGTGATGCAGACAGGATGTTAAGCTGGGATGCATTTGTAACTTCTGAGATGGTTTTGATTATATTTAGTTTCTGCAAGTAAACTGATTCCCAGATAGATAGACAAATCAAATCAAATAAGCAAATTCCACTTGCAAAAAAGAAAAAAGAAGATAAGAAATATCATGCCCTTTCTTCCCCAGATAATATTATCAACTTTTTTTTCTGTAGATAAGGCTGGAAGCAATAATCTTGGTGTACAGGCAATGTAAAAAGAAAAGTGATATAAGATGCAACTAGTGAAAGAAATCTAACATCTGACAACAGCTCAACCTGTATTTGATTTGCACTGAGGGCAAAATAGCAGGAAAATACAAGTTGCTCTTTGTAGAAATGTGTGTGAAAGGATTCTTTACAAAAAGATTAAGATTCAGTCAAAAACTCCATGAATATCTACCAATGTGTTCTGAGTGGATTTGTCATACAGTTTCATTGTACCTCAAGAAAAAATAGCTATTTCCATATTTATAAAGCTGTGCCCTCTACCAAAAACAGAGAGAGGGGGAGAAAGAGAGAGTCTAAGCCAAAGATGGAGCAAACATAGGCAGACTGCGCAGTCTCCTCCTCAAAACTTGAGCTCCTAACAATTCCCAGAATCCCTAGAGTAACAGTCTTTTAGTCTAAACTCTTGCTAATGCAAGAATCTACAGCTGATGAACATCTCAGAGCTGTTCATCTAACTACCAATGACAGACAGTTCACCACTTTCCTGGTTAGTCTGTTCCATTTTTGAACCAGTTTTGACAGTCAGAATGTCTACCTAACATATTTTCAGAATCTCCTTCTTGAATCCACTGGTTCAGGGCCTCCTTTCTGGAGAAAAAGAAAACAAGTTGTTCCATTTTCCATGTGACAGTTCTTCAGATGATGACATTGTTACACTGACTTCTGGGGGTCCCATGGAGGACACCTTGATTCACTCCAAAATGCAAAGGTTGGGAAAATTAGTGGAGCACTGGCATTATTAGCTAATTAGCTATTGCACTGGCAATAGCAAAACAAGGGTCAGGGTAACCTAGCAGAATATTTTACCCAATATTTACGGAGTCAGGCCAAGCAAAAAGCCAGAGAATCATCCTAATAAATTGCTTTTATTAATAAATGTGTTGTCACGCACCAACATACTCACTCACTCATGTGCACAAGGCCCATCAAGAAGGGAAAGAGGTGAAAATTGATAAGGGATTTAATGGAGAGTGTGTAAAGGCAGTGATACCGCATCTATCCTAAAGTCTTCAGTCCGGGAAGTGGTGAGAAGGACGGAGCTCAGCGAAGAGAGGCAGCTGAGGGGATCACTCAACTAACAGAGTGCAGGTCTGCTAGAGACTTTCCAAAACCAGGACTACTTATAGGGCAGACCGTATAGGTCAAGAGCAGGCCCTCTCTCGGGAAGAACAATGGCCAAAATAAAGGGAAAAATGGTGCACAATAGCAACTTGATAGTGGATGATTGGTTCATGCAGATGCACCTCGCCTAGTAGGATTTTCCAAAGTTGGAGTTGCTCAACCTGGGGAAAACCCAGTAATCCCGTCAAGTTGGCTACTGGTGACTGAGGACTCTTTGTTAATGCGGACGTGTCTAGCCTGAGGTCTCCCTGGGGAAACGTGACTGGGGATTTTCCTGGCCTTGACCATTTTTGTTGTTTGACCTATTTGTCTACACATCCACCCAGGCAACCTCTCTGGCATGGCGAGCATATTTGATATCAATTTTATAGCCCCCCGAGATGGGATTTGCCACTGGGGTAACAACGTCCATGGGATCTCTCAATCTTCTCTTCCCCAAACTAAACATATTCGTCTGCTTCAAGAGTTTGGCACAGGGCTTGGTTTCTAAACCTTAACCATCTTATGTGGACACAGTCCAGCTTATCAACATTGTCTGGCCTCCTGTATTGCTGTTACTGATTTATACCCTAGAGTTACAGAGCTGTAACTGCTCCATATTCAGGTATGTTACATATTCATGATCATGGCACTATTGCTACAGTCATAAATGCCACCTGAATCCTGCCTTAAACTCCAAGGAGCAACTCCAAGCAATGCAGGGTTTTTTTGTTGGCAATCAGGGCACAGCAGAATGACATCTCCAGCTCTTTCCTGCAAGCAATCTGTTGTACAACAAGGAGGAAATGTGACAAGGTCCTGCTTCTGATTGTGGCAACCTCACTTACTGGTGGGAGGGGACTAGAAACACCCCAATACTCCCCAATACCAAAGGAACAGATTTCCATCACTTGGAGAAGATGCCGCCGGTTTAAGTAGGTTTTGGATGGGATGTCCAACCAGGAGATGATACTTAGGTCATTTCCGCACTACACTTTTATAGGGCTATTATTCCACTTTCAACATCCTATGGAATCTTGGGGTTTGCAATTTAGGGAGAGGCATTAAGAATTCTAAGCCAGAGAGTTCTTTGACCTCAGTAAACTACAAACCCCAGAACTCTACAGCATGTTGAAAGTGGAATAATAGCACTATAACAGTGTAGTGCAGAAATGGCCCTAGTTACATATTCGTAAATAAATTAGTGATGTAGGCTCTTGGTCATTTTTTTTAAAACCGTAACATCAAGAATTGGACACAGTTTGCCAGATTATGTCAGAATAAAGTAGAATACAAAATAGACGCCAAACCAGGATATGGTATTACTTCCTTTGATCTGAACACTATATTGGTGCAGCAAAGAATTGCATTGCTGTTGTTGTTGTTACATTACTTTTTTTATTCATGTTCAGCCTATAGCCCACTAAGACCTTTATATGTGCCAGCATGGTGTAGTGGTTTTAGTGCTTAACGAGAACTGTCAGAGATCAGGGTCTGAATAGTCATTTAGCCACACGAAACCACCAGGGGACCTTGAGCAAATCCCACTCTCTTAGAGTTACAGGAAGGCAATGGCAAAACCCTTCTGAACAAATTTTGCCAAGAAAACACCACAAAAGGGTCACCATAAGTCAGAAACAACTTGAAGTCACACAATAATAAAGACCTCTAAGTACTTTTCACACATAGTGCTATCAAGCTAGATGCCACATTAGTACATCTGATTTTTCCTTTTTTTAATGTAGAAACATACACTTACCCTAGCTGAAATTAGTTTTGTTAGTTTCCGCACAGTTCTCCAAGCTAAGTTCATGCTGAACTCTGATTTTATGTTCTAAAGTATTAGTTAGGTACACATATGCACAAAACAGCTGGTTGTCATCTGCAAATTGGAGAAGTGAGCATCCTTCTATTCCATCATTCAAGTATTCACATTGAACAATATCATGTCTTACAAAAATCACTGCATCATCCCACTTCTCACTTCTTTCCAGGATGAGGACAAACTCTTTAGGTTCCATCAAGTCAACCACCTGTAGCATCAATTAGCCCACATTTTAGCAGCTTGTTTACAAGAATATCATGGGAGCCTTGTCAAAACCCCTCCAGATATCAAGATGCATTGCCTCTGCAGCATTCCCCTGATCTACCAAGCTTATACCTCTATCAAAAGAAAAAATAATATTAGGCTGACATGACTGAGTTTGGAGAACCATGCTGGCTTTAGTAATCACAGCATTCTTTTCTAAATACTCACAAGCTGATGTTTCCAAAGATGTTCTAGAAACTTTCGCAGCATCAATGTCATGCTGACTAATTAGTAGTTTTCCCAGTCCCCTTTCTTCCATATAGTTCTAGAGATATACCTTTAAAATTTGTTCATGCAGTTCAATTCATTTAAAGGTAATTCAACTAATGATCAAACATAAAAATAATTCACAATTAATCTGAATTAATTGATAAGTTTGAATCAGGAATGTAGGTAGCTTATTATAGAGTGAAATCACTGGTTTGTCAGTGATTTCAGCTCTGATTTGCAATGGCTCTTCAAGCTTTCAGCAAGATTCTTCTTAATTCTATCAGGATATCCCAAGAACAGTCCGCTTACCAAGTATTAATGAGGACTGACTCTGCACAGCTTCTGAAATCAGACAAGATAGGAATATCCAGGATGGTGTGGCATTCCTAGCAATGGGATGTGCATAAAGATAGGATATCCTTTGACATATATCCAAAGGATATATCTTCTTGAGAACATCTCTTCTTGGATACTATATTAAAATACAATGTCTCTTCTTTGGAAAGACTAAACTAAACAAGTTTTAGAAAACTTGTTTTTTTAAAGAAAAAATACAACTGTCAGAATCACTCTGCCAGCATGCACAGGGATTCTGGGAGCTGCAGTACAAAAGTAAGTTTTCCACACTCTAGAAATAGCAACTGCAAACACTGTTTGATTTGCAGTAAACTGTCTAATCAGAAGCTATGAAATGTAACACCAACATGTGGTTTATCCAACATTTCCCCCTTGAAGCAATTTGGTTGCCCAGAACTGCATAATGAAACATTTGTGCATTTAAAAGAACAAGTCCTGTGAAGATGGCCAGAAGCATGACCCACCCCAGTGAGAAAATTTGAACAGCTCGCTTCAAACATTCTGAAATACACACAGGTGCCTCTGGCATCAAGGAGACATTTGGCAACTGATGATAACTCAAGGCACAATTTATCTTCTACTAAACACACCAAAAAGGGTAGTTTAGAAATGGAAGAGATTTCATGGCATTTTTATGCTGTTTTTGCATTGGAAAAGAGCTCAAGAATGATAGAAATCTGAGATTGCTCTTGCTTTGTAGGATTTACTTTGGATACAAAACACTACATTAGTATGTAGTCTAACAGAAGTAAAAGAAAACTGCATTTGTATGTCAGATTTCTGCTAGAGGAGCAGCAGTCTTGCCTCTTTAACAGTTTTTTGAGGGGCAAAGATTCAACACAAAACATTTCTACTGGATGGAGTTGCAATGATGGAAAGACTTTTCTAGTTCAATTTCTACCCTGGTAATACCCTAGGGCATCAGAACCCATTTGATCTTGGAAGCCAAGCTCTGATTATACTTGGATGGGAGACCACCAATGAATACCAAGCACTGTAGGTTGTGTTTCAGAGGAAGGAACTGGTAAAACCACCTCTGAGCATTCCTTGCCTAAGAAAACTCTATGAAATTCATGGGATCAACCATAGCTTTACAGATATGGTGGCTGACCCATTCTTCTCAAAAACAGCAGATACAATCTAGATACGTCTACATATCTGGATTGTGCTTCAGATTGGGTTGATATAACTGAATGTTCAGCTGTTATTTCCATATTAGTAAATACAAATACTTACACAAATCCCTGCATATATAATACTAGCATGTTAGATTAAGGTTAGAGTAGGTGTGAACTATTCTTTCTCCACTTTAATAAATATATAGAATAAGAATTTAACCTATTTTATCTTTCTATGCAAGGATAAAAAGTTGTAATTTTCTACCCAATACAGGAGACAATGAATATTCCTCTGCAGTATTTCCCCTGCATTTGACTATCTTAAAGGACTGAAGAAGAATTACTCTAAGGAGAAAAACACATGTGGAGTTTGTGCCAAAAAAAAAAAAATTCTGTAAGTCCTTGACTATTTAATGTTTTCTGGATATGAAACCCATTTTCTGTGGGAGAAAAAGTGTTTGCACCAAAAAACAAAAAAATCCCACAAGTTCTTATCTGCAGAATAATTCCTCTACCGAACACTTTGGGACATTCATACACCAGCAGAAAATTGTGCAAAATTCTCATTGGCCTGTTGTCCTTCCTAATGAGCTTTCTCAACTGTCAAGAAATGTATTTTTTGACCTGGGAACAAATAATTGCAAATATTCCTCCCATCTTTAGTACGGAGGAATATTCAATTGTATGAACACAGGTTCTAAACTACAGTCTAAACGACAGTAATGGGCCAGACCATCCCATGATTTGAGACTGCCAAATAGTTTCTGCCACTACTTGCCTTCTCCCAGGGTGCCACTTCTCTGCTTTCTTCTTCACCATTGCTCCTTCTCACTTTGAAGATATCTGTAAATAAGTACCAGCCATCGTTGAGTTATCTTCAAGCATTAGAACATTAAAATTAAATGTTAAAATTCAACTTTATCATAAGGTCATCTCTGTCAGTCAATTTGATAATCAAGCCTTAAGCAGAACAATTTCAAATAGTTTACCAACATTCTTTTGAACATCTAGTATCAAAATTATAATAATATTTTTATACAACTGAGACACTACCAAAATTCCCAGAGAAAGAAAATACAACTGACGTGTCTACTCATAAGTAAGTCTGTTCTATTGAAAGAGACAGTAGTAGAGAAATGCATTGGGTCTGTAGGCTGTAATGCTTAATTAATTCATATGACTTCATTCCTATCAGTCATTTTCGCTGCAGGGACAAAACAGAGGCCAGGGAGAAAGGTACACTAAAAGACAGGATGGCTAAAAGATGAAAGCAAGGAATTCTCCCCTTGAGCATCTGAAAGGGAGAAACAGAGGGACATTGTCTTCTGGAAACTGATGAATAAAGAGTGATATCCTTGTACATTTAGACAAATGTCTTCACAGATGAGAAAAATGTTGCCTTATGCAATCCTGACTGGTTTACATATCTCAGTATGCTGACTGTGAGATATAATAAAAGAAAAGCATACATTTGGAGCTTCAGTTGAATTTAGTCTAAATAAAATAGGGGAAGTTAACCGTCATTTCCTCATTCTCTTCCACCCTATTTTTTTAAAAAAATTAATCATGTCGCTGTGCATATTTCATCTGTTTGAGCCAGATTTCTCTAACAGAATACATTCTTCTCTTCTATTAAAATTGCTGCTCAATATTCTTATGAGAGTGAGCAATTCAAATTGAAATGTTTGTTGGATCAGCCATCTAAGCGTCAGAGAGTATATACTGGGGCTTTGAAGAATGAATCTCTTGTAGATTAAGTCACAAATCATCTTCCTCAGATCTTATCTTCTACATGAAAATATCATTGTCTGCAAGGTATTTTGTTCACTTTTTATGAATTTTCTATGACAATCTGACAAATTATAACCGGTATCATATCATGATTTGGTAGCATTTCTGTTGATTAAATACTCTTAAAATGTACATACACTGAAGACTGTACTGCAAGAGCTATTCTACATTGGAAAAGAATGGGGAAAATAACTAAGTAAGTTTTGTACCTCTCATACCTTGTTAAAACTGAAGATATTTTCATTACACCAATATTAATAAATGCCAATGCATTATAATGTGACACTGTTGGGACATTGATAACTACAAAACCTAGCAACTCTTTAATCTTGCCCTCTGCTTATCAATATAATAACTGCTTTGTCTTATAGTTGCCACTTAACATAAATTTCATCGTTACCTCCTCATTCTGGTCTTTTTACTGGTTTTACTGGTTTATACCTCTTTTTAACGTTCTGTATTTTTTTTTCATATAAACTTTTCAGGGTTTTTTTTTTAACTGTTTGTTATAAAGGCATTCAAATTTCACTACAAAAATATTTTTCTTTCAAATGTAAAGAATCAATGATATCTCACTGTGATATAGTACAAAAACATGGTATCCTTTAATTTTTAAGAAATCTTTTCTTCTCTATTCCCAGAGCTCAGAGCAAGCAAAAGTACATCTTAATCTCATTTCATCCTCATGGCAACCATGTGAGGTAATCTGGGCTGACAGACAGTGACCTAACCACTTTGGACACACTTGATTTGTATCTATTCGGTCTCATGAGTCTGAGGCTCTACACCCCACTGGCAACAACAACATCAACAGTGGTTCTTTTTCACTGCATGATCTACTGCTGGTCATCACAGGAATATCTCCTGTGGTATTTCGGGAGAACAAAACAGCCCTTCTCTTTCATTGATTGCTTCTGTTTCTCAAAACAACAAAGGGAAGGATTGATTGAGCAAGTTCACCACCAGCAAATCTAGGGAGAAATGAATCTATTTCTAGTCCATGTCAGTTTTGCATGTATTCAGTCATTTTATCCTATCTCTTTATCTGTCTGCAATCTTTTCTTTAAGAACCATGAAAAGTCATGCTTTATATTTGCACACATTTTGCTTTGAAATTTGTTGAGCCAGGAACTGATTCTGAAAATTCAGTGTGTACTCTAACTGAGTTCTGATCTGCACATAAGTGCAACAAGTGCAAATTGGATTGATTCATTTTAAAATTAAGACCAAATGAAATTCTCCCCTGTCATTACTAAAGACCGGCCCATACCTTCTTCATTGAATACCAGGCCACATTTTAGGCTTCTATATTCAATGGTGCCATAGGGAGCTTATTTGTGAGGGAAAAACTTAGAGTCTGAAAATAACTTACCTGTTTAATATTGTAATTAAAAAATCTGAAGTTATTTACATTATTGGGAATAGTATATACCCTGTAACTGTTGAACCATAGATGTCATAGGATGAGACAGTCCTGGAGGTTTCTCTATCCCCTTTTAATGCCAATTCTTATGTAAGCAAAATATGTTCCTCTGTTTGCACTGTAGAATTTTTTACTTAGGTACCACCAGTCCCTTTATTCTATACAATGCTGCTTCTAGATATGATCTGTGGCTAGGGTTTTTAAAGAGCACACATCTATCCCCTATACTCTTTTTCAGTGTAGGGATTCCTACATGCCCATGTACAATCTTCCCTAAGGTCACTCATCTCTTAGGTCAGTGTTTCAGATTGGTAGGCAAGAACCAAGGAGAGGGAGAGAGAGGGGGAGAGAGAGAGAGAGAGCATGCAATCCCAAAGAGAATATAAAAACAAGTTTAAAATGGCAAAAATATTTCAATGTTCTCTAATTAGCTCCATACTGATGTTACTGAAGCATCACTAAGGCATAATCACAGTTTGGCCTAAATGGTTGTGCTAAAGGGACCTTGGCAGTTGCACAGAACATCACTCCCAAGTCTAAAAGGAAATACACTTGCCCAGATGCCAAGGTAACTGCCACTTCCATAACCCACCATCCCTCGTAGTTAGGAAAAGATGGCTGGAAGAACCTCCCCCATCCAGACAATGCCTCAAGGTGCTTGCCAATGATACCTAGACTTATACCTGTTCCTCAGGCTACACAGTATCTACCAGAAATGCTAATAAAAGGGATGCCAAATTGTCCTCATTAAGGGAAAAAAAAAACTAGGCCACTCTCAACCACGTGAAGGAAGTGACAAAGAGTTCTATCTCTGGCCAGTAGAGCCCAAGTTCCAACTGAACAGCAATAGGTGATGCAAGTAAAACCTATGCTGACACACAAAGGGTAGAAAATAAATTGATTCTCTGTAGTGTCCTGGTGCTGAAGATCCCTGATGGATATCTAGCTGGCACTGATTAGTCCATTTGCCCTCACCTTGGAAAATCCAGTCAATTGGCTTCATTCCTCTTTAATAGGGGAGGGATGGGCAAAGCAAACAAACAAACAAACAAACATCCACGTCTGACTATGCGGAAGGAGGTCACCCTGCCAAAGTCAAAGTAATCAAGACAAACAGAAGATCTAAATTATTCCAGTTTTCAGTTTTTTGCTATGAAAAAAAATCACCTTAAAGTACAAATTTTGCACAACTAAATTTGTTCTACAATTTTGGAACATGCACACACACACACACAAACACACACAAAAAACCATTTCTGAAAACTCCTCAAACCTATGATTTTTACACATGTATATGTGTGTACGTTGGCTCTGGGGGGAGTTTTCTAAACAGTGGGAAAGTTAAAAGCATGTTTTTAAAAGCCTTTGTTGCTCATTACTATCAAGAGCTACTGCTTCTGGTAGAAAGTAGGCTTGTAAATATCTGAACATTCCAAGTAAAGATATGGAACAGAAAGGATGTCTCCAGAATTATGACAAGATCAAAGAAGTTACAGCCCACCATCGACCAGTTATTTGTCACCAGGTGGCACTTTGACAGCAGCCTTATATTACAAAGCCGTTTTTCATCTCTGTTCCACATAAGCATCTCATTAATGCTTCTCACTATAGAAGCTTTATACACGTGCTCAAAAATGAACACAAACGGTATTATGAGAACTCATTTAGGAATCACACGCAAAAAAAACCAAAATCAAACCATCAAGATTCAGCCTTCATATGTGAAGAAATAAGGAGTAATATTTCTGGGTAACTAGCGAGATTAGAGACAGCCAGTACGGTGTAGTGGTCTGAGCACTGGACTACAACCCTGGAGACCAGGATTCAATTCCCTACTTGACCATGGAAACCCACTGAGTGAACTTGGATGTGGCACACACACACATAGCCTTTCTCCAAAAAAATTATAGGATCACCTTAGAGTTGCCATAAGTTAGAAATAACTTGAAGGCACACAACAACAAAAGCAACAACAGATCAACAAAAACAGCAAGAAGAAGAAGAAGAAGAAGAAGAAGAAGAAGAAGAAGAAGAAGAGGAGGAGGAGGAGGAGGGGGAGGGGGAGGGGGAGGGGGAGGGGGAGGGGGAGGGGGCAGGGAGGGGGAGGAAGAAGAGATACTAGAGTGCAAACTGCCATGAAACTGGGAGGAATGGTGCTATAGAGTGTGTTTCAAAGGAGAGAGAGATTTCTCTGAGGGGGAAAAAACTAGGGCTTCCTTCCTGTATCTTGCTCAGAAGATACAGCTTCATACACCTATTCAAGGTTGGCACAGTGTTTTGGGTGTTTACAAGATAAAAAGTAAGAAAGTGAGTATTGGCAAGGCCATGTCTAAGCTGGAAATCAGGCACAGGGCACAAACAAAAGATTCAGACCCTAGACCAAAACAGACAAGCAGGAGGCAGGCAACAGATAAGATTTATCTGCATGGTAATTTGTTTGCATTTCAAAAACTCCTTGATCCTCTGTCCTCTGTGTTAAGCAATCCTTTCTCCTTACATCCATTTAATACCTGTACAGCCCAAACCAACTGTTGGATTGTAACAGAATGTCAGGATCCATAGCTGTAGGAAATATTACATACAGTTGCTGGGAAAATACTATCGTAAGGCAGAAAGTGGTTGCTTGTTGCTGATAATAAAATAAATCCAAATAAACATGGGCAGCTAGAGTGCTATGGCACAAATCAAATTCTTTTCCACTTGTTTCTGCCTTTTTAATGTTGTTGTTGTGTTCCTTGAAGTCATTTCCAAATTATCGTGACCTACAGATGGCCCTATCATGGAGTTCTCTGGGGCTGAGAGTGTATGACAAACCCAAGGTCACCCAGTGGTTTCCATGGCTGAACAAGGAATCAAGCCTTCATAGTCCAACACTTAGGCCATTTCCTCACTAGACTGTTATACCGGCCGGCCCCTCCCAAAACTGCAAACCCCAGGATTCCATAGGATGTTGAAAGTGGAATCATAGCGCTATAACAGTCTAGTGCGGAAATGGCTTCAAACAACTACACTACACTGGCTCTCTTTTTTAACAGTGCTTGCTAAAAGGCACAAAGTGATGTCACTTTCTTTCCCCCTCCACTCTAGCACCTGGAGATAATAATGGGGGTTCACAGGGTGAAACTCAGGTAATGCTTAGAGAAGTTGCTCCTACCAACCACCAGCCAAGTAGCTTTTTCTGAGATCTGAACCTCTTCTTGTTTGGAAAAAGGAAAACTAGCAAAACAACTTCCTAACATAAAGATGAAGGTCTAATGTCCCACCTCTGACATTATCCAGCATGCTGGAACTGCTTCATGAGGGGTAAATGAGACAGTAGGGACCAACCTACTTCCTCTCCCCTGCACAACACCCATTACATATTTGAGATTTCCATGTTGTTCTTTTGTGCCTTCCAGTTGTCTTCTGACTTATGGTGACCTTCAGGTGAATCTTCTTGGCAAGATTTGTTCAGAAGGGTTTATGTTTGCCTCTCTCTGATGCTTCAGAGATTGTGACTTCCCCAAGGTCACACAGTGGACTTCCATGGCTGAACCAGTATTTGAACCCTGGTCTTTAGAGTCACAGTACAATGCTCAAACCACTACGCTACACTGGCTTTATATTTCCATGTCAAAGAGGCTTACAGTCTAGCATGCTTATCTTTCTGCTTACTCATCATAACAAAACAGAATGACAGCGATCTCCAGCCATTCAGTTTCAGTTCTTTCCTCCTGTTAGAATATGTCAGCATTCTGCTGGCTTCCTCTGAACTCTTAATCATAAAATTTTCTAAAGCAATGCATGTCTTTCTGTGATCTGTCCCAGAGTTTGACATGTTAGGTTTGGAAATTAATTGCTTATTGTTAATTGTTAAAAAATTTGGAAATTAATTTACTGGCATAAACACTAATAATTGCAATGGTTATTTAGTGTATTATTGTTAATTAACTCAACAATTAAAGTAGTATTAACTGGGCCATCGAGTTTACAGAAAATGTCAGAGAGGCTGGACTCCATATAAATTCTCCCTCCCTCTCTCCCTCCCTCCTCCTCCATATTTTCGTCTTTTTAAAAATCACATAGGATAGTCAGCCTAATGACAGAGCCATGTGACACATTTCTTCCAATTCTAGTAAAGCAAATAAAAAAATGAAGTACAATGCATGCCAAGATATTAGAGAAAATCTGTATAAAATGCATTACAGGTGATACCTCTCCTCAGATAAATTATCTAAGATATATAAAAATTATGACAACTAATGTTGGAAATGTGAGTTAGATAGAAGTACCTTTCACATTTCTGGTGGTCTTGCAAAAAAGTTTTAAAAACTGTTGGAAATCTATCCATATTCAGATAGAAAAAAATATAGAAATCTGCTTTGAGATGTCACTGGATTTATATTTACCAGGAATTATAGAAAATAATCTTGAAAAAAAAAGTGGGGAAAATATTATTCTACACAATGGCAGCTGCTAGAATTACACTACCCCAAAACTGGAAACAAAGAACTCTTGGATTGTGAAATTATTAGACATGGCTTATCTGGATTTTATTAAAAGGATAAAATTTATTTAGTTTATAAATAAATTTATAATACAATTTTATTAAAGGGAGAAAAATTTGAAAGATTTACAAATGAATGGGATACTGTTATGTTGTATCTTAACATTTGGGGAGATACAATCATAGCAAGTTTTGAAGTTTGATTTCATTGAGGTAATTCTATATGTAAATACTGTAAGGAGATGAAATAAGTAGAATCATTTGTTATATTAGATCACAAGGTACAGAATTTATAGCTAGTATAGACCCAAACTTTGCCCATTTCTGCCCTACACTGTTACAGGGCTATTATTCCATCTACGCTACAAACCCCAGAATTCCATCCTCTGGAATTCTGTGGTTTGTAGTTTACTGAGGTCATTAAAGGGCTCTCTCGCTGAGAATTCTTAATCCCTACCCCCAAACTGCAAAACCCAGGATTCCTTAGGATGTTGAAAGTGGAATAATAGCACTATAACAGTTTAGCACGTAAATGGCCTTTATCAGGAGGAAGTCAAGATAAGTAATAATGATGAAAAGTTAAGAGTGATTGCGTTCATATGTTTGATGACTTCATTTTGTTTTAAATGTTACAATGTTTATTCTAATAAAAATAATTTTTCAAAAATTTCCGGTATCTCTTCTCTTGAGGCTGCAGATCCTCCTGTTTTACTGAATGTGACAGAGGGAGAGGTACCCATCCTAACACTTTCTGACGAATTCTAACAACCTAATTCAATTCTCTAAAATACATTTCTAACTTCAGCAATAATTGATGAATCCAGAAAGTTATGTGAAATCCTGAGATAATTTAATGAGCTAATTTCAAGTGCTGATCTCCTTAGTGTATCTACCCAACTATTTATCATCTCTGTTCTATTTCTATCAAGAGCAAGATGGTCCACTGTGCAAAAGTGAGATTGCAAGTGCAGAGGCCTGAGCTTCATGGGATGAACCTCTCATCTCAAGCTCTTATCTCAGTTCTCATCCAGAGAATTGTGGAGGATGAATTTTGAAAGGAAACAATGACCTACCTGCTGATCCTTGAAACAACTGACAGTAGCACACCGTGACAGATTTCCTTCTTAGTTTGCCACATGATTCCTAACCTAATGAACCTGTAACTATCACCTTGCTCTCTGGTCTCCTGTTAAAATCCCTTCTTGGCTGTGTTGTCCTTGGCCTTTGGGTGACCTCACTTTGGACTATTGCATGTTGCTAGTGTTGCCTTCTTTTGGGGGAAAGTGACCCACTCTTAGTTCAGGGTTAATATTCTGTCCAGAGTCAACTGTACAAAATAACAAATAGCTTAACTTTATTTAATAACATATAGAATAACTTCTTTCTTAAATTCCAGTGGTTAGTTCCAAACCATTAACACTGTTCCAGTTGAATTATGTCAGACCTGTGTCTTAAATCACTCAGGCAACCAGTATTCCGTAACTTCTCTCATGCCCTCAACTAACTCCTCCAATGGTCAGTTTCAAACTCTCTGGCTCAACTGCCTCTCTTCAACGGACTGTCAATTCTATTTTTTTAAAAAAAACTTCCTCCTCCCTCTGACTGGAGCCCCTCCCTCTCCTCACAGATTTCTCTGTGCTGAAATTGGCTCCTCTCAGTCAGCCCTCCTCACGAAGAGAACTGACCAACAGTAATTAATTATATGAACAAGTTGTAGCTTATATGGGATGTACAGTGAAGATGGAATCACTGTTATATCCACAAGGTCACCAGGATGATAACAGTAAAGGAAGGAAACTCTAATATTTAGTCTTAGTGAGCTGTAACCAGACTACTTGTAATCAGTTAAAGAGAGGGCTTTAACTATTTCCTCTATTCATCATATGGGGGCTCTACAACTATGATGGAGAAGGTGAAAGGTTCCCAAGATGATCACATCCAGAAGCTAAAAGAAAGCCAAGTTTACAATGGCACACACACTCATTAGTATGGGACCTGGACTTGAATGCTACAAATCATTTCTCACCTGCGTAATAAAGTAGCCGGCATGACAAATGAGAGTGGTAGCATAAACGTTATTAAACAGTTTCTACTGAATGCTGAAATGCCCTGGAAATTGGACTGTGCGTTGAGCTCAAGCACACAGTGATGTGGGTTGGATCTCATTGCTAATGATTTAAGAGGCACTTAAGGCCAGTAGAGTACATCAAATAGTCTTTGAATGAGATTCTTTATGTTGGTGGTGATGTTGGTCATTCGTTATGCCAGACTCACACATATTTCATTAATGTAGCCCCAGAGCAGGTGGTTTAATGAGTTGCATCTTCTGAAATCAAAGCCTGCCCATCGTTCCAGATCAGACTCTTGGTGGTAAATCAGTTTTAATACACTGGATGCTTCTTTCATCTTGTCCTCTTTGCTTGTTTTGTACATGGAGGCTGAAATCGTTTGGAAGGTAAGCAGGTAGCCAGAATCAAAAAATGTGTCTACTCAGCCATTTTAACAACCATGCCCTCATTTGGAACAGGGCTAATCATACTGAAACAATTAAGTTTGCATTTTCTTAATAAGGAGCTTTTGAGCTTTTTCATTGCCTCAGTTAATATCCTCGGAAAACCTGATGAATATAAAAGAATTTGTACTAAACAAACTCACTCTAAAACAAATGGTTTTTTGAGTCAGAGGATTTATGCAATATAGATAAAAAGCACTGACTTATGGAAGGAATGTAAATGAAATATTAAAGAAACCATCAAAGAGACATTTGGGACTATATTAATTCTAAAGCAGTTTGGATTTTTTTTACCTACTTGACAGCCAGTGATGGTGAGCTGTTTTTATTGCCTGTCCTGAAGAATTTGTGTATTGACCTTTGTGTGAGAAATAATGAAACACTATCTACAATACCACTATTACTATTCCGTATATAACACCAGTAATGTGAGTTGCACTTTCCAAAGTATAAGAAGAGAGATCTCTGACTGGAGGAAGTTACAATTTAAAATTTGACACAGAAGAAAGAAAGAGAATTGGAGACAGTGGTAAACAGTGGTCAACAAGTTGGCAATTTACAAGTTGGCATACCTATATGTTTTGTTACTGGATTAGACAAAGTAGAGTGGGGTAGGAATTGTACAGCCTTCCAGATGTTATTGGACTGGAGCTCCAAGCATTCCTCATCATTGACTATACTGGCTAGGACTGTTGGAGGCCATATGTCCCATCCCTGCAGCAGAGCAAGGGGATTAGGGCTAACTCTAATCACTTCAACTAAAGTAAACTTATTCATTGAATAGGACTTGTTAATTGCACTTAAGTGTAAGTGCTGGAAGACTAATAATTCAGCCCAAAAAGAAAATCTACAAGGGATTTTAGAAAGGATTTGAAGAAACGGAGACTCACACAAGTGATCTAGGATACCTATGAAGTCTTTAGAGAGAGTAGGTGACCCGTGGAGGTTGATGGGGCTAGAAGGATGTATTGGAATGTAAGAGCAGAAAGATGAGAGGGCAAGGTTTGAAGGCTTTGAAGATATGGCATAGCACCTAGTGGTTCTTATCCAAACTGTGGTGGAACTTGCAGCACTGCTCAACCACTGAGACCCACGTGAAGTTTTGGGTAAGTCAGCATCTCTGAGCCCAAACCATCTTGGAAGACTGTGGTGACTTTTTTAAAAAATGAACTGATGGTGCATTTCTTGCAGTCAAATTCTCCCCTGTAAAAGCATAGAACCTTTCAAAAACTTTTGGGGGGTGGGATTAAGGATTATTTACAATTCTTCAACATTTATAGAGTAGAAGACATATGCAGGAAGTGGCCACAGTATTTCTAGCCTGCTCTTGGATAATTTTCATGCCCACACACACATACGACATTTCCTCTGTGGAAGAGAAACTATTAGCAAAATAACAGTGGCCACCAGTAGGGCAGTGGAAACATCTATTTCCCCCCAAAAAAATGTCCCTAGAAGGACACTGTATCATAATGCAGAATCCTTCTACAGAGATACTGTGGGCAGAGACAATCTTGTAAACTGGATTGGGGAGCTGTCCCAGTTTCCAGAAAGAAAATATTTTAAAGAGAGAGAGAGAGAGAGAAAAGGGAAGCATTTACTGCTGGGTATTTCAAGTTGTTCCGTTGTCCCTGAAGTTTTATGGACTTTCTCCAGGGCTCTGCAGACTATGGCTTCTTTGTTTATCTTCTTTCATAAGACACATCATCCAGTTTTCGGGGATGTGCCAGAAAAAATCAAGGTGGAAAATACATCACAGCCCTAGTAAAAGTATATTGCATATTGCTTTGATTCTCCAGCATGTGATGGAAAAGTAAACAAATACATTACTGTGTAGAGTGTAAAACCACTGTGCTGGATGGGCATTAACTGTAGAACTGGTGCTGTTCCCTTCTCCTCTTATGCCTGCATAAGTGTTCTTGTAAAGGCTGGGTTTAATATTCTAGACCTCAAACAAACATGTGGATTACATTACAATCTCTTCTGAATATGAGTTGTCTCAGAGTTTTTATAGCATCTGCAGGAATCTTAAGACTGGAGGCCTAAAATCTTTGCCACCAATATTTCTTTTCATAGCTTCATGTCAGTTTTATTCCCAAAATAGTTGTTGGACAACTTCACCAAGTTTTTTGGGTGGCATGTGCAATAAGTCAGATTGACTCAAAACTAATACACAATCTAGTCTACAAAACAATGACACAGACCTTCATATATATTTCTTAGGATATAAGCCCAAAACTACAGTATCAGCACTGCACTGTGCCATTTAGAAAAAAAATTTTTAAAGGCCATTTCTGCCCAACAAACAAGATGTGAGATAAAACTGTACAGGTTCATTCAGTAACTCAACTAGTGAAGTGTGCTTTCAGAATTTCAGAGGAATTCCCAAAGCATATCGAGCTAATTTGGACAAAAGTGGAAGGTGTTTGAATTGAAATGGGACTCCTTTCAAAATAGCTGAACACTCCTGAAGATTTGAGAATTTCTATTCAGAAGGATACAGAAATGCTGTGGCTACAATCCTTTTGAGTTTCCTTGTGGACAGTGACAGGTTATCAATGATTCAACTGAAGCAATCACTGCTGGTCCCTCACTGGCTAAGAATGTGGTCCTTATGGGGGGAAATGGTCTTCCTTGCCTCTTTTTCCCCCCTAGCTCCTTTGTGAATCTTCCATTCTTCAGTCTTTGTTATCATCATTATTTAGTGAGCTATTCTGTTAATTGATTCAAACTGCATAGGATCAGGTAGTTAGTCTCATACTAGTTGAAAATGTTCTGTGAGCGGGTTCAGACATGAAGATGTGGATGCCTATTACATTCAATATTTCATTTATTCATTTGCCTAATTTCTGTGCCACCATTCCTAGAAAAACTCACACATGTGAGGAAGGAAGTCCCTATAAATTTAAAACTGTTCCAGGGCTCCAGCCACTTTAACCTGGGCTTGGCTATGGGAGCAATGGCACATTTTGTCTGATGTGCAGTGTCTGCATTCAGTTCAAGGTGTGGGGGGAGAAGTGCACACATTGCCATTCTGCACACAGCTGTGTATTATTGGTCCATTAACATCTGCCCGTATCTGCTGAAACAGGTATGCATTCAGTTCCAGGAATCGTAGGCCAATTCTGTGAGACCCCTCCCTAAACTGCAAACCCCAGGATTCCATAGGATGTTGAAAGTGGAATAATAGTGCTATAACAGTCTAGTGTGGAAATGGCCTTAATTTGGTAGTGCAGTGTTGCTGTTCAACACAAAGATACCCAAGAAGTAAATTACCACATTTGAAAATCTATGCTATACAACCCTGGTGTAGATTCTCAACCTCTCTCTCTAGAAAACTGATATAACCTCTCATTCACATACATCATTTCCCCTGTCCCATTGTACTTTTTTTTATTTTAATGCCAGTCAAGCAACAAAGTCCTCTGTTTTTTGTGTATCATAATGGTTTTTCATCTATCTTAACTCTCTAATCTCTAGAACATGGGTGAGCTAAGCATTTTTGTGGCCCATGAAGCCCCCACCACCACAAGTCTTCCAAAGCCGCTCATCTGCTCATTTTAAAAAAAATCAGGATATTTTCAATGAATATTTGCTCCTAACCCATGTAGAAAGCCCCACAGATGTTTGAAAATATGCAAAAACACACCCACAAGTACGAATGACCACCATATTGCCCTCAAATACCTCTGTTTTCCACTGCAGTCCCTCTCAAAATGGCAACAGGAAGAGATGTAGTGTTGCTTCCTGTCACCATTTTGAGTGAGATCGCAAGGGAAAATGGAAGTATTTGGACTTGCTGGGAGGGTGACCTGCTGAGAGCACTCAGGTGTGAATTGGTCCCTGACCCTCACATGGTTGCCCACCCCTGCCCTAGACCATGCATCTTCTAGACTGTTCTAAAATTTTGCACATTTCTTGCCTAGGGACACTACTATAACATGAGCCAATTTAATGCGAATGTCAACCAAAAAATATCTCAGGAAGTAGTAGGGAAGTTAATTGCTACACCACCATCACCACCTCCTAAAGATGAATGCTCATCCTCCAGAGAAGCACTGCACTTATCCTTCTGAAATCTGGAAGATTTCTTAAGTAGGATTATCTCTATGCCTCTTGCCATTTGCAAACCACAGGGAATACAAAAAACTATCATGCATAATTCACAACATCTTAATTTCAGGGAGTCCTAAAAGTAAGATATCAAACAGACTATTTTTTTTGATAGGCAAAGTAAAGCAACATACAATTTGGCACAAAAGAAAAGATAGGAAACAAAGGAAAACATCATCAATATTATTTTGGGATAAGACATGCTTCTATCATTTTATCATCTCTTCTTCGGCCATTTCATAACACAGAGTAAATAAATAAGAGGAAGAAAAACCAAGCCTTAAAATCATCCCATTCCATTTCCACCAGCAAGAACTATAAATCATTCCCAAAGCATCTTATCTCAAACCTAATTCTCTTTGAAAAATACTTTTCAAACAAAAAAAGCACTGTTAACCTGATTGCCTATTCTTTAATTTAATGAAAGCCCAATTCTGCTGTGAATGTGGCAAATTTTGCTGATGAAGGGATCATTAAAAGGCAAATAGAAATCTATTCTGGGCTTGTTCAGCTGGTCAGCGTCATCCGTAGCTCATAAAAAAGCACCCCATGTAATATATGAAATATTATTCTATATTTATATATTTCAAGGGTTGGCTTAACTGGATTACTGCTTTTGGTTCTGAGAAATTTTGATAAACTATTCATAGCCTTTTCTGCTAACTAAGATGGTTTTAGTTGATTGAAAAATTATTCCAAAATAATTGAATTTTTTGATTTGCTGATATGATGGCCATCTCTTGGGTAATATGATGGCTATATGGGTAATATATTTAGTGGAAAACCATCTCTCCCATTTATCATCATTTATACTCAACTGTTCATTTTGGCAATGTTGGCTAAATTTCTCTAGCAGCCTACTCTTATCAAACATCAATATAAGAGATCAGTATAGTATTATGTGCATACGTTAGAACAGACTACCACTTCCTCCCAAATTTCACAGGGAGAAAGATCGTGTTATGTTAAGAAAGAGACACCACTATTCACATATAAATGAAAGAGTAAAACAGCCAAAATAAATCCTTGCTGAACTCCTTTTGGTACTGGGCACCCACTTCTACTTTACCTGGAGAGTTGTATCAGTATGAATTTTTAATAAGGTTGAAGATATTAATATCAATATACATTTTCAACAGCGTAGTCTAGAACTGACCTCAAAGAAATGAAGGAAATATTGCTTTTAATAAAGCTAAATAAATCTACCTAGGCTACTCATTTACTTTTCTCTTGATTAAAGGTGTACCTCTACTACATAGCTCAGTATGTTTCAAAAGACTTTAAATGTCACACTTCAAGCCCATGAAATTCTGGTATCTGTAGGTTAGTCTGGTGTTAAGAATGTTCTGCTACAAGGACTTAGTGCACACTTCCCTGAACTAGAATTCCCAAAGAACACAAAAACAAGGTCTAAAGATTAAATCAAAGTATCCTGGAGACTCTAGTTCTGGGAAGAGACCAGAGCACTGTTGCAGAAAATTCTAAGAACCCCACTAAACTACAAATGTTTCAGGATGTCCTAGCATGAAGCCATGTGGTAACAGTACACTCATCAAGTGCCAATTTCAACAGTGTCCATCTTAAATTTATTCATATTTCTGTTCCCTCAGTTGTTCCCTATAGAGACTACTCAAAAATGTGTTCAGAATATTGAATGACCATAACGTACCAGTGGAGCTAGACAGTCCTGAGTCCCTGAACTTAGTGCTTTGCTTTTGTCATCATGGAAAGAAATGGAAGAAAGCAGAGTTGCTACCTGTAGCTGTGGCTTCCATAACCAAGGAGTTTGAAATTTTCCCCTGTCCTTCAGATTTTCAAACTGTGCAGAGAATTTTTTACAAGATGTTCCCTTCTGATGCTTCATTAACATACTCACTGTAAACACTATGCTACAATCAATGTGTACCACATAACCACTATCTCCCAATGCTGCTATTAATCATTTCTGCTGTCGGGACCACTATTTTAAACCATTCTGCTCCTATAGAGATGCCAAACTGGCAAAGGCTCTGAAAAAAAGGGGGAAAGAATGTCACACAGCTTTTACATCTACTTAAAGTCAGCTGAAGGGTGATGCATATAAGCACCTCATTTAGTGAGAATACCAGCATAAAAAGTTGACAGGCGAGAAAAAGCAATTGAAAAGATTAATTCACTGGGATGTGGGTGCTGAGATAAGCTCTTCAGATGCCGTGTCTTGTTTTCAAGGATGCCTCAAATATGGCTATGGTCCTAAGAACATTTAATTATATTTAAACAGCAGGGGGAAAATGTTTCAGTGTTTAAAATAATAGCATAGATAAGACTTTACCCACTAGCTCAGAGTTCTAGCCCATCTTTCATCTGGATTAGGTTAGGACTAGATATTATGTAAATATGATATTGTCTTTGTCCAGTTGCTTCTCAACCCTATCCTGGACCAAGTGGTGCCACAGGAACAGAACTGAAATGTCCAGGTACCATGGCCTTTTGCCCTTGCTCTGATCCTCTCTGCAGGGCAAGGCAAGTCACATTGCTGGAGCCTTCAGGAAGATAAAAAACAGGAGTAGGAATCATTCGGCCCTCCAGATATTGTTGGACTGCAAGCCCCAGCAACCCAAAACAGCATAACAAATGTTGAAGAGTATTGCAGTCCAACAACATCTGGAGGGTCGTCATGTTCTCATCCGTAGTCAAAGCAATCCTAGAAAATCTTGTACAGCCAGGAGAGGTAGTATCAGCTACGGGTGCCATGTCAGTGATCCATCAGCAGCCTGAGGACTTGGGTGAAGCTGAAGGGGCTACTTTCTGCTATTGCTCCCTCTCCCTCTCCACAGGAAACACCATAATTCAAAGACAGGTGAGAAAGACACATCCTGAGATCAAGAGTGGAGCTGCAACCTGGGATTAATCTCAGAATACTGTCATTGCTTGCTTTCTCTTTCCTCCATACTCGCTGGCAGATTTTCAGCCATCAACACATAGGGCCCTCTCACACTGCACAATTATGGCACTCTAATTCCACTTTAACTGCCATGGATCCATCCTGTAGAATCCATGCAATTTGCAGGTTGGGGAGAGGACATTTAGAATTCTCAGCCAGAGATCTCTAGACTACAAGCCCTAGGATTCCACAGGATGCAGCCATGGCAGTTGAAGAGGAATCACAGCTCTATAAGCATGTAAAATGAACAGGCCCCTTCTACCCTGAATCCCGTCTTTAGAGAAATGTGAGATATAAATTAGAAAGAGAGAGAGAGAGAGAGTAGTCTAGCCTGAGGTATTAGTCTTGCTGATAAAGCAGCATTGTTTATTACTGCTGCTCCTTCTCCGCTATCACTACTTTCCATTCTTGCAGTTCTTTCAAATAAATTCATAAAATATTGGGACCTTAAGTAGTCCTGTATTGTCATTCTGCTCAAAATGAAGCTGTAAATGATCACAGACCAGATTTTGTGACTCTAGTTTTCTAGCTAGTATTGAAACAGATAAAGTGAGTTGGCAAAGGATTGTGGTCAATGAAGACGTTCTTTAATTTATGTTATCATGGATACAAAGTTTGGATTAAATCAATAGTTTCAGACCCTTTATCATTTTGGTCACCCTCCTCTGGACATATTCTAGCTTGTCAATATCTTTCTTGAATTGTGGTGCCCAGAACTGGACACAGTATTCCAGGTGAGGCCTAACCAAAGCAGAATAGAGTGGTATTATTACTTCCCTTGATCTCGACCCTATACTCCAATTGATGCAAGCTAGAATCACATTGGCATGCAGCCTGAACTCACACTGGACATGTGGCTGTTTCTTTCCAAGGGTCCAACATTAACCACTATCCTGAAATCCCCATAAATCCCATATATATTCAGTTATAAATAAACATGCTATATTCATGTTCCACATATACTGACATACAGAAATCTTACCCCAAAAAACAGGAGTATCCAATAGTAACAAAAGCAAAAGTCATAAGATTAGAAGTAAATCAGAAACTGGGGAATACAGTCCTTTCCAGATGTGGGGGGGAGCCGCGTGAAAACGGGACTCACCGGATTTCCTGAACGTCTGGGTGAGTCCGTCAAGACGAGGAGAAGTGTGAGCTCGTCGCTCCACACTGCTCTGGCATCCAAAATGGTGGCTTCCAGTTGGTGGAGGCTCTCCACCAACCAGAGAAGCTCGCCAGCTGAAAGCCCACCCCTGGAAGATCTGCAGGCATGTCCTTGCATGCTCCTGCAAATCTGCTCCGGAGCGTGGCGATGGAGCGACACAGAGTCGCGCGCTATGTGCATTTTAAAAACTTCTAAAAAGAGGTTTTTAAAAAGCACGCTGCGCGACCAGTTCCGGTCGTGCAGAACCGGACTGAGGTACGGAACTACAAAAAGCAGTCCGACCCAGTCCATTCTACAGTGCAGAAGACCTCTGTCGGAGGTCGCTGTGCACCATTTTAAAAGCCCAGTGCGGAAATGGACTATGTGTGTCTCCCTGGAGTTTTTAGATGCCAGCTAATAGTTTGGTGGAAAGTTTCAGAGCTTCCTGGTTTACTATAAGAGACTAAATGGGACTTTGCAAAAGTTAGTATTCCTTTGCCAGAAACGCCTGCTCTGCACCAAAGTTGGTTTTATCAATTATCCAATTGAAACAAACGTTCCAGTTCTTCAATAGCTAGGGGCCCTGTGCTGTTGCTGGCACACATGCACATACACCTACATCTTTGTACTGCTGTGCTGGAAAGAGAAAAATGCTTCTGGAGAGCAAAGGCCCAATGAGCTCTCTTCTTCCAGTTTCCCAAAGGGCTGGTAGTATTTACCATTACCCTGCCCCATTTT
Organism: Cyclura pinguis; assembly: GCA_030412105.1. Classification (NCBI taxonomy): domain Eukaryota; kingdom Metazoa; phylum Chordata; class Lepidosauria; order Squamata; family Iguanidae; genus Cyclura; species Cyclura pinguis. The sequence goes on along the minus strand of CM059601.1, from coordinate 69,782,975 downwards.
CCAGCTACAAAGCAAGTGAATGCGGAGAGTGTTTTGGCCTCTAGCCTGAGTCACACCAGTAAGGATGTAGGAAGAATACCCAGTACTGTCCCCTCTCTCAGACATGGAAGAAGCATTCACACCTGTGCACAAAGAGGAGGTCTTCCTTTTGGGCTCCAGAGCTCAATCACCTTAATCTGGTCTTGCCTGCTAGACAAGAATTCTTTTTCCTTGAATTGTAGTTCTGGAGTCTACAGCTTAATCAGTAGCTCTTTTTTCCACAGAAAAAACTAAAGTACCAGGCTCATTGTCTTTAGGCACAGATTCATTCTAACATAAGCTGAAAAGGCAAAAGATTCTGCATATCCCTTTTCTTTCTTTCCACAGAGCACAGCAAGGGTTTGGGCAGGCTCCTTTGCTTACTATGCATCTCATGTTCTCTGACGATGGGCAAAGGACTTTTAAATCAAACCAAATATTAGCCAAATTCCTCTCATATGCTTCAGCTGCACACGTCTGTTCTGAGATGTGAGAAATTGGGATAGAATTCCTAAGGAGCATAAGGAGCATAAGGGGAGAATTGTATCTTAGATGACATGGAAAAAACAATAGAGTTCTTTACACATCAGGAGGGGGTTACAAGTTATTTGGGTTACTTCTGAAACATTTGAGGATAGATGGTGCCCCTCAGGTCCTGGCTGGCTGTTTGTTCTCTTTGGACAACTGTAAAGGGAATTATGAATTATCGCAGCAAAACCACACTCTATTATATTCCCATCACTGAAAACAATGCAGTATGTTCAAGAGCTTGTTACTGTAATTGTAAATTGGCTGATTCATTTGCAGTCTGAAAAATCCATCATGGCCACATTATCTAGAGACATTTAGAGAAAAACTCTTCCCGAACTGCTAGCTCTTTGGTCATTGTATGATTTTTAAAAATATATCACATTGAAAACCACAACAATCAGACAATCCATTCATCGTGACAAATGAAAAATGATCTATTTTAGTAGAGAACAAAAGGAAATTGGGTAGGTGTGCCCAAGACAAGAAAATATATGCTCAGATCGGATATTCCCTGAACCATGTGAGAAGTGCTTCTTCCTATAGCATGCTAGTCAACTCTGAGGGAACTGAAAATGTGGCCTATGAGTTTCATGTGGTCTCCAAACACCATTTTGTAGTTCCCAAAGCCAATCCCTCTCACAGATCCACTAAAGCACCACCATTTTTTAATATTTTGTACAATTTGGGAGCTATTTTCACCTGAAAACCACCCAAATGCCTCTGGTTTGGGCCATATACCAGCCAAAATGGTGACCAGAAGTAATGTCAAGTGACTTCTTCTCACTGTTTTAGCTCATATGTGGCTGAAAAATTAATGTATTTGGGAATACCAGTGGGAAGGCATAGTCTGTAGGAGTTTGTGCCGTTGCCCACCTCTTCTTTACAACCACTCGAAATCAAAGGCTAGTAGCCTTTCGTAGGTACTCACAAGATCTGATCCATTCCACCTCCAAGGATGCACATCCACATGTGGAACAGCACTGCATGAAACTTCACTTCCCCAACCTTGAACAGAATGTGGACATTACTCAACTGATACAAATGTCCAGCCATTTCCTGGGATGGGGAGGATTTATGCATGTCGATGACATCAACAGGATTCCAACTTAACTCTTTAAACAGGGAAGCAACAATATCAATGAGAGAGTTTACAGAACATGTTATTGCTATATTCACTGCAAGCTAGAAAGGGTTTCTCCAAATTTTATGTGTTCACAGTGAAAAATCACAGATCTGCAAAAGCTTAAAATAGAAACAGAATAAGACCAAAATCAAAATGAAAAAACGAAAAAGACATGAATGTATTTCTTGTTTGCAGAATCTTTTGCCCAGTAACTGATCCCATCAAAACTCTGAATTTAACTTGAGTCTTTCACAGAACAACAGAAATCTGGCTTGAGAACATTTTTAAACGAAACCAAGAAGTAGAATGCAGCCTGCATACACAAGTGTTCCTGTAAACTGCTTTTACACCAAATCTCCTAGCTGCACTTCAAATTCTTCCAAATATCTCTGTGGTCAGTTTCCCATGAAAAACACTGATAAAGTGAAGCTGCTTAGAAGAAAATGGTGTGAGCCCTTCCAGATCACAAAGCAGGACTTATCTAGCTCTTTATTAAATTCATCTTTTCATTCCGTTCTTTGTTTTTAAGCAAGATGTGGATTATGGGTCTCCCAAAAGGATGAGATAAGGAAACAAGCAATAAGCACAAAGCTTTACACCTCATTAGCAGAGATGAGCTCAGTAGATCTTGGAATCTGCATGCAAATGTCTTTTGTGTTGCTTGCTAGTACGTGTTGCTAGTGTGTCATGAAGAATGATCTTGCTTATTAAATTCTGGAATACTGAAAAGGTCACATTTGTACTGCACTAGCTGATTTTTCATAAAGAATGATTTGAGATGCATAAGCTCAAGGCAAGATGAACAAAGAAGGACCAAACAGATAAAGGATGCTAGTGAATGGTGGATTACTTTCTTAATCCCATTTTAGTACCACATCTGTTCTTTGCAAGGTCCATAGTCAAGAGTAATGATAATTGTTGATAATGCTAAGGTCCTTTAAAGTTTCTTGGTCACAGTTTATTTAAATATTCTGAAAATAGTAGATCACTGTGCTTACCTCCCCTCGTTTTAATGTTGGAGGTTTCCCTATTGCATTCCCCACAATAAATAAGTCCAGGTGGACAATATACTACTTGGGAGAAGACTCCTAAAAAGAAATAACCCTCTACACCACTTCCACTATCTACAACAGCTATTTTACTTTCAATTTATTTGTTAGTTATTACATCTATTCATTCATTCATTCACTCATTTATTATTAATTAAAATATTTCTTTCTCACCCACTATCTCAAATTCTCAAGGTGGTGTACAGTTTGATAGGTCTGTCCTGCCTTTCCTCCAATTAGTTCACAACAGCCCTGTAAGGTAGGTCAAACTGAAAGAGGAGAAAACTGCCCAAGTGAGTTTCATGCCTAAGTGAGGATATGAATGTGGATCTCCCATGTCCCAATTCACAAAGCACACCACATCTTCTGATTGTAGCAGAATAGTTCTATCATCTCCCCTACCCTCTATACCCTCCCCTACAGAAACAAAACTAGTCCAGTAAGTCTCTGTAAAATCTCTTGAATGGCATTGTATTGAAGAAGAAATCCGAGGGTTCCGTGCTGGGCCTGGTGTTATTCAACGTGTTTATCAGTGCCCTGAATGATGGAATAGAGAGCACACTTATCAGATTTGCAGATAACACCAAATTAGTCAGGGTAGCTAATATCCCAGTTGAAAAGATCAGGATTCAAAATTACCCTAATAGATTGGAGAGCGAGACCAAAACTAACAAACTGATTTTCACTAGCGATAAAGTAAGGTGCTACATTTAGGCAGGAAAAGTAAAATGAACAAAAATAGGATGGGTGACAACTGTAACAGTACCTGTAAAAAGGACTTAGGGGTCTGAGTGGAACACAGGTTAAACATGAGTCAATAGTGTGATATGGTAGCCAAAAAAGACAGTGCAATTCTAGACTGCATTTACAGGAGTATAGTGTCCAGACTGAGGCCGTTTCCACACTAGACTATTATAGTGCTATTATTCCACTTTCAACATCCTATGGAATCCTGGAGTTTGCAGTTTAGGGAGGGTCTTTGAGGCCAGGATTCCATAGGATGTTGAAAGTGGAAAAATAGCACTATAACGGTCTAGTGTGGAAATGGCCTGAGGGAAGTAACGGTACCAGTCTATTCTGCTTTGATCCGCTTTTGGTCTGGAATATTGTGTCCAGTTTAAACGGAGGTTGAATGACCATCTTTCCGAAGTGCTTCATTGTGTATTCCTATATGCCAAGGTTGAACTAGATGGCCTTTGCTCTCTCTTCCAGCTCTCTGATTATACAATTCTAAGAGAGACTCTTATAAAGAGGGAGAGCAAGGAGGAAGAGCAGGTCTCAACATCAGGTTGCTATGAGTGCATGCAAAAGTCACACTGGATTCATCAGTGAAGACTAGCTACAATTGTTTTTTAGTGTTTCTTTCCCATTCAATAGGAAACAACATCTGGTCTTGAAATAATGGCAATCAATATAATGCCATTCCATGCTTTTGAAAGATGTGTCAAAATGATGAAGTAAATCAAAGGTAAACTAGCAAGAATCAGTGTGATGTATTAGATGAGTACCTGGACTCTGCAAGACTAGGGCCCTTTCCGCACAATGTCGCTGTTGTGTTTTTGCCACAGGATGGCAGCGGTTGGCAGGTCACACTTCCGCATGACATTGTCGCCATCCCGCTGCCATCCTGTCATGGAGCGTCGCACTTGCGCAGTTTTTGCAAAATGAAAAAAATCCGTTTCACACCTGCAATCGTGCTGCACTCCCATCACTTCTGGCCATGCAGAAGATGCAGAAGCGCACTGGCGATGCTTCCTTCCATAGCGCAGCAATGGAAAAAGCCCGGCTGTGCTGTGGAAGGAAGACGTGGCGCCATTGTGTTCTCTTCCATATGGACCGAACAGGTGCAGAGGGGAGTATTGCTGACGCACTCCCTTCTGGACCAGGGACTGCAGCGAGATGATGCGGAAGAGCTTCATCGTGCGGAAATGGCCTAGGATTCAAAATGCCTGCTCAGCCATAGGATCAGAGGTAACAATGCAATGCAATAAGTTAGAGGCAACAATGTGAGCCTATGTGCATCTAATACAAAGTAAGACCCACTGCATTCAGAGGCACTTACTCTAAACATGCTAAAGATTCAACCATACAGACAGGCACAACAAAGCTGTACGGTAAGCCATTTCATGAAACCATTTCTTTTCCCATTACTACATCTGTTTTCATAACATTTTGATTAAATTATTGTTTCTCACCAACTGTAGCACAAACAGCTCTTTTTCTCACCAAAGTCAGCCAAATGTTTCTCACAAGCACAACAGAAGGGTAAAGGTCTTTTCCTACTTTCTCCACTAACTGATAATTTATTATGGGACTGATGCATATCAGTACTGGTTCCTATAATAGCACTTAAATTTTGAAAGAGAAATCACTAGACATGAAAAAAGGATATATCTTCCTCCATGGCTATTTTCTCAGTTTTCCTTTTTGGAAACAAGAAAATAGATATGGTGAATAAAATAATGACAGCTTGGGAGGGTGGGTAATAAAGAAAGGTGGGGCCACCCATCATGCCACCATCTATATTGTCTACCTTCAAAGCGACAACAACATGAATCCAGTTTGTTTGCTATAAGTGAGTTAGAAGCCAGTTGTACTATGTCAACTTAGCCTGGAGGATGTCTCAGCCTGAGGTGGTGATATGGAATACATGCAGATATGCACGACAGCCCATCTCTACCCTTATTCAGTCCAAGAGCCAACGTTGCTCAAAGCTAAATAAATCAGAATTTGAAACATCAGTGCAACTGATGGAGATGAGCAATGACTAGTTCTCCAATAACAGAGGAAACAAATGTGGATGATTGATACCAGTGGGAAAGAATAGCTGGTTCACCTCCTGATTAAAAATGAAAGAGAATAGCTATTATCTTTCAGTGGCTTCAAATGATAGGTTAATATAACATTATTGAAATACTTTGCACTCAGTATTAAAGTGAGGTCAATTTCCTATCCCATCCTCTGAAACTCTGGAGAGGCTTAACACAATATGGAATGATTGATAGGCATCATTTTTCACAGTGGAAGCTGGAAACTTGTTTTCAAGACCCAGCATGCCATCCTTGCATGCAGTAAACAAATGCTTGTTGTGTCTGCATGATACACTTCCAACAGAAGTGTCTTGAAGCATTAGAGTTGCTCCCCCCAGCTCCCAAATCCTTAGCGATGGTTATTATTGCAATCAGCTCCAGTTCAATGAGTTAAATGAGCCACTCAACTGTCACTCTATGAGCAAGCCCTTCCAGCAGGCATCCAGCTGTTGTGGTGAGCCAGTGAATTGAGACCAGCAGATCAGAAAACAAGAGTTTATTATACTGCGCAGGGATCTCAGTGGAATCAATTTCCAAAAGACTGAGAGCCCCGTTTTAGGTTTCAGCACACATTTATACCTTCTAAAAAACAGGTACAGGAAATGATTACCATATATGAAAAGAGTACAGGTTACAAAAGTTTAAGTTTCAAAATGATATATTACAGTTTCAAAAATGAAGTATCTCTGTACCAGGGAGTATTCTCCCTTGGTTGCATCGACTCCCAAACTCCCTATATCCCATGCATCGCCAAGCCGCATACCTAAGCTCTTGATAAGATAAGAGACGCATCTGCCTGACTTATTTTTCTCTATTTTTCTACTCAAGCAAGCAGTTTCTACAATTTAACCCCTTCATCATTCCCCCCTTTTCTGCCAAATTCTATTGCAATTTGAGCATAATTTGCTTAAGTCTGCTTTTGAGCCATTACAGCACAATGAGCTGCCTTTCCCTCTATAGCTTCAGAGAGAGAGGCCCGTACACATTTCATAGCACAGGAAATACATATCATTAAAAACCCTCCTACAATCAAAACTATAATGCCTAAAAACAAAGTTTTCAGCCAGCCAAAATCTGGTAACCAGGAAGTCAATTAATCCCAAGGATTACCAATGCCACTGTCATTGTTTTGTATTAGCCCTTGTAGGTGTTGTATCTCATCCTCTATAGTCTTGTTCAAATCATAGAAGGTGATTTTGCATCCTCCCTTGACTATAGAACAAAACCCCCCTTTTCTGGCTAATAGGTAACCCAAGCCCATCCGATGTTGTAACAATAACTGATTGAGCTCTTCAATTTCTTGTTGAAGGGCCCGTATCAAATTCCCAGTTGCATTTATAGCTTTCTCCAATCTACAAGTCAGTCCTAATATACTTTTACGATTTTCTTGAGCTATGATCCCTGGATAGGATCCCAAAGGTCATCCTAGAAGGAAAACTTGAACAGGTATAGTCATATAACCAATTCCCACACACTGATAAGTCCCTGGGTGATAATTGGTGGCCCATCCATTAAAATAAAACCATAAATTTTGATCCCGAGCCATCAATCCGGAGCATATACTGCCAGATTCTGTATAATTAGGAGTAAACATAGGATATTCCGGATTCAACTCTCCAAGACTGGTTTCATTTAAATCTGTCTCGGGTTGATAGGATTTGTTATATGAGCCATACAAATAAAATCTATTACTACAGGCGGAATAATTTCCCAATTTAGCATAAAATGAGGGGTGCTGTATATATCCTTTCCACTTAGAATTCCAGTTTCCACTTTGGTAACAACAAAAATACATTCCGGGGAAATAAGTATAAAATTTCAGCCGCCTATACTGAGTTTTGTTTAGACTACCGTCAATTTTGGCAAACATATTGGGATTTCCCTTTAATGCTGAATGCAGGGCTCCTACAACCACTCCCGGTTCATTAACGAGGGAGGGCATAAAACCAAAATCTGCCACAGTCTGTGGGTGTTCATAAATTAGAGTGACATTGGGTCCATGTTGTTGGAACATATGTGCAGCATGTTGCTTAAACCAGTTGGCCTCAATTATTCCACACATCATGCCCCACACTCCTATCAACATTATCCGCTTCATCTTCAGAGTCAAATAGGGGTCCAAACCTATTTATCCCACACCAGTACCTTCTATACACATACAAGAAATACACCAGAGATAAAATTCCAAAGAGTATACACACTACTATTATTACTAGTTCACTAACACTCATTGCTCATCATCATCCTCCGTAGGGGATCTGGCCGTGCATAGAATAGTCAGCCTCCAGACTGACTATAGCAAGGCCTAGTCCTGATCTTCCTTCCTCTGCAGTCACTAGGTCTGACCGTACATAGAGCTACCAGCCTCCAGATGTGTGGCAGCAGTAGGGTCTAGCCTAGATTTTTCATTCACCTGTTGCAGATCTGACTGTGCGTAGAGTGGTCAATTCCCTGGTATGACCACAGCAGAGTCTAGTCCGAACCTTCTCTCCCCTCTCTCCGTCGGGACAATTTCAATTTCAGAGGGTTTTCTTGTGATGAGATCACAGTCCAATCAGTAAATGCTCGTTTTACCCTAGTATAATGTATCCAGGGTTTCAGTCCCGCTACGTTCACTGCTGTGGGGGTAACTAACAACACCTGGTACGGCCCCCTCCACCCTGGTGATAGGGGCTCTCCTTTCCAGTCTTTAACCCACACCTCATCCCCAGGTTGAAAGGAATGTGCTTTCGTGAGGAACGGAACTTGTCTAACCTCTAAAGCGTGGGCTTTAACCTTCTCTAGAGCCTTTCCTAGTGCCTGCACCTCTTCTTGGAGGGTCAGACTTCCCAACTCCCAAATATCCACTCTTAGTCCTTTTAGGATGGCCGGGGGTCTTCTGTATAGCATTTCAAATGGATTTAGCCCAGTTGTCCAATGGCGGGTGCATCTTATCCTCAGAAGTGCTATAGGGAGCACATCTAACCACTTGAGCTTCATTTCCTGGCACAATTTCACAAGCTGAGTCTTCAATGTTCTATTCATTCTCTCCATCTTCCCAGAGCTTTGGGGTCTATATGCACAATGTAGCTTCCAAGTGATTCCTAGAGTCTCTGCAAGATTCTTGAGTACTCCATGCACAAAAGCTGGGCCGTTGTCGAATCCAATGTGGAGGGGCAATCCATACCTCAATATAATGTCCCGAAACAAGGCTCGTACTACCTGTTCTGCCTTCTCAGTTCTGGTAGGATATGCTTCAACCCATCTGGCACGAGTACATAGCATTGCCAGCATGTACTGGTACTGTCCCGTCCGTGGCATTTCTGTAAAATCCACCACTAGGGATTCAAAAGGAGTAGATCCTTGATATTGTATTCCCCCCTCCAATCTTGGTCCTTGGCGCGGGTTGTTCCGAGTACAAGTTTGACACCGCGACGATGCTTGCGTGGTGTACTGGCTCATTCTGTCTATAAACACATCTTTATCTAATAGTTGAGCTAACGCCATTTGTCCCAAGTGTGTAGCTTCGTGCGCCTTCTGCACAACTGATCATCCCATAGATTGGGGTGTGTACCGCCTTCCATCTGGCAAGACCCACCAGCCATCTTTGTCCAACATAGCCTTCAGGTCTTTTTCAGCCCTCTCGTTTTCTTGTTTGGTGTACCTAGGGGTCTGGTCACTCAAGAATACTTGGAAGAGTGGCGTTACCAATTCTTGGGGCAAATCTTCCATCTCATTTTCCAATTCCCTCTCCACAGCCTCCTTTGCAGCCACATCTGCTTTTCGGTTCCCACCAACCACTGGATCATATCCTTTCTGGTGTCCTCTACAGTGGATTACAGCGACTTTACGAGGGGCCCATACAGCTTCTAATAGATGCTCTATTTCTCTTCCGTACTTGATCTCCTGTCCTGAAGAGTTGATTAATCCTTTTTCTTTGTACAGTGCACCATGCGCGTGTAGGGTAGTAAAAGCATACTTTGAATCTGTGTATATATTCATGATGAGTCCCTCACCTAGTTCCAAAGTTCTAATAAGGGCGATGAGTTCCGCCTTCTGAGCTGAAGTACCAATGGGTAACGCTCTGACCTCTATTATCTTATCCGCTGTGACTACTGCATATCCGGCCTTTCGCTTTCCTTCTCGTACAAAGCTGCTTCCATCTGTATAATAAGTAACATCAGGATGGGGCCATGGGGTGTCCCGTAAGTCTGGTCTGCTTGAATACACTTCATCCATGGTTTGAAGACAATCATGATGAGTAACCTCAGATTCTACAGGGAGCAACATCGCGGGGTTCAAAGTGGTGCACGTTTCCAACTTTACTCTAGGATTCTCATATAACATTCCTTGATACTTGGACATTCGGCTATTTGTGAACCAATAATTGCCTTTGTACTCCATTAGAGCCAATACAGAATGTGGGACTTTCACTGTCAGATTCTGGCCTAGGGTTAATTTGTCTGCTTCTTTTACCAACAAGGCGGTTGCCACTATTGCTCTTAGGCACCCAGGCCATCCTCTGGCAACAGGATCTAACTGTTTAGAAAGGTATGCCATAGGGCGATACCAAGATCCCAACATCTGCGTCAGTACTCCCACTGCTATTCCTCCTTTTTCATCAACATATAGAGTGAATGTCTTTGTCACATCAGGCAGTCCCAGCGCTGGAGCTTCCATCAATGCCTTTTTTATCTGCTCCCAGGCCCTCTTCTGTTCTGTTCCCCATGTAAATTCACAATTCTCCAGGCCTTTGGTAGCTTCATATAAGGGTTTACTCATTACTGCAAAATTAGGAATCCAAATTCTACAAAACCCAGCTGCACCCAAGAATTCTAGCACCATCTTCCGACTCCGGGGCTCAGGTAGAGCACACACAACCTCCTTCCTTTCTCGGCCTAGCGCCCGCTTTCCCTGAGTCACTTGGAATCCCAGATATCGCACCTCTGTCTGGCACAACTGGGCCTTCTTCCTAGATACTTTGTAGCCTGCTTCCCACAAAAGCTGGAGCAACTCCACTGTAGCCTCTTTACACTCTTCCTCACTGTTGGCTGCCAACAGCAGATCATCTACATATTGCAGCAAAACTCATTTCTCGGGCTCGGATCTGAATCTTCTCAAGTCTTGACTTAGGGATGTCCCAAAAATTGTAGGTGCGTTCTTCCAACCCTGTGGCAAGCGAGTCCAAGCAAACTGGGTTTTCTGGCCCGTAACAACATCTTCTATCTGGAAGGCAAATATTTCTTGACTTTGTGGGGCCACCCGAATACAGAAGAAAGCATCCTTAAGATCCAACACCGTAAAGTGAGTAGCTGTGGCTGGAACTATTCCCATTAAAACATACGGGTTTGGCACCACTGGGTGTAGGGTCACAGTAGCCTCATTCACCATCCTTAAATCTTGAACCAGGTGATATTCTTTCGTTCCAGGCTTCAACACAGGGAGTAACGGGCTGTTCCATGGAGAGAGGCATTCCCGAATTATGTTGTATTTCCTCAGCCAATCCAAATGTTTCTGAATGCCTTCCAGGGCTTCTCTGGGCAAGTCATACTGTTTTACACGAACGGGAACAGCATTTGGCTTCAATTCCACTACTATGGCGGCCACAAATCAGGCTAGCCCAGGTGGATTATCTTCGGCCCATACCCCTGGGGGTCCAAACGTAGTGGGTTGTTCTTGACAAACCATGATCTGATACCTTTACCAGTCTTCTTCCATTGGATAGGTTACTGAGATGCTTTTTGGTCCTCTAAAATTTACTTCCATTACCCCATCTTCTTCAATGGAAATCTGGGCTCTCAATTGAGCCAACAGATCTGGACCCAATAAAGGTACAGGGCAGTTTGGTAAATATAAAAACTGATGAGTAACTTGATGTCTCCCTAAATCCACAATTCTTTTCTCCAAAAGAGGGTGTTGCTCTGTTCTTCCGGTGGCTCCCACAATTCTTATGGCATTTTCAGTTTTTGAAGCTGCTGCTGAATTTAATACGGAACGGGCAGCACCCGTATCCACCATCATTGGGATGGCTTGGCCCCCAATTTGTGCTGTGACCATAGGCTCCCCAGGGCCGAGAGCAAGGGGGCCCGGTCTGTCCTAATCGTAAAGTTCCATTCCAGCCAGCGCAATCAAGTCCTCGAATCCTTCGTCCACCTCTGGCTCATATCTTCCATTCATCACTCTTCCTCTTCCTCTATTTGCCCCTCTTCCTCTTCCTCAGTCCATTCCTCTTCCTCTATTTGCCAATTCCCTCTGTCTAGGGCATTCGTTTTTCCAGTGCCCCACCTGACGGCAAAAGGCACATTCATTGCGTCCCAATGGAAGTCCACTTCTTCCCCTTCCTCTTCCACCCTTCCGATATCCTTCCTTTGCTGTTAGTGCCACGGTCAATAATTCCGCTTTCTTGTGCATTCTCCTATCTTGCTCCCTCTTTTCTTCCTGCTCCTATTTATGTACACCTTCTGAGCAATGCTCACCAATTGACTGAGATTCATTCCTTCAAACCCTTCTTGTTTTTGTAACTTCTTCCGAATATCAGGGTAGCTTCCTGTCACAAACGCCGCAGTCACCGTTCGGAGGTTTTCAGCAGCGTCCGGATCTATGGGGGTGTACTGCCAGTAGGCTTTTAACAACCTTTCTAGATATTCCCCTGGGGTCTCAGTGGGTCCTTGTGTCACTTCTTGTACTTTGGCCATATTGATAGACTTCTTCACACCTCTCCTCATTCCGATCAACAGTATTGCCCGATATTCTGCTAATCTGTCCCATTGTTGGTTATCATTAGTATCCCACTGTGGATCCACAGTGGGGACTCGCTCCCTCACCCAGGCATTTACATCTTGCACTTCTGAGCCCGCTCTTGCGGCTGCTACCTTCTCCACTTCCTCCAATATTCTCCTCCTCTCCTCGGTAGTGAATAAAGTCAACAACAATTGTTGGCAATCCTGCCAGGTGGGGAGATGGGTAGCCATAATGCTGGTACACAGCACTACCATCTCTTGGGGCTTCTCAGTATAGGATCCATAGTGGGTCTTCCAGTTCAAAAAATCGGAAGAGGTGAAAGGGGTGTACTGGTAACTCTGTACTCGCCGGTATCCTCCTTCTTCATTGGGGCCTGCCACTAGCTGAGTAACTTGTCGCAATGGTGCGACCACGTCTCCACTTTCTTCATCTGTATCATCTGATTCATCCATCTCTTTCTGATGCTTGGACTTCTTAATCTTGGCTTTCTCTTTCAGCCCTTTTCTAAGATCATAGGCTGCGGGAGATTCCACCATCCCCTGGGCAACTGGGCTAGAATCCGTCAGTCCCCCGGCCGTGGCTCCCTCCTGCTCTGGGAGGTCCAGTTGCAAGGGTTGGGCTGGCGGCAGCGGAGCTGGCTGCGGTGGCACATATGGGGGAGGGGGAGCGCTAGGTTCCTCCGGAACTGATCCTGCCAATATCTGTCCTTTTCCAAACTTTTGTCTGGTCCGATCCTGCATTACCACCATAGCCCTACTAATTTGCTACTGACATTTCCGCAACCAAGGGGGGTTTTGAGTGACCACTGTGTCCCATGAATCTATGTATGGATATTGATCAGGGTGGCCAGGCTCACGGACCACTACTGAGTACACTGTCCTGATTCGTGAGGGTTCCAGGCTCCCCTCCGGGGGCCACCCCACCTTAAAGGATGGCCATTCTACTTCACATAAGGTCCTTAACCGTTCAGGCATCATTCGGGGATCTCCATAATCCCCACTAAATCCTTTCTTAAAGTTTTTCAACATACAGCCTAAAGGGGTTTGCCGGCTCTGCCCCCCTCCCATTTCCTCCCAAAGCAGACAACACACACAAGGAAAAAGGGATTTGGCCTGTGTGTAAGGGGTTGCACAGATTGACACAAAGGGGGAGAGACAGCACTCGATTCATGCTGACCCAAGCACCCAGAAACTCAACGGCATGACTTGGAAACTGCGGCATCACACAACCATCCTTTCACACATTCACACCAACATACAACCTCCTACCTTCAATACCACACCCATAAGCTCTGCGGCTTCACCCACAACAACAGTGGGGTACTAGGGCAAAGCTGAAAGGGGTTGATCAGGCCTCTCTTCCCCCCGAGTTTGTGGGGAGGTCACTCACCAACAGTCGTGGGAGGGTTCTGTTTTCTGCTCCGACCTCGGGTTCCTTGGCTGGAGCACCATAGCCAGCACCATCACCCCACTCCGAACCAATCCTTCCAACAAAAGAAAGTTGAGGGTGCCCTTGGTTGTATCAGGAAGGGGGCGACGGTCCTGACGCCCTGGCATCTGCCAAAGTGGGCAAAAGCCCTTCACAATTCCCGGCCAATGCACCAGAAAATGTTGTGGTGAGCCAGTGAATTGAGACCAGTAGATCAGAAAACAAGAGTTTATTATACTGCGCAGGGATCTCAGTGGAATCAATTTCCAAAAGACTGAGAGCCCCGTTTTAGGTTTCAGCACACATTTATACCTTCTAAAAAACAGGTACAGGAAATGATTACCATATATGAAAAGAGTACAGGTTACAAAAGTTTAAGTTTTGAAATGATGTATTACAGTTTCAAAAATGAAGTATCTCTGTATCAGGGAGTATTCTCCCTTGGTTGCATCGACTCCCAAACTCCCTATATCCCATGCATTGCCAAGCCACATACCTAAGCTCTTGATAAGAGACGCATCTGCCTGACTTATTTTTCTCTATTTTTCTACTCAAGCAAGCAGTTTCTACAATTTAACCCCTTCATCACAGCAAAAAGAACTAGCATTGAGGAAAAAACATAACCTCTGATAATGCAAGCTTTCCAGCTCTGCCTACAGTGTCACTTAGGCAGATCTTAGAAAGTTGCTTTTTTGTACTACAGTTCCCAGAACCCCTTAGCCAGCAGAGCCAACAGGTATTTGCTCCCCTTTGTCTGAAGCTATGATTTAGAGCCCTTTGGCATCTTACACAATTATAACACTGTGATTCCATTTTAACTGCCATGGCAGCATCTTATCAAGTCCTGGGATCTGCAGTTTAGGAAGAGATATTTAGAATTCCCAGCCATAGAACTCCTCTATTGCCTCACCAAAATGTAAGTCCTACGATTCCATAGAATTCAGTCATGTCAGCTCTAGTGGAATCGTGGTGCAATAATTGTGAAATGTGAAAAGGTCCCTCACGTCTTTACCTACAATCCAAAACCTGCAAAACAGTGATGCATTTCCTGGGCCAACCACAATACACAAGAAAGAGGCAGTTAACTTCACACAGTACAGAGATAGCCTGGATTTCAAGAGAAGTTATCTGTTGTTAATGTCATCGAAATTTTATCTGGCTTTTACCACCCTTTCTCCCTAGTCTCCAGTGCACCCTTCTTGCCTTTGTTCTGTTTTTAAATAGATTTCTTACAGCCTTCCAAAACCTGGTGTCCTCCAGATGTATCAAACTTCAATTCCTTTCTCCTCAGCCAGTATGATCTGTGGCCAGTACATTTCTCAGAAACCACGCTGAGGAAGGCTGGTTTACAAGATGGAATTCTGAAAGTTACATCATACTTTATGGGTTGATTTTGTTTTATCTGTTCTGTGGCATTGATGAATCAACTTCCTGGTATTCCTCAGGTTCCCCTTTGATAGGTTCCCTTTTGATGCTGCTGTGTTTTGCATTTGTTTGTCTTCATTTTGATGTATGCATTACTACTCTGAAACTGTATTTGTTTTCTTCCATGCTGGTGTGGAAATAAAATAATTTAGAAGTAGGGTATGCATAATTTAAAGAAAAATAGAAGGAAAGAAAGAAGGGGAAGACAAAAGAAACACACATTATCAAAGAATTCTCATTTCAGTGGCATTGCTTTAGTGATTATTCTTCTTGAGGTGAAACAAATCAAGGTCCCTAAAGTCACCAGGAACAAAACAATATTCTGAAGAAGTAAACAATTAGAAATTGAAGCAATTTAAGGAACCACATTAGCAACAGGATCCTGACACTAAAACAGAGAAAGAAGCATAAACTTGATGCAAACATTATTGTCCACTTGGACAGATTTTTATTTTTTGCTTCTGGGTTTGTTCTTAATTAGATGCTTGCTTATTTATTTCCATCAAATACTTTATTCATTAAAAGGGAGGAATTCATGCAAATTCTTTTGCTTGCAAACTTAGTGTTTTGATGGGGGGAGGGGAATCTCCACTCCACAAATAAGGCATCTTCATGCAAAACAGCTTCTCAGAGAGATCAAAACCAGTAAGGAATCAGCCACAATAGCATAACAGGTAAACAACTGGAGATGCAGCTGAATCAGAACTAGGATCCAGGCACTAGTACAGCTCCCATTTAACCTAGAGCAGCTGCAGGAGAAATGCTGGCAAAATTCAGAACAGGTTTACCACCCCATGTCATTGGACCATCCACTGCCCCAGATGATGGTTGTGGTAATCCCATATGATGCAGGCTGAGAGAACATATCTGAACATATAGAACATATCAGGAAAATAGTATCTCACCCCTCCAATAACACTTTCATTTCAAGGACCTCTCAGAGCCAGGCATAATTCAAGAAATAGATCAGTTGTGTGCAGAGATTTTCTGTGATGGAAAATGGAAGTTATGCAACCATTCCAGCCTCCTGCATTTCTTTTAGTAGCCCAGGAACTGCTGCTATCACCACAGCAGCCAGTCTTGGCTTTTTTTTTTCCTCCTCATTTTTTTTCCATCTCCCCTCTCTTCATCTTACGTGCTCAGATGTTCAGAGGTGCCTCCCCTTATAACATAGGACACCCCTATCTCTGGTGCAGAAGGGCAGGGCAGTTGGTTGTGCCCCTACTGCCACATAGGAAGAGAAGGCAATTCCTGCACAAAATAGCAGTAGGCAGTGGGAGATTAATATAGCAAAAAGGCAAGGCCATAACTCTGCTTTCACTATAGGTTGCTTGTGTTGTGTGGGAAAAATGAAGTCAGCGATGCTTCAGAAATTTGATCACTGATCTTTTTTTTTCAAATTTTTCTGATCTGGGCATTTTGGCCAAATTCATAGATCAAAATGTAGCTGTCCAACACATTCTGCACATTTCCAAAGGGTGTTGTGCAATTCTCAGCAGTTTAAATAAATCAAATTTGATGTTAAGCTTATTTTCAAGGTGATACACAGAAATGCAGATTGTAATATGTATGTATTTATGATATTATTTTGTAAACAAGTGCAAATTAATGAATGTGGGGAAAGAACCAAATTGAATTACAGCAGATAAGCAAACACAAAAGTGGCACAGAGTGGAATTTGACAAATATACCATTCAAGTCATTTAGGAACAAGCAATTAGCAGTTAGTTGCAGAAGTATGACAATTTCTGTTTAACATACAGTGTATGCGCTTATAAACGGCTGCAGAATGGCAGTGATGACCTGAGTGTGAATGATTAGCATCAAAGTCCTTATCCTATTGTTTCAATATATTTTACAGCAGTACATCTATTCATCCTGTCTTCCACAAAGAGTATTAAGAGCAGAACACAGTCAAAGCTAAATCAATATAATGAGAGTCAATTTGCAAATCAGTCTATAATATTTCAAATCAACAGAGAAGTGCAAATAGCAAAATCAAACTGAAGGCACAATGAAAAATAAAGGTCTTCATGGCTGGCTGCAGTGCCAACAAAGATGAGACTGACTAGCTCTTTCAGCAGGCTAGATCATGGCACTGGGAAGGTCCTATCCTGGATCCCACAAAACTCAACTTCTGGTGTCAATAGTGAGTGAGCATACTAATTTAGGAGAAGGTGCTATTTTAACTATCCTTGCTGTCAGGTGTTTAAATCCTTATACACAATAAACAACACTTTGAATTTGATTAAAGTCTAATTGACAATAGTTATAGACTGAATAAAACTAGAGTTGCAGGACTTTGAAATGTAAAATGCATTCCTTGAAATAGACAGAAACATAACAAGAAATTCTGGAGAATTCTGCCTTACATGATCACAGCAGCAAGAATTGAGTATGCAAAAACCTGGAAAAGTGAAAAAAGCTCCTGAAATAGAGCAATGGCTTCATAATCTGTTAGAAATGACAGCTTTAGATATCTTAACTCAGAGACTCAAATGGTCAACAGATGAAAGATAAATAATGAGTGGGCACCTGTAGATATTTTTCTTCAAAACAATTAGAATAATGCTTGTTGAATTAGAATGATTTCTTAAGTAAAAATAAGATGAGAAAAGTACAATTTGAAAAAGAAAGGGAGTAATACGTTAAAATTTAATGAATGAAAGGAATAGTAAATAGCTTACACAGTACTAAGAGTTTTCAAATATAAAATTGTTTTTTATGAAACATCAGGAACAGACAACTAGAGGAAAGCCGAAGCATGTAATGGCATACAGGTAAAGTGTACTGTACACTGGAAGGGAGAGGAAGAAGAAAAAAAAGGTACATGGAACTACTTCTTTACAGTTAAAAATATATTTTCATTCCTTAAATTGTATATCTTATGATGATTTAGTAGACACTATTATATTTCATTTGAAAAATAATTTTTATATATATATATGTAAAATGCATTCTATTGGCTGCTGACTCCGCTTTTTGTTGCATTTTTATGCTATTTCAATCAAAATTGTGGTTTACGAGAAACTAGTCTCCGTTCTATAAATGTTAATAAAAATATATATTAAAAAAAATGTGGTTTACATTTTATAATGTATTATGGTCAGATTCCTTGAATCCTCTTTTGAGGCAGAAACACAGGGTGTAAAGAAATAAAACAAGTCCCGGACACAATCATGTGACAACCAAACATTTCTGTTTTGTTTTCTTTTTACCTACCCAGCATAATCAATGCAATTTGATACCTTAAAGAGGTAAAATCTCCAAATATACTTCAGAGCCGGACCACACAGTGTGTCACTGATCTTTAATCTGCATGATTAAGGACTTTGTGACAGAGATTAAATCTGTCTGCTACAGGTCTGACACAGCTTGTTATGTGCTTTCAAGTCATTTCTGACTTAATGGCCACTAAGGCAAACCTATCATGAAGATTTGTTCACAGGGGGGTCACCTTTGCCTTCCTGCAAGCCTGAGAAAGTATGACTTGCCCAACATCACCCAGTGGGTCTCCATGGCTTCCATGGCTGAGCAGGGATTAAAACCCTGGTCTCCAGAGTCTTAGTCCAAGCTTCAGATCACTGCAACATACTGGTTCTTAATGATGTGTTTAGGATATCAAAATTGTGCAAAGGGACTGTTGGCTCTGGTCATTCTTTTGTTTGTTGCTTGCAAAGCTGGGTCCAGAAACACATCCAAAATCCATGAGCTTCATTCATCAAGAATAGGGCTACCCCATCATCTTTCTTTTCTAGATTATATCTGTATTTATTAGCCCACACAGAATCCCATCAAGACATTAAGGAAGTAAAAAAAGCATGATGCAGATTACAACTAAGAAAAAGAGGTATGCCTGTACTTTCACACCCCTCAACTATCCCAATTTGTGAGGGACAGTCGGCATCCTATGTCATCCCACTTTTTCAATTTCTTTTAAAATATCTCAGTTTCTCTGTCTTCCTCCTCTTCCGCTTTTCCTATTTGTTCTCAGCTTATTTCAGTTGCTGCAATTGCTGACTGCAAAGTCCAAAAGGAGTTTGTATGCAATTAACTCAACAGTGAAGAAAGGAGAAGAGAGGAGAGGCAGAATCTTGCTCTTCTTTAGAGGCTCACACAAAACCAACCTGCTGTAGCCTCTCCTCATTTGTGTGTTCTTCCTAATTAATACCTTTTGCCATCTTGACCATACCCTGGTCTTGACTGGTCTTACTGTGCTGGTTTTTCATTTGTGAAATGTTGGGGGCTATGTCTCAGGTATGTGTTGATTTTGGTCAATTCTGACGTTCCTAAAGACTCAAGTTATCTTTGTTTGAGGCCAGAACATCTGAAAGACAGCTCCTTCCACATGAGCCTGCCCAAAGTTTGAAATCCTAAGAAGAGGCCTTGCTGTATGTCCCAGCACCTCATGAGGCTAGGTTGGCCTGCATGCATAGCAGTGCTTTCTCTGTAGCAGGACTGTCAGGGTCAGAAACCCAGGCAGCGAGACAGCCCAGAGAAGGGAGTGGGAGAGCTAGCAGAGTCCTGCCGGGAGCAGTCAAGGAAGCACTTACTCAAGGGAAGTCCATTTACCTAAGCCAGGGCAACAAGCAAAAGCCATAGTCAGAGTTCCAAAAGCCAGGGGTCTGGAGCCAAGAGATCAATCCAAGGTATCAGGAGCCAGGTGCTGGAAGCAAAGGAGAGGGCTTGTAGAAAGTTTGCCACAAGCAAAGGAAAGCTTCCAGGCAGGCAGTTATATAGCCCAAGACACAGGTGTGGTTAGTCACTGCTTCTTGAACTTAATCGAGGAAGCCTCCCTTTGCTCAGCTCTCTTGAGTCTCTGCCTTGTTTGTGGGCTGATTGACACAGGCTCCAAAGCGTCTTCAGAATCGGATCCCTGTTGCCCTAAAGGAGCAGGCAGAGGAACGTCCTAGCCTGCTTGGTCCATGGCAGCAGGGGGAGCTCTTGAGCTGCAGGACTCATCTCCAGCCAGAGCCGCAGGGACCAACAGCTGCTGCTCATCATCAGCAGCTCTGACAGGGGCTTCAGTTATCACAAGTACTATGTCTGTGGAATTCTCTGCCAAGGGAAATAAGATTGGCTCTGGCTCTTTTGAGCTTCTAGCAGGTAGTTAAAATAGTGTTGCTCTTCATGGCCTTTGGTCCTTGAAATTACTATACCATTTTTCAACTGTTCAGTTTTGAACTCTTCTTCAAGGAACATTTTTAGTTTACCTTTAGAAGTTTTCAACTACATATTATTTTAAATGTTTTCATCCATTATGTATTGCTTCCAAGGCACTGGTTGGTTGAGAGGTGATAAATAAATGTCTTAAATAAATAAATACATTGTGTTCAGTAGGGTGTCTTTCAAAAGATTTCCCAAATCTTGAAAACCATTTATAAGGGTTCTCAGAGGCTCAGAGGCACATTGACAGATTCACATTTTGGACCTTCTCACCTGTACCGATAATCATATTCCTTAATGCCATTCTTTAATGTCATTTGAGTTGCTTACGTTATTAATAATATTTTGAAATCTGTCTTCCCTTGAGGTTCTAATTTTATGTCACCTGCTTCTGAAAATGTAATAAAACATATGGACTATATCTCAGGATGACAGGTGCATTATAAACAGGCTGGTGAAGACAGCTACATAGCATAAATACTGGAGTCAAGACCATGATAATTAAATAGCTTCTTTAATGTGCTCCCATTAAAGCAGGAGGGAGAAAAAAAAGTCAATAGAAACTACTACCTTTCAATTGCAGCAAATATTTATGCCTCACAGATATAAAAGATGCATAAGGTGTGAAACTGTGCCTCTCTGTCTCCATCTGGGTTGTTAAATTACCACAAATTCTAGTGATGGACAACTTTAGTCAGGGATTAGACAAATTCATAGAGGCTACAGATCTTGGTGGCTCCTTATTATCCCCTTTATCACACGATCTATCAATATAATCTCCATGCTAGTTGAGCAGTCTTCTGAAAGCAATGCAGCATGGATAAACAGCCCATGTTCTCATGAGGAAACAGAGAGAAAGAGGAAAAGAAAGGAGAGGAGTCCTCTTGTCCCCATATATGTTCTATTCCTCTTCTTCTTTGGGATAGGGTGCAACAATAAGGAAAGATTAACAAAAGGAAGTAGCAGCAATTTGTTTATTATACACTTACTATCTTGCTTGCTGATCCGTGTTTGTCAAATAGGAATTGTTGCTGTGTGCCATCAAGTTGTTTTCAACTTATGGCAAGAGTGCGTGACATGTGGATTTCCATGGCCGATAATCAGACCCTGGTTTCCAGGTCCATAGTCCAGTGCTCCAACTACTACTCCACGTTGGCTCTCTCAAATAGGAATACTAACATTATATATTTTTATGTGCCTTACATCAGCTCGAGTTCTTATAGTACCCTAGAGACCTATGTAGCTGAGTGGGAAAGAATCTTGATCTTTATAAAGAGCATTATGTAAAGCTTCATTAAAAATAAGTGGAAAGCAGAGTGTCATAAACATGTTGTTGTTTAATTGTTGTTAACTGAAACTTCCTCTCCCCTTTTCCTGTGCACTTCCATCCTTCCTTCTTTACCAGTTTGTCCTTCCTTCCCTCCTTCCTTCCCTCCTTCCTTCCTTCCTTCCTTCCTTCCAGTTCATCATTGCAAAAATCTCTGTTGCACTTGAAATATTAAAAAACAAATTTAAACATTTTGCAAGTACTCAGTTCCTGCTCTTCTGCCTGGAACAGTTGCTTTTATTCAAGTTATCAACCCACCAGCAGCCTAAGTATTGATGTTTCCAAGCTATAGACAAGAGAAATTGCATATGGTCAGAAGCAAATTGCCTTGATGTGTTTCCTTCCTCAAATGTAATTCTTTTGGAAAGACACTTGATTTTCCCCTCCCAATCTTCCTTAATGACAGGGAAAGTGTGCAATGAAAATGTTTTAGGGCTTCTTTCTTTACAGCTTCTAACTAGTTTATTTTTTTAAAGTAGCCAAATGAAATTATTTATGTGGAAAAAGAAAAAAAATATTTTAAGCTTCTATATAGATGTGGTTTATACAGAGCATGTTTGTGATGTTTGACAAAATAGAACTCTCATCCTACAGTTCATGATGCTCTGTATTTCTCTGCTCCTCAGCTGGATATAATATTTAGTATATAATATTTTGCCAATTTCAGGAAGGGAGGAATAAAACAGTGATTCTATGACCATGACTGTTCATTGGTTAAGAAATAATGTATTTTAAGTTTAATAAGGTATTGCCAGAGTAAAGAGACAGTGAAAGACTATGAAAGTGGGCTGAAATACTAAGTAGACCAGCCATTTTCAACCTTTGGTCTTCTGTCTGTTTGGGACTTGAGCTCCCAGAATCCATCATCATAGGCCAAGCCAGTTGAGGCTTCTGGGAGTTGAAGTCCCAAATAACCAGGAGACCAAAGATTAAGGATGGCTGAACTAGACAGCTAAAAGGTGAACAAAAGATAATGAAAACAATTAAGACACAACTGTCCAGTAGAGAGTTATAGTAAATAGGTGTTATAATCAGATGCAGGGAGTAGTAGTAGATGTGTCATTGAATAATAGTCATTAAGGATAAAAGAGAACTATTATAAATTGGTTTGGAGATGGTACCTAACACCAGTAAAGTTAAATTATATAGATAAGAATTATTCAAGGGTGTGTTGGAGGGGTTGTCAAGAGATTGGTACATATATTCATATGTGGTGGAATTGTGAAGGTGTACACAAATTTTGGCAAAGGTTAATTGTACCCAGGCAATGAAGGATTTAATTTCAAACTTATGAACTGCAGCAAGGTTAATTATATCAAGAAAATGGAAAACTCATGGAGATTTTCTAATGGAGGATAGGTATAAACAAGTGTGGAAAATTGCGATTAATGATAAGTTAACATGTCGAATTAAGGCCAAAAAAGGAATAATGAAGGGGAATGATTTTGAAGCAATATGGAAGATATTTGTGGAAAAGTTTTTAATAAAAGAGGAATGTGTCATACCTCCACAAGAAGAATTACAATTCTGGAAGGTGGAGTAAGTTGAAACATAATTGGCTCTGGAGGTTGGGTTTACTTTTAGGAATAGTTTGATATGTTTAGTAATAAGATCATATTTAGTAATAGTAATAGATTAAATGTAATGGAAAAGTATAGAGTTAAGAATGAAATTATTATAATAATAACGAGAATGAGATCTAGATATAGGTAACAAAAGTATATAAGCAGTATGATATAGAATATGCTGAATAAGTATATGATTGTAATGGAATTGGAGAGAAATGACAATGTAACCTTGTTTTTGTTAAAATTTCCTTTTTTCACTGTTATGTGTATCACATGGTGTTTTTCTTTTTTGTTCTGTTTTTTTCTTTATAATCAATAAAAAAAATTTTAAAAAAAGAATAGTGGTATTAGACATATCATTGAATGCTAAAATTAGGATTCTCCATCCTATTATATTTCCAGTTTCTATGCACGGCTGTGAAAGCTGGAGAGTGAAGAAGGCTGACAGGAAGAAATCAATTCATTCAAAATGTGGTGCTGGAAAAGAGTTCTGTAAATACTCTGGACTGCTAAAAAAGACAAATGAATGGGTCCTACAGCAAATGAAGCCTGAACTCTCCCTAGAAGCCAAGATTACTAAATTGAGGCTGTTGTGCTTTAGCCATATCATGAGAAGACCTGACTCACTAGGAAAGACAATAATGCTTGGTAGGGTAGAAGGCAGTAGGAAAAGAGGAAGGCCACGTTACCCAAGGAAGGCCCAATCAAGGATGACATATTCCCGAATCTGCAGGACCTAAGCAGGGCAATTGCTGATAGGATGACTTGCAGATTTCTCATCCATAGGGTCATCATAAGCTGAAGTCAACCTGATGGCAGTTGAAAACAACAACAAAGAGTAGTGACTTTGAAAGAAGCCTTGTAAAAGGAGCCACCAAAAGTCGGGGGGGGGGGGGACAAGCCTTTAGTCACGCTTGAAGATAGAGAGCCAGAACATGTCAGTCTGGAGGCTCTGATATTTCATTCCTTCAGGCACAGTATTATGATAGGTTGAAAAATATAAGCAAAGCCTTGTGAGCAACATAAAAGAGGGGAAAAAACAAAACCAAACTCTGAGGCCAGTCACTTAACTAAGCCAGAAGACACAATGGCTGAGTGGCTGCATGCAGTCCCCATAATGGGTGAGAATACTATATTTTATCACAGCAGGTATCTATTCAGCATATTCCTCTATGCCAGATATTTGTTGTTCAACAGAAACTCTCCATTCAGCTATTTAGTAATAAATAGGCTGTCAAGTTTATCCCATAGCAACAGAAAGAAATCTGAAGGATGAGTCCTAAAGCTGAACATATAATCACCTGTAAAGGTTTTAAAGAATCATCACAAAAGCAAGATGGTCATGGTGATAAGCAAATTTCAGCACCACATTTCTGCAATGAAAAATAGTAAGGAGGGACATTTGTGACATCTCATGACAGAAAGGGCCTGATGAATTTTGCATTTTCTCTTTTTTAATAGGATTGTCAAGGTCTATTTTTTTAAAAAAAAAAGTTATATGAAGAAATGCATTCTCAGGATTTCATAAGTGTTATGGTGTATCTGTGCTAAATGTTTCTGGGAATGCCCTTCTGTTTACATTCAAAAGATGTACTTTGGAGGATTAAATCAACGTCCAGACAAATTAGCATGTCTTATAAAAATTTACCAATCAAGTAATAATCAAGTGTTGATCTTACTAGCACCCCAAGTATTGATTTGTCAATTGTCTACATTATAAATTGGACCATAGACTGGCCAAGCAAATCTTCCAACTAGCAACTAGTTATGAGCAGTGAGTTATTTGTACTTATACAGTCAGCCATTCGTATTCACAGATTCAATCAACCACAACTTGAAAATATTTTTTAAAAAATCTCAAAAGCAAGTTTTGATTTTGCCATTTTATAATAAGGGATACCATTTTACTATACCATTGTACCTAATGGGACTTGAGCATCCATGAATTCTGGCATTCATGGGGGGGGGGGGCAGTGTCCTGGAACCAAACCTACTGGATACCTACTGGATACCGAGGGCCCATTCTATTCCTTTTTTGCAATAACTAAAGAATAACTATGTTATAGTACATAATAAGGTTAACTTCCTTCCTTTTGTAGGTTTAACTATAACTGTTTTAGTTCTTTTCATAATGACACAGTGTGTGTGACCTCACTATTTGATGTGTTTAATATCAGGTACCATGGCTTATAGCACTCTGCTTTTTCTTCTAAAAAATTAAAATGTAATTTAGTTGTATCTGAACAGTAAGAAAACTTGTTTTAGAAGTTGAAACTATAATAGCAGCTAATGATTTTTGCTTCCCTTGAACTCTAACTAGAATTATTTTTTAAAAGTAAAATTTTAGGTACTTGCTTGTTTTTGTTAGGTCTCCTTGTGTTGGCTGTGTGCTCTCCCTGAGCACACGGTCTGACTAACGAGGGGGAGGAGCCAGCTGGGGGGAGGAGTCTTATTAGGAGCTCCCAATGGCCGTCTAGCTCATTCCCAGAGGAGAGAGCAGACGGTGAGCTGGGTCTGTGAAGACATCCTTGACCAGGTGTTGTTTACAGTCTTGTGGGGCTGTGCTTGTTTGTTTGTCTGTTTGTTTGCTTGTTTTTGTTAGGTCTCCTTGTGCTGGCCGTGTGCTCTCCTTGAGCACACGGTCTGACTAATGAGGGGGAGGAGCCAGCTAGGGGGAAGGAGTCTTATTAGGAGCTCCCAACGTCGCACGCCAAAGGCACGCGCTGTTGAAGCCCTCTACTTAAATCCTTCAAATTCAACCCTTGGTAATCAGCAGAGTAGACATACCTTATACAGCTGAATTTGCGAAAGAAAGCCCAGTTATTCTTTCTAGACCTACTCCCTGTACTACTCTCTGTAGTATCAAGGATGGAAGGTGAGGGAGCTGCCGCGGTCACCTGTAGCACTTGTGGGATGTTCCTTTTCTTGCCACAAAATGTTGTCGGGTACACCTGCACCAAGTGCAAGCTGGTGACCTTCTTGGAGGAGAAGCTTCGGCAGCTGGAGGCACGAGTTTCTAATCTTCGTCTTATTAGGGAAGGTGAGGAGTTTTTGGATAGGGCAGAGAAGACCTTCCTGAAGACCAAATGCACAGGGGAGCTGCCAGATCAAGAAGTCAGTACCCTGGGCCAAGAAACAGATGCTTGGAGGAATGTCACACGGAGGAGTAGAAGGACCAGGAAGGAAACAGAGACTCTCAACCTACACAGTCGCTTCAATGTTCTTGGCCTTATGAACGATGAGGAGCACCAGGAGGAGGGAACAGAATGTCAACAAGAAGGAATCCAACTTCGGCAACAGGAACTAGATCAAGACTCCCAACCTCAACAGAATGCCCAGGCAGTCCTAGAAGAACCTGCTCGTCGAGGAGCCCTGGACAAGCCTCGGAGGAGGCGAGTTCTGGTTGTTGGGGACTCCTTGCTCAGAGGAACCGAACTGGCAATTTGCAAACCTGACAAGTTCAATCGAGAAGTCTGCTGTCTTCCTGGGGCCAAGATCAACCACATAACGGAGAGGCTAACCAGGCTGGTCAAGCCCACTGACCATAAGCCCCTCATTCTGGTTCATGTTGGAACCAATGACACTGCAAGGTGCAGCTTTTACCACATCGCAAAGGACTACGAGCTTATGGGGACAAAGCTTAAGGACCTTGGAGCGCAGGTGGTCATTTCATCTCTCCTCCCTGTTCAAGGATATGGCACACGAAGGGAAAGAGCAATAGCAGAGGTCAACAACTGGCTCTGCACATGGTGCCACCAGCAACGGTTTGGGTTTTTGGAACACAGCCTGAATTTCCATGATCGTGGGCTTCTGGCAAGGGATGGGCTGCACCTCATGAAACTTGGCAGGAATGTTTTTGCAAACAGTCTTGCACGGAGGATTAAGAGGTCTTTAAACTAAGTTCCGCTGGGGAGGGAGACAATATTATTCAGGGCAAGGACTCGGCAAGTGCAGGGGGAAAAGGCCCAAATGATATTGGCCAAGTAGTACAAGCGTCCAATGGTGGGAGAAGTAGAAACTATAGTACAGGACTTGCAGGAAGGGTCCGGGGATTTAAGTGTCTCTACACTAATGCGCAGAGTATGGGAAACAAGCAAGATGAACTTGAACTCCTAGTACAACAAAATAAATACGATTTGATAGGCATCACTGAGACCTGGTGAGATGAGTCTCAGGATTGGAATGTAGGAATAGAGGGGCATAGCCTATTTTGTAGAAATAGACCAAACAAGAAAGGAGGAGGAGTAGCCTTGTATGTCAAGGATGTTTTCACCTGTGAAGAGATCCATGACTTAAACCCAGAAAGCCAGGTCGAGAGCATCTGGGTAAGAATTAAGGAATGAGAAACAATAGGGATATTCTGGTGGGGGTTTACTACAGACCTCCAACCCAGACTAAGGACCTTGATGACACCTTCCTCAACCAAATGACCGTGCATTCAATAAGGAGAGATACAGTAATAATAGGAGATTTCAATTACCCGGATATATGTTGGCAGTCAAACTCTGCCAAGACAGCAAGGTCCAGCAAGTTTCTTGCTTGTCTTGCAGACAATTTCATGGTCCAGAAGGTGGAAGAGGTGACAAGGGGATCAAATATTCTAGATCTGATCCTGACCTTGTTAATGAGGTAGAAGTGGTTGGATCTTTAGCGGGGAGTGACCATGCCCCATTGGAATTTGGCATTCAGTGGGAAGGAAAAGACAAGTGTAGCCAGACACTCATCTTAGATTTTAAAAAAGCGGACTTCTGTAAACTTAAGGAGCTGCTGGCTGAAATTCCATGGTCAAGAACAGTGAAAGAGAAAGGAGTTCAGGAGGCATGGGAGTTCCTTAAAAGGGAGATACTGAAGGTACAGTCTAAAACTGTGCCAATAAGGAGGAAAAATGGAAGGCATCTGAAGAAACCAAAATGGTTGACTAAAGAACTCTCAGCTGAGCTAAGTGTTAAGAGAAACGTGTACAGGAACTGGAAGAAGGGGGAAACCACCAAAGAAGAATTTAAGCAAGTAGCCAGGAGATGTAGGGAGAAGGTCAGAAAGGCTAAAGCACAGAATGAACTTAGGCTGGCCAGAGACATTAAAAACAATAAAAAGGGCTTTTTTAAATATGTCCGCAGCAAAAGGAAAAAGAAAGAGGCGATAGGGTCGCTGCACAGAGAAGATGGCGAATTACTAACAGGGGGAAGAGAAAAGGCAGAACTACTTAACACTTTCTTTGCCTCAGTTTTTTCTCAGAAGGATACAAGCACTCAACCTGGTGGTTGGGGAGCAGGGGAGGAAGCAGGGGAAATGAGGCACATAATAGGTAGAGAGGTGGTACAAGAATACCTGGCCACACTGGATGAATTCAAGTCTCCAGGGCCAGATGAATTGCATCCTAGGATATTAAAAGAACTGTCAGAGGTCATTTCGGAACTGCTTGCTATAATCTTTGAGAAATCTTGGAGGACAGGAGAAGTTCCAGCAGACTGGAAGAGGGCAAATGTTTTCCCCATCTTCAAGAAGGGAAAAAAAGAGGACCCAAATAATTATCGCCCAGTTAGCCTGACATCGGTACCCAGAAAGATTCTGGAGCAGATCATTAAGCAGTCAGTTTCTGATCACTTAGAAAGCAACGCGGTAATCACGAGAAGTCAACATGGATTTCTCAAAAATAAGTCATGTCAGACTAATCTTATCTCTTTTTATGATAGAGTTACTAGCTTGATAGATGAAGGGAATGCTGTGGATGTAGCATATCTCGATTTCAGTAAGGTCTTTGACAAAGTTCCCCATGACATTCTTGCAAAGAAGCTAGTAAAATGTGGGCTGGACAGGGCTACTGTCAGGTGGATCTGTAACTGGTTGACTGACCGTTCCCAAAGGGTGCTCACCAATGGCTGCTTTTCATCCTGGAGAGAAGTGATTAGCGGAGTGCCACAGGGTTCTGTCCTGGGCCCAGTGCTGTTCAATATTTTCATCAACGACTTGGATGAAGGAGTAGAGGGCATGCTCATCAAATTTGCAGATGACACCAAATTGGGAGGGGTTGCTAATATGCCAGAGGACAGGATCAAAATTCAAAATGACCTGGACAGATTGGAGAGCTGGGCCAAGGCTAACAAAATGACATTCAACAGAGAGAAGTGTAAGGTCCTACACTTAGGTAGAAAAAATGGAATACAGAAATATAGGATGGGGGACACGTGGCTGGATAGCAGTACATGTGAAAGGAATCTAGGAGTCTTAATAGACCACAAGCTGAACATGAGTCAGCAGTGTGATGCGGCAGCCAAGAAAGCCAATGCGATTCTCGGCTGCATCGATAGGAGTATGGTGTCTAGATTGAGGGAGGTACTGGTACCACTCTACTCGGCTTTGGTTAGACCTCATCTTGAATACTGTGTCCAGTTCTGGGCACCCCAATTCAAGAAGGACATGGTTAGGCTGGAGCAGGTCCAGAGGAGGGCGACCAAGATGTTGAAGGGCCTGGAAGC
Source organism: Cyclura pinguis (assembly GCA_030412105.1). NCBI lineage: Eukaryota > Metazoa > Chordata > Lepidosauria > Squamata > Iguanidae > Cyclura > Cyclura pinguis. The sequence continues at coordinate 69,753,334 of CM059601.1, read as the reverse complement.
CAAGCCCTATGAGGATAGACTTAGAGAGCTGGGTATGTTTAGTCTGCAGAAGAGAAGGTTAAGAGGGGACATGACAGCTATGTTTAAATATTTGAAGGGATGCCATGTAGAGGAGGGAGAGGGCTTGTCTTCTGCTGCTCCAGATACCAGGACAAGGAGCAATGGATTCAAGCTGCAGGAAAGGAGATTCCACCTGAACCTCAGGAAGAACTTCCTGACAGTCAGGGCTCCGGCAGTGGAATATGCTGCCTTGGAGTGTAGTGGAGTCTCCTTCTTTGGAGATTTTTAAGCAGAGGCTGGATGGCCATCTGTCGGGAGTGCTTTGAGGGTATTCCTGCATGGCAGGGGGTTGGACTGGATGGCCCGTGTAGTCTCTTCCAACTCTACATTTCTATGATTCTATGATTCTATGAGTAGAAGAGCCTGGACATCACATGTTTTCCATATAAGAAGCTGCTTTATGATAATGCAGATTGTATACTTGTTCCCACTCTAGTATCATCACTCTCATATTACTACCTTTAAGTTTTAGAAAAGAATATATAGACAGTGAATTATTCTTATTGTTTTTACAGCACCATTAAGATTTTGATCCAAAACATTATAAATCATAAGATTCCTTCTTTTATCATTCCAGCAAGCAATCTCGGCGACTGCCATTTCCTGTGTTTATGTTTGCCTTCAAGTCACCTGTCAATTTCTAGCAACTCCTTGAATTTCATAGAGCAGCCTTAGACAAGAAATACTCAGAGAAGGTTTTGCTAAATCTCTCCTCTGAAATCCAGCTTTTACAGCACATAGTATTTGCTGGCATTCTCCCATCCAGTTACTAACTTGGGGTGATCCTGCTTAGCTTCCAAGATCAGATGGGATCTTGTGCCTGCAGCATTCTAAAGCTGTAATTTTTCCAGACGCTATGGGATTTATTTGGAATAACTGCATAGGATCATGTCCCTGCCATCTAATTCCTCTGACTTATCAGTGTCAATACCCGGCATACATGAGACAGCTATCAAGTGCCAGTGGCCACTTAAATGTTCTAGAGTGCCTCAAAGCAAAGTTACAGCTGGAGCATTATGGGAAACTTAAAAGATGGTTAGATGTAGCTGCCTAGCTATTCTTGGAATCTTTTTAAAGGGCAGAAGTCTTTCCATCTTTTTGATCTAAGAAGCAATGACTGTGTAATCAACATCACCCACATATTCTGCATAAGCAATAGTCTACCCCACTGCAATGGAGGGAAAACAACATTATTTCCACTGGTCCTTCATATTTAATCAAGCTAGACTTCAGAAACCAAGACTTATTAATGAAAAATTGATTCAGCAGATGGAAATTAATAAAGTAAGTATTACCTTTTGCTTACTGGCAAACACAGAAGTTTGCCCTGGTCTGATCCATATTATTGATGTAGAGATAGATACATATTCAGCAGCTGAAAGAAAATGATGTCTGCTGCTAAATGAAAAATGGCAGCAGTTTTAAAAAATCATCTTGAAAAAGGGAAGTTGTAGAAGTCAGTAGACTGACACTGTTTCTCATTACTCCTTTTAATGTGTTCGCATTTTAAAGTCATAACAGTTCTTCAGTTTTACTGTATTGCTGTCTAGATGCTGCAGAAGAAGAGCTAATCCAATTAACATAAGAATGAGCAATACTCATTACAATACCCACTGTAAATCATAAAATTGCAACACATTTTTTTCCCTGAGGTTGGACTTCCAAACTTTTTGTAATGGCGATAGAAATTATTTTCATTTGTGTCTTGTCCCCAGTCATGATAGTTCCCTTCTCATGCCTTTACATCCACACCCAGAGCTGGACCAAGATATTTTGGTTTGAGATGAAGGTCAAAGTACCATCTTAATCCATATACAAAAGCCATCTGGGCTGACAGTTGAATTTTACTCGAAGACTGGTGATAAGACAGCATTCTCAGACATATCTTCAGGCAACATGCTAACATAGGGAATGCAGAACAACACACAATGCTGAGGCACACAATGCTCTGTCCTCACAACACTTCACTACCACTCTTGCCTTGTGCATCTGCCACCTGAGGAAGCCACTTCACCCTGCATAATCAATAAAGCTTTGGGTATGTTCTTTAAGTACTCGGCCACAAAATGATTTCTGGAACATCATTGTAACAAACTCAGAGAACAGAAGAAAAACAAACAAGGCTTCTTCTTGTTCTGATAATTATTACTTATAGTTACAAATCATAAGATTTCTTCTACTATCATTCCAGCAAGAAGCATGGGTCAGAAAAATCTCAGTGATTGCCATCTAATACCAAAGATATAGATGAACACTGCCTGCAGTTTTCATCCCAACTGTATACTACATATTGGTATGCAACGGCTATTCACACATTTGCACAAAGCAACAAACTTGGTTTTGTCTCTAAGCATACCATTCACAATGGTCTATAATGACTGCTAGCTGTTTGTTGAATGCTCCTGAATGAAACAAGTGTTTCTGAGTACCTGTTTGTTAGAAGTCATACTGGACTCCATATGTGTGCTGAGGTTCTCCTGAATGAGTCATGGCATGACATTTTGGTTTCAGATGAATAAGTCATGGCATAGACTGAAGACAGAGCCACACATGCACAAATGAATACAAGTGGAATTCCTCTGATGGATTTTCTGACTGACAAAATATGACCAATGTCTCTGACATATTTGGCACTGGAACCATGAGGTATAGTTTTCCTCACATACCCAAGAAAAGACATGAAGAAAATTATAGTTATGATTTAGATCTTCATTTCACAATCTGAGGTGTATGTCGAAAACCATAATGTGTCAGAAGACATCCTTCCTCCAACTGTGGCAGCAAAATTTATATTTCAACTCCAAAAACCTTTTCTATAAAAAAAATAAAAAAGACTTCTCCTATTGCAACCTAGTGGCTAGAATGGTATTGAAACAACCCTTGCTATCTTTAAGAACGATTAAATGAGGCCCTTATTTTCAAGTTGTTGACACTTATTTTAAATATTTATAAATTGATCATTTGTGCCATATATTATAGTGACATGAAAACTAATGGATTGAAACGTTCAGATTCCTCTGAATTCAGAACAGATGAGACTTCAAAGACCAGCAGTATCACAAATCAGTATTGACTGATTTTTTTAATGAATTCCTCAGTAGCTTTATGACATCAAACAATCACATTCAACATGGTAAGAATGAAAGAAATAAGAGAACTTTCCTAATCTCTTAGTGTTATGCAGTATTTTCAAGATCTTTGTGGAATGTATAATACATGACACAGTGTTTAAGAAGTCTCACTTTATACCTCAGATTATAATCTAGTTTGATTCCTTCTTTCTAACTCCTTTGACTTGACCTCATTTTGAAGTTTATTTATTTACTTTATTTATTTGTATCCTGCCTTTCTCCCAACAATGGGGTTCAAGGCAGCAAACTTTAAAACGATACAAGTTAAAATATACATAAAAGTACAAATGCAAATTTAAAAAACAAACAATTTATTGAGTTAAAAATATTAAACATTAAAAGCATTGAATACCTTTAAAATACATTAAAAACAAAACCAGCCATTAAAAAGTTGAAGTTGAATAGACAACTATGTTTCACACTGTATACCAGATTTCATTACAATATCTCAGTGGTTAAGTGAGAGATCATGTTATCTTGGTTGTTGTTGTGTGCTTTTAAGTCATTTTCAACTTATGGAGACCTTAAGGTGAGCCTATCACAGGATTTTCAGAGGTCAGAGCGGCGTTTGCCTTTTCTTCCCTCTGAGGCTGAGAGAGTGTGACTTGCCTAACGTTATCTAGTGGGTTTCCATAGCCAAGAAGGGGTTCAAACCCTGGTCTCCAGAGTTGCAGTCGAATGCTCAAACTACTACAGCACATATTCCTTTCCAAAAAAAAAAAAAAGTCCAAGTTCTCTTCAAATTATTTTGCAGGACCCCTTCAAAAACAGGCAGGAAAGAATAGTATTTGATTATGTATCCCCTTTTTCATTTTCTATTGTGTTATAACATGTGGGTTTGTTTTTAACATCTTTCCAGGTCTCCTTGAAAATATGTGCAGGCGCCAAGAAGAGATTCAAATTGAAATGCAGAGTCGTTAAAAACAAATAAAGCAATTGAAAAATACTTTTCCTTCTGATGTCATGTCAGATAGGTATTGTATCATATAACACTATATTATACATTTTCTTCTCCACACCCTATGAAAATGAGTACAGGAGCTGAGCTGGTATCTGAATATAAATCCCACAACTATAAGCTGAACACACATGCCAAAATCCATTCAGGATGTCTATTTGAGCTATTGAGTTACAAAACAAGCAGAACACCCTTCAGTTGTATTGGGAACAATGGGCTTTCTTCCCAAACAGGGTTTATGAAACCTAAGAGGCATTGCCAAAAAATAAATGAACTATTGATTTAAATTTTACTTAGATTAATTAGGTTTATTTGGATTTACCTTTCTATTACCTTTCTGTCCTAATTTACCTTTTTTGTCCTAACTTTCCAGTGAGTTTAGTAAAACAGTAAAGTAGTCCAGTCCAGTCCAATTTCTATACAAATTTATTGTTGAGCTCTTCTTCTTATGACAGGAAACTTTTCTGTGTTCCTTTGAAAATAGTATAGCATTTGAGGCCTTTGTACATAAAACAACTTTTGCAATCAAGTGGGATTAAAATGTAGATAACCTAAGAACCTGAGGGGGGGGGGATTCTTTGGACTGCAGCTCTTAGAAACTCCTAGGTAGTCAGGAGGTTGTGGGAACTGAAATCCAAAAAGTAACTTTTCCAAGCTATTCATGTACTTATGACAGTTGAATTACTTTTTATTATGATTTCATAAATGAGTATGTGGTTGCAAAAGCTTATGCTAAAATAAAATTGATTAATTTTACGGGTACTATATGACAACTTTTTCCTTCCCCTTTCATACAGTTTTTCTGTGTTTTCCAGACAGGATTCTGTAAGGACAATTATCTTTTTATCAGAAATCTGTGTGTTTTCAATGTACTTTCAAATTTACATGTGCATGGAAATGAGTTCATCTCAGCTGGAAGTTAAAGAAACAAACTTCTCAACAGCAATAAGTCATTTGGTAAAAGTAATCAGGACTGAAAAGCAAACAGGTATTCATGGTACTGCTTCAGAATGAACAGTAATACCCTTGATTTAAAATCTTTTGACAGTGTACATGTTGCACAGTTTCTACAAACTAATAAATTGCTGAGTGTGCATCAACTCACAGGAATTAATTTCCTGGGGTCTGTAAAAAGAACTCAATGGCAAAATTGAATGAAAGGACTTCAGGTACTTCCATTGGTAATTAGGTCAAGGGAACTGTCCAGTGTGATTTCATCATGCCTTTCAAAGGCTGATTTCATGTCACATAAATATGACTCCAGTAACATAAAAGGGCAAAACTTATTTTCAGCTTCTACCTCTCTAATCCTACTGATTCATGGTAAGCAATGACAAAATTTAAAAAAGTCACATTGCCCACGGAAGAGTCAGCTCTAGTGATGCTGTGATTTCACCCATTGTCAAATTGCCCTCACAATCAAGAATTTGTCCTGATCTTGCATGGAAATTTACCCTCCTGTAGCTTAAGCCCATTAGATATATCCCACCCTCTATCTTTCCTACTTATGTTTGTTCTTTTGTGTGTAGTAGTCCTTCAAACAGCTGAAGACAGTATCACCCATGTCCCCTCCTTCAATCTTCTCTTTCAAGCTAACATACCCAATTACTTAAACCAACTGCCCTTATGCTAATTCCTTCCCCAGTTAGCATTTACAGATTAGTTCAGAAGTCTAAACTTAGAGTCTCCCTTCTGGTCATGGTCTCTGTGGTGAAGATACAGCGCAGTTGGTTTTCCCTGTTGTTGCTCCCTGACGACACCACTGCTTCTTCAGCCCAAGTGTTTCTAGCTGACAAGAAGACACAGATACAGCTCTTTTGAAGGACTGCTTCAGAATTCTTTCTTTTTCTTACAGCTCCTTTCTATCAGCTTTTGTCTACTATGGATACAGCTCTCCATTGCCTTCTTTCTGCTCCCTTATCTTCCACTGGACAGCCACTGTTTGCTTCCACAGTTGGCCCTTCTGGATTTTTGAAGTTCTCAGCACTAGATTCTTTTGCATCCTCTCTTATTCAACTTTTCTTTCCAACTCTTTTCATGAGTCTTTCTAACTGATTTACTCTGATGGGATTGTGCCTGGCCTTCTATTTCCTGCAGCCAGAACCCTCTATCTAATCAAAAGTTTCATTCTGGAAGACTGAAAGTTCATTGACCTACAATTAAAGACTTATAACACACCATTACAGAATGTTCACTCCTGGACCTGTATGAACCCTATTCACATGTTATTTTTTTAATGATCTGTGTGACAAACAGAGCTCTACAGCTCCGTTTCCTCCTCACTCTCTTGCACATGGAGGGCAGCAAGTCTGAAGAAGAAGGGCTTCACCATCCATAGGGGTCTTTATGTCAATTTTAACCCTCTTTCAAATAACTGCCCTCCATGCATAGGAGCATGACAGCTGGATATGGAGCAGAGACTAACTGAGGATATCATACTTTGGCCATATCATGAGATGCCATGGAGAAGATGATAATGTTCAAAAAAGTAGCGGCCAGTAGAAAAACAGGAAGACCACATTATAGGTGGTTGGTTTCAATCAAGGAAGCCGTAGCCCTGAGTTTGCAAAAGCTGAGCAGTTGATGGGCACACATCCTGGAGGACTCTCATTGATAGGATCAGCTGAAGCTGACTTAATAGCAAAGAACAACAATGGATTAAGGGACTAGGAGACTTCTTTCCCCTTTCCAGACCTTCATTGATGACATCTTTACCCTTAAGACGTAGTGACTGTCCACAATCTGCAACAGATATTGTCTGATGTTCTTAATTAATTTTTTTCTCTAGCTATGCACATAACAATGAAAGATAGCAGAGCATCCACTCCCCTTCCTTGTCCCCTTTGCTTCTTTGTGTGTACCTGCATCTCCTACTGTTGGGTTCCTACTATGGATGTCATGATCTATTTAGATCTCCGGAATACTGATATAACCCCACTTCTTTTGCTGTTCTAACAATGCAAGCAAAACCTCCTAGGTTGCTGTACACAGCCTGTTGCTTGACATTTTCCAACTTATAGTTGGAGTACTGTGACTAGAATGATATGAACCTAGGTTTCAAGTGGGTCATAGGAAAAAGAAAATACATTTTTGAATATAAATTGTACATAGGCTGACATGTCCATAGAAGGAATTAAGGAGTATGACAGTAATGGTTTTATAAAAAAAAATTTGTAAGAATTGTAGTAGACAGGCCATCTGGCAACCAATACAAAACTTGACAAGGCAGAACTAACCTTATGACAACACATTCATTTTCATCTCATTTCCTCTGCTGCCTCTGACCTAAGCAAGCAAGCAAGCCACTGTGCTTTTTGATCCAGCTTTCATACAATGTATGCCATAATGATAACAAGCTATCACATAAAGGTTTTTGCTAAAGATGGCTAATCATGAAATATCCAGCTACGGGCCAGCACAACCCTCTGAATCAAAAGTCTATCTACATCTCTATTGTCCTTGCTAATCACAGACATATTTCTTCCCAGTACAGCATTCAACCTGCCTACCAAATGAAGGCAGTGTTTCCAAAAGAAAACATTTTTCATTTCCAGGAAAGCTAACAACAGCTCAGTAAAACAACCTTGATTTATAATCCAGTAACTGCTCTTTAAGTTGTTGTTGTCCCTGACAGATGCCAAAAATTAATGAATGATGGACTTGTCAGCATCTTTTTGTTTAATGTGGATGAAAGCCCATTTGAGGTTTCTTGGAAACATATCTAATTGGGCTGCGTGGACTGAAAAAATGTTTGGGAACCAGTATACTCAGAGTTGTGCTTCCATCCTAAAAATAGCCCTTGGATGTGGTAAGTTAGGGGAGCATCTTTCCACAGTTTGTTATTTTCAGTTTGTTATTGTTGTTGCTATTGTCGTGCACCTTCAAGTCACTTCCAACTTAAAGTGACCCTATCAAAGATTTTCTTGGTAAGATTCAATCAGCAAGGGTTTGCCATTGTCTTCCTCTGAGGCTGAGATAGTTACCTAATAAATTTCCATCACCAAGAGGAGATTCAAACCCTGGTCTCCCAGAGTTGTAATCCAACACTCAAACCACTACACCACAGTCACTGTCAGCTCAATATACCATATTACAAACTGGAGCATGAACTGATATTCTATGAATTACAGTGAGAAGAGCTAAGTCTGTTCCCTTCTTTTGCTAAATAGTATGACTTTTCTTCTGCTTTCTCTTTTTTCATTATTGCTTAGCAACATTGTGATTACTGTAGTAGTAGATGCAAGAGTTAAAATCTTAGAGTATAGGTCTTTCCTCTTACTAAAAGTTTGACTCAGTTCATGGTGTAGTACTAGACCAGCCTTTGCAAAACCAGTCAGAAAAAACAAACAAACAAAAACTTTCTTTCATGTTATTGCTGAATGAAGGAATGGGTTGCAGGAGTAGTAATCTCTCAGCATGAGGCTTCTCTTCTAACCTATGTGTTTTTTGTGTATGTGTATAGATCTTCAACATTCTGAACATACAGTTGTATACAATGGGGCATTTCTCCATACGGCTTAAAAACACTGTGTTTGCATACTTTTAAATTAATGCAGTTAGACCTACTAAATCAATAGTCACTTAGTAAATCAAGACTTATCTTAATTGCATTGATTCAAAGATGGGACTAAGAATAGGCCATTCAACATGTATGCCATCCTGCTGGAAGGCCAAATTTGCAGTAGTCAACTAGAACACCTGGAATAACAAGGGACATAATTGTCCCATGTAATGCATTACAAACAGTGGAGCTATCCTTAAAATTGGTCAAGGTTACTTAAAAATAAACCATACATGGTTTATTTGTTATTATTTTGTTTTAAATTTACATGAGATCCATTATGTCTCAAAACATGAAATTACATCAATATTTTGATCAGCCTTATATTCTTAAGTACTTGCCACATATAAGATGTCCAAGGAAGTAAACACAGGTCACTAATTCTAGACACCAATCCAAATTTATAGGTTCCATAAAAATGGTAGTAAATATCTATTGAATGATTCATCACTTGCTGCCACTAGCTACTAGTGAAAATGGCCTAAATCCAGTTGTTAGTTCAAGCTAGAGTAGACCCGTTAAATCAATGAGAACTTGTTAAGTCAACACTGATATAAGTTCAACTAATTCAAGGAATCTGCTTTAGTTGAAATTCACAATTATACTTAGGCCAACAATGAAAACAAAAACAGAAACTTTCTAGTTAGAGTAAATCAGAGAGCTAGCTGTCAGACAGCTGGTGTGTTCCTTGGAAAATATTTGGATATTACCAAATTAAGAAAACAGACACCCCAAATTCTCCAGTATCTGAAAATCTGGGGTGGCTCATGGGTGGTGTGATGGGGTATTTCCCTCAAAATGGAATGGAGAGATGCTTTTCCTGTTCAGTTCATGATCTGCCTGCAGTGTGAAGGAAATTTGCTCTTTTCCTTTTGCTAAAGAAATGGTTTCAAAGGTAGTAAAAGAACAAATGTTTATTGTTAATATTTATCAGAAGTTTAAGACTTTCTAGAACCTCCTTGAACATAGAGATATAGATCAGCACAACAGCTTAGGAGAAGCTTAATCTGTTGATTAAAGTGGTTCATCATGGGAGAATAAGTGCTTTGTGTAAATTCCAAGAATCTTCAAATTCACTTTTAAGAAATAAACTGTTCCATTAGGGGTTTGTTAGATATCCTGAATTCTCTGTGGATGGTTCTCCAACAGATCCTACAGACATCAGCAGTTTCCTTGTATAAATACACCACAAACAAATATTTTTTCATTGTTACATGCTGGTATATTGTTAAATTGGCACGGTGCCCATTTCCTCCTCTGCCAAGCATACAATACCTAAAAGGCACAAATAATACTATTTGAAAGTTCACTTTGCTTTATCACATTCATTTCTTTTTCCTTCACTGGAAAACTCTTTGCTTCTAAGGAACAAAAATAAAAAGTGGCAAACCCATACACAAAAGCTAGAGTAAGGTAGCTGGTACCCTGGACCAGTTCCAAAAATAGGAGTCCCCTTCTGCATCACAAGGGTGAGCTATTTCAGGAGGGGTGGAATACAAGTGAAATAAATCAACAATACATACATACAGGTGATCTGAGAAGCAATCGGAGAAGAAGAAAAAGAAATGAAACCTTCAGCCTCCCTCCTGCCACCCCAGCCAGTGAAGGACCTGGGGCAATTGCACCAATTGATAATCCAACCCTGCCCATATCTGCAAATATTTCTAGCAACATCTCTTTTTTTGGCTCTACTTAGAAACCTAAACATGTATAAAAGTGTAAGTAAATTACTGTTGTGCCACAAATTTCATTATAGCTATAACAGTTTTATTTATGGTACACTGTATCTGCGTTGGCATTCTGTATTAAAAAAACATACAATAGCTCTTCATTATTGGCATTTTCCCAGATGTTATGTACATATTATGAAGAATTGATGTGTACCTTCTTTTTCTAAGGATCTATTATTTTAGGGTTTCAAACAGGGGTGGGACAAGGTGGTTGTAAAAGGGAATTGACATAAAGTCTGAAGGTAAGCAACCATTTTTATGTATTTGGAGGACATTAATGATAGGGTTAATGTTATCATGGAGTAATTTACTATCCCAATAACAAATTAGTTTCTGTGGGAGAAAATGCTTCCTTCCAACACACACATTTTCAGCAGACCAAGAGGGTGTTTCTCATCCAAGCATTCACACCACCTTTTAGTGTGTTTGCTTATTGTAGAATCATACAGTTGGAAGAGACCACAAGGACGATCAAGACCAACCCCTTGGATTGAGAAATAAACAGACAAAACATTCCCAACAGATAGCCACCTAGCCTCTGGTTAAAAACCTCCAAAGGAGACCCCACCACACTCCAAGGTAGTGCAATTTACTGTAAAACAGCTTGTGCCATCAGGAAGTTCTTCCTAATATTTATGTAGAATCTCTCTTCCTGAAGTTTGAAGCCATTGCTCTGTGTCTCTGGAGCACCAGAAAACAGGCTTGCTCCATCCTCCATATGACATCCCTTCAAATATTTAAACACAGCTCTCATGCCACCTCTTAACCTTCCCTCCTCCAGGCTAAACATACCCAGTTCCCTAAGCCCAGTTCCCTAAGCCTCTTGGTTGCATCAATAGGAGTATGGTGTCTAGATCGAGGGAGGTAATGGTACCACTCTATTCTGCATTGGTTAGGCCTCATTTGGAACACTGTGTCCAGTTCTGGGCACCTCAATTCAAGAAGGATGTCAACAAGCTGGAATGTGTCCAGCGGAAGACGACCAAAATGGTGAAGGGTCTGGAAGCCATGCCCTATGAAGAACGCCTTAGGGAGCTAGGTATGTTTAGTCTGCAGAAGAGAAGGTTAAGAGGGGACATGATAGCCATGTTTAAATATTTGAAGGGATGTCATGTTGAGCAGGGAGCAGGCTTGTTCTCTACCGCTCCAGAGCAGAGGCTGGATGGCCACCTGTTGGGAATGCTTTGGTGGGTGTTCCTGTATAACAGGGGGTTCGACTTGATGGCCCCTGGGGTCTCTTCCAACTCTATGATTCTATGATTCTCCTCAATACAGCATGGTTTCCAGGCCTTCTATCATTTTGGTTGCCCTCCTCTGAACATATTCCAGCTTGTCAATATCCTTCCTAACCTGTGGCACCCAGAACTGGACACAATATTCCAGATGCAGTCTGACCAAAGCAGAATAAAGTGGCTCTATTACTTCCCTTGACCTAGACATTATATTCCTATTAATGCACCCCAGAATCACATTGGCTTTTGTTGCTGCCACATCACACTGTTGACTCATAGTCAGCTTGTGGTCTGTTAAGATCTCTTGCGCATGCACTGTGGTCAAGCCAGGTGTCACTCATCTTATATATGAGTATTTCATTTTTAAACAACCAGGTGTAGTGGCTTATACTTCTCCCTGTTGAAATCAATTTTGTTAGTTTTCGCCCAGCTCTCTAATCTGTTACGGTTGTTTTGAAATCTGGTTCTGTCCTCTGGGATATTAGCTACCCCTTCTAATTTGGTGTCATCTGCCCTCCATTTCCTCATCCAAACCACTGATAAAAATGTTGAATAGCACTGGGCCCAGAACAGAACCCTCAAAAAATAGATAAGATTAGCTTGGCATGATTTGTTTTTGAGAAACCAGTGTTGACTTCTAGTGATCATGGCATTGTTTTCTAAGTTCTTACAGACTGCCTGTTTAATGATCTGTTCTAGGCTATCAGGCCTACTGGGCAGTCATTGGCCATTTCTGCACTACACTGTTATAGTGCTGTTATTCCACTTTCAACATCTATGGAATTCTGGGGTTTGCAGTTTAGGGAGTGGCATTTAGAATTCTTAGCCAGAGAGCTCTTTGGCCTCCTAAACTACAAACCCCAGAATTCCACAGGATGTTGAAAGTGGAATAATAGCACTATAACAATGTAGTGTGGAAATGACCATTTTTGGGGTCCTCTTTTTTTCACTTTTTGAAGACAACATTTGCTCCCCACCAGTCTGCTGGGACTTCTCCCATTCCCCATGAATTCTCAAAGATTATTGCTAGTGGTTCCGGGATTACTTTCAATTCTTTCAATACCCTTGGGTGTAGTTCATTTGATCCTGGAAACTGAATTCATTTAGAGTAGCGAGGTATTCCTGTACTACTTCTTTATCTATGCTGTTCTGCCTTCCCCACATTATCTGCCCCATGTCCCTCAGAGATAGCACTGTTTTCCTTTTGGAAGAAGACCAAGGCAAAGGAGGTGTTCAGTAGGTTCTACCTTTTTTCTGTTCCCTGCTGGCATTTCACTATCTCCTCCATGCAGCAGCTCTACCATTTCCTTGTTCTTCCTTTTGCAATGGACATAACCAAAAAAAAAAAAATTCCTTTTTATTGTTCTTAACTTCTCAAGCAAGCCTGAGCTCATTCTGCGCTTTAGCTTTACTGACTTCTTCCCTACACTTGCTGGCTATTTATTTGAATTCCTCTTTGGTGAATTCCCCCATTTTCTATTCCTCATCTTCCAAGTCTTAACTGTTAGTTCAGATGAAAATTCTTTAGACACCCATCCTGGATTTTTAGACACTTTCCATTTTAATTCCTCATTGGAACTGTTTGAAATTGTGTCTTCAACAGCTCACTTTCAAGAAACTCCCATCTGTCATTACTCCCCCTTTTAGCATTCCTGACCATGGGATCACTCCAGTATTTCCCTAAGTCTACTGAAATCAGCTTTCTTCAAGCCTAGAATGCATGTCTGACTATGCTTGGCTTCCATTTCTTCTGTATAATAAACTCCAGGAGAACATGGTCACTTCCACCTAAGGTTCCTGCCACCTCCACCCCATTAACCAGGTCATCATTGTTGATTAGAATCAGATCTAGCATAGTTGTTCTCCTTATTCCTTCTTCCACCTTCTGGACTATGAAATTGTCTGCATGGCAAATAAGAAATTTGTTGGACCTGACACTCTTAGCAGAGTTTAACTTCAAACAAATATCTGGGATAATTGAACTCTCTCATTACTTCTATATCTCTCCTCTCTGAATGTTTTGCTGTCTGTTCAATGAAGGCATCATCCAAGTCCTTAGCCTGGCATGGGGATCTGTAGTAGACATGCTCAATAACATAACTGTTGTTTTTCTCCCTTTTAATTTTTACCTAGATGCTTTCACCTGGGCTTCCACAATTTAAGTCATGGATCTCTTTACACAAGTAAATGTCCCTGGCATGTAGTGCTACTCCTCCTCCTTTCCTGTTTGATCTGTTTTTCTGAAATATGTTATACTCCCCTATTGCTACATTCTAGTCATAAGATTCATCCCACCAGGTTTGTCAGTGATGCCTATCATATCACATTTACTTTGCTGTACTACAAGTTCCAGTTCATCCTGTTTCTTTCCCATGCTCTGTGCATTAGTGTAGAGGCATCTGAGACCATGAATCACTCCCCCACCTGCTTATTTTTCCGTGACTCCCATTGTTGGGTTCTTGTGCTGTTTAAGATTTGGACTACTATCTTGACCACTTGATAAACTCCTGCCTTCAATAATACTGTCTCCTCCCCCTCTAAACTCAGTTTGTCCCAATCAGTGCCATGGTCTGAGACAAAACAGTACCCCAATGTCAAAATGCAATATATTGGACAATTTATCTCTAAATTGCAGAGCACAAAAATGGTGTAATTAATTAGATTTAGATTTCAGATTTAGATATTTAGATTTCTTAGGTCAGAACATCCAAAGCACAAGGCAGACCTATCTCTATCATTAGTCAAAATGAAGCAGCTGCCTCACACAGCCAATCTGAGTTGTCATGGAAGACCAGTAAATTGGCAGTTATTTGATATTGTTCTTTTTTTTTTTTTTTTTTGCCAAGGATGGGAAATGGCATTGCAGCATTTTCTGTCTCACATGGCTTTAGATACTATACTCCTTCGCTGCAGTGAACAGAGAGATGCCCTTTGTTGATGTAACTCAACTAGCTAAACATATTGAACCAGCCCTCGATCAGGGTGTTTAACAGTCAAAACTGGGGAACGTACAAAATAGTTAATGACGTCAACAAAACCAATGAAAGAATATGCTCACCAAGAGTGCTGACCGTTGGCTTCTACGTCAATAAGGTGGTGAATCTGCTCCGGGTTTTAGACAGAACTTTAAAGGAGCTATCCGAGCTGTTTAGAGTTTAGAACCCATGGTAAATCCTTTCGTGTCTGGTTTAAAAGTCTGGATCAGCCAGCCGTGTCTTCTGATTGACATGGTAGCCAGCAGGCATCACAGCTAGCAAAATATTATCCTAATCATGTTTATCATGATTTATTCATGAACCTAAATTCAATGAGTCTAGGTTCCATCAGATGTAATTCCTAGCTACTGTGCTCAGAATTGCAGAATATATCAAATGTAAATAACTCCACATCTGTTTTGTATTTTTGTAAGAATGTCTGACAGGGACTAAGAAAGATGTGTCTTTATCATGCAAAATTGGCAACCAGAGAACTCTCTAGTGATCTTAAATGCCATGGAAGAACCCATGAAAGCAGAATTCAAAGGCAGCTGGGGACCTCTGTCTTTTTGAACCATTTATGGAGCAGCAAACCTCCAAGTAAGGAAGGTTGCCAAGTAGGGGACCCCAAACAAAATGCCATGGTTGGGTCACACAATTTTTATCTTAATAAGCATGAAAAGGGCATTGCGTGTGGTAAGATTAGTTCAAAGTTCTAGTACTATATTTGGAAATAACTCGACAACAAAACATTATAATGGCCAGAATCCAGTTAATGACATATGCATGTGTAATTCAAGGTTGTGTGTGTGTGTGTGTGTGTGTGAGAGAGAGAGAGAGAGAGAGAGAGAGAGAGAGAGAGAGAGAGAGAGACTTATTTTCAATCAAACACAAGAGACTATTCATCAGTGGACCATCCAGAACCTCCCCGATGCCAGTTGTCAAGCCCCACAGGGTGCTGCTGCAGAGATTAAATGGCTGACGGAGGGAGGGAGGGACACAACTGAACATTGGGCTTCCTTCCCACCCACCCCCCACCCCCCACTGTAGTTTACATGGTGGAAAGGGAAGGAGAAGTGTAGCAGGGCTGAGAGGCAGCCCTGCTGCTTAGTCTTTCGTATGAGATTGTTCAGATATTTGAAGATGGCTTGCATAATACTTCCCAATATTCTCTTCCCTAAGCTAAACATATTCAGCTCCTTCAATCCCTCATGGGGTTTCTAAACTTTCACTATCTCTCTTGGACATTCTCCAGCTTACTGATATCCTTCCTGAAATGTAGTATCCGGTGTCAGACATAGTGTTTCAGATGAGGTCTGACGAAAGAAGAAAAAAAGTAGTGCTATTATTACTCTTTATCTGAAATGATACTTCTCTTGAAGAAGCTAAGATTTACATTAGCTTTTTTTCTTTTCTTTTTTTTGCTGCCACATCACCCTTTTGATTCATGGCTTATGGTTTACTAAGACCTCTAGATCTTTTTCACACAGTTCTATCAAGCCATGCGTCGGCCATCTCATATTTGCTCTGTGTTCTTGATGAAACATAAAAACCTTGATTTATTCCTGCTGAAATTCACTCTGCTAGTTTTGGTGCAGTTCTCCAACCTGCTGTGGTTATTTTGAATCCTGATTCTTGTCTTCTGAGATATTAGTTGCCCTCCCAGCTTGATGTCACTTGAAAATTTAAGAAGTATGCCTTCTATTTCATGATCCAAGTAAATCATGAATATGTTTAACAACATCAGGCCTGGGAAAGAACTCTGGAGCATTCTATTTGACACTTCCTTCCAGGATGATAAGCAGCCACTGGTGAGCACACTTTGGCTTCAGTCCGTCATACATGTATGAAACTAGCATCATCTAGTACAAAACTAGCACCATCTAGTTAACATTTTATCAGCTTGTCTGCAAGATTAACTTGTCAAAAGCCTTACTGTAATCAAAATATCAGTGACAGCTGCTGATTGGAGAAATCTGCTTTGAGGAACAATGCCGTTTAAAGTGTAGACTTGACGTTTAGATTGAAACCCAGACTGGATTCACCACCCCGTTCACATTGAAACCATCAACCACCA
The DNA here is from genome assembly GCA_030412105.1 of Cyclura pinguis. Taxonomy (NCBI): domain Eukaryota; kingdom Metazoa; phylum Chordata; class Lepidosauria; order Squamata; family Iguanidae; genus Cyclura; species Cyclura pinguis. Next base: position 69,736,610 of record CM059601.1, on the reverse strand, counting down.
CTGCAATATACACTATATCCACAACAGAACAGAGACACAGAGAGAAACTTTATCTTCAGCTTTCATGCAAGGAAGGATATATGCTTTTCCTTCTCCCTTTCTGCTTTGTCTATTTCTCTTGAATAAGGTTCACTCCTTAAATACTACATTGCAGTTATGAGTATCATCCCACCAGCTTTTAGTGTTGTATATTGATACATATTACCTTTTTAATGTTAGGAGTTTAGGTCCATCTTGTTGATTATCCATGTACAGAAACTTTTGAAACCAAGATCATTACCTCTAGTGCTTCCCATGCCACCACTCTAGTTTCTTGTGTTTCTTTGACATTACTGACAATTTTTCTAGTTGCAATTTTTATCCACCTGCATCTGAGTATATTTGTTCCCCTTTCACTGGCTTAGACATTTCCCTGCTCAGTTTGGATTTGCTTGCCATTCACCTACGTCTTTTTAACAATTCTTATCAACTACCATCAGGATTTGAAATTGTTATCCCATCAGCATGCTAGCATATTTTCCATTTTTATTATATTACATTTTTATTAGATTATAAATGTTTTGAGTACTTCACTCAGGAAATGGGTTGCAGTTCCCCAGTCTCCCAAATCAGAAATAAATTGGTTAATATTAAAGATGCCATAAGATTCTTCACCCTCCCCACTTTTTTCCTCTCTTTGGACACTGAAACAAACACAACTCTTTCAAGATTTTTAATTTCTAGAATGACTTCCTTACATTAACTTTCACGCACCTAGCCGTTGGGACAAAACATAGGGGTTTGGTCAACTGTATGCAGGACGAGTTCCAGCTTTTCACTGTGGTGATTTAACTACCAAGTTAGTCTAGGGTACAATATACAATCCCAGATAACAACATGCAAGGAACTGCGTGTGAAGTGGAGTTCTCCCTAGGATTCAGTTATTCAGAATTAAAACAGTGTTGCACTTATGATGTCTTTCCACCTAGCTTACTTTGTGCTGAGTAGAAGAAGCCAATGCAGACTCTTGCCCCATTTGCTGATCATCATTTCTTTTTTCAGAGAAGAAATTCTGTAAGCATGTCTTAATGATCCTGCATTTATTCAGAGATAAGCGGTATTGCATCGACTGGCATTTTATCTTGGGTAAGTATGCACAGATTTTTGGCTTTACTGTTTCTGTGTTTCTCTTACCTACAGGTAAGAGATAGCATGGATGCTGAGATTTAATTTTGGGGGCCTTAAGAGAGGTCTGAATCCTGAAGACTGATGATGGGAGCAAGTCACAGAAATCAAAAGAACTTACAAGGTGACCATAAAGGGAAAAAATAGCACAACTGTTCTTCAGAGATGGAAACAGGAAAGTCTGTACTATAAATAGAGATTTTGCATTGTATATGTAAAAGAAAAAGAGAAGGAAAGCACAATGCACTGTGGTGGGAGGAATAAGTTGACTCAGATCTCTATTTATTTAAATAATGGGCTGAATATATAAACCAACTGGAGGTTGAAGTCAGGTGCCCATTCACACTACAGAATTATAGTACTATTATAACTCCCATGGTTCCATCTTATGAAATCCTGGGACTTGCAGGTTAAAGAAGGGCATTTAGAAGTCTCAGCCAGTAAAGCCACAGTGCCTCATCAAATTACATACCCCAGTATTCCATAGGATGGAACCATGGCAGTTAAATGTGGAATAATAGCAGTATAATTGTGTAATGTGAATAGGCCCCAGGTTGTTTAATGAGAACTGTTGTGCAACCCAATCACATGAAAATATTCTCAAATGATTATGTGATTATGTCCCAAATGGACTGGATGAAGAAAAACATACTGAAGCTGAATCCAGATAAGACAGAGGTACTTACTGCTAGGGGCCCTAGCCCAGACATGGAGGTCTGTCAACCAGTCCTAGACGGGGTCACACTTCCCCTGAAAGACTGTGTTCGCAGCTTGGGGGTGCTCCTGGACTCGTCACTTCAGATGACAGCTCAGATAGATGTGCCTGTTATCAGCTTCAGCTGATACGCCAGCTGCGCCCCTTTCTGGAGCTGGAACACCTAAAAACAGTGGTGCATGCGCTGGTAACTTCATGGCTCGACTTCTGCGACGCGCTCTGCATAGGGCTACCCCTGTGCTTAGTCCAGAAACTTCGATTAGTTCAGAATATGGCAGCCAGGCTGGTCACCGGTAGACCTAAAACTGACCATATAACACCAATTTTAAAGTCTCTTCATTGGCTGCCTATTAGTTTCTGGGCACAGTGCAAGGTGTTGGTTATTACCTTTAAAGCCCTTCATGGCTTGGGGCCAGCCTACCTGTGGGATCGCCTTCTCCCATATAATCCGCCCCGCACATTAAGGTCCTCTGGGAGGAATTTACTGCAGCTAGTCAGAACTAGGTTGGCTGCGGTTACCCAGAGGACCTTTTCTTCTATCGCTCCCAAGTTATGGAATGGCCCACTGGAGGAGACCCGGCATATTACCAGTCTTGACTGCTTTAAAAAAGCAGTCAAGACTGATCTCTTCCGACAGGCCTTCCAAGACTAGCATTTCCATCACCTCCCAGCAATTGTCTTGCTGTTTTGTTAATAGTTAATTGATTGACTGTTAATTGTTGTGTGTTTTGAGGGGTTGTTTTAGGTGGGTTGGTGGGTGGGGAGGATTGGGTATGTTTTAATGTTTTTAATGTATTTAATGTACTTATGTTGTTCGCCACCTCGATCCATGTGGAGAGGCGGGATAGAAATAAATACTATTACTATTATTATTATTATTATTATTATTATTATTATTATTATTATGGCGGGGGGAGAGGGGAGGAATTACAGCTCCTAGAATCCACCAGCAAACATGACCACTGGCCTAAAGTAAATTTTCTACAAGCTCTATGTTTCTCAGTCAAAACATAATCTGTAGAAGTCTTTTGTTTGTTTGTTAATTGATTCTAATGGAAAATTTAAGAAAGGAAAGGAGGTTTTTCTTCTCCGCATACTTTCAGTAAGTGCTCTCTCTAGGGATTATTAATGAGAATAAAGGTTGTTAAAGTAGAAAATTAACCTGACTCAGAAAAAAAAAAGCCCATCAACATAGCCCCCACATCCAAAATGTGTAGCTGAGTGGAAAGAAACCCATCATTGCATTTTAAAATTAATTACCTTATTAGCTGGAAAATTACTCATATAGAATTATTTCCCCAATAACTGAGACAATCTTTTCATAATATTCTATCCCCACTCTCCCTGCTGCACACGGTGTGAAGTAAAATCGTTCTGTGAAACAAAGTGTATTCAGAGCACTGTAATTACTACTGAAAGAGCATATAAGAAGAGCAGATAATAATCCTAAAATTCTAGAATAGTCACAAAAGTCTTCTACACTGACTGCCGACTAAAAAAGAAAAAAGAAAAGAAACCTGACCTAGTCTATTTGTTCTGGTTCCTGCTTTGCTGTAGAGGTCAGTGTTCACACCTTGTGTGTATGGAGTGGGAAAGAGGGGCTGGAGTCTTTGGGCCTTATCACACCGTACCTTAATACCATGTTGTTCTGTTTGAATCCCAGCATTGCTATCTCCATGATCGTAGCAGATTCTGAATGTTCTTTACCACACCATTTTCACTTCAGTGGATGAATAGTGTTATTTGCACAGTTTTTCCCTCCACATTATAGCCTCATTGGCAAGTCCTGTTCCCCACCGCACACCTCAATATTGATTTTTTTAATGCTTTACTAGTGCAATAACATTGTAACAGCGTGGCATTTTTCCTTTCAAGCAATGTGCCTTCAACGCAACATTCCCATACTGCAACACTATTGCATTTTTTGTGCTATAACATTTAAAAGTGTATATAACAAATAAAAATTGAAATTCAAATAAATTTTTTTTAAACATTGCCACACCGCCTACAGGTTATTGGACAGAGATTGCCATGGGAATAGCTGAGGGAGAAACATTCTGGGAACACTCACACCGCTAACTGGATTGTTGCGGGAAAGGGGATCATTAACAGATTATTTTCAGCATGGAAAATGGTCTGATTTTGAATGGATTGCAACATGATAGCTGCTTGTTAGCAATGACATCATGCGATAGGACTGATTCTGAACCAACAATAACGCGCTTTGGTGGTATGACACCTTCATGGAATAAGGCCCTTCTACTATGACTCCAGTGTAGCTGCCAGGATTGAAGAAGGCATCACCAATCAATCAGTAGCAATGACAGATGTTTATGGGTCAACCTTTAACATCATGATGGGTGGATGTGGTGTCTTTGCCTGGCTGGCTCCTGGAGCCTTAAGTCTGGGCTGGATGGTGATCCAGCCCCTTTTGGCTCAGTCTTTCCCTGCCCACCCTCTCAATGTTGTCCCATGGTTAATGGGGCCAGAAGGAATTTTAGTTGGAAGCATCACAGATCCTTTGATATTTTATTTTACTCCATCCTATGCACATTCTGAATGGTAATCAACTTTTCTGAATTGTTAGTGTGGTTCCAGATGAGGCTGTTCTCACACCACTGCTGTGCCTCACTGAGCTTTACAGGAGCTCCAGATGTCATTCTCCCTCCACATGTAACCTTTCTTTCCTTTTCTTCCACTCAGTTCTGCCTTTTCGCTTACAATGGAAAATCCATCAGGAAGAAAATGAAGGAAGAACGACACTGTGCTATCTAACTGTTACCATGGTGAGCCCTCCGTCTGGAAACTTCTCTGGAGTCCCAGAGTCTCAAAGTGCAGAAGGGATTTCACACAAAGTGATTTCTCTATCACTGGGGGAAGCATACTGTGAAAATCTAACAAAATCCAGTTGCCATAGTTTATATATACTGTGGCAGAGGAGTGGCTGAATCAATATATTTTGAAATGTGTGGTTAGGCCTATAATACTGTTCTCTCTGCTTGTTTGTGTGTATGCATTGTTGGAAGCACAGGCTCTATTAGAAAGGGACCACAGGAACAGAAGGAATGTACACATTTGACCACTATGTTCTGCATTTTCCGCCAAATTGGAACTCAACACAGCTTACAAATTTCAAAACCAATGGCAATTAAAGCACTTGGAAGATGTAAGTAAAACATGAAGGAAGTCATTATTCAAATGCAATTAAACTATCTATGGAAATAAAACCATTTAAAAACAAATATTTGGAAGACTGAAAGATAAACAGCAGCAAAACAGCACACTGTTCAATACCCTTGTAGTCAGTACTTAAAAGCTTGTTGGAACAGAAAAGATTTCATCTGCAGACAGAAGCATAGCAAGTGGGGAAACACTTGAGGTTTCCAAAGCCAGGCAGCAGCCACACAGAAGGCCTTCTCTAATGTTACCATCAGATGTCCCTGTGGTGGGAGTGAGAGAAAGGCCTCTCCTGATCATCTTAGCGTCCAAGCAGGCTCATATAGGAGGATACAATCCTTCAGATAACCTGGACCGAAGCTGTGTAGGGCTCTATAGGACACTAACGTATATACCTGGCGTTGCCCGGGATTTTATTTTCTCGTAGGTAATAATTGTTAGAAATACCATAGGAATTATGTTACCCTGATTTCTGGCGGTCCTGGGAGGGACACCTAAATGTGCTCAAACAATAGGGAGGGAATTAGCACAGAGCACAAGTTGGCAATGCGAGAGGCAGAGTAACGTAGCGAGATCTTGAACCCTATACCTATAGGTTCAGACCGAGTCAAGGATGAAGCAAATGTTGAAATAATAATAATTATTTTATTGAAATACAATCACACAAGTGTATGCAACACACTCACACAAGAAGCTATAGAAATAAAGGTAGGAGTGGGATAGAGGGATTTTTAGAGGAGGTTTGGTATGGGAAATACTATACCTGTCCTGAAGCCCGGTAAAAGCAAAGAAGCTGGCGAGCGTGGATTCTCAGCACATGGAGCTGAGGGGAAGGCTCGCTGGACAAAGCGACAGCAAGGCGGGGTGGAAGCCAAGAGCGATCCGAGGAAGCGCTCAAAGTCAGGGGTTCTTATAGGGAAAATTGTGGCCACAGGCTAGTCCATACTTGGGGAAAACAATGAGTTTGGGGCTGGAGACAAAGCCTCTGAAAGGTCAGTACTTTAGATGATTGAGTTATGGCCAGATTGTCCATAGAGTAGCCAGTCTGCAAACGCTGAGTGCTTGAGCGTTGTATAGTCTGCTCATCTAGCTGCCTGTGCGGGGCAGGGGATCTTTTGTAAGTTGCGTGCATACATAATGTGGTACTTGCCTTGAGGTCTCCTGAAGCTGCATTCCACAATGACTGGCCTGCCTAGATCGGGATGTGAATGGTTCGGCTATTGTCAGCCACGCCTGTGTGCATGCTTATCCAGGGGCCTCGCAAGCACGTGGAGAGGAATGGGTACAGAAGGCCAAATTATTGCTATCAAAATGATATCTTAATATCCCACAAGCTCGGGCTAGAAACAGCGGTAACAATTACCTTACCTTACCATACCTTTGGAATTAGATGCGGTTAAAATACACAGATTTGAGATCCTGTGTCTCTAATTCCTCAAACTGTCTTGTCCATTCCCCAATCCAATCTATATTCAGAGTTATTAACATACAGAGATTGAGTTCCTGAGGGAATACACTGCCCTCCTCCTTCTTGCTGCTAGGCCTCATCTCCATAGCAACTGGCCTATGCTCTGGCTGCGAATTCTAAAAGCCCTTCCCTAAACTGCAAACCCCAGGATTCCATAGACTCTTCACAGCCCGCAAATCATATGAGGTCTTCTCACCTCACACAGGCAATCATATGAGGTCTTCTCCTGCCTGACATAGACAAACTCACAAACTTTGACTTTTATATATTCGATAAACAACACTTCAAATTGTGCTTAGAAATGGACCAGCAGCTAGTTCACCTATTACAGTGATTACCTCCACCCATCCCACTCTTGTCCCATTCCTCATAAAGAAACGAACCAGACTAACAGCCGAATTGCATGTCAACAGTGGCAATGCTCTCCACTGTGCCTGAGGGTAACAGCTTAACTTATGAGTCAAAGTAAGTTGCATGATATGCACTGCTCTGTACTCTAATATACTGCCATTGCTCCTACTTTCACAACCATCTGTTGAATAAGGCCCTTTTCACATGTCGGGGGGGAAACGGGCGAAAACAGGCTAAAACGGAGCTTACCTCCAGCCGGGTAAGTCCGTCGCCGCGTGGAGCAGCGAGAGCTCGCTGCTCCACACTCCTCCAGCGTCGCAGATGGCAGCTTCCGGTTGGTGGAGACTCTCCACCAACCGGAGAAGCTCGCCAGCCGGAAGCCCACCCCCGGCAGATCTGCAGGCACGCACTTGCGCGCGCCTGCAGATCCACTTTAGAGCCAGGCGACGGAGCGGCACGGGGCTGCACGCTTCGTGCTTTTTAAAAACCTCTAAAAAGAGGTTTTTAAAAAACACAGAGCCCGGCTAGTTCCGGCCGCTCCTGAGTGGATTCTGGTGTGAAGCTACTAAAAGTAGTCCACGCCAGTCTACTCTACGGTGTAGACGACCTCCGTGGGAGGTCGCTCTACACCGTTTCCCCCCCACACATGTGAAAAGGGCCTAAGACAGTTGCCTACCCTTGCCAAATGGTAGCATCAGTTCTGCATTTACTTAAACTGCACCCCACATACAAGTTTCTGATACAGGATTGCAACTCAATTGCATATCTTTAGTGAAAAACAGCGTAAAGCAGAGAAAGAACAGTTTGAGTGATTTTTGCTTGTAATTTCTGTGGGCCTTAAAAAGACAACTGTTGGCATACATCTTTTAGGAGGAAAAAAAAATAAAACCAATCTCATTAAACCAAACAGAAATCAGATAATCATAACAATGGAAAATTATACAAAGTGTACCATCTGATTTTCCGCAACATTTTCTTGACAATGACACTTTGTTGAAACATTCTGTTGGAAAACATTCTTTATAGAAACAATGCGCTTATAGGAACATCACCAGTACTATCTACTAAAGCAAAGTTCTGAGTCAAAGACTGCAACATGAATAAAGTACATTCTACACAAAGCGTTTGCTTGATCACCCTGCAAGAACTCAAAGCCTAACATTGTGCCATTATCTCAGTGTCCCACCTATTGAGCTGCAACTGTAGTGTTCAATATTTTATTTTTATATAAGTACTAGAATATTGTGTTCCTCACCACATTTCAGTTTGTGAGCTAGCTTTGCTAGATATGCTATTTCCAAAAGATTGCATCTGTTAGGGCTGCCAAGATTAAATTATCAGCATTAATAGATATTTTGCAAACTAAGGTCACAATCCTAAACACACTTATCTGAAAGTAAGCTCTGCTGTCAACAGTGGGACTTAATTCTGAGCAACCATGCATTGGGTTGTCTTGTAAATAAAGGATATTGAATCCCAATAAGTTTTGATTGCATTTAAAGTCACATTTCCATCACAGCAGGTAACCAAGGGTAGTAAGAAATTTGGTTCTTCCTTAGAATATCATGATCACCTTTCTAATACTGTGAACATACATATCAATTTAATGCATACTTCAGTTGTTTTAAAGCTGAAAGCCACCTTAAGTTCCAGTTTGTTTGTTTTTTCTGGGCAAACTGTATGAGATTATCTATCTATCTATCTATCTATCTTAGTGGTAAGTTAGTATTCATATTGCCTGATTTAACAGTTTGATACCATTTTAACTGCTGTGGTTGGATCCAATGGAATCATGGGATTTCTAGTCTCCTAAGGTACTTTGAATTCTGACAGAGTTTTAGTCTGCAAAATTACAACTGTCTGGAAGAGAATTCTAAGTACCCTTCAACAGACTCCAAATCCTTGGACTCCATGGGATAGACCCATAGCTGTTAAAGCACTAACAAAATGCCCAAAGTGGGCAATGTAGGTACCCAACCCAGATGAAGTAAGTATGTGTAGATATTGGGAAAGATATAAGTGGGTGTACAGGTTTTTGTGGAGGTATGTGTAGAATTGCTCGCTTGAAAGCATTTATAAATTATAAGCTCCCTACATGTGGAAAACAGATATATCTGGAAAGAGGCTTCATTTGGTATGGAACGGTATTATGAGAAAACTGAACCACGTGACTCTATGAACATTCCAGTCACCTCTATGCCTAAAGAATGCTTCAGATACTGAGAACAGAGTATAAAGATTCATATGGATAGTTTTAGTGGTGCTAACAGCCGCACTCTTCCTGGAATAAACCCCAGATTGATGCGCTGCCTGTGCACCAGCTCCTGCCTCTGTTCTCAAGCTAGATTTAGCATGGACAAAATGTCTATTTATATGGCCATCCCATTATTCACACATATTGCCTGAACATTTCTAATTTTCTTCTGACATGACAGCTAAAGATCTGCTCATTCAAAATGAAAAGTGAGGGTGGGCTTGCACATTCATTTTTCAAAGGCTCATTAGCCCAATGCTAGATGTTTTTGTAATGCTTCTAAATGTATTCATTCTTACAAATGCTTTTCACACATTTATAAGTATGCTCTAAATTCAGATATAATCTGAAACCGTGGGTTGAAATTGAGGTGCTCAAAAGATCTATTTTCTCACACTCTCCTTCCCTCTGCTCCTGACTGCACTAACTATAAGGCCCTTTTCACACAGCATTTGCCATGCGAAAGGACCCCTGGAGCACTGTGCGACTGCGAGGAGCGGTCCACACGACACACTCACAATCGCGCAAAGCTCCAGGGCCTGGCAGGCACCAATCATGCACTATTTCATTTTCAGTTGCAAGCCAAAAATGGTGCGCGATCACTCACTGCTCTGGGGCCCCGCATGCACTTGCCATGCATGCAGAGCTCCAGAGCCATGGTGCTCGTTCTTCCTGCCCCAGCGCAGCCTGGGAAAATCCCAGGCTGCACTGCAGAAGGAAGAGGAGGGGCTCTCATGTGAGCAGGCAGCAGCTGCGGAGCCGAAGGAACGGGACGCAAGAGCCTCTCACTAGAGGCTGCTCGCGCAATCCCCACACTCCAGCTCTGCAAAAAGGTGAGTTGCGGAAAGAGCCTAAGTCTGTCACAATTGCCAAATTGGCAAACAGTTACCACTTTGCTGTTAGACATATAAGTGAAATTATTTTTTATGCTGGAGGAATTAAGCCTTTAAATGACAACTCCCCAAGCCATAGTTGTGGGGGGGCGTGTTGGACAAAAATAGCATGTTTATTTATATCCAGAAATGGACTGAAACCAATGTAACTTTAGAAATGGCCAAGATGTGTTCTGTATATCTGGTTATGCAACTGTAATTTATGCTGTCATTTCTAAACACTTCTCAAAGGCAGTTCTACATACAGTGGAGTGCAATAACTGAATCTGAATAATGCCTAGGGTATTGCTGTCCAAGAGATATTGCAACTGCTGTACCAGTCTAAGGTGCTGGTGGGTCTTCCAAGCTGCTGTTTAGGATAGTATAGTATACAGCCTCCAGCAGTAGCACTGAATCTATCAGCATCCCCAAACAGAAAACCAGATCTTTCGGGGGAAATGCAATACTGCTAAATAATATCATCCCTAGCCGAGTCCAGACACCCTTCATCTTCACTGCACTGAACTTCTGTTTCTTGGTCATCATCCAATAATTACAATATTGCAATGGATTTGACACTTCCAAACGTTCACCTGAATTTGGTGAAAAGGAGAATCAGAGCTCATATCATCAGCATATTAAAGACATCTCAAAGCAACTTTTCAGCAACTATGTTCAGCATTTCATGTAGATGTTAAATAGCAAAAGGGGCAAAAACAGAACTTTATGGGGTATGTTTGTGTAACTATCAAGGAACAAAACAATGTTATCCCAGGAGGGACTTCTTGAAGTAATCATAAAGATGGGTGCAAGTGTGGCAACCCCATTGTCTATCCCTAAAGGGCAATCAAGAAGTACCAGGTGGAGCTTACTGAACATATGTACAGCTTTCCTTAAAGGTGAGCTAGGGAAAGAGTTTTACATTAACAGTAACAAATAAATAGCCAATAATACTGCAGCACTAGCTACACATTTCATGCCTTGACATCAATCCTGCCCCAAGCATCTGATATACCATCTTACAAAAGTAAAATTCAAGACAGAGATTAGCTGAAGTGAAGGAAATTGACAATGAAGTTCTTAACAATACTAAAAATGGCAAGCAAGAAGCTGAGTGAAAAGCAAATGAACTCCAAAAGTAAACACTGAAATGAAGAATCTGCAAGAAGTGAGCTTTTTAAGAAAAAAAATCTAAATATTATGGTCACAGTTGGAAAATCCTTAGCTGATACTGCCAGTACACGGAGTTGGAAAATCATTAGTCAATATTGTCAGTACATAAAGCTGTGCTGACTCAGATGTTGACCCAAACGTTGCATTGGTTTGGGCAGTATTTCATTGAAGAAACGCAAGAACTGATAGTTGTTGAATATAATGCGAACCAAATGTCTCTGAACAATATCAGAATAGATGCCTCCACCTCCTCAGAGGTCAGCCTCAAAACTCAAAGGTGGTCTTGAGTAAATATCAAGAGGCACTGCAAGTAATTTCGGGCCTGGAATGGAAGGAAACCACAAGTAGAGTTGTGGAGCCTCTGAAAATGAATTTTGGTTTGTACTGACTCTCAGAAGCCTTTTTCTATTGTAACATAAATTGGCGAGATTATGAAATCAGTTACGAGCCTCAATGCATGACTGGCTCATCTTCTTTCAGTTTAGCAAGAAATATAAAACAATCGCTGAAAAGAACACATCAAGAGAGATTTAAACCAGCACAAGCTTTTGAAAATACATGTAGGCAGTTAAAAATAAATTAAACTGAAATGCTCAGATTTTAGCTGAATGATATTGGACTTAACATGGTTGTTCTTGAGATCAAAATGTATCATTTCAATTTGAAATGGACTGAAAAACAACCTCATCCAACTATTTTAGCAAGTAAGAGCCTGAACATACCTTTCTTTCTATTTTTAGATGAAACAGTATTTGTGTTAGAAAGAAACAGAATAAGCATTGTTTCTAAAGTACCTCATTGTTTCATTTCAAAGGTTCACATTCTCCTAGGATTTATTCACCTTTTGCATTTGTTCCTCTGAAGTTGAACTGATCAAGCACTAATTGACACTTTCCAGGAGACAGCTTCCTCTCCACATTAATAGCTTGTATTTCCTTTATCATCAGTTTTTATTTATCCCTGCGTGTCTAGGAGCACTCTGCACAAAGTGGCACAAATTTACCAACTTGGATAGTTCTGTCTATTTTTAGGTAGCTGAGTTTAAAGTGTGTTTGCGTTCAAGTAGCTTTTTCAAATACACATCCACGCTAACATCGGTACATTAAGTATTGCTATTCACAAAGAAGTGAAGCAAAGAGAAGAAAATCCTACAGTGCCAAATTTTTTAACCCCTACTCAGAATGAGCAATTTTTAATGTCTTTGATGGTAATGCTAGAAAAGGAAACAAATAACATCTTAACTTAGATAAAAGATTTATAGCATCAGGTCTCTAGATGGCTGAATCTATGTACAGTGAACTTTCTGCTTTCATGGGGGTTACTGGCACCCATGAAAGTGGAAAAAATATGAATAAAAATAAAAATCATGAATGCTATTTTTTTTTTATTTTTACTTGAGAACACTTTAGGGTCCTCCTGTATGATTGCATGGTCAACTTCTAGAAGAAGTAGGCCTTAGAGTTATGCTGGTAGACCTACAATGTCTAGAAAAGTGTTCTCTCTAGGAATCTCTAGGTCTTCCAGCACAACTCTATGGCCTGCTTCTGGCAGATGTGGACCACATGATCACACTGAAGGACCTAGATTCCTAGAAAGAACTTTTTTTTCCCCGTGGCAGGGACAAATGGAGTAAGGATTTTTTTTAAATAAATAAACTGAATAATTAAAATAATCTTCAAATAATCAAATCTGTGAGTGTTGAACCTGCATAAGTGGAGGGCCCACTGTATTTAGTTATGTACGTATTTAAGTGTTTAAGTATGTACTACTACTCTGTGTCATTCATTTGTAGTTGCATCACCATCATCACCCATGCACATGCTTTCCTACCTCTAATATACTCTACCTGGAGATGTTTTGAAAGTCTCAGGTGGGACATAATATCAGAGCTTCAAATGGTACTTTTTTGGACTACAATTTCTAGAATCTCCAAGCCACCACTGTCATAGGCTGCACTGAATAAGGACTTGGAGAGTCTAGTTGTATCTGCACTCCAATAGGGAGCTCATGTTAACCAACAAATTAATTTGGTGAAGCCAGCTGGGTAACTAATTAGCATGTAACTAAATTTAATTATTTATTTCTGGGCTCTAATGGAATCATTGTAATATTTTCTTTATTTAAAAGTACGTAGCATACAGAGAAGTACCAAAATTATAGAAAAGACAAGAGGGGTTGGTCCCCTTACCTTTTGTGGTATATGACTAAGCTGCTGTTTTTTGTTGGCTGAGGTGGGGCCCCATGATTTGACTTGGATTTATGGGTTTTATTTAAGACTCCCCACCCCAGTAATTAAAATGCTGACATAGATAAGTGAAGGTGATCCTCTCCAGCAGACACAGGTGCCAAGAGACCTTATGCACCCATCCCAGCTGAAGCCTCAGAATTCCCTTTCTCCATTTCCACTCAGCTCAGGCGACAAATGAATAACTCAATCTATTTGCCTTCTATGTATCCACATAACCTAAAAAAAGGTTATTTTTCTGTCATACACACCACATTGTGTTAAATATTTGCAAATGAATTGCAAATATTCATATAACCTCACTGACATTAAATTTTGTGTTTTCCAACAAACTACCATGATTGGTTTCAGTTTCTCTGAGGATACAATTAGTGCTTTGAACACAGCAGGAGTGGCTGAGATATTGAGAGCTGATGGCTCATATAAGGTGTAGTATGTACAGATACTGCAGGTGAAATATTTCAACAGAGTGAACATGGTATGTAGGCTGCAACACTGAAAATGGCCCTATCAATTGATTTAATATAGAAATCCTGCAACCAGACCATTTCTTCTATAGGAAAAATTGTCTCACAGTTTTCTCATTGAGTTTATTCCATAGAGTTAGTTTAACATGAGGACATAAGTCAAATTGTAATTGACAAGATCACCCTGACTGCAGAAAATTAAATCTATCTTTTGGAAGGGCATCTTCCAAAACAGGGTAGTGAAAACTTCCTACAGACAACAAGAATTTCCTAGAAGCACATTTATGGAATATACAGTAAGATGGCTGAAATAACATATAATAACATACAATAGTGAGCAATCCTATGGAATACTGGGGTATGTAATTTGACGAGGCACTATGGCTTTACTGGCTGAGACTTCTAAATGCCCCTCTCTAACCTGCAATACAATAGTGATCGTAACATTCAACTGTATGTGTATGTGCCATCAAGTAGATGGTTTATGGTGGCCCCATGAATTTCCCAAGGTAATTCTAGTCAAAAAATACTCCTTCCTTTGAAATATAGCCCACAGCACCTGATATTCACTGGCACTCTCATATCCAGGTCCTAGCTAGGGCTGGCCCTGCTTAGCTTACAAGATCAGACAGGATCTGCAATCTTGTTATTGTTGTGTGCCTTCAAGTTGTTCCGACTTGTAGTGATCCTAAAGCAAACCTATCAAAAGGTTTTCTGGAGTGAGAGTGTGTGATGCACCCAAGGTTGCCAAGATTTAATTCAGTTTACATCTATCGGTTAATGCAAACCTTCCTGAACATCTCTACTTGCTCAGCCAATAGTAGGTGCTCAAGAGGACATAGCACTGGAAACCAAAATATTTTACATGGTTCTTCCAAATAAGTTGGTTTCATTCATGAGAAAAAACACGTGATGCCTTGATTCCTAACTCATGTAAGAGGGGCACAATTCTGTTAAAAGCCAGCTGTTTTGAACCAACAGAATATTGCTGTGAAAAGAAAGAACGGGTCTTTATATTTTTAAAATGTCAGAAGCATGTCCTGGTTTCTATTAAAGCTCTCATAAATGATGTATTATAGCATGAAAAAAATGTTCTTCAGTCTCACTTAACTATAAATAAATAAAGCCCTGCAAGCATAGCCCCTATTCCTGAGGAGAAACAAAAGCACATAAGTCTAGTATTTGAGGTTCAAATGGATTTCATGTCTCCTTTACTACCATCACCCATCTAACCCACAGTTCCTACAGATATCAGGGCTTCCTGTTCAAATATTTATATTATTTCTCACTCGGTAGTGGACTTGCTCCTGTACTGTACTGTAGAAATAAGGCTATTTGACATTATTTTTATTATAGCATGAGTTGTCATGGACTTTTTGTCTAGCCTACAAAAAAAAAAGCTCATGCAAAATTAAATTCGTTAATCTTTAAGGGGCACAGAACTCTTTCATTCTTAACTGTAATAGCCTGACGTATCTACTCTTGGGATGCTTGCTTTGGCCATTTCTGCCGTACACTGTTACAGTGCTATTATTCCACTTTCAACATCCTATGGAATCCTGGGGTTTGCAGTTTAGGGAGGGGCATTTAGAATTCTCAGCCATAGAGCTCTTTGGACTCAGGAAACTACAAACCCCAGAATTCCACAAGATGTTGAAAGTGGAATAACAGCACTGTAACAGTGTTGTGCGGAAATGGCCTTTGTTTCATCTATCCATGGCCCTTTCCGCACGAGGCGAGCGAATTGCTCCATGCCGTTACCTACCGCTTCTTCTGGGGTCCGAAGCAACGCGGACTGTCCCTGAAGCCCTTCTGCAGGGTTCCTCCTTGGTCCAGGGCGAATCGGAGCAGTGCAAGGTCTGTAGATTCGCACTGCTCTGGCTTCCAAAATGGCTGCTTCCGGCTTTCAAAATGGTGGCTTCTGGTTGGTTGTGGGTCCCAACCAACTGCTGAAGCTTGCCACGCCTAAAGCCCGCCCTCCGCAGATCGCAGGCTCACATTGGTGCGAGCCTGCGAATCTGCACAAGGGAGCAGGAATGCAATGGCAAAGGGTCACTATAATAAAGGGTCACTATAATAAAGACCTGTTTTTTGAGGTCTTTAGAAAACACGCTGGAGGACCACTTGGGGTCGCTTTGGAGCGGACTGAGGCACGGATCTCCGGTAAGTAGTCCGCTCCTAGTTCGCTCCAAGGTGCAGATGACCTCCGTGAGAGGATGCACTGCCCCATTCTAATTGCCTGGTTCGGAAAGGGCCCATGATTTCAAAGAAAGCCATGGACTTCTTTTTTTTAATTTTTCTATTACATTTACAATTAAAACTACTTTATAGGTTGCCATGTAATTGGACAATAGCCATATATTGAAGACATACTGACATTAAAAATATAAAAGTATCTGAAAAGTAGTAAAAAATGCAATAGGTTACTAAATGAATTCTGTACTGTAACAAGGATGAGATTTTCCAATAAGCCACATGACAATTTCGTGTCTAAGGTAACCTTCTATGTTTAGTTTCTCCAAAACACACTGCTACAGAGTGCAAGGAAACCAACCTATAACCAACCTATTACTCATTAACAACAACAGAACAGTCTTTTGGCACAGTTAACTAGATCTTGGCATGGGGTGGTTAGTCTTAAAGAAGATTAACTCTCTCTCAACACTTCATCTCACCACAAACACTATGGGATTCAAGTGCAAGTGGAGAGGTTCCAGGGAAATAAAATTCTGTTGATAAATGAGGATGGATTAATATCCCTAACCGCATCATTTTTTTATTCACAACTTCTTAAATGTTTCTTTCTTAGCTTAAATTGGGCACTCATTTCTAGTTGACTTGTGGCTGACATTTCTCTTGAGGATAAGAAGTAAAACTCTTTTAAACACTTGCAGACATGTCACAGCCAATCAGAGAAACATTTATTATGATGATATACATGCTGATATAGCTTCATTCTGGATTGTCTCATAACTCATGGTACAAGAGTTAGCTAAAATGCCACTGCTGTTGTCTCTGAAAGATCCTTTTCCAGTGTCATCCCTCATTACTTCTGCTATCCAGTAGCTGTTTGATACATTTAGTCTGGCTCCTCAGCAAAAAACCTATCTAACTTCGAGTTCCTATCAGAAGCAATGATGAACAGTGAAGAAAGCTGACAGAAAGATCAACTCATTTGAAATGTGCTGCCAGAGATACCATGGAATGCCAAAGAGATACCATGAAGTGCCGAAAAGATGAGTGAATCATGCCTAGAGCAAATCAAGCTTGAATTTACACTAAAAGCTAATATGACTAAATTGAGGTTATTGTACTTTGGACATATCATGAGAGAGCATGCAAAATATGATAATGTTTGGTAAAGTGGAAAGCAGTAGGAAAACAAGAATACATTACAGATGGATTGAGCCAATAAAGTCAGAGCCCTGAGAATGAAAGACCTGAGCAGGGCTGTTGATGAGCAGGGCTCATGGAGGACTCACATTTATAGGATTGCTGTAAGTTGGAATCCACTTGACAGCAAATAACAAGAACAGCATGGTGTCATATAGGGCAGAATAAAACACCATAGAAACAAACGTCATTCCCATAATGGATGTTCCCATGGCACAGTTTACTGACACACAAAAATTCAAAAATTATTTCAAAAACATGTATTAACAAGGAACCCTTTTCTGACATTATAATGTCAGACGCACAGCTCAGCAAACACATTATGAATTATGAGACTTTGCACATCATTTGCTATAGTATGAACGTTTTCTCACAGAGAGCCTCCTTTTTGTGGCATGCCTGCTGTAAATGAGTTCTCCAAACTTAAGCATATTAAACAAAGACATACACACACACACACATGTGTATGTGTGTCTATATTGTGATTACTGATGTAGGGCTTTGCATTATTTTTGATATCATAATTTGAGACAGATCGAGAATAAAATAGAAAAGTAGTCAACCATAAGAAGAGCAAGTCTGGGCTATACAGGTTTTCAAACTTGTGATACTGAGTTCCAAATCCAAATTGCTTGAAAATTGTACTGAGACAAAACTTGTGTAAGCATTTTGGTACACTAAAATGTCTATTGCTATGCTTAGAGTATTCAGTGTACCCAAAATGAACACATTTAGGCCAAGATCCTGATCAGTAGTTGCCAGCATTGCTTAGCTGAAATTACCTATACTAGAGATACATTAAATCGCACCATTGCATAACCCATCATGCAATCAGTGGAATGTCACATGTTAATCCATTGTGCAATGGTGTAATTATACTCAGGCCCTTTCCAGACGTGGGGGAGGAGCCGCGTGAAAACGCTACTCACTGGACTTCTTCAGTATCCGAGCGAGTCCGTTGGGACGAGGAGCAGTGTGAGCTCATCGCTCCGCACTGCTCCGGCATCCAAAATGGTGGCTTCCGGTTGGTGGAGGCTCTCCACCAACCGGAGAAGCTCGCCAGCCTAAAGCCCACCCCTGGCAGATCTGCAGGCACGCACTAGTGCGCGCCTGCAAATCTGCACCGGAGCGCAGCAACAGAGCCACACGGAGTCACGCGCTCCGTGCTTTTTAAAAACCTCTAAAAAAACCTCACTTTGGAATGGACTGAGGTGCAGAACTACAAAAAGTAGTCCACCCCAGTCCACTCTACGGTGCAGAAGACCTCTGTTGGAGGTCGCTCTGCACCGTTTCAATTGCCTCGTGTGGAAAGGGCCTCAGTGAGAAACAGAGGAACTTGGCAACCTCCTGTAAAGTGCAACTAATGTACAATGGCAGCACCAGTGTAACATTGCCTGTGCAACCCAGATTAGGATACCACCCTGAACAAATTCCTAAAAAATGGAATCACTCGCTTAACAGCATTTATACCTATGTGAATCAGCAACAGATGTCAAGCCTTAATGTGTGAGTTAGTTTAGTTCCACAAATTCTGGCTGGCGATATATGCATTTCTAATCTGGCCTACAAATATTACAACCATGCACATTCTGACATGCCCAGATAGTCACAGTTTGGACCTGGGTGTCCTAAGAAGACTTATGGACATCTTTCCATTGATATGTACAGTATATTCCTCAGCATCCTTCTTCAACAAGCCCATTCTTTTGCTCTTCAGGGGAAAACATTTTTCAGAGATAAAGAAGCATCTTGCCACAGCTGGTGGGCTTCTTTCTCAACCAATTCAAACAGAATTTACACTGACTTTTCCTCCACAACTATACTGTTTTGTTCTGTTGACAACCTCCCCAGGGAAGCAAAATGACAGTGAGACTCACACTCAGCGGATGAGAGCCACCTGCTCTCCCATCATCAAACTGCCTGTCTTATATAATGTGCCTCCCTTATGGAACAATTTTACTTTTTTCCAATGCGTTTCTGTTGCTTGGTTTTTGTGCTGCAACAACACTTGTGATAACTTTCATCCCAGATGTTCCCTGAAATACTTCAACAACTTTACAAAAGTAACTGATTCCTAGATGAAGAATGCTTCTCTTGTACCCACATGCTACCATGTGGCACCAGAGTTCAGAATCTTCAGCCTTCTGTATGTTTTGGACTTCAACACCCAGAACCTCATCCCATCCTTTCAGTATAGTTAGGGGAAAGGAATTTTGAGATATGTCATTCAAAATATGTGGACAGTCTAAGGCTGTCCAGACCTGATAGAGCAGGTAGGAGGAGAACTGTAGAGTTCTTTTCACTATGTATCCTAATACAAGGCCTGCAAGTATAAGAAAGCATATATGATCATGAATGCCCCCCAAGAATATCTAGTGATGTTGGATAATTCTTTTTTAGTTCCCTTTTGCTACATGCCTTCAAGTCATTTCCAATTTATGGTGACTCTAAGGCAAACTAATCATGGGGTTTTCCAGGGCTAAGAGTGGGTGACATACCTAAGGTCCCCCAGTCGGTTTCCATGGCTAAGCAGGGAATCAAACCTTGGTATCTAGGGTCATAGTACAATGCTCAAACCATTACACATACTAGGTCTCTTAAGTTCACTCCATTTTTGCAAATAACAAACTCATCCATCTGTCATCTTTCCATACTGGCTGGAGACACTTCCCAAAATATAAATAGGACGGATAAGTCTTCCGTCCTTCCTTCACACACCAACTATTTATGTGGCAGGAGCAGGTTTGACATGCCCCTCTTCGCTGTGTTCACAAACCTTCAGCTGACCTTCCTTTTTGATTAAATCCCTGCACATGACATCAGACATCCTCCCCCCATGAAGTCCCATATAAGCAAGGGAGATTTCAGGGAGGCATATCATCTGCAGTTAAAGAAGTCATGGTATATATACTGGAGGCACCATGGATCTCAAATGTTAACTGGAACTGTCCAACTGTAATTACTCTGGATAAACAAATTCCTAGGAGAGGTTCTATGTGATAGAATCTGTCTGTGTAATATGTGTGTATGGAACCTGTCTCTAAAACTTCTATCAATAGTCATGGACCTTCACTGGTAACATTTTAACTCTGGGAGAGTTTTTTCACTAGATACTTATCTTAGCAAGGAATTGTGACCATCTAGAATATGACAGCTTTGTGGCTTATGTGACTATTGCAGTTTTAAAGGCAAGCAACTGAAATCAATTAGGGTTTTTTCCCCTTTACTTTCCCAGTGATCCATCCATGCTTCATTTAGATTTATCTATCAGATTAATATCTTTATGTTCTCTGGCAGTTAGGATTGTTTCTCTTTTGTAATATACCCTAAAAAGTTGTGGTTAAATGAATTACTAACTTCAGTGTGCCGGTTTCCATTATTCACTTATATTCTTCAAGAACTACCAAAAGAGAAAAAGAAAACACTAAGCTCAACAAAACAGGCTGGCTGCCCATAGGCTATCCTGTTTGCATAAGGAACACTTCCCATCAAAAGAAAATTAAAGTCTTTCACATCTGGATTTAGCATTAATAGAATTCTTTTAAACAATCCCAGTGATATAGAATATCCATGTTTGAGAAAAAGGGAGGAATACTTTCAGAAAAGCTTTAGGAACTTTAAAATCATCTCATTGTTTGCATGGTGAGCTATATAACAGGTTCCAGTACTAGATAACACACAGGAGACAAGACTCTCCTGATGTGTTGTTTTGTGTTTTCTTTTCTCTTGACTGAACAACAGCAACAGGGGACTGCCAGTTTAGGTAGGAAAATAGTGGGGAAAGTGAGAACACTTAACTCTTTTCCTCCCATTGAATGATTGCTCAAAATCATTCTCATTTCAGGTTGTTTTCCCTCAGCACATGAGAAATGACTCTGACCTAAATGAAAGTATAAATTAGAATAAATTTATTGATTCAATGGGATTTACTTATCATTTAGCAACTAGTTAGCACGTATATCCGATTAGGTACTAACAATTAGATATGGGCCTCCATTAACAAGATAATAACTGGGGTGGGGTGGATTTTGAGTAAATGAGAAAGCAGGGGAGAAAGGGGGGTTGTAACGGCCTTTTTCCTTTCAGGTCTTCCATTTTTAAACCCAGTTTTCAAGACTACTTTTCACTAAAAATCAATAAACACTAAGGCAGAGGCATATCTAGGGTAGGGCAAGTAGTATGCCAAGGGGGGCACAAAAAAAGCTGTGCCAGAAGATTCAGCAGAGGAGGAGGAAGCAGTCCGAGAGGTGGAGGCGCAACTTCCTCACTTGCCATAGGCACTGTTTACTCTAGATATGCCTCTGTACTAAGGAGCAAGCTATACTACAACTGTTACACGGAAAGTGAGCCATACAATTGAGAATTTCAGGGTGAAAAAGGAACTGCCCTTGCTGTTTCAGAATGCAAGAATGACATTGCATGATTTATTCTATCATCATATTTTTATACTGCCTTTTAGGACTACTGCATCAGAATGTAAACAAGAAAAATAAGCTGGAACCCATCTCTCATGCATGGTATATTTCCCTGGGTTCCATTTATCCAACCATTTAGAAGAAAGAGACAGACACAAAATGTATGAGTAAACTAAGCACCATATTATTAACTATTTAAACCTGTTCTACAGCTGGGCTGCATAGTGCAGCTGTGTATCCACTTCACCTCCTTCACCTCAAGAGCAAGCAACCCAGAGCCTAAAGCCAAACCAATAAACTTAGCTTGCCTCACCTAACCTGCTTCCATGAGGTCTGTACCGGCTGACTTCCCCTTAAGAACTGAGTTCTAAAGGAGAAAGTCAGTCAAGTCCAGCCCCAAAGGTTGTTCCTATCCTGACCCTGAATCCCAGGACCCAAAGGCCAACTCTAGAGAACCCCCTTTCACCACACAGTGACTGTGGGGGTTCACTGACAACTCTACATGGATCCCCTTTACCACACTACCCTGACTTGGAAAAGAACAAGCCTCTACTTAGCTCCTCACCCCACCCCCACCACCAGGCTGTTCAAGAAGGTCCTCAAGCCCTGTTGCAGATCCTGTAAGGATATTATGCTGCCCTCAAATGACAAATAAGCACCATCATCCCTGAAAGCTTCCCCCTTCTCATAGAGGATTGAGGCATGGGCCAGAACATAGAACTAAGTCATGCTCTGGCCCATGCCAGAAGATAGAAGATAGAACTATCTTCACAGCATTGCAAATCTCCTTGTTAACTTTACGTCTAGCACAATCTGTGATAGATGACAGCTCAGAGGTTGATGAGAATTAATTGTACCAGGAACAGAGTCAGTGATAGACCAAGCTAGCTTACAAACACTCCCATCAGTTGAAAGACAAGCAGAGGCAGAGTTGTTGCAGCCAACCCCAGAGGGAAAGGGGACCAGCAATGATTTAGAGGAATTTGATCCATCTTTGCCACCCTCCCCCGATCACGGAGGAGACAGAAACAAGCAGCTCAGAAGGAAGCCGTTTTGGCAACATTAAGAAAACAGAACAATGATAAGGAACACCTGTTTTTGTCAGCTATATAAGTCTGACAGCGTGGCTTGCTGTTTGCTTGTAGCAAATCACTATGCAAGCTCTCACGACCCTTGTGTTCTAGCTCCCTTGACCCCTTTGGACAAACCTTTGGCTTTCTGGACCTTTTGGATTTGACCTGGACTTGGCTCAGCTTAGTTTTTCCACTTGTTTGTTTGCACTGGACATGCCCCACTGCTTCCTCCTCTTGGGCAAGTACTTTCACCTCCCTTCCCTTACTGGTAGAGAGGCACAGGCAGAGAGTTGGACTCTGACACAATCAAGATATCTGCGATGTTCTTCTCCCCTGCATATACTCATATGAGCAAGACATCTTTATCTCACATGAATCTTCCAATGCCTGTAAGAGAAAGGTTTTTCCCTTATGATTTCCACCCATGTGGAATAACAAGAACCTTTGCTTAAACAATAACGGAAGGCAATGCTGCCCAAGGCCCTCTTTTTTAACCATTCAGTCATTGCTAGCTGAGTCCCAAATGGGATCTCATAACCATTGTCTGCATCTGTCAAGCAACCCAAAACACAATGTTGTGGCCACAGATCCACACATGGCATCTGACACCTGAAAATCAAGCAGCATAACCAGTATTGAAAAGAAACATTAACTGTAAATGGCCAACCATAATTTTTAAAACAGTTTGAATGCAACCTTCCCTACACTCATAACTCATGGCCGCTGCTGTGGATGCTCCATGAAAATGAAATGCATGGGTACCTAAATCTGTGACCCTCCAAGCCAATTGGTTCAATTGCTTTGCTAGTGAGAGCACAAAACTGGCATTGCATACATTTTTGCTCAGGAGAACAACGCATAGTTCAAATTTAATGGGTAGTTACAAATGCATAACTGAGAGTTACACATTTGTGACTATTTCATATACATGATCCCTATGTATTCCACTGTTTAAGGGATACATAGGAACCATAAAAGTCCCACAGTACCCACTTAAAGGCAGCAGCCATTGTGATCAGTGGTGGAGGGGTCTGTTCCCCTGTTGCTGAGGCTGACTGATATTCTTGCTCTTCCTTCTGTGTGAATTCTTTGGAGCAAAGGGGAATTGTGATAAGGACCCTACTTTGGCCTGTTGCAAAAGAGATCACTCACAAAAAGGGAGTGGAAGGAGTAGTCAGCCATTTTCTGAGAGAACAAGCCTCATTGACCACAGCAGCTACTGCCTGGTAATTGGGGATGGGGGTTTGGGATTCACTAAGTAACCATGTAACTATTGTGTTTACATGGCAATGTAGTGCATAGAGGATTCTGGCCTATGGATTTTTTCCCCCAGAGGTGTATATAGATTGGATCCATACGACATGCTTCCAAAGAACAAGACCTATTATGGGTTCTGTACACCCAGTCCTCCCAGTTCAATGGTTGCACTCACAATGCTGGGAAGAAAATCAAACTGCATCAACCCAGCACCAGCTGCTCCTGCAGCAAATGTAGCTATCTGCTGCAGTGCATTGTTCTCCTATTTACTCTTATTTTGAAGACATTGTTTTATAAAAATCTCTCTGCAAAACTAGTTATAATTCTTTAAGCTGCCATGGTAGTATCTTTGTAATTTTTCCTCAGAGAAAGGTCATGCCACTGCCCTCTCCCACATACACACCAAGAGATTAAATTCTAGAGAGATTTAAAAAATCATTTTCAAAATGTGAGTAGGCATTTTGGGAGAAAAAAAAGAACCATATGTGGGTTGCACAGCAGAAACATGTCTGGAGGCAAAATGGGGAGGCCAGTGGAGGAATCATCCATACCCACAACTAATGCTACAACAGAGAGATCACAAGCATCCATAAATGAATCAATATGTGCCACTCTTTAACTGATTAAAAAAAAAAGTCAGAAGAGCATTTAACAGGGGAAGTGACAAGAAGTGACATGAAGTGTCAGAAAGTTACATTAAAGAGCATAGCATAAATCACTCAAAAATGACCCTGTTTGGCAGAGCTCTGAGTTTTCAGTTTGTACATTATTCATTTCACATTATATTTCCCTTATTTAGTGAACTCTTAAAAATTCATGTTACTTGCTTGAGTTTTGTATCAGGTGGTTTTTCTGCATCAGCAGATTCTGGGGCATCTTGCCCTCCATCCATACAGCTTTACATCATTTTAAAATATTTTAGAATTCTGTTTTCTCTTTTGCCAGGTTTGTATGGTTGTTCAGAAGATCTTTTTTTTTTACTTTTATAATCACACCTTTCTTTGTCGTTTTACAGGATTTGCATGAAAGTTAATGTAATGAGGAGAAAGGGCGATGGAAGATTTGCAGGCACCCTGTTTACAAGTCATTGTGGCAGTAATAGAACCATATCCCTACATTTAACAAAGCATAGAGTAGTTCTTAATTTTATTTATTAAAATACTTACACATCAGCCTATATCAAGAGATCTTAAGGCGGCTTACAACAGTATTAAAATAAATTAAAAGGCAAAAAACAGTGACACAGTTTTAAAAACTAAAAACATAAGAATATTAAACAATATGATGAGTTAAAATTATTATTATTATCATTATCATTATCATTATCATTATTATTATTATTAGCAGCAGCAGCAGCAGCAGCAGCAGCAGCAGCAGCAGCAGCGTTATTTTTATCCTGCTTTTTTCCCCGAGGGCACTCAAAGCAGCTTACAGCATTAAAAGAAACATAATTAAAAATTGTAATATACAAAAGTGCAAACAAAAATTAAACTACAATAATAATTAAAACATGTTAAAATACATATAAAAACAGTATTAAAATAACAATTAAAATGACCAGCCTGCTGGAAGAGGAACGTTTTTAACTGTTTCCTGAAGGTAGGCAGGGACGGTGCCAGTCTAACCTCTTTGGGCAGGAAGTTCCAGAGTCTGGGAGCAGCCACAGAGAAGGCTTTCTCCCATGTTCCCACCAAATATAACTGTGAGGGTGGTGGGACTGAGAGAAGGGCCACTCCTGCAGATCTCAATGCCCAGGATGGTTCGTAGGGGAGGATACGGTCCTTCAAATAACCTGGACCTGAGCCATGTAGGGCTTTAAAGGTCATCACCAGCACTTTGAATTGTGCCTGGACAGATCAGCAGCCAGTGGAGCTGTTGCAGCAAGGGTGTTGTATACTCCCTCTAACCAGCTCCAGTTAACAAACTGGCTGTAGCTCTTTGGACCAGCTGAAGTTTCTGAGCACTTTTCAAAGGCAGCAACACGTACAGCACATTACAGTAATCCAACCAGGATGTAACCAAGGCATGTGTCACCATGACCGGATCTAACATCTCAAGGAATGGGCGCAGCTGGTGCACAAGCCTTAACTGTGTAAATGCACTCTTGGCTACTGCTGAGACCTGGGCTTCCAGGCTCAGAGTTGAATCCAGGAGCACTCTGAAGCTGCAAACCTGTGTCTTCAGAGCGAGTGTGACCCCATCTAACACAGGCTGAATCCATATTCTCTGATCTGCCTTTCTACTGACCAGGAGCACCTCTGTCTTGTCAAAATAAAATTTCAGTTTGTTTGCCCTCATCCAGTCCATTACTGATGTCAAGCATTGGTTTAGGACCAAGACAGCTTTCTTGGCTTGTGTTGGAAAAGAATAATAAAGTTGGGTGTCATCTGCATACTGATGACACTGAACCCCAAAACAACAGACAACCTCTCCCAGTGGTTTCATGTAGAGGTTAAATAGCATGGGGGACAAGACTGAACCCTGAGGGACCCCACAGGCCAAAGAGTAGGAGGTCGAACAGAAGTCCCCTAGCACCACCTTCTGGGTTCAGCCCTCCAGGAAAGAATGGAGCCACTGTAAAACAGTGTCCCCAAGTCCCATCCCCACAAGGTGACCCAGAAGGATACCATGGTCGATGGTATCTAAAACCGCTGACAGGTCCAGCAGAGCCAACAGGGACACAATTCCCCTGTCTAGTTCCTGGCATAGGTCATCCACCAAGGCGACCAAAGCTGTCTCAGTCCCATAGCTAGGCCTGAAACCAGATTGAAATGGATCTAGATAATCCATTTCATTGATAAACCCCTGGAGCTGAGAGGCCACCACATGCTCCAGAACTTTGCCCAGAAATGGAATATTAGAGACGGGCCTGTAATTATCCAAAATGGTGGGATCAAGGGATGGCTTTTTTAGTACAGTCCCCTTGAGACAAGTTGGAACTTTACCTTGTCTCAAGGAGTCATTAAACACACCCTGTACCCAGTCCCCCTCTGGCTTTTTTAATAAGCCAGGAAGGGCAAGGATCTGGCACACATGCAGTGGCTTTCATATCTCCAAGGATCCTGTCCACATCCTCGGCCATATTTTAAAAATCTGAAAGTATTAAAACTATAAATAATAGTCTTTCGGTTATATTAATGAGGCCCAAATGCTTTGATGAATAGCCAAGTTTTAACTTGACACCTAAATGATAAAAGTTTTGACAGCATTTGGTCTTCCAAGGGGAGAGCATTCCACAGTTGTGGTGCCATGGCAGAGGAGGCCCTCTCCCATGTCCCAACACAGTGCATTAACCTCACTGGTGGGACATGGAGGAGGCCCCCTAGCAGATCTTAATCCTTGGGGAGGTACATATGGGGAGAAGCACTCCCACAAGGGTCAAGATCCCAAGCTATTCAGGGCTTTAAATGTCATCACCTTAAATTCAGACGGGAAATGTATTGGTAACCAATACAATTCTTTCAAGACTAGCATGATGTCTTATGATAGTCCAGTCAGCAGCTATACTTTGGACTAACTGCAACAAGGGCAGACCTATGAAGAGAGCATTATATTAGTCTAGTCAGGAGTTACCAGTGCCATAGATTACCGTGGCTAGATTATCTCTGTCCAGGAAAGGCTGTAGCTGGCACACTAATCGAAACCAGCACCAAGCACTCAGGGCCACAGAGTTCACTTGGGCCTCTAGTGAGAGGGATGGATCTAGGAGCACTCCCAAGCTATTTTTCTGCTCCTTGTCAGGAGTGTAACCCCATCCAGAACAATTTCCAGACCCAGGGACCAGTAATCCACAGACTCTCTGTCTCTGTCTTACCAGGATTCAGCTTCAGTTTACTGGCCCTCATCCAGCCCATTACAGAATCCAGACACTAGTTCAGCATCTGCACAGCCCCAGCTGACTCCAGTGAAAAGGAGAAGTAGAGCTGAGTTTCATCAGCCTACTGGTGGCATTTCTGCTCCAAATCCCATCATGACTTCCCCTAGCAGCTTCACGTAGCTATTGAATAGCATGGGGGATAAGATGGAATCCTGTGGCAACCCACAGCTTAATAATCATGGAGCTGAACAGGAAGACATAATAGTGTCTTCTGGAATCAGCTCTCCAGGTAGGAATGAAACAGCTGTAGAAAAATGCCTCTTACTACTCCCATTCACAGTTGCAGTGCAGTAAGATACCATGATCAATGGTATTAAAAAGTGCTAAGAGATCCAGGAAAATCAACATGGCAGCACTCCCCCTGTCTTTCCCCTGGAATAGGTTGTCAATCAAAGAAACTAAGGCACTGCCATATCCTGGACTGAAAGCAAAATGAAATGGATCGCAATAATCTGTTTCTTCCAAGAATGCCTGATATTGCACAGCCACCATATATTCAGCCACCTTGTGCAAAAAGGGGATATTTGCAACACTGCCTGATTGAAATGGGTCAGAAAAATCATGTATAGTCAGGTATGGCATCAACTGGGAAAGGGCAGCCCTCTCCAAAATTTTTGAAAGAATACAGGGCGATGGTAAGCAGAAAGTGAAGGATCCAGAGAAGTTTTTTTTTAAAAAAAAAAAAGGAGGAGGAGGAGGAGGAGTTTTCTTTAATAGAGGATGTAAAACAGCATGCTTAAAGCAGCCCGGGAAGATACCCCTTAAGAGAGAATAGTTCATCAGCTGGATTATATAAGGCAGAAGTAAAAGCAGAAGAATTGGACAAAGGAAGGAAGGGGTACAGTCAAAAGGGCAGGAAGTAGGGGAAGAAGACACCTCCTTGGACTCTGTAACAAATGTGGTGTCAAGTTCTGAGTGAATGCAAGCAACTTTTTCCTCAAAATACCTAGCAAATTTTTCACAACAAGGAGCCACAGTTTGCATACCTGAATTGTGTGGGTTTGTACCCAAAGGACACCTCAGCGCTTGGAAAATTCCTACTGGCTGAGAGGTTGAAGATGTAATCCTGAATATCATTGCTGCAGATTAGGCACAATGAACAGTCTTTGCTAATTTCCAATCACATTCACTCCAAGAGCTATGCTACACATATTTTAGCTTTCATCTGCCTGTTTCATAGACCACAGGTCTTCTATAAACCAAAAAGAATTAGAGGCTCCACAACAGTGGACTGGGTGCTTACGAGTGATTGTATTAATAGCCCTTGCCATCTTTCCTTCCATAGTAAAACCAAGACCCTGAAAGAATCACCAACCTTATCAGCAGAAAAATCCTACACAGCATTCAGGAATCCTTCAAATTCCATAAGTCTCCAGGGCTGGACCATCATAAAAGGTGGCCCACCTTGCAAGGAGGAACTGATACCACAAAACCAAACGTCACAAGGAAATAACCTGACCATGGCAACAGTGTTGTTGAAATCTCCCCTAAAATCAGATCATCCTGCATCTGCCTAATGGGAAAAATCAGATCCAAAGTATGCTCTGTCTCATGTGTTGGAGCAGTGATGTGCTGAAACATCCCCATAGCTATCATGGTAGCCATGAAGTCCTGAGCCAACTCTAGCAGGACAGCCACAGCATGTATACTGAAATTCTCCAGAAGCACAAGATAGGTTTTCCAACACAAACTCCAAGACCACCTTGCCCTCTCAGGTAAGGAGATTGCTGGGCAACAGGATGAGGAAAACACTAGCAGTATTCCCTGTCCTGTCTCTCTAGCCCAATACAAGCTACAAACCCTTGAAACTGGTGGCTTGGTAGATGGATTTCCTCATGAGGAAGAAGGAATTCTTCCGGATGATGTCAACTCTTCACCCCTGACCCTCCAAATTTGGAGTGAGCTGGCATGGAAACCTGAATCTTGAAGTTGGGGAAAGGACCAAAACACAGGATGAATCTCAAGAATCTCCCCTTCTTTCCCTTAGCCAGCATGTCTAACCCCACCACTATATCTCTCTCTGCCTAAGATTACCTCAGTGGGGGCACCTCATTCTTTCTCCTCTCCAGAGATTCACCCAAACACATGCACAGTATAAAAGCACATATACACACACATATAATAAGGAACAAATGTTGGTAAGATGCTGGTGACTCTCATTAGTGCATTCATTTGGGGTTAATCCAGCATCGGCTATTCACCACGAGTGCCTGCCTCTGTTTTTATATATCCTCCCCACCCAAGAAGGTGAAGGCTTGGGAAGGGAAGAACAGCCATTTAGAATAAACTGCTTTGACTTTCCACAGCAGTGGGTAGCACCCTCCCAGTTCTGTGGGGAAAACCAGAAACTCTGTGGGAGTAGAGGTCAGCAGGAGCCTGATGCCAAAGGCAGTCCTCCAGCCTGGCCCCACGACATTACAGCTGCAGCTCCCACTGTCAGTCAGTATGTAATAAGAGCAAAGCTGTTAACAGAGTTTAGATCACATCCAGTCTTGTTACCTGACTCTCACCATGGGGACAGAATGGTCTGATTTTTCCTGTCTGCCTTATAAGATTTATTAAATGTTAACCTGAAGCAGGAGAACTCAGTTACCGGGTCTGAATGGATCCAACTCTAAGTTATGATAATTTGACACAGCAAGCCAGTAACTTATGTCAGACAGGTCATTATGTGGGCAAAGAAGGCTGTGGGGTCAGAGGTTACATGGCTTGCTGGTCAACCCACTTCAGCATGGGGTGATGTGCCCCAGATGTTGAGTCAGAGCACTTTGTCAGTAGCTGGGATATAGATATGAAAAAGTGAAAGTCCTATCCTAGCTACCATAGTGAAGTGTGTACAAGAACAATATATTGACAAGCAAGCAGAAACTGCAAGCATTGGCTGAATTTTCTTGATTGCCTGTTGAGATTTATGGGATATGAACCAAGAGCAGATGAGCATAACTGGAAGGGAGTCTGAGTAGATCAAAAGTTCAAGTTAAGACTGAACCTCAGTCTATTGAGCACCTTTTGAGCACTATAGTAGTATTTCAAAATTACTGGTTCCCCTTTGGAATTTTGTATCATGGACAGATTTTTAACAACACTTGATTCTCACCAAGTACTTTCCTGTTCCGCTACAGAGTTTGAGGAGTAGTATACTGGGTATTCCAATGATGAAGTTCATGAGTGGTATGTTCTATAGTATCCCAGAGACCTAGGAAGTGCACAACAATATCTATCCCACTACCCCATATCCCAAATAAGAATGCTTTAATTTGCAATTGGCTCCCCTGAGTTGGAATGTTTATCGGTTTCCCCAGTAAAATAATTTTGCTATATCTGGTCAAGTATATCCAAAGAAGAATAGAAACACATTTCTCTCTTACTGGTTTTAAAAAAATAGAAGATTTCTCAAGAGAGCAAGACAGAATTTTGTATGCATTGCTCACACAAATCTTATAGAAAGATGTGCACAAGTAGAGCAGAAGCAGGGGTCAGGGCAGAATAAAAGGGGGAATGCATTAAGCACTATTTTAAACAAGTCTGCATTTACCGACGTCTTATCAAGGAGCTGTCACAAGGGGAATGAGTTTAGAATTGTTTTCTAGAAGTCTTCATTTACTGAAAACTTCATCCAGCCAAATAACAGGACAAATGAGTTGTATGTCCACACAGAGGCAAACAATCTATCCAGCGCTTCCACTTTTTAATATTCCATGCACAAGGAAGCAGGAGCAATAGTTTTCAATTCTGTGGACTTAAGTAAATGTGTAAAAATCCATCTTGCAAATGTGTGATAGTCTTCCAGATGGGCTAAAACAATTCTCTGCCAAAGAAAAAAATTGTGGCAGTGAGAAATCTTTTTTGGACATTTTCATTTTGCACATGAAATTGAGAAAAATTAAGATTTACATACCTGTCAAGGACTCTGCTTTATCAGTCTCATTACTCACAAAGAGCTTGAACACAAGAAGAACGCCACTTCAGAGGTCTGAGGCTAACCAACTAGGGTGCAATGCAAATGTAAACCTTTGGGGGAGAGCCCTATCTACAGATGTAAAATTCTCAGAAATTTTGAAGACAAACAGAGTCAACCCTGTTTTTTTTCCCACTCTCATTTTTTTTAAAGAAAACCAGACATTTTCAGAAATTGGGAAAATGTGATATTCATACATTTTTATAGATCAAAAGTAATTTTGTTACTTTAAGAACATCAGATATCTTATGTATTCATTATCTGGCTTAAAAATATGTCTGGAATATTAAAAGTACATTTTATTCAGACAATAATTACAAACAGAATTTACTCTTTTTTGTTACAAATCAATTTTATGATAGCAGGTAAAAAATACCAATAAGACGGAACAAACCATCAGCATTTGTAAAACAAAGAGAATTATTTTGTTTCTCATAGTTCTCTATAATATCGGAGGAGACATAAAGCATTCATTCATATAAAATAAACTGAAAAAAGGAAATAGACTAGAAATTGCAGCGATATGATATTATGCACAGTTTTACTTAAACTAGAAAACATAATTTTACTTTCTCTAATGAAGGCTTTAGAAATAACTTTGAGGAATTAATATATGAACACCTTGTCTTAAAGATTTTATTTATGATTTCAAAAGAAATTATTCCATAATCCTTTTTTTCAGTTTTTCAAGGACTCCCTCTCATTTTTCCTGTTCCTCCCCCACTCCCCTGTTTTCTCTTCAATGCCATGTTGCCAGCCTTATCCCCATTTTGAGTCCCCATGCACCCTTCAGAACACATAAATAATGCAGTAGATAGCTTCTCCCACATTTTGGGTACATTTCAACACAATGACTGTGAGATGCAGAAGGCTGAAGGAAGGTTAAAACTCTCTCCTCACTTCCCAGTTTGTGCTCCATATTTTTGTTTTGTTTTAATAGCAATAGCTCAGAATGTCTTAGACATTGCTTGTTTTGATATGGTTTTATAAGGCAATCACTATCCATCATGGAAGCACCTTTAGAACTGTAGCAATAAAGTGTAGAGTAAACATATATGAAATGTCAGTGATTCAGGAGATTGGTTTAATCTTTGGTGTACCATCTATATAGAAAAATATTATCGTCGTAAAAAAAGTCTGATCAGTTCATCTAATGGCAATTAATAGTCTCAACACTTTATAATAATTCCAATATATTTACTGACACTTATACAAAATACATGATACATTTATATAAGAGAAATCAAAGACTGTACAACTCCTTCTTTTTCATAAGGGAAATGAAATCTCTTATTCATTTGTTTCCTTCTCTCAGGACAAATATTATCTGGATTTTTATAGTTGGCTTCCAACTAGGGATGCTGCAATCTATTGACTGCAATAGACCAGGACTGGCTATCATACTTCATAAACAGTTATTTGGGCCATTACACCAAAAGTCAATTCAGTGCTTGACAAATTAGGCATACTACATGCAAGATACCTCTTCCTAAATATTACTTCCAGGCATGGTTGCTGTTGCTGTTGTTCATGAATTTCACTTGTATTCCATATTTCTTCCAATGAGCTCAATCTGGTTTACACGCCTATTTTCTTTGCCACTTTATCATCAGAATAATATTGCTGAGTGGTAAATTGAATATGTGTATTAATCCAGACCTACTCTACTTGGATTAGTATTTGGATTTAGGCTCTTGTGGGTAAATCAAGCAGATGAATGACTGACCCAAGATCACCCAGTGAGTTCCATGGCTGAATTGAGTGATCAGCTTGGTTTTCCCATGCAGCTCTGGAATCACTAGTCTAACCCACCACCACACCAGTTGACACAACTTTGTTCAGAACGTATGATTTCTATGTCCCAACACACAGACAAGATGTTGTGCAATCATATATCTGAAATTTATAAGTTTCATATTTCTTTTTCTTTCCTTTGGACACACTAAATGACCACATGACCTCATTTTTCAGAAATACAGCATTTTAACAGAGTTCAATTTCTGACATAGATTGCTCTTTTTATCAAAACATATAAATTTCTAAAGACTTTCAGTACAGTTTCTCATGAATAATTTGGTCACCTTTGTCTGAATCCTATAATCTGGGAAGCTACTTAAATACATGATTACAAGGCCAAGGACTGGAAAAAATGACCAAGAGAGAATGAATTAATGTCCGTCTATAATGACTATCCATCCAATTAAGAGTCAAATATAAAACTGCCATTGGTAGGGGAAATTGCAACTATCAAAATGCAGGCTCTGTCCGGACTGTTATTTCTTTTCTAGACAATTCCATTAATACCAGGTCAAATGTATTGTGTGGCAAAAAAATGATCAGTGATTTTATTTTTGGTGGGGAAAAGGTATATCTCCCAAAACACACCCAATACAGCAAAAAGGATGGTGGAGGGCTATCAATTACAAACTGGAAATTATACTTTGATGCTTTTAAGTTCAAACATACAGTACATGTAATAAGAAATGATGACTTGCTGCAGCAGCTAAATATGGATATTTGCATTGTGATTATGATGATTCAGTGCCCCTCAGTTCACGGTGCAAGAAAATAATTGATAATTTAATAATCTATTCTTGATAACTACACTAAAGATATGGAAGTGTTGGAGTAAAAAAGCTGTTCTTGCACTCTTCTCCTATATGCCTCTTTATTAATCATCCAGAATTCTGAGAAGAACAATTTGATAATGGTAAGGTTATACAAATCCACACTATTTTTGATTTGTTTCAGAGAGGTTCACCAAATAACATATATTTGCTAGATAATAAGTTAAGTATGATGATTCACATTTTGATGAAAAACTTGATTTTTGAAAAGTTGAAAAGTTGAAGAATTATGGATGTCATCATAAGTAAGTTAACTTTATACCTGTGTTTGCTTAGTTTAGGTTGGTATTCTTTTCCTTCTTCTGCAGCAGCCAAAGCACTACCTGAACCTATCATAGAGCCACTGAACCCACCCCCATAGCCTTTTGTGCCTGACGTAGAGAAGTGGAACTGGAGAAATGCCTGTCTATGTCACTGAAACCAGACACAAATTGATGACAGCAGTCACTGAGGCCTCCAAAGGACCCCAGCAGATCTCCGTGGCTGATGTAATCTCTCTACATCTTGCTACAGGGGCATAGCCATAGGGTTCTGTAATCTCTCCTGTTCTCCAATTGGCACAAAGGCCATGAGAAGGGAGCTACAGAGGTTCTACCAAGGTCCAAGGAGGAGGTGAATGGCTCACATAGCATAATACCACACATGGAAGTACTATGTTATGCTGAGCCATGTAGGATAGCAGTCTATGTGTAATAAATAATTTTGAATTAAAGGTGTAGTCTCAAACATCTATAAATGGCTTTTTAAATTGTTTAGTTATCATGTCACTAAGTTTGCTGGGAAAGAATTGAATTCACATGGCGTTCCATCAGAATATCTGATGTTCTAGAAAAGTCCATTTTAAGGTTTTTTATTGATGCCCTCAACAAATTATCTGCAAGCCGATAGGAATATTAGAATATGGTGTTCAAAGTAACTTTGTAAGAATTTTATATGATATACATTTTATTTGAAACGTTTGAATGGTTTTATGTTGTAACATTATTTTTGAAAAGATATTTATTGATATTACATGTCCATAGATCTATGTGCTGACGATTTTAAGAATTGTATCTAAATTAATTAGGATATTAGGCTGATGATAGCTACACTTTCTTTCTTCCAGTCATAATCTTTTCACTCTTCCAGATGTAATGTTAGTGTCCCTATTCCAAGCAGAATATTTGAATTTCTTCTGCTCTAACCACAAGTGATTCATAAATATACAGAGTATCACAGAGGAATTTGTACTCTTGCTAACAGTAGTAAACTTAGACGTGCATACACTGAAGGAAGTACGTGACACACTTTTTCCGGTGTATTCAATATTTGTGTGCCTCATTCCAGTGGGAATTATTTAATAAAAGCACATTGACTTGGTGTTTGTGTGGATTATTTCTCAAATTAAGCAGCTCCTCATTCAGATTCAACTGTGTGTTACAGCCAGATGGAAGTTTTATTTAGCACTTAACTGTAAGATCTAGGATCACTGTTTTTTAATCCATTTTGCCAAAGGAGTAGGAAGAAGGAGCATTTGAATACTGTAAATGCTTTCACACGCATTTAGCAGTGGTCTTCACAATAACCTGTAAAATAAGTCAGTATTTTTAATTTATCTCCCTTATTGCAGATGTTGAGGGGAGGGATAATGGCTGAGAGACAAGGCCATGACTAAGGCGGCTTAAGCTAATGGCAGAGGCAAGATTCAGCAGTGATGTCCTGATTGACAGTTCAGTCTTTTGGCCAGCATTACCATATGTTTCTACATTATTTCCAAGGTTAAAGAATGAATGAGTTTATGCTACATCTAAACATCAGAGGCTGTAATGCCAATAAAATAATTCTCCTCTTTAACATGAATTGTAGATGCTACAAATTTAAAAATAAGCCTGGGTGCTTCTCCTTATATTTGCAATGATGGTACTAAACCAGGCAATCCCAGATGGAAATGTCCTACTGTTACTAAAGCTATCTCACACTATGTTTTACTGGCATTAAGGGAAAGGTTAAAAACCACTGGAAAGATATAGAAGGGATACCACTCTAAGTTTACTACAAACCATAGAGTTTCCAGCATTACAAAGATTCGAATTTCTGATGTTTATATGTTTTAGGAAAGGGTAGAAAAACCCCTTTCTTAATCCTTGTCTGCTTTGTAATTGAGGGTGATATTGATCAAAGGGAATGGTATAGGATGGTTTTTACAACCTATTATCTCACCTTTTTTCTTCTCTTTTTAATTGTGGAAGGTGTTACTGGTAGTTTTAGTTAAGGCTGAAACCTCACCATTTAAGGAAGTCTAAATATCTTTTTCTTTCTAGATTATTGCTCATGTGTATAGTTTTTATTTGTTGTTAGTTCATTTTTTCCCAATCTGTGTCTTTTCTTTTCTTTTCTTTTCTTTTCTTTTCTTTTTTGTACGATTTGTTCCTCTTTATTAGTATGCCTTACTATATTTTAATGTTTTTCTTTTCTTTCTTGTAAATAGTTTAAACATATAAAATATAAATACAAAAGAAAAGAAAAGGAATCCTTAATCGCCTACACCAGTGCTCTTTCTCTTCTCCCCTGATTTTTAAATATCTTGCCAATCTTTCTCTCTGACTCTTACTCTAGGCCCTTTCCGCACCTTACCTTTTTACGGTGCTAGGGTGTGGGGATTGTGTGAGCAGCCTCCGGCGAGAGGTTTTCAAGTCCCTGCTGCTTCAGCTCCACACGAGCTGCCTGCTCACGTGAGAGCTCTGACTCTTCTTTCCGCAGCGCAGCCTGGGAGTTTCGCAGGCTGCACTGGGGCAGGAAGCACGACCGGCATGGCTCCGAAGGCTCCACATGCCAGGTAAGTGGACGCGGGGCCTGGGAGCAATGCGCAATCGTGCACCATTTTCAGCTTCCAGCTGAAAATGAAAAGGTGCGCAATCAGCGCCTGCCAGCCCCTGGAGCATCACGCGATTGTGAGTGCATCGTGCAGATTGCTCCTCACAGTCGTGCGATGCTCCAGGCGCCCTTTTGCATGGCAAATGCCGTGCGGAAAGGGCCATAATCTAACTTTCCCTCTGCTCACTATCTGTACCCTACCAAATTACTTTTGGTCTATTTCTGTCTCCCTATCTCTCTTTTAATTGTCTCAAGAGTTTGGGGGTCCTGCAGAAGGAAGCACGAGATAGAGTTGCTTACAGGCCCTCTGAGGGAATGAACATCCAGCTTGCCTCCAGCTCAGTTTCTCGCGTAATTAAGCATTATCTGCAACCCAACAACTGCAGCTGCTTAGTGAATAGCAGGTTTTCCATAAACAGTTTGTACCATGTTATCTCCGTGAGTACAAATCTGCTAAGGTTTTCTATCATTAATATGATGCAGGATTCTGTGCCTCAAAGACCATTTTGAAGAAATGTATGGTAAGCCTGTGAAACTAGACTATAACATGACAATAAAAACACCTTTAACCTTTCTAACAGTAACACACTTCATTGTAAATAACACACCTACTGCAGGAAATCAGAAGGTTATTGACATTATGCCTCAGATAACCCAGAGAACTTTAATCAGAACTCTTGTACCTACAAAGCAAGTGTTGTAATTCAGCCCAGGCCTTAGGCTTCTTTCCAGCTAATTAGCTTGTCTGATATCTCTCACTTCAAAAGATTTCACTTCTGCCAAAGCAACATAAAATCAAAAAGATTTGCTATGTTTCAGTATACTACATAGTATTCCATAGGGGAAAAATACCAGATTGTCACCATGCCTCTAGTTTTGATCTAGTAAAAATATATCCTGCGGACAGAAATTTCACTATTGAAAGTACTTTTGGTTCCAGGAAAAGTTCCTTGTTATCAGGTATTTGATTTAACCTACTTTCACATCAGATATATCTGTATCAATAATGTACCCTAAACATATGTTTCTGTAAGTTTCTCTATACAGTTGGCCTTTACACGGATTTGATCATTTGCAAATGTCTCCACCTCCCTGCACTGCTTTTTTCAGAGAGGAACTTTCCCTCTGAGCAGCTCCAATCAGGCTGCACAGCCCTTTAAAACCCTGCCTTTGGTCCTTATCCTCCTCCACCAGCCACTGCCTGGCCAGCTAAAGATGGATTACAGCTAGATTTCTCAACACCACAACCCCTTTCCCAGTGCTTCCCACACCCAAGAAGGGAGATGGGTGAGGAGAGAGGAAGTATAGGGCAACCATGCTGACCCACCCCTCTTGCTTCTCCTTTCCTTGATTTGGTTTCATCCTGATGGCCCATTCTCTCCACCATGTCTCAGCCCCCTTCCCCCCTACACACAGAGACATTTTGATATTATTGATTTTTCCACTTTTGCAGGGGCTCTTTGCTCCTAACCCCAGCAAATTTGAACAGCCAATTTTGTATTATTTGAAAATACTGGCTCCCCTTTTATTGGTTTAATTTCTTAAGGCTGCTTCATCCTGGGAAATGTGGACCTTGTTGAAGTCAGCAATAGGAATCATTAAAACATCCAACTGCTGTTGGACTGAAACCCCCAGCATTTCTCACCACTAGTTCTGCTGGCTAGGGCTCCTGAGAGTTGCACTCCAATAACATCCAGAGTGCCACATGTTGCCCACCCCTACTTCAGATACAGGACCAGGATGATCACGAGATTCAAAACCTACAATCTGCCTACAAATGTGTCAGTGTATACTTTACATCATAAAGACGCCTAAGTTGTTATCTGTTGTTTACCAGCGAAGGAATTTGTGCTTCACTCAGGCTGAAAAAGAGTTCTGAGATAACAGTTGGATTTTATATTTTTTAAAAAAATGTAACATCAGACTTTTTTGCTGTCCTTGTGCCTATAATGCTGCAGGGCTCCTTCAGGCAAAAGCTAAAAACATCATACCACTTGATAGAAAGCTTGATTTGAACACCTGCAGATCTTGTCTCCTCTATCACTCCTCAATAGACCTTGCAGATAACATAACTGTAACATCAAGTCAAGCCCATGTCCTGTGTTTCTTTTTGAAACATGTCACCTGATGAAGTGATCTGAAGATCTCAAAACTTTGCACACCTTTCTGTATCCTATTACGTGGCCAATATTTAAATGAATAAAGATCATCCAGTTTTAATTACAGACAAGGAAGCTACTTCTTTTCGACAGCTTTTTTTTTCTTTTGCTCCCCTGTTCCTGTGAATTCAAAGACAAACTCCACTATTTTTATATGTCTCTATCTCACAGGCCAAACTAGATGAGATACTACATGCATCATTGGAAAGCATATCAATTATTAATTAATAACAAGGGAAAATCCCACATATACACTATTAATTCTGGAGGTGGTAGGTTTCCTTTTGTACATGGAAATGATGATGTTCCTCACAATCCTGTAGGGATCACACAACAGGGAGAAATATGCATGTAGAAGACAACTATGGGAGATGCTCACAACAGGATTGCCAGATCTCAGGGTCTGCCCCTCAGTCTCAGGGCCTGGTTCCTCTCCTGAAGTCCTCAGAGCAAGGGGGAAGAATCTCAGGATGAGAGCAATACCCTGAAAAAATAGGTATTTTCCTCATTTGTTAGACTAGGTGTTTTTTATTTGAAAGTCATATCTTATGCAACTGTATTACTGTGTGAAATTGAATGCACTGTGTTTAATCACATCACCAGAGGCTATTCCTATAACATCACTTTTGTAATACCACTATTACCTCCCTTTTGTGATATCACTAGGAAACATCCCTAGGTTATTGTTTTGGCCCTGAAATTTCAGGGCCTAGAATAGTGATGATTTGGCAACTGTGATTCACAGCATGTTAGGAGCCAAAAGGGATATTTGTTGTTGCTAACTGCAGTCAAGTTGACCTTGATTTATGACAACCCTTTGGATGAGAGACCTCTAAGGCACTCTATCATCAACTGCCCTGCTCAGGTCTTGCTGATTCAGACATGTTTTCCTTGATTGAGTCTATCCATTCGTAATGCAGTCTTCCTCTTTTCCTATTGTCTTCTACCTTACCAAGCATTATTGTCTTTTCTAGTGAGTCATGTCTTCTCATGATACGGCAAAATATGACACTACTGCACTATGAACCGATGTTACGCTTCTGCATGTAGGTGAAAAATGAAGCAGAACAAATTTGGGGGATTTACATCAAGAGTTTTTCCAGTTTTCAGTGGTTTCTTGTCACAGTGAACCATGCTAGGAGCTGAAAACATGCAGAAGCAGGAATAAAACTATGACGCTATGACGCTACAATGTGCAGACTGATGAATAAGAATTCGAGGCGACAACAAAGTATCAACCTAGTGTGGAAATGGTCTCAGCTTTTTTCACTGTCCAGCTTTCACAACCATACATAAAAACTGGAAATACAATGACAAGGTGAAAAGCCAGAGTTTAAATAGTTTTTTTCTGCCCTGAGGTGGAAGATGTTAATGGCCCTCTGGCAGAGTAAACAATGGAGTCTGCAGCATGTACAATGGGGTCTGGAATGAGCTAATTGTCTTAGCATTTAGGTGACAAAGAGATTGATGGGAATCATTATAGCTCCTTAATTACTGGACAAGTAAGGGGACAAAAAGTTTTCACTGGACAAAGGGAAAAGGTCAAAGACAACCAGTCCTTCCATGGAAGCAGTTTCAGTGCCATTGTTTCTAAAGGTTGAGTTGCTGAGGGACATCTGCAAGTCCATCGTCTGGAGGTTTCCCTGGCTATGCCCTAGCTATGCCCTGAGGTTTCTTCATGACCTAGTTTTGCAATGCACATGTGCAGCCAGTTTCCTCTTTGCAGCCAGCATCCAGTCATAGCAGGATAAATTGTATTTTATGCCAATTAAATATATGTTTTGCCAATTAAACCATATCATGAAGAAGAGGTGTTCAGCCTGTTAACGTCATCATATATAAGATAAGTAGAACACTGCTTTAAACATTGAACTCTTTGCACAGAATTCCAGAGGTAAGTTGAGCTATAAGAAGTGTTTGTTCCCCCTTTCCATCCTCTCTTGTTCCAAGTCATGAAGAAAAGAGGAAGAGTGCTTCAGATGGTTTATCTAACAGGTGGAGCCTTTGTCTTTGATAAGATTTCA
Source organism: Cyclura pinguis (assembly GCA_030412105.1). NCBI lineage: Eukaryota > Metazoa > Chordata > Lepidosauria > Squamata > Iguanidae > Cyclura > Cyclura pinguis. The sequence continues at coordinate 69,695,088 of CM059601.1, read as the reverse complement.
AAAGCCCCAGTAGACAGCTACATCTGAGCTTCACCTCGTATCTTCAAGTAAGTACCTGCACTTGGAGTCATGGTGTCCTCTAGGACAGTGCTACTCAAACAGTCACTCATGAATCATTACTGATCCTCAAGCTATTGCCTGTGGATCTTCACTGAGCTTTAAGAAAAGAAACATTTGTAGACTGTGAGCAAAAATATGATGCCAGGTCTTGTCAACACTGTAAAAAAAAAATCTCCTACTGGTTCCTCATATCAAATAGCTTAAGAAACACTGCTATAGATTGCTCTTGCAGGCCATTCTCAGTTCTGCTCCATGCAGTGGTATAGTGAAGCCAAGGATCGCAAAGTGAAACTGCTAAGACTTTTAGATGACCAAGGACTATGAGGTCAATAGTCACCTCGCTTGGATTCCTCTACTCTGTTTCTATTCGGCTGCAATTTCCTGCAGTAACAGAAGGGGAAATGAAGGAACCTATCATGGGGCTGAGTGCATGTGATGTGCCCAAGCTCACTCAGTGGGTTTCCGTGGACAAGCAGAGAATCGAACCCTGGTCTCCAGAATCATAGTCCAACACTCAAGCCACTATACCATACTCCCCTCCAATAATAGGAGGGGAAATGAATTTTTCCAGAAGCCAGACATAATTATGGGCCTTCTTTGTTGCCATCCCTCTATTGTGTTTTGGACATGGACTTGAGTAAGCAAGACTCATTAGCCCCATAGAGCCATAATTAACCATATGAGAAGGAACACCTCCAAATGTCACCAAGATATAAAACACATGACTTTGCAGCAATCACCTCTTGTTAAAGTATAAAAATACTCCTGTGTGACTTTTCACATAATTCTTCAGCATGTAACTCCAAGTACAGCACAAAAGAGCTTTGTGACTGCTCTCACTTTGACCTACAGAATGAGAATTTCAGTCACACTAATGGCTTTACTTTGTTTTCTTCAAAACAACATGTTATCATTGCCCTCAAGAGGCACAAGTTCCATTTGTCCTCAAAGAAGAAATGAAATCTGTTACCCTGTAGCCTTCTCTCATGTATTACTCTTTATTAATATTTGGTACATTGCTGACTGAGACAACCAGAAAACAGCAAATGTTTAGGAAGATAGCAGTCCAGTGTACTCCTCCCTTTCTCCAGCTGTGTATGTTTGTTGTATCTTGTATGGGAATAACAGACACTTTTACCTAACAACTAAGGATCATAGATACTTTTGTAGACTCTGCTGAAGCACCTATAAAAATAAAAATTAATGGCCTGATTCCTATTGGTAGTCCCAATTACAGCAGATCTCTTCAATGAGTTGTTGAATGGTAAGTCAACCTTAACTAAATGCCATTGATTCATTGGGTCTACTGTTTTTGAGACTAAAAATAGAATTTGACCTTATCTTTTTAACATGCTGCTATATGGTTAAGGTATTAGATTAGGACTCTGGAAACCAGGATTCAAATCCCTGCTTGAGCAAGGAAACCTGCTGGGTAACCTTGGGCAAGCCATAGCCTCAGAGGAAGGCAAAGGGAAACCCTCTCTGAAGAAACCTTGCCAAGGAAACCCTATGATAGGCTCTCTATAAGTTGGAAATGAGTTGGAAACACACAATAAAAACATATGCAAAGGGGTGTTGTTTTAGATTGCCTCTCACTACACTTTTTTAAAAAACAACTTTTCCAAGGAGTCTAATGCCACATTTTGTTATCCTTTTAAAAGAACCAAAATCTTAAAAAGAGCCAGCACTCCAGTCCTCTTCCTACATTGGCTGTTTCTGATCATGCAGCCTTGAAAAGGGATGGCAAACCCATTTTCTCTGGAATGTAGTTTTTTCAGTGCAATAATTGTTCTATAGTTACTTGCTGGATACTCAGCCATTCCCAGGTTAGTATAGTTCCACTTTGCTGTCATGTGCTCTCAAGTCAGCTTTGACTTGTGGTAACTCTCTGAATGAGAGATCACCAAGGGAGCTTGTTATTAACCACCCTGCTCAGGTCCTGCAAAGTCAGGGCCACAGCTCCCTTGATTGAGCCAACCCATCTGTAATGCTGACTAGCTCCTCTCCAACTTTTTCCAGAATTATCATCTTTTACAATGAGTCATTTTTTCCCCATGTTTATGTCCTAACCAGCCCCCTAGTACTCCACTAGTACTTCAATTTTTGGAACAGGAAAAGGATAGCAGGTAGATTCAGCCTGTAATGATAGTGGAACTCCGACTTACATTGCACAAAGCCAACTCTAATTAAAAAAAAGAAAAGAAAAGAACTAATAATTAATAACCAGAATGCTCATTAAAATTCAAAAATTGGTGACAATCTTGTGTAGGAGATTATGAAAATACTCATTTCTTTTCACAAATTTCACTAATATACTGATAAAACAATCTTTGAATGCCTATCCTGACTAACTGCTGCTTTATGATGACTTCCACTTTGGTTGCTTTATCACACCCATTCTCTTCCTGTTTCACCCTAACCTGCAGCCATTTTTTTCATCTCTTTCTTTCTTCCATTAGGCCACATGTTTGACCTTGCACAAGTACTTTGTAAATAAGGCCATTTGCACAGGTTTTACAAGAAGATAAGCTGCGCTCTTGTCTCTGCTAGAACCTGTGTGGGTAGATGGGCATGGGACTGATTGTTGTTCAGTTTCTCCTTTGCCTATTTCATTATTCCACATGAAAGCCACTGCTATCTTCACTGTTTTCCACCACATACAATTTGGTGTATATTGCATAAGAAAAATTACAGTTATAATTCCCCAAACTCCATGACCAGAATGACCACTGCGCATGGTAGCTAGGGGATTCAGGACACTATAGTCCAAAGAGCAACTTCTTCAAGCTCAACTAAAATGAACATGTGATAATAGCAACAGTTTACAGCAGCTTCTCCTCTGAATCTATTTAGTTACTTATTTATTTACATATGCCTGATGAAGTAATATCTCCTAGCTCAATCTTGCCACCCACCTATTAATAGACAGCAGCCTCATGGGGTAAAGGAGGTCTGTTCAGCTGCCAGTCAGGACACAAGTATAATCGCCACATTTAAGAGATTATCAGTATAATGTCAGACTCTGAATAAAGAACCACATCAATGGCGTTGAATAAAAATGAGGCTCAAATCCCGTGATTCATCTTTTTAAAATAACTGATAAAATTAAATGTAATTAGAGCCGACTATCCTAAAGCAGATTTAAGTGAAATCTAAATCTTCAGTTTGCTCTGTATTTTTTTCTTCTTTCTTCTTCATGAGGCTTTGTAAATGGAGTCTGAGGAAAACCAGTCCTTTCCTAAAGATGACAAACAAAGTAATTGCTTCTACTGCAGGATTGTTTTTTCCGGGGTGGGGAGAAGATTCTTTGATCTTTGTTGACCTTGTATGAACTCAGAGCTTCCACCTATGCCCCAGAGAGGATAACCTGCATTATTTCCCAATCTTCCCTGGCAATTTCTTCTGTGTCATCATAACTTTTTTCTCTATGATCAATTTATTCTGATTCATAAGAAGGTGTTACAGACACCCAGTAATCAGCACTAGCATGTAATAAACTTACCACTGCCAAGAAGGAACTCTGACACATTCAGAACAAGTACTCTGGCTTCTTTTTTGTTATTATTACTGCTCTTTTTACAAAGTCAAGGGGATTCTAGAACCATTCACACAGCATCCAAGGATTTCAATAGACAGATGGTACCTGCAACCAGTTCTTGCTGCATTTTGGGCTCCTGTTCAGGAAACTAACAGGTCAACTGTACTCTTTTCCATGACACTCCATTCCATTTTCTGTTGTTCTCCTAGCTAAGCATGCGCAGCCTTCACTAGACTCATTTATGAATTTTCTTCTTATGTTCTTTCCCCCTTAAATAATTTTGGCATTCTTCAAACCTTGGGATTTTTCCAAGTATTCTTGATACCTCCCTCTTGTTCTCAGCAGTCCCATTTTGCCTAAGATCTTGTCATGATGTTCACCAGCTGAGTTCGCTACCTGGGGAGTGATTATCAATGTAAACTGCAGTGAGATTTCATTACATTACCTACAAAGAAATCTAAACAACCAAGGAAAAAATATCTGTGCAATTCACACAGTACAAAAATATAAGCTTCCATTTGTCTGCCATGTCAGTCTCTCCTGTGTAAACTCTGTGACCTACAGAGGGAAGACAAATATCTGAAAACACAGATTAATCATGTGTCCAAGATATTTGGATATTTCTGTACAAAAGTGCATGCACTTTCAAACATACGGAATGTGCCCTTTTCTAACACTGCTGTAGACAAATATAAACTGCTTTTTCCATAATGTTTGAAGTGGCCTGAGGTGCACTCACATTTATCAGTGGTGTGCCTCACTACCATGTTGGAGAATGCATTCACATTCAGTTCTGGACTGACAGAAGAAAACACTTCTTTGCAGAGTGCATTATTTGCATGTGGTTTTGACTACCACAAAATATAACGACAATACTCTTTTACCTGGCCTTAATTTAAAAAAAAAACCTAGCAGAACCTGCCTAAAATGTTGCAGTGTGGAGAGTTCTTTGTTCAGGATTCCCGCCATGCCACTCTATTTCTTCTTTATTGCTCCCTGGACTTCAGATTTATGTCTCGGCAATCATTTAGCATTTTGTAAAACATACTCAGTCCCTGGTCTATTTTGTAGGGATATCAACATATACTCTACAAGTTGCGCTTCTGCAAATCTGCCCATGGTACCTTTTAGTATGTGCATGTTGCTCTTCTGGTTTCATAAGCCCATGAAAACAGACTACATACTAAATGATTTTTCACCCAAATGTACAGATATATGACTTTGAACTTTTTAAAAAATTTTAACTTATCTTAACTTGGGAAGCTGTTCAATATGTTTTAATCTGTTTTTAGCACTGTTAAATTCTTCATTGTTCTAAACTGCATGGTTTGATCTTCCTAGTGTACCATCTTGAGATCTTACAATAAAGGATAGAATAGAAATATTTTAACAAATATATGAAATAAATTAATAAAAAGCATGTACTTGTTGTTATCTATACATAGACACAATAATTGGTTTGGGATTAGTACATAATATAGAGACTGTCTTTTAACAGAGCTAATTATCATTAAGTGAATTCATTGAATTTTCATTAAATTATTAATGCATTATAATTTTCCCCAATGTAGTTGAATGCCATAGACTGCTGGATTAACCCTGCTGTTATTTCTACACTTTAACAGATTAGTTATTTTATGTCACTATAATTGGTTAAGGGGTGGGCTTGTTACAGTCTAAAGTAAATTCATTAAAGCTAAAAAAGAAGGTCACAACACACATTAACAAATAATCCTACAATCACACAAGGGCTACAGGAAATGAAGTTGGAAATAAGAGACAGTTGAGAGAGAGGGCATACAGACCTTAGTCTAGGTGTCCTGGAGAAAGAGAAGATTAGCGAAGGCTTGGTGTAAAGCACCAAGGGGAGGCTGGATCCTGGGGCTGGAGGCTGGAAGCAGTGGGATTTCGCGGCGAGTCGGATACGTGAGTCGTGTTTAGCTCTCAGCAGCATCTGAGAGACTTAAGTGGGACACCTCAGTAGCAGCGAAATAGGTCCTTGTCCGGTCTGGGAGGCTCTCTGAAGAGGCTCAAAAAGTGAGGATTTTTACAGCCAATTTCTGTCCTCAGGCCAGGTATCAGCTAGCAAAGTGGCATTAATGGGTGATGATTGCAGCATATAATGTTAGGCAAATATCACGACCCCTCCTCAGTATTGTTTCTCCTGGGAACGTCCAGGGGATTGATAGGCTTAAAATTCCAAATTGATAGATGTTGTTTGTTTGGCTATGCACAGGGCTTGGGGTGTGACAGTGTTCAGGAGTGAGTCTATTGTATGCCTAGAGATACGTGACTTGGAACAATAGGTCAGTCTTTTAGCCTAAAGGATGTTGTCTACGTTCCCATTCAGCAGAGGGAGACGGTATAGTGTTAAGGATTTGCCATTCAACACCAAGGCTGTTTTAACTGTGACTGACCTTTGCTAACCAATATCCAATATGGTGGAAGTCATGCCAATCCAGGGGCCCTCTCTTAGGGTTGGTCATCTCTGTGCCAGGCACAGTAAAACAGGAGGGCCTCAGGAGAAAGGGAATGTGACTGGAGGAAATGCACCACAAGTAAATGCACCCTTTGCTGATTGGCTTGTTGTTCTAATCTGCCTGTGGCAAGAAAATGGAGGAGAAGAGAAATTGCAAGCCCTTGCCTGGGACAGAAGAATGGATTGGTGGAGGTGAGAAGGTGCAGAGAAGTGATTGTTTGCTTGACAAGAGTCCCTTAGCCATCCTGGGTCCTTTCAGAATGTCAGGTCTTTTAACGCTGAAGGCTAGTGTTTGTCTTTCCAGCACCACTGTACACATACCTTTATTAGTCTTCCTAGAAGTTGTGGCAAAGAGGGCTTTGTACAGTTATTCCCCTCTAATCTTTACTGATTTTATTCTGGATTCTATCATATATTATTACTAGGGTTGAGTTGCAGTGAAACTCTTTGTATCTGGGCACCTGGATAATTAATTGAAAAGATTTCCTCCCCAGTCACATTTCCTTCTCTTTTAAGTTTTCCTCTCTCTCTACACGCACTCCTATTCTGCTTTTCCCCATCACTATCCTCCTGCTTCTTCAGTAGGTCTCATCCATTCTACGTAAATCCCATTGTTTGCTCTTAAAAACAATGGCTTCAGTAATGAATTACTGAATGCAATTCAATCAAGTAGACTATTTTTGTTATTAACATTAATGACCATGAATTATTCTTCCTGGTTTTATTGTTCACCATTAAAGAATCAATGTTCAAACCTAACATCTCAAAGTTTGGGTATTAGCAAATTAGAACCTCTATGCACAGAGCCAATCTATCTGTGTATGCCAGTTTTTGGCCATCAAAAAAAAAAAAAAAAAGAGGAAGGGTTCTTGCATTCATGTGCAGCTTTCAAACTGCCAGAAATATCTGCCTGACAACTGCTTAAAGGTCAATTGCTTTACCAACGAACACTTAAGTCGTTTCCACACTAGACTGTTATAGTGCTATTATTCCTCAAAGGCCCCTCCCTAAACTGCAAACCCCAGGATTCCATAGGATGTTGAAAGTGGAATAACAGCACTGTAACAGTCTGGTGCAGAAATGGCCTTTGTTTCATACTGGAGGCTTTTTCTTGTGTTCTCTGGTTGTCTTTTTTGGCAGTATTAATTTTTTGGACTATGGCTAAGATCTTACATGGGATACATAGCTATTATATCCTTGCTATATTCCCCTGATCGAAGCCCCTAAAATCTGCCTTAAAAGCTAAACAGCCTTACTAAGCAAAGAATTTCTAAAGTGCTAGTGAGTAGGGTACTGAAGGATGACACATCTGACTCCCTCTCACCAGTGAGCTTCTGTGTGATGAGCAGAAGCAGGGAGCCCTGTGAGGTTCTGTCATGAGTCCATGTCACACTGCAACTTGCTGGCAGGAGGGGCTGCACTCATAATCCTTCAGCACCCCACTCACCAGACCTGGAGAACTCCTTCACAATGATGCCACAATAGCACATGTGAATACAAAACAGTTGCAAGGCCATAAATGAGCCTGTGGCAGTGTAACTACCTAATAGGAAGCCAGCCTAAACTCCCAGAATTTCCTAGCCAAACTGGCTATTGACCATATTGGCCAGGGATTCAGAGTACAGTAATTAAAAAAAAAAAAAAAAAAGGCTGTTCGAAGTTCTCTTTCTTCCCCTCCCATTCACTTTGACAACGAAAAATACATATAAAAAGAAAATAATATGTGCATGTCTCAGCACAGTCCAATGAAGCAGCAGCATCTTAGGAAGTTTTGTTTTGTTTTGTTTTTTAAGGAATATCTTGATTGTCATCATTTTAAATGAGTCTGAAACTGAAAATATGTTTCCATATGGCTATTGTTGATAATACTCTACTGTGGTCAAATATCATTCATTACTAATACGAGGCCTGAGGGTTGAATCTCTTCCACATTCGGACTTCTATTGTGCTTCTAGAGGCTCTAATAATATTTCACACACATAAAGTGCTTTGCATTTCATACATTTCACAAACACCCATGACTCATGAACTATGCTTTCCAGAAGCAGTATAACAGACAGGGCTTCATAGGCCTTCATTATTTTATTTCTTTAATCTACTGTAAAATCTGTGGTCCATCTTCAGCAAAACCTTCTGCTTCCACAGAAGTAAATCTGTGTGAAAAATCAAAATGCAAAATTCCACACAGATTTTGCAGCAATTATCTATATACAGGAAAGGGCAGGCATATAGTGTTCAGAGAATGTCCTTGAAGTGCAGCAGGGGTCACATGTATACTGCAATTTCAGTGTTTTTCACATCAGTTCTACCATGCACATTTTTCTAGAGATGGAGCAGTCAGTGCCACTGAAAGAATGTTTTATTCCTCATTTAGCACAATTCTACTTTTATCTATCATTGATTTAGGAATTTTTACCTATTCTTGCATGTATATATGAATCAGAGTGGCTTACAACACTTAAAATTAGTTTCATGATTAAAAAAAAACAGAAAGCAAAATACATTAGAAAGGAACGCAGAAGATTATGTCTTCGGAAATAATATTATCAAAGGAAAAAATAAACCAAACTATTAAAAAGACAGCAAAAGAGGGGGCCGCCTAAGCTTCATGAAGTAAGTAGTTCTTTGCAGGAACAAATTTTGGGGAGGGAGGCCAGTTCCAGTCTTTCTTCATCTTCTCAGCTGCATACAGCATATGGAAAGTTCAGTGGATTTTACTGGAGAGAAGCCTTGATCTTCCTGCCCTGCTAGTTCTTGGCCCAGCACTACACTACAGTGCACCTAGCCATCACCTGGGATGGTTCATCCTCACATGCTTCCCCAAGAGCAATCTGAATGCCTTGTGTCAATGTCAGGCAGCGGCTAAGCAGACACAGAGGCAGGAGCTGAGTTTATGGCTTTAGTAATAAAGAAATTAAGAGGTTATATCACCAAAACAAACATCCAAGTCCCAGGAGCAGCAAATCCAAACAGCAAGGTTTAGCCTGGAACAGAAAGCCCATGCCACAGGACGCAGATTCCCAGTTGATGGACAGTTGTTGCCCCGTGCCCAACTCCAACAGCGTCTGTCTTAAATACACAGTCTTTAGCCCAGCTGGGGCTGATCAAATGTCCGTTGGCCCAGCTCACAGCTGGAGCCCCTCAAGACTTCAGGGCCGATTCATCAGATGCTTCTCCTGCAGCCTCTGAGACCTCCGAGCCACCCCCTTTTCCAGCTGCCTCTGGAGGAAAGTGGGGGGAGGGTCTGCTGCAAACTCCGGGCTGGAGTCAGAAACACCAGCCTCTGTCGAGTCAGAAGCACTAGCCTCTGCCTCTCGAGCAGAAACATCTGCTGCAGGTACTGGCTCGGGATCCGTGCCCAGGACACCTGTGGAGTTGCTGGCAGACTCCTCCCTAGACTCTGAAGGAGTCCGCTCTCCCGAAGGCCCTCCAAGGGATCCTCCCCCGGCTGGGAGTCCAAGTCTGAATCGGCAGCACGCTCAGCCTGGCTCATGACACCTTGCACCACACGCTTAGGTTATTCATGCTGTGACTGGCTACACATTAATACAAGGATCAGCCTCCCATTCCATGTTACCAGGCAGTCATGCCATGTTAAATGGCAATGCGCAATGTGCAGTGCTGTCCCAAGACATTTTACTGCCAGAGACAAAGGACCAGATGGTATAAGACAGTAGATGGTATTGGACACAGTATAGGACCAGTTGGTACAGGACACGGAGCAATGGATTCAAACTACAGGAAAAGAGATTTCACCTAAACATCAGGAAAAACTTCCTAATGTTAAGAGCCATTCAACAGTGGAATATGCTGCCAGTGTGGTGGAGTCACCTTCTTTGGAAGTTTTTAAACAGAGGCTGGACGTCCATTTGTGGGGCTACGTTGAGTGTATGTTCCTGCATGGGAGGGATTGAACTTGATGACCATTGTGGTCTCTTCCAATTCTATGATTCTAATGTGCAGATACATTTCTTTGAGTTCAGTAAGGGGGTATCATCCTGTACCACTGGAGACAACAGGGAAGCTTACAGACTACAGGGTAGACTGCCTGGTATTTGTTTATTTGAATTGTATTCCAGGATTGGGAGATGTTGAACTGTTGGAGAACACTGCCCTGCCATCCAGCACTTCAGTGTCACTTCCACCCTCATCATCTGCTGTTCCCTGAGCCAAGACTCTCACTTAATGGTAGGGCTGGCCCTAAGTAATTATAGATATTTCATGCCTGCATCTACATAATATGTTACTCAGTGACTTGTAGCAGATGGGTTGACTGATTTCAGGTGAAGTGGTAGGAAGGTTTTATCTTTTGTCATTGATCTGTATCTGCTATGTCACTTGCTAGGAAATGCACACGCTGCTCATTTATCCCAGTTAACCAGGCACAGATTCTATGCATGCGTATCACATTTCAAGTCAGACAGAAGAATTCTCTTCTCAGCTTGGGGGTATGCTAGGAAGACAAAGAAAACAAAAAGGGAAAGAACTATGGCATTAGTCAGATCAGATCTTCAGGACTTCTTTTGTACATTTTAGAGATTTCTGAGTCTGCTCAATTTTCTGTGTCAGTGGTATTAGCAGCTAAGTAAGCTCAATGGTGAGCTAGGGGATACAACCTAGCTGTGGGCTGGCAGGGAGAGAGATAATGCTCATGAAGAGAAACAAGCAAAGCCTCTCTTTAAGTACTTAAGCCAGCCAAGAGATTTAATGCTGCTCTTTAATTTTGATACAAGACAGTGAATATGTCATATAAACACTTATGCTATTGAGTAATTTAAAAAAAAAATTGACATATTATATTTTTATCCCCACATGTATACAGCACTCTTCTTCCTCTGATGAATAAAGGAACAGAGAGCCCAAAGCTAAATGAGAGGAGGCAGTGTGAACAAACTACTGTAACAGCTACCACATGGGAATGTCAGCATGCTTGCCAAGATCAATGTAGCAGATGCATTTACAGAAGACTTTGTAGCAGAAAGTTTGTGTTTAATCCAGGGCAAAATGTGTTAAATCAAGAGTAGGTAACGTATTGATCCTAGGCTGGCCTTATCATTAAATAAGTCTAATGCTACCTTGAAAAATGTGCTTTTGCTGCTCAGGAATAGCAATGGTTGAGGAAATCTGTTGCTATAAAGAGGTAAATTAACACGTAAAGAATGCAGAGAAGGATGTACCAACCAAATCAATGTGCTTCTCAAAGAAGGACAGAAAAATGAGATGAAAAGAGTAAGTGAAGAGAAATATAGACATGGGGGAGAGACCAGAAAACCCAATGACCACCCAAAAATGAGAAAGTAAAAGAAAATTAGCAAACAAAAGAATAGTATCTGCACTAGTCTTAATAACAGAAGTTCACAGGCCCATCTCTATCTTGTTGTGAATAACAGAAGTTCACAGACCCTGTGAAAACACAGGGAAATGCCAAGGTGCAACAGTCTATTTGTATCTTTCATGTTTTACAGAGGAAGCCTGAAGAGACCTGCCACTGTCTGATTCCTCAGTTCAGTACTAGGAAGTCAAACATAAATTCAACAGCAGCTTTGAAGCTGTTAGATGTGGAGACATCTCAACAGAACAAGATGTTCCTGTCATACTGAGTATGCAGAAGAGAGATAGAAGGAAAGAAAGGACAAAAGCATTCAGAGGCTAAATCATTGTTTCCTCTCTATCCTGGCAGGCTACACCAAAGCATCCCAAAACTTAGAAGCACTTGAAAGCCACATCATATATTAGTAAACCTATGAAAGGGAATGGGCATGCCAGGGTGTTTGGGAAGTTCTTTGGGGATTTCTATCTTTATATTTTGCTTCCAGAAATAAAAACATGGCATCTGCCAAACATGTCCATCCTTTTAAAAGAACAGTAGTAAATATGTCCTCCTAACCATTGACAACAAGAGGATAATACAGTCATATATATCTCACAATGTTTTTAGTTTAACAGACATACTTTATGTTCCATTTTGTACATTCCATTCTGTGTGTTGCCAAGTGCTTCTAAAAGCCAATCTTTTTTAAATTGTTTATCTAAGTCTTATGCTGGTTTCTGGTGACCTGCTGACTAAATGTGTCTAGTTACTGAAAAATACATCTGTGAACAATGAGCTTCTTCACACAACAGGGTGGCAATAGACAGGCTTTCTTCCATTGTGCTAATTATGTCATAACAGGGATGAACAAATACAGGAATACGCATGCACGGAGAAGGAGAGATGGGCAGCAGAAAGACAAGGCTACCCACTGCCATTGATTTCCACCATTCACTGATGCTCTTCCACTCATCAGGGAGATACTTCTTGGACAACTTGCTTGTACAAGTAAAACAAACTGCTTTTGAACAAATTTTTTCTGCAAGTAATTAGCCATTATAGGACTCCAGTGCTCAAATCCCTGATACTTAGTCATGCTGATGTGGCATCTGCAGACCAAAATTTAAGAACCAGTTGTCTAGACTAGGGAGAAATCCCTTGTAGATCATTTTGGCTGCAGATTTCAAAGGTCTGCCACCACGGAATCTCAAGAGGAATGTCTTTTGTCAATATGCACAAACTCCATGGAGAAGATTGGCAAAAATCATGGACAGACTTATTCAGAGGCAGTAATGGTTTTGTTATACTCAGTGTTTCACTCCTTTTAAAAACTATCATACATTCGTGTGGAAGGGAGAGAGATTTTCAATTAGCATTAATTCCTTTTTCCATTCCCTGTTTCCCACAATAGCACTCCAAGCCCAGACAGGTCCACTCTTGAATGATATATTAAGATACCTGCAAAAAGTTGATCCTGCAAAACTATGTGTGTGCATGTGCATGCACACACACTGTGGATAGACATATGGGGATAGAAGAAGAGAAGGTGCTCAATCAAAATAAAAATAAAGCAGGGTTATTAGAAGGAGAATATGTCTTCTAGGATACCCTCTCACCAGCCTGAAAGTGGCTATTGTGCAGGAACAGACACACTTCAAGGAGGGATCCCAGCTAGGATTCTCTTTGCTGCTGGCAGACCATAAAGCTTTGTCTGGCTGCTATGATGGAGCCCAGGAAAAACACTTGCGTAAGTTGTTACTGGATACCTCCCTGCACAATTTCATTAAAAAGTTCTTACACTTGCCTAACCACTGGTTAGACAAGCACAAGTCACCAAGAGGATTCTGATCTCAGTGTGCTGAAACATACTTCTTTAAAGTGCCAAAGACTCTCTTGGTTTCTTCCAATGTGCACAGACAAATGTGAGCCCCTTTATTACTTAACAATGTGATCAATTTTCAAGGGAGGGAAGAGGAGACATGGCATTCAACAAGGTGGGGAAAGAAATGATACACAGAAAATGCTAAGAGACATACATTTCAACATGCTCGCAAAACTGTGCCATCTGCTATTTCACATATTTTCTGTTTATTATGTATGAACAGCTGAGCAGAACAATTCATTTTTCTATGTGTGGACAGAGAAATATCATGACAGAAAAATTCCAGCGTAGACAACAAAATGGATGGCAGGTGTCTTACGAACCCCCTCCCTTCTGTTGGAGATTATCAATAGAAGTGTGTATATCTGCAAATGTGCATATCTGTACTTTACCAACTGATCTCTGCACTTTTTCCCCCAGGACATAGTGGACTCCAGGTGCTGACCAAGGCCATTTCCACACGAGGTTGATACATCATAGTAGTGTCGAATTCTTACCCTCCAGTCTGCACATTGTAGCATTTTAGCATCATAGTTTTCCTCATGGTTCTGCATGTTTTCAGCTCCTAGAACGGTTCACTGTAATGAGAAACCACTGTATCTGAAAACTGCAAAAACTCTGATGCAAATCTCCCAAACCAGTTCTGCTTCATTTTTTGCCTACATGCAGAAGCGTAGCATGAATTCACAGCACAGAAGTGACCAGCTACGGGCGTTCCTAGGCTGTCCCTTCCGTCATTTCTGTCCCTATTTCTCTCTGCCCATCAATGGACAGACTGCTGTCATTGTCTTCATGCCTTGAACTGACAGTTGGAAGAGAGTGGATCTGGTAAAGGACTATTAAGACATGTTTTTTCCATGTATCAACGAACATACATACCTATGCACAAACGTAGCAATGCAGAAATCTGTTTAAAATGTGTTTTAAAAAAAACAGACCAACCACCGATGGCAAGGTGGAGTGAGGGAGGGGAATGGGAGTGGCCAGGGACTTGATGTAAATGGGGAATGCAGACAGCACAGTTTCTGAATCGGAGTATAAAAACACCATTCTTTTCATGCAGTGAACCACTCCTCCCCTCTCATGCAGAAATGGCCAAAGATTGTCAGATGCCCATCCATAGAAACATTTCTTGTTATCCTTTCATCTGTCCTATAAAAGTAGCAAAGCTTTCCAAATCAGGGCCAACTGCATTCTGTCAATCACAGTAATTGAAGGTGTAACTTTATATTGTTTTAAGTCCTGTGGCTGATTTTCAGTTTGAAAAAACTGCTTTTTCCCATCCTTTTTCCTTCAGCAAGGAAATGACGCTAGTAGGGAGGACACTGTTTTTTCCAGCCACCAGCATGAGACCAGACCTTGGAGGTAGCCCTTGCTCTTCCAAATTAATCTTTATCACTTCTTTATTCCTCCAGATCAATAGTTTTTTGTATCACCTCTCCACTGGGGATTTTTTTTCTGTGCACACTATTCTGACATTTGAATGTTTGAACTTGTCTTGGAATTTTGTTTTTTTATATATATGTTTTGTTTTTCCCAACAGACTGGGTGATCCCAATATATTACTAGGTCTTTGTGGATAGACATAAATAGATGATGGCAGATGAAACATAGATAGATAGATAGATAGATAGATAGATAGATAGATAGATAGATAGATAAATAGACAGATAGACAGACAGACAGACAGACAGACAGACAGAGAGAGAGAGAGAGAGAGAGAGAGAGAGAGAGAGAGAGAGATGGGGCTGGCATCCTGCTAGTAACATATGGAGGTATAAGTCCAAGTTATGCTTCAATATGTCTTTTCCCCCCAGAGTTCAGAATTATTTTCTTCCCCTATATAAAGTACTCAAATCCATGCTGATACCGTGCCTTCCTCCTGCATCACCCCCCTCCATTAGTTGATGGAAAGTGGGGGATGGCCAAAAAGCTGATGGAGAGCAGGGGGTATGGCTACAGTTGAACAGTGTCATTTTCCAGGATCTCTGAAGGACCCCAGAAATGTCTTCCACTATTGTGCATCTGGCTTACAGACACCTAGTCAGATGCTTCTCAGCCATCCCTCGCTGTCTCCCAGGCAGTACACCACTATGGAAGGAAGCAGAAGGAAAGTGAGTCTTGAGAGAGATGAGATACTTTGTACATCCACCATGGCAAAATTTTACAATACGACTTCCAATACCAGATGATGTCACACCCAAAAATAGAGCAGAGATTGCTCCCACAGCTTTGGAAGCATGCCCAGCAGCAGAGAATACCTTAGCAGTAATCCAGTGTAGCCAGGAAAACCTCACCCATGCCAATTGTTCTCTTCCATCAAGGAGGCAATTTATTCTTCAGTTACAATGTGTATATATTTACAAGAATCTCCAGAAGACATTCCAGCATACCTCTGCTTGCTCTTTCTGACAGAGTCTCCAGCAGACACGTTAGGCACCGTGTGCAACTTGCTAGCTAGCTCTCAGCTACATTTATACTCACACTAGCTGATGCAAACCTGCCAGCCTTTGCATTCTCCCCACACCTGATGCAACCTTCTCCCCTGGTTGCTCATCAGCATGACTCAGCATGACTCAGCTAAAGTCACAGGTGCATTTAACGACCCACATCACAAAGTATTTTCTACGGGTTTGGTCCAACCTTTTCTTGACAGATGACAGCCATATACTTCATTTGTCATAGTGTTGCCTGTGGAACTTCCTTCAATCACAAGTACCGCACACTCTTGCCATTCAAGCTATACTTGGAACAAGAAGTAGATGAAGGATAGGAAAGAAAGACTGCAGTGACACGTTCATCACTTTTTCTGCACAGGGGACTGAATTGTACAATGTCTACAGAGAGATTTTATGAAGAAGACCAGCTGAATATAGGAAGGGAAAGAGCACAGCAAGCTAAATTATACCAACTCAAAGCACTGGCTCACATAGCTCATTACTGAGTACACTGAATACCAGAGTATAAGGTCTTAGAACTGAGGAAGCCAAGCAGACATTGAGACAAACTGCAGGAGACTGTGTATAACATGGAAATGCCTTCCTTAAAATTTCTGCTGCTGACTTTTTTTTAAATGGGTAATCTCCAGAATTTAAACTTTAGCATTTTTTTTCTAAACCTGCAAGTCATGCAGCCTCCTATATACTCTTAAGGCACCACCAGATCATGTCTGATCTTGGAAGCCAAGCAGGGTCAGCCCTGGAAGAGAGATCACCAAGGAATACCAGGTGCTGTAGGCTATATTCACAGAAAGGCAATGGTAAACCATCTCCAAATATTCTTTGCCTAAGAAAATCCTACGAAATTCATGGGGTCACCCAAAGCAAACCAGCAATTTGAAGAGACACAAGTTACATTGCATACAAATAAATGAGTGCAGAAAAATCTCACCTCTATTTTCTTCTTTTTCAGAGATTGGTAAGAGGCCACCCTAGTTCAAGCCCTGGGCACAATAATTCCAATCTCTCACCTCCATGTGTCCATGCTACCCAGTTGGTTGTTGTTGCTGGTGGCTTCCACATCAATCAGCACTTCCATATCACATTTTACTCCAGACTTAAAAGGAACTATCCAAGGTCCGGCAACATATCTCCAAAATACCTTCAGTACCTTCGACAGTGTCTTTAAATTTCAGACTAAAACCCAGAGTGGATTCACTTTCTCAGTGATATAGGAGTCCACAGCTGCCACTGTCAATTGATCATGTAAGCAAGATTCTGCAACTGTTTCATCAGGCTAGTTAGTATTCAATATGTAGCATTACACTAGGGAACTGGCAGTTAAAGGAATAAATGATGACCCTGTTTCAAATATAAAACTAGTCTTAATATCCTAAAAATGATCCCTGATTTCAGCCAGATAGTCCACTGAACTGAGGACCATCAATGGGATTCAGTGCACTTTTGGGTGGTCTTCAGAGCAGCAGCCCCCTCAGCACCTCCAGTAAAAGAGAATTATGAAAGAAACTGGCAGTGGGAGAGGAAAGCGGTCACAAGAAGCGTGAAAGGAGAAAAGCAAGAGAAATGACGAACAAGTAAGAAAAGTGTGTGCATGTGTGTGTGTGTGTGTAACTTTCTGGATTTCTGAATATCACAAACACAAGGGGGGAGGGGGGAGAAAACACTGTAAGATAAGAAGTCTTTCTCTGCATCATCTAATTCTGCCTAAAATGAGGAAACTAAGCCTGCTCTATGTTTCACTTGAAGAAAGCTGAATTATGGAATTCCCTGCTGTAATGAAATTGCAGTGACAAAAACGTAACAATTTCCAATGTAGAATAGAGGTCAATATAACATAATATCTAATATTATATATGCTAAACTGTGTCTCCATTTGCTGCAGTTTTTTTTTTTTTTGACTGATTCTGCCCCAGAGCTACCATTTTGTCACTGTTGGGCCTCAACATTTTCAGCTTTCTCAAGAGGACTAACTGGCATTCTCTCCAACTATCCCAACTTGGCAGGGACAGTGCCAGTTAATCCTCCGTCATCCCATTTTTTCAACTACTTTTAAAATGCCACAGTTTCTGTCTCCTCCTCTCACTTTCTCCCCTTTGCCCTCAGCTTTGGAAGCATGCCCAGCAGCAGAGAATACCTTAGCAGCAATGCAGTGTAGCCAGGAAAGTTGCAAGTTGAGTTCTGAGTACAAAAGTTGCAAGTAGAGTTCTGAGTACAAAAGTAGTTGTAGCTTGCACTCAATTAACTTTGTGGGAGATGAGTGGAGGGAGCAGAATCTTGCCTTTTCCTGAAGACTTGCGAAAGAACAAATTGCTGCGGACTGTTTTCTTCTTTGTTAAGAACTTTTGCCATTTTGACCACACTTTGATGTTGCTTGGCCAACCTGTGAAATGCTGGAGAGTATGGGGTGTAAGATGGTAGACAGCTTGAGAACTGCTGAGATAATCCTTTATGGTGGGTGTAGTCTAAACTCTCAGCTCCTCCGTATCAGGGAATCATTTTAGAAGTATGGAACTCTGATTATATCGAGGGATGACAACTTATCTCTGACTAAACAAGCTTTGGAGTGAGCCAGAAGAAACAAAAATGAAAATTCTGGATAGAATTCCTTGCCTATTATACTTATTATTCATGAAATAATCTTCTCCCACTTGGTTGAAGGTTCTGCAAAACAAGTATTTAAATGTTAAAATTACATCCTCATTGAATATTGGTTATATATTCCTTAAACTATCCCTATACACTTCTAGCTTATGGGTGCTTCCTTCCAGCCTTTCTTGTTTCCTTTGATGGTTACAACATCAGATTTCAGCACTTAAACATATTTGACACACTGTCCTTTTCAGTTACACTATTGCTTCATCTCTGCTGAAATTTCTTCAGTTTGTAGTTCTATATATTTTTTTCTTTCTCAAACCGTGACATATTCTATTCTTATATGATAGTAATATAATAAAGATGAGGAGTGAAATCAATTATTTATTTCATTTGCCTCAAATGACCTAAATCAATCATTTCATCAAAATAAAAATCCTGTCTCTAATGATGATATTACTAATACTCTTTCACTTTCAATTCCAGAAATTTTCACCAAAGGATGGCACTGAGGAGGAGCTCCGCACACAGCTGAAGACCAACGTATCCAGAGCCTTACACATGCATAGTGACACCAGTAAGTCACAGAGCTTTTTTCTGTTTATTGCAATGAAGTATTAACTCCTCCCCATTGACTTCATAGTCCTCTGCTTCCTGGGAGGGCTGGTAAGAGACCATTCAGTGTCCTTGGTGCCCACCTCTGCATAAGTCCACCTGAAGAGGTCCTTCCTGCCTACTAGTGTGGGCCTTCCTAGTGGCATTCCATTGACAAACGAGATGAAAATGGGGCCATGGAGGGAAAAATGAAGGACAACTGAGGATATACAGTTGCTGGACTACAGCTCCTATGCTGTCTAGATGGTGGCAACTGATGCTCACTGGCAGCCTGTGGGACAGAGGGCAAGAATAATCAGAGGTGGAACAATCAGATCTAGTTTACTGCCAACCTCCTCCCTTTAAGGTTCTGACTACCTCTTGCATTCCTCTGCTGACCAAGAGGTGTTCAGAGGAACTAGGTATGCAGTGTCCCACCTTGTACATAGAGTAGAAACACTCCTGGATTTGGGGATGATGAAAGCTGTAATGCACAACATCTGACAGGTGCCAGTTTGGGAAAAGCTGTAGACCAAAATGCACCATGCAAAAGAAAATTAAATTTCACTAGATCTACACTTTACTTGTCATAATATAAAACATCTGTTGTTCAGGAAATAGAAGAAATGCTTCTTGCAAATGAATTTGGTCTTTTAAGAAACTATTATCTTGCCTCAAAATCTTATGCATTTCTGTATATGGTCATTAGGCTTATATTCAGATAAATGTGTATCATGTTTAAATCTTAGATTTTGATCCTATATCCACTTCCCCGCGAATGAGTTTCAACAAATTCAATGGAACTTAGTTCCAAATAGAGATGCCTAGGATGACACTGTAAAACTGAAATATCTACTCACTGGATCACTATCAAGCAGGAGCTTTCAGTGAAAAATACACAGAGCACATTTTACATGTCAATTTTACTTCAAGTCTGCACTCAGAGTATTTAGATATTCTCAAGGGGAGTATATGGTTTTGTCTACATGATCAATCTACCCAAAATCTTTGTGTCATCACTGACGGATGGAATTCACCATGAAATAGAACATGACAGCTAAAGATCGTGTCTTAACGTCCAGCAGTGTGGAAAATTGTGACATCCACCAACTAGAACACTTGTAAAAAGGCAAGCAAGCACAAGGATTTCAGTTTCCCTGCAAGCTGTGGTATTCCTTGTACAATCATTATATTGGGCTGAAATCTGAGCTTTGAATGCTGTTGTTGTTGCTTTATATTTATAAACTGCCTTTCTCCCAGGAGCTCGAGATGACATACATGATTCTCCTATCCATTTTTTATTGTTATGGCAGCCCTGTGATTATGCATTACTGGCTTAAGGTTACCAACTGAGTTTCATGGCCAAATCGTGATTAAAACCTGTGACTCCTCCATCCTAGTTCAACACTTTAATTACTATACCATGCTGGCAGATACCTACAGACACACAGTGCTACAATTATACACTTCTTTGCAATATTATCCCATACAGCAGAGGATGAAAAATATGTGCAGAGCCCTTGCATCTCTCAAGAGGCAGTCTTAGGTCTACAACACCCAGGAGATCACATGGCCTTTATTCCACATAAAGTTTATTCAGAAAAAAGAGAAGACTATGTACATGAAGCTGTATGGGATGTGAGAGTGGGATACAGGGACACTCCAATATGCATGAAACAGCCATCAGCATAGCAGAAATAACAGAATCTTGTGGCACCAAAAAGACTAACAAATTTTATTTGGAATAGGCTTTTGTGGATGGCAGCCCATTTCATCAGATGTAGCCTGAAAATCAACCACATATCTGTGAAATAGAAATGGTGGTTGTTGTTGTGTATCTTCAAGTTATTTCCAGCTTAGGGCAACCCTAAGGTAAACCGATCACTGAGGGATGGGATTGGCAAGATTTATTCAGAGGAGTTTGCTTTTGTCTCCCTCTGAGGCTGAGAGTGGGACTTGCCCAAGGTCACATGGTAGGTTTCCGTGGCAAAGCTGGATTTGAACCCTGGTCTCCAGAATTGTAGTCCAATGCCCAAACCACTAGAAGACCCTTCAATAATTATTGTGGGTCAAAATATTTAATAGTATGTGCAGTCAAGGCATAAGAGAATGTGAATGAACAGGTACAGAATGATAAAGATCAAAAATTAAATGGTTTTTATACTAATCAGAGTTTGTATAGCATTTAAAGGGAAAAGCAAGTCCAAAAAGAAACTAAGACATATATTACACATTTAACTTGCCATCATTTTTCCCCTAGATATCAGTTCTACTACCATTACAGACCCATCTTCTATGGACTCAGGAGAAAATCTTCCCAGTGGCTGCTCCCAGCTTGTGGAATTCCTTCCCATGGAAGGTTAAGCTGATCCCTCACTTCTATCCTTTCACCAGCAGGCAAAGACCTTGTTATTTATATAGGTATTTTATTTTATTTTGTGGGACAGGCTTTGGAGGGGGGGTACTCTTAATTTTAATTTAATTTAAAAAGGTATAAAATCATTATAAAAACAAAAATGAAGATTAAAAAATCTGTGTTTTCAAGTTGTAATACCTTTTAAAGTTCATGATGTTTTAATATGATAGCTTGTTTAATTCTGTTTTGACTTTTTTTATCAAGAGATTCTTAGTTGTATTTTGGTTTTTATATTTTTAATTATTTATTTGTTTTAAAACAAGCAAACAGTCAAATTCAGTTAAAATTACAATTACCATCAAAGAAATACATGTTACAAGAAGGGAAAAAAAGAAAAAGAAAACAAAACCTAGGACACAATACTACATACTAAACTAGAACATTAAACGCTGATTAATTAAAACACTGAATACCAGCCTACACAAAAGGGCCTCAACCTACCAGGCCAAACCATAATGAAAGGAAAAAATGAAGAAAGAAAAAGTATTTTATTCTACCATTACAGATCCAAATAAGTACTCCTACTAGGGTTACTAGTCTCCATAGCCACAAATTATTGCATCACTAGATTTCTTGTTGTTCAAAAAGTCCATTAAATAGTTTCCAATCTTTCAGAAAATGTTCAGCTAACTTGTCCTTTAAAACCAACATTAGTTTGGCAATTTGGGCTAATTCAGAAATCTTAATAATCCATTCTTCCATAGTTGGTGTTTCCAGATTTGAGCAAACAACATTCTTGCTATTGTTATCATATAACGAAATTATCCATATTTGCAAACCAAATATTTATCCATTATCTTTACCCATTGTACCCAGCTCTGCTTTGTTTTACTCTTGTTTAAGATGCCATAAGTCCCATGAGATAAATAAAACAAAAGGGAAAAAATCCATCTCATTCTAGTTACGGATTACAATTATGTCACTTTTAAAACAGTACACCAGATACCATGACATGCAACCAGATTTAGGTACATGAAACTTGAATGTAGGTATGTGGAGTTCTTGGCCCACTCACCAGCAGTTTCAGCCTCCTGAAAATGATGCCCATTGGACTGGGGAACTCTGATAAATAGAGTGATTTGTTGTGTGGAGGAGAGAGGGATCTTTAAAGGTCAAATAAAGGCATATTTATGAGGAGAACATTCATATTGATGGAAGGCAGATCCTGGATCCAATTCAATATATAATGGAAAGTTCTTCTGGAAAGGTACTGGAGAAATGTGCTGGTATGTTATAAGCAGTCAGTTGTCCATTGGCATAGTCCCCTTCCCAAAACTGAAAGTGTGGCCAAAGCTGACTTCTAATCTCAGAAAAAAAATGTTGAAATGAA
Source organism: Cyclura pinguis (assembly GCA_030412105.1). Lineage (NCBI taxonomy): Eukaryota > Metazoa > Chordata > Lepidosauria > Squamata > Iguanidae > Cyclura > Cyclura pinguis. Next base: position 69,672,427 of record CM059601.1, on the reverse strand, counting down.
ATTTTCCACAGGGCACAGAGAAATCTAAGAGATCTTCCATGTTACAAAGTAAGGCAATATGGTGCTTAGAGTACAAAGAGATAAAAGGCAGTTAAAAACCACTGATGTACTGAGAAATCAAGGAGATAAAAAGCAGAGATCTTCAATGTTAAAAAGGAAGCCACTATGTTAGTAAGAAATCAAACAGATAAAATGTAATCCTTATGGAAAGATAGGAAAAATATTGATGTAATCCGTGCAGCAGCAGGAATCTACTGAGACTTCTTTAAGGGAAAGAAAGAAGTAAAATTCATCAGAAGAGTACTAAAATTTCAAAGCCTAAAGCACATTTTCATTCATTCAGTCCATTCTAATTGCATTAAAGAAAAAATAAAATCCTTCCTTGATACTTCGAGAATCCTAAGGACTACTAAAGCAATGAATAATTGCATGAGAGACAAGAGCTCTCCAAAATCCTTGACAATTTTAGGACATTTAGAGACAGAAGTGAGAAATAAATGAAAGGTATATAGTCACAATTTCATAGTGGCAGCTTTATGTACAGGAAAGATTTCAAAATGTCTAAGAACGTAATTCATGAAGAGCTCCTCCTGGATAAAATCAAAGCTGGCAAAAACTTTTCTTTTTTACTGTGGCTCCCAGAATCCCAAGAACTCCAAGGAGTTCAAATCAAAAAAGGTAACTTTTCTAATCTCTTGATTAGACTATGAAAACAATCCCATGAAGGAGTACTTATATCAAAAATTCAGACCCTTTGCCCATTTATCTTGTTTCCTATATCTCACCCTACCCCACCCCATCCCACACATACACACACCAAAGGTAACATAATCTGCAACATTTCATAGATAAAAAACAGAGGCACATGTGTCCAACATCAGAGTGTGGTCAAGATGGCAAAAGTTATTAATGAGAAAGAATACACATGCTAAAAGAGGCTGCAGCAGTTTGATTATGCCTGAGCCAACTGGAAAAGGTTAGGTTCTGCCCTCTCCTCTCACTCCTACTAATTTAATTGAGTGTAAACATCTTTTTCACTTTGAAATCAGTTTGCAGAAACTGAAGTAAACCAAGGATGAACAGGGAAAATGGGAGGAGGAAAGAGAAACTAGAAACTGGGGCATTTTAAAAGCAAATGAAAAAGTAGGATGGCAGAGGGTTAATTGGGATTGTCCCTACCAAATCAGGACAGTTGAAGGGTAGGAGCTAATGTGTCCTTCCTCTCTCAGTGACTGCCATCATTAACAGTGCAATACTGTGGATGTTTACTCAAAACTTAGTCTCACTTTCTTACTTCCTAGAAAATGTGCAAAGAAACAATGCAAGTCTGCTCACAGTTAGGAACGAATTAGGAGTAACAGCTTGATTTACGACTGACATGGGGTAACCCTGTATAACTCATGTTCTGAATAGTCCATTCTGCAATGAGCAGTGCAAAAAGATACCCAAGATAAAAGGCTGGAAAAGTTACTTGTTAGACTACAGTTCCCAGAATCACCCAGGTGGCTGGCTGGAGAATTCTGACATTTTGTTGTTAAAAAGAAAAAACTGTTAGGGTATATTGCTTTCCTTGGTTTGCTAAGGAAAATAATACAGCATGGTCAAGATGTAAGGGGTTCATCTCCTCCTTTGAAGAAAGATGATTTATGGGCAGAAACGAGTACTGCACTAGAGGGAGGGAGGGTATGATTTCACGAGCACAGCAGAGGAACAAGACTCAAACTTTAACCCTTTAGGCTGAGGACCAGAAGGCCTAATACTTAACATTCACAAGTGGGGAAATCATTAAGCCTGAGTTTAAAAATGTCCCATTATTTTTTAAAATTCCCTGAATTTTCAATTTTTCTTGCTGTTGTCATGTGCCTTCAAATCGTTTTGGATTTATGCAACCCGGAGGTGACCCAATCACAGGATTTTCTGGGACTAGTGTGTGTGATGCACCCAAGGTCACCCAGTGGGTTTCCATGGCCGAGTGGGAAATCCAATCCTGGACTCCAGGGTTATAGTCGAATGCTCAAACCACCACACCAGCCTGGCTCACTTCTGATAAAAAATTTTCAGAGAAATAAATAAATGTAAGAAAGTGTTCAAAAATATTCAATCTTAAGGCATATAATTCATTTGATGAAACAGTTTAATAAGCATTTTGCTGTTACACATTTATACCAGCCACAATAAAGGTAGTGTAATATCCTAAGGCAGCAACAGACAACTTATGGATCTCCAAAAGTTGAGGAGCTGTAACTTCCATCAGCCCCAGTCAGCATAGTTAATGGTGTAAATGATAGGAACTACAGACTGATAACATCTGGATGGATTCCAATTGCCAGCTCCCTGCCTTAAGGTGTAAACATTGTAGAGTGAAATTCCAACTTGCCAGTTGCGTTGCAGCAACTAAAGTGCTCCTTAACAATGCCTGTATTCTCACTTGAGTGTCTGGCAGCTAGCTGTTTCTTGTTCATCTCACTGAATTATAATATGTGTGCCCTAATTAGTTTTGGGATATGTTTTAAGTAGCTAGTGAGGTTCCACATAAAGCATTGTAATATAGATAGAAATACAAATATGTATACAGATACGGGTACCGATATGCTTTATCGTGAGCTTATATACATTGTCTGGACTGAGGGAGGGTTGGATGAAGCCTCCATTCAGTAAACTCTGAGGGTCCTTTCATACTACACAATTATTGATTCCACTTTGTCTGCCATGGCTGCATCCTAGGGAATCCTGGGGTTTTTAGTCTAGTGGCACTCTCTGAGAATTCTAAATAGCCCTTCCTACACCACAGATGGCAGGATTCCACAGGATGTTGCCAGGGGAGTTAAAGTGGAATCATTGCACTATAATCATGTGGTGTGAAATGGCACTCATAGGGCAACAGTTCTGCAGGCATGTTTGTTGAATATTCTATTGGTTCTCAGGCCCCTATGGTACTATAATATGGCACTTAAATACAGATAATGGATTAGGCACATGAATTATATTTCTTAATTGTTCAACTAGTTACAAAGGGAATGACATTTGTATCTACAAAGTCTGTTCATTCCGATTATCCAACTGCTGATTGTCATTTTTTTTTATTGAGTTATCTTTTCCAAATTACACAACTCCTAAGAACTTGAAAGGCAATTTAATCAGAAACTGAAATATACCAATAGAAGACAATCACATGTAAAAGATGGATGGAGCTTCTTCTTCCTTTTTCAGTTTTGTGTTTGGTTTGTGACCTGTCTAAACTAGACTTTAAGGAGAGCTTAGAAAAGTTGCTTTTCCTCTCCATCTACCAATATGAGACCATTGCTTAGGCCTCTCTGGGATTGGATCTTATGGGTCCCCATCCTTTTGGAAGTGGCCCTCTCTTCACAATGGCATAAGCAAGGTTGAGTAAGCAAGACATTAAATGCTGTAAGTGTTGCAAATTTGCCTCTTTCCAGTGTTATATGTGACCCTTCTGTCTTTCTAGGTGAGTTGCCTGTTTCTGTTGTTTATGTATTGGCCTTTATTCTTATATATATTTTAATTTTTAAAAGAATGATTACAAGGAAAAGAGAAAAAGAAGAAAGAGAAAGGTGGAAAAGGTGGGAATACCTAAGATATGAGTGTGGCCTAGGCATATATACATTACTATAAGACGGCCAAATTTCCAAAAGCACATTTCCTTGAAATTGGCATCTGTAAAATGCAAATCATGAATGGATAAAGCAGTGAGGTCTTTTGTCCCTTAAACAATAAATGGTGAATGTATACCTCCTCAGTCTTAGAGTAGAAGTCATTTGGTAACAATAAGAGCATCCAGGATCCAACCTCTTTGACCACTAGGCAAATTCCATGTTACAGGGATAGAATTTTAAAAAACATGTGTGTGTAAAAATCTGAAATATTTTCCCGACGCAAAATTGATTCATTGTAGTGCATCCAGAAAGGAGTACCTACTGAACATGCCCACATCATATGAGACAAAGAGGTATTATCAGAATTGCATCATCAGTGTTTAGTTAAGCAGGAAATTTCTTTCTGAACAGGAGTAATGATCTCCAGTGTACCTGAAACATTAATTTTTGGTAGACCAAACAGCAGTTTAAATCTAAAGAAATTTTACATTTTGAAGCAAAAGCAGTTTTCCGTTGGTTGATGTACAGCAGTTCCATTTCAGTATAATGGTTGGTTATGAAATGGTAACTGTTGCTACAGGCATGATGTACGGCTAGACACTAAAGAGTTAGCACTTGTTTGTTTGATTTGTTTAGGGGGCAACTTGGCTCCTGGCTCCATCATCCCTCTCATTTGGGGGTACATTATCATCTTTTGGGCACATAGAAGATTGAGCTATTCCCAAGTGAGAACCTAAGATAAACAATATGGCCAAGGCTGAATAGGTAGGATAAGCAGAAAATAACTTGGGGCTACCTGTTCCTTCTTTTTGAGACCACAACTCGCAGTCTTCCATCCTCTTCATGTTCTGCTCATTCATCTAAGAGAAACCATTTATTTTTGGTTGTTGTTTTTTCATATATATTCTACCTTTCCTCAGTAACCTTAATGGCTCCTCCTACTCCCTTACTTTACCCACAACCCACAACAATTCTGTGAGGCTGGTCAAGCTGAAAGAGCATGACTGGTTTCAATAGCAACTAGAACTCTGGATTTCCCAAATCCTCATCCAGCACTAACCCCTACAACACACTGTTTTTCACTGGATTTAAGGGTGTTCAGCATGGTATAATAGTTTAAGTGGACTAGGATTCTAGGAAACCAGGGTTCCAATCCCACTCAGCCATGGAAATCCATAGGGTGATCTTGGGCAAGTTACATTCCCTCAGCAACAGAGGAAGACAATGGCAGATCCCTTCTGAATAAATCTAACCACAAGAACTTTAGAATAAGGTCACTATAAGTCAGAGTCCACTTGAAGACAAATAACAACAACACAATTCCACTACTTTTCAATTCATCTCCATCTCATATGCTAACAATTAAATGCTACTATGAAAGTGCTCAACTACATATTGTAAATATTATTTATATAGATATAGGCCCTTTTTGCTTGGCATTTGCCACGTGAAAGGGCCTCCAGAATGTTGCGCGATTGCGAGGAGCGTTTCAGACAATGTCTCGACCAACCACTGAAGCTTGCCAGCCTAAAGCCCACCCTCCGCAGATCACAGGCTCGCATTGGTGTGAGCCTGCGAATCTGCATGGGACAGCAGGCACACAATGGCGCGCGCCGGCTTTTTGAAAACCTGAAAAATCAAGTTTTTCAAAAACACGCTGGAGGACCACTTGGGGTCGCTCTGGAGCAGACTGAGGTGCGGATCTACACTAAGTAGTCCGGACCCAGTCCGCTCCAAGGTGTAGACATCCTCCGTGGAAGACGCACTGCACCGTTTTATTTAACCCGTGTGGAAATGGCCTTAGTTCGCAGGCCCTTCAGCTTAGCTGCACACCTTTAGCCCTCTTAGTTTGATCAGGAGTAGGGTTTTTAGCACCTCTGCCATTCTCCCCTCTTTTCCTTTGAGAAACAGCTTGTATTGAACAGATTGTTCTTCTGGGTTCTGCTGCTATGTTCTTCTGTGTTTTAATAAAGAAATAATTGTTTGAGTTTCAAAATCAGCTTGTCTTTAGCCTGATTTCTTTTTCTTTACTTGATTTTGAAGCTACTGTGGTTAATTGTCCATTTTTAAAACTTACAGCCTGTAAAGTCTGTATACCTTTGAAGGCACCCTTCCTTAAATTCTTCCATTTAGTGCCTTCTCTTTCTGCATACCCTCCAGTTTGTTAATCCTCTGCGGTCCCACTTTTTCAGCTGCTTTTAAAATGTCCTGGTTCTCTAGTCTTCTCCCATTTTCCCCCTTTATCTTCAGCTTACTTCAATTGCTGCATAGTTCAAAGTGCAAATGTAAATTCAATTCAATTAACTGAGGAAGAGGGTAAGGAGAGGTGGGGGAAAATCTTGCTCTTCCCAGAAGCCTCAGGCTTTTTTAAGCTCAGTATTTAAATGTCAGTATATAAATATTTAAACTAGTTTTGTGTGTCACTCTTCATTAATAAATTTGGTCTTCTTATTGCTTGGGTCACACCCTTTTGGCCATACTTGGCTGTTATTCAGTCATCCGTTTCCTGATTTTCATCTGTGAAATATTGGAAGATATGCTATTGATTGTCAGATATCCCTCTACCAGTTAAAATAAGACTGGCAGTTCATTAACTGAACTAACTATGGATGTTTATGCATTAAGGTTATGAAGTTGGAAACTCACAAAGGGGTTCTAAATGATTGTTATAAAATACAAAGGATATCTAGAAGACGTAGAGGGTTGAAGTAGCTAGGTGTGTTTCCTTGTAACGATGCTTTCAAACAAAAGTGGTGTGCCATTCTGAACAGTTGTTCCATGCATAGAAAAAATATCTGAATATAGAAATTCACATTATGAAGGGGGAATTGCAAGTAATATTGGCAGATAAAATATGTCAGGACAGAACATTGGGCATGGAACTTAAAAAAAATAGAGGATTTGAAAAATCTTACATCCAGAAACACCAGAGAAACTAAAGGATAGGGATGGGACAAATCCAGAATTTTCCGAATCCGAATCCGAATCCCTGGAAGGTTCTGGGAATTTATGAATCTCACGAATCTCAAAGCTTTTGAATCCTTTTTTTAAAAAAGAGTTTAAAAAGCAAGGGAAAGAAGGATAATCTTGGGCAAGACACACTCTCTCAGTCTTAGCAAAAGCCTAGGCAAAGGCAAACCTCGCTCTAAAGAAATCTGGCCAAGACAATCATCATAGTTTTGCCTCACGGTCTCCCCAGATTGAAAATGACATGAAGGCCCTTTCTACACAGGCATTTTCCTGCTTGTGTAAACAGGGCCACATACTACAGTAAAGAGTTAATCCAGGTCAAAACTGGATTTTCTTTGCATAGCTCCTTCTGGCATCCTGGGGTTTGTAGTTTGATGATGCACCAGTACACTTTGGCAGAGAAGGCTATGACCCCTTGTAAAACTACAAACCCCAGAATTGTGTCTGAAAAAGGTTTGCAAGAGAGCTATGCAAAGGAATGTTTCAGCTGTCCTTGAAATCTCAAGCCTGTAGCTTCCAGTCAAGTACTGAACTTCAATATGAAATGTTCAATTTAAATATCTTAGAATACAAGCCCAGATCTAATTTCTGAAATTGTTAGCAAAGGCCATTACTATTTCAAGGAAAAACCTCACCTACTTACTATCTTCCCTTGTATGTATGGTCTCCCAGGTTTTCAGGCATCCCGGTCTCCCTGGTTTTCAGGCATCCCGGTTTCCAACAATCTATTTAGTTGCCAAGTTCGAAAGATTCGGTTTGCTTATTTTGGCACAGGGATTCGGATTCGGGAATGTCGAATCCTTACACAGGATTCGAGGATTTGAGGATTCGGTTGGCCCATCCCTACTAAAAGATTATAATAAAAGTTCATAATTGACAAGAGATCCATGACTACACATGGAAAATCAGTATCTAATAAAAAGAAAAAGCAGGATGTAGGGGGAAGGGATCCTAGGTTCTATTGTCCTGATTCAGAAAACAGAAGATCCAGAACACCTGGAACTCTGGAAAATCTTTCCTAGCTTCAGACAGGGCAAGGGCTGTGATAAAAGGTGTTGGCCTTCAGACAACAAAATGACATACAAGAAAAAAACTGCTCCAAACCAATTGGTAGCCAGATTGTCTCAATGTGACTTTTTGGAATTAGAGATTCGGATATTGCAAAGGGGCTTATATTTTATACCAGCACCTAAATATGACACTTTTAGGATTATGGTGGAACTGCAACTGTTCCCCAGGACTGATTGGATGATTTCTTTAAAGGAGACGGAATTGCTGGTAAAGGAAATCCAGAGGTTTGACAGAAGTGAGGCCCATGTCTGGCACAATATAATCTCAGGAGCAGCCAAGATATGATATTTAAGCCAGCAGGTAAGGGAGGTGCTTGGGCAATTATAAATAGAAAGGATAAATTACAGAAGCAAACCAGACTGAGGACTCCACTGTTTTGTAAACCATGTGAATATAATCCATGTCCTTTTATTCAGGAGGAAATTATATGTATTATTGAGGGAGCTCATCTCTCACTACATGTACAATTTACTACCTCAGTCATAGCAGAGAGCACCTCAGTTCTACCATCCTTCAAAGATAAGGTAAGGACACTTTCTGTGTCCTGGGTCATAGCATCATAGAATCATAGAATCGCAGAATCATAGAGCTGGAAGAGACTACAAGGGTCATGTTGTCTTATCCTCTGCCATGCAGGAATATACAAATAAACACTCCTAAAAGATGGTCATTCAACCACTGTTTGAAGATATCTGAAAAAGGTGAGTCCACCACCTTTGCAAGGCAGTCTAATTCCAGTGTTGGAAGAATTTTTTTTTCTTGCATAACTTCTAGATGAAGTTTAGTTTTGGACCCTATGTGCTGATACATTGACTTTTCTGAAACCCAGATTGGGTCAGACATTGAAAATACTACTGACTTACTTCACTGATAATATCCTTATGGATTCCACACCAGTGCTATTAGGGAAAATGGATGTAATATCATACCAATATACCACAGAAAGAAGCCATGATAATTATTGACAAAGCACTCAACAGTGTACTTATAACACCAATTTACTTTCTGTACTCCTGGCCAAATTAACACTAATTAGCACTAGAATTATTTAAAAAATATAGATATATTTTATTGGTAAATACTAGGTATAGCCATGAATTTTAAACTTGCTGATATTTATGTGGATCAACTATACATAAGGCAAGCAAAGAGTCCTTTAATATAATACATTATGGTGTACAAGGGATGCTTAATGACATTTACATTATATAGAAAACCACAGAGGAGACTTCATTAAAATTTGTGACACATATTTACTCTATGGGTCTTTCCGCATTACACTGTTACAGCACTATTATTCCACTTTCAACATCCTGTGGAATTCTAGAGTTTGTAGTTTACTGAAGCCAAAGAGCTCTCTGGCTAAGAATTCTAAATGCCCCGCCCTGAATTGCAAACCCCAGGATTCCATAGGATGTTGAAAGTGGAATAAGAGCACTCTACCAGTGTTGTGCCAAAAGGCCCTACATCTGTAAGTATCAAATCTGATGAGACATAGGATCCAAACAGCATTCACTTTTTGTATGTGGGAAGTCAAGAATAGAAATTGTAATCTACCTACTGGTGTATCCAAAATACCAATGGATGTTAACTCTTTTTTGACATATGACCATTACCACTCCTTACATCATTAGAAGAATCTCTTACAATCATCTGAAGCTGAGAAGAATTTGCAGCAACATAGAATCTTTCTTTAAAAAAGATGATATCCTTCAAACAGCTATTATAGGTGAGGAGTTTGTTGTTGCATGCCTTCAATTTGTTTATGACCTATGGTGACCCTAAGGTAAACTATCATGGGGTTTTCTTGGTAAGATTTTTTGGGGGGTTGCCTTTGCCTTTCTCTGAAGCTGAGAGGATGTGACTCGCCCAGTGTCACCCACTGGATTTCCAGGGCTAAGTGTTGACCCTGGTCTCCAGAGTCATAGTCCAACACTGAAACCACTACACTAAAATTTCGAATTAGGCCATGCCTAAACAAGCAGGCATGAATAGAACTGAACTTTCAAAGTCTAGTAATAGGCATATCAGCATAGATATCATGGTTATACTTTTAATATTTATACTATTCAAATTAGTGAAGTTCTCTTGCTGGAGGTTATTCCTGGATGCAAAAAAGCTCCAATTGTTCCATTTAAACACCAACATAATTTAAGGGTGATGCTGTGCACAACTACATAAAACACTGCACTGCATGAATAAGTGCAACCATAGGTGAAAATAGATGTGTCAGACAATATCCATATTGCAGTTGCAGTGAGTGCTCCAGTTGCTCTGGAATAAAAGTATTCAGTGATCTCTTGAGTAATAAATAATGCTACATCAACAAGCTGTTCACTTATAACACCCAAGGTGTGATATATATTATATTGTGTCCACGTGACCTACTATATATAGTAGTAACAACAGGAAAAGTAAGGATTTGCATCCGTGAATATAAAAGCTATATAAGAACAGGCAAAATGTAGGCACTTTTAATCAGTCAATTTAAAGAGTTTAAATTTTGGGAAAAGGATGTTAAATTTTGATGCTTGGAAAAAAATTCCAACTAATAATAGATGAAGGATACAACAAATTAAGAATACCATTATCCTCAATGAAGTAAGTGCATTTCCTGACTCATGAGGAGGACCAATGTGCAGGTCATGCCTGTGGGCGAAGCAGGGGCATGCTATGTTACAGGCAATCGGCTGCTTCTCTTTCTGAGAAGCCCATGCTGTTCTTTCAGGTTTTGATATGGATTGGGAAGGCTGGCCAATCAGAGTCAGCTTGCTTGTGGTGGGGAAGGAATCTAGAGCAAGTAAAAGCTCAGGTCCTCTCCTGGCCCGTATAAGCTGTTTCCCCCACCACACCAATAATCAGCTTCTATTGTCATTCCTACCCTCCCTCCATTACTGCCTCTGTGTTTGGGTATTTGTATAACCATTTGGGTTATTTAGTGGTATTATGCTACTAATATTGATTGTCATACTTCATCTGTTTATGTCTGTGGTATGTTCTTTGCCATTGTTTTATACATGTGTTCCATAAACAGTGGTCTCACATGAAAGATTTTAATGGTAAGTGTTTCTAGTCTCTGTGTTTATGTTTTTCAGTTAATGTTCAGGATCTGTGCATATGACTTTCAAGCAAATGTATTCTTGTTTTGGTCTAAATAAAGAAATAAATAATGAAATGCAAACGTTATTTTGAGATTATTTTGATATCACTGTGATATGCCTCCTCTAAGTCTACCCCCTACCCCCCTGTAGACTACAAATGGGCATGGAAATTGAATCCTCACTGGTATATTCAATCTTCAACCACACTGATGCCCTGTGCATGTCATTCTGCCTCCAAGTCAACCTCCTTCAGACAATATCTGCTAGTGCCAGCTGAACCCTGAACATAGGACTCAAGCAGTGCTTGCCATCTGAGAACACTTTGCTATGGCCCCATCTTCTCTGTACAAGGCAGGATGAGAATGAATGAAGTCAGGTCACCAGCTGAAGAGCAAAGTAGAAAAGCTGTGCTCAGGTGGTTCAGTCCAGGACAAAGACCTGAAGGGCATGGTATGAGAATCCACTCTACCATCCACCCATTATGGCTTCCCACTCTGAACAGAGACAGATGTAGTAGAGCAGAAGCCTGCTACAGTGTAAGCTCATAATATTCCTCAGAAATGTAGCATATAAATGCTGCTGAACATACAGAAATAAGGTACATGACATATGCAACCTAGGCCATCTCCACACAAGGTTGATACATCATAGTAGCATCAAATTCTTACCCTCCAATCAGCACTTTGTAGTGTTTTAACATCAGAGTTTTCCTTGTGGTTCTGCACATTTTCAGCTCCTAGAATCGTTCACTGTGATGAGAAACCGCTATATCCAAAAAATGGAAAAACTCCAATGTAAATCTCCCAAACCGATTCTGTTTCATTTTCTTCCTACATTCGGAATAGTAGCATCGATTCACAGTGCAGAAGTGGTCAGCTATGGGTGTTCCCAGGCTGTCCCTTCCATCATTTCTGTCCCTATCTTTCTGCATCCATCAAAGGACAGGCTGCCGTCATTATTGTCTTCATGTGTCTTTTTCTCCCCATTACCCACATACCTTTTTCTCTACTTTGGCCAGCTTTTTGCTCAGCCTCCCAGCCAGATCTTGTACCCTGTTGGGACAAAGGTCGCCACAGGCTTGCCTGTTGCTGCCACTGCAGTTTTGCATTGTGCTTTTTCCCCTTGGCTCACAGCCGTGTGGCCAGGATCAATTGGCTGGGCTGGATCTGAACTCATCATCCTCTCCAGGGAAGGAAAAAGGGAGAAAGCTGAAATAGAAAACAAGTTGTCAGCTGGTTGAGCACCAGAGGTGGTGCCTCTTCGCCTTGGCACACACCAGCCTGGCAAAAAGGGAGAGCCCAGCCCCGTCCCCTCCTCTCCCAATCTCCCGCCTTTACCCAAATTCAGACCCAGCCACTGCTGCACAGCGGAGGCCCTGCACCAAACTGCATCTTTCCCCTGCACTTTGGCATCTCTGCCAACTGACGAGTGGGGAGCCGGTTTGGCTTAATTCTCCAGAGTACAAGGGTTGCAACAAATCAGAGCTCCATTTCCTTCGGGGCTAAATCTCCCCTAGAAGAACCTGGGTCCCAAGAGTAGAAATTAGAGAGTGCCCTTCAACACATGCAGAGCATCTACTCATGCTTGACAGTAACAGAGCACCTGCAGGTCTGCACAGAAGGAAATCTCAGAGAATTAGACTAGTTCTCTAAGAGAAATGCTCCCAAGATGGGAACCTTAAAAGCATTCTTGAGCACTGCTTGTGTCAGGATAGTTAGACAGCGGGAAAAGAGTAGATCTGGTAATAGACTGTTAAAATGTGTTTTCTTCCACATATCAATGAACATACACACCTATGTACAAATGTAGCAATGCAGAAATGTGTTTAAAATGTGTGTTTTTAAAAAACAGACCAATCAGTGATGACAGGGCGGGGTGAGGGAGAGGAATAGGAGTGGCCAGGGATTTGCTGTTGCAAATGCAGCAACCACTGTTCTCCGCCATAGTATGATGTAAATGGGGGGGGGGGATGCAGACAGCACAGTTTCTGAATCGGAGTATAAAAACACCACTCTTGATACTTGGTGAACTGCTCCTCCCCTCTCATGTGGAAATGGCCCTAGGTTCATAATCTGCTTCCCATCGGCAGATGAGCTCCACTCACAGAGAATGCTTCTTATTGATACTCAACAATCTACTTTCTGTCTGTCCCACAGCTTTGTATTTCTCTTTTATTAGGGCTAAGCAATAAAAAAAATGTACGATCCCAATTTGTAAAATTTAGCCTACAACTTAAGGCCCTTTCCGCACGGGGTAAGTAGTACCGCGTGGTGCGACCTCTGACGGAGGTCCTCTGCACCTTGGGAGCGGACTGGGTCGGACTACTTGTCACAGTTCCGCACCTCAGTCCGCTCCGGAGCGACCCGAAGTGGTCGCGCGGCGTGCTTTTTAAAAATCTGTTTTTACAGGTTTTCCAAAAGCACGGAGCGCGCCATGCCGTGCCACGCAGTTCCAGCACTCTGGTGTAGATTTGCAGGTGCACACCAGTGCATGCCTGCAGATCTGCCGGGGGCGGGCTTCTGGCTGGCCAGCTTCTCCGGTTGGTGGAGAGCCTCCGCCAGCCGGAAGCCGCCATTTTGGACACCGGAGGACTGCGGAACAGCCAGCTCGCACTGCTCCGCATGGGGACGGACTTACCCGGCTGCCGGTAAGCTCCGTTTCAGCACGTTTTCCCCCATTTCCCCCTCCACATGCAGAAAGGGCCCATGTTAGAAATATTTCAGAGAAATATTGGATTCTAGTCTGATTCTCTGTTTCTGCCCAACAAAACATTGCCTGAGGACTTGATTTGGAAGTTAATGAGTGCTAAAAAGGCTGGTCTGTCTTTCATCTCCATATGCCTATTCTCTTGGCAACACCAATTACTATTGTTATGGCACCTTGAAAACTAACTAATTTATTACAGCACAGTGTTTCATGGGCTACAGTCCACTTCAACAGATATTTATGCCATAAAAAATGTATGAATGCCATCTCTGACTGGTATTGAGGCACCAACTGAGCAAATCAGAAATACTTCTTGATCATAACAAATATTTTTGTGGAACCCTAAGGACTGGTAAATTTAATATACCATAAGGTTGCATGGGCTACAATCCAATAGAGCAGATATTTATGCCATGAAATGTTTACACTATAACTAATGCCATACAGTGGCTTATACTATAGATATATATGTTAGTATTTAAGATGCCATAAGTTCTAGGTTATTATCAAGAAATAGTTTCTATTCTGCTTGTTAATGTTCCAGTGCCGACCAAAGACATAATTATTGAAAGAACTAAGATCTGGAAGGTTATGTAAGAGAATCGCCACAACCAGAGATGGATTGTCCCCATTATTTCCACTCAGAAATTTCATTAAAAACCAAAGGAAAATACATCATTGAAGTCTTATAGACAAATGTAATGCAAGTGGCTTCAGGGAATTAAAACCAATGCATTTATGGAGGAGTAAATGGGATTTATTTCTGAGTAAACAGGATTTGTGCATGTTGATCATTAGCATCATGTTCATTTTTTAAAAAATATTAATATGATAGATGTTGTTTTCAAAACATTACTGAACCACTCTGTCTCTTAATAGATCACACATAGGGTAATGGGTTTGTTAACACAATAGTGCACATTAGTTAAATTAACGTTTTCATCAATGTGCAATGTATACATTTAAAATTTAAAGTGTATTGATTAGATTTATAAATGTAAAGCTACGAAACATGTGCAAAATCTTTAATCTGGAATTCATTTGGGAAGAAAGATGCCTAGGAAAAAGTTTGTGGCTGTGGCTTGTTCAGACCTCTAGCCACGGTGAGCTAAAGGGGTATACCACCAACCCTCAAGTTCTGCTTTGCCCCACCAAGGATGTGTGTGTGTGTGTGTGTGTGTGTGTGTGTGTGTGTAAAAGAAAGGGGGAGTGAGGGAGGGAGAGATAACTGAGCAGAGGTATAGAAAGTGGGGCCCATGAGATCCAAGCAATCACTCAGACCTCATATTCCATCCAGAACAGTTTTGCTGTGTGCCCTTCCAGAACTGTATACGGAAGCAGGTTCACCAAGTTTCACTCCTGGTTTCCAAGTTGAATATGATTTCTCATTGCTTCCTTGTTGGGATAAAAACCTCTCCTAAGACTAAGGGCATTATCACACAAGGCAGGTAAATCACAATTACACTAGGATAATAGTATCTTCAGATGGAGCTTATCACATGATGTCATTCCTCTTCTGTTGTTCTCCAGTGGGAGACTATTTGGAAAGCATTTCTTTTTCCTAAAAAACACAGCAAAAAAAAATCCACTAATGATCTCCTTTCCCACTTTTATTATGCTATGATATCCTGTGCAAAAGTTCAATTGTGCTTTTATACCAATTTTGGGTGGTCAGGGGATGTTCAGTGGGCATGCTGTGAATGGGAAAATATCAGTCCGCCTCCAGTGATCAGGGGAGAAAGAGAAAGACTGGAAATTTCCATTTGATTTACTTTCATTTGGTAAAGAAACTGAGAAACTTCTAGACTTTTTATTTTCTAGGGACAAAATTCATTGTGAAATGTCCACCACACTCCAACTGGGACTTGTCAGAGAAGCCAAAAGCTTTACTCACTGTCCTGCCACATGCTTCCTTTCCCAGTCCTGTTGTTCTCTCTCTCTCTCTCTCTCTCTCTCTCTCTCACACACACACACACACACACACACGTGTACTCACACATGCCTGGAAATGTAAAGCAGGAAAGAGTCTTACAACCTAAAAATTCATTTGTTTCATTAACCCATTAATTGTAGCTTCAGACTTAACTAATCATTGGCAAATCAAAGCCAGCACTGGGATAGATCAGACAGATAGATCAGTAGCTGCTGACTTTCATCTGCCAGAGATTCGTTAAGACTGGTGTATCCCGATCAAAAAGCCTTCTTCCCAAAGGGTGGTGGGGGGATTTTTAAACATAAGACTCTTTTTTATTTATATTTCAGGGGCACGTGTATGTGTGTGTGCGCACACGTGTGCCAAAGTTAGGAAAGGAGCAGAGATAAAGTCTTGGACAAGGTAGCGGGTGGGCAAACTCAAATGCTGTGTGTGATAAGCTTTTAACACAAAGAAACACTGTAATCCCAGAATGATTCTGAAGGTGCCGAAGCAAAGACAACAATCCCAATTAAACAGCATTTTTAGAAACAATGCTACGGTAGCAGGAGAAGAGCTTCATGTGATAAAGCACTAAAACAGGGCAGGACTTTCTCAAATGTGGCACAATTGTCCCCACAGCTCCTAGAGATTGCAGGTGTTTCGGCAAAATATACACCAAAAAAATGGGACATAGAGGGCAATAGAAGAAGCTACATTCCTTTCCCATCTGGCAGAGGACAAATAAGGTACTCAGGGTAGTTATCCACCCCTGGTTTAAAGAATGACAGCTTGTTTTAAAAACTGGAACACTGAACATTGCAATGAAAGCTTCATCTGGAAGAGCCAGACAAAAGTCTTGTTCACTCAAGATTTTCACTGACTTATCATGAATTTTTCATTGTCACAGTCCCCTACTGGTCTTGGAAAAAATAGGCTGTACAGTAACATGACCCCTGAAGAGTTAAATACTAGAGTTTTGTTTTATAGTCTGGAGGCAGATCTCATCTCTTGCTCTGCTTCTCAAATTCCGTTTCAGTTCCATTGTCCACTGAACCAGCAATAAAGAATCAAATTTGTCTACAATCAGAAGTAAGTGTTTCCTTTATTGTTCTCTTTTATGATGAGTAAGCAGAATTGGGTGCTTAATGCTAAAGGGTAAAAAGAAGAAAAGGAAAGAAGGAAAAGAAATAACTTTAGATGATCTGAAAAAATCTACCATAAGGTACCCTTTTTTTCTTCTGAAGCACTTACTATAGTCACAATCATAGTGGCTACTTTTTCCTTCTCCTTTTCTTCCTTCTTAAGTATTTGATGGCAAAGGGTAGAAGGAACAAAAACATACTGTGAAAACTATGGAGAGCAAATCTTCTAGCTAGATAGCAAATCTTCTAACCTGCAACAGTCCTAATTTCTGATCTCCCATTTCTGGGAGAAAAATCAACCAGCAACCAATAATAGGGTGAAACTCCAATTGTTTTCCACAGTTAGTTACCAATTGCTTAGTGAGCCCTTTATAGACAACCTGTTATGTCCAACAGGAAAGAAAATCTAAAGGTAAGGAACAAGACTAGAGGGGGTAGATATACAAGAAGAGTAAGCACACATACAGTCTCAAGCCTTCTGATGTTGGGGACTAGCTATTTTTTTTCCCTAACGTTCCAGAAACCTTTCGTTTTCCTGGAAATTTACTGCAGATGACAACCAATGACTTACAGGCTGGCACTGGTCCTGAATCACCATTTTGAGTAGCATTGCCTTAAAATATTCATTTCTTTTAAACTTTTATTTTAAGGAAATGGGTTTATGAAATAGAATCTAAAACAGAGATATCCAATCCAGAATCAAAATCAAGCTGAGGAGTTTGTTATCATTACCAAAGTAGCTCAGTCCATGAAGAAGCAGAATATAGGCAAGGTTCTCATATGACTGTAATTCTAGACAAAGGCCCTTTTCACATGTGGGGGGGGAACGGGTGAAAACGCCCAAAAACGGAGCTTACCTGAAACCGGGTAAGTCCGTCGCCACGTGGAGCAGCGCGAGCTCTCTGCTCCGCAGTCCTCCAGCTTCCCAAATGGCGGCTTCCAGTTGGTGGAGGCTCTCCACCAACCGGAGAAGCTCACCAGCTGGAAGCTCACCCCCAGCAGATCTGCAGGCACGCACTTGCATGCGCCTGCAAATCCACTTTGGAGCCGGGGGATGGAGCAGCGCAGGGCTGCGCGCTCCGTGCTTTTTAAAAACCTCGAAAAAGAGGTTTTTAAAAAACACACAGCGCGGCTAGTTCCCACCGCTCCTGAGTGGATTCTGGTGTGGAACTACAAAAAGTAGTCCATGCCAGTCCACTCTAGGGTGTAGAAGACCTCCGTCAGAGATCGCTCTGCACCATTTCAGAAGCCCGGTATGGAAATAGCCAAAGGTAAGCTTTTGAGTCTGCTATTCCTAAGAATCTCTCAAAAAATGGTGGGGCAAATCAACAGATTAAACTTCATTCATACACAAAGAACAGAGACGAATAGGTCCAGGATAATTCCAAAATGATTAGAATATGCACTTGATGCAGCTTTCTGCTTACGTGTCTAAACATTTCCTGCCAAGTATTACGACACAAGATGTCTTTCCTTTAAGAGGTTTCAAGGACTGCAAGAAAACACTTGAAAAATCAAGAGGTTTTCACAAACATCTTACACCTACAGTTCCTATTTCAGCAAAGCCAGTGTAGCACAAGTATGGCAACTCTCAGCAGCAAGGAACGGCTGCCATAGTTCTTGAAAGTAATATGTCTTATTTAAAATTGATGTCTGATGACAGAGAATGTGAATGGGAATGTCACTGCCTTTCCCATTTCCTGGACTGATCCGCTCACATCTTCTCTGTTAGTGAGCAGGGAAATTGCTGGTGCTATGACCCTTCTGCACATAGGTCATTTCCGCACTAGCCTGTTATAGCGTGATGATTCTACTTTCAACATCCTCTGGAATCCTGGGGTTTGCAGTTTCGGGAGGGGCCAGCCGGCCCCTCCCGAAACTGCAAACCCCAGGATTCCAGAGGATGTTGAAAGTGGAATCATCGCGCTATAACAGGCTAGTGCAGAAATGGCCACAGACATCAAAATGCCCCACATAGAAATGTGACTGCCTCACCCAACAAAGAAGGCTGGAGGATTGCTGTGGGGGACAGGAGCCTTCTGCACAAGGAGAAAGATATTAAAACAATTACATATCAGAAATGTTGCTCAACATTTAAAAAAAAAATCCTTTAACATTTTTTTTAAAAAAATCTAAATGAGATGAGAGCCAGCATGATGTGGTGGGTGTTTGTTCGTTTGTTTTGAGCATTGGACTACAACTCTGGAGACCAGGGTATGAATTCCTGCTCAGACACTGGGTGATCTTGGCAAGTCACAATCTCTCAGCCTTATAGGAGTTCAAAGGCAAACCTTCTCTGAACAAATCTTGACAAGAAAATCCCATGGCAGGTTTGCCTTAGGGTCACCATAAGTCAGAAACAACTTTAAGGCACACAGCATCAGCAGAGACGTGCTGAGAAAGACAGGGAGGACTTGAAAGAAATAACAAAAGAGAGAGTTTGGGAAGACATCCTGAATGTATAGTAATACCTTGTGGGCTGAAGGGATGATGATGTGAAGTAAGGAGGTTGGGATCTCTGTGCCTGCCACCATCATACCATTCCTACTTGCATAATGAAACGCACATTCTGGTTTATTAATGCATGATTTCTATTTCTCTGTTCTCAATAGTTCTTTGAGTATGTAAAGAGTGCTTTTCTATCATTGTTGTCATCATCATCATCATCACCATCATCATTCCATTTTTTTCCCAGTCTGGGATTCAAGGCGGCTTGCAAAGGTTAAAACAGGTACACTGCAAAAAGAACAGCAACAATATCACATGTGAAAAGAGGCAGCATGATGTAGTGATCTGAGTTCTGGACTAAGACTCTGAAATACCAGGGTTCCAATCATTACTTGGGCACCTGGAAATGCACCTTGACTTTGGCCAAATCACATTCTCTCAGCTTCAGAGGAAGGCAATGACAAAACTGACTGAATAATTCTTATTTTAAAAAAAGAACATAATAAGGTCATCTTACGGTTGCCACAAACTGGAAACAACTAGAAAGCACACAAGAACAACAATAAGCATATGGAAAGCCCTTTGCCCTCGGCAGCCAGCCCTCAAAGGCCTGCCAAAACAAACTCGATGGTTCCTGTGGTCTCTTCCAACGCTATGATTCTACAATTCTCTTCACCAGTGCCTAGTGCCTAATCCTTCACTGTTCCCCTTGTCCTCCCTCATATTTAGCTGTCATAGTTAGGATAGGCTTTTGTGGACTCCAGTTTACTTCATCAGGTACATTGAGTGAAGTCTTTGTGGAGACCCCATACACACTAACCAGAGGGGAAGAGAGGACAGAGAATTACAATAAAATGCCAACCATGTGGGTCTAATGATGGGTTGGCAAGTTCATTCTCAATGATGATCATAAAGGGGAGTTAATAGCGTAAAGGTAAGCAGCAAAGATTACATACAAGATGAACAGGTAATTATATGAACAGTGCAGGAAGGTCTTGTTCTGATGTTCAAAGGTCCAAGGAAGGAAGGTGGAAATGTTCTGCAACTAGTTTTAGGTATTCTCATTTCTAATCACCAACTGTGTGCACATTTAGGAGTAGCCCTGTTGACCATACAGCAAAATGAATCAAAATCCAAAACCCACAAAACAGCAATGTCTTTATTGGGCAACCAAACTGCAAAACGCACATCATGTTCTCTGGCATAGAAACTGTCCTATTTGTCTGCAAGATTCCTTTTTGTTTTTTTATGCTGATCCAGACTAAGATGGCTATGTCTTTGAACAGATAGCTAATGGTCATATAAATGTCATTAGGTTTTTTTCTGCATCAGGTGTCCATCTACTCTCTTTTTAAAGACATCTTAACTAGTTGGCAATTTGGCCAGCATAGCAAATCATCTGATAGTGATGATTTATCCTTTTTTCTATTACTAATAATGATAAATCAATATTATTATCAATAAATAGTTATTTATTTTCTCTGTTCCTCTTAACATAATAAGGCTGAATGATGCTAACAAAAACAAAAGGAGTCTCAAAGACAAGAGCTCCTACTAAATGGGATCCTAACCAACAGAAATTCTTGGAACAAATGCATATGGAATTTCTATTTTGTTATACTGATAATTTTCATGCATTTTTATGTTTTTGATATTACCACATTGGAATGCTATCTTTGCATACACATTTCTTGTGTTACATACCAATTCAATTATTTGTTCCTTTATGGTCTTTTTAGTATGCTTTAAATATGCTCAAAGCAATTAACAACACATTTGTAGTCCAGAATCATTGGTTGGATGGAAAACTCTCTTTCCATATGACTGCTGCTCTGATTTGATACCCCTAACCTCTCCAAGCCGAAAAAATGTTGACTTATTTTTCAAAACACAGGAGACTTACACAGCCTATGTTGACTGTGGGTGAAACAAGAAAGAATTGGCGCTTAATGACTAGAGCCAACCCTACAGCTTACTGGAGCTGGGAAGGTTCCTTTTAAAAGAAATGTGCTCCCATTGCTCACTGTAGTGTTTGCAAAATAATTTTTAACACCAACTTGTTACATTGTTTTAAAAGTATTCCTAGTGTCACCTGTTGTGTTACTTGATGCTTTTTCATTATGTCTCATTGTTTTGGCAAGGAAAAAAAGTTGTGCCTGTATGTACCTCCAAGTCACCTGTCAATTTATGGTGACCCCTTGAATTTCATAGGGTTTTCTTAGGTAAGGAATATTTAGAGGTAATTTTGCCAGTTTCTTCCTCTGAAATATAGCCTACAGCACCTGCTTTTCATTGGCTTACTCCCATCTATGTACTACCCAGGGCTGATCCTGCTTAGCTTCCAAGATCAGATGAGATCTAGTGCCTTTGGAGTATTTAGGCAAATTATATGGATAAATGAATGACAGAAAACTTGAAACATTCCTATTAAAAACACCTTTAAAAACGCTTTCAGGTACCCCTTGTAAGTAATTTTTTAAAGTAAATAGAAAGTATCATTTCTTACACCAATAATGAAACTGAAATTAACTTCCCAAGCATCTGAATAGGACATTTAGGAGAGTGCAGGGTCTGATGTGTTTTTTGGGGAGGAGGTTTGTTGCTTGCCTGGATCCTACCCATAGTGTAGCTTGAAAGCAGACAATGGCAACTAGTCCCTTCTGTGCCAGTGGGATGGCAAATCCACTGTTTTTTAGTGTGAACTTTAAAGGACCTATTATGAAAGATATGCCTATTTCCACAAATAGATCCAATATCTTAGATAGATCCTTTAAAAACTCAGAGAAAATGCATCAGTTCACTGACATGAAAGCACCAGTTGGTTCTGTCTACCTCCAGGCTATACTATGGGTTGGATATTGATTTTTTTTTTCCCCTGAAACAGCTAGACTCAGTCAGGCCCTTTCCACACCAGGCAATTAGAACAGGGCAGTGTGTCCTCGCACAGAGGTCATCTGCACCTTGGAGTGGACTAGGAGCGGACTACTTACCGGAGATCCGCACCTCAGTCTGCTCCAAAACGACCCCAAGTGGTCTTCCAGCGTGTTTTTGAAAGAACGGAAAAAACAGGTCTTTATTTTCCTGGAACTTGCCATTGTGTTCCTGCTCCCTTGTGCAGATTTGCAGGCTCGCACCAATGCCATCTGCAGAGGGCGGGCTTTAGATGTGGCGTGCTTCAGCGGTTGGTCAGGACCCACAACCAACCGGAAGCCGCCATTTTGGAAGCTGGAAGCCACCATTTTGGAAGCCAGAAGCCACCATTTTGGAAGCCGGAGTAGTGCGGATCTACAGACCTCGCACTGCTCTGATTCGCCCTGGACCAAGGAGGAGCCCTGCAGAAGGGATTCAGGGACAGTCCGCATTGCTTCAGACCCCAGAAGAAGCGGTGAGTAACGGCATGGAGCGATTCTCTCGCCTCATGCGGAAAGGACCATAGATAGCTATCTGGTGTTTTGGCAAGAAGCTTCAAAGATCTAAACCAAGCTCTTCCGTCCATATTATTAATGTGCATATCACAGGCTTAACTGGAAAATCCACAGCTATGGCTGGACTGACCCAGGGGAACATGTATACTGGATCTGTCTCCTGTCCACAATATGACAAACTCTACTTCCAGACCTTTGGGTTGACTGAAGCACAGTCTATTTTGAGGGAATTTTTATGACATGTAGTCTACATAATTCATAATTTTGGAGGCTTAGAATGAGGTTCATTAGTAAAAGTTTAAGACACTAAGTTCTATTATTTTTGTCTGATATTCCAAACTAAGAGAGTAGTGTAAGAAGAGCACATCTAAAGCTAAGTAATCAGCCCTCTGTGGTTACTTCCCTGCAACACAAACATCTTCAGTGCTCAACACTGTGATAAACCCAAGAAGTTATAGGTTCCTTTGGTGAAACATTTTTAAAAGGAAAGAGTACTAGAGGCTGTGTGTCATACAGAAAAAATATATAAGGCACTTGTTCCTGTTTAAATTATTAAGAGAAAAGAAAAGTCAATTTCCTTGTGTGACGTCAGCAGAATACCAAGGGGAAGCTGTAAAATATGAATGGAATTGAACTAAATGTCAGAAATGTACCTGCAATTTAAGGCTGTACCCATCTTGCATGGACTTCAACCACATGTCTTAACACATCAAAGTCCAGAACAGTGCAAAGAGCTGGAGCCAAACTAAAGTCCAAGCCTAACTCAGAGATGTGCTGGCTGCAGGGCCCTAGGAATAGGCAGAACCTTGTTGTGCCAACTAAACTGGCCTTCTGATGGCTAAACTGCCCTTATGTCAGGAAAAGCTCTTCTGTTGCCTAATCTTAGAGATAAACCAACAGAAGGATCAGTCTGAATAACTGCTCTCCCATCTGATAACACCTGGCAAATGACCCACAAAAGATCCAAATTTATGCTAGATCCAAACCTCCCTGAACCCAATAGGTTTTCTGCAGAGGAAAATGTGACAGACTCTTCCTGGTTGCCAAGCCAGCTCAAGAATGGCCAGGACATATGAGGCAAACCTTTCTAAGGTCACCCCAAATCTTGCAAGAGGAGGTCCTCACCTGAGTATTTACAGCTCCTGTGAGATTTCAAATCTTGCAGGAATCCAAAACCAGCCATGTCAGCCCTCATGAGATTTAAAAAAAAAAAAAAGTGCTGCTGCTCAGTCAGCCTGAACATCCAGAGAGAAGAAATAGCAGCAGATGCAAGGTATGCCGTACAGCCCCTACACAGGACCAAATATAGGATGTCCCATAGAGTATAGGATGCCTGGGAATCCTACAGCCCAGGGAAACAGATACTACAGCAGCGCAAAATGAGGCTTAGGTAATTATTGTAGTCCTGAGCAAATTCCAACATCGCTAGGCCAGGAGGGGTTTGGACTCATCACATCCTCAGCTGGTCTACTATTAGCTCAGGTGCTCTTCTGCCGTCTTGGTGAATTAGAATGGAGCTCGAATATGCAGACAGACCTATTAGCAGAAGGTGTTTGTTGGATATCATTATTGCTGTCCAGGGTCTGGAATGTTTTGATGGCAGAGCTTTTGAATTTTGTATGTAATACCAAGTTCATTTCCTAAGCATTTTTGTCAATGAGGGGGAACCATATTTCAATGGTAGAGGATGTGTTTTTCAGGTAGGAGATACCAGATTCAGTTAAAAGAACAAGGTAGAAGATGGGCAAACAATGAAAACCTGCCATCAGTCACAATAATAATAATGATCAGCATGGACAAACAGTCTCATCTTTTACAAGGTGATTCTCAATTCTCACAGTAAGCTGATTAATAGAAGACATCTTCAGTGATTCTGAAGAAAGCTCAGCAACTTGATAATGTAGTCACACAGATTGATAATTGGGTTCAGATCTTTACTTTGCGTAGTTCAATCATTACAAGGCACCCATCATATTCTATATCTTATGTTGAAAGTGGAACAATAACATTATAACAATGCAATGCAGAAATGACCATAGTTTTTAAAAGAAATTGCTTCAAATGTTATTACGTTATTATTCATAATAGCTAGGTTTGGGAGTGTTGGACCAGTTTTGACTGGTTCTCTAAGGCTTGGGAGCTCAAAGTTTGGAGGCTAAGGTCTTTAAGGTATGAACTAACAGCTCCTCATTACAGACTTATGCCTCTTTCCTAGTGATGCTGATCCTGTTGGCTTTCTAGCTTGACCTCAGCTATTATCTTCTCACTATATCCAATCTGAGAAACGAAAAAAAGGAGCACAACTTCATTCATTTAATTTATAATTTATTTTATACCCTACTTTCCCCTCTCATGGCATCTTGTATGCAATATGTGTAAGATGACTGCAGTAGAGAAACCAGACAGGTATTTTATGAAAGGGACGAAATGACAATAGTAGCATCTAGGCAAGAGACCAGGAGTTTTTGGCAATCTCCACATCTGTTTCGCAAATAGATCCAAAACATTCAGTAGGACCTCAATCTGAGTCTCTTTGACTCTTAGGTGATACTAAATCCTACTGACACCTGTTTTAAAAATTCTAGAAGTGCTTCCACATACAGCAGTATTTCTCAGCCTTTGGTTCTCCAGCTGTTTTGAACTTCAGCTCCCAGAAGCCCCATCCAGCATGGCCAATGGTCAGTAATTCTGGAAGCTGATGTTTCAAACGCCTGGATAGGAAAAGGTTGAGAATCACTGGCTAAGAGGAATCTATGAGTCTGACAGAACACTTAACATTTTAGCACTGCTCTCATGGCATTTCTTCTCTCAAAGGCTTTATTTGGGGCTTTTCTTGCTGGAGAAGCTACTATATACAAGTGCCCTTGTTCTTGACAGTGATACACAGCTTAATTAGAAATCCTATGCAGGTCATCCATCTATCCCTCACAGGAAATCAAAGTTCTCCTTCAGTGTCTATAACTCTTAAGCAGTTAGATCATTTTAATTTTCTCTCTGCGTGTTTCTTTAAACTGGGATTGTGTCTTTTGTTTCAGAGTTTGGAGAAAATAAAGTACTGGCATCATTCCAGTCCTCCAAAACATTTCTGCTTTATCCATCGAAGGCAATATTCAAGTTTAAACCCTTTTTTCTCCTATTAACTCCTCTCAGAAAACCGGCAGTAACAAAAGGGGGAACATCTCACTGTAGGCTAACGAAAATCTGATGTCTCATTCCCATGCTTTCTCAGTGGAGGCACAGCTGAGTCCAGTTTTAAAACAAACACTTTGAGGGACAGCAACAGCATCTACAGAGCAGGGAAGACAGTCAATTTTCTGGATAACTCCTTTCTTTCAAGACCAAGCAGGGCTTTGCTCAATTATTTAGCAAAATACTTTTTAAAAAGAGAGAGAGATAAT
Organism: Cyclura pinguis; assembly: GCA_030412105.1. Taxonomy (NCBI): domain Eukaryota; kingdom Metazoa; phylum Chordata; class Lepidosauria; order Squamata; family Iguanidae; genus Cyclura; species Cyclura pinguis. Next base: position 69,646,637 of record CM059601.1, on the reverse strand, counting down.
AGATAATTTGTCATTCACAGCTATTTTATTACTGATGTTGCTTTTCTGGTCTTTGGTGTCTGCTGTTTTGAAGATGGGCCTTTGTGTTGCTGATCAGAATGACTCATAATTACTTATTTCTGCTCTCCTAAGCACTTCTGATTCTGCAGTGCTAAGCATATATTGACTTGCTCCTCACATCTTTGAGCTTGATGGTGCTTCCATTACATTTTGCTAAAGCATACCAAATCTTGAGGTGGCTTCAGGCCAGCTCGCACCTCCTTGTCTTCCTCTAATGCTTCTCTCAAGTCAAAATCACTAACTCATCTAGGAAAATGTTAAGAATAGCATAAGAGGGATGAAACTCAAGAGATTTACTGATTCTTCCACTTTAAAACTGCAATCCTGTGCACATTTACCTGGAAGTAAGTGTCACACTTGAAAAGCCAGCCTAGCATTGTGGTTTGAGTGTTGGACTACAACTCTGGACACCAGCATTCAATTCCCTGCTTGGCCATGGAAACCCACTGGGTGGCCTTGGACAAGTCACAGGCCATTTCCGCACGAGGTGAGGGAATCACTCCATGCTGGTACTTACCAGATCTTCTTGGCACGGACCAATGCGGACGATCCCTTAAGCCCTTCCACAGGGTTCCTCGTCTCGTCCAGGGTGAATCAGAGCAGTGCAAAGTCTTAGATCCGCACTGCTCCGGCTTCCAAAATGGCAGCTTCAAGTTGTTCATGGGTCCCGACCAACCACGAAGCTCGCCACACCTAAAGTCCGCCGTCCGCAGATTGCAGGCTTGCATTGGTGCGAGCCTGCAAATCTGCACAAGGGAGCAGGTACGCAACGGCACGCTCCAAAAAATTAAAGAACGATTTTCTACCATTCTTTAAAAAGTGCGCTGGAGGACCAGTTGGGAGCGTTTTGGAGCAGACTGAGGTGCGGATCTGAGGTAAGTAGTCCAGACCTAGTCCGCTCCAAGGTGCAGACGACCTCCATGAGAGGACGCAGTGTGCCGTTTTAATTCCCTCGTGCGGAAATGGCCACAGTTTCTTAGCCTCAGGGGAAGGCAAGGACAAACCTCCTCTGAACAAATCTTGCCAAAAAAGCCTTGTGATAGGTTCACCTAACGGTTACCATAAGTAAAAAATTAAGGCACATAACAACACAACAAGTGCCACTGAACACAATGAGCCTTAATTTTAGGTGTACAAAGACAGGGCTGCGTTATAACAGTTGCAAAGAAGAAGTAATGTTGGCAGGTATACTTTTGCCATTTTTTCCATCTTTCAGATCTCTCCTGTCTGCACAATTCTGAATGGCCCAGGAGTCCTTTGTCCTGTTATATAGAAAGGTCATGATCTGCAGTTTCACTGGCAGCTGTAAACTCATTTCCCATCATCATTTATCATTAAGAGTATCCTTGTTCCTTTAAACCACCTCCTACAGTACCTGCTGCATTTAATGGCTGGCAGAATTCCAATAAGCATGTAGCATAATCCAGACAGCACCTTGAGGCTGAAATAAACTCTAAAGTTATCTATATTATTACTGTTATATCTCATTACCTACTTTCTGAATCAGCCATAGTCCATGTCTCTGAAATGCTTGTCCTCCAGGCAGCCAAATCACTTTCCTCTATAAATCTCACCTTAACTGCATTTGGTCCGGAAGCCTTCCCTTCCTGCCCTCTCTAGAAATGATTTCTGCTCTGAAGCAGTTAAGATAGATATTCAAAATGTCTGGTTAAAATACCTGAATTGCCTAATGATGGCCCTTTTCAAATGGGCTGATAAAGGACACAGAATGGACAAAATTCCAGTACAACTTATAGGACAAAAATGGCCTTTATGTTGCCACATTAAGACTCCATGGTCTAATGTCTCTCGCATGCTATGGAACTGAAGCATTGTGGCGTCATTCAGAGAGGAAGGTCCTACTTCAAGGAAATATGAAGCTATTTCCAGGAGCTCAATCATATCATAGAATAATAGAGTTGGAAGAGACCACAGGGGCCATCCAGTCCAACCTCTTGCCATGCAGGAAACACACATCAAAGCACTCCCAACAGATGGCCATCCAGCCTCTGTTTAAAAACCTCCAAAGAAGGAGACTCCACCACTCTCCAAGGTGGCATATTTTACTGTCCAACAGCTCTGACTGTCAGGAGATTCTTCCTGAGGTTTAGGTGGAATCTCTTTTCCTGTAATTTGAATCTATTGCACCTTGTCCTGGCTCAAGGGGGCTTTAGACTTGTTCTTCTCAAATTGATTCCTACAGAGCTTGGAACGTTGGCCAGAATTCACTAAGCAGTGGCACACCAAGGCTCAACAGCACATACGGCAAGCATTGCAGTTGCGCCTGTAGGTGCTGCTGCCACTATCCCCCCACCACACCAGGCCAGAAAGGACCCTGGCAGGGGCAGAGTGGCGGCAGGCGGGGGGCAGGATGAGTAAGGGCACAGGGGCAATGGTAGGCAGGGTGAGACAAATGCCTGGTGGTGGGTGGCAGCAGGGCAGGTGGTGGTAGGCAGGAGCAGGGTGAGTGTCGGTGGGCGGGGTGAGCAGCAGCAGGTGGGACCAGGGCAAGTGGCAGCAGGCAGGTCAAGCGGTGGCAGGCAGTGGCAGGGGACAAGATGGAGGGGTTCCTCTTTTTTGCCCCTCCAGCATTGGCACCCAGGGCACACATCCCAGCTGCCCCACCCTAGATATGACTCTGTCACTAAGACTGTCAGGGTCAAAGACCGAGGCAGCAAGACAGCCCGGAGAAGGGAGTGGGAGAGCTAGCACAGTCCTGCTGGGAGGAGTCAAGAAAGCACTTACTCAAGGGAAGTCCATTTACCTAAGCCAGAGCAACAAGCAAAAGCTGTAGTCAGAGTTCCAAAAGCCAGGGGTCTGGAGCCAAGAGATCAATCCAAGGTATCAGGTGCTAGAAGCAAGGAACAGGCAAGGAGAGGACTTGTAGAAAGTTTGCCACAAGCAAAGGGAAGCTTCCAGGCAGGCAGTTATATAGCCCCAGACACAGATGTGTCTGGTCACCGCTTCTTAAACTTAGCCAAGGAAGCCTTCCTTTGCACAGCCCTCCTGAGTCTCCGCCTTGACTGGGGGCTTATTGAACCAGGCTCCAGAGCCTCTTCAGAATCGGATCCCTGTTGCTCTAAAGGAACAGGCAGAGGGACGTCCGCACCTGCTTGGTCCATGGCAGCAGGGGGAGCTCTTGAGCTGCAGGACTCATCTCCAGCCAGAGCCACAGGGACCAACAGTTGCTGCTCGTCATCAACAGCTCTGACAGGGGCTTCAGTTATCACAAAGACAGTTACAAATGCACAGCCTGGAGTTATGCACCTGTAACTGGTTCATATTCATGTTTCCTATGGATTCACTGCCATAGGAAATATAATGACCATGAAAGTTGCCCAGTCCCCACTTATCAATCAGCATATGTGTGACTGACAGGGATCTGTTCCCCTGTCGATTGAGAAGCAGGTGACTCATAGTCATATCCACCTCTTTGCATGAAAAGTGTCTGATGTGAGGGGAAATTGTGACAGGGACCTGCATCTGCTGTTGCAATGGAGACCACTTATGAGGGGGTGGGTGGGAACACAATTTAGCTGCTTCCTGATCAACAGGGGAATAGACCTGTATCAGTTGCCGTGACTGCTGCTCGGTAAATGAGGATTGGTGGAATCACTGTGTAGCTACATTACTATGGTGGTCACATAGCTATGTAGCTGGTAGAGAGTTTTGGTCATTATTTTTAGAAGGTAATTTGCTGTTGTTAGAAAGTAATTAGGTGTTGTTGCCCTCCAAATCTGTGGGTTTGACTGCCATGGATCTGATGATTTGCAAGTTTTTTCAACCCCTGTCCACCCCCACCACCACCTCAGGTACTTCTTTTCTGGGGTACCTTCCCTCTCAGTGGCTCCAATCAGGCCACATAGCCCTTTAAAAACCTGCCTCTGATCTTTCTACTCCTCCACCAGCAACTGCCTGGCCAGCTAAGGACAGCTTAAGGACCAGTTTCTCAGAACCACAAACCTTCTCCTCGTGTCCCACACACCCAAGGAAAGAAAGGGGAAGAAAGAGGAAATATAGGGCCACCATGCTGACCCACCTCTCTTCCCTTTCCTTTCCCCAAGCTGATTTGGACCCTGGGTGTCTGCTTTCCCCACCATGTCTCACTCCTCTTCCCACAGACACTCATACACATTTTAATATTTGTGATTTTTCCATTTTTGCAAGGGTCCTGCACTCCTAACCCTAGTGAATGTGGAAAGCCAACTGTATACGCTTAAGCAATGACATGTAACTATAAAAGTAACTAAATCTCTTACAGTTACATCACAAAAAGGATGACATTATCTCTTGTTACTTTTATAGTTATTCTCTGCTGCTTACGTGTGTTTTGTACTAGTTATGCAAAATAATTCATTATTTGTAATTAGCTACTTACCAGCTCTAGGTCCCAATGTCACTTGCAGAGCAGTATGCTAAAAGTTAATGAATGCAAGTGTTCAAGTTTTACTTTTTTAAACTTTTCTTGTACACAAGACCAATCCACACCAGCATAACCAATAAGCATTTGATTCTGCAGATTAATTTTAACTACTGATTTTTAGTTTGGATTCTTTGTTTGCTTTTCACTACTGTTGTAACGATGGTTTAACTATTCATTCATTTACATATTGGTTTTATAATATGTATGGCTCTTTGAGTGACTCCTATGGGAAAGGAGGGAATTAGCGGGCGACTTTTAAAATATATAAACAGGAAGAAAAGGAAGGAAAAAAATAGACAAGGAATAAAGAGGTAAGCAGTTTCTTTTTCTCCCATTCTCATGTTCAAAGGTTAAATTCACTTTAATTCAGTTCAATTAAATTCAGCCTCCTGAGGCTGCCTTTGGTTTCTAAAAAATACACACAATTCCATGCTGTATCTGGTTCAGGCTCCACAGATAATCTGTAAAGCATCAGTCCTCAATAGTGGAGAACAGCAACATCATTGCTATATGGGAACCAATTTCTAAAATAAGCAGGCAAGACAGGAAATAAAGAATTAATAAAGCCCCTTAAAATGTAAACTGAACCAAAAACACATGCTGTATCTGATGAATTCTCTTCCAAGTTCTCCATTTCTCCCATGCTGCGCTGGCATGTTCCTTACTTTTGTTTCTCACACAAATGTGTCTGCGCCTACACGCACATGCAAATGCACATACACACAAAAATAAGCCACAGTGAGGTTTGACACTGTCATTGAGCAAGCTCTTGTTCAAGGCGTTCTCTCTTTGTCAGGCTTCAGTAATGATTGCACAGATTGCTAAGTGGGAAGTGTTCTGTTGCTCATAATCTCTGCTCTTGCACATACACGCATCAGACGTGCTTCAGTGCATAAGAGTATACCCACTGCTCAGCTGTTTAGTGGAATGCCTGCCATAAAACAAGGATTTGTATCCTGTTGCTTAACACATGACCAAAGAAGCCACCTAGAAGCTAAAAAGTTGCCTCTACAAAGGTATAGCCTCTAGAAAACTGATCCAACAGAGGAGATGATGTTGATGAGTCTAAGGCCATTTCCGTACGGGCTTAAAGAAACGGTGCAGAGCATCCTCCAGGGAGGATGTCTGCACCTGGGAGCGGACTGGGTCAGACCTACTTAGTGTAGGTCCGCACCTCAGCCAGCTCCAGAACGACCCGAAGCGGTCATCCAGCATGCTTTTGAAAGACTACTTGAAACATGTCTTTCAAAAGCACAGAGCACACCACTCGATGCCCGCACTCCGGTGCAGATTTGCAGGCTCTCACCAGTGCGAGCCTGCAATCTGCCGGGGGTGGGCTTTAGGCTGGAGAGCTTCAGCGGTTGGTGGAGAGCCTCGACCAACCAGAAGCCACCATTTTCGTCCCCGGCGGCCACGCACTGCTCCAGACCAGCCAGGACCCACGCGTGGAGCCAAGAAGTCCGATAAGTACCAGCACAGGGCGATTTCCTCGCCCCATGCAGAAATGGCCTAAGATTTCAAGAAAAAAAATTTCAGTGGGAGCAGCTACAGTTCTTAAAATATGTTTCACATTACATTCCAGGCAAAATGGATCAAACCCAGTATTTTTGCAAAAGAAAAGACAAAAGTTTGTTGATCCCATACATGTACAGTCAAAATCAGCTTTGGTCAAAATTGGTTCATATGCATGCATTACACACACACACACACACACACACACACACACACACACACGAACATATATATACACACACGTACAAAGATCACTATGGCATCATTGTTCCATGGTGGTGGGATTATGTGCTTCTGTGAGGCAAGAGGCTATGCTGATGGTAACAGTGCTGTTATAGGGCCTCACATGTCAGTAGGGGTCTCCCATGTCAGACAGGATTTCCCAAGGAGCCAGACTAAATGTGCCAAACAGCTAGCTGGCAGCAGCAGTAGTGGGAGTGACACTGGTGGAGGATCTCTCAGAGACAAACAGTGGCACCATAGCTCACACTCATTAGTACTGCACAGAAAGAGGTATGGTAAATCCCTTTTGGATGGTTTTGAGAATGAAAGCCCTATGAAGAGACAATCCAAAATGAAGCAAGAGATAGTGCCGGGAGATGACACTCCTAGGTTGGAAGGCATTCAACAAGCTACTGGAGTACAGCAGAGGACAACTACAAGTAGTTTTGTGGCTAATGACACAACTGGACTCGAGGCAAAACAGCATGTCTGTTGATATACTCAGAGACTGAAGGAAAGCCTGAAGCTGCACAACACATATTATGGGAACACGGAATGTGAGAAGCATGGATCAGAGAAAGCTAGACATTGTAAAACAAGAAATGGAATATATAAATATTGCAATACTTGGGATGAGCAAGCTAAAGTGGACAGGAAAGAGACATTCTAGGTCAGATAATTGCACAGTGTTTTACTCAGGAAATGAAAATCTAAAAAAAAGTAGGGTGCATTTATAGTGAGGCGAGATTTAGCAAAAGTGGTCAAAGAATATAATGTGAAGTCTCACTGAATCATATCAATAAGACTTCAAGGAAAACCCATAAATATAACCAAAATCCAAGTTTGTGCTCCAGCTACAGAGGCAGAAGAAGAAGAAATGGAAATCCAGGAAAAAAAGGAAATCCAAGAAATAATTGATCACATACCAAACAGGACTTTTGTTAATCATACAAATTTAGAATGAAAAAGGAGGGAACAGAGTAGACTCAAAGATTGTAGGACAAAATTGGCCTATGATCAAGAAATGAAGCAGGAGAGCAACTGACTGAATTTTGCAAGGACAACAGTTTGTTTGCAGACACTTTCTTCAAGCACTCCAAGAAGTGACTGTATACATGGACATCACCCAACAGCAAATATAGAAATGAAATAGACTACATAATTGAAAGCAGAGGATGGAGAAGTTCCATTCTCTGTACAAAAACAGGACCAGGAGCAGATTGTGCCACACACTGTGAACTGCTAATACCAAAAATTAGAGTAAAGCTAGAGAAGAACATAAAACCAACCCTTGTGCCAAAATACAATCTGAAGAACATCCCCATAAAATGTAAAGATAATGTAAAAGATAGATTTGCAGTATTAAAACTGACTAACCAGGAGCTAGAAGAGTTCTGGAAGCAAGCTAAGGACAATGCCAGGGAAGAATGTAAAAAGACACTATCTAGAGCCAAAAAGAAAGAGGCATCCTGTCATTGGCACACAATGGCATAGGTAAACCTTATGCTTGTATATGTCTTTTTGAGGCCAATGAAGAGATCAGTGTTCCCTTCCTCTGTTTGCATGAGCCAAAGCCCCCGGGGCCTACTGTTGCCGAAGTTCCCCAACACCACCATTTTGTGTCTGGTAGAGAGCAACAGGGATTGTGGAAGCATCTGGTTATGCCTTTATAACCAGATGAGAAATGATTACATCAGCAGCTGAGATCACCAGCGGAGCCCAGAGGCCTGCAGACAGGACATTGCCAGACACTTCTATGATTCTCCCACCATGCACAAAATTGCCATGGGTGCGCTTCAGTGGCTCTTGGATATGTTTGGAGGATGGTAGATGAATTAAAACAGTATAGTTCTATATGCAGAAATTACTAAGCTACATTGAACCATTCAGGATTGAGGCCTAGCTTTAGGGACTTTAGTGATCAAATATGTGGATTTGTATAGCATAATAGACAAACACTTTAAATTATAGTATAGATTAGGGCAAGAGTACATAGGGAGCACACAGGGAGAAGTTAGGGAACGGATAGGTAAATGCTGTTCTCAGGATAGGTATATGGAGAAGTGCTGTTCTCACACTACGATACAGATATATATTCATTCGTTGGTGTGGATTTCTACGCTTCAAAACATAACAAATCTCTTGGCTTTCAACATCCCTTCTTCAGTTTATATTGCAAGACTAATCCAGAGTTCAGTGGTCTTGGTAGCTCTCTCTCCCAGGAGCCCAAAAGTTTCTGTGGAGTTTCTAGGAATTGAAAGGGTATTTGTTTGGAAAATTCTGTATGATCACATACTTCTCCTTCTCCCACTCTGTCCTCCATATCCATCATTCATCCTTGTGCAATTGCATCTTCTGCAACGTTTGTGCCAATCAAACAGAGGAAAAAAATTGATTCTTTTTCAGTCACTGTAATTCTTTGTATTTTGCAGCCCTCTCACCCCTTGATTGCATGTGAGAAGACATACAGATAGGCCTATTTTGTAGAATGGCGGGAGGGGACTGCAGAAGGGAGCAGTAAGCCAAATATCAGTTTCACGTACATTCCTACTATGCTGGCAAACTGGCATTACAGCACCCCATTCTTCTCTTCAGCCCTTCTTTAGGACTGCATCTTTAATTAAGCCCTTCATCACATTGCTAATATTTCAGAATTGAGTATTCCTTACTGAATATTTAACAGGGCAATCCTATGCATTTCTCACTGAATTTCATTATACTTTTAGTCCCACCAAAGTGTGTATAGGAGTGTGATCTCAGCAATTTGACTAAAGCTTCTCTTTTGTAAAAAGACAGAGAGCCTATTCAGGTATCCAAGGTCCACTGTATGTCACTGAAGGTGCAAGAAAGAGATGATGAAGAGCTAATGCTTTCACTGACATATGGCTGCCATTAATGTTTATTTCCAGCATCAGGATCCATAATTTCATTCATTTTATTTTTATATATCCAGTTTTATACACTGTCCTCCAGTTTGATTTCATTTCGTTAGGCACAACCCTGCTGTTGTTACTGCAACTGTAGCTAAGAATGAGTATAGTTTGTGAAGACAGAAGACATTGTTAGGAGCTTTTCTCCACATGACTTATGAACACACCTTGTTGTAGCAAAGCAACCTCTCTCTTCCTGGTGCTTTTAGCTTCCCACCAGATTCTTGGCTGGCTTGTTCAGTTTATCAGTTGTTCCAAACATGAAATATGTCAACCAGATGGCCATCTTCTTCAGCATATTTATTTTATTGCTAAACGTGCTTGAACTAACATGGTATTTATTTACTTATCTGATAAGTAGTTGCAGGAACTTCTGCATCCGGGATGAAACGAGCAAGTTGCTATCAGCCAGGGAAAGCAACCTGATACTTTATTTGTTCTCTGCACACCTGTGTCTGGTTGGGAAACATTATTGTAATTGCATTGTGATAATAAAACATGTTTTGTGATAATAAAGAATGATAATAAAGCCAATGTGGTATAGTGATTTGTTTGTTGGACTAGGACTCTGGGAGACCAGGATTCAAATTCCCACTCAGCTATGTAATCCTGCTAGGTGACCTTGGACAAGTCATATTCTCTCACCCTTAGAAAAAGGGAATGGGAAATCTCATCCGACTATCTTGACAAGAACCCCTATGATAGGGTCACCATAACTAGGAAATGATTTGAAGGCACAGAACAACAGCAACAATAAAGCCTACTGAATCTTGCTGAGGGATCCTGAGGGATCAGGGATGTCACCATAAAGTACATGGGTCTGAAATGTCATGCATGAACCCAGCATTGCTAAGCTACAGCTCAGACCTGATATTCCATATGTCCACTATACGTGTCATTTAGACATTGTGCTTCCAATGAATCTCTAACTGTTACCATTTTCCCTCAAAGGGTTGAAAGCTATTGTTGTTGTTGTTTGTCTTCCCATTTATGGTGACCCTATGGCGAACCTATCATGAGGTTTTCTAGATTTGTTCAGAAGTTTGCCTTTGCCTTCCTTTGAGACTGAGAGCATATGACTTGCCCAAGGTGACCTAGAGGGTTGCCATGGCTGAGCAGGTATTCAAACCCTGGTCTCCAGACTTGTAGTCCAGTGCTCAAACCACTACACTACACCGGGTCTCAAAGGGTTCCTGCTGATTCCAAAAGAAAGCCTGACTGCCTCCTAGTGATTAGTGCAAGAATTCTAATAGCGGAAAGGGAGGGTTCTGTGGTGGAGAGCGAGCCAGGGTTTCAAATATACAACTTTCTGTGAACACTAGACATTAATGGATTTTCTGAGCTAAAAAGCCATGGTTGGAACTTTGCTTATTAGAAGTAATTTGTTACAGTAATAAACCCAAAGCTCCAAAAGTAGTTTATTACTGTTGTACTTTAAAATTCTTAAAAGTACCTCTCTGCTCTCCCAGTTATCAACCATAACTAAATTTGTTAATCAACCATCATGAGGCATAACATATGAACCATAAGATATTCCTCCTCCGCAATCTGAGGCCATGTGCCTATATCTGTAAAAGTAACTAAAACATTGTAGAAAGAGAAGCTATATAAGGTAATATTGCTGCACCTTAGTTATTGAGAAAGGGAATTAATTACAAATCACTCATTTGTAACCAGTTATTTCCATGTTCTATGTAACCAAGATATTTCCATTCCAAAAGTTGTGGAGTTTTAGTTTTAACTTAACATGTGTTTTAGCATGGAATGTGGGAAATATATGTCTTAAGTTGATAGTCTCTAAAATGACATGCTGAATTTGAATGAAGTTCTGCAGTATTCTGAATATAGACCACAGTTTAGATTAATCCCTGTTGGTCATGCTAGCTGGGAGATCTGGTGGGTACAAAAACGTAACTTTCCTAGTTTCTCAAATGGATATAGTGCTTGACTGTGTTGATTAAGATGGAAACATCAGGATGGGCAACAGTATAGAGAATCAAGTGATCCTGTTTTTGAATTGCTTCTAAAGCTGATGCAAAGCTAGTTTGCATCCTGCAGTCAGATATGAAGGATGCAAGGTCAGACACAGGCAAGAAGCATAAAGCCTATTACGTCAATAACTTTCCTTTCTGTCCATAACTGAATGGAATTAGTCTTCATTGGAACCAATCACATTATGAACAAAGCCAAACTTTATTTGTGTAACATAAGTAGCATGACATGCGCTGAAAAACGAACAATGCACATTATTGTGGGTTTCTGCACTGTGTGGTAAAGCACTAAGAATAAGGAATAAAGCAAATGTCATAGTAAGTTTTCTTTAAAGAATTTTTCTCCTTCTGAATCTCATATTTTTGGTCTCATCGGTCCACATTAATTTATCAGATCCTGCAGACTGCTGCAAATACTTAAAACCTCAATCCAGTTGCTAATTCCAATGAGACCAAACCAATTGAACCCATGCAATTTATATTAAGTGTCAGCTTTTCAAGTCCCCATTGATTCAGTTAGAATACCGTAGTTGAGAGTAACAATTGGACATACTTTGAAAGTTAGAAACATAGGAAGTTGCCTTATACCAAGTTAGAGAATGGACCATTGGCTGATCTACCTGAATATCACTTACGCTGATAGGAAGAATCTCTCTACAATCCCACAGAGAAAGGTTATTTCCTAGCTTTACCTGGAGATGCTTAAGACTGACACTGGGACCTTCTGCACGCAAAGTATGGGCTCAACCATGGCCACTACATTTTTTAAAAAATTATATTTCAATCCAACCATTCTTCCAAAGACTTCAGGATGGTATACGAACTTTCCTGTTCATCACTAATATTTGAATCTCACAAAACCCTCTTGAGTATGTTGGAATGAGAAACAGGGATTGGTCCAAAGATACTTAGTGAGATTCTTGACAGCATGAAAATCTGGACCCATTTTTCCCTAATACTAATCCAGGGATGGGCAACTGTGGCAGGTCCAGGGGCCAATTTTCTGTTCCTGAGACCTTACAAAGGCTAAATGTAATGACAAAACTGCCCCCAAAAATCACCACAGGTATTTTTTTTAATATATTAAGCAATTCAAGATGCTCCTGTAACCTTCTAACAAGCGAACTGCTACTCCCAGAGCATTCTCAGAGAGGCAATTAAACTTTTCTGCTAAACCAGAAAAAGGCAGGTCAAGTCAAGTGACCTAGGGAGGCTGAGGGCTAAGAAAGAAAGAAAGAAAGCTGCATGCAGCCCCAGTTCTACACTTTGTTGACCCTCACTGTAAACAATACACCACAGAGGTCTCAGTCCAGCATCCCATCAGCACAGTGTAAATTTCCATTTGCTATGCTAGCACTACACACTTCCCCATATGAATAGCAGTAGTATATCGCACATGTCACTGAATGCGGCCTTTTGTGCAAGGCACACCGTTGTTGTTTGCACAGCTCCACTTCTACTGCTATCAGAAGAATATGTCAATTACACAATGCTGAATTATTGGCCCCACATGTGTAACACAGCTAAATGCATACATATGTCACTAATTGGATGCCAGACTGATTCTTCTGTGTGTGCATTTTTAACTCTGCATTGAGCGGGGTTGGGCAGTTATCAGGGGCTAGGATCTGCACTGGTACCGAAGGAGACCATGGATGGCCACACCCACCAGCACACCTCCATACACAAAAAGTCATTTTTGTCCCCAGTGCCTCTTTACATGATTGGAGCCAATTTCTCCACGTTTTGATGGGCTGGGCAATTTTAGTTCAGGGAGAGGCCCTTTCTACAATAAGATGTCAACTTCTGGTCCCTTTCTGTTAGGAAAAAAAAATGTCTCTCTGAACCTAAAACATCCCAGGGAAACCACAAGCATGGACAAATTGTCCCCACAGCCCTTACGGGGCATTTGGGACAAAAAAAAAATTAAAATGCTCTGTGGGGAGCTACAAAAACAGCCCTGAGGGCTGAATGTAAACTATGGGTCACATTTTCCCTACCCTCAGCCTAGAAGCATATTCTCAGAGGATGATATGTTAAAGACACTATTGTTCTTCTTATGGAATGTTCTTAAAAAGCCATATCTGGAGCAAAGCAGATGTCACATTAATTGTACAAGTATAATTAACATGATTTTTGAGTGTATGAATTCAGATATACACGTGTGCATACAGAGAGAGAAGAGGGGAGAGACAGGGAAGGAGAGATACAAGAGAGCCCCTAGGAGGGAGTCCAGACAGCAGCAGCAGCAGCAGCAGAAGAGGAAGAAATACAGATAATAGGGAGGGAGGATTTAATCCTTTACCTCTTGCTATGGTCCTGATGCAAATTTCCTTGAAGCTGCTGCCTACATCAAGCCCTGCTGGCATTACTGGAGCTTCCTTCTGAATACAGCTTTGGAGGGGATTTTTTTTTTTGTCAGGAATATGGCAGGGGTTGTTCATCTCTCCCTCCTTACCTCTCGTGGCCCTGCTGCTGCTCCAATGCCATCTTAATTAAGAGAAAAATGTGCACATTCACTATGTTCATGAATGGCATTCATGCTAATCATATTCACATCTAATTTGGCCCTCTGGTTAACAATTTTTGTAGTGCTTGGAAGACCAGAAAAGACTATTTCATCAGTGTAACAAAAGTCATAAAAGTGTAGGAGACCATAGGGAACAAGACACCATAGCGATATCATCAACTCCCTGAAATACTGACGTCTTTCTCCAGCATCTTAAGTCAGCCAGCATTCTGATTCCATAATGAATCATTAGTCCAGATTTGCCTATTACTTATGTTTACATTTTATCCAGTATGAAGCAAGTAAAGCAAATCTGTCCTGACATCACTTGGACTCTCATTACAAAGCAAATGGAGAGGCCGTTATCATCCTAAATAAGTCATACAGGAGGATAGGTGACAATCGTATAAAGCAACATTTTCAGGCCCCTGTCTACAGATGAAATACAAAACTGGTTGAAGTGTTTCCCACAGATATAGAGAACCAAGTCCAAACAGATAGATGGGAGGACCCTTGGACATAGAACTTCTATCTACTACACAAAATACATAAATCAGTGAACACCTGAAAACCATTGCCTCAGGAACTGGCACCATCACTATTGGCTATTTAAATGTATGGACTCACTCCTCAGACCTCATGCCCTCAATGCTCCAAACTACATGAGGGACACTACAAATTTTCTGAGGAAAATGCAAACTTTCCACAGCTTCCCAGAAAATGTCGTCTTACCTACTATGGATATAGAGGGATTTTACATTATCCCATACAAGGATGGATTAGAGGTCATCACTGCTTACAGAGCAACAAGACCTCTAGTCACCAAACTCTGTACTCACTCATTATCACTTCATCTTTGTGAATAATATGCACCTTCAGATGAGTGGCACTGCTGTGAACACTCACAAAGCACCATAACAGAAAAACATATTCAGGGATGACTTGGAACAATGCTTTTCAGCTCATGTACTCCAACCCCCCCCCCACCCTCTCTCAGACACATCAATTCAATCTATATTGCCTGGATTCATAGAAAGAAATCACTTGAGAATTTCCAACAGAACTTCAACAGCTTTCATCCTAACATCAACATGAGTCTAGAACACTCTAGAAAACAGAATCACTTTATGACTGTGCTGTACAGCCACATAATAGACATACATGTACTGTCTTACAAGCATACCCCACTTTTCAACAGCTCATTTTTCAATGTTCCACTCTTTTGTCTGTTGTAAATTATAGACATGTATCTTTCTTTCAATGTTGAGTCTGTTCTTTTCTCAGTTATTCTCCTCTTGACTTCTTCCTTCAGGGAACATGAGGGAATTACAGAAGCTCACCAAGTAACAAAAAAACGGCTTCCACTTTTCAACAAGTTCCATTTTCTGACAATGCTTTGGTCTCTAATCCTCTATACAAAAAATGCAGTGCTTGCTATACACCCAGAACACACCACCAAAACGATTTTCCAGAGGCAGGCCCTCTGACAAAAACTGTATTTGCTGGGATCAAAGAGATAGGGACTTTAAATTCATAGATTCACAGGCATTTCTAAAACTATAATACCCACTGAATGATTTTTTTAAAAAATGTCCACATCAAAGCTTTTAACATGTTTGGATATAACATTTAAACCAAATATGTTAAACCAGATAACATTCAGACTATTTTTGGAAAACCCACATCACTGGCACTTTTAAACCAAATATGTTCAACAAGATAACATTCAGACTATTTCTGGAAAACCCACATCACTGACAAAAATCTGATATTAAAAATGGCAATACATAAAACCAGTACAAGAACACTTCCAAGGACACTGGAAAGGTGGCTATTGTGGAACAAGGGAATTTCAAGGGGA
Source organism: Cyclura pinguis (assembly GCA_030412105.1). Lineage (NCBI taxonomy): Eukaryota > Metazoa > Chordata > Lepidosauria > Squamata > Iguanidae > Cyclura > Cyclura pinguis. The sequence continues at coordinate 69,631,129 of CM059601.1, read as the reverse complement.
GACTAGAAAGGGAAACTGATGGATTGGGATACTCTCACAAACGCCATCTGCTTTGAGCAGAGACAGCGGCTTTTTAGCACATCACACACATGTAATGGTTTCTATTAAAGCAGTGAATACATAAATATCCTTCTCCAAGAAAAGTCTCTGCTTATTTTAAGATTATGTTTGGACTTTTTCACCCTCTTGTACCCACTATCTCTTCATGTACTTGCAAGGCAAAGACACTCACGTTCTGTGTATGTGTTTCACATTCTCCCCCACCCCGCGCAACATACGCCTCGTGCACTTTTATAAATCTCTCTCTACTAAAGTTGCCTCCCACCCCCTGCTTCTGAAGAAGTAGGCTGGACTCCACAAAAGCTTGTGCTGAATAAATTGGTTGGTCTTTAAGGCCCCAAGGAATCCTTTTTGTTATGCAGAAGCAGACTAACAAGGCTGTTTTTCTGAAGATTCCACATTTGCTTCAGAATTAGGCCATTTCCACACTAGGCTGTTATAGCGCCATTATTCCACTTTCAACATCCTACGGAATCCTGGGGTTTGCGGTTCCGGGAGGGGCCGGCCGGCGCTATAACAGTCTAATGCGGAAATGGCTTTAGAAATTTGCATTGCAATACTTAGCTGCATAGTTGCTGAAAGACCTTTAAGAGCCACATAAACAAGCCATCCCTTCACACTGTCGACCCTGCCAATATGAGTATACACAACTGTTTTGAGACTAATGAAACACTGTTTCTGGCTAGGAAAGTAGCAGTGAAATACCCTAGGAGCAATATCACAACCTCCCAATTAGTGCAATGCCAACATAACTTCTAGTGTCTGTGGGCAATGTTGGACCCATTCCTACAGAGATTCATAGGTGTGAGTCAAGGAGTTCAAAGTTAACAGCTGTCAGTAGTAAAAAAAATGAATGTAGTGCCTTAATCCTCTTTGCAAAAATACAGTTGCAGTGAAGACATAATTCCCAGTTTACAGAAATTTGTGGGAATAGTTACAATAGCCTTCTTGGAGGTACAGTAGAGAATATGTTCAAAAGATCCATAGAAGGTTATCTTAAATGGCAAGCTGTCCAATGGAATAATGTCCTGAATGGTGTTGGTAGTCCCAAATAGAGTAGAGTCCTTAAAATAATGGGATTTAAATAGGAATTGGCTCATCACTACTGATTTTTAAGAATATAAACAGCAAATGACCATTTTGACCAAAAGAAGGAGGTGGTCCTTGAGTCATCACCCAGGAATGCTGTATTCACTACTGGTTTACAAATGTCAGAGCTTTGAAAAGGTACTTTTTGAATTACAGTTCCCCAGATCCCCAGTCAACATGGCCACTTTCCAAAAAAAAAAAAAAGCTTTGGCAAAATAATTTGCAGAACTGTAAAAGACACTTTGGGAATTGGATAAATAACAAGATGTCAGTTGCTAGTAATCTTAATGGTTATATTCTACTTCCAAAATCAAAAACAGCAGGCCTCTGAATTACCCTTACAAGGAACAAACAAGAAGTTTATTGCCCTCATGTCCTGTTATGTTAAATGATTTCACAGGCATTTAAGATGGCCACCATGGGAAACTGAATGCTGGCCTACGTGGGCTTCTGGTGTAATGCAGACTCTTATACTCCTCTTACATTATCCAATGTTCCTTTCTTCTTTCCTAATGCTGTCCTTTTTCAGTAGCTTTTTGTTCATCGCTTTTCTTCCTACAGCCCTAAAGAATAGCCACAGTTGCTCAAACAGCCTTTTCCTTTTATGCAGGCTCAGCTGCCTTCATGTCAATTACAGGTGCCCAAGGGAAGAGCACTTGTTCCTTAGCTTACTTTCTCACTGTTTAGAGTTTTTTTCTTTTCCCCATTCTCCTGAGGCTCATTTTATTTACACAATGCCATGTTGATAAAACTGCTTGACAACACAGAAATCATTTGGGCAGCAGAGTTGGGAGGGGAGTCCCTTTGCACGAAACACACAGATCATATGTATCAGCATGTCTCAAACTATAGGCTGAGGACCATTCAAAAGGACCAGCCTTATTGCATTTGGTCCCCTGTGTTACAGCAGATCCACCACCTCTTACAGAAGAGAGAAAGGAAAGAAGCTGGCAGTGTGAAGGTTACAAGCTAAGTGTGGAAGAAAAGGAGAGAAAACATGACATGAGAGAACAAAGATACCTTTGAGAGGCTTTTGGAGAACAGGAGACAACAACATCTAATAAAAATGTCTTCTACTTAAGAGTCTCTGGGTCTGCATATTCTGCCTTAAATGAGAAGTCATGATACTTTCTGAGCAATCTTTATACCTAACATGAGGAAAACAAAGCTACAGTAATCCTAGCTATTAAGTAAATTTTTGGCTCTCTCAAAGGGGCCTTGAGGACAGAAAGTCTGAGAATCCCTGATACATTCCATTTCCATTTTCGTACTCTGTGAACTAAGACTTCTTTTCATAACAATGACCTCTATAATTCTCCAAAAAGCATGCATAATATATTAAATTGGCATCACTGAATGACACTTACCTTTCTCAGGGACCATCTGTAAAAGGATAGAGGGAACAATTGGAAGTGTGACAAAGGATAGAATTAGTAATAGCTTAAATGCAGCAAATGATAATGAGAGAGGATGGTTAATGAAAGTACCCTAAAGTGTGGCCTGTTTTATAAGTGGTTGCTATACATAACTATTGTCCTTAAAACTTAAAAACACTGACTTGAATTCAGTGCAGACTTACATCTATGTGGATGGACTTACACCTGCCAGAAAAGGAACTGATCAGTTTTGCAAAGTCCGTATCAACCAAGGAGCTACCATAACGTTATTATATAGAGGAGCAAGCAAACTAACTAATGTGCATTGGTCCCAATGTGCAACAGGTGCTGCTGTCCATTGGGATATTCTTGCCAGTGCCCTAGTATACTTCTTTGTAATTACACCAGGAGGGTTCTATACTGATCTGTCTACTACATAACTAAGTATGTGTAAAGTTACACAACATAGACCATGATATTGAGATGTGATCACCTACATTAATTTTGCACATTTTGGGGATACTTTTGGCATAAAAATTCAGATCCTCCAATGTGACTCCTTCTTTGCAGTAATAATGTGGCATGGGGGGGGGGGCTCTATTCCGAATGAGGGCAGAAAACATTTGATGGGCTTTGTGGCAATATCATGCAACCAGATCTAATCGGTTATGTGCTGTCATGATGTCATTCATCTGACTATTCAATCTCAGATTTATTTTAATTTTTTTTTTGTTAGACAGAAAGCAAAGAGGAAGGTTTCTTTAAAGGCAATCACACCAAAATAACTGCTGGTAAGATAGCAACAATGAATGAAATAGAGAGTGTGGATAAAGGGAGGAAAAGCCCTTTCAAATAAAAATTTGTGTCTCCTAAATATGGAAAGCAATACTGACTTTCAACGGTTCTTTTATCTACCACCACATCTCAGTGTACCCTAGTTGCGGAATGAGAAGAACTCCAAGGTTAATTGGCAGTTGCTCCATGAGTAACAACCACCAGCTAACTTCTCAGTCACTCAATCATCCAGAACTCTAGGTTCAGCTTGTTTTTCCACTTCTTCCTTTTACTCTATCAAAGTGCATAGAATATGGTCAAAAGTAGACAGTCAAATTACATTAGCAAAGAAATCCTGCTGTTTATTACGGATAGTTCTGAAATCAAAGCTTCAGGTAAATCCAAAGCCCTATCAGCACAAGCCCAACAAAGTGGAACAGAGCAATGTTTCCACTGCTTTTTTCCTTCCCTTTTTTCTGTGTATATTGTTTGGTTGGTTGCTTTTACAAATTCCCTTCCACTAGTTTCCAGGATGAGTTCAGTAATACTGCTGACATGTTATCTAACCCAGTACACTAGATCCTAATACGCTTGGCTCCATCTAAAAACTGTATCTGTTCCAGATAATGCTGGGGACCTAGTCAAAATTGATTCATAACATTCAGTTTTTTTCCTCTCAATAGAGTTATTAACATGTGTTCTCAAGTCTAGCACCTTGGGAATTAGTAGTACAGACATTCCCACAATGGTTATCCATGTTGCTAATTTCCCAAATGTACCCAATAATAGAATTTTATATGTGTATGTGTGTGCACCTGTGCAAGCATATGTATTACAGTGCATGTGATAGACAGACAGACAGACAGACAGACAGATAGATAGATAGATAGATAGATAGATAGATAGATAGATAGACAGACAGACAGACAGACAGACAGACAGATAGACAGACAGACAGACAGACAGACAGACAGACAGATGGGGCTAGAGATTCCACATATACATTCTAATTCAGTAAAGAATTCATAACTTCTGTAGAACAAGGGGAAAAAATAGTTCCACATTATATATAAAAAGCCATGTATTGATGCACTGTATAATTACATGCTATCTTCTAAAATACTTATTTAATGCAAATCTAAGCTGTCTGGAATCAAGAATCCATTTAAAACCAGTCATAGCCAAGAGATCAAAAAGTAGCTTTCTTTATTGAACTTTCCAACTCTGAAATCCTCATCTATTATGTCTGCCTCTTTCTTTTCAGCACAGCACACAGTGTTCCTCCTCCCTCCCCTACAGTCTAGTTCCATCTTTTTTTCAAAATGGTACTAGGAAGGAACATGCAGTACTTAAGAGCTGCATCCAGCTACCTGTTTACGCAGATTAACTGATGGTCTCAAAATGAAACCTGCAGGAGGAAATGGTTAAGGTGACCAAGTAGAATTGACTCAGCAGGATAAGAATGATCTTCACGCAGGGCTACCACAGTTCTCAGTTTTCCCATGCCTCTGAGACAAAAATGTGCTCTTATTTATGTCATCAAAATGCCATTAAGGCCAAACAGATGTTTATTTTTGCCTTGCAAGTCTTTCTCACAGACAATCAAGTAATATATGTATGTATGTATGTGTGTGTGTAGCAAAATGCAATGTCCCAGCTTGCTATGCTTGTTTGCAAGAGATTATACACCCTCAATTACCTGGTACAGTTCAGTGGGCAAAGCTCTTCTACTGAAATATTAGTCCTAAATTGAGCTGAGAAATTTTGTTATGCATCAGCCCAGTATGTATGAATGGTGGGGCGAGGGGGGGATTCTGTAAGACCAGTACTGGCATACCCTGGCTTGAACTAGTTGATTGTATCCTGTCCTCTTCCAAATCTCTATGATGCCAGATTGAAATGCTTGTCCACTGAGACTGTGTCTTATTACAGCCATAGTATCAATTCTTCTCTGCTATTACTGCCCTTAAAAGGACTGGGTTTAGCTCTTGCATAAGCATTCTTGGGTCAGCTTCAATCCGAATGTGCAGGGTGTCCATGGACAAAAGATCACAAGATCTGTACTTGAATCCAGCAATGCAAAAAGGTTGTGCAGATGCATAGGCCTAAATCTAATTGCCAATCTCTAGTAGACCTGTTGGCTCAAATGCTGAATGGTGAGTCAATTTTATATAAATCCTATCAACTCTTTGAGATTAGGAATTAAATTCAGGGCATAGAACTCCAAGGACACTTTGTGCGAATGAAGCAACAAGAACAGGATAACTTTCTCTTGACGAGGGAAGAGGGGAGAAAAAAATGGAAAGCAAAAAGAGCATCACCCTTCAGATTTGCAGATGAATTTAGCCCACATAAGAATTCATCTTCAAAATTTCTTTAGGACATTTCACATCATGGTTTGTTTTCACCTAATGACTTTTTCCTCATTTTCCAGAAATGTTTTAGAAACACTTTTAGTGTTTTTTCCCCCATTACAAATGTTTGAAAGCTATTTTAATAGACTGGAAAATTGGGACAATGATCAATTAATGGCCTCTAAGATTAACTCTGTTTTTCAAAAAGCTAACAATTTTAAGATTGGTTTGTGCAGCCTTTCAGGCACAGGGCTTTGTGATATTGAATGGTTTTTTCCATCAATCAATGGCAGGTAGAATTACTTGGCAAACAGCACTGACAGATTGGCAGCTTTCTCCTCTGTTTGGAGACAGAATGCAGACATAACTGCACAGCTGCCTAAAAACCAAGACAAATTTCAGATGTTCAGATAACCTTTTTCTTCATATCCATATAACATGTGAAGAGGTTCTCTCTGGTGAAATGTGTGGTTTTCAGATGTGTGTTGTTTTCAGGCATCCCATTGCCAGCTGAAAAGCTCCACTCAACATGTCAAGCCTATGCATGGTTTTACTCAAATGTAACCCTAATGTATTTTTTTTCCCCATGGAGCTGACATCTAAGTAATCACATGTAGACTCACAGCCTTTTATGTACACACCTACCTGCATGTAAAGCCCACTGAACTTAGAACTCTTGCTTTGGAATCCTGGCTCTTTTCAAGCTCAGGTTTTTAGTTTTGTTCATTAAAAAGTATTTCTCTCATATTGGTTTTGATCAGCGATGGTAGGTATTGTTTTATTAGTGTTTTATGCTCTTTTGTTTTTTCTGTGTAAGCCTCCCTAGACAGATACTGAGCAGGCACACCCCTTTTGGAGCTAGCAAAACTCCAAAGATGGTCTGTAAGTTTTCTGTCTAAATAATACCATCAATAAATAAAACCAACACAAAATCAGAGCTTGGAATGTTGTTGCTGATGCGTGCCTTTGAGTCATTTTCAATTTATGGAGAACCTATCAGGGGGCTTTCTTGGCAAGATTTGTTCAGAGGGAGTTTGTTTTGCCTTCCTCTAGGCTGAGAGCATGTGACTTGCCCAAGGTTACCCAGTGGGTTTCCATGGCTGAGTGGGGACTCAGACCCTGGTCTCCAAGAGTTATACTCCAAAGCTCAGACTACTGTTACAAACTACTACTTGCTGGCTCTCCCAGCATGTTGGAATGTTACTTAAGAAAATTAATGCATACTGTCTAAGGTCTCACCAAATATCTCATTGCATGCTCAGGAGCGAGGGCAGGAAGATGGAGAAGAAATAACCACATATACACCAGCAGCTGGGAGAAAAAAAGGCCACAACTTTATTGGCTACAGATGTAACAGGGTGGGCTTGCACATGGGTCCAGATCCAGGCATTGGCCAAACTACCTGTTAACTGATGAGCCCAATGAGCACCAAAATTGGAACCGATTGGTGCCAGGTGTGGGGGCCACCTGCACACCAATGACCACAGTGTATGCATACATCTACAGCCACCATGCGCCCCTGCCTTGTCCACTGCACTCCTGTAAACTCCCAAATTCCCAGGGCCCTGAGGCCTGGGAACTAGATATCCCAGATCCAAGATCCATGCCAACCACCCTCCAAAGCCATTTCCGCACTAGACTGTTACAGCGCTATGATTCCACTTTCAACATCCTATGGAATCCTGGGGTTTGCCGTTTCGGGAGGGGTCGGTTGGCCCCTCCCGAAACGGCAAACCCCAGGATTCCATAGGATGTTGAAAGTGGAATCATAGCGCTGTAACAGTCTAGTGCGGAAATGGCCTAAGTTGTGGCAAAATCACACCAGGAACCAACAGAACAACGCCAAGACCAAAAAGTAGGGGAGGAGTGCTGCCAAGAAAAGACTGAGCTCCAGCTGGGCGAGAGCTCAACTATAAACCATCTGCCTAGACTGGAAGGGAAGATTACAGTCAGCCCTGGCCTGGGCAGAAGCAGCCAATGAATTCAAACCATCAGTTTAAACTCATTGGCTGCCAGTCAAAAGGGGGAGGAGACCTTATCTGGGGAACGTGCAGCCCCTGGGAAGGCGAAAGTGGCTGAACAGCAACCAGAGCCATGAGGACCCTAGGAGCCAGCTCAAGCCATAAATATGCCACCCAGTAAGTCAGGCAGAATGAATTACCAGTAATGCTAAAAAGAAAAAAGCAAAAGTAACTTATAACATTACTTCTTACATTACTCTTTCCTTATTCTTACTTTTTAGTTACTCTTCAATAGGAAATCCATCTGAAAAGTAAGGAATAAGTCTAAAATTTGGAAATGCCCCTCAAAATGGCCACAGAAAAAGATTTCTATCTGCTAAAAATCGATGTGAAAAGGTTACAAGGAATGATGCTTTTTACATGATTTACATGATTTCCTTATAGGGGAGAGGAACTTCAGTATGACCTCATAATCCCCCTGAAGTAATACGTTATAGGTAATGCAATGTGGTACAGATAATGTAATATTTGTAATGGATTACTCCCAAGCTCTGTCCAACATACACTTTCATCTGATACTAAGCTTCATGAAAGTTTCAGGTATTCATGTTCATGTCTGCTTCTCGGGATTAGCCCTACTGTTAGGCAAAGAGATTTCTCAGATGACAGATGCTGAGGGGGACCTGTGTTCTCTCTCCCCTCCCCACTATTTCTCCTGAGCCCCACTGCCTCACCTGTCTTAGAGGACAGAGCATTGAATGCTTCACAGCTTGTCCTGGTCCACCATGAACTAGCCTGCTCCTTAGCCTGCTGGGCGACTCTATTCCATTGCCAAGGTAGAAGATTCAAGTGTCCATCCAATCAGTTTTGGTGTATGGGACAGAGGAAGGTGCCACCTTGCCTTGTGCCTCAGGGCACAAAATGTGATAAGCTGCCCTGCTTCTGACAAAGAAGTAGCTGGCATGGAGGGTGGGAGAGGGAGGATAGAGGGTTACTTTAATGCTGCCACTCACTACTAAGAAAGAGTTTTTAAGTGATCACATTTACTAGATTGTAAACACAAAGCAGACAATAGCATTAGGTCACATTATAGCAAGGCAAAAATGCTTAGATTCTCTGTTCATCCTGAATAAAATGCACTGCATTCATGTCACTTGTACCCATATACAAGGATTCTAGTCAGTCTTTTGCAGTTACAATGCATAACAATACAAGGCAAACAACAAAACATCTAACAGCTTGCCAAAATATCCCAAAGTAATTATCTTCTTTGCTGCTTGCAGAGCTGATATCTTTACGACTCAGCAGGCATCTTCATATAAAAGAGTACTCAAAATAGTGTTACTTAAGCACAGTTGCACGGTCTCCGTTAATTCAGGATGTACCTCTGGTACATTCTTGTTTTAAAAAACGGACACCCACCCTGTGAAAAAGTCATTTTAAAATAAAACCTTTAGCTATCTAAAGTCACACACTGTATTTTGAATTCCCATTTCTGAAATAGATTCCAGGTGGGTTGAAAGGAACTGGATATAATTCCTGAGGAGACAAATCCTTTTTGTCCATTCACAAAAGTTATAACTAAGTTAGTCACAATATTGCACATACCAAAATGGAGAAACAGGAAGGCAAAAAATACAATAGGCTGGATATCAATATGCTGCCTTCCTAAAAAAAGATAATAATAAACAGATAGGTATCACTCAGAGATTTGCAGTTTACAAGCCCTGTTGTCTTGCCTTCTCCCTACCTAGTGATAAATGATAAACCTACAGATCCATATCTACACAACATTATTCAGTCAAGTGTCTTTCAAAGCAGGACACAGTACAATGCAACGGCAAAAGCAAAACAAGTTAATAGGTTTCAGAGGGTGAATAGATGAAGGTGCAAACTGTTTGCACCTACTTGGGAAGAAAGGGACAAAGAGATTACATCTTGAGGTACCAGTAAAATTCATCAGTATCTTCTATTACATTCTTTAGGCTTTGCCCAAGGCATTTCACTGCACCATAATATCAGATTTACTTTCACTTTCTGCCCGTATCTGGGTGAGGTCAAATAAGAAATTATTTGAGCTCTCTGAATTCTTTCAAGGTATGGTTTGTTACGATTTTGCACAAACTAAATTCATGTAAGAATCTTTCATAATGCTTCAGTTGTTCAGTTTTCATTCACTCTGTATTACACTAAATTTCATCTCAAATCAACAGCCCCTGTATTAAAATCCATTTCCTCCATTGGCATACATTTAACAGCCTAAATTCCTGTTCCATGGGAACAGCAGATACATTCCAGTTCAGTGCTCACTTTTCTTCTCTCTAAACCTGCAACCATCACTCTTTCCCTTAAGATCCCCCAACCACTAGTCTAAGGCAGTGTGTTCATGAGATTAAACCTCCTTGAGTTGAAAATGTTCTTTACCATTAACACATGTAGAGTAACAAGAATAGAGACAGACATGGAGCTAGGATGCATGTATTCCTCATTCTCCCCTCCCCATCTGTCATGAAATCTTGATCCTGTACTGGTGGCAAAGGGCTACAGTCTCTGCAATGTGAGATCTAAGCAAAGTAGATGAACAGGCAGCAGGTGTGCCATTAACCTGTTCTTCTAGGTCAGTCAACTGAAACTAGTTATTTCCTATGGAGAAACAGGAGACACATTTCATAATGCTCAAAAGACGGTCGTTTTACTAGTACAAAAGCCCAACATGTTTCAGTCTATGTGCACAGTCTATGTGAAAACCGTCTTCAGAGGGCTGTTTAGAATCAATTGTCAGAAACTTCTCAAATCATTTACTGGATGACTGATATATATTTGGAAAGAAAACATTCATTTATGCTTCTGTGTTATACTTAGGAGACACCAGCTTAAAACACAGGAGCTCTAGGATATAGCTGAAAAGCACTAGAGGATTGCTTTACCCGTGTTAACTAGATCTATTTTTAATACACCTGCCATAGTTTAGTTCAGCAGATACTGTGGTAGTTAGCATTGGAATAATGAATACTCTAAAGGCATCAGATTCTGTCTGATCTTGGAAGCTAAGGAGGGTTGGCCTTAGATGAAAGACCACCTACAAATACCAGGTGCTGTAGGTTACATTTTAGAGGAAGACACTGGCAAAAGCACCTCTTGCCGAAGAAAACTTTATGAAATTCATGGGGTCACCATAAGTCAACAGGTGTCTCTCTCTCTCTCTCACTCACACACACACAACGACTGTAACAAGGCAATTCTATTGCAGGGGACTCTGCCGCAGAGCATTTTCCACTTGCTAACTCATATTAGCTCAATGAGGCCAAGATAAGGGGTGAATGGTGCTTTTTCTCATCTTTTTCTTCTCCATTTTTTTTAACCTCATCCAGTGACACCAATAAAGAGGATACTAACTGTGTCAGCTCCATGGACTTGCTGGGGGAGCGATGAGGGCTTTAGATCTCACGAACTCAACACCACTTTCAACATTACCAAAATATTTCCCTGGAACTCTCTGTTTTGGACACTACATTTTATAGGAACATCATCAGCAATATATCTATGCTTTTGGACCACTCCACTGGAGTACTGAGATATTTCTGGGGTGGAAACTGCTAACTGACTAGTAGAGTGGCTCCTCTAACATACACAAACACTCTATTCTGCTTTGATTAGACCTCACCTGGAATACTGTGTCCATTTCTAGGCACTACAATGCAAGAAGAATATTGACAAGCTGGAATGTGTCCAGAAGAGGGCAACCAAAATGGTGAAGGATTTGGAAATCATGCCCTATGAAGAGCAGCTTAGGGAGCTAGGTATGTTTAGCCTGATGAAAAGAAGGTTAAGAGGTGACATGACAGCCCTATTTAAGGATTTGAAGGGATGTCATGTTGAAAATGAAGCAAGCTTGTTTTCTGCTGCTCCAGAGACTAAGATATGGAGCAATGGATTCAAACTACAGGACATGAGATTTCACCTAAACATTAGGAAGAACTTCCTGACAGTAAAATCTTTCAACAGTGGAATATGCTGCCTAAGAGTGTCGTGGAGTCACCTCCCTTTGGAGATTTTTAAAGAGAGGCTGGATGGGGTGCTGGGAGTGCTTTGAGTGTGTGTTCCTGCATGGCAGGGGATTGGACTCGATGGGCATTGTAGTCTCTTCCAGCTCTATGATTCTATGATTTTTCAGCCAATTCATGGAAGAGGTTATATCATTCTATTGTAAAGATCGATACCATATTGAAATAAATATATTTTGCATTGGTGTTTAATATTAATATATAAAATTTAGTGTTACTAATGTATAATTAGAATGCATAAAGTTAGAGTGAGTGAATTCACTGACATGCACTAAAATACCTAAATTGTCTCAAGGTATTCCCCACTACTCTCCTATTTCTTCTGTTTCTCTTACGAGTGTCGTTTCTTTTTTTTCATCCAGAAAGCCATTTGGAGGCCATGTACAGTCTGACATGGCTTGTGGACAAGAAACACATTCTTCCAGAGGCCCTAGAGCTGTTTTTAAATTGAGAGAGGGAGTCAACAGTGACAGCCAAGTTGTTATAAATTTTGCCTACTTGCAAGTTACTTCTCCCATCCACTATCATCACTGAAAAATCCCTAAATCTGAAGATTCTTACAAGCACAATGTATACTTAGAAGCACATTTCATGTGTTCAGTGTAGCTTATTCCCAAGTAAGGATGCACAGAATAAATTACAGGCAGTTTTTATTTTTCCTGGGAGGACTCATCAACATCATTGTCTTAATGTTTCTTACCCCTTGATAATTTCGTACTCTTCTGATTGATAATTCCAGAGGAGGCGCAGTTATATAGGAACTCTGATGGTCCAGCTTTTCCAGTTCACTCTGGGGAGGGCTGGAGACCTCAGCCCACCTAGCCAAATCTGGGGGGAGGGGGACTGGAGCCCTCTCCTCCTCATTCCAGAGTTCACGCACTCCACATTAGTCCATACATAAGAAAAAATATGGTATAATATTTTACAATGCAATGCATGTAGGAGATTAATTTTCAGTTTACATTTTCTTCCATTGAAATGAAGGGAAAACTCATTTTTTATTCTTATGGGAGGAATAAACAAACTAAGCTGCAAAAAATCCATTAGGCAGAAAGTTAGAATACAGTTAGGCAATTTAAGCACCACAAAACAAAGAAACACAAAATCCGCCAACTGTCAACTGGGACCTAAGCCTTCATTTTCTTGTACCAGGATGAAGTAATAAGAGGGATCTCTAGCCAATTCCCATAAACATTTAAATCACAAACAAATAAAAATCAAAGTTTGTGACGAATTTCATTTCGGTTTAGCTGAGTTAACTATTCATGCCTCATTTCCACTTTTCTGTGTTTCATTTACCCCCTCAATCAATCCAATCTTATTGGTTAGAAGCAGTTCGCTGGGATGTTGGAAAAGCCTTATCTAATTTGGAGCTAAGATAACGCCTATTTGGTAAGTATGCATACGCCACATATGAATGGAAAGCACGCTAGGCCTTCCTCCCAACTCCACTACCTCTTTTCTGGGGCAGTAAAGTGATACACCTGAAGAGGAAAGGCTATGGATGCTCCACCTGAGCCTGAATATAGAAAAATTGAGGTTCTGACTCACAGGGAGAGTTGCCACAGTCTCTTTTTCAGACTCATCACTTTCATATAGGAAAATAAAAATGACACGTGTGCATAATTCTTGTATTCCTTAATAAGGATACATCATTAATCACAGGGCTGCCTCCGGGCCTGAGAGGGAAGCAAGAGGCCCTGGTGGATTTCTGCAGAGGTTAATATTGGCAGGGAAAACCATACTCAAAAGAATCACCAAGGAAATGACTCTGCCCTTCCATCCTGATGTCTCAAAAGTTCCCCAGTATTGTGTCCCTCTGGTGCAGTGGTTCTTAACATAGTCTATGGAGCCCTCACATGGGGTCTGCAAAGCCCTGCTGCTGGACACCAACAGCAGCAAAAGGGGTGCAGCGGTGGTGGGGGAGGTGCAGATGCTGAAACTGCTACCTCATTTGCAAACAAGAAAACAGTTTGGGTGCATACTCACTCCTGCTGGTATGTCTCTCTCTTGTCAGGGACAATGCAGCAGGGGCTGTGCGCACCGAGGAACATGGCAGCAGACATATGAGCACACCCAAACTGCTCCCTTGTTTGCAAACAAGGAAGCAGGTTTGGTACTGCACCCCCCCACCACATTCTTGATGAAAGGGACATGGCAGTAGGCACATGCACACACCCTAACTTCTCCCTTGCAAACAAGACAGCAGTTTCAACGCCCACACACACACCACTGCATCCCTGATAAAAGGAACATAGCAGCAAGCATGTGCCTGAGCCCAAACTATGACTCTGGAGACCAGAGTTTGAATCCCCACTCAGCCATGGAAACCCATTACATGATCTCAAGCAAGTCACTTTCTCTCCGCTTTGGAGAAAGGCAAAGGCAGTAAATTTTCCCAAGAAAATCCCCATGACAGGCTTGCCTCAGGGTCACCATAAGTCAGTTTTCAAAGGGAAGAGACATGATGGCTAGAAAAAACCTCCTCCTGTCAGCAGCACTTTGTTGTTGGACACCCTCAAGTCACTTCTGACTTATGGCAACCGTAATATCAATCTATCACAGTGGGAGGTGGGTTACAAGATTTGTTCATAGGGGGTTTGCCCAATCTCCAGAAGCCTTTAATAAGTAAATAGATAAATATTTGAATATTTGAATGTTTAAATCTAAATTTGAATATTTAAGTCTTGAGTTAAGTCTCAGAGGTCCCTGGCAATAAATTATATTTACAGAGGGTCCCTGGTAAAGAAAAGTTTAAGAACCACTGCTCTAGTGGTTGTTGTGGGTTTTCCAGGCTTTGAGGCCGTATTCTATTAGTATTTTCTCTTGATGTTTTGCCTCCTTCTGTGGCTAGCATCTTCAGATCCTCTGAAGATGCCAGCCACAGAAGCAGGCAAAACGTCAGGAGAAAATATTAATAGAACAAGGGCTCAAAGCCCAGCAAACCCACAACAATCTAGGGATTCTGGCCATGAAAGCCTTCGACTTTACTGCTCTAGTGCATTGTGAGAAATTAAAATGGTAGCATCGCAGTTTTCCTAGACTTGTCGGGCAAAAAAATATATAGTTATTTCAGGGAGGGAGGATAGGACAGGATTCAGTACTATACCCCACTGGTGTGATAACAGCGTCCCAAGAATGCCAGGTGCTGAGAAATTCCAGGCTGTTATTATATTAGACAGCTGTAAGATTAATGCTCTTGTAGACAAATTGGCAAAGGCCTCAGATTTCTGATTTTAAAGTGACTGAAGCCAAAATACTTGAAAACATAGGGGACTGCAAAGAGCAATGAGTGGTATTTTCATTAACATTACTTTTGGAACCAACTTCTCCTTTTGTAATAAGCTATTGTATAAGAATGAGCTTTTGCCAAATCGTAGCATTAAAAAAAAAATTCATGGCTGGATTACATACTCTCCAACTGTCTCCATTTGGCAGGGACAATCCCAATTAATTATTCAGCCTTCTCAGCTGCTTTTAAAATGTCCCAGTTTCTCTCTCCTCCTCCCACTTTTCCCCTTTACCCTCAGCTTAGTTCAATTGCTGCAAACTGAGTCAACATGCAAAAATAGTTTGCATTCAGTTAACTCAGCAATGGGAAGAGAAGAGGAAGGCTTGGAATCTTGTGCTTCTCAAAAGTTTGCAAAAGCAAACTGCTGCAGCCTCTCCTATCTTGTATGTTCTTCCTCATTAATAACATTTCCCATCTGGACCACATTATGATGTTGTCTGGCCATCTGTGTCCCAGTTTTCATCAGTGACATATTGAAGGATTGTTAAGATATGTTTATTTTGAGTGAAAAGGTACACTGATTGTCATCAATAGGTTTTCATTCATTCTGCATGTGTGGTCTCTATGAGAGTCATTGGCCACAAACCAGTAATAACAGCATATGCTTTTGAAAGCAAGAGGTCCCAGGTTCATTTCCGATATCTACAAAGAGGGTTGGGAAAGATCCCAGCTTGAACCTCTGGAGAACCACTATCACATAGTGAACAGAACACTGAATGATACGGACCAACAGTCTGATATAGTAACGGTAATGAACTGTGTCTGTTAATAGAATCCCCTTTTCCTCTTACAGCCACTTGTGTGTCTTAAAATTCTATTCCAGGAATCTAAGAAACCCTCCAGAGCAGGTTTTCAGTACTACAATAGACTGTACAATTTTGAGGGAGAGATCCCAATTCCACTGGAGGAGGCAGCAAAATTCATCAGAAGCATAAGATTGCATCCTAGCTTAGTCTACCAGCTATGGCCTTTCCTGAACAGGTATAACTTTGCCAGAGTGGTCTTTGTACAGATAACTTCTCGATTAGGCTACTGGAGGACACTTGACATGGTGCTGCCCCTGAAGACATCTTGGAAGATGCACTTGGTGGACAATGCAGCAGCTAGACTGCTGACCAGAATGCCATATAGAAACCACATAATGTAGGCATTAAAGGAATTGCATCAGCTGCCAGTACTTCTCTGGTCTGAATTCAAAGTGTCAGTGATAACATTTAAAGATCTAAATGGTTGGAGGTCTCAACACTTGAGAGAGCACCTCTCTATGTATTTACCTGCCTGAAGACTGAGATCTATGGAGGGGCCCTCCTTTATGGCCAACAGTTAGGGAAACACATTGTGTGAAGACATGGGAAAAGAGAATGGCTGTTGAAAACATTTGGTGTCAAACAATTCTTTCTAGTTTACATATGTAGTTGGCTTTACCATTTTAACAAGTTTTATTTTATTACTTGGGAGGACTGAAAAAAATTAAAGTCTAAAAACATATCACATGTTAAATCATTTCAGTTTGTATGATTATATTGCATACCATGCTGAGATCCTTGGATATAGGACAGGAGATAAATATTTCAATCAAATAAAAAAAATGAAACAAATTCACTACAAACATTGCTATTATTTATGCAATGTATTCCCAGCTGTAGAGCTAACAGAGATCATTTTAACATTATACTATTTTGCATGGCACATTTTCCAAAGCAGCAACACATTCCAGGATAACTTTAGAGATTCAACAGCCATATGAGCAGAGAGTACTGCAGACACATGATTCATCAATCTTCTCTTATTTAAAAATATACAGCTAAGTAAAAGGCAAGTTAACACACCAGAAAGTGGTTTTAGTCTTCAAATAGCCCAAGATTTGGAAAACCATCCAAACAGTCCCCTACAGCAGGTTGGAGTGTGTGTCATCATTGAGGGTCCATGCTCAGCTAATGGGTCACTGATGCCCAGATGGTGATAAATGAGTATTGGAAATGGGACTATAGCAACCCCTGGAGGATTCTGCCCTACAACATCCTAAGAGTGCTTCTCTTTGAGTGACCTCAAAAACTATTGTCTATCTTTGCACGCTTCATAGAAATAGATAGATGACAGGAGAGATGACAGATGATTAGATAGATAGATAGATAGATAGATAGATAGATAGATAGATAGACAGACAGACAGACAGACAGATAGACAGTTAACAGAAAGCTGCTTTTTACACGTGAATATAATTGTATAAACTTTATTTTCGTGAGAGCTTGCATAATCTTAAATTAAGATCTAAAAACCTGGGAAACCCTAGAGATATAAAAATTTTCCTATAGTGCTTGCCAGTTGGGGACTGCCGATTAAACACAAATGAGGATATTTATTTGCTTTTCTTTTGGTGTTTGAAACTGCCTAGAGAAAAGGGAACGTGAAGAGAAAGGGCAGTCCTAGTTGTTATCTGTGTGTTTATATGTGCCTTCAAGTTGTCTGTCAACTTATGATGACCCCATTGATTTTACAGGGTTTTCTTAGGCAAGAAATACTCAGAAATTGTTTTGCCAGTTCCTTCCTCTGAAGTATAGCCTACAGCACTTCAGATTCATTGGCAGTCTCCCATTCACATACTAACCAGGACTGATCCTGTTTAGCTTCCAAGATCAGACAAAGCAAAAATCATCATCATCATCATCATCATCATCATCATCATCATCATCATCATCTGTCATCTTCTTTTCCTATAATAAAACAAATAGAAAAGAAGATAAAGAAGATTTTTCCTTTTCAAAATCAAGCCATCTATGTAGCTCAATCATGAAAAGAATGGAATGAACCTGTCCTGAATAATAGAGGTTCTGTCCATCTCTATTACACATTGATAAGGATAATGCAATATCTTCTGAACTAGATACACACAAATCTAGCCAATACAAGGGAGAAAAAGGCTACTGTAGCAGCAGACATCACTGGATGGGACTAGCATATAAACTCTGGCCACCAAACAAGAGGTCCAACATCTAACTCTCACAATTCCTTATGTTTGCTTTTGTTTCATATATGCTCAATAAATATGCATAATACCCAGGTGGGTCAGCCAGTATTATTTTGAATATTAAAAATATGCACAAATACTGGAGAAATTTGCTAGTGTAAGTGCATCTTAAAGAAAAACAGTACATTATTTTTCTAGGTGAATAGACAGCTCTTGGCTTTCAATAACAAAATATGGTCTTGATTAACTAAATGCTCTGCCTAGCTATAAACAGTCTGTTCACAATAGGATTTTTCCCACAGTAGGACCAAACTCTCTTTGTTTGATGCAATAAAAAGGGAGAATGGAGAGAGTTGTGGCTCAATTTGAAAAGGACAGTGGCTATATTTGGAAGTATTTCTATATAAAGCTGTTTGAGTAGTTGAAAACTTATTTGTTCACTGCATGGGCCATATTTACAGACAGACACAAATGGGGTGGGGGGGATCCTCATATTCCTACACTATAAAATAAAGATTACAGCTGGCTTCCTGTTAATGAGTTATGATGGCATAAGCCTAGGTCTAACTTATGCCATTGTGAGACTGCTGTTGTTGTTGGAAAGGTTAGAATTCTATTCCAATCACACAATGACCAAAATCTACCTCAAAAGCCCACCCTTTCAGTGTGCCAGGCACTGCTCCCAAAATGGTCATTTCTGTGTTGTTGGAGAGTAGAGTAGAGGGAACAACAGAGATGCACTCAACTATTTTCCTTTAGTGCATCCAGCTAAAGGAAAATAGCTGGATATCTCCCTGCTGCTGCCCCCACTCTCCATCAACACAGATATGGCCATTATGGAGTGGTTGCAACACCGAAAGTTGGTTTGAGGGGTTGCATCTGGAGATGTATCATAGCTATATGCCAGAGATATGTCTCCCTACGCAGGATTTTAGTGTATGTTTTTAAATGGGGTGGAGAATCTTTATGATCCCTCACCATTGGCTATGCCATCTATGGCTGATAAGATTTGTAGTCCAACAACATCTGGAGGGCCACGCATTTCCCATCCTGGCACAAACCATGCATGCAACATGTCTAGGCAGCAGTCTTACAACGGGAATAAAAAGTTGCAGAACTGGACTATACAGATCCCTCTTGTGAAAACCAGATATTCAATGGATGAACCAGCAGACATAGGCATGTTTCTACCAGCTAGATTATCTGCATACAGCTCGTTTCTCTCCCAAGCCAAACAGTTATACATTGCTTTTTTTGGTATGCATTTCAGTTTCAGCTCAAATCTTCCTATTAACTTTCCTTTGATTGAGGTCAAAGCTGGTCATTCCATGAATCCCCTGTGGTTCCTACAGAATAAGTATGGGAGCCTTTTCAGGAAAAATAACCTGAAGAGGATAGCTGGACCCTTCTAGTCCTTGGAAACTTCCCAGCAAATCTCCATGTACTAAGGCTGGATGCATTATAAGCAAAGCTTCATATATATATTTATCAGCAACATTATATGTCAGAG
Organism: Cyclura pinguis; assembly: GCA_030412105.1. Taxonomy (NCBI): domain Eukaryota; kingdom Metazoa; phylum Chordata; class Lepidosauria; order Squamata; family Iguanidae; genus Cyclura; species Cyclura pinguis. Next base: position 69,611,681 of record CM059601.1, on the reverse strand, counting down.
TATATAATGTCTGATTTTATATAAGAAAGAAGAATGAGGTATATGGGTCAGTTTAATGAAGCTGATTAGTTAAGAAAGTGGAATAAACTAATAGAAACAACTAAAGAAAGTCAGCGGTACAATTTTTTTAAAAAATACAGTTAATACAATTCTCCACATCAAAGGAAAGAGATATTAAATAAAAATTGACTTTGCTCCCAGGGGGAATGAGGGGCAGGGTAAATACAGAATTATATTAGGATAATAAATTTGTTGGTTGTGGGTTGAGCACTGATTGTTTTGTATTAATTTTGTATTAATCATTGGAATAATATTTTTGTATATATAACAGTGTTAAACTGTAATTAGCCAATTACCTAATAAAAGATGCAACACACACACACACACACACACACACAGCACATTATAAGTAAAGCTCATGTATAGCTTCAGATTAGAGCCTCTTTGCTTTTTCCTTCCACAATTCATGATTTGTGTGCACACACTGGAAACTTGGGTTGTGCCACTATTCATAGTGACAAATATGGTTTTTATATGGAAATTAGTCTCCATGTGGAAAAACAAAACAGTGAATGAGTTTTCAGACTCTACTGCTTTAGAGAAAAGAATGAGGTGAGACTGAGCCTACCTAAGCCTGTGGTCTGAGCAAGGGAGGTGAACATACATCCTGTTCAGATCATGAGCTGCCACTGATTTGGCCAAAATAAGCATCTGAGACACTCTAAGCTAGACATAAGCACTCTGCAGTCCTTCAGATGTTTTAGACCATGACTGTAATAATTCTTGACCATTGGCCATGTTGTCTAAGACTGATGGGAACAGTAGTCGAACAAATCTGGAAGGCACTAGCTTGCTTACCCATGCATATATGTGATACAGTGCAGTATCCGTTTATATCGGTGCTATAAAATAGCTTGGCATATTACAACAAAAACAAAGGGCTTTGTGTTCTCATTACCCAAACGTCTGAGAATATTGGTTTTCCTTTCTGCCAGCTGTGCACAGTAGGAAACCTCTATTGAGATCTCATTTTCATAAGATGTCATTTTAAAATTTGAGCCTAAGACTCCTGTTGCTGATCCCAGAGTAAATCAGAAGTCATTTCCATTATGTCCAAGGGAGTTGCTTTGTTATCAAGCAAATTTGAAGACTGGAAAGCAAGGATGTGCCAAGAAAATATACAAGGCAGAATAAATTAATTGCACACAGGCAGATATAATTACACTGTAGAGTCCTTTTAATATTTTTCTCTAGGCTTCAAGAAGGCAATAATAGAACTGGTTCCTTTTTATTTGAATTGTAAGTAAGCCAAGTCATCAGAAAGTCATTGCAGGAAGCCAAATCTTTGGATTTTAAAATAAAAATGTTTTACGCTGTCTTTAGATTTCTTCATACAGTAGCAACTGGTGTAGATATGCTATTTCCTCTCTGTCTACCCACTTGGGCAATAGTGTGATACTGATTAGCACCAGTGGTATGTGATCAGGCAGAGAAAGCAAATGAAAATTGTATGAAGAGCTCTGAATCTAAACATCCAAAATGCATGTGAGTTGTAGAAAGAAGTGAAACTATGGCCTACGTTTTAGAATGCCTCTAAGCTCTCCTGGGCTAACAATTGCAGAGGGACGATCATGGAGTAGGAAAGGTGGTCAGTGGCTCCGATGTAGCACGATGGTAAATCCACTTCAGGTTTTAGTCTGAACATTAAAAGACCAAGCCAATGTGCTGAATCCAGATGGTGGACAGGGTTCAGTGGCTTGGATAGCTGCTTAGGAGCTTGGAATAAAACCTGAGCTGGATTCTCCCTCCCACTGACATGGAAGTTACCAGCCAACACTGGGACAAAGTTACTGAAAGAGTAGGTACATATTAAGGAAGAAAGAGCAGAAGTGGGATTACAGCTAAATACTAAGAAAACAAAAATAATTACCACGGATGATTTACAGAATTTTGAAGTGGGTAATAAAGACATTAAAATAGTTAAAACAGATATTTTTGATCAATCTCTAATCAAAATGGAGACTATTGTCAGGAAATGAGAACAAGACTGAGGCCATTTCTGCCCTACACTATTATAGTGCTATTATTCCACTTTCAACATCCTATGGAATCCTGGGGTTTGCAGTTTAGGGAGGGCCATTTAGAATTCTCAGCCAGAGAGCTCTTTGGCTTCAGTAAACTACAAACCCCAGAATTCCACAGGATGTTGAAAGTGGAATAATAGCACTGTAATAGTGTAGTGCAGAAATGGCCTAAGATTTGTAAGAACAACTACAAACTAGATGAGGTCTAAAAATATAAAGACATACCTTTAAATACCAGTCAGAATCATCCAGACCATAGTATTTCTGATTTCTCTAAGTGAATGTGAAAGCTGGACAGTGAAGAAAGCTAACAGGAAGAAAATCAACTCATCTGAAATGTGCTGCTGGAGAAGCAGTCTGCAGACACCATGGACTGCTAAAAGGACAAATGAATACTCTTACACCAAACTGAGGCCTTTGCTAGAAGCAAAGATGACTAAAGGTCATCATACTTCAGACATATCATGGGATATCACTGGAAAAGATGATAATAGTGGACTAAGACAATCAAGGAAGTCATGGCCCTGAATTTGGAAGACCTGAGCAAGGCAGTTGATGACAAGGATTCTTTATGGCCTCTCATCCATAAGTCCAAGTTGGCTAGATGGCAAATAACACTAGCAAGGTACTTAAGGAAGGAAGGTAGAAGGGATTATTTTTGAAGGATGTAGTGTGTTACAGTAGAGAAAAGAAATGCTGATGTTCTAATCGCTCACTAAGAAGCTCACTGGATACCTTCAGCAACATCTCATGACCTCAGCTAAATGTCCTACAGAGCTATTGGGAAGATAATCAAAAGCTATGGTAAAGTCTAAAATAGATTTGTTCAGAAGAGGTTTGCCTTTGCCTTCCTCTGAAACAGAGAGAGTGTGACTTGCCCAAGGTCACCCAATGAGTTTCCATGGCTAAGCAGAAATTTCAACCCTGGTTTTCCAGAGTCCTGTCCCAACACTCAAACCACTACACCACACTGATTCTTGTAAGCTTTTTAGCCACAGTAAAAGAACACAGGATCAAACTAAGGCCATTTCCATACCGGGCTTCTGAAATGGTGCACAGCGACCTCCCACGGAGGTCTTCTACATCGTAGAGTGGACTGGCGTGGACTGCTTTTTGTAGTTCCACACCAGAATCTACTCAGGAGCTGCCGGAACTAGCCGCGCTGCATGTTTTTTAAAAACCTCTTTTTCGAGGTTTTTAAAAAGCACGGAGCGCGCAGCCCCATGCTGCTCCGTCGCCTGGCTCCGAAGTGGATTTGCAGGCGCACGCAAGTGCGTGCCTGCAGATCTGCTGGGGGCGGGCTTCCAGCTGGCGAGCTTCTCTGGTTGGTGGAGAGCCGGAGGACTGCGGAGCAGCGAGCTCGCGCGGCTCCGCGTAGCGACGGACTTATCCGGCTTCAGGTAAGCTCCGTTTTTGGGCGTTTTCGCCCGTTCCCCCCCCCCCACATGTGGAAAGGGCCTAAATTAACCATCAGTTAAATTCCAAGTCAGAGGAATTTAATACAGTGCATATGCATATGCAAATGACAAAGATTTATCCAACACAAAATTAATATATTGCAATACACCACAACCAGAAAAAACTAATCCCCAAGCATGTCGATATCAAAGGCCACAAGGAAGTATTATTGCCAAGATTATATTGCCAACATTTAGTTGAAGTAAGCAATTTCTTTCTAAAAAGATGTAGTGGTGTCCTGTATATCTGAAACATCAATTCTTGCTGAACCAAATGTCATTTTAAGTCTAAACAGATTTTAGAAACTGAAGCTAGAGCATTTTTCTGTTGGTTGGTTTGCCAGGACAATCTAACTCTTTGTTCCACTCAATACTAACTTCATTCACATAAAATTTTATGCTTTCAAACAAACATTTATAAACTAGATACGTTGTTTTCAGTTTCTCTGAAGATACAATTGATGCTGCCAATACAGGACGAGGAGGACTTGAGGCAGTTAGAGTTGAAGGTCCATATGTAGACACAAGAAGTGTACATATTACCATAGTATACCTATGGATAAGTAGATTGCAATACAGTGCATCCTCTTGTGCTGCCACCTCAGCATGCAAGAATCTGAGGTTGTGCAAAATGTTGCATCCATTATCATCAATGGAAACGGTAGGCACACACCGGCGCTGTCACAAGTGCATGCACATTGTGTCCATTGAAGATAATGAGATGCCAGCATTCACCTTTTTTAAAAAAAACATTTTAAAATTTTTAAATGCATTTTTTAAATGTGGGAACCTCCACATGTACAGAGGGCTTGAATACTTGTTCTGAAGCTATCAGTGAATCCAAAATATAAGTTCTGAATTCTTCCATTAAAAAGACTGCTTTGCAATCTTTAAATCTGGATTAACTCACAGAATTAATTTGTCAGGACCATATAAGATCAAGCTGGAATTGACAAAAGATCAAAAGACATTACATAAAAATGGATCTAATTTTGATCCAGCAATGGGAGGTGGCTCTAATGTCAATGGATTGGTGAATCCAAACTTTAAAGCAGACATCCAAGGAGCTGAACCTATTCTAGAGATAGCATATAGTAACTTAGTTAAGTACTCCATGTAAAATCAGCCTCTCACACTAGTTTAAAGTGAAGAGTTCCAGTTATGAACCTATCATGTCAGGTCTATTTTGACCTTTGACTTCCAACACTATTACAAAAGGTTTATCATTTTTTGTTGGTGGTGTTGTTAACTGCTGTCAAGTTGACTTTGACTAATGGAAACCCTATAGATGAGAGACCTCTAAGTTAACCTCTCATCAACTGCCCTGCTCAGATCTTGCAGATTCAGGGATGTGTCTTCTTCAATTGCATCTATCCATCTGCAACACAGTTTTCTTCTTTTCCTACTGCGTTCTACCTTAACAAGCGCTATTGTCTTTGTAAAGTCGAAGGCTTTCACAGCCAGAATCCATAGGTTGTAGTGGGTTTTCCAGGCTTTGAGGCTGTGTTCTATTTGTATTTTCTCCTGACATTTCTCCTGCATCTGTGGCTGGTATCTTCAGAGGATCTGGTGGCATGGAAGTGAGACAGAGGCCCTTTCCACACGAGGCAAGGGAATCACTCCGTGCTGTTACTCACCGCTTCTTCTGGGGTCCGAAGCAACGTGGACTGTCCCTGAAGCCCTTCCGCAGGGCTCTTCCTTGGTCCAGGGCGAATCAGAGCAGTGCGAGGTCTGTAGATCCGCACTGCTCCGGCTTCCAAAATGGCGGGTTCTGGCTTCCAAAATGGTGGCTTCCAGCTTCCAAAATGGCGGCTTCCGGCTTCCAAAATGGCGGCTTCCAGTTGGTTGTGGGTCCTGACCAACCGCTGAAACTCACCATGCCTAAAGTCCGCCCTTCGCAGATGGCAGGCTCACATTGGTGCAAGCCTGCAAATCTGCACAAGAGAGCAGGAACACAATGGCGCGTTCCAGGAAAATAAAGACCTGTTTTTTCCGTTCTTTCAAAAACACACTGGAGAACCACTTGGGGTCGTCTTGGAGCAGACTGAGGTGTGGATCTCGGGTAAGTAGTCCGCTCCTAGTCCACTCCAAGGTGCAGACGACCTCCGTGCGAGGACATACTACCCTGTTCTAATTGCCTGGTGTGGAAAGGGCCAGAGTATATATACCTGTGTAGTCCCCGGGTGGGAGGAAGCAATTTGCATATGTTACAGTTGGCCTGTGTGGTGGCCTATTGTTAAATGGGATATCCCCCAGGGTTGTATTGTTAGTCAGGGGATATGCAGAGCAGTGTGTTAAGTCCGTTAGAGGGAACTCTACAAGAAATAATACAATAGATTGCTAATGTACTTAACACACTGTCTTGCTCTGTTCATGATTGGAATTCTAGCCTTTCCTATATGATAATTATAATAATTAGAAATATCCATTGCTTGGATTAATCAGTAAAGAGCAAATACAACAGCACTGTTGCTCTGCTAAAGCAATGATATCAGGAGACAGGCTTCAAAGGAAAACAAGCTATAATTTCTATTAAATTGTGTAGGGTCATACACGTGACCAAAAATAAATTATCTGCAACTACCACAATGACAGTTATGGAACAGGTTTTAAACACAGCATGCAAAATCAAGGAGAGAATTTGAAAGGGTAGGTAAGCCATTTGAATGGTTCAAACTTAAACAAGCAGTATCTGCGACTAACGATGGCTCTGTGGAGTATTCTTTCAGTGTTTTGTTTGATCATGCCCTTCTCCACAATACTTCACTCCATTGTTCCTCTCAATAACTTTAGCTATGTAAACAATGGCACTTAGATCTGAATATCGGAATATCGGAAGCAGAGCCAATTATATGTTTTGAGCGGAAGTGAACTAGGAATCTTCTACCTTTTATTTTCTAACTTTTCAAGGGAAAATATTAAATGCATTGAAATATCTGAACTGCAAAGTTTTAACATACTCAAATATTTGTGAATGTAGAGAAGAATTAGGGGTGCTTCTGAGATAATATGTACCTTCCTAAGATTGAAACATGGGGGATTCTTGAATTGCATCTATAACAATTATTGATGGGGGATAGACTCTTTTAAACAATGTTTGAAATCTAGTACTAGTAGTCATAGTAGAAGTAGCAGTATTTCCCATTTATAACTATGGTTCAAGCAGAGAACAACAAATTAATAATACAAAGTAAATGCAATATTTATACAGTGGATTGGATCCAGCTTGATCATTTGATGAAGGCACTGAGATGTGGCTGTGTTTTCCCACTGGAGGACAATGGCAGGTATAACAAGCTTGCAATTTTCTGTTCCCATTGCTTCTATTCTTGTGCCACTCTATGACATCTAGGAGGAATTGAAAGGGAGCTACAGGGAGGAGAAACAATCTTGAAAAAAGACTGTGTGCCCTCTTCTTCCAGCATGGGTGGAACTCCTCTAAGCACTGCTTTGAAACCAACTCAACATCTACTCCATCAAACATTCTTGAGTTGTTTAGCTGAATAATTTTACCAGTTTTCCAAAAGAAATTCCATAAATTTGAACCTTCCTACCTTAGATATCTCAAAATTAATAAGGAAATGTGCCATGTCTGAAGAACTTATTAATTCCAACCAAATTACTCTGGCCCAAACCTTGTTCAGCCAATTATCAATTGAAGGGACTGTTTTCTCTTTTTCCAGTATTTGTGCTGCAATATTGCACTTGCTAAGTGACTGCAAATTAACTCAAGGGTCCTTTTCTTTCAACCTAATTTCTCAGATAACGTAATAATACCACCATAGGACATGTGGTATTGACACCCCTGAAATCACTTTCATAAGTTTAATAACATTTTCCTAAAACTTCATTATTTTGAGGCAACAGCACCTAAAGTACAAGGAAAATAGAAAAGAAAAACCTGCTCTGTCATTACTGTTTCTACAATAATTACCAATTTCAGGCTGAAATCCTCTCAGGACTGAAGAACCGCTATCTAATAACTTTGAAATGTTTTTCAGCAATATTAGCACACATAGAGATTGGATACACAATAATCAAAAAGTGCTTCCAACCCTCTACTGAAATTGGCCAGCCTTTCCCCCATTTCTTTATGCAACCAGAATTTGCAGTAAATTTCCTTTCTACACATTAAACATTATTGACAGTCCCTTGTGAGTTCTGGCTGTCATTGTTCCCTCAAGCACTGCAAGTTGTCTTAGACTGTGAGCCCTGCTAATTAATCAACTGACTATACTTCTTGAACACTGAAAATATTGAAAAAAAGGAAGTCTGTTATTATTCAGTCACATTCTCACTTCCTTTAATAAACAGCCTTTTGAAAACAATCTTTGCTGATTTCTTAATGTATTATAATCATTAAAAAAAAAGAGTCAGCTTTTAATCAGCCTTTAAATGCCTACAAGAAAAAAAATTACTGTATTCTAGTTTTTAAAAAACATATCAAAAAGTTGTATTTGCCTATTAGTGTCATACATGGAGGTTTCCATAAAAAAGTCCCATTTATTTTATTTTTTTAAGGGTGTTTTGCTACAGCTTTGCAATGAATGGAATAGATTGTTTCCTGAGCTAATGTGTACTGCAAGTATAATTTCTATACCACACCTGTTAGATTGGGAAGGAATTTGACCATTTCACCTGTCTCAGACTGACCAAGGAGGGAAGGAGTACATCTTTATAGCCTTCTCCAGCAGGATACAGCTTAGGTTTTCTTGCGGGATAATCTGGTAAACTGTTCAACCTACAAATACTTTCTTCAGCGCAAGTGAATTTGTGGTTATAGTTTTGGCATACCTTTTTCTTGAATAGTAGTGAGCTACATGCAGCCCCCAACCAGATGTCCTTAGACTCCTGTCTGCTATAGCAGCCAGCATAGCGAAGTTGACGATTGATGGGGGCCAACATGATCTGCAGACTCATTGCTCTAGATTGCATAAGTTGGGCACTGGAGGGATCTTGTCTCCTGGTAGGGAAATGGGTTAGACAGCTTCTGGACTATTTTTCCAGTCTGATGAACTGTCTAGGAGCCAAAGAGTGATCATGATATCTCTGGAGGTATATCTAGGGATCCTACTGATAACATATGTTGGACAATGAAACATGCCAAAGAATTTCAGAAGGAAAACCTGTGCTTTATAGTTTACAATAAAACTTTTAATTGTATAAATCTTGAGAAATTATGATTCACAGTAAAAGAAGTAGGACTGCCACAACATCTGATTGTCCGAATGCATAACCTGTGCTCTGCATAAGAGGCTATCATCAGGAGACAGTACAGAGAAACAGACTGGTTTCCTACTGGCAAGGGGGTCAGACAACACAACATTTTATCACTCTGTTGGTTTAATCTACATGCAGAATGCATCATACAGAAAAGAAGATTATTTTCAGAGGAAGGAGGCATGAAAACTTCAAGATCTGAGCTGTTGATGGCTGTAGCTCTTGGAAGTCTCTCATCCATAGGAGTACTATAAGTCAAAATTGACTTGATAGCAAATTACAACAAAAAACTAATATCTCTGCTGTGCCTAGTCCTCACTTCTGCCTCAAAGGTTGTATTTGCTCACAACAAAAAGGTATCAAGTGTCCACATTGTCTATTTACTGTGAACAAATAAAACATTTGGTGCGGGAACGAGGACAAGGCTCAGAGCAAATATCTAAGTATTTAGTATCCACATCACTGAGCCAACATGGTGTAGTGGTTTGACTCCTGGACTACAGCCCTGGAGACCAAGGTTCAATTCCCTGATCAGCCATGAAAACCCACTGAGTGATCTTGGGTGCATCAGACTTTCTCAGCTCCAGAAAATCCCATGACAGGTTTGCCTTAGAGTTGCTATAAGTTGGAAATGTCTTGAGGGCACACAGAAACAACAACAACAAACATGTTTATAGCTAGCTTGATATCAATGCTAGGCAATTATCATTCACAATCATTGTAAAAGTAATGAAGGGACAGGCACTGTATATTTGACTATCCGTCATAGCGTTAGGGACTCAGCATAGGGTAGTGATTTGCGTGTTGGACTACAACTCTGGAGACCAGAGTTCAATTTCCCATTCAACCATGGAAAGCCACTGGGTGACCTTGGGCATGTCACAAACTCTCAGCCCCCAGAAAACCCCATGATAGATTCATCTTAGGATTACTTGAAAGCACACAAGGGCAACAAATATCCATATCATCTATGTACATTTTTCCCTCTGGAACAAATAACAGCCTGAGATAAATTTAAACCAGGAAACGGCCAAGAGAAAAAGATTGACCCTCAGATTCCCAAGACTCTTTCCCCATTCAGATGCACCTTCTCCCATCACTGCCTTTTCATTAAAATTAAATATTTACTTTAAAAAAAATATTAAAGGAATGTCCTTATACATTGTATCTGGTTTGGCCAGGACTGCAGAAGAACATGAATTCATCTAAGTTATTGCTGTTAGCTTATTAAACCAGCATCTCCTTAAAGGCATAAATGTGAGGTTCTGTAATCTCACTGTTCCCCAATTCTTTTACAATTTTCTCTCTCCACAGACACCTACATATAGTCCAAAGTCTTGATCATCACCCTTGCAGCAGCTTGTCTCCACTCATACTATGCAGCAATCACCCAGATTTCATTCCCTTTATAGCTACTAAATTGAATGTGGTGAGAGTTTTCGCCTTAGTACAATCTATATATAATGGACAAGTCTTTTTCTTGTTCCCACTTCCTTCCAGCTCAGAAGGCTAAATCCAGCTTTTACTTTGGAAAAGCCTTTAACCTTTTGTTTTTTAAGAAATGTGACCTTTTTAGAAACTTCCTCTAGTTTCAAACAGATTTTTCTGTGGCTGTGTTATTTTATTTTACTAATTAAAAGAAATATTTCCAAGGTTCTCTTGGGGTTCTTCCCTAGCTGACCTCTCTTTCTTCTTTGTTCTCTGTTTCTCATGACCACAGTCCAGCAATAACAAGTTGCAAATAATGTAGTCACCTACAGGGAGGCACTTTTTTTAAAAAAACAAGGGCATAATCATGTCATATTTTCAAAGGATTGGAAAGAGTGGGAATGTAGCTACTTTATCAGTGTAACAAGTAAGAGTCTCTTCCCTCTTTTAAGGGATATTTTTAGTCATTTCTGGAGGGAATTTTTCAAATTTTATGCTATTTTCTTATTAGTCCTAAGGCTTATCAGACAAAAAATAAAGAGTAACAAGAAACACAACAAGTAATGTAAAGAGTTATTTTTAAAATATCATAGTAAGTAATGATTACTTAGAGATTCCGAGAGAGAACACTTCATCATCCATTTCAGGACAGTAAGCATGGTTCCAGATTGAACGCACAGAACTGAAACAAACTTGTATTAAATGTGGGTGACCTGTACTGAGACGTGGTTTTGCCAGTTGCTTCCTCTGAAATATAGCCTACCACACCTGGTATTCACTGGCAGTCTCCCATTCAAGGGCTCTATTACACCAGCCCATCGTCTCACAGCAATCACATTATTTAAGGAAACAAAAACATACTGATATAGAAACAACCACTATCACACCAACTCTGCCATTTCATTATGATGCCACTTTGGTGATACATCTTCCTGCAGCTGGTCTTCTGCACCCCCTTGCTGACCCTACCTCCCTCGCTTTGTCTGTGCTACCTAGTGCATGTGCTCTATTTTTTTTTCCTTTCCTTTTTTTCTTTGCACCATTTCAGCATATCCTTGCTGTCATCTTGGCATTCTGTTTTCCTAGGGTGCTGCCATTTTGGCATTCTGCTCCTATGTTTTGCCATAATAGTGTACTTGCAGTGTGCCATAATCGTGTAAATGTGGTGTGGTGTGATGGTGTAATTGCAGCATGCTGGTGGCGTCCAGGGCAGTGCAAGTATGCAAGTACACCAAAAGTTTCTTTTTTAAAAAAATGCACTGAGGAACAGAGTAAAAGCAGCATGTCTCAACCTGCACCATGATGCCCTCTCTGTCCAGACAACCGAAGCACAATGACCTTCCCTGCTTGGAGATATGGAGGGGGAAGAACAATGCCCAGTGATACCATATGACTGCCACAATATCAGAACGACAACAGAATGACACCTTCATACTAATAAATAATAGTGGAAATGCAGCATTATTAAAGTCATTCATGAGTATTTCCCATGAATGAAAAGAAACCACCCAGTAACAGTAGGAATGAAATCCAACAATAGGAGAGTGACAACATCATGTGATAAGGAGAGATCAAAACCAGAACTAAGCAAGTGTAATCGTGCAACAAACTGGTGTGTGATAAAGTCCCAAGTACTAACCAGGGCTGGTCCTGCTTAGCTTCCAAGACCAGAGAGGTTCAGGGGCCTTTAGGGTGTTTAGGCTCTACTTGTACTTTCATTGTCCCTTATATCTCTTATATATACTGCATTCCAAACAACGTAAATTAAGTGAAAATCTGTGTAGAAAACCTTTCTTCCACTTGGCCAATGTGATATATTTCAACCACTTTGTATGTGAAACACTCTTTTAAAAGGAACGTCAGACCAATTCCCCATCTTTCCCAGTGACCATCTGTGGGATTTTTTTCATAATAATCAAAATTCTGCACCAGTTTATTCAACTCTTAAAAGATGTGGAAGAGGCAGAATGCACACCATAATTGTTGTACACTGTGAATAGCACGGTCGTATCCATAAAGTCCTAAATAACCAGTTTAATTAAATAATTGCATTGGTCCCCATTGAACTGTTTTATTCTCTTACAGCAGTTTCCAATATCTTCTTAATATATTTTCCAAATGTGTACAACCCACATGCACACAAAGCCATTTCCCACATGAGCTTCCCAATCCGAAACTCTCTCCTTTCATGATCTTGCTGTCATCTGGGCCTGAACATGTTTCAGAAGCACAAGGCCTTCTTATAGAATTGTTGTGTTCAGGCTAGGATAAGCTCACATTTGATGGAAGATAATTTGGTAGGTGGTTCATTTATTCATTCATTCAATTTCTCCCAGTGTGGGACAGGTTTCATGCACCTGAGACTTTGCCCTGAAGTTTTACATGTGATGGTCAGTGCCAGAGCCAAGACAGTGCCTCCTTCACTTGTGCAAGAAAATAAAAAATACCAAAATATATTTGAAAAATCAGCCACTGATACTGATGCTTCATGAACAAATAGAAGCTTTAATATAGGACAGGAACTCCAAGCAAATCCAAAAATTTCTGGGAGCTCTTGCAAAGTTTGTACCCTGACTTTTAGCAGGCACTGGGACAGAACAGCACATAGGTATTCTTGTGACTCACCCTCTTCTTTATAGTTCTGTGAGTCCTGTGCTTGTAGAACAATTTGTGTTCACAGCCGTTTTAGCTGAATTGATAACCTAGAAATGCAACATTGCTATCAATGGACTTAGAGCACAGTTGGGAATCTTGCAGCCTTCTAAATGTTTTTAGATATCAGCACACAACATTCTTCACCATTGCTAGCTAGAATTGCTAGGATGTGCAGTCTAACAAGATCTAGAAGGCTACATGATTCCTCTGTGCTGACTGGTTTCTGATGGCAAGTCATCACTGTAAGTATGTATGTATATGTATAACTTTCCTTTCAGCCAGGCAGACTATCAAGGTGATTTACAAAAGAAAAAGAACATTCAGAGTAATTCTAAACAAATATCAGAGCTGTCACTTAATAACTCACATGGCTGAAATTACACCTAATGATGGAAACCCTTGTATTGACCTCTGGGGATTCAAACATATGAGTAAATGTCTAAGCATACAAAACCACAATTGAATGTTGCAACAAATTGAATTTTATTACTGACAGCTTAATTGATTTTAACAAATAGCACATGCAGCAGTTTGACTACTGGACTGGTATAGCAAGGGGATTGTTTTATGATTAATAATTAACACTAAGCTGTTTCTGTTAAAATAATTGTATTGCTGGATTGCACAGTCCCTCCAATAAGGTCTTATAGTACTCATTACCTTTTCAACCTACTTTCCAGGAACACTCATAGTAAAGCATCCATCACAGTACCCAATGACTGCAGACAGAAGTCACAACCAAAATGGAACAGAGCAACATGTAGAAAAAAGAGAGAAGCTGTGCTTTGGTCATGTCTCTGAATCCATTAATGAGGAAATATGAGTTGGAGGAAGCAAAGGATGAAGATCAAGATGAGGACAAAATACTTTCAAGGCATCCATAGTATCAGCAAAAGACACTGCTTCTTCCAAAGGCATAGAGAAACCTGCCTTTAAACCAGATTGAATTTCTAGGAAGTAGGGAATTTGCCAAATTCAGTGGTGGCATTATGATCCAGGAGAGCAGTGTGAACATCAACACCAAAGGAGGAATAGGCAACATCTGTCCCTCTTGGTGTTTTTGTACTGCAACTCCCATCTGCCTTAGTCAGCACAGTCAATTGTGAGGTATGCTGGAAGTAGCAGTTCAGCAATGCTTCAAGCAATGCATATTGCCCTATGGCAAAGGAACTTACCCAGTTATTATTCATTCATTTTACTGATAGCAGATAAGATATCAAGTCAGATAAATTGCAAAAATTTTTTGCAGTTTAAAAACAGATTAGGTAGCTCGTGCTTAGTGGCCCGATAGGTGATCCAAGTGTATATAATGACGCTGTATACTCATACCATTTCAGTCTTTAAACTGGGCACATTTTCTCCTTGAACAAATGGAAGGACACTAACAATAATGCAAGTTCTCCTCTGTTACTAATTTCAATTTGCATCCTTGACTAATATGCATTCATTTTCCAAGTAAAAATGCTTTTTTATTACGCATTTCAAATAATTTTATTGTTTTATCAAATTAAGTGGGCCTCTTACCATCTGTTTGCACTCACCAGATCCAATTCCAAGGGAAACAACAATACCATAGGACATTTGAGAAACAGCTGGCAGTCACCTGAATGGTCTGCCTCCAAGCGCTCTTTGGTTTCCAGGAACTGTATTGTTTTCCCTATCAAAACTGAAAGTTGGCAGTTCTCTACCATTCTCTTTCCTGTATGAATGATGGCTGAGAGACAGGATGTGACAAAGGAGCACTGGCGTATTCCCTCTCTCCTATGCACTGTGCTTGAGTCCACAGATTGTAAAAAAGCATAGCAAGCTTTTTGTCACGCTCTACCACACATGGACCTCTCTATTCTTTGTATCTATCTTCTGTACCCCTTCTTTTAAAGAGAAAAACATTAAAAGCTTTCTCCACCTAAATAATTTCTAAGACAAAGAACTTTCTACATGTACACAATGAAAGGATACTTCCAATTATATGCATGAGAGTAACATGGGCTTTCAACAAATTCCTCTCTTTATATCCGTCCACGGAGAAGGGCACTCACCTTCTAGGAACATCCAGCTGGTGGATGAAATTTCCATGCAGGGAGGAGGGAGCCATGATGGCATTGCACCAGGATGTCCATGCTCTCAAAAGGCATTGATAGGAGGCTATACAAGATTTTCATGAGAACTTGATCACTGGCACCCACCCCTTCTCGTTGTCATCAAGATTGGCTTTGCTTATGAATTGGTTTACTCCTTTGACCTTGGTGGAGAGGACTATGTTGCGCTGAGCCCATTGAGGCCAGCATTGTCATTTCCAGGCCACTCTGAGTGGGGGCTCAGCATATATTACTGCCAATGTGAGGGTGTGCATCCCAACTTATCCTGTTTCCAAGATAAGCATTGAAGGGGGTAGACTGTACCCAACACTGATTCAACCCATGGGGGACAAGAGATAGGCAAAGATCTCAACTCCAATTAAGGTCGCAGCTCTTACTTCTTGGTTGACACTTTATCCCAAGTGGACCAGTGCTAGCTACATTCTGAATGGTTTCACAGACGATTTTAGGATCTCATATTGTTTTGTGACTAACTCTCAGTCTGTCACCCATCTGTGCAATATTGTGAGGGAGAAAATCACTAGGCAATTGCATGTGGGTTGGATATCAGGCCCTCACACAAAATGGCCAATCCCTAATTTGAGACTATCACAACTGAATGTGGTCTCTAATAAGATCCTGGGTATCTTATTACCAACTTATACACAATCTTTCTTTCCCTAAGGCTACATCTGTGAATGATGCCATTGATCCAACCTACATTCTGTTTAATAATTATCCTATGCTTATGGGAAGTGATCTATCGTGCTATACCTTTGAGCAATTCAGCACATTCCTCATGTGGTATTTTCCAGATCATAATGAGGTTTATCAGCAAAAAAATATGTCACTAGAGATTACTAGCATAAAGTCCACTGCCCTATCCAGAAGTCTATGAGGGGCAGACAAAGAGGACCAAATCCATACCTTCACAGAGAGACTGGAAAGAAGGTAAACTTTAGAAGCTGAAGGAAGAGGTCAAGAAACTGGGCAGGACCTCAGAAGTTCATGAAATTGGGCAGGTGCTCTTTTATTAAACTGTAATACCTCTGGAGCAAAGGAGCATTAATGGAGTAGCCAACAGCAGTCACCAAATCAGATGCAACTTAGTGATTCTTCCTTGTATTAGAGATGGAAGAAAAATTATCTCACCTGGGAGATTACTATGCTCATGCTGGAGGTAGGTTTGTATCATTGGTTCAGAACGAACTGAAATGCAAAAAGCATATGCAGTGATCATTCCCATAAAAATGGCCATTAATTAACAGTCATTGGGTAATAATACATTTTTGTGTTGACTATCTAATTAATACAAATACAAGCCATACCACTCATAATAAATCCTTTGACAAATAGGATCCTTTTTTTTTCTTTTATAACCTCAGCCCTCTTTCCTCTTCATCTTCTATCTAACTGAAGGGGTTTTTTTTGGACAGTATCTGCATTGTGAAGATGGCAAAGGACAAACACAGATTTATGGTGTCAGGTTGCACCAGGTTGTCTGCAGTAAACAATGCAGCAAAAGCTTGGGCTGGGAAGAATGGGATTCTGCTCCAATATATCTGACTGTAGATATGAGTGCCTGATTACACAAGGTAAAGGCAAGGTAAATAGCAACTGTCTCAAGTGTTCTTTACCAAGCATGCAGAAATAACAAAATAGAGGGGGCAGGGAGAGAAAGCAGATAAGCCTACCTCAATGCCCCTCCACCATGTTAAGGAAACATATAAGTCTGGACACCAAAATGGAAATCATAAGAAAAACAGAGACTGGTGAAAGAAAAACAAGTAATCTTTGGATGCATTTTGGAGGAAGCTTTGAAGTGTTCCCTGGAAAGTAAAACTTTTTGTTTACTTACACAAGAGTCCCCTGAGCTGGTTGCTTGATTTTGTATTGCATATTGTTAGTTTTGGATAAAAATTTTCTAAAACATGTTGAATTGCTCTTCTCTTTTTGTGGAGCAGGAATCTATCCCTCAGCTATTTCTGCCTCTAGAACAAATTTTCTGTTGAAAAAGGAATCATCTCGGAACAGAACCACTTCATTAACTGGCATCAACATGTAGAGTATTAAAAAGATTTTGTTCCTTTTCAAATCAAAGGAGATGGAGTTAAAGCCCCAGATGAATTCTTGTTCACCTGTTTCAATTATGCACACATCAAACTTGAGGCATACAATCTGGAACCTAAAATTTTCAACAGGATCCCATGGATCTAGTATGAGTGCCTTGAAGGCTGTACACAATTCACTTGCCATATGTTACTTACAACTGAATAATAGCTGCCCTGAAGCAAATAAGGTTCAAAAGCTATTCTGAGAATAAAAGGGAAAAGGAGATGAGAGTTTCCTCTAATTCATGGTTACCATTCCACCTCAAAGAAAAAGGCATGAAACTCTGTAGTAATCCTTTAAGGTCTTCTGTAGCCATACATAATATAGTAATCTCAGAATGACGCTGACTTTATTACATCAACTAAGATATGAAGTAAGATATTTATTCATAGCAGTTTATTGAGAAAAGAGGGATGTTTTACTAATACAGAATCAGTGATTTCACATTTTGGTTACTGCCTTTGTTTCTAAGCTAACAAACTTAGTTCATTTCAGATCAAGAGGTCAACTGAAGGAGAGATATGAGAGAAAATTGGTTTGTTTACTGCTTATGTGGGTCACATGCTCAGGGAAATGCCATCCCTTAACCTGTTTGTCCTAATTCACTTTGCTGTTGTTGTTGTTTTTAATTATATTAAATAATATAATTGTAATAACTGGTTATTCTCAACTGTATCAGTGTATTTTTTAAAAAAGAAATCTTTATTATTTTGCCCCAGAAGCTGAGAAAGGCCTATCAATCTTTGAACCTCATTTCATTGCTAGGTGGTTAATACACTCAGTTTATACACATATTTATTCTTCTCCTCAGCTTCCTACACACACTGGAGTTGTATCAGTGCAAGTAAACTGTCTGTCTGATAGTCAGAGGGATGTGTTTTCTCAAAAATCATCTCCTTCTCCCACATAAAAGTTCTAACAAGCAACAGAAATAGACACAAAACTCATGTTTAGTTACGTAACTCCCTTTGGGGGTTTAGATTTTTTTAAAATCTAAAAAAAACTCCCCTAAAAAAAGGAAATAATGGTTCAATTTTAAATAAACAGTAGGGTGTTTTTTTTAAAAAAAAAGGGGGGGTATATCAAAAGTTTCCAAAGTTTCGTCCAAGAGAGTGGTGGTCAAACTATGAGACTGATGTTTTCTGTTTATTCATAGATTGAACCAGGGGTCAGGGAGCAGGAGTGCTAAAACTTTGAGTAGCTGTGATATAGACGATAGAATACAGAACCATCTTTTATATTCCAAGGTTTTCAGTATCTGTCCAAAAGCAAAAAGGTTCTCACTGTCAAAATTTAAGGAAGCAGAAGAAATTTAGAAATGTTAATAATGTAGAACAAATCATGTGACCTGGAGCAGCAACCACATCTATTTCTTCAGTGATAGACATGGTGGGGATGGGATGGTTGGAAATGGGATGTCAGAGGGCCATGAACAATTGAAAATGAAGAAGCATCACTCATTGCCAGTTGGAAGAAGTCCTTGCCCTGACTGCTTTTTATTCCTGAATTGGCATTGTCTTTGAATGAATCTCAGAAATATTCTAGATTCATTGAAAGACAATGCAAATTCAGGAATAAAAAGCAGTCAGGGCAAGGACTTCTTCCAACTGGCAATGAGTGATGCTTCTTCATCTTCAATTGTTCATGGCCCTCTGACATCTCATTCCCAACCATCCTATTCTTGAATGCTTTTCTGAATATTTTGGAGCATCCCTAGAAAATGCCTTTGAAAAATTCTGAGCACCACCTGAGACTCAGTTAGACTAAAGCCATGCAAACTTCTAACACAGCTGCAAGGAACACATCTCACCACTGTTAAAACAACCCCACTGGCTTCACTTGTCTTTTTTGGTTGCCAGTTCAAAGTACTGGTTTTAAGCTTTGAAGCAGTGATGGAATGAATTCCTCCTGTTGTCACAGGAGTTAACGTAAAATCATAGCATTAGGAGTTATGTTTAGTAAATATTAATTGCACGTAGACTTTGATGGCTCAGGAAGGGAGTTTCCTCTTGCTATAGTCTGCACATGTGCAGGATAGATCAATCAGTTTCCTGGACCACATGTCCATCTTGGAGAAGTCAAGCTTCATTTTAAAATAAAAACTGGAACTTTCCCACCAAATCATAGATTCCCTCCTGCTGATAAGGAAACAGTTCCTTCATGTGTTTGGGGAAATAATCAGTACTTAATGGATTTATTCACTTCCACTGAATAGAAGTCTTTTAAAACTGGTTCAGACTGGTATAACTCCCATTGTAAGATAATGTGCATTGTACAGAGATGTTGGGAAATAGCTCTATCAGACTGACTTTGTCCCATATGTGTGGAATCTATTGTTTGCATCTCCTCAGACTATTTACAAGTCACTACCAGTTCCCGGAAGTAAATATTATATTCAAATCTAAGCTTTTGAACCTCCAGAGAGTAACATTAAGGTCATGTTATCTCAAAAGGCATCCCTCTGAATACAAGTGGCAGCCCCTTCGTTAGGAAAGTGTTGGATACACACACTCACACACAGACTTGGAGAGAGCGACTCCTCCTAAGAGAAGAAAAGAGCTTGCTTCCAGACACAGACTTGCACCTCAGATAGGAAGAGGCTGAAAGAGGGAGACTGGAGGAATGCTAGAGGAGAGACTTTGTGGAGAAAGACCAGAAAAAGCCTGGAAGAATCTCAGAGAGTCAGCCAAGAGTAGAACCTGCCACCCTGATCGTCAACCACCTGGGCAACTGGACTCTTCTTCCCAGTGAAGAATGACAGAATCCTTGTGTGTGCTTTACTCCCTTTTCGCACACCACCCACAACCTGCAATGGCCAAGGAATCACCACGGCATGATGACAATGGTTCTGCATGACGTCATCGCGATCTCGTGGTGATCCCATGGCAAACCGTTGCAATCACAGTTTATATTATTGTCAGGTTTCTCCTTACAATGACATGTGATTGCACAGTCCTCCCACCTCCCTCCCGCACTTACCTATCATGGCAGGGAGTTGGACTGGATGGCCCATGTGGTCTCTTCCAACTCTATGATTCTAGAATGTCAGAAAGCACAATGGCTGCACTTCCTCCCCCAGCTCAGCCTGGGAAACTGCTGGGTTGCGCTGCCGAAGGGAAGGGCAGAACTCCCTTCCTCCCATCCAGCAGGCAGCTGGTGCAGAGGGGAGCGCAGCAGAAGTGATTCCCTCTTGGGAGAGGTTTTCTATGGATCTCCACACAGTGGCTTAAGAAAAAGGTAAGGTGTGAAGGGCCTTAGTCTGCAGTCCCTTAAGCTTAGCTGCATACCTTTAGCCCCCTTAGATTGGTCAAGAATAGAGTTTTTAACATCTGTGTCACTCTCCCCATCTTTTCTTTTGAGAAATAGCTTGTACTCAACTCAGATTTTTCTGTTGGGTTCTGCTGCTATGTCTTTCTGTCTTTTAATAGAGAAATAATTGTTTGTGTTTCAAAAACATCTTCTCTTCAACCTGATTTCTTTTTCTTTTCTTGTTTTTGGAGCTACTCTAGTTAGTTGACCATTTTTAAAACCTATAGCTAGTAAGGTCCTGCAGAGAGAGAGAGAGAGAGAGAGAGAGCGCGTTAGTGCCTGGGAGAAACCCAGATGTGTAGTGTCATGGGGCTCCAAGCTACTCCAGTATACGTTCTGTTACAAGAGAGATAGCTCATCACAATATATAGTTGCTGGAAAATTCTTTCTCACACCATAGGCTTGTCCTCTTGTCCTGGAAGCTGACCTTTTCTTTCAAAATTGGGAGGCTGGACTGTGAGGCTGGACTGAGCACTTCTCTCACAAGCACCACTGCAAGAGGGAAATGATTCAAAACAAGAATTGTGATCCTCAAACCCCTCAGGTTCTTGCCCCAGGAAAAAAAGAGTGGTGTGATATGAGGGGGAATCAAAACCATACATGAACCTCTGGTCAATTCCACTTTGGTGAGGTTGTCACCCACAGTGGGTCCTGAGATGTCAAAACTGGTCTCTCAGTCTGCTGAAGTTGTCCAGCCCTGTCTCAGAGCTACATTCAACTACTGCAAAGTCTAGCAGTAAGACCAGGTGAAGCTGTCTTCAATTAGAAAATGTTTCTAAGCAAGGGTGTGGTTTTTTCACCCCACTCCAATCATCTTACCTCACACAGGGAATTTTACAGGGGCACCAGACAATTTTATCTTCCATTTCTAACCTTCCCGTGCTTTCCCCATCACTTTTTTAGGTTAAGGGGAGGATCTTACAAAAAAAAAAAATCACTTAAGAAAAGAAAGCCCAAATGGGCACACAATGCCATTTGACTGACAGCACTGGGAATCTTTATCCCTATAAGACAGAAATTAATGAGATGGAGGAGTGTGACAGAGCAGCATCTTCATCACCATTTGATGATCTTCTTGGCTTCTGGGCCAGTCCCCACCCTATAATTCTCACAGAGAGCAAGACGCACCTGAGAACCTCTACCCACAAAACATACTTACCATCCCCTACAATGAGAAAGGCTGTTTTGCATTTCCTTGTTAGACAGAAGCTTTACCAGGAACTATGCAGTGCAGAGATTTCTGAGAACTGTAGATTTCCCACACTTATAGATCCTTACAAAGGGTCAAAAACAGAGGGTTTTATACAGTGGGAAGTTCTTGAAGGTCAAGGTTTCCTGACTAATGAAGTCTTGAGGATGGGGAACACACCTCCACTTTTAGGATCCTCATTTTAGAGCTGAGCAAACTGTCTTAAATCAGCCCAAATTAATTTTCCTTCTAGACCAGCTTTGTCTATTCTGACTGGTAGTTACTCTCTAAGGCATGTTTGTCCAACCCGCAACCTGTGGGCCACATGTGGCCCAGGACAGCTTTGAATGCAGCCCAACACAAATCTGTAAACTTTCTTAAAACATGAGGGGTTTTTTGGTTTTTGGTTTTGTTTTGTAACTCGATTGCATGGTTCTTGAGCACGAACTTTGCAGATGACAATGGAATGGGATGGAATAATCAGAGTATGTTGCATCCACAAATATTGGTGTATTATCCATAATTCGCATTATGATTGCGGCCAGAAGAAACAAAAACTATTAAAATTAACTAATAAAATAAAGAGCGAAAGGACTCTGTTGCAATGTTGTGTAAAATGAATTGTGACAAAGAATTCAAGTGTGTATTCTGTACCAGCCATAGTGTCGCCATGTGCCGTACGCTTTCACTGTTTGTGTGCATGCGATATATTTGATATACGATAAATTTGTTATTCCATTTTCAGTTGACATAAATATGTTACCTGCCAATTTTCAAACGGAATGCATAGAGCTGCAATCTGAGATTCAACTTAAAGAAAAATTTGATCATGTCTCTTTACTGGACTTTTATAAGACCTGTCTTCACAGAGACAAATATCCCTCACATCACAATTATGCCTTATTCATGCCATTGCTTTCTGGCAGCACCTATATTTGTGAGCAACTGTTTTCAAGGATGAAACACATGAAGAGTAAAATTAGAACCAATATATCTAATAAGAACTCACTGAGAATTGCAGCTACTTCTATTGAACCAGATAGTGATGCACTAGTTTCTGAAAAACAATGTCAAATATCCTACTAGTTTTATGTTGCCCTCTTTTCTTTTACTTTTATAAATAAAATATCAAAAAAATGAAGTTTTATTACTTAGATATGTACATTTTCTATATCAGTGATTGCAAACTTCGGACCTGCTCAACGATTTTAAAAGACCGTCCGAACGGGACAGCACATAATTAGGATTATTATGCGAGGACTTTTTTGCTTATCTCTGGTGGCAGATATCACGAAAATTATGCACAGACCTTTTTTTTTAGCTCCTCAGATATTGTTAGTGTTAGTGTATTTTATGTGTGGCCCAAGACAATTCCTCTTCTTCCAATGTGGCACAGGGAAACCAAAAGGTTGGACACCCCTGCTCTAAGGCTTTCAAACAGATACCTTCCACATTTTCCACTCACAGCCCATTTTAACTGCAGGTGTCAAGAACTCAACACAGGATCATGTGTATACAAAGAATAATGTTTTTGTCATACACTGTGGTACTTCCCTGGAAGTTAAATTATGAAGAAAGGGAAGGAAAGAAGAGCAGCCAAATTGGCCCACAGTCATTTAGAAAGCTAGATGAAATTCTAAAGGAGTTTTGTTTTTAGAGGAGGAGGAGGAGGGGGAGCTATAATTCCACAGGAAAGGAATCCATTTCTGAAGATCCCCTAACTCCAAACTCAGCTTTACTAATTTGGCATCTGTTTCTATATTTTTGTTCCTAAAGCTTAGTAAAGGCTGAGTAAAGCTCTTCTTGTACTAGTTCTCTTGTTATTAATACTACACAGCAGACAGCTGATTAGCGTGTGAGAATTAATCATGGGCTAATCGTGAAGAAGAAAGGAATAAGTCATGGCATGCTGTTCCCTTTCCATGCTAACACCTCCTTTTTTTTCCTTTTTTTCTTTTTCTTTTTCTTTCTTTAGCATATGTAGAAAGACGTAGAGTCATCATTTCCGAGAATCAGAAAACGTATCCCTGAATCATGTTGCATTTACCTTCATTTTGTTTGATTTGGGAACCCCAGGTAACTTATAACTTGCTGCTTTTTTGAGGTTCTGCGCTTTCATTAAGAGGCAGCAACACCAGCTGTGAGGGGAAAAAAGAACACTTGGAACAAAACGGCAAGCTGAAGAAACATGAAAGAACAGTGAGATCTAGTTTATCTAAATGGTGGGAAAGCAATTTTTTTAATAAAAAAGGGGGGGTAATAATTGATTGTTCTGAAACATAGCAGTGCTTTTCCCCATCATGTTAGATCACAAATGCTGGAATGGAATAGGAGAGACTGGGAGTGTGAATTGAGCTGAAGAAAAATTGACTAAAAGGAAACGGGGCCATTCTCAAGATGAATTTCTTAGAAATGACATCATCTCAAAAGGACACTTTGGGTCAGCATTTCCAAGGAAAGGATACTTAAGTTAGGAATGTCAATGGGGTTCAGAAGATAGGCTCTCTTTGCTGGCCTTGACTTCTCATTTCTATTGTTCGCTTGCCATCTATTACCATTTCACTACCTAAAAACAGTGGAGTACCAAATAGAATGCATGTGCGTGTCCATGCATGTGTGTGTGCGCACACACACACACACACACACATGCATAAAAACCATTCACTCAGATCAAGGTATACATAAGCGAAAGCCAGTTAAGTAGCTTCTTCCTCTGCTGGCAGTAAAGTAACTAATTAAATAACTGGCAATTTACTTCACTTTCCTGACATCCCATTTGTGCTGCCCAGGATCAGTGCTTCACTATGCCAAAGAGTATAGCTGATTACCGATCCCCCAGTTTTTCTCAGAACAAAAACCTTATCTGCAGTAAAAGGAGGGACTAATATGCAAACAACAGCAGAACCGCTGGTAATACTCATCTAGCCTGCTCTCTTGTTTTCCACTGCCAGTTACACCCACTCTTTCCCCAGAGTAAGGTGGGCTTTTTCCTCCTTGCAAACAACATGGGTGATTGATTGGCAGGGGACATTAAAAATGAACAAGCTTGGAGATGGAGGACTGGAAACTGGGAAACCAGTGAATACATGGGAAAACCTCTCAAAGCTTTTTGAGTATTTGACATAGATCTTCCGAAAGCTGAAGTGGAAGTGGGTGGGGCAAACAGTAGCGGGTGGCAAAGGGGCAAGTGGAAGTGGGCAAGGTGAGTGGCAAAGTGGGCGTGGCGAGTGGTGGAAGTGGGCAGGGGGAGCAGCAGAAATGAGTGGGGTGAGCAGTGGCAGGCAGGGCAAACGGTGGGCAGAGGTGGACAGGGTGAGCAGTAGTGGGAGCCAGCCAGGGGAAATTCCTCTTTTTTGTGTCCCTCTGACATTGGCATCTGAGGCATATGCCCCAGGTGCTCCACCCTGGATCCGCCTCTGATGGGGAGGGAGGCATAGGACAAAAACCACCTACTTGGATTGACAAGATTTGCCAGGATATCCAACATGTTAACTTCACAAAAAGATAGGCCCTTTCCGCAGCATGCCTCAATATCGGATAGTTCCATGTTCATCTCAGCATTGCCATTTCTGGAAAACTCTGTTTTCTCAGGCCTCTGGCATCAGCGGATGAGCACCAGCATTGAAACCGGTGTGTCTTCCGCGGCACAGCATTCCTTGCCACTCCCTGTCCCCGTCTCTCCTGGCCCTGCCCCTGCCCACAGCTCCTGATTGGTCTTTTAAAAAAAAAAAATTCTCAGAAGCCATGCTAATGTTAGCACAGTGGACTGGGCTAACTGGGTCATGTCAGCCAGCTATACTGTGCAATCATGCTAACGGTAATAAAGGGATTTTAAAAAGTAAAATTTGAAGGGGAAGTGTGGTGGTGGTGGCTATCAAAATTACCACGCTGTGCACTCCTCTATCCCCTTCTACTTCTGTGTTCACAGCTGACACAACAGAAGTAGCCAGCCAGCTGCTGGGCAGAGATTGCCCTGGGAGTCGCTGAGTGAGGGACAGGCTGGGAGCGCCCATGGCCCACCCACTGCTGGATCAATGATGAGAGGAAGCAGCCATGGAGGAACCGCACTTGCCCAGCTGATGCAATTATCATGTGAAAGAGAGGTCAATGACAGTTCCTCCCCGTCAGTGAAAAAGAACTGATTAGCCATGCTTGGGGAACGGGATAGCAGCTAGCTAGCGACAACATCATGTGGTAAGATGGCTCCTAGACCAGGAGCAAGGTGTGGCTGAGGCAGGTTGATGACATCATGTGGAAAGGGCCATAGTTTCTGTTACAGAGATTTCACAGATGCCGCAGCATGGAGCAATTAAAATGTCAAGAACCACTAGCAAATCTAGCTGTGTAGATTTACTGCTCCTGCCACTGCTGCTCCCTTCCCACTGCTAAGCCACTGAAAATACCAGAGTGCCCTCTAGATCCATATTACCCCCTTGGCAGTAGTGCTAAAAGGAGCAACCAGATGGTGAACACACCAGTGGGCAACCATTTTAATTTGCCAAAACAAACAACAACAACAACAATGAAATCAGGATTTTTCCTTCAGCAAGTGCTTAGTGAAGCAAAGGTTTAAACTGGAGGAGTTCCCCCTATGTAAGACAAGCCAACAAAATTCCATCAGTTTGTCATTGCTACAAAAAGTAGAAAGCTGAATCTTCCAAGAATCTGAAAGTGTACATCTAGTGCATAACATATTAAGACACTGTTTGGGAAGATATCATTATTTAAGGAGAAGTATGTTATGAAATGTGCTGAACATTTCAGGCAGAGAATGCTGTATTTCATTCCCCAGAGTAATTCTATGATTAACAAAGCTGCAGAGCAATGACATGTGCTCTGATTTACATAATAATTCTTCAGAATCATGACCCACAGCTTTTCCTCTCTTGGATTAACTCTGTTAACACTGTAGCATCATGTAAAGGAAGAATGCAAACTCAAAATTGGACTCCTGGCCCTCTTTGCATTTTTCCCTTTATACGTCTTTTCCCTCTGCCCCCACAATAACCTCTCTGCATGCAGTGTGAGAACAGACACTGCGTGAGAAAGACAAACAAAACTTCGTAATGATCTGAACTATGTAGAACATATCCTTTCCTAGTGTAGGGTTACCAGATTTGAAGGACTGACTTCTCTTCTTTTGTCCTCAGGGTGTAGAGAGAAAATCTCAGGGCAAGAGGGCTGCCTTGAAAAAAATGTTTACAGTCTGCTCCAGGCCCTGCTGCTGCAGGCTGATTCATAGCAGTTGCTGTAGACTCTCCCAGGAGCCCACCTAGCCAACTCCTCCCATCCTTTCTTCTCTCAGACAGTCTCAAACTGCATCCACCATTGGGATGGAATGGGAGAGAACATGCAGTGTAAGGAAATACTGTTCTTCCTCAGTATTTGCTCATGAGTCACTAGACACAGCAGTATGGATTGCCGCTTTGTGGTTTTTCCTAGCTTAGGACCTTTCCGCCCTACACTGTTATAGTGCTGCTATCCCACTTTCAACATCTTACGGAATGTTGGGCTTTGCAGTTCTCAGCCAGAGAACTCTTTGGCCTCAGTAAACTACAAACCCCAGAATTCCACAGGATGTTGAAAGTGGAAAAATAACACTATAATAGTGTAGTGTGGAAAGGCCCTTTTTGTTAACTTTCCCAGTTCTTTTTCACCCACCTTAACTGGTTGAAGTCACAGTGCAATTTCCTTTCTTGGCTTGAGGCATATGTGAGTTGCACCACTGCTAGCAAAAAGACTGGTACAAAGGTATTTCTCATTCAGCTCTGATAAGACACTTATTCCTTTCTGTTTAAATTCTTGGTTTCATATTGTCCTCATTCTGTTTCTCATCCTCTTTTTCCTCTGTTATGCAATTCTTTCCCCTTTCTTTTTATCACTCTCATCCTCTTTCTTCTTCTTCTCCCCCTACCCTCAGAACTCCTACCTAAACTCATCTTCTCCCTCATGCCTTAAATTCTTATTCTAGTTCCTGTTCCCTCACTCCACCTCCTCTCCCACCACCAGCTCCTCACTAACTGCCTTTTCCTTGTCACATCCTCTTTTTCCTTCTTCTCTCCCTTGCAAACAAATTCTAGTAAAATGTCTTTTCCTTCTCTTTCCAATTTCACTTTCTCAGTCTTTCTCCTTCCCCCTGTCCCCAATTTCTGGCTACATTTCTCTTCTCCCTTCTTACTCTCTGTCTTACTCTCTCTGAGTCTTTCTCCTTCTAGCCCCACCTGCTTTAGTAACGCTCCTCAGCTTCCTTCTCCTTCCTTCCTCTCTGTCTCTTCAACTATTTCTTCTTCATGACTCAAAGAAATCCTTGAAAACCTGACAAGGATATGCTAGATTCTAGGTATATTAAAACCAGAATCCTATCACTCCCAACTGCAGTAGACCCATTGAAGCAACTATTGAATGTTGGGTCATTACTAGGAAAATCCCATTGATTCAACAGACTCACTCGAAGCAGGACTAACAACAGGATTTAGGCCTGAAGATTAAGTTCAATTAAATCCAAGAGGGCTTGCCTCTGACTAGCTAGGCACAGATAGCACTTCCTTGTTGGATCATCATCACCATCATCATCTCTCCCTCCACAAAATATTTGGTGATCACTAGGAGCATTATTATAATTATTATTTTAGGTGGGGTGAGGAAGGATTCTATAACCTGGCTATTTCAAAAACAGCCAGCACAAGGCAATGGTTAATGTGGACAACTCATTAAAAGCAGCATTTTGGGGGGGGGGGGGGTGTTTGTGTTCGTTCATTTGTTTTTTCTGGAAAACTGTCTTTGTTTTTGGACTATTAACTTCTATGTGTTTTGAAAAGAAATGCTTGCAAAAGGTCTTAAAAACAGCTCTGGGATTTGTCCCTTCAAAGCAGAGCTTGTCATGTGCTGATAAAGCAGTGCTTGGAAAGGTGCTAGAAACACAGCTGAGAAGAGTTGGAGTTTTATGTTCAAAGCAAAGCATGGAAAACTTTAGTTAAATCACAACTCCCAAGTGTTTATAAAAGCAGTGCTCACAAAGATGTTAATAACAGCACTGGTAAAGACTTGGTTTTGTTGTTGCTTCTGTGAAGGGCTTAGGAAACTTACCTTCAAATGGATAAACATTTTTTCATTTCATAAACTTTGTGTTTTTTACTTGATTGACATGATCTGAGCAACTGTGGTAGATACTTTAATGGCATCACCCATCCCATGACATCAACAGGAGCTGCTCCCTCCAGCATCACCAGATCTCAGGTTTTGGTCCTGGCAACCCTATACTAAAGTCAGAAATAAATTGAAAATGTAACTTGCAAGTTCTCTTACACTGTTTGATTGTCCTTCCCTTAAGTCCAGGAACATGATTTAGGATTCTGTATTTTGATATTTATTAAAAAAAACAAGATTCTTTAAACACATGATCACTTTGGCCTGGATGTTCTTGAATGCATTTCTTCTACTACAGTAGGCATATTTGGGGCTGCCTTTGAAAGTAGTCCAAAAACATCAACTAGTCCAAAATACAACAGTAAGATTACTAACAAGGACTGGTCTATAAAGTCATAATATACCAGTGCTTTGTGACCTACGGATACCCTTCAACTGTCTCAGTTCAGCAGAGATAGTCCTGATTAACCCCCTGTCATCTCACATTCCAGCTGCTTTCAAAATGTCCTAGTCTCTTTGTACTCCTCCCACTTTCCCCCTTTGTTCTCAGCTTACTTCAGTTGCTGCAAAGTGAGTTCAAATTGCAAAAGTAGTCTGTATGCAATTAATTCAGCAAGGACAAACAGGAGGGACAGAGTGTTGCCCTTCCCAGCAGAGTCAGGTCAAAGCAAACTGCTGCAGCTTCTCCTAACCTGTGTGTTCTTCCTCATTAATAACTTAACCACACTCTTACTTGGCCACACATGTCTCAATTTTCATCCTTGAAATGGAGCGGGGGTATGTCTACACTAGCTTCCAGTCCATTCCTTGGCACAGTTCAAAATCTTGGTATTACCCTTTAAAGGCTTGGCACAAGATACCTAAATGATCATCTTCTCCCACCGTAAGATCTACTCCAATGCCCCTGTCAAATAATGGTGAAAAGATGAGCAACAACCAGGGAGAGACCTTTTCGGCAGTAGTACTTCATCAGTGGGCTGTCGTCAGAAAAGCTTGCTTTCTCTCCATAATATGTGTCTGTTCATCTTTTAGTCAACAACAGTATTTGTAAAAAAAGTGGTTATGCCTCATAGAACTTGCAGTACTGCCGATTTACTTGGTTTTTTATTTCTCTTCTACTTGCATTTTATACGGTTGTTGCTTTGCATTTCTTTGATATTTATATTATGTTTTATTATGTTTTTATGTTTTCTGATGTTTGTGAATCATCCAGAAAGCTATAGGTAGTGTAATAAATCAATCTGTATGTCCACCCACCAAACTGAGGTCATTTCAATTTTTGCTGGCTTGGTTCTGTGGAAACAGTGATTTTTTTTTTCCTGGTTGATAATGCACATGAAAATTACTCTTTGGAGATTTATTACCTTAACCCAGCTATTTGGCATGTACCGTGTGTGCCATATGCAAATCAAGTCATGCCTTCTGATCTTAAGGCACATTAGTATTCCATTATTTAATTTGCATGTGCTGTTCTGATAGCACTTGAGAGAAGATTTTGCAGAACCTTTTAGCAAGGGAAATGGTGGAGCAGGAGGTAGTGGTAAAGGAAAAAAGAGAGGAAGATTCAAGTTGCTGGTCATTACTTATTTTTTAAAAAAAATATTTTTATTAAAAATAGATTTAATAAATGTAAAACAATATATAAGGAGATCAGTTTACACAAACATACTCAACATCTACTAATGAAACAACTAACTAAACAAAAACAAATAAACACAAAAGACACAGAAAAGGGTTTAAAAAAGGTTACAAGACCAAACCGCACATCTCAGACATAATAATCCACGTACTCGATTTTTAAATTGGTTATATACTGCCTCTGGGATTCAGAAAGGAGAGGTAAGAAATAGATTTAAATACATTCAAATGTAATTTTTGTATTTAAACGGACATATAATAAGGGAACAACTTTTCAAACTTTCTACTGAACTTCCCTTCCCTACAGAACTAATTTGAATCAGAAAAAAATGTTTTGTTGTTGTGGCGTCAAGAAAAGATATTCATCAGGACAGTATTGCCCGCCTTAAATGTTTTGGATAAAAAAGTCCACCCACTTCATCTCTGGCCATTTCCACACTAGAGTGGAGGAGCGTTTCACTGTGTATTATAAGCAATGTTTTTTACTCCAACGTCCTCCAGTTTCTATTGAAGAAAAGCAGAGAAAAATCATTTGTGGCTTCTGTATGTCATTTCCCCTGGAACTCTTATTCCCCTCCCTCGGTCCACTCTGCCAGTGCTGATTGGTCAATTTAATGCCCAACTCTGTGGTGTGAATCAGTGTAGCGCTTCCACATGTAGGGAAAAACGCCGTGAACCGTTTTGACTGATTTGCTTCAGAGATTTCCCATTTATACATTACACCGGTTTCACAACAATGTGAACTGCTTTAAGAGTTAAACATGTGCAGAATGAACTACGACAGAATGACATCAAACCGGTTTGATGTGTGAATGTATTCGAGACACAACGACGCCACAGTGATGTATCTCCCTTGTGTGGAAGGGGCCTCTGTTGAAAGCAAAAAATCTTCAGAGCCTTCTATCAAAGAAAATGGACTCAGATAATATTGTATTAAGCTCTAAACCAGTAGTTCTCACCACTTGGCTTTCCAGATATTTTGGATATCAACTTCCGACTTGGGCTACAATTTGTCTATAATCTCTGGGATTTGAAGTCCAAAACATATGGGGGACAAAGATTTGGAACCACCGTTCTAGGCTATGCAGACTTGCTCATGTCAGGAAATGTTAGACTTCGAAAGCCTTGGTCATTGTGTAAGTACCAATGCAATGACAGATCTGTAGTCAACTAATGCATACCATTGTTTCACGAACAAAAACTGGGATGTGTGTGGCTAAGCAACACCAAAATGTGGAGGAGATGGCAAATGTTATTGATGAGGAAGAACACGCAAAGTAGGAGAGGCTGCAGCATTTTGCTTTTGCCTGAGCCTACTGGGAAAAGCAAGACTTCCCTTGTCTCCTCCCTAACGTGAATTAAATGAATGTAAGCTACATTTGGATTTTGAACTCTGTTTATGGTAATTGAAGGTGAGGAGAAAGGGGGCAAGTGGGAAGAAGAGAAAGAAACTGGAACATTTTAAAAGTAGCTGAAAAAATGGGAAGATACAGGATTAATCAGGGCTGTTTCTGTTAAATTAGCACAGTTGGAAGATATGCCAGTCCTGCTCTCTCATGCATATGCGTTCTTTTGCTTGATGTTACTGCTCTCTCATGCAGTCTCTCCATCTCCTTGTCTCGCACCATACACACACAGGCAGGGAGAGCGGGAGGAGATTCAGTGAACAGCTGAAGCAAAACAAATGCCTAAACCTTACAGGCAGGCTTCATTTCTTGGCATGAGCTTGATAGTAGCATCAGCTCTGGTCAACAGACTTATGGATGATTTATGCACCAAGTACCTCTTCCTTCCGTTGAATCAGTGCTTGGACTGTTGATCATGGGACACTGGTATTGCTATCTGTAATAATTATTTTATCAGTCGTACAAAATGAAGCTTATGTAAATATGAATCATTGACAAAATATTTCTATATACAAGTCAAGACTGAGTTGGCCACCTTCCACAGAGCTGTCTAAAATCTTTTAGAGTTAAGAGAAGAGCAGACGGAGAGCAAGGAATAACTTGGGCTGGAGACAAATGATCATTTTTTAAGCGAATGGAAGATGATAAGAAAATATATAAACTCATCACTCTGTTGTATGTGATTAACAAGTTTTCAATAGCTGAATGCTCTGCAAAAGCTGTTTTACCAAAAAGTAATGCAGCACTGTGTTGGGAAAATGTGTGAGAGAGTACAATTAATTGGCAAGGCAGAAGCTGCACAACAACTTATCCCCTTCCCCACATACACACAGGGTCTAATATAGAAAAGAAATGTGGTCAGTCTTCTTAGTAAAACATATAAAAGTAGTTTTACTTTACTTACTCTTCAGTAAAGTCAATAAACATGTAAACAAGCAATTAAGTGAGTATAAGCATGCGGTTTATTCCAGCATACTGATCAAATATAACCCCCACCTCAACAGTTTTTGCAATCCATCTTTCCCAAATGTACCTAGACTCTAACTAAAGCAAAGCAGACCAGCCATGGCAGAAATATCCATTGGTGTCTATTTTTGAAATATTCACTTTGTTCTGTTATACGATTCCTTTCAACCCCACTCAGTGGTTTGCTGGCTTGTTTTTATTTTAAAATATTTATTCCCTACCTTTCAAGTAAATTTCCAGATCTGCCTGAAAGATACTTATTTAAAAGTCCATCTTTCACTCCTCGTGCCTTCTGTCTTGCCAGATCTTCTGGGAGGAAGAATGGATGATGATTTTGCTTGGTTTACTTCTTGGTATGGACAGCAATATTTGCAAAGAATATGAGTTTTTTTAAAAAAACAAAGACTAATCTGTGTTTGTGTGTGTGTGTGTACATACATATAATTTGCATAAAGAAAAAAACATATTTCTAGTATCTGTTGTCCACAACCAGAAATCATATGGACTGTAATCATGATGATACATTTTTTTCTAAGACATCTATGTCACAACTTAGGCCCTTTCCACACACGAGAAAGGAAACACACGAAAACGGAACTCACCGGCGTTCTTGAGCATCTGGGCGAGTCCGTCGGGATGAGGAGCAGTGTGAGCTTGTCTCTCCACACTGCTCTGGCGTCCAAAATGGAGGCTTCCATTTCCAACCAGAGGCTTCCATTTCCAACCGGAGAATCTCGCCAGCCTAAAACCTGTTCCCAGCAGATCTGCAGGCACGCACTTGTGCACGCCTGCAAATCTGCAGCGGAGCGCAGCGATGGAGCGACACAGAGTCGTGCGCTCCGTGCTTTTTAAAAAACCTCTTAAAAGAGGTTTTTAAAAAGCATGCTGCGCGACCAGTTCAGGTCACTCCGAACTGGACTGAAGTATGGAACTACAAAAAGTAGTCCACCCCAGTCCACTCCACGGTGCAGAAGATCTCCATCGGAGGTCGTTCTGCACTGTTTTAATAGCCCAGTGCGGAAATGGCCTTACTCTTGTTCTAAATAGTACTCCTCAAATTAGATTGCACCCATGAAAAGAGATCTCAACTTATACTACATCTATGTCATCAAGAAAGAAAAGAAAAGGAGATATACAAATATAGCAGTTCTAATCTATATGTTTATTTATCTATTTGTATAGATTAATATATCTATTATATAAGTTTATGTATCTATTAAGAAAATATGAAATGTTTTTAAAAAGAAAATCAATGTTGGAGAAAGCTAAACTGGAAAATTCGTCTACTCAGAAAGAGTATTTTGAGTCCTTAGCTCTTAAAAGTCTAGGCCAAGATCCTGCACTGGCAATTCTATAGATCTATGTAGCTACATCTCCATAACTATGTCTCCCAATACTGCCACCCACAAAACCCATCTTCCAAGTCATGCACCCCTCACTAACATGGCCATTCCTGGGCTGCTGGAGAGTGAGGGGATCAGTGATTATGTGTCCAGGTATTTTCCTTTTGCTGGAGACACCACAACAGGCATCAGGCTGCAAAAGACTTACAGTACACATACAGCTCAGGTTAGATAAATCATACACAAATATTGGTTTCTGCTGCAGGACATTTCAAGATTTTAACAATTCCCCATGATCACTTTTAAACATGGACATAACATGAGGGACATGCTGGTGAACAGCAACATGACACAGCCTATAAGATCAATGGATACTGCTACAGATGGTAGTAGATGCATTGGACAATTTCCATGTGGAAATTGCAGTGTGTGTTCCAATTGTTGTGGGTTAAAATTATGCAGCAGCCCACTGGACAACAAAAAATATCATATTAAGCAGCTATTTATTTGCTACACATAAGGATTACTATATGTTATACCATGCCCCTGTATTCTATTATACATATTATTTTTTTTAATAATTTTATTAAGTTTCACAAATAAAAAACATCATTTTAAATTGTACTTTTACATGAAATATTTCTGTTCTTCCACTCTGATCAGTTTTCATTTTCTGAATTTCTATTCACTTATTACATTTAAGCATCACAGTACTATGTTCATCTTACATGTTTGAACTTGCATTTCCTTCATCCACTCATGTTATGTTACAGTTATCCCTCTTTTAATTCAACCATAATTCAGACATTTTCACTTGGCAATTCCCAGCAATTGCCCATTACAATTTGCCATTCTGCTTTTATCTGTTCATCCAGTTTCCCCTTTAGTCTCTGAGAAACAATATCTGCATTTCTGTTTTCAATAAACATCCCCCACCATTGTTCAGTTGTGGGTATTTGCTGAGATTTCCACATTTTGGTATATTCTATTAGAGCTGTCGTTATCATATACAGTATTAATCTCCAATGTCTCTTAATACTGGTATTCTCAAGAACATTTGTCATGTTTAACAGATAAAATTCAGTTTTTTTTACAAACTGAACCTTCAATATTTCACACATCTTTTTGTGTATTTCATTCCAATATTTCTTTGCCTTGGGACATGACCACCACATATGAAATATTGTTCCCACCTCTTTCTGACATTTCCAACATATTCTGGTACCTGTATTGTAAATCTTTTTTAATTTATCTGGTGTCATATATCATCTATGAAACAATTTAAAATAGCTCTCTTTTAGGTTCTGAGCCGTTGTAAATTTCTGTGGCCTTCTCCAGCTCTGCTCCCAATCGTCTAATTGAATTGAATGACCAATATTCTGCGCCCACAAAATCATTGCGGATTTCACAGTCTCCTCCTGTCTCTCCTGTGTTAAAGTTCCTTGATATATATGGGCTAATAAGTGAGGTGGATTATCAAAGATCCATTTAATCACTCCTGTCTTTTCTTTTGGTTCTATTCATATGTTTTCAAGTCCATCTGAAATCTCTCATTTAACTGCCTATACGGAAACCAACTTAATGATAATCCTTCCTGTTCCAATTTTTCTCTTGATTTGATCTTATAAACATTTGTCGTCGATTTCTCTAATATATCTTCGTAGCTCAGCCATTTCTCTGATTCCATCCATCTACCAAAGAAAGCTTCTTGAGGGGATACCCACATGGGTAGCTGCCCGATGTTTTTACTCTTATATTCATTCCATATTTTCAAAAGCGATTTTCTGATATAGTGATGCATAAAATCTTTATCGATTTTTGCTTTATCATAAAACATATAGGCATGCTAACCCATCCTCAAGTCCGCTCCCTCCAGCGCAAGCATTCTTGTATCTTGTAAGTCAATCCAATCTTTTAACCATGTAAATGCCGCAGCTTTGTAATATAATTGAAAATCTGGTACTCCCATTCCTCCTCGAGTTATTTGATCTGTCATAATATTCCATTTGATCCTTGGTTTTTTCCCTTGCCATATAAATTTAGTCAGGTCTTTCTTCCACTGTATGAAGGGTTTACTGTTTGTTATTATGGGGAGGTTTTGAAACAAAAAATTCATCTTTGGAAGTACATTCATTTTAATGGCCGCTATCCTCCCCATCATTGACAATTTCATGGAAGTCCACCTTACCAAATCTTTAGTTATCTCTTTCCATTTTTTCTTATAGTTGTTTTGAAATAGCTCATTGTTCCTTTTTGCTATCCAGACACCTAGATATTTTACTTTTTGAACTTTATTAAATCCAGTTGCAAGTGCTAGTTCCTTCTCCTCCTTATCTGTCATGTTTTTCATTAGCAGAACTGTTTTTTCTTTATTTACCTTAAATCCTGAAAATTCTCCATATTCTTGTATTATTCCAATCAAGTTTTGTATACTTCTCTTAGGGTCTTCAAGAAACAGTACCAAATCATCAGCGAAAGCTTTAAGTTTGTATTGATATTTCTTGATTTGGACTCCTCTTATAACATTGTCTTCTCTTATATTATTATTTAATATCTCCATTGTCATTATAAATAGCAAGGGGGACAAAGGACATCCTTGTCTTGTCCCTCTGTTCAATTCAATCTGCTTTGTTCTATCTCCATTGATAACCAATCGAGCTCTTTGTCGGTTGTATATTGCTTCAATCCATGAGACAAATTTATCTCCAGCTTGCATTTGCTTCACAACTGTCTTCATAAATGGCCAACTAATCATATCAAACGCCTTCTCCGTGTCTACAAATATCATGGCCATTTTCTTTTCATTATGCTTTTTGTAGTATTCGATTATGTTCAATACTGTTCTTATATTATTTCTTAAGTATCTTTTTGTTATAAAACCATTCTGATATTCATGAATAAGCTCAGGCAAAATCTTTTTAAGTCTCGTTGCAAGGATTGAGGCAAAAATCTTATAGTCTATGTTCAAAAGTGAGATTGGTCTATAATTTTGGACATCTGTCAAATCTCTGCCTTCTTTAGGAATCAGCACCACATTTGCCTCTCTCCAGGTATCTGGTACTCCTTCTTTTATAATCTCATTTATTGTACTTTGCAATGGGATTGAAATCTCATGTTGTAAAGTCTTGTAATATCTTGCCGTAAAACCATCTGGCTCCGGAGCTTTATCGTTCTTCAAGTTTCTGATCGCTTCCATTACTTCCATCATAGAAACTGATTTATTCAAAATCAATCTATGATCTTCAGTGAATCTCATTTTATTTGTTCTCTCCAAATATTCTTCCAATTCTTGCTGTTTTTTTACTTTGGAAATCTTACTCATCAATTTCTCATAGTACTTATAAAATGCCAGTTTTATTCCTTCTTGTTTAGTAATTCTCTCTTCTCCACTTTTTATCTCTGGTATAATATTCTTAGACCGTCTTCTCCGCAACAAGTTAGAGAGAAGCTTTGAAGGTTTATTTGCTTGCTCAAAGTACCTATATCTTTTTCTCCGTATTTGCTGTTCTATTTCATTCAAGTTAAGTTGGTTCAATTCAGCTTGGCATACTTTCATCTGTAGTCTGATTTTCTTATCATAAGGATCCTTCCTCATCCGTTTCTCCACTTCCTTCATCTTATCCAATATTTGCTGCTCAACATTTCTCCTCTCTTTTCTAATTTCCGCAGACCATCTGATAAAGTTGCCTCGCATCACTGCTTTACTTGCATCCCATATAGTTTTTATCGTCAAGTCCAGTGTCATGTTTTCACTGAAATAGTTAATCAGCTCCTTCTTTGCTTCATTTATGTATTTCTCTTTATTGAAGACCTCGTAATTTAATCTCCATGTTCTTTCCCTATCCTTGACCTTCATCTTAAGGAGCAACGAGTTGTGATCTGAACATAAGTTCGGGAGAATGTCTATATCTGTCGCCTTCAACAATATTGGTTTAGATACCAACATCATGTCAATTCTGGACATTGATTTATGTCTATCTGAATAAAAAGTGTATCCTTCTAATTGTCCATTTTTGTACCTCCATACATCAAAGAGGCTTAGATCATCCATCATGTTAAAGAAGCTCTTAGGTAATTTTCCATTATTTCGGGGTATCAATTTCTGTATCGATCTGTCTGATTTTGGATTGACAACTCCATTAAAATCCCCCAACACAATAATATTCGGGTTTCCAGTATCACTCATATATTTCTGTATCTCTTCGTGTACTTTGCAGAAAAATTCACCCTTCGCCCCGTTTGGTGCATAGATTCCAACTGTCAATATTTTGTCTTGTTTAGTTGTAACCTCTGCTCCTAAGTATTGACCATTGCTATCCTGAAAGATCTGATGAGCACCATATCTTGCATTCACATATATTATCACTCCCCGCTTCTTTTTGTCAATCGTTGCTGCATAACAGCTCCCTAATTTCGGGTTCCGAAGATATCTCAAATCTTGAGTCCTAATTTGAGCTTCTTGTAGGCATGTTACATCCAAGTTTTGTTTTTCTAAGTGATGAAATATTTGTCTTCTTTTATATTCAGAGTTAAATCCTTTAATGTTCCAAGAGTATATCCTTAAATCCAATTTGTCCATTTTATCCATTTTATTAATAATACTTATAATTTTTGAGGTTAGCTTAATCCTTTATTTGATCTCCTTCTAATTCCCCTTCTTCCTGCTGAGTTCCTTCTTGATCTGCATCAACCTTGTCGTCTTCTTCTTGTGATTTCCCCTCTTCTTCTCCTAGGGGTTGTTCCTCTTCTTTTTCTTCCTCCAAACCTGTCTTCTGAAAATCTTTCTTCAATCTTTCCATCATTTCCTTTGCCTTGTGTACTGAATTGATTCTGTGTCTCTGTTGTCTATACGTGAAGGAGATGCCCTCGATTTTCTCCCACCGACAGTTAATCTGATGTTTTACCAGAAGATTCGCTAAAGGCTTGTAGTCTTGTCTCTTCTTTAATATCTGAAACGGTATCTCTTTAAATATTCTCACATCTTTATCTTCAATCTTCAACCGTCCATCGTAGCTTCGTTCTAATATTTTATCCTCATTACTGTCCTGGTGAATGTTATGATAATATCTCTTAGAAGCTTCCTCTCTCTAGCCACTCTAGAAGTTACTCTGAACATTCTGTGTATGCACATTTCCAATTTCTCCTCTTCGATGTCAATAAATTCTGCCAATGCTGGTAACATCTTAGCGTACAAATTCTCCCGTTTCCTCAGGAACTCCCCTAAAATGAAGGCATCTTTCTCAATATCTCATTTCCTGTGCAGTGATTTGAAACTCTTCTTCTTGGTGTTTATCTTTCATCACCGTCGCCTCTGATTCTAGCTGTTTAACTTGTTGTTTTAATTCTTTAGTATCTTTTTTCAATGTAGCTACATCTTTAGTCAAGTTCTCTAATTTTTTTCCCCACTTGTCAATTTCATGTTTCATATCTGTTCTCATTTCTTTTCTTGTCTCTTTTAAATCTTTTCTGATATCTTCTCCAATGTTCTTTAACTCCTCCATCATTTGCAACATAAGATCTTGCAATTTCTGGGGTATATCTGTTGATGAGCGTCTGGCAGTTTGAGTTGTTGTTACTGCAGCAGCTGCTCCTCTTCTTGACCTGGATTCCATTCTGTTGACAATATCTTGTTCCCTGGTTTTCCTTTTCTTGTCAGATAAAATCTATTTATGCTTATGTCTTATATCACATTCAACACACTATAACAGTATAGTATTATCAAAATACTTATGTAAATGGCAATATGCTAACTATATACGTATACTTAATGATTTAAAATCACTCTAATTAATACTTATTGAAATCAAAACATAAGCATTCCAAGTCAATGTCAAGATTAGTACCTAGTAATGTAAATATATAAAATACTGGATATGAGACTTATTAATGTAACTATATAAATGCTTCCATATGAATTATCTACACATTACTATAGCATTAAAAGTAAAGTCAGTTTCTCCACTTCAGTGTACTGTGCCTAGGCCCGTTTCTCACTCCCCCTCCCAACTGAAGCTCTCTGTACTTTCCTCCCTCTGAGCTGCTCGAGGCTCTTTCTGTATCTCAGCCGTCAATTACATTCCAAGCCGCTCCATCTGTGGGAGTGAGGATGTTCTGCTTGCAATGTCCTTCCAGCACAGGCTCTCCAGTCTCAACAATCTGAGTTCAACAAAAACAGTTCTCGAACACCAGGAACTGAAAAAGCACTTCTCAATGTCCATAGGCCTCTAATATCAGAGTTCCAAAGTCTTAAAATCCAACTTGCCAGTCCTCTCAAATCCAAAGTAATTAAAAATAAGTCCAAAGTAAATCCAAAGTAATAGGATGGGGGGGGGGGGAGTTCAATATTCAAGTAAAATTAGTCCAATCTCATCAGGAAAAAAACATAAAAAACCATTAAAAAAACGGTAATCCCAAACAATATTCGTCTCCTACCACGAAGTTCCTTCAAGTCCTTTCCAAGTCCTAGCCCTTTCAAAAGTAATTGAAAAACACAGGGAAAAATCCTTCAAAAATCCCAAAAGTCTTATCATTTAATCCACACAGCTTTACAGTTTCTCAGTTCTCAAAGAACTATTTCTTAGTCCAGTCCAGTCCATTAACTCTGTCTTCAAACAAGTCAAGATTCTCTTTAACCTTAAAAAACTCCAGTCGCTAATAAAAATGGCAGAAAAGCCTCTTGGAAGACTCTAAGAAAAACAGCCGCCCCTTTAAAACGAACTCTCCACCATTACGTACTCACATCGGCTCCGGGTCCTTTCATTTCTCCGGTCCTGCACCCCGTTGCAAGTCGGTTCCAGATGTGATATTATTAAAATCAAACACTAGATCAGGTAGCTTACTGTCTTTTCAGAAAAAGTTTCTTGCTTTAAAAGTTGGCGGCGGCGCTTGTGCTGCTCTCACGGCGATCCCGCTGGCTCCGTCATGGTCCTACGATCCCCTGGAGCTTTCCGCTCTTCCCCCTCTGGGTAGAGCCAAACACCAGTTGCGGGGTCCCCTTCGGACCTCTTCCACACCCCTTTTACCAGAGGGGTGTCTAGCCACTTTAGATGTTTTTAAAAAGTGGCTGGAATCCAGTGGGTGGCAGTTCGGAGCTGCATAATTGCGCAGCTTCAATCCAAGCTGCCGCTCACGTGCGCCATGCGACCGGAAGTCCTATTATACATAGGAAAAGAGAAAAAAGATTTCATATTTGTGAACATAAAAGTTGTGATTATAAACAGAAAAATGCATGCACTATTAGTGATGCATTTTTAACCAAAATGTGGTTAAAATAGGGAAGAATATAATAAGTTGAGAAAAAATAATTATATTAGATTCACAAACTGAATACTCCAATCCCCAATGGTTTAAATGAAGATGTAAACAGTATTCTAGCCAGTTTAATCTTCATTGTTTTCTGGTTTTGGCTATTTATCAACAGTTTGTATAATGGTGAATTCTTGTATTCACCGTTGCTATCTTCGTCTTGTATGCATGTTCCATGTATCTACAGATTATCTGTTGTGTTTATGTTTGAAATGTTTTGTGTTTAAAGTACCCTCAGAACTGTTGTTATGATGTAGTATTTCTTGTGTCAGTTAAAATTGTCTGTTCCTTTTTGAAAGATGTCCTTTGCCATTGTTTTATTCTAGTGTCTTGCTTATTATATTTATTTGAAAAGGTACTATTTTTATATGTGATATAATGGATTCTAATTTAATTGTTATCTTTCATTAACTTATACAATCATGTATTTTAAGAAGGAGATGTTATCTTTGAGGGCTCATTAACTGTAAGTTCACACCGGATTGTAGCCTTGAGTCAAGATAACATAATTAATGACAGATGAGGCATGGAGGTTGGGGTGGAAGTCTTACTATTTAAACAGAAGCATAGAGTGAGCAGTGTGGAATAAGAGGCATTTTTGTTTTGTATACACCATTTTTCTTTCAACAAATGATTTATGTCCTATGGACATCCTCCCATACTGCTATTTATTGTGTGCACTGTGTAGCTTTAAGTTGAACAATTGATTATTTGAGTGATTGTTGTTATATACCTTTACACATATACACACATATATTTTATGTTCCTACCTAATTCTTTCTGTTTCCCTTTCATTATTTCAGTGAGTTAAGCCTTATCCTTTCCATAAATTGGACTTAACACCATCATAAATCACGAACAAGTTATCAGGCTAGTTTTGAATGCTGGAATTTGTCCGTGTTTATGGTGCTAGATTAGAGTTGCCACATCTTTTATGCTCACAGATGTCCTCATTTTCCATAGTTATGTGGAAGGGGGGTACAACTTGGTTCATTCCATGCTGGGAAAATTGGCTAGTGTCTATCAACTAGTATAGATTTGGCCAGTAAAGATAACCTTCACTTTAAAAAAAAAAATTACCAAGATCAATTCTGAGGAAAAAAAATAGCAACATTCACAAATTTCTTCATAAATACAAAAGAAAATAAAAAAGACATAACTAATCTGAGTACAGGAAAACATGAAGGTGACAATTTAGTTCATCTTTACCACTCAGACTTCGAGATTTCATAGGATCCCAGGTTCCCGTGTGAAGTCCACATCCATGAAGTCCCTGCGATTTCACCTGCCCTACTTTTCTCATTCTCACCTATGTGTTTCTTCATTTGCTGCAGAGGAAAGCTGCAGACAATGCATCTTTGTTTAAGGATAGCCCAACAGCCTTTGTCCTTTGCAAAGATCGTGGAATCTTTGAAGCCAGAGAAAGATTAGAGGGAAGCCCTTCACCACGACCACCATCAGAATCTTTGCAGTGTTGTAGAACACGGGGAACGAAAAAACATTCAGAGGGAAGAGTTAAGTACCTCCCCAACCTCCTATTTCTACCTCAGTCATATTGCCTCATTTCCTCACTAGTCTGTTATAGCGCTATTATTCCACTTTCGACATCCTATGGAATCCTGGGGTTTGCAGTTTCAGGAGGGACTGACCAGCCCCTCCCGAAGCTGCAAACCCCAGGATTCCATAGGATATTAAAAGTGGAATAATAGCACTATAATAGGCTAGTGCAAAATGGCCTCTGGACAAGACAAAGGT
Source organism: Cyclura pinguis (assembly GCA_030412105.1). NCBI lineage: Eukaryota > Metazoa > Chordata > Lepidosauria > Squamata > Iguanidae > Cyclura > Cyclura pinguis. The sequence continues at coordinate 69,568,590 of CM059601.1, read as the reverse complement.
CCATCTGAGCTCCTGTACATGGTCTGCCCTTATACCTCATTAGAAACCTGTGAAATCATCAGCTGAGGCCATCCACAATTGAAAGGAAGTGCATAAACTGTTTGAATACATACCAACATAGCTTTCCCTTGAGTAACCAACAGGGAGGAGGCTTGAACACCTTATCCATGCATAACTCCTAATCTATTTCAAGTGGTTTGATACTTTGTGATGAATATGACTCTTTAACTGAAAGGTGAAAAAATATTTTGTCCAGCATGGAGAAAGCCATCTAACTTCATGTCAAAGCCAAGCTTAAATTAAATAAGGATCACATTTTGGTTTGCATTTTGACTGAAATACATGAATGATAACCCTTTTAGAAATAATTTTATTGGCATACATAAGTGCAAAATAATTCTGCATCTCAGCCATTTCCAATATGAAAAGTGTCAGCCTGAGAAGTCAAATGTGGAAGAGAACCAGTTTTCAGCATACAATTGTGTGTTTTCAAATAGCAGACACCAGAAGTATGTGTGCAGATTGGAGCTACCAGCCACAGGGGGTCAGTTTATGAATAATTATGTACTTTCCAAATGTGACCTTAAGGACTGAGAGGATGAGGGGATGGGAGGTCAAAATCTCTGGGTTTTGAACATCTGGAGAGCCAGTGCCTCAGGGTGCCTCGACAGTGAAAAAACAAACAATAGAATACTAAATAAAGTTAGGTCTCTCAAAAACCCAGAGAGAGGCTATAATGTCTGTTGTCAAATCTTGGTCTATCCAAGGCTTCTAAAAGCACAAACATATGTTATTATGATTCAGGCACAGCAAAGTACAATAGTGTTAAATGTATTAAACATAGGCCCTTTTCACATGTGGGGGGGGGAACGGGTGAAAACGCCCAAAAACAGAGCTTACCTCCAGCCGGGTAAGTCCGTTGCCACGTGGAGCAACGCGAGCTCGCTGCTCCGCACTCCTCCGGCGTCGCAGATGGCAGCTGCCGGTTGGTGGAGGCTCTCCACCAACCAGAGAAGCTCGCCAACCGGAAGCCCGCCCCCGGCAGATCCGCAGGCACGCACTTGCGCTCGCCTGCAGATCCACTTTAGAGCCGGGCGACGGAGCGGCACGGGGCTGCGCGCTCCCTGCTTTTTAAAAACCTCTAAAAAGAGGTTTTTAAAAAACACAGAGCCCGGCTAGTTCCGGCCGCTCCTGAGTGGATTCTGGTGTGAAACTACGAAAAGTAGTCCACGCCAGTCCACTCTACGGTGTAGACGACCTCCGTGAGAGGTCGCTCTACACCATTCCCCCCCCCCACATGTGAAAAGGGCCATAGTTATTCTCCAATTCTGATAAATGTTTTTCATGTATTAACCTTTCTTATGCTAAGTTAAACCTAAGTCACCTGAAAACTTGCTTAATGAAAATATTAGCATTTGGTTTTTAGGAAGATTTCAGAATAGGGGAGTGACCATACATCTTATCACAAGCACAGTGCCAGCTCTTAGCAGCCCTGATGACTTTGACCGTGAACATATATCCCTGCCATGGGATAGATATAGATTAGACAAAAAGGGAATCATGACTTGTGACAGACCAGCCCATATTTGATGTGATTAGCAATGGGATGAATCCAGAATTTTCCGAATCCCTGGAAGGTTCTGGGAATCCACAAATCTCACGAATTTCAAATCTTTCAAATCCTTTTTTTTTAAAAGGGTTTAAAAAGCAAGGGAAAGAAGATAATCTTGGGCAAGACACACCCTCTCAGCCTTACCTCTGAAGAAATCTGGCCAGGATAATTGTCATAGTTTTGCCTCAGGACCTCCCCAGATTGAAAATGACATGAAGACCCTTTCTACACAGGCAGGAAAATGTGGATTAATCCCACTTTTTCCTGCCTGTGTAAACAGGACCATTACAGTACAGAGATAATCCAAATCAGAACTGGATTTTCATTGCATAGCTCCTTCTGGCATCCTGGGGTTTGTAGTTTGATGATGCACCAGCACACTTTGGCAGAGAAGGCTGTGACACTTTGTAAAACTACAAACCCCAGAAATGTGTATGAAAGAGGTTTGCAAGGGAGCTATGCAAAGGAATCTTTCAGCTGTCCTTGAAATCTCAAACCTGTACCTTCCAGTCAAGTGCTGAATTTAAATATTAAATGTTCAATTTAAATATATTAGAATACAACCCCAGATGTAATTTCTGAAATTGTTTGCAAAGGCTATTATTACTCCAACGGAAAAACTCACCTACTTGCCATCTCTCCTTGTGTGTCTGGTCTCCCAGGTTTTCAGGTGTCCCGGTTGCCAACAAACTACTTGGTTGGTGGATTCGAAAGATTCAGTTTGCCTATTTTGGCACAGGGATTCGGATTCACAACTCTCGAATCCTTGCCCAGGATTCGAGGATTCAGTTGGCCTATCCCTATATGTGATGTTTATTGAGGATAACTCTGAAACTCTCATGTTATTGTCACTATTTGCTAGGAGGTCAGCTTCAATGTATGGTTGCCCTATAAATGAGAGACCTTTAACACATAGTGACCCTATGACTGAGAGACACCATGTTATTAACAACCCTGCTAAGGTCTTACAAACTTGGAACTTTGGCTTTCTTGACTGAATTAATCTATCTGTAATGCAGTTTTCCTGTTTTCCTACTATCTTCCATTTTCCTTTATGAGTAAAGTCTCATGATATATCCAAAGTATAATGTGTAAACATGCCTTCAAGTTGCCTGTCAACTTGTAGAGACCCCATGAAATTCACAGGGTTTTCTTAGGCAAGAATATTCAGGTGGTTTTGGCAGTTCCTTCCTTCGAAATATAGCCTATATCACCTGATATTTGTTGGTGGTTTTCCATCCAAGTACTAACCAGGGCTGACCCTGCTTAGCTTCCAAGATCTCAGCTTAGTCATTTTCACTTCTAGTGAGAGTTCACATCTGATTTCTCTAGGACTCATTAAGGCTGAATTTACATGAGGGCTGTATCCCAACTCCACTGTGTAGTATCCTGTCTTGATTTTACACCTTTACTGCCACAAGCACCTGTTTTAATTCAAATTTAAATCAGTTTGGAAAGCTACCTGGGACACCCATCATGTAGCTGTTACCATGGCATACACCTCCGATCCATGATGCAGTTTAATTGGCAATAAATATTGTTGAATTTGCACAAAATAAATATAAATCTTACACTTGTGCTGACCACCATGTGTATAAAGGGCTCTGGCCGGGATCTTAATGCTAAGATGTATGACCTCAGAGTGGCCAGGTCATAAGTTCAAAAGGATTGGTTGGAAAACTCTGGCACTGATGGGCTTGCAGTAATTCCCTTAACAACTCAACCTTCAAGTACAATGGTGAACAAAACTGCCTCAACTGAGCAACCAATAGTTATCAACCTGTAACCTTTTTCTGAAAAAAGTTGCCTCTGTCCCATCACCTGCCCAGATATTAAGAGGTTATCACAACTCCCTTTGTCACCATTAGTCCTTTCTGAACCCCTTTTGTTTATTCTCCCAGAGAGCAATTAATACACTTCCCTTCAGGGCAGGAAAAGGGTATTTAAACCTTGGCTCAAAGCCTAGTGATTTGTAGTACCTTGGACACACATTGGTTTGTCATTCTGTCCATTGGCTCCCCAATTCTCATGCACGGGCTACCCTCAAACTCTCATGTTTGAGCCATCTCGATTCAGTCCCCTGCTTCTAGAATGGTAACCATCACCCACTTCACCCCAAAACTCTCACTATCCAACCTTTCTCTCCTTTACCTTCCCTAGCCCTGTGTGGTTTGTGAGACTGCTTGATTGTGTGTGTTTGTGTGTGTGTGTGTGTGAATTCCCCCAATAAAAGCATTCTTTTGACTCTCAACTGGTGTCATACAGTTAGTGCTAGTATACACAAGTGAAAAGATCCCATGGTTACCCCCTCTTGCAGGCCTCCTTTGAGCTAAAATTCCCCATCTTTCAAAGGAAACACTGGCACTGCTGGAGAACCTCAAGGTTCCCCGCCTTTTGGGGTAACATAGTCACATCAACTACAAGGGGGTATTTCTACTGGGTGCGCGTGTTCCCCATGTCTGTTTTATGTTCAGGCACATGACTGCAGTGGCTCTGGGAAGGGGATTCAACCTATTCACATAATCAAATAAGCTTTTCTCTGTTTTCCACCATTCTGACATTCCACCTGCATTCCCACCAGATTATGTATACCTGGCCTACCTCAGCCTTCACATGTGTTGACTCTGCCGGCTCTAATTTGCTGCATCATTTTTTAAAATTCAATAGTGTTTACTTACAAGAAAGTGTTTTATAGTGCTTGCCCCATAAGAGCCTTCACCTTACTCAAAAGGACATGCAAAGGCAAGCAAACATTCAAAGATCACAGATTCAAAGCTTCACGTACATCCAGAGTACAAAGGGGGGAAAATGTTGCTGGTCCTTCCAGCCCATTAGAGGCAAGGAGGAGCCTGTGAGATACATCTCCAGTGACTCCATGCCACTCACCCACCAGCCAGTCACAACCCATCAACTTGGCCCATCATCTGCCCCCACCCTCCAATTTCACCCCAATCCAAATTTGAGGGCCAAGCCACACATTAAAAAAGAAAAAAAGAGTTCTTCCCAAAAAAAACCAGCAGAGTGAACTGGAAGGTTTTTAAAAAAATGCCTTAAAGTCCTCAGGGAATTAAAAAAAAAGTGTTTTCACATCAGTGTGAGAAAAATATCATGCGTTCCAACAGGACTGAGATCAAGGTAAGGTCACATTGTTTCACTCACATAGATTCAGCTTTATTTGTCATTTTGGCAGTCCATGGTATTCTCACAACACTCCTCCAGAACCACATTTTGAATGTGTTGATGTTCTTCTTCACTGTCCAGCTGTCACAATCATTCATAGAAATGAGAAATGATGATTCTGACTTTTGTATCTGCTGATATACTTTCATACTTCAGGATCACATGCAGTTCCCTCATAGCTGCCCTTCCAAGTCTTAAGTCTTTTTCTGATTTCTTGACTCCAGTCTTCAGTTTGATTAAAGACTGAGACAAGGTACAGAAAATCTTTAACTGTTTTAACTTTTTCATAACCCATTTTAAAGTTATTTAAATCAGCCATGGTCATTATTTTTGTTTTCTTAATATTCAGCTGTAACCTTGCTCTTTCATCAGCAGTCTTTCCAAGTCTTTGCTATTTTTTCCCCTAGTAATATGGTGTCATCTCCATTTTGATTGATGAATCAGCCAAGGTATAGAAAATATAGTTGGCCCTCCTTATCTGTGGATTCTGTACCCATGGATTCAATCAACCACAGCTTGAAAATACTCCAAAAAAATAAAATTCCAAAAAGCAAACTTTAATTTTGGATTATGTATAAAAGACACCACTTACTACACTGTTGTACATAATGGGACTTGAGCTTTCACAAATTTTGGTATCCATAGGGGGTCCTGGAACCAACCTTTAGAGGATACTGAAGACTCACTGTATTTAATAATTTCTATGTCTTTATTATGATTTTTTAAGTTATACCAACCTTCATACGTTGTTATTTTGGTCTTCTGACTTCTACTGCTGCTGTCTTCTGTTGCCAACAACTCTTCTTGCAGCAGCTGCTCAACTATTTTGCCACCTCAGCTAACTCCAAGTGCTTCACCACTGCCCAACTGACTGGTTATGTAGGTTATGTAGATTTTCCAAACAGAAACCCCCCACATAATCAGATTTTAGTGGATAGAGTGTCATCACCTTCCAACTTTCCCACCTTGGCAAGGACAGACTTGATTAATTCTCTGTCAGCCCACTTTTTCAGCTGCTTTTTAAATGTCCTGGTTTTTCTCTCCTCCCACATTCCTTCTTTATCTTCTGCTTATTCAATTGCTGCAAAGTGTGTCTATTTTATAACATGGAGAACAAATGTCTTCCTCTGCCACAAGCACATGGCTCAAGTAGCATAAGAAGTAGCCACCCAACATTAACGTCCATGTGATATCACATGGAGCTGTACAGGTATAGTTCAATTTACCCAAGTATATGTGTTCCTGGGCTTTGCTTCTTTAATGGAAATTTTGTTACCAGAGGCAGAAATAATATGGCAAGAATATGATTAGGTTCCTAAGCCAGGAGGAGGAGGAGGAGGGGGATATTATTACTGGATATTGTGTTCCTGATGAATATTCGAGTTTTTAATTATGTATTTTAACACTGTTGTAATTCTTTTGATTGTTTAATTATGTTTTAATTTTTGTATTCTATGAGGTTTAACTATGGCCCTTTCCACACAAGGCGAGGGAATCGCTCCGTACCGTTACCTACCACTTCTTCTGGGATCTGAAGCAACGCGGACTGTCCCTGAAGCCCTTCCGCAGGGCTCCTCCTTGGTCCAGGGCAAATCGGAGCAGCTGCGAGGTCTGTAGATCCGCACTGCTCTGGCTTCCAAAATGGCGGCTTCCAGCTTCCAAAATGGCAGCTTCCGACTTCCAAAATGGTAGCTTCCAGCTTCCAAAATGGCAGCTTCCAGTTGGTCGTGGGCCCCGACCAACCACTGAAGCTCACCATGCCTAAACCCTGCCCTCCGCAGACCACAGGCTCACATTGGTGCGAGCCTGTGAATCTGCACAAGGAAGCAGGAACGCAATGGCGCGTTCCAGGAAAATAAAGGCCTGTTTTTTGCGGTCTTTAGAAAACATGCTGGATGACCACTTGGGGTCGTTTTGAAGCGGACTGAGGTGCGGATCTCCGGTAAGTAGTCCACTCCTAGTCCGCTCCAAGGTGCAGACGACCTCCGTGAGAGGACGCACTGCCCCGTTCTAATTGCCTGGTGCAGAAAGGGCCTATGTTTTTTAACTGTAAGCCACTTTGAGACCCAATCTGGGAAAAAAGTGGGGTATAAATAAAGAGAAAGAAGAATAGGAGGAGCAGTTCAACATGTTTCAGCAAACTTTTTATTCAAAACTGAAAATATGCACATGTGAAATGAAACAAGCAGGTCAGATAGTCCTTGTAAAGAGAAATATTTCAGACTTTCTAGACACTACTTGAAGGCTTCTTCCAAAATATATGCAGGGATTACTGTTACTGTAGTTTCTAGTCCGAACTTGAGGTACATTAGATATCATTTGATATCAAGAATTTGGCCTTCACTATCCATTCCTCTCCATGTGCTTGCGAGGCCCCCGGACAAGCACACACACGGGCACAGCCGATATTCAAAACAAATCCAGGCGGGCCAGTAATTGCTGGACTGCAGCTTCAGGAGACCTCCAGGCAAGTACCCTCTTAAGATCACATTATATATGCATGCCGTTTACAAAAGATCCCCTGCCCCGAGCAGGCAACCTGACAAGCGGAATATCCAACTCTCAAGCACTCCGCGTTTGCATACTGTCTACGCTACTGACAAGGCTGTCATAATTCAATCATCTAAAGTATCTGACCTTTCGGAGGCTTTGTCTCCAGCCCGAAACCCATTGTTTTCCCCAGGAATGGACTAGCCTACAGGCACATTTTCCCCTATAAGACCCCCTGATTTTGAGCATCTCTTCGGATCGCTCGTGACTGGCTTCCCGACTTGCTGCCTCTCCATTTGACGAGCCTCCCCTCAGCCTCCACGTGCTGAGAATCTACGCTTCCAAGCTTCTTTCTGTCTACCGGGCTACAGGATCAGGTGTAGTATTTCCCTGAAAATCCTCCTGAAAATCCCCTATCTATTTTCCTCTCTTTATTTTCTTAGGACTGCGTGCGTGATTGCGCAATTATGCAGTATTTCTTAATTTCAAGTGAGTGAGTGCGTATGTTTGCTGTGACTTCATAAATAAAGGAACATAATTTGAGCTTTCTTGTGTCCTGACTCAGCTTGACCCCGTAAACATTGGGTAAAAGATCTCACTACGTTGCCCTGCCTCTTGCATTGCTTAGCTTGTGCTCTTGCTAATTCCCATTCCTCAGTATTTTGAGAACATTGAGGTGTCCCTCACGGGACCCCAGAAATCAGGGTAACATTACCTTTTTTTTTCCCCACCAGCTATCATTTTTCCACAATCCCAGGTCAAACATTATTGCACTGTTTACTGCAGGCACACTGTGGCAGTTCCTGCACTATAGGGCCTCAATCCACAATCCCTTCAATGTAGCATAAATATCTTCATGAGAACCTATGCTATGCCAAACCATACACCCTCTCCCCAGCTTAATGGAAAGCTCCTGAAGCTGCCCCACATAGGTGGTCCCTGCTTCATAGACAGCAGGCAGGAGAAGATATCAAGAATCCACAAAGTGGATTGATGTCAATACTGAGATCCACCAAGGTCCTCCAGGAGTCCCAACACAGCTCTAATCATTGTGTGTCTGACTATGGGGAGGTACTATATTTGCTGGTATATAAGATGCACCTTTTTTTCCTAAAAAATACCCTCTGAAAATCGGGTGTGTCTTATACACTGGCAAATATGAGTAATGCTAAATGCATAGGGAAGGGAAAGGGAGCAAAAAGAGTTCTCCCTGCCCAGGCAAAACAGTAAGGGAGGAGGTGCGGGAAGCCTAGTATAGCACTCCTTTCATTCCCCTCCTTTCTTGTGCATTTTGCCTCATCAGGGTACTAAAAAAATTCCTGAAAAATATTCCTTGAAAAATGGGGTGCATCTTACATGCCAGTGCATCCAATACACTTGCAAATACAGATAGTCAGACACTTCTCTGCTCCTACCTTCTCACTATGAAGCAGGAATGGCCATGCAGAGCAGCTTCAAAGGCTTTTCACTTAAGGAGGTGGGCACTGAGGAAGGAAAAAGTGAATACCAATCCCCACAGCATCCAGAAGAGGACATGTGCACACATCAGGGTCACTTACATTTGTGTGAGTCCCCAATAATTCCAGCCAAAGTCTATGTTTCTCTCGCTCTACTTCACCACCTTCCCAATACTAATGCTGCTGGGGGAAAAAAACTAGAGGACAAGGGGAAAAAGTGGGGGGTCTGGGCAGGTATAAAAAGCCTTTGTAAAAAGGAATTTCACTGTTAGATGCTTTGTAAATTCAGGTATACCTCTACTCGAGGACCAAACAGGAATCCTTCATCCTTGCTGCATTTCTGACACCAGGTAATTTTTCTCATTAAACTCTGCTAGTAAACTTCATCAGTATCAGATGGAATCCTGCTTTATATTGTTTGTTCCTCAGCTGTCCTTTACTACCATTAATCATGCTTTATACACTGTTCTCTAAGTCCATATTGGACTTCTTGTTCTCTTTCTCTCTCATTCTCTTTCCCTTCCTCAACTTCTCTTTCTTTGAGTCTTTACCTAGTCGTTTCTATTTATCATACTTAAACAAGGCATTTTCTGTGGGTTTCTCCATGATCTGTCCTCTGTTTGATGTCCAGAATGTCTTGTTACCCTGTGTACTGGGGGTCCCGGGAGGGACACCAAAATGTGCTCAACTAAAGGTGGGGAAAATTAGCTCAGAGCACTGCTTAGTGTTACGAGAGGCAGGGTAACGTAGCAAGATCTTGAACCCTATGTCTACAGGGTCGGGTCGAGTCAAGGAGCACACAGAAGTTGAAACAATAAATGATGTTTTATTAAACAAACACAAGCAAAACAGTGTATGCGACACACTCATACAAGATAACTAAAGAAAATAAAGGTTGGAGCGGTATAGAGGGATTTTTAGAGGGGTTGCTGGTTTGGGTGATACTTCACCTGTCCTGAAGCCCGGAAAAATGGAGAGCAAGGCTGGGGTGCGATGTAGCTCGGCACGTGGAGCTGAGGGTAGGCTCGCCAAGTAAAGCAGCAGCAAAGCGGGATGAAACTCGGGAGCAATCCGAGGAAGGTCTCGGAATCCAGGGTTTTTATAAGGAGAATTGTGACTGCAGGCTATGCCGTACTTGGGGGAAAACAATAGATTTGGAGTTGGAGACAAAGCCTCCAAAAGGTCAGAATCTGAATGATTGAGTTATCGCAGAGGTTCTCAATAGAGTAGCCAGTATGCAAACGCAGAGTACTTGGTATTGTATAGGTTACCCATCAAGCTGCCAGCACGGGGCAGAGGCTCTTTTGTAGGTTGCGTGCATACCTAATTAGAGTACTTGCCTGGAGGTCTCCTAAAGTGGCGAGTCGGCTGTTTTCTGGCCTGCCTGTATTGTCTAGGAATATTACGGCAATAATCGGCCGAGCCTGTATGCATGCTTGTCCAGGGGCCTCACAAGCACATGGAAGGGAATAGATAAGTGAAGCTGAATTATGATAGCAAAAGGATATCTTTTAATATTCCCAAAGCTTGGACTAGCCAGGGCAGTAACAGTCTCATTGGCACTTTTGGTGGCATGCTGACAGTTTGCAAAAAATTTTTCCCTTTAGTTTCCAGTCCTGTCACTCTTGACTGTATTGTCACCATTTACTCCTGGTGATCTTGTTCAAATCTCAGCCTGGACAATGCAAAAGAGAACTTGTCACCTTTCTACCATGCAACACCCCACCATCCTCAACTTTTTTTTTCCTACCATTCCTCTGACATAATGTCACTTCTCTGCCTTTAAAACTTTCAGTGTGCAACGCTGGAGGCATCAAATTCCTATTCAGTCCTGTCACCCCCATCACGTATTCATGCAATCGCTATCTTTGATGGACAGCAAAACAATTTTTAGCAAGTAAAAGAAGTATCAAGACAAACCAGTTAGGGAGAAAAACTTGGGGCTGTTACCCTGGAAGGAAAGCAAATCCTGCTTACTTCACACTTCTTCCCCATCCCTGACTATCTCGATATATATTAACCCTATTCAGGCATTCGAAACAGAGTTAAAATGAATATCTGAGTAGAGGGAGCAGGCTGACTCTGCCCATCTTCATGCGGAGAGTAATCATCTGAAAAGGATGGCATTTCATGCAACTTCTCCATACAGTCAGGATCCCATTTTCCAGGACTCTGGATCTAATGTGCAAGGACCAAGGCGGCACAGCTAACATACTTCCTCATGCACTCAGTTTAATGCTATCCTGAACACCTAAATTGTTGTGCCAACTAAAGCTGAAGGAATCTGCTTTGCCCATACAATACATGATATTTGGACAAAGCCAGTCCTATCAGTAGGCAGAATGAGACAACCATCTCAGGTAGTAAATGCTTAGGGATAGCAATGGCAGCTCCCACCCCAGCAGTTATTCTTGAGCCCCCTGACCATGTCTTTCTTTCGGTGTACAACGTCGTATAAGCCACATAGCTTGTCTTCAGTACCTAAACTAATCTACTCCCCTCTGATGTGGTTGGGATTGATATCTAGATATCCAGTGTGTTAAAGTCAGATTCCACTGCTTATTCAGTTTGCTTCTGTCTATGAAATGGAGGGAACATCTATTTTGTCCTTTGCTTCAGGCAGCATGGTATCTTTCTGTGCTTTGACAAGCCAACACAAAGGATGACAGATGCCTTTTGACACTAGTACTTCAAGGTGCACCAGATGTCCAAGAATAGCAATGCCTGACAGACCTAGCTTCTAATGGGCTGGGCCAAAGCCATCAGAAAGCTCCTGAGCAATGGAGGAGGAGAGTGGCTGCAACCATCAATAGTTACTCACTCTCTGATGGTGTGCTCACCTCCCTTCCGCTCGCTTCCTTCCAGGTCATCTCACAAGGAAAGAAACAATCCTGATCCCACCAGTCTTGCATTGGTTTTGTGTTCTCCTAGCCAGCGAGGGACTTGCTTTTTGCCTTATAAAACAAGACTAGTAGGCAATTGTCCCATTGGTTGTCACTAATCCTCACCCACCACCACCACCACCACCACTGATTTAATTTTATAGTCTTGATTGGTTCCATGAAGCCAAATCAGGACCAAATGTAGGAAGAAAAAGAGAGAACAGACCTCTTTACCACTCTCCCTAACTAGAAACTAAATTCAGAGCATACCTTCCACCTGTCTCGATTTGTCAGGGAGAGTCCTGATTAATCCTCAGCTACTTTTAAAATATCCCAGCTTGTCTCTCCTACTACCACTGTTCCTCTTTGTCCTCAGCTTATTTCTACTGCTGCAAACTGAGTTCAAAGTACAAAAAGTAATTCTTACTCAACTAACTTAGCAATGTGAAGAGGAGACAGCAGAATCTTGCCCTTATTCTGGGTTGCTTCCTGTTGTAGAAGAAGGCTCACCTGGGCCAAAAATGGTTCAGGGAAAGCCAAAAACTTGGTAAAAATGCCTCCACACCTCCAGAAGGCATTGGCAGCATTTGGGAGGGACATCTTTGATTTTTTGTTGGGAGGGGTGTGGCAAGAAGATGTGGTCTTCCAAGGCCTCCAGTCCTCATTAGTTATCTACCCAGTGTGTAGGATGAGATGGTAGTTGAGTGGGAAACAGCACAGTGACAAGCCATTACCCTAGCAAGCAATGTGTGTATATGTATGTGTAAGAGAAAGAGTACTTTTATAATTTATATCTCTCATTCTCTCAAAATATAGAGGTTATGCAGTAATGAAGAAAACTGATGGACAGCTTAGTTGTTAAAAGTCCAAGAGGAAAGAAAACACAGAAAGAATAAACTTGTCTCTCATTCCTGGAGGAAGCCATAAATACAAGACAGAGACAGAAGGAGATATGAAACTGTATTACTGTTCTTTGTCAATGGAAGAAGAAATGACTTCATTCCCAGAGCTTTTAAATCTAGTTCCCTTCCCCAGCTGAAAATTCAGCAAATAATTTTAATCCATTAGATAAACAAAAAAGCCCAGCTGATAAGAATGGAACACTTACCTATTTGTGTGAGAATTTAACTGATTTGTTCACCTACTCCAGGTTGTAAATCGATGCAGGACTCTCATGACTAAAGGGGACAGAAGTGCAACATTTATAAGAGATCTGGATAATTTTATTAAGGAAAAGAGAATCCTTATCTCCTTTATAAGCAATTGAACAGTCTGCCAGAAAGCTTGATAGCTCCTGATGCAAACAGAACACTCTTTCTATTATACATGCCAGGGCTGAATAATGAATGCATCAGGCAGCTGCAGACAGTTGAACAAAACATTATGGGAAGGAGGTAAACACAAAGAGCTTTTTCAGCACATGAAAAAGAATGAAGAAAATGACAAAAGCCCTGATTAAACTGGTGCAAAGGTTCCCAACCCTGTTTGACTGAGCTGAAACCTTCAATAAAATTTCAAGTGCTGGGGTCCAAGGAGCTAATTTTCTATGTATGCAAGACCCTTGTATAATCCTGTTCATCACAAAAAAGTAGGAAGTGTTTGTTCCCTCTGCATATGTTGGTCCAGTCCATGCAAAGCTGTTTGATAAGCAGACGTCAACAAGAGATAACCTTTTCAATAGGTTTCTGCACACTGAAATGATTTCATAAATATCTTAACACATGCCCAGCTTCTTGGTCAGTGCATTCAAGTTGAATCCCCTCTTTAAAGGTTTCTCAAAATGTGCTGAGCCATACTACATATTCTTTGATTCATTTGCAAGACCCATTTGTCTGAAAAAGCCAAGTCTTGCTGACTTCAGCATAGGAAATATGGTCATGAATATGATTGTCCCCATGAACAGTTTGAAATGACACCAACATTTTAATAGGTGCACTGTATTTATTATTGTTCCTGCATGGTAGGTTCGTATTGATCCCTCCAGTCTCTTACTTACAAAACTTTATATTATGTCAGTCATTATATCTTGGTGTATGTATATGCTAAGTTCTTACAAAGCAGGAGGTTGTGTAGATATGAATGTTCTAGCTGCAGTACATAAGATGCCCAAGACTATTTTTCACATTTCTCTACGATCACAACTTTGTGGCATAGAGTTACCTCTTTCCATAAAATCCAGTAGAAAAAGATGCAATCTTGTAACATATTACCCATCCATTCAACCAAGTGTGAGACCTGCTATTAGATAGAGTGAGGCAATGTACTCAGAGCAGTCATGCTGGGAAGTAGGAGATGGGGAAAAGATGCTGAAGGATCTGTGAAAGTTACATGGTCTGGCTTGCTACACTCAGGACACTGCCCTCAGAAATATCTAAATGAGATTTTGTCAGAACATGAAAAAAACACACTTTTGGGGGCTATATCTCCATAGTCCTCTATGCCAGCTAGAAGATGCTGGGTGTTGCAGCCCAGATGAAACTTTCACAAGCCATGGATTTCACTGCTAACGCAGTCAGCTTCTGAATGTGAAATGGGGGTGGGGATTTTGGCAGCGAGGTCTGTTTGTTAATTTTTCATTAACAATTAACTTGACAGATTTAACTTAACATAATTTAATTAAGTTAAATTTGACTTAATTTAACTTTAATTCAACTTCATAGATTGAATTTAGTAGATTAATTAACAATGAATTAATTAACTTGAATTCTAAAATTAACCAGATCTCAGAAATACCTTCAGAGAGTCCAGACAGTAGAGAGATTTCACTGAAGATTCTGATATATTCGCTTTCACATCCACAAAGTTCTTTTATTAATATAACTTTTAAAAAAACTAACTAAATGAAGCCAAACATCTTCAGCCACAATCAATAAAACCTCCCAAAAGTTTTCTCTAGATTGTTTCCGGTCAATGAAATTGCACACATATATCTTCCCATCAGAGGCTTTGGACACACGAGCAAGGGCTATAAAGGGGATTATAAAACAGTAATATAGTCATAATCCATTTTTTCGAGCAAACCTCTTTATCTCTCTTTTCCCCACAGCAAACCTAGCAAGCCGCTGTATTTCTGATACACTGAATTTGTGTTTCAGGCTGAAAAAACTAAAAGTTGATAACATTTCCTTTCCAAGATTTTTGTCCATCAAAAGTGTCAGCTGTCTGGCTTGAGAGACTTTTCTTGGTAATTTTCATCTTTTAATCGGGACAGGCAGCATGTGTGTGTGTGTACGTGCCTTCAAGTCTCCTGTCAACTTATGGCAACTCCATGAATTTCATATGGCTTTCTTAGGCCTAGAGGTGATTTTGCCTAGAGGTGATTTTGCCAGTTCCTTCCTCTGAAATATAGCCTACAGCAGCTAGTGTTCATTGGTGGTCCTCTATGCAAGTACTAACCAGAGCTCATCCTGGTTAGTTTCCAAAATCAGACAGAATCTAGTGCCTTTCAGGTATTTAGCAGACGGACAGATAATTGATTTGTGTATGAGTACATATGTGTGCGTGCATGTGTGCACATGGCATTTAAAAACAAAAAATAACACCTCAAACATGTTTGTTCTGGGTGCCAGAAGGACACGGTTAATCTCTAAAATATATATTCATTACAGTGATTAATAAACAGAAGTTAAGAAATAAATTAGCAAAACATTTTGGCTTCTGCCTTCTTCAGTTGTCTAAAACAAAAGTGAGTTACAGCCAAGGTGATAGTTTAGAATGCTCTATTGTCAAATTCTTAAGTGTGTGCTGGTCTTAAATATTATTTTCTAGGTTACCTTCTATAAAATCTAGCTTTCTTCTTTGTTTCTTTGCTATACAATTCTGTCATGAGATATCTATATAAGTATGAATATAGATAACTATAAATATAGATGTATAGATATGTATCTTAGTACAAAAGTACAAAATCTGTTTCAGGTCCCACAAAGACTCTTTGAACAGCTTTTGTGGACCTTTCAGAAGTTTTTCATTTAGTTAACCAGCAGCAACTCTGGGATAAACTTGATCTCAGTATATAGATATCAAGTTTATAGATTTGTATACAGACAGGGATGTAGATCTATCAATCTATATCTATGTCTATGTCTATGTCTATGTCTGTGTGTGTGTGTGCGTGCGCGCGCGTGCACACACGCACGCACGTGCGCACACACACATATATATATAGTTGCACAGATTTACATGTATCTCAATACAGCTCAGTACAGAGTAATATACACCATGGTTCTATGCTTAATAGAAGCCGGTGACATTGAGGTGTGGAACAAATAAACTTAGTAACTGATTTGTTATGGGATATCGTCCTACAATGAGATCTTAAGTCCAGCTTTAAATGGAAAATTAAAGAAGAGGAATATAATCCCTCAGGCTGCATCACGGGCAAAAAGCAAGCCGCAGTATAACAGCCCTCCTAGGTAAGGTGACGGGTGAAAATAACAATATTCTGAATCATTAAATGTTTGTGTTAGCCAAATGCAAAGCTTTGAATTTCCTACAAAGGTAGAGCCAGAGGCATACTGCATAACACACACATGGCTGACTGCAGGTTTAATTCCAAGCTCCTTGAATGTATTTGTAAATAACCAAATTATCCTGGAATCATATTCATCTATTTATTTACAACAAAGTTAAAACCAGATAAAGCTAAAAAACCAAACGATAAAAAGCTAAAGCAGACAGCCATTGAATGAGTGGAACTGCTACCATAACTCAAAGTCACTATAAAGCTTAAAAACTAAATGACAAACAAACTGTGATATTAAAACATCATTAATTTATAAAGTAAAAAAGAGAACAATAAAGATAAAAGTACATCAAGTATTTTTGAGGTGTCAAAAGACCCTCAAAGAATGCACAAACAATATATCAGCAAATGTCTGTTTAGATACTCCCTTGTCTGTTTAGAGACTTCTTATTTGCATAAATGTCTGTTTAGAAACTTAGAAACTGTTTAGAAACCATAAATGAGAATTTCATAGCCTGGGTGCAGCCAGCAAAAAGGCCCTCTCATACCTCCACATCAGATCTCATATCCCTAACATACTCAGAGCTTAGAAAACTGTGTTGTTCTTGTTGCTCTTATTTATACATCTCATAGAATTTGCCCTCCTCCCCCAGCCAGCACAGTCTGGGAGCTACACTTGAAAAGGTAAATATTTCAAACTCAGGTAGTTACTACAGAGGTGGCTAGTCCTCAGGTTAGGCAGAGCTAATTTGTGTTTTATTAGAATCCTATGATCTGCCAGTTGTAGGCCCTTTTCACATGTGGGGGGGGGGAACGGTGTAGAGCGACCTCTCACGGAGGTCGTCTACACCATAGAGTGGACTGGCGTGGACTACTTTTAGTAGCTTCACACCAGAATCCACTCAGGAGCAGCCGGAACTAGCCGGGCTCCGTGTTTTTTAAAAACCTCTTTTTAGAGGTTTTTAAAAAGCACGGAGCGAGCAGCCCCGTGCCGCTCCGTCGCCCGGCTCTAAAGTGAATCTGCAGGCGCGCGCAAGTGCGTGCCTGCAGCTCTGCCAGGGGCGGGCTTCCGGCTGGCGAGCTTCTCCGGTTGGTGGAGAGCCTCCACCAACCGGAAGCTGCCATCTGCGACGCCGGAGGAGTGTGGAACAGCGAGCTCACGCTGCTCCACGCGGCAACGGACTTACCCGGCTGGAGGTAAGCTCTGTTTTTGGGCGTTTTTGCCCGTTTCCCCCCTGACATGTGAAAAGGGCCGTAATGAGGTATAAGAGACATATACAAAGAACGTGGTGCCTCTGAACCCACAGAGTCTAGGAATTTGTTTTCAGTAGCAGAACTGAACTGACCTCACATTTCTTTCACAAAAAGCCCCACTCTTGATTTATTCATTTCAGCAACCTACCTTAGGTGGGAATGTCATCTTGCTTTTGCTGTTATTAAACAACTGAGAGTCAAAAGCTCTTGCCAATCCACTGCAATTCACCATTATCTGTGTAAATGGTCCCAGTCCAACTTCTACTTCACTGAGGCCCTTTTCACATGTGGGGGGGGGAACGGGCGAAAACACGCTAAAACGGAGCTTACCCGCAGCCGGGTAAGTCCGTCGCCACGCGGAGCAGCGCGAGCTCGCTGCTCCACACTCCTCCGGCGTCCCAGATGGCGGCTTCTGGTTGGTGGAGGCTCTCCACCAACCGGAGAAGCTCGCCAGCCAGAAGCCCGCCCCCGGCAGATCTGCAGGCACGCACTTGCACGCACCTGCAAATCCACTTTGGAGCCGGGCGACGGAGCGGCACAGGGCTGCGCGCTCCGTGCTCTTTAAAAACGTCTAAAAAGAGGTTTTTAAAAAACACGCAGCCTGGCTAGTTCTGGCCGCTCCTGAGTGGATTCTGGTGTGGAACTACAAAAAATAGTCCACGCCAGTCCACTCTATGGTGTAGAAGACCTCAGTGACAGGTCGCTCTGCACCGTTTCAGAAGCCCGGTATGGAAATGGCCTGAGTTACAGGAAGAGCTCAACTCTACTCATCCAATGACTGTCTACATCAGTAGCAAAAAGAAGTATATTAGTAAATCTGTCAGATGAAATAGGCCATAGGACACAAAAACATGTGCTATAATACATTCTTGTTAGCCGTGAAGCTAACACAGGATTCTTTGTTGTCTTTGCTGCAACAGACTAATGTGGCTACCCTGCTGGAAGTTGCTTTCATCCAGAGCACATCAAAATGGTCATAGAAAGCAAAGATTTGCACATTGTTATTATTGCTCAACATTAAAGCTCATCAGATCTCAGTAGTAGCTTGTGCTTGGTTTCTTTGCTTGCTTGCATTTAGTTCTAATCTCTTATTTGCACATCTCCTGTTGGAACACTCTCTTGCTCATTTTAATGGGCTTATCACATACATGTAGGAGCTAAGCTCTTGCAAGGAAACTTGAGATTGATGTGGCAGTCCAGTTTTCCAGCCTCAGATGGCTCATCTTTGTTGCCAGTATCATTGGCTAGAACTCTGGGCAGAATCAAACATTTTATTTACTACACCTCACAGAATTCGTGCCCCTTCCAGCCAGCAGTCTGGCAGACGTACTCAAAAAAGTAACTCTCATACACACACACACACACACACACACACAGTATTGAAGTTATTTTTCAAATAAAATGTAATAAAAGTATATATTAAATCCATCATAAAATATACAAACAAAGAAACAACAATATATTTTTAACTATAGAAAAGCAGTTCTATATTTCTTCTTTTCCTTCGTCCTTTCCTGAAGCTCCTGAAATAGAGCAGTGGATTCATGCTCTATCAGAAATGAAAGCTCTAGACATCTTAACTCAGAGACTTAAAAAAGTAACTCTTTTTAAACTAGTTAAGTAGAGGTGGTTAGTTTCAACCAGAAGACATTGTGCCAGGGAACTGTGTCAGGGGGTTAATAACAACATCCTTCAGTTGTAACCATACTCTCCAACTTCTCAATTTTCTAGGTGCTGATAAAATGTCCCAGTTTCTTTCTCCTCCCTTCACTTTCCCCCATCAGTTTACTTCAGTTGTTGTAAACTGTCTTCAAATTGCATAAGTAATTTGCTCTCAGTTACCCCAGCAGAGAAGAAAGCAAGGGAGAGGGTGCTGTCTTACCTTTCCCAGTGGGCTGAGGCACAAGCAAACTTCTTCAGTCTGCTCTAACTTGTGTATTGTTGGAGGATATGTTTTAGCCCTTGTGTGTTTCTCCACTAATTTTTTTCCATCCATATGGTTAACAAGAAAATGGGGAGAACACAGAATAACTGAACAATCTCTTTTGATCAGTAGCCTACCCTTCATGCATATTCTACCTTTTGTCCCGTAGGCTACCAACAGAACATTTCAGCATTTCAATAGCAATATTAGGAGAAAGCCAGGCACTGATTTGTTGGTTATTATGTCCCTTCAAGTAAACTCTGACTTATGACAAGCCCATGGTACGGTTTTCTTGGCAAGATTTATTCAGAGGAGGTTTGCCATTCCCTTCTTCTTCTGAGGCTTTGACCAAGGTCACCCGTTGAGTCTCCATGACAGGATGGTGATTCAAATCCTTGTCTAACAGATTCCTACTGCAGCACCCAAAACTTTACACCATTGCTTCCCAACCTTTTTTCACTTACATATCACTTGGCAGCCCATTTCCATACATTGTAAAAAGGAAGGAAGGAAGGGAGGAAGGGAGGAAGGAAGGAAGGAAGGACTGCCACTCCCCACACCCATGGAAGGAAAGACGGTATGTCAGGCAAGCCACCTTGGCTGTGGAGAGGGACTCAAGGAAGAGGGAATGAAGAGTTCATGTGTGGAAGGCTCAAGAAGCCACCTACTGGATGGGATTAGGGTTGTGGCAATTTGCATAGAAGGCTGTGTGGGCATATGCATGGGAGAAAGATTTTTTTTTTAAGTTTGTTGGCCAGTGGCAGCCAGAAGTTCAACTAGTGTGTCAATTTTCTTTTTAACTCTATGATTCACCCCCCGCCCAATTCAGAGACAGGAATGCCAATACCATGGGCAATCAAGAACTGCATTGAGTTGTGACATCCTCCAAGAATTGCTTATACATTATACTTTTTCTACCATTCTTTTTGTTTTTGTTTTGTTTTGTTTTTGTGAACCCCTAAATGTCCTTGTTTGAACATCTGGGGGTATGCGTACCCCAGGCTAGAAATCACTGCTCTACACCATGCTGGCTGTCTGAGACAGCAACTAATTAGCAACAGTTGCTAATATTCCAGGTAATAGGTGAGGAGCATGAATCATGCAGGCCTCCAGCTGCTGTTAGTTTTCTGTAGTGACTAGAATTCCTCACCTTTGGCTATTCTGGCTAAGGCTGCTGGGAGTGGCAGTCCACAAGATCTGAAAGGGCCCATGGTTCCTACCCCTAAAATAGACCCTCAAAGCATTCATTGATCAGTGGAACGGAAATTTACTGGAATTTCCCAACTATAATGGATTCAACTTCAGATGCTTCTGGAAGGCCACATGGAAACTGAAAACTGGTGGAGATTAAACATACTGGGCCTCACTTGTAATAATTTCAAGATCAACCATTTCTTCAATGCCAACAAGAAAAGTGAAAAACAGGTGGTTGCTGTGAGGCAAGAAATGTATGCTTTTGATGTCCTTATCCACAACTGCAATTTTGCAATGCTAGAGTGACATGTGTCATGTGGAAAGGACAAAGAAGATAACTTTATCCATCATCATGAAAACTCCACAGTGCTGCTATAGGCAAAGAGGGGTGGGCAATTTCTGCTGGTCCATGGCTCGATCTATCCTTCAGGATCTACACTGGGCCACACACACATGTATTTAAAGCACCACTATAATTTAGAACAAACCACACAAATGAGCCTTAAAACAATTATCTAATACTTTTTTAAAAATAAGGTTTCCTAGTTAACTAAATTAAACTTGCTTGTATCATTAACTAGAGCAAAAGTGAAGCACAAATGACACTTGTAAATAGTTCCTGTGTTTCTTCTTCATTAATGTAACTCTGCACTGAATATTTTCTGACTGTTTGAGTATAGACATTTGCAAACTGTCACCTCCTCCATTATTTTTCCTTCAACCTGAGAAGGTATGAAATGTGTTTTGCAGTTGTTTGTGTTGGGGGATGATAGGAGTTTCAGCCCCACAGAGATGCAGCGGAAAAACCAGAAGGCAGCGAGCCAACAGCAGCAGCCTTGTTCCCCAGTAAGGATACTCACACACGGAGGAGTTTCTTCCAAACAGGAGGCACTTTATCTTGTAGCAACGTTCCGATATGTACACAACATGGAACAGACGGACAAAGGCTCGCGCCAGACACCGGCTTGGTCAACAGACAAATACATACTGGGGATTGCTTTCTTATATACACATTTACAACCAATCAGGTAGAGGTTTGCACACCTCCCTCTACCATCTGCACATGACCCCAGTTTCTGATGCAACCTTGCAATCACCCACAGCTGGAGCATGATGCAACATCTTTTGCAGTGGGCTGATCATTTTCCCAGAGTTCCCTGCCTGGAATCCCTGACATTTTGTGTCTATAGCAATAGCAATAGCAGTTACATTTCTATATCACTTATTGGTACTAAGCACTCCCTAAGCGGTTTGCAATGTGTTTTAGCTAATTGCCCCCAACAAGCTGGTTACTCATTTTGCCGACCTATGGAAGGCTGAGTCCACTTGGAGCCCTGCAGGATCAAACTCACAACGTTGTGGCTGCAATATCAGCATTTAACCACTGCACCACCAGGACTTCCACCAGAGATTAGAAAGTTTCAAATTATTCAGCAAACAGATATATTGTGTTATATAGACCAGAAGGATGTATCATGCAAAGACTTAAGCATACTCCTTCCTGAAATACGGCATACATACATCCTTTCTCCCCCACCAAACAACCACATTATACACCTGTGCAATAGGACATTGCTTAATGTGGAGGTTCTTCTAGAGAAACTTTCCTTAGGCAGGAGCACTCAAAACATTTTGGATGGTCATTCCCATGCCCACTTGCTTGCCAGGCTGATTGGAGCTGACCGGAGTTGTAGACTGAAATATTTGGTAGGCGCAAAATTTGGAAAAACTGTTTTGCTTATCTGCCACTCAACATCAAGCAATAGGTACAGTTTGCCAGTCTGCAACAGCCTAGTCATTGTCTGATAGCCATTCATATCCAACTTCCTCAGATTCTCAAAATTTTCCCATCCCATGTATTCATGTATAGCTTGGTTAATCTTTGTATCTCATAGGTCAACTGTCAAAGGTTATGGATAATGCAGGATAGTTGCATTAATGTGGAAAAATTGTTTTCTAAGAGTGCTCACAAGCACCTTCCCCAATGGCCTATCAATTTACCCCTCCAAGAATATGAACTTTCATAACAAGAAAAGAGGCACAAAGTGTCAGGCTGGTCAGCTTACATTCAACATCACATTAGCACACATCACGTTAACATCACATTAGTACTAGCACATCAGCTAGTATGACATGGCTTTCTTCTCCATACCCGTAGCCTTTCATATCCCCTAATAAACAGAGCAGGTTTTGAAAGCACAAGAGGTAGGCCCAGGTGAGATAGTGGATTACCAGCAGTGGCTGGTGGCTTCCATGTCAGTGGGGCACTGAATTCATTCCAGGATTTCACCTGAACTTTCAAGGAGCTATCAAGATGCTGAACTACCCAAGCTTCCCCAGAAGGATTCACCTCCTTGGACAGCTCCTTTAAAGAAGGGGATGACACCCAGAGTGAATTTACTGCCCCACAACATGGGAGCAATCAGCCACTGCTCTGAATTGCCTCCCCACTAGGGATGTAGCTATGGAGGAGCAAAGTGAGGGCATTGCACCCTCCATTCTGGTCCCTAATGGCATCTTCTTTCAGTCTCCAAATTTCTAGCATTGCAGAAAGTGAGGAGCTGAAAACTATTCATACCTAGAACCCGTTGTATTTGCTGTGTTTGCATTCCCTTGGTATCTTTGCCCGCCCCTTTTCTTGGATGCCTAAACTTTCTAAATGCTCAACTGGAGTTTTAAGTTACTGCAGCGCTAGAAATTTCAAAGCTGAAGGAAACTTTGGGGAGGAGCAGATGGTGGCAATGCTCCCTTATAGCTACACCCCTTCTCCCTGCTCTCCCCCACTCCCAGTTCAGCTGGTAGTAGCAACTCTGTGTAGAATAACCCAGTTGGATCCTAGGTTTTCATTAGAAATGGGCAAGCAGTTCACCCTCAAAAGCAGTTGGGCGCTTTAAGTACTGAGGGTTTTCTAAACTTGTTCAGGCTTACTCAAAGTGCTCCATTTCCTCTCTTACCTTTCTTTCAAATAGGGGCAAAAAAATCACCATAGTATCTACGAGGCCTTTCTCTTTCCTGGAGTGAAATAAGTAAAGATGCTGCCAGTGTGATGATATTGGCAGCAACTTTTTTCCCCACCGGGAGCGATTCAAGTTGTCTTGGTCTTCCTCTTCAGTGAATGAAGCAGGCAGCCTTGAGAACAGAAGCTGCAGGCAGAATTCTCAAAAGACAAGTACCCACTCTTCAAATTTGACCTCATTCCTAATTTTTTTTTCCCAAAGAGAAAGTAAAACTATGCTCCCTCTGCCCTGCCTTGCTAACATCAGTCAATGAAATATATGATTCCTGCAACAAATCTGGTTAGCTTCCAGTGATTTCTGTTGCATTAAATCATGCTTGGATCCAAAAAAAGAGGAAAAAAGAATATTGAAGAATATTAAAGCAAAAGCTGCTTTATCACTGGGATTTCTCTGCCACCTTTAGCAGCTTTCTTACCTCTGGGCATCAGGCCTTTAGACAAGGAAGAGTGCAGCTGTGGCCATGTCTCAACCATCTGTAGCATCTTGTCTATGGCCATTTCCGCACGAGGCTGTTATAGCGCTATGATTCCACTTTCAACATCCTATGGAATCCTGGGGTTTGCAGTTTTGGGAGGGGCCGGCTTACGTCAGGTAGTTCAACCACACTAAGAACATCTGGGCCAAACATGGCTGCTCAGTTTTGTTACTAAAGATGCTCCCACGCATGAGTAGAGGAGCAGACTATATTTAGTATGCATGCTTGAGAGGACTTGAAAGTTGAGGCCATTTGCTCCTTGGAACCTCTGCCGCTTACAGTAAGCAATAAAGTCCATTTCAAAACCTTATCTATATCCTGCACATTCCGTGTTTCCTGGGAGATAGTGATGTTCTCTGCCAACTGATTCTCTAATTTGCTGCATCTCCACTATGTTCATTAGCTTGCAACAAAGTACCAGGGACCAGAGGAACTGTTTGGGGGAAGCAGTAACTGCTTTCACTCTTGAGATTGCCTCCTTCTGTCACAAGCACTGCAAAAAGCTACTTGTATGAACTGATGTCCCTGCTGATCCCACCAGTCTCTCTTAGTTGTACAGTGGGATCACATGCTAATGTGATACGAAGCAGTCAGCCCAATCATATTTTAAAGATCAGAAGAGCTAAAAGAATGTACCTTCTGCCTGCAAGAATCATGTGCTCACTGTGCTTTCTAAGAATGCAAGAGCATCCTTAGGGTTAGATACAATCGCAAACTGATTTAATCCTGGGGTGCCACATTCCAGATGTTGTTGGACTGCAGCTCCCAGCATTCTGCAGTATTAACTATGCTGGTTGGGGCTGATGGGAGTTGCAGTCCAACTATATCTGGAAGGCTTCACTTTGCTCATCCTGATTTACAGTTGTTCCTCCACTTTCACTAGGGTTGGGTGCACAGGACTCTCTCAAAAGTGGAAAAAACACAAATACCAAAGTGTGTACGTCTGTGTCTGTGGGAAGCGGGCTGAGGCATGGTGGGAGGAACAGACACCCAGGGTCCAAACCATGTCAGGGAAAGGAGACAGAAGGTGAGTGAGTTGGCATGGGGGCCCTATACTTCCTCTCTCTCACCTGTCTCCTTCCTTCGGTGTGGGGGCCATTGGGAGAAGGTTTGTTGTGTGACCTCTCCTTAGCTGGCCAGGCAGCTGCTGGTAGAGGTGAAGAAGGAAGTCCAGAGGTGGGTTTTTTAAAGGGCTGCAGAATCTGATTGGAATTGCCAAGAGGAAAAATTCCTCCAGAAATGAAGGGCCTGAGGTGAGGAGCAGGGATTGGAGAAACTCACAAATAATCAGATATGTGAATGTCAAACTCACAAATGTGGACTGTTATATCCAAGAATCTATTCAAGGTGCTGAACCTATCTGGAAGATAGGGCCCATGGGTCTTTTAAAGTGCAGACTAAAACCCAGAATGGATTCTCTGACCCACTGACATGGAAGCCACAAGCTTCCACTTCTTTAGAATGCACCTTCAGAGACAGTTGATTCTTCTCAGTTGGCATTCTGTGTCCAGTTCTGAGTGCCACAGTTGAAGAAGGCATTTAACAGCCTGGAACATATCCAGAGAAGACTGACCAAGACAGCCAAATATCTGGAAACCAAGCCTTATGACAGGAATGACTTAGAGAGTTTGGTATGTTTCACTTGGAAAAGAGAAGCCTGAAAGGTGACAAAACAGTTATCCATATAGCTGAAGGGATGTCTTACACCAGATGGGGCAAGTTTGCTTTCTGCTGCTCCAGAGAATAGAACATGAACCAGTGGATTCATCTTTATTGTAAAATCCATCTCATATTGTAAGAGCTGCTCGACTGCAGTATAGACTGCCAGAAGGCAGAAAATCTCCTTCTTTGAGAAGTCTTTAAGAAGAGGTTATATGGGCATCTTTTCAAAGTCCTTTAGTTGTGTATTCCTGCCTGGCAGGTGACAGGAATATGTGGTCCTTAGGGTCCTTTGAAGATCCTATGAGCCTGTGATAATTTTTTTCACATCTCCACATGGTTAAAAGGCCTTTAAGGGAGTATCTGCTGCAGGAGTTCCTAGTCTCTTCAGAAAAGCTGTTCCTTCTTCCCTTGGTCTGCACTGCCTGAGAGCTTCCAGAAGTAGTCAGTCACTCTAGAATGTGATACTCTGAGTGTGCTTTAAGAATTACAAGAGGAGGATAATTTCCTTACTTACATTGGTAACTAAAAGCATGCTAATTTTCCTTTTCATACTAATAAAGCCTTTGAGAGTAATATGAGTTATCCACAAACATTCCTGTCAGCCCTTATGTTTTCAATAAGTATCCTTTGTATATGAGCAATGGTTCATTTTTTGCTTTTTCAAACATTTGTTCCAATTAGTTTGTTGTTGTTGTGCTTTCAAGTCGGTTCCAACTTACTGCAACACTAAGGCAAATCTATTATGGGGTTTTCTGGGGCTGAGAGTGTGTGACACACCCAAGGTCAGCTAGTGGGTTTCCATGGCCAAGCAGGGAATCAAACTCTGGTCTCCAGGGTGTTAGTCCAGAGGTCAAACCTGTACACCATGCTAGCTCGCTCTATTAGTTTGTTACTCCTCAGATAAAATAGTTGTTACTATGGCTACTAATACTACTGTAATACCACTACTACTTTATTTCTTTTAGGAACATCTTATATAGTATTGTGAACCTGTTTGGGTATGGAGAAGAATGATGTTGTCTCCTCTAGGCAACATCAAATTCACTTGCAAAACGTGCACAACACTTCCATGCATTATTGAAAACATCAGTACAAAATAGAATGAAGTTTAAAAGGAGAAAATAAACCCAAGTGTCTCTGAACAAATTAATGGACATGTGCGGATAAAAATGCTGCACCCTCACAACACTGGAAGTGTTTCAAGCTGGGTAATTGATTTTAATTTATGGAAAAGGTCCTTTTAGCACTTACAGGCAAGACTGCAATAGTTCACTTCCAGTGGAAATTTTTAAATGACGTATACAAGTTTGGAAAATCAGAGAGAGAGACTGAGAGAGAGAGTTTCACTGATCAGTCCAACTGCATATTATGTAGAGCTTTCATCCCATTACCATAATGTCAAAATTTATTATCTTAGTAACATTTTGATGTTGATGCCTCTGCAGGTGATTGGTGGCCTGAATGCAAATGCAATTCATCTCCTGTGGTTTGAACAGGAACAGAGGTTATTCTTCTCACCCTACATGAGTGAATCATCTCACCAATGTTGTGACCCAACATCTTGTTTGTAAATGGCCACATCTGACAGTACTTTCTGTATCTTAATTCCATTTTCCCTTCGTCTTTCAAATCTCCCCTCAAGCATGTATATATAAATCTGCCAAATGAGGACAACAAAGAATATATCTGATGAAGTGGACCAGGTCAATGAAAGCCTATACCATAAGAGCTGCAGAGACAGCAATAGCCCCATTTTCACACAACTCAGACATTGAGTGTTGCACCCACCCAGCCCTTTTCAAAAAACCTTCCAGCCACCTCCTGTTCAGGGGCAGGGCTATTTCAGGGGCAGCTCTGCATTAGCTTTTAAGTGACCAGTTACAACCACTGGAGATCTTTATGGTGAACACCTCATTTTTAGGCTGAAAAAAAAATCAGGATGAGAGTCTAGAGGGCTTTGGCGGGCTGAGGAGCACACAATTCCAGGACAATTCTGCCGTTAAGAAATGTGTTCATCTTTAAGGTGCCACAAGATTCTTTGTTATGTCTCTTGCAACAGAGAAACAAAGTACAACATCCTGAAAATTGTTAAAACAGGATGCAGATATTTGAATTGCTTTGCTAATTCCTCTATTTTGTTCTGATCATCCAGTTACTAGAAACCTTCTTTTCCTTTTCAGCTTACAAAATATAAAAGATAGGAAAGCACACAGATATCTTTACAAACATACATATAAACATAAGAAAGTACACATTCAGTAAATTCACGTCAGGTTTCTCCCAAGTAACCAAGCATGGGATTGTAGCCTTATTATTTAGCCCTATCCATAACTGCTCAGAAGTATACCCCACTGAGTTCAGCAGGATTACTGCCCAAGCAAGCATCTACAGCAGGGGTAGGCAAAGTTTGGCCCATGGGCAGACCACAGGGGCCATTGTTGTGAGCCCCCAGGAGTCAACTTGTTTATCTCAAAAGGCCCTCTATGAGGTGTGGATGACATTTTCACCACTGGGCAAATTTAGGTCCAAGAGAGGCCTTTTCTCAAACAGGAAGTGAACAGGAAATAACTTCTGGTCTCTTCCTATTGTTAAAGGAACTTGTCCTAAAATAGCCCAAGAAGGATAAAAAGCGTAACGAAAACGCCACCATGTCCCTTAGAAGACATTTAGGAGCAAAAATGGTTGGTTGGTTGGTTGGTTGGTTGGTTGGTTGGTTGGTTGGTTGGCTGGTTGGTTTTTCAGGAGTGGGCACAGTGGGGTATGCAGCTCCCAAGGTCTCTTTGAGGACTTATGCAGCTCCCTAACCTTCCACAGCTGCCCACTCCAATCTACAGTATTTCAGACTTAAACATTTAACTGTTCATTATAGCCCTGCTGATTTGTTAAGTCACATAAGACTACACAGTTACTTGTAACTGAGGCCATTTCTGCACTACACTGTTATAGTGCTATAATTCCACTTTCAACATCCTATGGAATTCTAGGGTTTGCAGTTTACTGAGGCCAAAGAGCGATCTGGCTGAGAATTCTAAATGCCCCTCCCTAAACTGCAAACCCTGGGATTCCATAGGATGTTGAAAGTGGAGTACGGAAATGGTCTAACTTTCAGTATGGTCTGTGCCCATCTGGGCTTGGAGATGGGAAGATATTAAGGGTGGGAGAAAGTTTCTAAGAAGACATTATTCAGAGTTGTTCATTTTCACAGGATTTACTGAGTAGGGCTGTCATTATTTGATTATTATAAAATATTTAGAATGAAGCAAAATGTTGCTGCACGCTGTGATAGTGAAAATAGGTTTTGAAATGGAAATCACTACATTGAAAAAAAGTGAAGGGTCTGAAATCTTAAGTGTATGTCAATATGCAAATATTTATACTGAAAGCTTACAGAAACGTGCAATTTGAATTTACCAGTACTTTGCTTAGAATTAATACCAGGCAGAGCATATTGGGTGGAAGAGGGTGGAAAACAGGACAGATGATCCATTGCTTCCAGGGTCTTACAAGATTCATATTTGATAGAACAACAATGAACAATGAATCCCCTCTTTCCCCCTATCCTTTGTTTAAAATTAAAAAAAACGCAGTGGAAAGAGAAAGTGTGTGCACATACGCCTTCAAATCACCTATCAATTTCTGGTGACCGCATGAATCTCAGATGGTTTTCTTAAGCAAGGAATACTCAGGCCATTTTTGCCCTACACTGTTCTGGTGCTATTATTCCACTTTCAACATCCAGCAGAATTCCAGGGCTTGTAGTTTACTGAGGTCCAAGAATTCTAAAGGACCCTCCCTAAACTGCAAACCCAAGGATTCCATAGGATACTGAAAGTAGAATAATAGCACTAGAACAGTGTAGTGTGGCAATGACCTCAAAGGTGGTTTTTCCATTTCCTTGCGCTGAAATATAGCCTACAATACCTCATATTTGTTGACAGTATCCCATCCAAGTACCAACCAGGGCTGATTCTGCTTCATTTCCACGATAAGATGGGATTTGGTGCCTTTAGGGTACATTTAGGACAAAGTCCTATACCAGGTCAAGGGTGGTCATACTTGCGTGCCCGCACACACGCGCGTGCACGCGCACACACACACACACACACACACACAGGGAACGTGTAACAGAAATCAAAGCTTCCCCCTCATCCCGCCGCCCAATCCATACCCCAATCCAGTCTGAACATCTACACATACAATGCAGCCTTGCACCAGAGGTCTTACTAGCTGAACTACACAATCCTCCCCTTTGCCCGGCCACCTTTGCTCCCCACCTCCAGTGTCAAAGATGAAAGAGATGAGCAAGGGCAACAGAATCTGTCTACTATTGCTAACAAGGCAGTCCTCCTTCCTGACCTGCAGAGAGGACAGAGAGAGAAAGAAATTAACCCATTATGAGTTTATCTACATTACACAGTTATAGAAGTCTGAGACCACTTGAACTGTCATGGCTCCATCCTAGGGAATCCCAGAATTTGTAATTTGATTAGGTACTTTGAATTCTTTGCTGGAGACCCAAGCTTCCTTGCAGAGAATTTTAAGTCCCTTGCCAAACTACACATCACAATTTTGGATGGGATAAACCCACAAAAATTGAAGTAGGATCACATGGCTATAACTGTGTGGCATAGATACACTCCAGAGCTTGGAAAAACTATTTTGACTGCAACTCACAGAATCCCATCCACAGCCAGTTGGCCAGAGAATTCTGGCAGTATGAGCCCTCCCCCCAAAAAAAACACACAACTCTGATCTATGATCACTGAGATACCCTGCTAGGAACCACAGTTTTCTACCCAAAACATCTATAATATTTCACCTATATCATTTCAATAAAGTGGGAAATATAGTTTAAATTTAAATAATACAGTCATCCCTCCACATTTGCTTGAGTTAGGGGCACAGAACCTCCATGAAAGTGAAAAAAAATGTGAATAACTCTAGGCCCTCCCAAACCATATTTAACACCCAAAAAAAAGGATGATCACCATATTTAACCTACTGTGGATTCCTTTGAGGGATCAAGGTTCAGTTACCCTGTGTACTGGGGGTCCTGGGAGGGACACCAAAATGTGCTCAACTAAAGTTGGGAAAATTAGCTCAGAGCACTGCTTAGTGTTACGAGAGGCAGGGTAACGTAGCGAGATCTTGAACCCTATGTCTACGGGGTCGGGTCGAGTCAAGGAGAACACAGAAGTTGAAATAATAAATGATGTTTATTAAACACAAGCAAAACAGTGTATGCGACACACTCATACAAGATAACTAAAGAAAATAAAGGTTGGAGCGGTATAGAGGGATTTTTAGAGGGTTTGCTGGTTTGGGTGATACTTCACCTGTCCTGAAGCCCAGAAAAATAGAGAGCGAAGCTGGGGTGCGATGTAGCTCAGCACGTGGAGCTGAGGGGAGGCTCGCCAAGCAAAGCGGCAGCAAGGCGGGATGAAACTCGGGGGCGATCCGAGGAAGGTCTCGGAATCCAGGGTTTTTATAAGGAGAATTGTGACTGCAGGCTATGCCGTACTTGGGGGAAAACAATAGATTTGGAGTTGGAGACAAAGCCTCCAAAAGGTCAGAATCTGAATGATTGAGTTATCGTAGCAGTTCTCAATAGAGTAGCCCGTATGCAAATGCAGGGTACTTGGGTATGGTATAGTCCACCCATCAAGCTGCCATCGCGGGGCAGAGGCTCTTTTGTAAATGGCGTGCATACTTAATTAGAGTACTTGCCTGGAGGTCTCCTAAAGCAGTGAGTCAGGTATTTCTGGCCTGCCTATATTGTAGTTTGAATATTACAGCTATTAACGGCCGAGCTTGTTTACGTGCTTGTTCGGTGGCCTCACAAACACATGGAAGGGAATAGAGAAGTGAAGCCGAATTATGATATCAAGGGATATCCTTAATATCCCCAAAGCTCGGACTAGCCAGGGCAGTAACAGTTCCCTCATATGGCAAAAGTGTGTGGCTAGTGGGGCTTACTTCCACCTCCACTGCTGCCCCGCACCATTTTTAATAGGGACTTACTAGCCTCATTCACAGTTTCTCAGTCTCACAAGGTTTGCAGTCCCTATTAAAAATAGCATAAGGCAGCAGCAGAGCTGACAGCAAATAATCTGTGAATAATCAAATCTGCAAAAGTGAAACCCGCAAATGTGGAGGGCTGACTATACATTCTGTGTGTGCTTTCAACAGACACATGCAAACAGCAAAGCAAGAAACACAACCATCTACTCCCAGTAAAGCAAACTGTATTTAATGAGTTTATACAAAAATAAAAAAGACTAATGTTGGTTATAAAGAGCACACCATTCTTCTCTCTCTCTCTCTCTCTCTCTTTCAATTCATTCACTATCTTTTGCACACCCAATTTCTCAGTTCTCTCCTCCACAGAGCTTTTCAAATCTCCAACCTCCCTCAAATACACCACAAATCACACTCCCCTTCAATCGCTCTCCAGACAGATAAAATCTATTATTTTCCTCTTCCCCCCAGCCCCTCCCCTGGGCTATCCAAGGTTCCATTTCACCAGCCGATCAGCTTAAACACTCTCAGTTGCCAAGGAGGCTCTGTTGTCAAGACCCCCTCCCATCAGGTTCGTCATAGTGGTTTTTGCATGTCAGAAGGAAGTGCCCGTCCCCTTTTTCTCATGCCTCCAAAGTAATTTGTGAGGAACTTCTGCCTGCCCATTCCACAGTCTGGGATTCAGATGGGTGAATTCTAGCTTTGTTGGGAACTCATAAATCTCACTACACAGAATATGGACACTCTGTCTGTAACCTCTCAAAGGACAAAATGCAAACCTGCAGGCTTGTGATTCCAGCAATGTCTGTTTTGCTTCCCTGCATAATATTAACTACTACTTCTGCCTGATGAAGAAGCCAGTGAGCTTCAAAAACTGTTCTGGGGCAGAAGTTGAACCTTCTAATTGGCTTAATAAAAGTATCATCAATGTGCGTGTTGGATACAGAAGAGAAAAATGAGTAGCATTTCATAGATCATCCCCCAAGCGCAGAAAGGAAGATGCGGAAGTGAGTCACGCAGCCTTATGCAGCTTCTTCTTTCTCACATGGAAAGCCATGCTCAGAAGAATCAATAATGTACGCTGGGCAGTGTATTCGATCTCTTGACCTCAAACGCCCAGACTGAAATCTAATTTCAGACATATTATTTGTTGTATTTTAAATAGTTAAACCCACCCTGCAGTCAAGGGGTGGCAGCATAAAAATCTGTTACATTTATTGTGAGATTTGCTGGAAGGCAGGTTAGCAAATATGGAAGCTGGAGCATGGAATCAATAGCTCTAAGGCTGATCTCAGTGAAGAATTTTCTTTTATTAAAATGCCTGACATAATTATTTACTGCATTTTTATACCACTTTGTATTTTTAAGAATCTGAAAGTGGTTTGCAATAGTGGTATTTACTTGGAAGAGAGAAAAGATGGCTCCTCCTATCTTTAGCAACGTGACAGAAAGACAGAGACAGAGACTGAGGAAGAGATGTGGAGGTTTCAGTCTACAAAATAAGGAAGTAACAAGTCAGACAAGACAAGCAGAAAATATTCTGGAAAACCCTGACTAGATGTCTCTACTTCTGTGGCCTCCCAGTGGCACATAGACATTTGTAGAAGCATGTTTCCACTTTCTTCACCTGCAACAACAAGGCCAATCCCCATATACATGAAATGGAAATGTCAGTGCCTTACCTTGCATGGATATTGTGGGTGGAGTCTCTATGATTTTTTTTTCTGAAACCTCCTTTCCCAGTGATTAAAGTATTGATTTATAGCAATATAGCAGCAATATAGCTGTTACATTTCTATACTGCTTATCAGTGCTAAGCACTCCCTAAGCAGTTTACAATGTGTTAGCTCATTGCCCCCAACAAGCTGGGTACTCATTTTACCAATCTACAGAAGGATTGAAGGCTGTGTCAACCTGCAGCCCTGCAGGATCGAACTCACAACATTGTGGCTGCAGTACCAGCATTTAACTACTGCACCACCAGAGCTAATCATGTGACTTTTCTGCAAAGCAAATCTAAAGCACAACCTGAGTCATGTTCTTTCATAGTTAGCATACCTTGCAAAGCATTTTTAATTAAATTGTTACTTAATGTCCACATTGTCATTCTGGTGGTTCCTGGGTGGAAGCTTCTCTGCTACATAGGGTTCTGATACATTGATTGAGGCAAAAGTAATTTAAAAACCAGTGGCTTACCTTGCATCCTGTTGGTGGTGTGGTCTTTTGCATGGTAAGTTCCTCTACATAAGCATTTGGGCAGTTTTGTATCACGTGCAATGGCTACATTCAGTTCAGAGTTCTCAAAATGGAGTTATGTGATGCATTGTGAATGAATGCCATGATACATAACCATATATTGTGTGTGTATTGCACACTAATTCACATGGTTGCACACATGATGATTGCACACTGAGGGGCAGTGCACATTGGGCTGCACAATGTCATAATTTATTAACCAGGTGATGTTATGCAGCTACTGCATGAGCCCATGAGTTTTTCTCCATTTCATGAGTGTAGGAGCTCATCCATTGTTATCTTAGCACTGGTTAGTGTAGTTTCCAATCTGAATCCATGCTCTAGATTCATTATATGTACCTATTTGTCTCCACTCGGTGTCCAAAAGCTAGAAGTGCTCATTTGGAGACATAACTGTTTCTTTAAAAATGTCTCGATCCCTCATAGCATCTAAAGCTGGAGATAGTCACATTATGTAGGAGAAACACATAAGGTATGTTATTAACTTTTCCTTTTGGATGCTAAGTAGACTGGACTTCAACTAATTATGCCATTTCCCTAATAATCATTCCTTACCCAAGTAATCAATTCTGTAACAATCGGTGGTCAGAGCTGCACATAATAAAATGTTTAATTCAAGTTGTCAATATCCCTGCAAAATCACATCTATTTCCGTGGAGAATGCCAAATGCCATTAAGGCACTTTGGCTGAGAAATATATTAAAGGAGTTCACAGAAATTCAGGGCTAGCCAGTTCAAAATCTGCCATCAGCATCTGTGGTAATTGCCCTGTTTCGCAGAACTTCAGAATTCCAAAAACACCTACTTTTCTTCAGTAACTATGATGAATGGACCACCCGATTCATTTCCTCTTGAACAGAAGCCAAACTTTTGTATGCTACCAGAATATGAGCGCTTCCACCGTCTGCTCACAGCTAATGAGAGTAACTTCTAGGTTCAGAAAGCAGGAGTCTCTGATGATACTCTTTCCCTATGTCCCTATCTTACCCATGTTAACATACTGTTATTTTCTCTCCTACAAGATACGCAAATTCCAATTGTAGGGACAATTTATGGTCAAGTGCAAAAAATGGAGCGGTTCTGTTTCAAGGAAGACAGGGAATGCTTTTGTTTCCCATTCTCATCCATGAAGGCAATATATATCTACCAGCCTCTCTGAGTCAGACTACTGAAAGGACATGTGGTGGCAGCTTGTGAGGAGGAAGCTGCTACAAACCTGCTCAGAAATGCTTCATTTTGGAAACACTGCTGTCTAGACTCTTGCAGCACCTTTGCTGCCCTGTCCTTTCTTGCTTGTTGAAAATAGTGTGATGTGGTGGGCAGAGTCTGATGCAACTTGGAAGATACAGATTCTAGATACCACTAAGCCATGAAATTCACTGGGAAACCTCTTCCTCTCTCTCAACCCTTTCCCTCTCAACCTCACAGATTTTTGCAGGGATAGCCTGGGAAAGAGCCACAGGCAGTTTTGAGCTCACTGGAGGGAAAATTATAACTCATTAATCAAACTGATACTGATACCATTTCAGATGAGATCCTGTATCACTAGACATCACTATGACAAGGGAGCGCCATCATTGTAGCTATGTCCAATTATGCCACAGACACACACACACACACACACACACACACCACCACCACCACAACAACCTACCTTTTTCAGCCAGGCAGCAACAAAACTGAACTGTTTCTGAGGTGTTGTAGATTGGGGTGCTGGGAAATTATGGCTGCAGTGATCTCTCAGTTGTGAGGTGACATTGAGAACAGGCATCTGGAGAGATCCCTCAGGGTCCTATCACAACAGAATGCCAGCCTCATCTTTATTTCCTGCCCAATATACTGATTGTGAACTCATTTTCTCAGTTGGCAGATCTTTTGTTGTGCCACCCTCCTTTCCCTCTAGTTTGTCACTTTCCCCTCACTTGCTCACCTCATTCCCCCTTATCACACACACGTCTTTATTGAATAAGTCTTCAGACTATTTCAAATTTGTTTGCCTTTAATTAAGAGTTTTTGTGGAGAAAAACATTTAATGATTTTATAACCCCTTATCAGAGGGAAAGGATTTGAGGCCTGGGAGGCATAGGAAGGGGAAAGAACCCCTCAGAGCCAGGCATTTGTGGGAAGGGGTCAGCTTTCCAAAAAATAAAGCCCAGCAGTAGTGGGGGACCTCCCAAGTGGGGAGGTGTGCTATTTCCTTCTCCTGGCCTTCCACTATAGACAGATCATCCCATTGCACCACCTTGTGGCAACAGCATAGTCCATAGCTCACCCTGTACATTCATCAACAGTCTCCCAGCATGCCAAGATTTTTTCTGGCACCACCGGTTTTTGCCAGACAATGTCTGACAATTTCCCACACAACAGGTAACGAGCCACACAAGAACCTGCTTTTCACACCACCAATATGAAAAGACCACATATCACTGCTGCCATGTAGGAAATTCACCTGGTGCAGGATACTTCATGTAGCACCAGCACACTCCAACATTGAAAGGTAATTAGGCAGTAACTGGAGAATGAGCCTTTTATGGGACATTCTCATTGTATAATGGCCTTTATTCTTAAGCTATAAGATGGGGGGGGGGCAGATGAGTGGAACAGTTTGCCTCAGCCTGACAAAGTACAAAATCTCTGCCTCAACTCCTATGTGTACCATTAGACCTTGCCTGAACCCTGCCATATTGCTCACTGGAGGCCCATGCATGCATAAGTCACCTAGAAACAGAGCCTGGAAGTAATGACATTATAAATAATGGTGTTGCCTACGATCTGATATTACTTGGCCTGACTGAAGCCAACATGGGTTTCTTCTCAGCACCAAGTCAAGACATGGCTTTCTATTAAACATTTTGGGCCCTAATGTACTTTTAATCAAATTCTTGCTTCAGGTTTTTTTTTTCTCAGCTCTTTTAGCCTTTCTAATTTGTTGAGTGGTATAATATCAAGAGTTGTTCAAATTGTTCATATTGTTTATCTCCTTAT
This sequence comes from Cyclura pinguis, assembly GCA_030412105.1. NCBI lineage: Eukaryota > Metazoa > Chordata > Lepidosauria > Squamata > Iguanidae > Cyclura > Cyclura pinguis. The sequence goes on along the minus strand of CM059601.1, from coordinate 69,531,722 downwards.
CATCCTGAGATCTTACGATGAAAGGGGGAATAAGAATATGTTAATAACTGTTGTTGTTATATGCTCTTCACTAGAAACAATCCCTGCTGCTGTCATGTACAGGAGGAGGTGATTCCCACAGGTTAACCTATCAGTTCATGTCTCTGAGCTGGTCCTAGCTCAGTTGTGGGGGAAGAAATAAGGGTGTACTCCCAAATGGAATGCACCCACCTCATGGTCTGAATTGTTGCCCCTGCACTTCTCCAATAATAAGCCACAGGAGTGGAGGGCCCTCCTGGAGCCTGATAGCTACCAAGGTCAAGAGGTTTAGGGATAGATTTCAAGGCCAAGTGAATAGCCCTCCATGCCCCACCCAAAAAGAGACTTTAGTATGTGTAAGCTGCACTGATATGCGTATTGAGTCATCGACACGTAACTGGCCACTGATGGGTGATGTCATTATTTGTTTTCTGTAACAAGTAACATAATATTAGTCCCAAGTATTGCTTTTGGAGGGTTGTTTTGGAGGCTTTTGAGCAATTTTGAATATTTTGTGTATTTTTTTAAAAAATACAGAAAGTAACCAAAAAGTAATGCATTGCTAGCATGTTGCTAAAGATTTACCCTTTCAGTAACAAGTAATAAGCAATGAGCAATGACAATGAGCTACTTTAAAAAAAACAAGTAAAAAATATTTTTTAAAAAGTATCCCAGGCTGCAAGGAGTATGCAATGTAGATAGCACTGGCAGAATTCCTAACATCCCACCTCTTCCACTCCTATCAACCTGCTGCAAGATCTTGTTTATAGGTACCTGGCAAAGGTCATTTTATTTTATGGTCACAGATCTTTGAATGGTTTCAGGGTCCTGGTTCATGTTCCTTTTGTGCTCTTTAAGTGGCTGATGCTCATGTTTCTCATTCAGATTTGCACTGCTATTTTCAAATTTTATGCTTTGGCAGTACTTCGAAGTCTTAAGCTTAAAAGCAAGGCAAACAGTTTATTTCTAAAATGAGCAACAGCATTGCCATCTGCATTAGCATCCAGGTACTTGCTCCAAAAGATGGAAAGAAATAAAGACCAACTTTTTCCTAGATAATAGTTTCTTGCATTACTTGATTTATCTCGCATTCAATGAAACATAAGGAAAAAGTCCCAGGGAGAAGAATTTTTGTTTTTCAAAATTTAGCCAGGCTTCATGTAGGCACTGCATTTATAACACACATTAAACTCGTATGAACCTGAAATGTTTGTCCAAACTCTCACTTGGGCAAATGCACTCTTGAGTTAAGAGTTTCATGGTGTCTCAACATACTATTTGATTAACGTATCAGTCCGTGTCTCCGAGATATATTTTTTCTGTTTCACATGAGTGGCTACTACAGTCAAATTGGAACCAGGAGTTCCTTCTCATCTAATTACAAATTTGATTCTCCCCTCTTTACATTGATGCTGGCAGAGAAAAGACAAGTTTACAAGTTTTGTTCATTTATTCCAGGGGTGTGAATTATGAACCCTCCTAATGTTGAAGTACAAGGCCCATCAGTCCTGGTCGCAATATCAAATAGTGAGGAATGCTGAGAACTCTAGTTAAATATCTGGAGGGCTGTATAATACCCATCCCTGACTTATGCACCAGATTTTCCATAGTTCTTAGAACTTTTAACACCCAAACCAATACCTGTTGTACGCAATGATAAGAAAGACTATGTAGCAGCAGAGAAAGGGTTAGTCAGGAAGTTACATACTAGAAAAGCAATAACTGAAATATTTTTGCCAAGCACTGATTGCAATTATACAATACTCTGCAAGGACTTTGAACTTCCAAAGAGGTAAGCGAATGGGAAAATAAATGGATTGCTCTTGGTACTGCCTTCTTTTCCTTGTTACCAGCCAATTTCATCCAGAGTCCACCATAAACGAAGTTGTTTCAGGATTATCATTGTGGTACAAAACATAAGGGGTGAAAGATTAAATACTTCAGAGATACAATCCCTACCCAAAACAGATTTTTTTTATTGGTTCATACCAATAAAATGTAAGTTCAGCAGACCTTAATATAAGTTCAACAAAAGGCCACAGCAAAGATATAAACATCAAGGGACTGCAGGTCTCAAGCATATGTGGCTTTTGTTGGGGGCAATATGCAGTCTCCTGTCAGGACTACTAGAGGCAGGTGGCATTGCTGGTTCATATAATCTTATCATCTTGAGCCTCCCTGTACTCTTAAAGCATCATTTGACACATTCCCATGACCATTTCCTCTCAGAGATCCACAGATGGTGATGATAAAAGAAAAGAGCTCTTTCAGTTGTCAATCCACCCAGTGGAGGCCCACCTGGTCCCAACACTATAATCTTTTTTTTGGGGGGGGGGGGTCACAGGTTAAAATGTTTAAATGCTTCTAGGCATTTGATGGGATAAAGCTAGCCAATTTTTAAATATCAATGGTCTCTATAATATGTTCTAGGAAGGGGATGTATTGCTTTCATGTCATACTAAGAAATTTGCTCTGAATTATCCTGTGATTTGATGATTTGCATATAATTTGAATCAAACAAAAGTTTGAATAGTGGCACCTAACAATCCTTATAATTTGTGTCATACCAAGGTTTATGCAAAGGGTGCTGATCAGTTCCAAATTGGCAAGAAAATGTTGGGGTTGTCAACGTAAATGTAAATATCTAGTTTGTTCAAAACTGGTTCATAAATGCACATTCTAAAGCAAAAGATACGGAAAACTGAAATATCTGTTTGACAGGTACCTCAAGTAGTTGGCAGATGAAGCTTAAAACCTTAGTATGGCATGAGAGGCATGACTAGGCCATACAAATGAATGGGAAGAAATAGTTTGACTTCTTCAGTTGTCTGAATGAGTAGTTGCCCTCTATAATCTCTTCCATAGGGACAGAGCAAGCCTGGGTTCAGAAGGAAGCAGTGGCAATCCTTACTTAAGTTGCCATTTGCATCTGCAATTCTAATTCAGGTTCTCCTGCCCTGGCTTCTGTAATAATAAATACTAGAGGTCAGCTTTCTGAAAATTGTGGTTTCCTCTCCACAAAAATTCTAAGCTCTGCAGGTAGGAAGACTGTTCTCAGAATTCCATGTATGTGAACTGAGGAATATGATTCCTTTACTGAACACTGTAAATTTGGGCAAGTAACAGCCTGTAGAGGAAGGGAGGAGGACTAAGCCCCAACGCTGCTTTGAGCTCCTGGGAGCAAAACAATTCAGGATATAAATGCAATACATAAAAGTAAATAAAGTAAGAATGTTCATCTGTTATCTCCACGTTAGCTGCTTCAGTCATGCATTCAGAATTTAGTCAACTGAAACTGTCAAACAATCACCTAAGAGCTATCACCAGCCAAGAAACCACATTCTTATGCTTTCAGCAGAGAGTTAACTTACTAGGCCACTTCCTTTTCGTATTCCTGCCCCAACCAAGGAAAAAGCCATTTCAGTTGTTGCTGTGTGCCTTCAAGTCATTTCTGCCTTACTGAAACCCTAAGACAAATCTATCACAGGATTTTCCTGGAAAGATTTGATCACAGTAGGTTTGCTCTGAGATTGAGATCATGTGACATGCCCAAAGTCACCCAATGGGTTTCTGTGGCCAAGCACGGATTCAAATCCTGGTTTTCTGGAGTTCTACTCCAATATTGAGACCACTACACCAAGCTAATTCTCTCATTCAGTATGCTACCAGTTTAAGTATTGTGATTTATTCATTGTTAAATATGTTTCGATTATAGAAATGTTTAACCGTTTCTGACCTTATCTGTTATGAATGTTATTTGTGCTTGCTGTGATAATTCCTAAATTTCTGAGACTGTAAATTATTCATTTTTTATCTTACAATCTATAACGGCTGCAGAAGAGTGGATAAGGGTACAGAAAAGGTCCTTTAAAAAGAAGTGTTTTGAGGAAGAATTTGAAGAAGCTGCCCTGATGATCAGAGACGTAAAATTTCTGTCAGCTGATAGATATTGGTATCAAAATTGCTACACAAACTTAACATCAGTGTATCAGTGCGAGCAACAGAATTACAGGGACTAGAGGACTGAGCTATATCTTACAGTAGGTTCCTATTCTTGTTTTACACTCATGTACTAAGGGTGTAGCAGGGCTGGAGAGCCTGTACCCTTCTAGTTGGAACTCTCATGATCACAACACAGGCCATGGTGAAAGGGGCTAGTGAATGTTGGGGTTCAAGGAGATCCAGAGGACCATAAATTCACAGCCTTGGTATATACTTAAAATGTATATTGTGCATGTGACAAACATGTGGGTCTTGTTCAAGCATTGAAGACTTCATGCAGTTAGAAACATCTACTGGGAGAAGATAGGAACATGAGAATCACCATCTTGGATCTGGCAAAACCCTATCTCGTCCAGCATTCTATGGGCAGTAGCCAACCCCTTGGTCAGGGAAATCTGCCAGAACCACATGAGATGCAACTGTACCACTGTCTCCAACCACAGAATCATAGATTTGGAAGGGGCCACAAGTCTCCAGCAATTGATATACATAGGTATACTGTTTCTAATACTGGGAGGGAAAATATATATCATGACAGATAGCTTTAAGCTCGACAAATCCATCCAGTCCTCTTTTTAAAAAACCTATCCAACCAAATGGCCATCACTGCAACTTGTGGTACTGAACTCCAGAAGTTAATTATGTGCTGTGTAAAGAAATATAGCTGCCGCCCCATGTTCATGGGTTGACTTTCGTGGATTTGATTATTTGCAGGTTTCTTCAACCCCTTCTCTTCCCCCAAAACCTGTGGCACTTGTTTTCCAGGGGAATCTTCCCTCTCATCAGCTCCATTCAGGCCATGCATGCATTTAAAAACCCACCTCTGGTCCTCCTCCAACAGCCAATGCCCATCTAGCTAAGGGCAGTTCACAGCCTGATTTCTCAACACCACAAACCCTCTCTCAATACCACTCCCATGCACCCAAGGAAGGAGATGGGAGGAGAGAGAGAGAGAGGAGGAAGTAAAGGGCCAAAAAAAAAAACCTTTCCCTCTCCTTTCTCTGACCTAGTTTGGTCACTGGATGCCCATTCTCCCTATCATGCCTTGGCCATGTTTGTCACATGCACAATTTACATTTTAAGTATATACCAAGGCTGTGAATTTATGGTCCCCTGGATCTCCTTGAACTCCAACATTCACTAGTCCCACAAACACACATACGCATTTTGATATTTGATATTTGGCATTTTGATATCACAAATATCAAGGGTCCTGAGCCCCTAACCTTAGCAAATGTGGGGCCTGACTGTACTTCTTTCTCATGTACTTTATCTACTACTATTCAACTTCACTATTGAAATTCTAATATTACGTGAGGGACAGAAATCCTCTCTCCATCCACCTTCTCTCCTCACAATCAGGGCACAACTGCTTGTCCTGCCTTCACTATCTTATTCACATTTTGCCCTTTAAGCACATGATCAAAGCTTTGAACAGCCAAGGGAACCTACAAAGAGCAAGCTCCCCGCTCCAGAGCTTTACTCTTCAGCTTGTGTTGGGTGGCAAGGCCATGTTCTGGAAACATGATGGAGAAGGCAGGGGCAGAAAATGTATCCCTACTTTTCCTGGTCATGTGAGGGCTAGGACCCAAGTAGAGTTGTTTTTGCCAGCACATCTATCAGACAAAAACATTCATCAGACTTTGATTGACTGCATTTCCTGTTGTGTCATTGGACCATTGTGCTGTTGACAAGCCATATTAATGCAGCATGCATGAATTGGCCCTTCATCACCACCAACAGCCATTATGTTGATTCAAGTGGGGGTGATGCTTTCTGTAGCATAAATAGGAGTGCAAAATAATTTGAGTACAAAAAGGGAAATTCTAGGCAAAATCCCAGGAAATCAATAATAGTGATGTGCCATTTATGACGAGAGTGATTTTGTTATCTATCTACAGGTGTGAGGTCTTCTGACTAACTCCTGCATGCCAAAACTGAAGTCCCGGTTTTGAGAGTGGGTTCATTAAAAGAAACACTTTCCCAATGTTGTGAGAGTGTACCATTTTCTCCCCCAAATTAATTGGCATTTGGCTGGATACAAGTACTGTTTTTACTCCCACTCTTAAACATTTATGCTGGCACTTGTGGCCTAATTAGTCAGCAGTCGATCAGCAGTTTGTAAATATTGGAATAGAACAATATTTCACTTGAGAGAGAAAGAAGAACACACACACACCACACACAACTCCAACTTAAATATGCATAAGAGTACATTGTCCACACAATAAGCCCTAATCCTTGTTCTTTAAGAAGTATATAAATAGGTTTGTTCTAGCATGAAAGAAGAAAGCAAAATAATAAAGGTTTATTTGTCAGTCTTTCTGTGTCCAATGAACTAGACCATTGTTCTGAACATAAGGTGTAACAATTACTCCGGCAGATTACAAGAGACTGTTGCAGTATGTGCTTTAAGGTGGGATTTCCTTTATTTCCCAGTTAAGTCCTCAGATCTCTGAGATTCTTGAAAACATAGATAACTGAGATTTATCATGCTTTCTGATGTGTAAACATTTTTTTTATTTCATAAAAAACATTATGGCCATTTCCGTATACATGTATCATTCTCTTAGAAAACACAAGGCATGGCATCGACGGATTTGCACCAGGTACATTTCTGTTTGAAAAACACATTCCAGGAAGGAAAAAAAAAAAAGAATTCCCAGCATAAGGCATTTTCTGTTTGCTTCATAAACGCATACATTGGACTTAAATAAAACAAATCCTACAAATCAACAATCTGCATTCTTCACATAAGATCCTTCCAGCAGGACACACTAAATTCTCACTTAGGATATTACAGATTTAACCAGCCTAAATAAAATGTCACCTTATGAAAAGAGGCTAAGGAGTACCTACACAGAGAGCTAGGGAAACTTTACCTTTTTGGACTGCAATGCTCAGAATTCACCAGCCAACAGAGCCAATGAGAGACTGGGAATTGTAATCCAGAAAAATATATCTCCCAATCTCTGGCATTTACAGCGTCCCTGATTGGTGACTCCATTCACGTCAATGGAAGGCTGACATCTGTACCTGTAAGCAAGTCTGAATACAGAATTCCTTCCTTGTTGCGTAGTTGAAAGAAAGATGTTCTTGTGGGTAAGGGAGCTTGTATGCAAAGAAGAGGCATAACAGGCTTGTAAGAAATCATTACTTCAGGGGAAGTGTGCACTCTCTAGAGAAAACTTAGAGGGTCAACTAAATCAGGCTCAAACCCATTAAATTTTCTCTGGATTTGTACCTTATAGCTTTAAAATCACCTGTTCTGGCATCAAAAGGAAGCAAATGTAAAAGATTGCCCCTTTCTGTTTTAAGGAATGTTTCAAAAGAAACCAAGAGCTGGGGAAAAATGGTTTTCCTATTTAAAGACATTATTAGAGACCATGACAGCGTGACTGAGTAATGAATTCTAATTAAGCAGTTGAACTCCGCACCAGGCAGAAACTCTTACTAGCCTGGGCTAGTATCCCAAGCTTACATTGGCCAGTTTGTTGTCCTGAGAATCCATCAATGGAATTACATGAGCCAAGGAACTGTGGTGCCCTCTTGCTCCCCCTTCCTCTCCTACCACAAGACGTCATTAGACAGAACTGCAACACAGGTGGCTTACCTCAAACGGAAAGTAAAACTTCTCTGTATCTAATCATTTTCTTTAACTGGGAAATAGTCAGCATTCAAATTCAGACAATTCAGATTTTAGTTGGGGTGAGAGGGGAGAAATACACTGATACTGATTTTAGATATTTGCTAATAATCACATTGGAATGCAAAAAGACAAAAAAAATTAAAAGAAGACTGTCAGATTCTAAAAGCCAGTGTAAAGGAGGGAATAAATATCATTCCTCTACTCTGATCCATTTATAAATACATGTCTCAACATTGTTATAGTGGCTTCATAGACTTTAGTTTGGTAGATCTGGAAAATTTATTTTTAGACAACAAATCCCATGCTGGCTGAAGAATTCTGGGAGTTATAGTCCAAAAACTACAAGTTCTGTGCATGCACCGTTATACAAAGGCTGCTCTGCTTCTGCACACTTCAGAAATAGATTACAACCCTGTGTATAACAATACACATTTCTACCAAAAAAGAAAAAAGTTATCCCTCCTGCTACAAAAATTGTTCTTTTTCTACATATATCTGCTTAAAAAAAACCCCTGTAAATTTTGTATTAAAAAACATACTATGTAAACATTTGTATCAGGTTCTCCAGCCGTAAAACTATGTCAAAGTTGTACAAAGTACACTTCGAGGCTAATAAGCTCCTTGACCCTACCCTGTTAGTGTTATGTTTAACAGCTCTGTTTTGTTAAAACTGAAGAGGACTTTTCAAATGAATACTTCAAATCTTAGAGACACGGCTGAAATTAGATGTCTGTTCTTATAGCATTACTGAAGGCAGAAATAAGGGGCATCCACTGTGTTCCAAAGAATGGGAATAATTTTAGGAAAAGGGCTAAACTTCCACATAAAGAACTTCACTTAAAATAAATCCAATCAGGCAACATTACAGTCATGTGTATGTATCTACCATCATTTATCCATCACAAACTACCGTGCTTTTTTAAATATTTCTATGAAAATATTGTTATCATGTTCAAGCTTTGCTTACCATGACACCCTCCAGGTGCCGTGAACTAAAACCCCTATCAGCCCACAGCCAGCCCTTCTTAGCCAATGGGGATGATGAGATGTGTAGTCTAACACCTATAGAGGCTGCCACAGTGAGAGACACAGTGTTTTACTTCTTCGTTCCCTCCTGACACTTTAAAAATAATCTTCCAAATGTGGCCTTATACGATGAGTGAATTATTTACAGTGGGGGAAAAACAGAAATATCATAGACCAAAAACATTCACTTTTTCTTGTGCTGCTAGACCATAATTATTCCATTATGCCCATTTTGCCTTTATATATAACATTCACTCTACGATAAAGCAAAAGAGAATTGGATACACAAAACCTGACACTGGGAGAAGAGAAACTGACATTTCTATGGTTACTTCAAAACAACAACTGCAAAGTGCCCTTGTGCATGGAAAGAGTTTTCTTGTGCAGGACAGGCAACACAAACGAAAATGTTAAAAATCAATGCTAAATCAGGTAACACTGTAAAGTAAAACAAAAGGCTTCATACACCATGTTATCTATTTACAGCCATGGGTGGGGGCAATACATTGGCACTCAACATACATCAGAGGAAAGACAGAGGCCAGATCATTTTATCATAACCTTTGGAGAATCTAATTCCTCTCGAGCATTACAAGTTAGAAAACAGCTCGCCCTTGCGACAGATTCTATGAGGATTCTGATGTGTTTTTTAAAAAATATTTCTTTCTTTCAGTTGAGGGCAAAATAGGAGATACAGCTTTTTAACAATACCGCATAAAAAGACAATACAAACATGAAATTAAAACAAAACAGAGCAGAACAAAATTCCATATAAGGAGTATAATAAAACACAGGCTATTGTCAAGCTTATGTCACCAGTTTTTATAGCCCAAAATCCAACAGCACATTGGAAATCTTGGTACAGAATACTATCATGTCTTATGCTTGATGGGATGGCTCCGGTAGTCCATTGGGGTGTGTTGTTTTGTTTTTAGTTTTCACACATACATTGCGTTTTCAAGAAAGATGTGAAGCAGTTGCAAAGCTGATCTCTCCTACAAAAGTTAAAGAGGAATAGATCTCAAAGATGCAATACTGTAGTTTTTGGGAGGACTTCAGGGACATTGGGGGGGAAACAGAAAGAAAGTGCTTCTGAAATATGACTTTTACTTTCCCCTTGCCCACCCCAATTGGTTCCTTTCAGTTTGTAGTGTGTCAAGATTATAAATGTACAGAAACAACACTTACAAAGAAGAGCTTTCAATCCATCACTGGGTAGAAACATATCAACTTGGGGGCTGAGGGGCTGGGCACTAATGTTTTAACCATTTCATCTCACCTGAAGTCTTTGAAGAGTCCATGCTCAGCAACCAAATGAGATGCCACCCACTTCCAAAATCCAACCAGAGCTGAACTTCTCGAAGGCACGTGGCCTTGGCCACAAAAACGGGAGTCCATTCCTCCTCACCCAATCCTTTTTCGGTCTAATCTGCACAGAATCTTTTTGAAGGCCCTCCGGAAGTCATGGTTAAAGATGGTGTAGATGACAGGGTTGAGGGAACTGTTGCAATAACCAAACCAGAAGAAGAACTTGAAGAGGGTATCAGGCACATAGCAGCTTTTGCAAAGAGCAGTCAATGAGTAGGTAAAGAAGAAAGGGAACCAGCAAATCACAAAAACTCCAATCACTACTGCAAGGACAAAGGTGAAGCGTTTCTCTCGGTTCTGCCTGCCCCTCCATCGCGAAGCTTTGGCGTTCCGCTCCTCCTCTACTCTGTTGGGCAAGGCATCCCCAGGCTTAATCTGGCTTAGTTTGGTTTTACCCTTGCCTCGTTGTGGCCTCTCCTGTTTGCGGGGATCCTCATTCTCATTGTGTTCTGAGGAGGAAGTATCCTCCAGGTCTATACCATTGACTTCTTCTCTTCCCTGGTTTCCTCCTGCCCCTGCCACCTTCTCCCCATTCAGCTTGGTCATTGCAGGCACGTCCTCCTTGTCTGCCAGCCCATTCTGCTTCCTTTCGGTGGCCTCTCCTCTCTTGCTGGGTGGGACACGAGTTCTCCTCTTTGCAATCTGGTAGATACGGACGTAGACCAGGACCATGATAAGGCAAGGGGCAAAAAACGAGCCGATGCTGGAAGAGATGATGTACCACGTTTCCTTGTTGATGCTGCAGCTGAGGTCCTTATTTCCTGCTTTCAACTCTGCTTGCTCATGAGATGAGCTCTCAGGTTCACCTTGCTTCATGATGGAGATGAGCGGCGGGAAAGAGATGACGGCCGAGATGACCCAAACGAGGAAGATGATGCTTTTGATGCGGCGTGGGGTGCGCTTGAGGTTGTATTCAATGGCCTGGGTGATGGACCAGTAACGGTCCAGGCTGATGGCACAGAGGTGTACAATGGAAGAAGTGCAGAAGAGCACATCCAAGGCCGTGTAGATCTCGCACCACACTCTGCCAAAATACCACTGACCCATCACCTCATTGGCTAGGGAGAAGGGTATGACGAGGGTGGCTACCAAGATGTCAGCAGAGGCCAAGGAAACCAGAAAGAGGTTCTGAGGGGCCTTGAGGGCCCGGCTGGTGAAGATGGCAATGATGACCAAGACGTTGCCAAAGATGGTGAAGAGCATGAGCAACGTGGCGAGGGAGATGAGGGTCGAGGTGGTGTACAAGGAGTAAGGGAGCCCCTGTCTCTGCCCGCCATCGCTCCCGTTGAGGCTCCCGTTGCCATCCATGGGCTGGGGGTAGCCGTTTCCCTGAAAGGGCGGAGAGCGCAGGTGGGCCAGGGAAGAGAACCCCCCTCTCTCGGCAAACGGGCTCTCCAAGGTAAACATCAACCCGAGCTCTGGCGTCGGGGGAACGGATGGCACGACGACACCCACCCGGCGAGAGAGGACGAGGAGGGGGGGTCCGGCTGCGGGGCGCTCCGTTCTTCCAGGGGAGCCGTCGAGGGCGCCGAGCGGCCTCAATCCACGCAGGGGAAACGGCAGCTGCCTTCTGCTCCCATCCTCCGCCCTTCCCACAGCGACGAGACAGTGCCCGCCTCCGACCCGCGGCGTCTCCTCGGGGTCTTCGCTGCCCTTCCCGGCGTGCCCCCAACACTAGATCACCTCTGGGCGAACGGGGAAGGCGAAGCGGCTTCCTCTTTCCTCATCTCCCCCCCCCCCCGGCCCGCGCGCGCCGTCCAGGTTCCCGCAGAAGTCCAGCAGTTTCGGAAGCCGGTGGGGCGGAGGAGGAAAAAGTTCCTCTTACCTTCGGCGGAGGAGGGCGGATCCCCGGCGGAGCGGCCGAAGCGCCTCCGGAGACACCGCGGGCGGGCGCTTTCCCCCGGCGGCCAAGCAGATCCAGCCGGGAGCGGAGGCGACGCACCGCCGCTCAGCTCGCCCTGGGCTGCGCGCAGTGAGAAGGCGGAGGAGGAGCAGGAGCGGCTCGCCGGGAGCCGGGCATCGCCGGACCCGCTGGCGCCGGGCGGGGTCTCCTCGCGGCTGATCGCACGATCCGTCGCCTGCGCCAGGGCCGCCGCCGCCGCCTGCTCACCAGCGCTGCCTTCCCGCCTCTCCCGGTTCGCTTTATAGCTCCGGATCGGGGACCGGCGGTAGCGAGCAGGAGCAGCGTCAGCGCCACGTGGGGACGGCCTCCCCCCCACACCTCCTCCGTGCGCGCTTTGCCCGTTTTTCTTTTTTTTGCCCCGCCTCTTTCTCGCCGTTGCTCCGCGTCCTCTGCTCCCCCACCCCCGGACGCACCGAGAGTGTCCCTCCGGCCCGATCGCCCTCTCGGTGCCGCCCACCAGACGGGCGATCTTTTGGCCGATCCCCCGAAGGCCCGCTCGCGCCCACGCCGCTCCCCACGAACGCTTTCGCTCGCTCCCAAGTCCTCCCCCCGAGTCCAACGTCGCAAGTCCCCGTAACGCGCGACACACCTCCCTCCCCTTTGCCCTCATCCCGGGCTTCCAAAGTACACACGCGCCGACGCTCTGGTTTCATCTTCCGCACTAGACTGTTACAGCGCTATGATCGCACTTGCAACATCCTATGGAATCCTGGGGTTTGCGGTTTAGGGAGGGGCCCGCCGAAACTGCAAACCCCAGGGTTCCATAGGATGTTGAAAGTGGAATGATAGCGCTATAACAGTCTGGTGCGGAAATGGCCTTAAGCACGAGCGCGTTCGCACCGGTCTCGCTTGTCCCGTAATATGCCTTAGCTTTCCTCGCCTTTCCGCGCTGATGAGAATGCTTTTTGATTGCGCGGATCATTGCCGTTGCGATTGCAATCAATGTCACGCATCCCCCGTAAGCCTCCTCCGTAAAGGCCCGTTGTCTTGACCCAAGAAAAGTTTTCCAGCACCAAAAAGTGAGAAGGGGCGCGCCAAAGGCATGTTGCTATTGAATGGCGGCTCTGAGTCAGGATGGCAAACTTTCCGCCCTACGCTTGTTATACAGTGTTGTTATTCCACTTTCAACATCCTATGGAATCCTGGGGTTTGCAGTTTCAGGAGGGGCCTTTGAGGCCAAGATTCCATAGGATGTCGAAAGTGGAGTAATAGCACTAGAACTGTCTGGTGCGGAAATGGTCTCGTGAGTGAGGAGGGCACACTGTCATTGAACGGAAGAGCTTCACTTGTTGCTCAGGTTTTCAACAGGCACCTGGTGCTCCTGGAAGAACTTTGGATACACTTTTCCACAGTGCAGCTGTGATTCCCTGGATAGACACATAGGTCCTAGGTGTATCTCTGCATGCATTGTTTCTGCTGACCGAAATAGATAACATCTATTTGCTGCAAAAGCTAACCTGCACCCATGTGCCACGTCACTTGCAACTGCACTCTGTCCTTTGAGAGAACCATCTCAGTATGCATGTGCCACACCAGAACACGTGTGTCCTTGTACATAAGCACATGGATGTTGCAAACACTTTTCCAACGCAACTGTTGGTGATGCAAGTACAACATAGCCATTGCCAGGCCACCTGTAGGGATTCCCCGAGCATATATACAGAAATAAATTGAACCTAAGTAAAGCATGTTTAAATCCCATGGATTTTAGAGTGCATTAACCATGAACCCTGGTCTCCAGAGTCTTTAGTCCAATGCTCAAACCACTACACCACATGCCTCTGGGTTAATAGGAGGTGATCTGCCCTATAATTACAGTATTCTGTTGATGAGGGAACTGGATTAGACAGTGCATAGGTTCATTATCCCATTTTGATGTTATGGTTCATCATATTACATTACAGAAAAGCTCACATAAGCCAGGCAACATCTGGCTTGACAATGGTACATGTGGAAAAGATTTAGGGATCTTAATAAACTACAAGGAAAGCCAGTGTGATGAAGTGGATTGAACATCAGACTTCACCTCTGGAGACCAGGGTTCAGATCCCCCCTCAGCCATGGAAACCCACTGGGTGACCTTGGTCGAGTCACACTCTCTCAGCCTCGGAGGGAGGCAAAGGCAAGCTCCCTCTGAACAAAGATTGCCAAGAAAACTCCATGGTAAGTTTACATGAGGGTTGCCATAAAGCTAGAAGTGACTTTGAAGGCACACAACAACAACACTAGACCACAAGCTAAACAGGAGTCAAGAGTGTGATTTAGTAGCTTTAAAAAGCCATTGCAGTTCTAGGATGTATCAACAAGATAGATCAAGGGAAGTAATAGTGCCACTCTGTTCTGTTTCAGTCAGACTTCACTTGGACTACTGTATACAGTTCTGGCCTCCAAGGTTCAAGGACATTGACTTGCTGGAGCATGTCCAAAGGAAGGTGATCAAGATGGTAAAAGGTCTGGAAACCAAGCCTATAAGGAACAGCTCAGGGAACTGGGAATGTTTGGTCTGGAGAACAGAGGACTGAGAGGTGACATGATAGCTCTCTGTAAATATCTAAAGGGATATCACATAGAGGATGGAGAACACTTGCTTTCTACTGCTCCCAAAGATCAAGTCAAATCAAATCAAAAGTGGTTCAGTTTTCAAGAGAGGAAATCCCACTGAAACATTAGAAAGAACTTCCTGGCTGAACAGGCTTCCTGGCTGTTCAACAGTGGAGCGGAGTGCAAGAGAGTGATAGATTTTCTTCCTTGGGGTTTTTTAAGGTTGGATGGCCATATCCCAGAATAATATTGCTGTATGGCAGGAGATTGGGTTAGATGCTCATTCGAATACCTTCCAACTCTCTAATGCTATAATTCTTTGATTCCTTCTCTTCACAATGGTCCAACCAATGGACTGGGTACATTCCCAAGTTCCCTAGAACACACATGCACTTACCTGCTTTGTAGACTTATACTTCCAGGAAGTCTCCATGTTTTTTCATACCCCCAAATAAGTGGACTCAGGATTACAATCTAAAGGCTCAAACCTGTTCTTGCCTGCTCAGAAGTAAGTCCCACTGAGCTTCTTAGTAATTACATCTTAAATCTCCTTTGTATCCTAAAACTCCTATATTATTAGTACTCTTTATCTCAGCTACCCCATACAAATTCAGATCCCTAAATTCTCAAGCACTCTGTACTCAGACTCACCAAATCTTCACTTTAATATGTGCAGGAACATAAGAACCTTTAAAAAAAAAAAGTTAAGCTGATGTAAAATGTTGCCACTATTGAAAAATTAAGCTCTTGGCTTTGTATAGGTATGGATTATTACCTTTTGCTGTAACAATTAAAGCATACACACTGGAGGCTATTCATCAGACATTTAATTATTAAACTTCAGCTACCTAGAGAAAAGCTAGGAACACCAAGGCCCCATTCATGAACTGTTTGGAATTTATGGCCACCGTTCAAGGCCTATTAATGTTAATGATATTTGTGCAAGCTTAACTTTCGTCTAAATTGTACCTAAGAATTCTATGGTCTTTAAGAACTATATGGCTAAGAGGTGACTTTTCCCATTATAGGACTTATCTGTCCAAAACAGGTTCAGCATCTTGAATAGCTCCTTCAAAGACTGGATTAAAACACAGACTGGGTTCACCACCCAACTGGCATAAGAGCCACCAGTTGCCATTGAATTACATGTGGATTAGGTCTCTGGACCAGACATCCTCTCCCCAATTCTTTGCCCTTAATAGGAACTATCTCTGTTATAAGGGAGAGTAAGACAGCATTTTTGACTCTCATAAACAGTCTCTAGGTCTTTCATTTATTATTACTGGATTTAGAAAGGGGTGCCATTACAGTGCTACTTTATATGGCAGAATATTGGGGGTTTAGGGAATCATGAAGCCTTTCTGTTTTTATGAGGGAGAGAGAGAGGGAAGCTCTGCTTGATCAATGGCCACTCCCCCCCCCCCAAAAAAAATTGGCACACACAAATTTACAGGCATAAATCTTGTGTGTGGGAAACAAAGACAACTTTTCAGGGCTAGAAACCTTGCTTCTACCACTTACATATGCAAGAGCTATGCTCCTGTCATCTGATCAGGTCTCAACTAGAGCTGGGGAAAATTACTTTTGCAAGACTATGGCAAGAATTGTCTAGAGGCAATGCTAATGTAAGTCCTTTTCACAATATTGCATAAAGAGGTATCCAGTTCCTCCTTACATAGTGGCTTTACCAGGCTGTGCAACAGCTGATCAGCTGTTTGGCAGATTTCCTGCACGTCACCATCCAGGTGGCTGCCATTACCTTCCTATACCACTGTGTAGGTGCTGGTTTCAAAGAGGAGTTTGGTCTACAATTCTCTGAGGCCCTTTCCGCACGTGGTTATTAAGGCGGGCCAATGCGTCTTGCCACGGAGGTCTTCTGCATCTTGGAGTGGACTAGGTTCAGTTTATTTACCTTTGTTCCGCACGTAATTCCGACTAAATGCGCCCCCATGTGGTGGTAAAGCATGCTATTTGAAAACCAGAAGAAATTGGTTTTCCAATTTTCCAGATCGATCCCATGCGTACTTTCACAGTGGTGCAGACACTTACATTCTCACCAGTGCGAATTGGTGGTCAGAGGAGGGCTCATGGGAGGGGCCAGGGGGTAGTATGGACTTATGTACGTACACACTTATGCACATATGCAATGACGTACTAAACCATGCAAAAAAGGGGGAGGCCAATCACAGCTGACAGGGTGGGGTGAGGGGAGTAGCAGGAGTGGCCACGGCAGAGGCAGTGTGGATTCATGAACTCGCACTCCTCCAAATCAGAATGGAACATACGCAGTAGCTGTGCAGAAAGAAATGAGGGAAAGTCCATCTTGTTTCAAGCCCAGAGAATCCAGTAAGAAACAACACAAACTGTTTCACCAGCCTCACGTGGAAAGGGCCTGAATCTCTAACTGGGATATTCTGCAAGATATAGTCCCTGAGAGGAATTTTCTAAAATTCTGTTTATCATGTCAGCTGTTTGTTGAGGACACTTCTATACACGTTGTTTCTTTCCTTTCCCCAAGTTGGCAGTCAGCCCAGCAGAATTTACAGTGTTGATAATTTATTCAGCCAAGGGTGCAGCATTCTTATGCATAGAAGCATGGAAACCACTGTTGCAAAGCGACACATCTGGATCAAGATCAGAGACAGAAAGAGGGGAGAGAGCCTTATTATTTGCTGTGTGGGGGTGAACTCTAGCATATTACTCAATGCAACATGTGGTAGCTTCTTCCACATTCCAGTGGGCATATTTAACATCAAGTTGCATTGCATGGCTATTCACTCTACATCTTCATTATAATTCAGTTTCCAAGGCTGTTCTTATATTTAAAATGTATCAGGAGTTGGAGATCCTTTGGGCATTATGCAGAAAAGTTATTCACAAAATCATCACTGTCTTGGAAGAGAGACCTTCTCTTGCAATTTAAGATAATAAATACCACTGTGGAATACAGATAGAATTCAAAGACATAGGCCATTTCCACAAGTGGCAAGGGAATCGCTCCCTGCCGCTACTCACCGGATCTTCTGTGGGTCCAGTGCGGTCCAGGGTGAGGAGGAGCAGTGCGTGATCGTAGATCCGCACTGCTCTGGCTTCCAAAATGGCAGCTTCCGGTTGATCGTGGGTCTCGACCAACCGCTGAAGCTCACCAGCCTAAAGCCTGCCCTCCGCAGATCGCAGGCTCGCATTGGTGCATCGGAAAGCAGGCACACAATGGCACGTGCCGGCATTTTGAAAGACCTGAAAAATCAGGTTTTTCAAAAACACGATTGAGGACCACTTGGGGTCGCTCCGGAGCGGATCTACAGTAAGTAGTCCGGACCCAGTCTGCTTCAAGGTGCAGACGTCCTCCGTGGAGGACGCACTGCATTGTTTTATTTACCCCGTGTGGAAATGACCAACATGGGTTGGTCAGGATCAGTATGCAGAAGGATCTTGTAGCATCTTTGAGACTAACGGAGAGAAAGAAATGGGTAGCATAAGCTTTCATAGACTTAAGTCTACTCCATCAGATGCACAGAGTGAAGTTCTTGATGACGTCTGTGAAAGCTTATGCTACCCATTTCTTTCTCTGTTAGTCCCAAAGATGCTACAAGATCCCTTTGCTTGTGAAATACAGATATACTGTTTTTCACAGTAATGTTCATCTGTTATATACAAGGGAATTTCCATCGTTCTTTTATTTGGAAGGATTTCTGGAATGGGAATGTGCACGCTATGTATTTGTACTTCACATTATTTTTCATCTCTCTACCCCTTTATGGTATATCTGGTGTGTTGGATCCAGAATCTAGTCATCATGCTTACATCAGTCAAATAACAGGGCCTTCTCTGCAGCAGCACCCCAACTGGGAAATTCCCTCTCTAAGGAAGCTAGCTGGATTTTGTCTTTGGACAAGCTACAGAAACTGTCTTGATGTCAATGGCTTTTAAATTCAGCTCTTTGCTTTCATTTTCTTTTAAAGACTGTTCTGTTTGCTACTGGTGGTCCTGCTATGTATTGCTGTTTTTAAAAATTGCATATTACCCTGAGGGCTAAAAGTTGGATCAATAAATAAACAAATTCAGATAACATGCATGTGGTGTTTTGACAGTATAATAGCAATGCTGTGTACCTCAGAAAAATATCCTGAGGGAGAAAAACGTAGATGACAGCATACTGAGATCTTAGCCAGCTTGCTTTGGGGCTGTGTTATCAATGCCATCTTTGTCCACAGAGTAGAGGAAAAGACTCAAATGAACGTCTTGGCTGTATTCTGCAAAATGCTGAAGGAAGGATAACAAAGCCACAGCGTATTTCCAATGGGTCAGTTTTCCTTTGGAAATAAGGCTCAGTAATCCAGAATTTGAAAATCAGAGAGAAAGTAGCAGGGAGGGAGAAAACATTTAGAAGTCTGCAATATGTGTTTATTGATGAAAAAGAAAGAAGAGAGAAAAGGGAAAGGATTAACAGGACTTTTCACATGTTTGTCTGGTCTTCAAGAGGAACCCAGATTTTGAAACATGATTAGATCAAAAGCTAAGTTGTAGAAAGATAGTTGTGGTGGATGATGGCATGGTGAAGCTGCTCTGTATTTTAGTCCAGATTTTAAAAGAGCTATCCTCCCTGCTGAACTTCCTTCAAGGATAGCACCTCTGAAGTTCAGACTAAACGCCAAAGTAGTTTCCACTTCCCCACCAGCTCTAACCACCAAGATTGCCTGCCTTACCATGAAAAGTTTCATCTTTACAATCAAGCATTTCCCACCACAGGGAGCTCCAGGAACTCGATTTCAAATATTGAAAACTATTCTTTTTCAGGAGGCTTGCCTGTGATCTGTCAAGCTCCATGCCTTTGGCTGCCATCAAAATACATTCAGCTCGTGTTATGGTATGAATCATTGAATGATCCCTGTTCAACAAAACACTACACCACTTCCATCATCAAAAGTAGTCCTCCTGCATGCCTATTCCAAAGATAGTGTGGGCCTTGATGACTACAGGAAGTCTGTTTTGCTGCTGCTTTACACTCAGCAATGGATATGGGTGCAACAGTTCATCCGTTCCCTTTATGTATTGAGTTGCCTGCTTATGCCACCTTCCACTCTTAGGATGAATACACATTCTCTCTCTTTTCTAGATTACCAGAACTTGGAAAAGTTACTTTTTTGAGCCACAACTTCTTGGAGTTGTGGTTCAAAAAAGTAGCTTTCCAACGTCTGATGATCACTTCTAGCCACAAGAGGTAAAACTGCTATCAATAGTTATAAAGGGACCTTAAATAGAGACAAATTTTATTTGTGTACTTGGCAGAGACCTGAAATGGTCCATGAGAAATTCAGGAATAGGGCCCGTGTTGATAGTGTCATTATGATCACTAGAATCATACTAGAATCCCTTCTTGGTTTAGAGTACATTAATTCTCAACACCATGGGAAGTATATTTTTTAAAACTCGTTTCATCATAATGACAATGCAGATGTGATAAATGAGGATGGAGGGAACATATGCAGCTCCCTGATAAATAAGTTGGATGATATGAAGTTCTCTTATAAACAACTTAGACGAGATGAAGCACCCTTATAAACAAGTCAGACAATGGCTCCAACTAAGTTCTAACCCAGTATTGTCAACAAATTGGCAATTGCTCTCAGGAGTTTCAAGCAGGATATTCTCTTAGGCTTTTCTGGCCCTGTGTTGTCAATTCTGAGTGGCAGAAACTTTCAGGGCTTTCAGGCAGAATTCTCTCCTGGTCCTGTCTGGAGATCTCTGTTGGTCTCCCACTTGAGGACTAACCTGGCTCATCGTCTGAAATCAGAGAAGATCAAGATGGTATCGCAAAGAGACCCAAAAAGGAACTGGACATAGCTTCAGTTCTATTTTGACTCCAACCCCATAGGTTGGCTTTGGACGTGCTCCACCCTCTTTTCCCTCAGTTCTCTCATCTCAGCTAGGGTGAGGATAGATCTCAGCCCTGATTTCTGGAAGGCTTTCTCAAAAAAAATCTTCTAGTTCTATGCAAAAGAAAGAATCTTGGCTTCTATTTGAACCAGCGAAGCCAGACGTGTTTGGCAGGTTTGACCACTTATTGTTCAGCTTGGAATTGTACAGCTTCAATTTCACTGCTAGGAAAAATGACTTTTTGGACTGCTGCAACTACTGCACAGTTTAGAAAAGAGACTTGCGGGGCCATAATCTCCTGAATCATGAGATTGGCATGCCTACTGGTGGTTCTGTGAATGGTAGTTCCTCAAACTAATTTTCTGGGCTTTCTTCGGCTGCGCAAACTCCAGCCACAGAATCACTGAGACAGAAGGCTGCTTCAGAACCTCCAGTTCATCCCTCCCTTCACATCTCACTGCATGATAACTGATCCTGTTGACAGTCAGAAATTCTCTGCTGCTGATTTTGTCTTGCTCTAATATTCAGCTACCTTAACTATTATAAGAATTTTAAAGTACTTTAAATTTGTTGTAGTGGCATAGTTTGAGTGTTGGACTATGACTCTGGAGACCAGGGGCCAAGTCATTCACTCTCAGCCTCAGAGGAAAGCAAAGGTAAACCCTCTCTGATCAAATCTTGCCAAGAAAACCCCGTGATAGCTTTGTCTTAGGGTCCCCATAAGTTGAGAATGACTTGAAGGCAGACAACATTTGTAGTGGGTCGGGTTGTTGAAAGGGCCATTAAGAAAGAAACACAGGAAACACCATTTCCAGGCCTCCTGAGGCCCTTTCGCACTATACAATTCTAGTGCTATGATTCCACTTTAATTGCCATAGTTCCATCCTCTTGATACCTGGGATTTGCAGTTTCAGGAGGGGTACTTAGAATTCTCAGCTGGAGAGTTCTAGTGCCTCTCCAAACTACAAACTACAAAATTCTGTAGGATGTTACCATGCCACTTAAAGAGGAATCATATTGCTATGATTGTGTAGTGAGAAAGGCCTCTTGATTTCATATTATAAATATGAAACTGGTCATTTCAGTGCTATCCTAGATATTGGCTGTCTGGCTAATTAAGAGCCTAGTCCCATATATGTCTGCAAAAAAAGGGAAAACTGCTGGATTCAGCTGGAGGTGAGTTGAAGTTTATACCTAAGTTATGGTGATTATGGTATCTTTGAAAAGCCTTTTTCAGCGGTTTTAACCAAATCACTTCTGTTAGCCTCCATATTCTGTAGTGTCCTGGCCACAGGCTTATTCAGCATATGAAATCTGTGCCTAGCTCATAGGTTGAGAAAGTAGTAAGAGGTAACTGGGGAAAAAAATTCTCTCCCACGGTTACCCAAAGCCGGGTCTGAAGAAAACAAACTAAATTAATGGCCAGAGCTCTGGGAAAGGAAGAGCACGAGGGCGCAACGACACCTAGTGGTCATATCAAGTTGTTACAATAAAGTTTACTGTGCGGATCGTTTGCTTCTCTTTTTTCAGATTACATTGCCGTCAGAAGGAAGGGAGTCTGCAAGGGCGTAGCTACAAAGAGAGCGATAAAATGATGCCATTTCACACTAAAGAAGAATTCTTTCTTGCCTACCCTCATGAAATTTGCATTCAGCCCCCAAATTTGGAGTGTTGCAAAGAGGGAGACATTGGCCATTTCCGCACCAGGCTGTTACAGTGCTATAATTCCACTTTCAAGATTCTCTGAAATCCTGGCCTCAAAGGCCCCTAAACTCCAAACCTCAGGTTTCTGTAGGATGTTGAAAGCAGAATAATAGTGCTATAACAGTCTAGTGCGGAAATGGCCATTGCCTATGGAAACCGTGTTCACATTTCCCTGGTAGCGGTTCACCTACCCCTTACCTTTAGATGCCTAAACTGCATTTCTAAATATATTCCTCAGCTGGAGTTTTAAGTAACTGTGATAGTAAAAATTTGGTTACTGAAGAAAAATACTGGGGGACCAGAACTGGGAGGGGCAATGCCCTAGTTTTGCACACCCACTCCTTACTTGTTGTTGCGTGCCTTCAAGTGGTTTCTGAGTTATGGCAAACCTCTCACAGGGTTTTCTGGGGCTGAGAGTGTGTGATGCACCTAAGGTCACCCAGTGGGTTTCCATGGGTGGCGGCAATCGAACCCTGGTCTCCAGAGTCATAGTCACTCAAATCATTACAGCACGCTGGTTCTCCCACCTTTCACTACACCCCTGGAAATGTGTTACATCAATTTCCAACTGAGGCTTACCGACAGATTTATGGTAGGCAAATGACAACTCAAGGTGTCAGTCCGAGGGTTTAGTTTTTGGGCAATTAACAAGCGTAAGACAATGGCCACTTCTGCACTAACCTGTTACAGTGCTATTATTCCACTTTCAACATCCTATGGAATCCTGGGGTTTGCAGTTTAGGGCGGGGCCTCACAATAAGAAGAAAAGTATATCAGTCTTGAAACGCGCACATCTATTTAAAAGTTTTGAAGCAGTGCAGCCTTCCCTGAATCATATTAAAGTTGAAGCAACCTGTTTGTCTAACACATAAAACTAGATGCTATCTATGCCGGCTTCAAATGGCTTATGGCTAGAGAGAGTGGGAGGGAGGGAGGGAGAGACAGAGACAAGCAGCTAATGACATTACAGCAAGACCAAGAAAGGGAGAAATATTTTTATAGTAAAGATGAAATGTGAGAATTAATAAAGCTCCTCCAAGCATCACAGTAAATAAAAGAACTGTGAAACCTTTCATGAGAGTGCACAAAGGAGCTGAGGGTGATGGTCAACCTCAGGGAGATCATTACGAAATTTTTGTCTTTCAGTCTTGAATTTCAGTCTTGAAAACAGGTTTTACAAGCTGACGTTGTAAACCATTCATTGGGAGCTGTGGCAACTCAAACAGCACAGCAGCCAGATCAGTTATTATTAACTGCCGGGGACTTCAAGTTATGGTGACCCAAATATCCCAGTTGTCAACAAGCCCTGCTCAGGTCTTGGAAATTCAGGAACGTGGTTTCTTTGATTGACTCTATCCACCTCTAGCCAGAACTAGACCTACACATTCCTCATCTTCTGTGCACATTTTGGAGGGAGACTCAGTCACTCTGAAATGAGGGGTCAGTCCATTTTTTCTGAGAAAACCTGTAAAGACAAGCAGGAACTCTGCAAATCAGGTACTATACAGGAGTTGTTTCCTTCCATGTTTGGGTGTTTTAATGCATACAGGGTTTTTGTCATGCCCAGACCTTGGCAATGTTACCTTTGTACTACATTGTCCAGAATCTCCCACCCAGCCAGAGGTTATTGAGAGCTGTAGTCCCAAAAAAAGCTCTGCTAATGGCTTTAGGGCCGCTGGGATTGTGCTGTGTAAGTTATGAATAACCATGGTGGAATAGTGCAACTTCTCTTACCCTACAAATGCTGTTCTCCAGCACTTTTGTGTCATGTTGGGTTGTGATGACAGAAGGCAGCAACCAGTGTCTTAAGCCTTTAGTTCTTAACTGGCTCAGAAGATCCCTGAACTAGGCAGAAAACTTATTTTGCTTTGCTTTTCTTTCCTTCATTCTACTTTGATTTCCTTTTTGTCATATTGAATTTTAAGATAAAAACATTTATACTTTCCAGTGTCCATAGTGATTTTATTTCCACTACAGACTAGCTAAAGGGAATCAATTCTCAATGCAGTAAAATATATTCAAAATTTGATGTGTATGTCATCGTTTAGTTACCCTGATGTCTGAATCACGAACTCCAGTTTGTCTCTCTTCAGACAAGCTGAAGTCATAAAAACATGGAAAGTTTTAAAGATCCCAGGTTGCATATCACAAACAAACAAACAAACTACAGTTGAAAGAATCGTGGGTTTTGCAGCCATCCCTGGCTATGTGCCATTTCTAACCCTCCCTATTCGCCCATGCCTCCTTACATATTTTTTCTTACCCACCAAAAAAAAATCCCATTGAAGAAAGAAAGACAAACTAGCTTCCAAATGCTTACTGGTTAGTAGCAGTGCTAGATAAATATTTAATCAGATAAACTTGTAAGACAAGGGGAGAAGGGATTAATGCAAAGAGCCTAGCTGATGCAGAAGCAGAAGAGAAAGCCAGTCTTGATTCCCTATAGCATCTGAGCAGGTACAATGAAGAGCCTGCTGCAGTGCATTAAAGACAAAACAATGTATTATAGCATGGGCTTTCATGGACTGTAGCCCACATGTGTTGTTTGTAAAGGAAAGGAAAGCTAATCAGTAGCAGACTGTATACTGAATGCTGCTTGTAGCCACGTCCTTAGGGCATCTTGAGCATAAAGAAGCCACCAAACCCATGTGAAAATGGCTAAAGGGCAAAATTGCATTCACATCTGAAGATAAAAGCCAAAGAAATCATTTGCAACAATTTGGACAGATTAAATATTTCAAACTTAGTTATTTAAATAGTTTAACATTCCAAAGGTTATTACTTTTATTGCAGAAAGATAAACCTGGCCCTCTACAGCAATCTTCTTTTTTACCCCTGTATTTATACACCACCACTATAAAGGTACAGTAGCATAGGGGCAAGAGTGTACACACTGTACACTGTATAAAGTTGGAATGGAAATCCATAGTTACATTGTCCTTGAGTGTCAGGGTGAATAGTTACAGTAATTTTCTCCCAGTTGCAGGGGAAAAGAGTATTCCTATGCAGTGTTGTCACCATATTTGAATGTCCCGAAATGTCATGGAGGAATTACTCTGAGAATAAAATAGGTGGGTTTCTGTGCAAAAGAAAAAAAAACCTCCCATTTTCAGCACAGAAAACATATTTTCTGTGCAAAAGCTATGTGATATTTGTTTCTCTGCAGAATAATTCCTTTGCAACACTTTAGAATGTTTGAAAACCACAAAAAAAAATCAAAAAAAGTCTTGCAGGTCTTATGTTTCCTGACAAGGAACTGCCAGAAAACCTGTTTATCAGTTTGCTAAAAATAGTTGACGATATTCTTTCCATTCCTATTACAAAGACTATAAGAAACATTGCATTGTAGGTGTTTCTGTTTCATGGAGTTACATCCCTTGAAAACAAACGATGGTTGATGATACCAAGTAGGCCCTTGGTATCCGCAAGGGCTTGGTTCCAAGACCTCCTGTGGGTACCAAAGCCCATGGATGCTTGAGTCCCATTATTACAGTGGTGTACTAAAATGGCATCCCTTACAT
The DNA here is from genome assembly GCA_030412105.1 of Cyclura pinguis. Lineage (NCBI taxonomy): Eukaryota > Metazoa > Chordata > Lepidosauria > Squamata > Iguanidae > Cyclura > Cyclura pinguis. The sequence goes on along the minus strand of CM059601.1, from coordinate 69,506,113 downwards.
AAAATAGCAAAAATCAAAGTTTGGTTTTTTGAATTTTGCTTTAATATTTTCAAGCCACAGTTGGCTGAATCCATGGATATAGAATCCATAGATATGGAGGGCCAACTGTAAACACAAGCAGATCCATCTTATTTAATTCACAGGTATTCAAGGAGGCTCTCTTGAAAGAGTCTGCATTTGGAAGAAGACAGGAGTTGTAGCAGAATATAGCAATGTCTTCCCCATTCAGCTGGGCAGAAGAAGCAATAGCCAACACATACATTAGACATAAAGGAAGATACACATAAGAAATGCCCATGCCACTGAAGTAAATGGGATAGTCTCTGTGATCTGAGGACTGAAGGTTGTAAATCAGAGACAAGGAAAGTGTACCTAACATTGAACCGTAGAGTCTTAGAGTAGGAAAGGACCCCAGCGACCATCGAGTTCAACTCCCTGCCATGTAGGAACGCAGAACTAAAGCACTCCTGAAAGATGGCCATCCATCCTCACTTTATAGTCCTCCAAAGAAGGACTATAAACGCTGTCCAAGGCAATCCATGCAAACATTTCAAACAGCAAAGTTCTTCCAAATGTTTAAGTGGAACTTCTTTTCCTATCATAAGAATCCAGCCAAGCACAACCCTCCGGTCCCTTTTCTGTGGCCCTTCAAGCTTTCAATGCCTCCAAGCCATTCAAATAAATTGAGGGGTGCAAATTCCCCAAAGGAATTTTTCTTCATCCAGAATGTCTCTGGAAGTGGTCCATCACTTCCTTAATTCCCCCAACAACCCTCCCCAAACATCATCACTCCCAAACACAGGACACAACTTTCAGTCATTTCCGAATAAGAAAATTAGCCAATTTTCTGCTGATTGATGGAGCTATGGCCATGGGGGCTAAATTTACCCCCTGCCCTTACTGTAGAAGCCTATCCCTATACTAAACACACGAAAAACTGATGTTTTTCCAGCCTTCGCGTTGTCATGCGACATCCTTAGAATTTTACTGGAGGCTGACCAAAAAATTAGCCTACTCATACCCCCACATATAGTGTACACCCACCTGCACAAGAATGTTACAACGATGAATCTGAATCATCCTAAAGATCCACCCTTTTAGTATATTTGCAATAATCTCATACCCTTTCAGAGATATTCATCTCAGAACCGGTTCAGCCGATGCAAAGCTGAGAAGTTCAGTGTCATCTCTTGCACTGATTTTTGTTTTTTATAGTTGCCCTTTATTTAGTCAATGTTTCAACATTTCAGCTTCAACTAAGCTAGGGATTCTCAAAACTGTAGTCCAAATATATCTTTTCCAAGCTCTGATTCCCCATTCTATCAAGTATAGAAACAGTTCTTCATTCAGTAGTCCAAGAGTCAATGATTCTTCTCACAAGCATTTGGCTTAAAGAGTGCAGCCCAAACTGATTTTAATATTGAGGAAATGCGGGTGATTACTCTACATTTGACTTTGGAGGAGGTAAGATAAAAAATGATAATATCTCCACTTGTCCGACAGAACTTCAATTAATGAGATGAAGTACAGAGCATATGCTAATAACCCCTGGAAGCTATCCTAATTCTGACACTAGGTAAGAAAAATATATAAACCTCAGCAGGTGCTGTTTGTATAATCAGTACTGTGAAATATTCCTCTTTAAGTCAATGCAACCACAGATAAAGACAGTGACAAACAGTATTTAAAGGTCGAAATCTTCATTTCTCTCCTTTTTTTTTTAAACTCTCCTTCTTACATAGAGATTTCCAGCTCTCACAGTTTAACATCTAAATACAGCCAGCCCTCCACATTTGTGGATTTAACTTTCACAGATTTGACTATTTGTGAGTTTCTCCAACTCCTCCCCTGCCACCTCAAGCACTTCTTTTCCAAGGGAAATGTCTCTCTTGGTGGCTTTGATCAGGCTGTGCAGCCCTTTAAAAACGACATCTGGCCCTCCTCTTCTTCCATTAGCTGCTCCCTGGCCAGCTAAAGTAGGCTTACAGCCCAGTTTCTCAGCACCAAGGAGATAGTCAAGAGAGTGATAGCATAAAGCCACCGTGCTGACCTACCCCTTTTCCTGACTTGATTTGGACCCGAGGTGCCCATTCTCTCCACCATGGCCATTTCCGCACTAGCCTGTTATAGCGCTATGATTCCACTTTCAACATCCTATGGAATCCTGGGGTTTGCAGTTTTGGGAGGGGCCAGGCGGCCCCTCCCAAAACTGCAAACCCCAGGATTCCATAGGATGTTGAAAGTGGAATCATAGCGCTATAACAGGCTAGTGCGGAAATGGCCCATGTGTCAGCACCCTTCCCACAGTCACACACGCACATTTTGATATTTGCATTTTTTCCCACTTTTGCAGAGGTCCTGTATCCCTAACCTTAGTAAATGCAGAGGTCCAACTGTAGTCTAAAAGCCTCCTCTTTGCTCAGCAGCACAGTTCTTAGGCTGGAAACCCTTGCTGTGATTCAGAATTCACCATTTTGCTGCAGACAGTTTTCCTTTGCCATAGTCAAACCACGGAAGACACCTATTTAGGGACTAGATTACTATGTCCTCACAAACATGGGGGAGGGATGATCTGCTGCTCCCCAAGCACAAGGAAAAAGTACTTTGTGTGTACTTGTGAGGTCTCTGTTTCTACCCCCTCCCAATCCCCTGTATCTTCTTGCATATTTATACTATACCTAAAAGGGATTGGGGATGTCCTCCAGAGCAACAATGAAAATCCACTGTGGAACATCCACGTGGAAGAAAAGTGGGATGAGAAAAATAGTTCAAATGCATGAAAGACAGGACTATGTATGAATGAAAGAGCTTTCCACTCATACATTTGCATCCAACCTGCCCTATATAAAGGAGAGTTTCTAGTTAAGGCATTTCATAGCTTACTTCTTAAAGGCCTCTGGGCTGCTGTTCCATTAGGGTTCTTCTAAATTCCCCAAACGGTATTCATCAGAAGGTGGGCTGTACATATGGGAGGGGAATAATGAAGCCATTGTCTTCCCCATAAGAATTCTGCCCCCCCAGTGAAATTTTGCCCCAGTCCCCAAATTTCTAGCACTGCAGAGAGTGAGACAGTGAAAATCATTCATGCCAGGAACCCTTATGTTGGGTTCACAGTTTCTTGGTAACTTTGCCAACCCCTTTTCTGTGGATGCCTAAACATTATTTCCACATGCTCAGCTGAAGTTTTAAGTTACTACAGTGCTACAAAATTTGGGGACTGAGGGGTAGAATTTTTACTAGAGAGGGCAATGCAGTCAGAATTACGTCCCTCAAGGTAGGTTCAGATTTTCATTCATTTTCTTGTTCATTTGGTGCTGTGTTAACAGAGGAGAACTGCTGCATTTTGGGAAATAATCCCAGATCATCTTTCTAGACTTAAAGTCACTGACAGTCAAACATTTTGATGCCTAAAAGGACCAAGGCTGCCCAAAGAGGTGGGGAACACATAACCTCTAGGTACTGTTGGATTTCAATTTCCATCAGCTCCAGCCACCGTAGCAAGAAATCTGGATAGTAGGAGTTAAAGTGCAACATTATCTGGATTGCTAAAGATACTATAGATGCCCCATTTCTGTTGTGGAATCATCTTACAATGGAACCTAATTCATTTTCATATCTGGGCAGCGTATTAAAGCTATTGTCTCTGAAAAAGCTAAAATTAAATTGGAGCTCCTATAGAGAAGAGAGGAAGCCATGGATTCAATAGCGTCATCCACAAATGAGTTAAGCCAGTTAATGAATCCAGTTTAGTCCTGTCAATTAAACCAGTTCAACCCATCTGTGTGGAAGATGAACAAAGGACAGGAGAGGCAAAATGTTAGAACAGTGAGAAATAAGAAAGAACACTGATTTTCCTATCAAGTTTCCCAGCAATTTAATTTCAGCTGGAATATAAGCAATCACAAATGCAGGGCTCTGACCTGTTTTTCACCAGAATGGTTGGTACAGAAAATGCTTTACCTAGCAAATACTTTATCTGGAAAGATAAGGAGCATTTCACAGTTCTGGGGCATTTCACAGTTCTGTCCCATATGATCGAGAAAGGGCAAAAAAGTGACATCACTCAAAGCCATGTAGGAAACATGAAGTCACACCTTTTGGATCAAAATACATATTTTTTCCCCTTTGCAACTGCCACCAAATGTTTTCCTATCTGAGTGTGAGAGATAATCCAAATCCTAGAGGATTCACATGGCCACAGAGGTATAATCTGTACAATGCACAGACTGCTTAAAATGCTGAGAATCTTAGCTGTCATTTTTTAAACAATTAAGTATTGTGATGCGAAATTGTACACTTGGTCACATCTTCTTCCTTACCCTTGTTTCCGTATGTCTGAATCCTGTTCTTTGAGGTCCTGCCCTGTAACTGCTAGCCATTGAATTCTAACCTATAGAGGGAGCCTTTGTGAAGGATATGAAAACGCAGTCAGAGTTGCAGAGACAGTGTATATACACACACAAGCACACAGATATCTAATAGCAATATCTAAGCTAATTGGACTGAACTGGTACACTCATGTTTCAATGTATGGAAAAACATTTTTCAATACCTGGAACTGCACTAAAATCTAATGGAAGGTGGAAGGTCAAAACCATGTGTCAATGTGTATAAAACAGATAAACAGGGCTATCTGGATGACTCTTCCTCCTATGACCACTTTTGCACAGCTGCATTTTTCACAGGCTTGGAAAATATCCCCAAAGTCCATCTAGTCCACCCATCAGTGCAAAAATTTGGCACTAAAACACCCCTGAGGGTCGCAACTGAATCCCTATTTTTCTGCTTCATATCCTAGGCCATTTCTGCCCTACACTGTTATACTGCTATTATTCCCCTTTCAACATCCTATGGAATCTTGGGATTTGCAGTTTAGGGGAGGGTATTTAGAATTCTCAGCCGCAGAGCTCTTTGGCCTCAGTAAACTACAAACCCCAGAGTTCCACAGGATGTTGAAAGTGGAATAACAGCACTATAACAGTGTAGGGTGGAAATGACCCTACTCTTGTGAGTAGGGGAAGCCAGATGTAAATGAAGTGATTGATACAATATAGATTGATACACTAATTATATAGTGAGTTTTCAAGATCTAAGCAGGGGAGTTGATGACCAAAGCTTTTGAAGATTTGTCATTCAAGGGTAGATCACCATATGCTTAAGTCAACTTGATGGCAAATAACAAAGAGCAAGGTTTATATATCACACCAATGCTATTATTTAGGAGCTAGGGATGTCTGGTCTAAATATCATAAAGGCACCAGATCTTGTCTGATTGTGGAAGCTAAGCAGGGTTAATCCTGGTCAGGCCTTTTATGAGAGACCACCAGTGAATACCAAGTGGTGTAGGCTATATTTCAGAAGAAGGAACTAGGAAAAACCACCTCTGAGTATTCCTTGCCTAAGAAAAAACTATGAAATATATGGGGTTGCCATAAGTCGACAGGTAGATTGAAAGGACATACACAATGCATGGATGCCTGTCCCTATTAAGTTGTATTCTAATTAAATTTCAAATAAAGACTTCATAATTATTTTAAGTTATTGATTTTTCTGGTGGGAACTGAGCAGCCCTCCTAATGTTGTCGGACTGCAGGTCTGACTAGCCTCATTTCCATCATAGGGAGAGGAGAAATAGTAGTTGTAATCCACCAACATCTGGATGATTCACAGCAGAGGAGGAAAAAAGGAAAGACCCAGATATCCACCCTTCCACATGCCCCTAGTTTTCCTTCTGGGTCATTGCCCTGTCAGATATTGATGGCTGCTGTATCTCCTGGCTGTGTGTAGGTATTCGAGCGAGACTGACCCAGTCCCCAGGGGTTGGAGCAGAGTCTGTAACCAGCAAGGTGGCTCCCATCCCACAGAAATGCAGTGGAGTCTCCCTGGCTCCCTCTTGCATGGAGGTGGCAAGTCCTGCATCCAGTTGGTGGACAACGTAACCCCTTGGAGGATGGATTTTAATTAAGTGTGTTGCAGCAGGGCGTGCCAGTTGCTGTGTCAGGAAAAGCAAATCCACATGATTCTCTCACTCCGGGGGAGGGTGAAGGATACTCCCTTCTCTTTGTTATTATTGTCGTTTATTTATTTAGCACCTTTGGCATACATAGTGCTCTACCAGTAAAGGAACAACAAAACACAGCCAGCCTTGCCAAATGCATATTGTCTAATAAACGTATATACACACACACATATATACACAGACAGACACAGGGGAAGAAAAGAGTAATGCAAATATAAAACTATATAGTATAAGTATATTGTATGGGAGGGGACAGCTGCAGCTAACAGTCTGATTTTGAAAGGTAAGAGAAGACAGGTATTACTGTAATGTGTTCTATGTGGGGCTATCCTTGAAAAGCATTTGGAAGCCACAACTAGTGCAAAATGCAGCAGCCAGACCAGTGTCAGATATGCATTTTAGAGACTGTACGACACCAGTGTTGCAACAACTGCACTGGCTTTCCACTTGTTTCCAAGCTCAATTCAAGGTGCTAGTGTTGACCTACAATGTCCTAAACCACCTGAAGCCAAGAAATCTGAGAGATTGCCTCCTCCCATATGAGCCTGCCAGAAATTTGCGATCTTCACCAGAGGCCCTGCTGCATGTCCCAGCACCTCACAAAATTAGGTTGATAGGTACATATAACAGGGCTTTTTCCATAGCTGCACCTTGACTGTGGAGGTCCCTACCCAAGGAAGTTAAGCTGGCCCCATTTCTTTTAAGCTTCTGCAGGCTGCCAAAACAGTGCTTTCTGCATGGCATTCAGTGTTTGAACTTGCTCCTTCAACTATTTCAGAACTGGATTCTAGGATTGTTTTTAGATGGCTTTTAGAATGAGTATTTTAATGTGCTTTTAAAATGTTTTATCTTTGTATTGGTTTCTATTTCTTCATCTCAAGAGCCCTTGTAGGCTAGCATGCAATACTGAAAAAAAAGTTATAGATTCACTGTAGGGTCCCCACAAGTCAGAAATGACTTCAAGGCACAAAAAAACCAATGCATTCAGAGTATGAAAATGAGATGCTCCATCCAGAATCCTAATAGGTTTTCAGTGTGGTTCACTTTGCAGAGTGCTTTGCCCTCCTTCCCAAGCACAGGGATATAAATTGTTCAAAATTCATTCTCATGTTATGGGCCATCAGCATACTTTGATGGCTAAGACCATTTCACTTCCACAAAGATTGGTAAGGATGATTGTGTGAAATTACAGGCTTTCCACAAATCAGATCACATGGGAGTCTGTTTTGAAGCTCAATAGGTTACCCAGCAGGTTGTAAAAAGTGGCTAGGAGGCACTTTGTTGTAATTGATTTTACCATCTAGAAGAAAAAAAGCAATAAAAAGAGAATACTTGTGCTCTCCTTCACAGAACTTGTAAAAACTTCCTTTTGCCTCTGTACAAATTGGACCACTGGGTGCAGCCCTTTTGTTGCTCACATCTGCAAAGTACAGCTGAAGTGTTGAAGAAACTGCTGCTTTCTGGTTTGTTTTTTTCCTTCACACCTCGCAAGAAAATATTTAGAAGGCATTGTGTCCAAGACCTGGGGTTCTACTTAGATTACTTCCCTAGATCATTGCAGGTGTAATTTTCAATCAGCCTCTGATATCTTTATAGCTGTGGCTCCCACAAGTTGAAGTTATTTGCAGCCAGTTCATGCTGCACACTGCCCAGGAGTTCTAGGGCATTACCATAAGAACAGCAGTTTTCAGCTCACTCACAAATACCGTTCCAACTTCACTGGGGGACACTGTCAAGCACATAACAAACATCTTAGTTCAGGGACATAAAGCTGGGCTGATGGAAAGATGGAACTGCCATCTGCCAGTGAAACTGTAGAAACTAAAAACCTCAAGTCAGACCTTTAAAAAAGAGCCAGCTAGGCAACCTGTCATATCTGCCAAAAGAGCTATAAAGTCAGACTTTGTTTTACCTCCAAGGAACCCTTGAAATAATTTTGAGGTCTCAGGGAACCCCTGCATAAAAATTATTGTTCGTGTTATTGATTGTCACAAGTTGATTTGAACTTATGGCAAATCTATGGATGAGAGACATCCAAGTCAACCTGTTACTAACAGCCTTGCTCACGTCTCTCACAAACTGAGGGCCCTGGAATCCTTGATAGAGTCTATCCGCCTGTAAGATGGTCTCCCTCTTCTCCTGCTGCCTTCTACTTTGCCAAGCATTATTGTCTTTTCTAGTGAATCATGAGGCATATATACCCTAATGGCACCAGATCCCATCTGGCAGGGTCAACCGTGGCTAGTACTTAGATGGGAGACGGCCAATGAATACCAGATGCCCTAGGCAAAACTGGCAAAACCACCTCTCAGTATTCCTTGCCTAAGAAAACACTAAGAAATTAATGGGGTCACCATAAATTAATGGACAATTTGAACGCACATAGATAGACAGAAAGACAGACACATACACACACACACACACACACACACACATCTTCTTATGTATGTCCAATGTACAACAATCTCAGTTTAGTCATCTTGTCTTCTGAGAAGAATCATTCGTTGGTCTTTTTAGCAGTTCACAGTATATGCAGAATTCTCATCCAGCACCACATTTCAAATGAGTTCTCTTCCTCTGAGCTTTTACACTTTCCAGCTTTCACAACCATACATAGAATTCAGAAATATGAATGTATGGACAATCTTGATTTTTGGTATTCAGTGATATATCTTCACATCGTACAGCTTAGAAATTTTTTTTTCACGCAGGATGTCTTGTGGGCACAACCGAGATCTCACAGAACCTGGTTGAGAAATTCTGCTGAGTCAAGACTATTGGTGTATCAGGAACTTGGAAGTAACATATTAAAAGTAACAATGTTACTCCTCCTGGTGTTGGCTCCCATATCAGTAAGTCAATGAATTTACTTTTGTTGTTAGCCAGGCATTGTCTGAAGTGCTGATCTCTGCCTTCAGACAGACTGAACATCTTGGGTGGCTCCCTTAAAGTTCAGACTAAAACCCAGAACAGATTCACTATCCCATTGGCAGAGGAGTCATTGTCATTGACCAACGAGTAAAAATGTTTAACTAAGAATTCCAGCCTCTGATCCAGCTTAGTATTGTTTATACTGTCTAGCAGTGATAGCTCAAAGTTTCAGAAGAAGTCTTCCCAGATCCACCTAGAGATGCTAAAGGAGTAAACTTGGGGCCTTTGACAGGCAAGATGTGGGCAGAGAGCCCACATTAAGTGGTTAGGGAACATTTTGTCACTGTCCTAGCCAGTTCAAATGACCTAAGTCCTGGTCACAATGACCCTGCCTTAACCAAGGCCAAGGGGGTGAGACACAGCCATACCCTGAAAGCAGCTGGTGCAGGAGCTGACCGTGTGGAAGAGTCATGCAATCGCTCCTCAGGAAGGAAAGGCCAACTATGGAAGTCTGTGAGTGCAGTGTTTCTGTCCCCCACAGCATGTCTGCTCTTAAATATTCAGAGCACACACATTTATCTGGAAAGTGGATGCTGTGGGGGAAAGTCTAATTCTTACATTCCATAATGAATTTTTCACTTTTTTTCTCAAAGCAGAGGACCTAGAAATGTAGCTCCCTCACCCCACACCCATAAGTAAAAATACAACTCTGCTTTTCGGGGGGTTTGAGACATTGCACAATTTGAGGCTTTTAGTATTGCTTAGTGCAGTCTGTCATCGTGCTTGCACGAGCTCGTCTTAGGAGCAGGCATTACATCACCACATTGCACCCTGCCAGCTTGGGTGGAACACTCTGGCCTGCGCTATATCATTCCTTATAGCTGCAAATGCAACGCAGCACTTCTCGCCCATCCCAGAGGCAGAATGCATGCCTCTAACTCCTCGCTCATGCAAAAAGTCTGGACAACAGGGCCTCCCATAAAGAGGCATGGAGGCTGACTCAGTCCTTTGGGCTTGGCTATTAGTGAGTCTCTGTAGACATTTATTGCTTCACACAGCACAAATCAAAAGAAAGAACCCTTTTGAAGACACACTCACACACACCAAGCAGCAGCAAAATTTCACAACAGCGCTTTTCTTGTAGGCTGGAAAACCACTGGTGTTTGGCTCAAGCAAAACCAGGCTGTCTCAGCAATATGTACAGAAAGGCTCTGCGTCTTAAGTCCAACGATACTTCAGTTAGGAATGAATATAGGATCTATTCCCTCTCCAGAATTGGTGGAGGCAAACAAGAAAGGAAAGGTCCACAGATCTGTGGTAGATGTTATGCATGTCACAGATAAAATCCTAGCCTCAGACCCCCAAAATTCAGGCAGGAAAGACCTGGACAATAGATCTATCAATGGCTGCAACCCTGATGGCTATACATTACCTCCAGCTTCAAAGGCTGCTTCACTGGTACCGGCTGCTAGGGAACACAAGCAGGAAGTTCTGCTATTGAGTTCCAAGTCCTGTTTGTTGGCTTCCTATAGGAATCTGGTCAGCCATGGTACAACCAAAACAGAAGACTAAGTCTTTGGTCCCATTTATCACAATTCTGATGTTCTTATATTCTTACAAGCTTTGACCAAAATCCTGGAGATCGATTGTCAAAGTAAACATAGTTGGATGAGACAGAACAATGATCTAATGCAGTATAGAAGCAGTTCCTTATACAGTACAGATTCTATCCAATGGTGGTTTCTAGTTAACCCATTTTCTCATGACAAATTAACTTTATGAGGCAAACCAGGTCTGAAAATTGGGAAGAAGCTGTTTTTATGGAAGATGTGATTGGACAGGGCTAGGGGTGACTTAAGCTGAGGTTGATACATGATTTAATATATAAGTTAGACTTTGATCTGTTAATTAATGTCTTGATTTTATTGTACACCACCATGAGATTTTCAAATGGGAGGGGAATATAAATATTATAATAAATAAAGGGAAGCATGGCAGATGCACACTGGCCAAACTTTATGTTCTGGCAAGTTCATGTTATTTAAGTATGGCCCATAGCATTGAGTTCTTTGGTGTCTCCTTCACTCTCACAAATGCTTATTGAATGCATGCAAGAAAGCAAGCAAGAAACCCACAATAATTGTTTATAAATATTTGTTGAGTAATAAATGATATGCAAGGTTTCAGAGAGTGCCAGAATGATGGCAATGGTTTGAGCATTGGACTGCAGCCCTGGAGACTGAGGTTCAGTTCCTCACTTGGCCATGGGAATGCACTGGGTGACCTTAGGAGTGTCGCTCACTCTCAGCCCCAGAACCCCCCGTGATAGGTTCATCTTAGGATTGCCATAAGTCAGAAATGACTTGAAGGCACACAACAACTACAAGGTTTCAGGAATGAATGGAATAAGGAACTGGACTAATTTATTGGACTGCTTAACACCTGCTACTATACTCACTGTATCTACTATCTTGTGACTTATTCAGCTGAAATATATAGTCTAGATCTAGTGAACACAACACCTTTGCGGCAAAGATTTAGGTTTTCTAATGGCTGGCATTGCAATGCACCTGCTGAGTCTTTCAATCATATGATTGGGCTGTCAGTTACAACTCCTCAGGGTGAGGTTGCTACTTGCATTTTGAATTTTTAAGATGTCTATATGCTTTTAAATTGTCTGCGTGTTTCTTGGAAGTTAACTGCCGATCAGCAAAACTGGTTTTGCTTACTGTGGCTAAACAGCCCTTACTGTGACTAGAAGATTTATACAGGAATACTGGGAAGATCTTCCTCATTATTCAGTGGATTGAAGGTCTTACAGTCCTTTCAGCATTTGAAGATCTGGCATGCAGGTGTCTACTTAAAAAGGTCATCTTTTGGGGACATCTGGATGCCTTTTATTAAATTTGAAGTATTGTTCTATGCTTAGGTTTATTGTACTTTGATTTTTCTCGATTGTGTGCGTATTTTTTCCCTTCCTTTATATGAGTTTTGCATAATGAAAATAAATGAATAAAAGTGCTAGAAGCATAGCCGGGAAAGAGGCTTCCTTCTTTCCCAGGAGAGAATGCCACGCTAGAAATGCAAAAAGGACCACAGAGAAGACACAAAGGAATCATGAAGGAACCAAGGATGAGAACTGAGCCCAGGCTTAGATTGCATTGGGAATGGTGTGAATGCAGCTCCATCTCCTTAATGTGGGTGGGTGTTTTTCTCTCTGTATGTGAGCAAAAGAGACAGACAGACAGCCTGGGATCTATTTGCTCTGCAGTGTAGTAAAAACACACAGACAAACAGGCTTTGGGACACAACGTCCTTCACAGAAACAGTGTGACAAAAAAGATTAACCCTCCCCTCCACCCCTCAATGCATTCTCAATCCTATTAAACCCTAGCCTCTCTGTGTGCATATGTGCGTGTGTGTGTGTGTGTGTTAGAAAGAATATGTTCACTCATCTTTACTGTGACAGTATTTTGGCCCTGTGTGTATTAATTCCCAACACAGAGAGACAGCAGAAATGGTCTGAATTTATCACCACTTCAGCACTTCACCAATCAGCAATAAAACTTGTAAGATTCATGTGGAGTCACCAAGAAAAAAACATCAACTGAGAAAGCAAGCCCTAGGTGGTGGTGGTGGTGTTATCAATCTTTAAAACAGAGAGATGCTAGTCATAAGGTTGCCTCTTAGCAAGGGTGTCATTGTGAAGTGAGGGTAGATTGTTTAAGAAAGAATTTACCACTGTCTGTTGGTTATCAGACATTTTGAATGAGGCAGAGGTTACTAAAAGTCATCTTCAAAATGATTCTGTGAAGCTAGTCAAAATGCAAAGGAGCATCACCATGAGTTATGAAGCATGTAAATAAAGATCAGGAGAGTTGGCACCTCCACTGTACTTAAAGTCCCAAAGGGTCTGGAATTGTTAGCACAAGACTGTGATTTTTATATTCAAATTGCTACTGAGAAATTTGGTCTTTTTCAGAGGATTACATGTCACTCCTTCCCTCTTGAGCTGTGATAGAATCCTAAACCTGCACCCCAAAACTGTGTATAGGCAGTATCTTAGCAAACGTTTCCAATAGTCACATACACTCCTGCGGTTTCTCTCTTTCTCATACACACACATCTTCCAACACAAAGATCAAATAGTCTGCGTTATCTTTTTTTCCTTTGCTTTCTTTGAGATCAGGTTTGTTGGAACACAACTGCAAGAAAGAAATACAAAACTACGTAAGAAATCCTTCAGCCTATCCTCATAACTGCATATAGATGAACACTGTGAAATCAGCTTGGAGTAGGTTCAATTTGAAGGATGGGCTGGGTTGTTGCTTTAATGTTGATTGCCATATGATGCGTAAGTGTCATTGGAAACCTGAAGAAAGTAACAAGACACGCGTTTAGGCTAAAGAGAATCCATTTTGCCTCACCGACAACGGAAAAAAAACTTAAAATGGAAATAACTGCAACAACTTTAGTAAATCTGCAAAGTTCAGTTTACAAGTGTATGTTACAGCATTACATAACCCTTCTAGTGATGATGGCAATTAACAACTTTCAAAATTATGCAATTGATCTTGCCATTTAAAGCAAGCTGGATACAGATCCTACCTAGCAAGTTTTCCAAGTTACCTGATTGGACAGGATTGCTTGGCTTTCTTTTCAGAATTCTTAACACTCAGCAAAACTCCGGCACCCATGCCAGTAGAACCATTTCTTTCTTCAGCTTCATGTGGTGATCATTTTAAATACAGCCAGGAATCTAGCAGCTGGAATCCTGTTTGTGACACTCACACAGGTATGTATGGTCATGGGAGATGAAGGAATTCAGCATTACGATCCATCTCACACACACACACCCCTGTGCTACCTACCTGTTTTCAAAATGGCCACACCACCAAAATGGTTATTCAGCAGTCAAGGGTGGGTGGGGGACAGCCAGCCACATTCTTCCAATCAGCTGCCAGGAAGGAACAGGCATTTTTCTGGACCTCCTGGAGTTCCACTGGAGGTCCATGAAGATGATGTCATTTTCCAGCAGCCAGCTGTTTCCTGGCTGCCCTCTGTACTCCCTTGGCCACTGAATGGCTATGACATGGTGTGCCCAGACATTTGATATTGAGGCTGCACTCAAAAGAAGAGAGAGAGGACACTCAACTACATTTGGTGGACTTCTATGCTCCACCACTGTTATGCAAGATTAACAACTAGAGCCAACATCATCTTCTTCAATCAGTCAGTCTGTTTCTTCCATTCCTTGGCTATCTTCTCATGGTGGCAACAGGTACCAGGAAGAAACTAAAGCCCTCCCTCAAAAAGAGGATGCACACACCTGGCTTGGCTTTTTCACATATACAGAAAATTGGACCTCAGGTAAGCTCAGTGTTATTAGGTGTGAGAAAGTTCTCATATCTTCATGTTAGGTAGGACAGTTTTTGCAGTTTTGTACAAAAAATATGTGGCATGGCCACTGTTGTGTAATGCCTTGAGTGTTAGACTAGGACTCTGGAAGAACTGTGCTTGAATCCCCACTGAGCCATGAAAATGCACTGGGTGACCCTGGGCAAGTCACATATTCTCAGCCTAAGAGAAATGCAATAGCCTACTTCCTCTGAAACAAACTTAGCAAGAAAACCCTATGACAGGGCTACTATAAGTCAGAGTGGATTTGAAGACACTCTGCAATAGAAACACGGTATGTAAAAAAGTCCTACTGTTTCAGCATGGTATATGCTTTGGCAGCACGGCTAGAAGTAATTCCCAACAGTGGTCAGCAAGTCTTAAGCATGAATTACAGAGAATGCACTACACTGCTCTTCTCTTGGTCTCACTACCTTTGCTGGTACATCTGGTGGGAACCCAAAAGAGAACCTTCTGGGTAACTAATCTGAGACTTTAGAATTCCCTCCCTGGAGAGGTTGGGATGCTCCCTCCTTACTGGCCTTCCATTAGCAAGTCAAAACTTTTCTATTCTGACAGGCTTTTAGGAACCAATTGCAAGAGCTTTTAACAGTGTGGTCCTCCATTGATTTTTATCTTTGGCCTTCTTAATGGATTTGGCTTAAATGGTTTTGAATCTTCGAACAGTTTAATTGCCCATTTTAACAATAACTTTTCATATGGTTTCCCTGATGCTTTTGTATGCACTTTTATCTGTATGTTTTAATTTCTGTTATGTCTCCTCATGTCTCTGTTTTAGGGAAAAGGCAAGGTGAGGAGGGGGGGAGGAGGAGGAATAATGAATACTGCTACTACCGGTTGCTTGCTATGCAAAGACGTCCTGTTGTCTGTTTTCCAAGTTGTATCATGCTGCCTATAGATGTTACCTCTCGAGTCCTTCTGGCCACATTCCCCCTCATCTGCTTATTTGGATCATAAGGTGTGGGGTGGAGCTTACTATTCTATTTCTGCACTTATCTTGGCAGGCTGCAGGCACTTTGAGCAAACAGAAGGGCTGCAGTTTCCCTCTTCACATGACCCTGAATTCGTGCATGCAAAGTTGCACCTAAAGAGGGTGCATTGTAATTATGAACGACATTCTAATCACATAGAACAAGATGTTACAAAGATGAGAAGAGGTATTACAAATTATACAGATGTTTACAAAAAACTATTAACTGCACAATGCCATGTTTTGTGAAATCTGGCACACTCTTATCTTGGTGAAACCCATACGATTAGAGATATGTTAGAAGCCCATCCACAGGAAAATAGTGATGAACTATTTGAAAGGATAATTAAATGGCACAATCTGAAATAACCATCTGTTCATTCAAAGATTAAGGACCAAAACCACCATTACTTGACATTGGTTTCAAATCTCCTGCTGTCAAAACAACACCTACTACAAAATGTTTCTGAGCCAGTTACAGTGATCACCCATTTCTTGGATTTAAGAGAGCAATTGCTCCCTGGACAAGTAATATTGTGGCTATTTTCTCTTTCTTACTTTTAACTCTTAATCTGTTAGCTCATTTGGTGGGCAAGCTGCTGTCATGGACACAGTTTCATTTCTTCCACAAGTTCTTCCTGAGAAACTCAATGTGAGTTTAAATTCTTCTGATGTCTAGTTTGCCCTCAGCTCTTATAAAGCAGATACACTCAACAATCTATCTTAGAAAGAAAATGACAAAGCAGCAGCACGGGTCTGCAACCTTTACTGAAGAGTGGCTGTTTAATCCTTTTTTCCTTCCACCATTTGAATCTCTCCAAATGTTTTTCAAGTTTGAAGAGTGTTGGGGAATGGAGAAATGGCCAAAATAGCCCCATGTTCCTCCCTTCAAAAGTGTAGCCTCCAACAGCTGCTTTTAACTGAAAAAGGAAAGAAGTATGCATCCAAAGTGTAGTTTGGGTGAGATGAGAGCTCTTCTATAAAATATACCACAGCCCTTCCACATTCATGAGCGTTCAGGGCACAGAACCCTGGCGAAAGTGAAAAAACCATGAATAACTCCACACACACACAATTCCGCTACCATTCCCCTCAGGAGCTTCCCCTTCCCATTCCTTTGCCTCTGGCCCAGCGTTGGGTGGGGAGAGAAAAAAGACATCCTAAAAGGCTTGCCAATACTTTCCTCTCAGGGAAGAGGGGAGTTTTAACGTTCTAATTATTTCTGGTGGCCATCTTGAGAAAGGAGGAGCAAAGAGAGCACCTAGCCAATCACAGCAGAATGTGCAACTACATGGCAGAGAGGCGACACCTCTGCAGTGGAAGGGAGCTTTGCTTACCCAAAGGGAAAAAATGTCCATTTTAAGCACAAGCCTCACAAGCCTGGGGTGAGGAGTGCAAGGGATGGGAGGAGGAAAATGGGGGGGGCGAGCATGTGCCTCACAAATAATCAATTTATGAAAGTCAAACCCATGAATAGAGGGTGGAGGGATCACTGTAATTATAAACAATAATAAACTAGGATGGTACTGCTAACACAAAAATACTTAAAATCTCTTTTCTATTTCTATTGTCAGTCTTAAAACCTAACAACATATATGTTCTCTCTCTTTTTTCTTTTTAAATAAGTGTTTGGGATTGTCATTTGAAAAGAAGCAAATATACCTGTCAAGTGCACAGCTCCTATAGTTGGTGTGAGTAACAAATTCATTGAGAGCCAGCACAGTGTAGTGTTTTGAATGTTGGAGACCAGGGTTCGATTCCCTACTCAACCACAGAAACCCACTTGGTGACCTTGGGCACATCACATGCTCTCAGCCCCAGAAAACCCCAGAATAGGTTTGCCTCAAGCTTACCATAAGTAAGACAACTTGAAGACATACAACAAGAAGTGCATTAAGAGGCAATGTATTAGTAAAAGATCTCAGATTTGTTCAGTGTGGCATTTATCTGTCACTCTATAGGCAAAATGAAGCCATACCAGTTTCTTAGTTGTCACTTTGCTGCTAATTAAGACTGTCATCTATGTTTCATCACAACGTATTCCCTGGCCAGAGGGGGAGACAATGGTTTTTCTGTAATATAACAACAAAACTTGCCTTAGTTTACCAGAGGTAGACTTGATACCAGAAAAATTTTATTTGTCAAAGTAAAAAGTTGATCAGAAGGGAGAAGGAAACAAACTTCAATGTCACTTTGCCACTTTTTTTCTGTAACAGATCATGCAACACATGCATTCTTGAATATGTCAATGAAAACCAGAATACGTGTCATTCTCCCATAGGATATGTCACTGACATTTTTGTTTGTCACATTTTTGCTCCAATGATGATATGGAAAGTCATTTACTGGCATGTTATAACCTCCATGCCCCAGCCCATACCTATGCAGAACACTGACAGACCAAAAGCAAAGTGACTGAAAAGGAGATGGCAGGAATTTGGGAGTAATTCTACAAGTTCTCAATGGTGCAAAGATCATTGGCCTATGTAAAGTGTGAGACTGTAAAGTGTGCAACTTTAGAATGGAAAGATAGAATGATATGTACACAGGTGGCAAAATTATAGTTTGAAGTGTCAGTAGGTATCACAAAAACCACTTTAAATGTAGTAAAAACTAAATGAATGGTATTTGATAGAACTTCAATTAAATTAATCAAATTACACAATCTTCCTGCACCGACTGCTAAGACGAGCATTTACATACCTGCCATGCTATGCTACATGTGAAATTTCCTATGTGGAACTAATGTCTATATAGGCATTTTCATGGATGAAACAACTCTGGAAGTGCAGTTAACTTTAGGGACTCTTCACACATGGGAGAAATATTTAGTTCCCCCTTCTCATTCAACATCTGGAAACAGCAGGCATGCAGACATCGACAGTGAGATATTCAAAATAAAAGGTGTCACAATACATTATTCAGTTTCTGTAACACTGTCTGGAATATTACATACCAGGGCTATTATATTTTATATACAGAACCAAGTTTTGCACATTAGCATTCAACCCATACCATAGTTTGCAGCAACACTTAGAACAATCAGTTTGCTCTGAGCAGCTGTGGGTATAAGAAAAAGCTTGGACTCTAGCATCCTCTTAGGAGAACCAACCCCTAACAAAACCTTAGCCTTTCAGAAATAGGAACCAGAAGCTGGTGTTTCATAAGTTCTCCAGCTACCCATAGTAAATTCAGGAGACCAAACAAAATAATGTAATTTGTAATTACAATAATCATGAAAAAATGCTGTTGTAAGTGATTTCTGATTTTGATAGTTTTAATTCAAATTATAATTCTGTAATAGGATTGTTTTCTACTGATGTAACTCCTTTGCATTTAGTATGCATATTCCCAGTTCCTGATAAGCTTCAATAAATCCACACAGCAGCCCTGCATTATCCTCATTATACACCAATGAGGAAAGTGACAGAATCGATTCGCAAAAGGCCACAAAAAAGGTCAGCACTAGCATTAGAATGACAGAGGGAATGACGGAGAGGAAAAGGCAACGCTATTAATAGCAGGCACTCCTGACTGGTTTTACACCTCAGCAGGTGTAAAATTCAGAACTAATTCAGAACCTTGCACAGATAGGTGATATTTTAGAAGCATGGGGATGTTTTAAAGGTCTGGTTTTAAAAAGGTGTCAGTGTGTTTAAGAGAAATACTGAAGAGGGACTTGTTTCCCATATTTATGGGGTTTCTGATAAAGAAAGCCATGTTTTTATTCACAGAAACTTGCAGGACCCTGCTTCTGTAACATTCTCACTTAATCTTGTGGTACAGTTAAACACTGCATTTATCCTTGTTTTCTGGTCCCAATCAGTCCACAAAGAAAGTATGAACTTCCAATACATGGACTCAACCCACACTTCCTGAAATGACATAATGAATATAACCTGGAAAAGATTTGGAAGAAATGGCAGTTTTCATATGCATTCTTGTAAGAAAAATTGGTCGACTCCACGTGATGTTCCATCTTCCCAATATATGAAAATGCAGTGTTCATCAAAAATCCTTTGCAAAGATTTGATTTTTTTCTGTCTACAAAACACAGTGATCCAGCCAATTATTTCCACTATAAGGCTTACTTAGAATAAACAGGAAGTTCAGGCATTAAGCCAAGATTCCTTTACCTTCAGACCAATTACTGTCGTGCAGCTTTCGAAGTATAGGTTAATATACACCAAACCTCCTTTAATGCCAGGGCCCTCATTGAAAAATGAGGGATTATGTAATAGAAATGAAAAATGTCAACTATCCATGATACTCCATAGACCTGTAGACAAACTTATACTTTACCATCAGAAAATGTCCAAAAGACTCAGTGTAGCTCATTTACAAATATACTATTTATAATGAATACATTGATACAGAATGACTTATAAAAAAGCAAGGCAATCTTTTATAGACATAACAATCAACATTATAATAATTCAGAAAGTACATTTTTTGTAGACTGTTTACACACTTTCATTTTCAATCACAAATCAGTGAGGCCTTACTATTAAACAGGCAGAATCCTGCACTGTCCTGCTTAAGACCCAAACACTGAAATAATAAACAGAACCATGGTTTTCTTTGTAGAACAACAAAAATGCCATCCGATTTTTTTTTGCAGGTATCATCATTAGTAATTGTTCTACATCTGCCTTTTAAGGTTGGTGTGTTGTGCAAATTACTGCCAAGTGTATACCTAATTAAAAGCAAGTTCTGACATGCTTATTAAAGATACAATGGAAGTGCAATATTGACTATACAAATGCTCTGCTCCATTTAAGTTATTTAAGAGTTACAAAGACATTCTTCCTCTGATATGTGAAGATAACAAAATTGCTCCAGTGTCCCATCCCCACCCCCCAACATTAATGAAGTCAAAAATGCTATTTTGGAATTTGTCTGCCATTCTGATAGAAATTCAGTCATTCTAGTTCTCTCTTCTTAAAACTTTGCAAAACAATTTCAGGGAGCTAGATTTCCTCCCAAGTTAACATATTTGCAAAGATACATAAGGTAAAGTCTGAGGCATCAAAACAGTAAACACTGCAAACTTTCAGCAGAAAGCAAATTTGAAAGCATCCCCCAAGAAATGTGAGTGAAGCTCTTTAAAGCCAATTCAGCAGCCTAATGGCTTTCCATCTCTTCAGCCTTGTCCCTAAATGTAGCATTTTAACTGCCATTAACATTTCATGAGTGCCATACTAAGATACACATCCTGTCCTAAAAGGAATCACAGTGCCAGTTACAGTTTGGTTTTAACTCAATATTAAGAGATGGATGCTGGATTATTTTATTTCCCCCTAACCCAAGCAGAGCTGAATAAATCCTCCTTAACAGGCCAATATATACGGCTGATTCAATACCGTAAGGGTGATGCACGCTGCCACAGTTAGGGTAACGTCCTTCTTTCTATGCCTCTAAAATTACGCTAACTATTGTGTCAGAAGTATCCAACAAAGCAAATCAGTAGCAACACTGCATCATTAGCTAAGTGACAACCGTATGAATTACTACCAGTCAGGGAGATTTTACCTCTTCATTTCATGACAGTAACTGGAGGACAGTATTGGGACAGAAGCATCCATGGCAGCTGCTCAACAGTTGCTACCAATGTTTCCTAGAATGGGACAAATTAATCGATTGCTCTCTGTGTTAGGAAATCCATATTTACAATTTTACAATAAAGACAATGCTATAGGTTCCAAATAAACCTGCTGTTAACTAAATATTGGGAGGATATGCACTGATTTCCATCAAAACTCTTAAGACAGACTAGGAAGGATTGTCACTAATTCTGAGGCCTCATTTAAAAATCAGAAATTGAATTAGTAGAGTTACTGAAGGCATACTATTACAAGAGCAAAGGGTACATTTATTACCTCTCCAAAAAGATTTCCAAAAATCAGTCTTCCTGATTCTATTGTCTTTTACCTTAATAACATCTCAGTATCACAAATCCATGAATTTTCTCTCAGTTCTGTTTAGCAAATTTTAGTCCAAGTTGTAAACTTCAGCTCATACCTCCTTCATATATTTAATTTGGCATTATCTAATTGATTAAAAGTCATCAATTTGCTGAAGCAAAGTACCTTATGCTTGGTTACCTAATAATTTTCAATCTGAAAGGCCAACTTTAAAATCAAATGACAATTATTTGCATTATGAAAGAAATGTAACTTCCTGAAGCCCAGAACTCATTACTACCCTCCTGTAAATTTGTTTCCTTTGCATTCTGCACACATTATGGAACAAAATGGGAGAGGGATTTGGGAGCATGGATTCAGTGCTTAATACTAGAATGTATTTGACTTTGCACATATGAAGCTGAAGTATAACTGTTTCACTATTTAAAAAAAACAACAGTTATCTCTAAGTGTATCAGTGAATAAATAAAACCAGTTTCTAACATGCAGGCATTTTTCTTGAGAGAAACAGTCTGTCATATAATCCTTGGCAAGATGAACAACTGTATTAATGTATTTACAGACAAAACAATCAATTCCACAAAATGCAGCCCTGCTTCATCTACCTCCAGTTCCACAGTGGCAGAAGAAGCCAGCTTACTAGACACATACTAGCCTACTTCAATTCTTTAAAAGTTTCCAAAGAGATTTCTCCAGCTCTACCCAGAACAATTTTCAGTCCATGGCTAATCTCTTGCTTTAAAAGGAATAGATAAATAGTTGACGTGAAAAGACTATCCCCACCCTTTAAAAAAGTGCATGTGGGCAGCACATAAAGACATATGTACTGAATCAATGGAACAAGTTTACAGCTTCAGCATAAAATGGACTTTAATCTTTTCGACGACCACTACAGGCATCTTTGTATTTTCACACTTGAATGCTCAGACGGGTAGGTTTGCACACAGCTGAAACTATACATTTTTATAAACAACTATCTAGAGTGAAACAATTATTAACAGACTTTTTTAAAAAAGAAGAAGAAGAAGAAGACGAGGAAGAGGAGGAGGTGGTGATGGTGGTGGTGGTAGAATTAATGGCATGGATCCAGAGCTATATGTGAATCATAAAGCCAGTAACAAGGCCAGTGGAAATGGAGCTCTCCACCTGCCTCTTTCCATGGCAGCCTGCTCAAAATGCTACAGTGTGTTGCACGACTGTGGTGAGTGTAGCCTGTGGTGTGGGAAGCTGAAGGGTGGGCACCCATGATACATACGGAAGGTGCCAATTTAGATCTCCTCCTTTCTCCTTCTTCCCACCCCCACAGCACAATCCACCCAATTTAGCAAGCAGTAGCATTTCAAGGCGCCATGAAGTCTGCTTTTGCCAGCCCAATTCAGTTTGATAATTCTGAATCCAAACCAAAAACACTCTGTAAATCCAGTGACATCTAGAGTAGTTTTTATTACAAGCTTAAGCCCTTTAAGGTTTTATATCTCTACCTGCCTTTCTTTAGGAAATTCTTCCTTGCCAGTGAGAACATTAATGAAAGCTAGAATTCATCTCATAGAAAGCAGAGCAAGGCAGATATGATGGGCTCAACCCACAGGAACTCAGGAGCATCCAAGTACCACTGAAAATAATGAAGACTTGTAGAGCAATCTTAAGCACATTTGCTCAAAAGTAACTGTGCTTATGAGT
This sequence comes from Cyclura pinguis, assembly GCA_030412105.1. Classification (NCBI taxonomy): domain Eukaryota; kingdom Metazoa; phylum Chordata; class Lepidosauria; order Squamata; family Iguanidae; genus Cyclura; species Cyclura pinguis. Next base: position 69,483,231 of record CM059601.1, on the reverse strand, counting down.
GCAGCCTTAAACACACAGGCAGAAGCTTAAATCTTATTGATATCAGTGGAAAAAAAGATGCATGACTATCTACAGATTGTGCCTATTCACTGATGTTATTGTCAGAAAAAAAACCTTCAAGAGATGGTAAATTTCTTCTGGCAACTATGATGTAACATTGGTTCAAAAGATACAGCATTCTCTAAATTCTAGTATCCCAGAAGCAAAACCATCATAGCAAACTGACAAATGAAAATAAATCTATCTGGAATGTAGTTGCTATACGAGCTTCCAAAAATGAAACATAAAATGGTACCCCAAGTGTAGTAGCAAGTATCTATTTCACTGGAGCAACATTAGCCCTTTATACAGCCATGAAAATGACACCAATTGTATGTGAACTACTTTACTGGTTTTCTGCAGAATGATCAAGTTCTAAATACAAATGGAAAGGTGTCCTTTTTAACAGACCAGTCTTTAATACTGAGATTGACAGAATGAGGTTAAGAGAATAAATCATGGTACTGAACTGATTACTTTGAAGCAAGTGTCCCACCTTTAGGGAAAAGTGCATTTAGTTCAGCAGCAAAACAGCACAGCATGGAGATATTGTGCTAGGACACAGACGGTCCATAATAATGGAAGGATGTACAAGGCAAGGCAAGATATAAAACCAGAGTAACATTGTCAATTAACCATAAATCTTACATATACTGCAGTGTTTCAAAGAAAGACACATTCATTAATTGTACAAAGACCAGGAAAAAAACCTTACAATTGCCTGTTGTAATTTATATCAACACCACCTTATATATATATTTCCCCATCTATTAAACCTTGACAGAACACGTAACTTTTCAACAAATCTGTCAATTTTTAAATCAGAATGTGTTGCATGTGTGTGCTAAATGAAGCCAACCATAAAACAAATTGTTCTAATATGATATGCTTACAACTGATGAACTGAAGAAACCAAGACTAAAAACAAATTCAAGCTTTTGTTGGACTTCATCTTTTCCTGCTTACCAGTTTATGTTTTTCTTTTTATATAAATCCATCAATAAAAAGCCCTCAGCAGAAGCACAAAAATTCTAGATATGATTAAAACAGAGTAAACCAAATAATAATAATCCAGTGATTTACTCTGACTGTAAACAACAACCATTTGCTCTGAATCTTAAAAGTAAGTTAAAAGATCTTACGAACAATTTATGTCTAAGGATTTTTATCACAAAGAATGAGAGCTGAGGGAAATGGTAAAGAAAAGGTCATGTTATCAATTTGGTTTTTGTTTTGTTTTGTTTCACGGGGGAAGAGGACTCCACCTAAAAAATTTTGTCCCTGAAACTGATCAGCAATTGGCAACTGTATAAAGTGAACTGGTATCCCCCATTTCCCAGACATTAAATTCAGCAAAGAAAATTTATAGACAAGCATTTTACAAAGAAAAAAAAAACATGAATGGCTATGTTTCCCCTGTGAACAGAAACACATAAATGTGGTCTTAAATTTGCCTGTTTTATATTATTTATGTTTTATATATAATATAATATACATTCTATATATTATATTATATATACACACATACACAATACCAATAATGCTCTCTGCATTTTGTACAGTGTATGGGACAAGCCAACTTCTATCCAATCCTGGCACCATGTGGCCTAGACAATATTATATACACAGTGACACTCCCAGTGCCATTTATATTTTGTACATTAATAGGGCAGATATCCATCAGACCATGGCACGATATGGTCCCTGCATCTTGAGGAACTGGATGATAAAGGAAGGTCCACCTGCAACGATTTGAGCTGGAAGGGTATTAAGTGGGCAGTTCTCAATGCTCATTATAGACAGTTTACTGCAGAGTGCTAATTCAAAAGGTAGACTGTTTAGATGAGGGTTGTCATTTAGATATAGTTCTTCCAAATTCTCCAGTGTACCTGCAAAAGCCAAACACTGCAGTTAGCATTTTAAAAAGACAGCATGGACTGAAGGCAATTCAGACTATCCAGAATGATAAAATCAGAAAGTGACTTCCTAAAACATCTATTTTCTTGTTTAAAAAAATAATAACAGAAAATTTAATGTAATATAAAACAACACATACCAAAAACATACTAATCAGCAAACAAACTGTGAACTAACAAACTAAGCTAAACTACAACAGACATGAACAAAATGTACAAATCTGACTTCCAACTCCCTCACTGAAGTGGTTGGAGCTATTACTATAATATACCGCCTCCAAAGACCATAATTATATAGTAAATGATGGTAGAAAATACTCAAATGTACTTCCCTCTGAATATAACATTACACAATGTTGTTATTAGCAAATTAACAAAAAATCTTAGAACATATTACACTTCTATAAATTAATATCCATATTATATACAGCCTTCCCTCCACATTTGTGGGTTTGACCTTTGCAAATTTGATTATTCACAATTTGCACACTTGTCTTCCTCCCACTTTCTCAGCCTCTCATTCTTTTGCATTTTGCCAAGTGCAGAGAAGGAAGGAAAGCACCTGGACAGAAGGCAACAAAATGGGGGCAGGGAGTCATGCATGCACATTCCTTCTCCCCTCTGGAACTCCCTCTCCCATTCCCTCACCTTTGTCCCAGTGCTCATCCCAAGGCAAAAGGCAAAGGAATGGTGGGGAAGGCTTGTGCAAGCCTTCCTTCTCCCTTCCAAGTTCCCCCCTCCCACTTCCTTGCCTCTGGCCCTGGGGCTGAGAACTCGCGTCAAGGCAAAATGCAAGGGAATGCGGGGGGATGCATGAACGCCCACCTCCCTTCTCCCCTTGCATCTGGCCCTGGCTCCTCCCTACCATTCCCTTGCATCTGGCCCTGGCTTGCAAAAGGTAAGGGAATGGGGGGGGGGGCTCAGAAGGGAATTGGAGGGGAATCGCAGGAGTGGGGGCATTATTTGTGTTTTCCACTTTTGTGAAGGTTCTGCACCTGAACCCTTGTGAAAGTGAAGGGGCCACTGTACCAATTTTCTTCTATCTATTATCAAAGCACATCAAATATCTATGCTATCCAAAAAAAGAACCATGAATTCAATATGCATTTAGCCTACAATTACAGCAGAGCTCTGTGGATGACGTGCAAAGAAAAATCAGAAAAATAGAGAAGAACAAACCAATGTGACAAATTAACTCCAAATTTCTACTCTGAAAGACTGTATTATGCCAAAGTTGTTCTAATAAATGAAAGTTATGGAAAAGGCTCATCAAATTGGCAGAATATCCAGCATGTGTTTTCCAAAAGTTAAAAGTAACTTATGAGTTGCATTAATGTAACTTCAGTGTTATTTTGATAACTGCCCCCCATGAATGTACACAAAGCCCACCTCTCTGGATTGTTGCTTAGGACAAGCCTGTGAGTAAGACAGAACTGGATTACAGCAGACAGACATAACATCAATATATCTAGAATGTCTCCACTTTCTTGGTGGCAGCTGAAACAATACTGCTTCATTCATGTACAGTCAAAAGCCAAACACATCTTACCAATTTCCTCAGGAAGCTGTGTAAGAAAATTCTCCCCTAGTCCAAGATGCGTCAGATTGATAAGGTGGCCAATTCCTCTAGGAAGGGTGCTCAACTGATTATTTGTTAGGATCAATCTCTGGTGGAGTAAAATGAATATGTACACATCAAATTAACACATCTTTTGTAACAGAAATCATCCAGGTGGGTAAGTTTATCCCATCACTGGAAATTTAGTGTTCTCTTCTCTACTCCCAGACAAGAAATTATAACCCAGACCTTGGGCTTTATTCTCCTGCGATGTTACTTAATATGCACAGGAACCATACAGGGCAGGTGTTCCATAAAGTCTCTTTCCACCACCATGGCACCTAAAGAGACTTTCATATTTTTCAATCCCTAATGCCTTTCTAAGAATTTATCTACACAGTTTATCTACACAGGTGTGATACAATTGTAAATGTCTGGGCTGTGTCGAACAGGATCCTAGAACCACCATTCAGAGAGGTACTCAGAATTCAGTGCAACTCTTGAGTAAGTGGGACAACTGAAGTGGTATCAAACTGCTATAAAACAGAAATATTCTGAGACCTTCTGCTTCATATGTAAGCGACTACCACTATATCAGCAACCTGACAAAATAAAAGAGATTTCCTTTTCATGTGGAATCATGCACATCATTTTAGACACATATGTTTTCTACTGACAAAGCATGAACTCGGAAGGTTTCTCTATACATGATCATTTCACCTGTAGGTCCCTAAGGTACGCTATTTCATTTGGCAAGGACTCCAGCTTGTTTTCTTCCAGATCCAACTCTCTCAGTTTCCTCAGGTTTCCAATGCCATGGGGAAGGTTTCTTAGAAGGTTGTTTGACAAGATAAGAACCTGTAAAAAAAAGATATGCAGAATTTTTAGTCAAACCAGCAATTATTCAGTAGCTAAGCATACAATTAACTAAATATGCGTCAGTGGAAAAAAACTAGACTGTTGCTGCTCCTTATCGTGTTTAATGTCGTATGGCTTTCAGAAGGTGAAATCATGGAAGAGTAAAGTACAATTTTTACTGGTGAAAATTAAAGAGAAAACACAAAAGCTCTCAACTGTAAACAATTTTTCAGATAGCTATGAAAGATTTATGAAAAGTGTTATATTTTCACATTACCATCCGCAAGTTTTTATGGAAGGAAGTTCTGTAGGCTTTGCAATAAATAAAAGTGTACAGATAGCTTATTTCAGTTTATAATTTGAACAGAGCAATGAATAATTTTAGCAACCATCTGAAACTGTAAAAGGCTACTGAAAATACAAGAAAGCTTTTCTAGGAAGCTTTAAAAAATTAAGTAATTTTATAAAATTTCTATGGGGAGGGGGTCTGGTGGGAAAAGGTGCCATTTCCAAGAATGATATCTTTTCTTTTCCTGGTCAGTAGCACTAAAATGACCAGAAGGGATTTGTATCACGCAGATCCAATGTGTCTGTGCTTCAGACCAGAGGGAAGTCTTGAGCGGAGTCCCACAGGGTTCTGTCCTGTGGCTGAGACTCTTCAATATTTTATCAGTGACTTAGACAATGGGTCAGGGAAACTCGTGATCAAATTTGCAGATGACACAAAAACGGGAGGGGTAGCTAACACAATGGAAGATAAAACAGAATTCCAAAGGACCTTAATAAACTAGAAAACTGAGCTGAAACTAATGGAATGACATTCAAGAGAGACAAAGGCAAAATTCTACATTTAGGCAGAGGAGAAGGCAAATAATATTTTAGCTTGCATGAACAGAACCATAGTTTCCAAAACAAGGGAAGTAATAATCCCGCTAAATTCTGCACTAGTCAGGCCTCATGTGGAGTACTGCATTCAGTTCTGGGCATCTCATTTTAGGAAGGAGATATACAAACTGGAGCAGGTTCAGAGAAGGGCAACATGAATGATAACAGGTATGGAGAACAAAAAATATGAGGAAATTCTAAAGGAGTTGGCCATGTTCAGCAGGGTGAAAAGAAAACTGAAGGGTGACATGACTGCACTCTCTAAATATTGAAAGGCCTTTCACAAAGAGGAAGGTGCAGGTTGGTTCTCTGTGGCCGCAAAGAGTAGGACCAGGACTAAGAATTTTAAGTTACAGAAGAATTGATTTCAATTCAACATTAGAAGGAACTTCTTGACAGTAACAGCTATTCAACAATAAAACGAACTACCTAAAGAGATGGAGGATGTCTTCGAAAAGAGATTGGACAGTTACCTGCTGGAGATACTCTAGCTGGATTTCCTGCATTGAATGGGGTGGTCTCAATGGCCTATGAAGCCACTTCCAAATCTTTATTCTATGATCCAAAACTCCTTTATTCATCCTTTTACAACACTCCATACACAACAGAAGTTCACCGGGGGTTTCTTCCGTAACAACAAGGTGGATTTTTCCCCTCTGACATTTGGAGAAGGATGTCTAAAATATCCTACAATCCTTTAGTCTCCCTTATAGGGACTATATTAAACCAAATAAAAACTCTTCTTCTCAACATCTAAGATTTTAAAAATAATTCCAACTGCAGAATAGAGTAGCTAAGCAAAGGCTTATAAGCTGTAGCCATTTGCCAATATTCTTTGTTTACAAAAAAAAAAAAATCCTTCTCTTTTCTCTACATTGGAAAGCTAACCCACAGGTAGATGTATTGTAACATAGTGGAAAAACTGTACAATCAAGACATACAATTACCTTAAAGAAGGAGAAGTACACCTTGCAGGTCACATATTGATTATGTGCATTATATCAATGGTTTCAAGTTCTCTGAATGGTTGTATAACCTTACATATATTACTTTTTCCTGAATTCCTTCTCATATTGGATTTTCATTTTAGAACAGAAAACTAGGCAAATGTATCAATTGTATTTTAAAGTACAAAAGAAGAAGAAGAAATAGCCTAAAGTAAAACAGGTGCTATGTACTACTATCATAAAGCATGGGGTCAGCAACAGAAGACTCTGAGGTATATTTTTAAGATGCCATATATAAAAAAGTAAGGAAGACAGAGTACAACAAAAATCCTCTGGATGTACACAGAAGTCTGATCCAAAGCTTGGTCTTGCTCCAAGGTCAGTTACTCTTTGTTTCAATATGCATTTGACAGTTCTATTAATCCTCTGAAAGATTATGTTAGGAATGGACAAACATCTTTGACAGGATCTGTTTAGCTTGCCTTTTTAATGTTTTTCACTCACCTCAAGGGAAACAAGTCCAGACACATCTTCTGGAATCTTATTGAGTTGATTTGTTGCTAAGTTGAGTTCTACCATGCTGGTCCATGTCCCAAAGTCCAGGGGAAGGGATGTCAGCTGATTGTCCTGCAGGTGAACATAAAGATTTATCGTGTTGTTGGAAAAAGGAAAGACAACTTGGAGAAGACATTAAGTTATACAGACAAAAACTGAAATCACTTTAGTTCTCACAAACTATTTTGTTTAACAATCTCCTTTTTTAAAAAGATTGCTAAACTTACAGAGTTTTTAATTTCAGAATGCAGTTCATTAATATTTTAACTGCTATCTTTTGATCAACATTTATGTTTTTCTCCTTATTTTTACTTCTGTCTTATTGTTATTTTGGTTACTCTTTTTATCAGGTTTTTAAGATTTTATTTTGTTGTTATTTGGTACTGTTGTTATTGTTCGTTACTGTTATTTTTGTCCTATTGCTGTTTTTGTCCTATTTTAAAGAGTCAAATTCAGTGTATCACAGCAGTACATTGTATAATCAGTCTAATGGTATGAATCTAATGAGCTAAATTGTAAGGTTGTGGAAAATAATAACAAGAACTAAGCTTCCCCACAGATGACTATCACTTATGGTACAGCACAACCAAAAACCAGATTTTCTATGGACATCGATAAAACTGCAAGCAGGTTTTAAGAGGGTGATCCATTATGGAGCAACTGATCTATTTCTTAGCCTATGGTTGTTACATATCTATGAAATCAACTCCATGCAATATCTATCTGGGATATATTGAGTTATGATTATACTCCGTGTAAGTAAGTAGTCTTTTGCAGGAAAGGTCAGGGCCAATGTACTGCAGGGAATGCAAACTTCCTTCCAAATGCACTTCCACCACTGGATAAATAGATTTAGCAAGCACTTAAACTGTAAATAGTGGTTGCTGGCTAAAACCAATTTCCCACCACCAATACCTCATCTCCCACTTGTAAAAGATAAGCATATTCGAGTTTAGTGATTATTACAGATTTCTTCTAAATAGTTCCCTTGACACCAGTGCTGACATCAGACACAATTCCCCTTCATCTATTCCAGCTGGTGGAAGGGGTCAGTAAAGGGCAAGTCCTTCTATACTGTCACAGGCAAATAGCCACTTAAGCATCAAAAAAAGAAAAATACAAGGCTACTCCCTCCTGCAGAGCATTAAGTATCTTTTTAAAATGTACTTTTTAAAAATGCAAATATATATATAGAGGTAGACATTCAGCAACTGATTTCCTGTTAACATTGGTAGTTATAAAACAAATGTACTGGATTTTAAAAATATTTTAACTCTTCTTTATTAGCAGTAAATAAAAACTTACTAAAAACATTTTACACTATTTTAACAGGTATTTTAATAGTACAATCAGTTTAATATGTATCTTAAAAATGTACAGTTTATTGCACATTAATACAGGTAGTAAATCTCTTTCTCTACTATACAGTATACAGCTGCTACCTTTCTCCACCACTGAACACACACACACTTTGTATTTTTAAACAGAAATTATATGAACATTTTCTGAAGCAAGGGTTCTACTCTGCCCTTCATCATGTACTACTGCTTATAAAAATCACAGCTCTATAGGGAAATCTTAACAATAAAATCCAACAATGTCTAGGGAACATCCTCTTTTTTTATTAAAGGAACATTACCTAGCAAGTAGTCTGAAGGAGCAGCAAATGTTTATGGCAGAGGTCAGGTACCTGTGACCTTCCACATTTGGACTACATATCCCATCATTCTTGGCCACTGACCATGCAGTCCTGCACTGGTCACTACTGGAGTCCAATGCTATCTAGAGGACCACAGGTCTCCCAACTCCTACTTTGTGGTAAGATCTATATTTTCATCAATATAGTAAGTGTTGTGATACTGTCACAACAGTCTATCACAAAGTATTGGTAAACAAATCAAAACCATGTATTAACTGAATGATTTGTGACAAAATCTGGCCAAAGATACCCAGTATTTCCTCTCAAAACTGGCTTGTAACTAATATTCAGATTAACTTAAAGTACAACTCAACCTTCAGAAGAACCAGTTCTGTGCAACACAAGACTCATCACCTGTGTAATGAAGTTGGCAAACTTCGCTCCTCAGTTTTAGAGCATAACCAGCTGAAAGGAATAATGAGCTGCAACAGAGTTCACTTAGATGCCAAATAAAACAACAATAAAAATTTGCTTTCGGCAATTTAATACTTAATCCAAGTATGAGCTTGCTTTTGTCCAAAAGACATTTCTCACAGAGAGTGCAACCTAAATATTATACGTTTATGGAAGCTTATGAGGAAGCCAAACAGTCTATACTTCTGACACCTCCACTTACAAAGGCAACCACAGTGTTTTATAGTATGCAAAGGTTGGACTATCCAGTACCCTTTACTATCTGAACTACAACAGGAGCAAGCCCTTCTATTTTTCACACTGTCAACAACAACTGAAACAACCTACACACGCAAAAGAATTTCAGGATATTATATGGTGGAGACTTAGGGTGAACATATTAGCATTTGGACTCCAGGAGCCTGAAACTGAGCAAAACTGGATACTCTACTCTTTTCAGGAGGTGATAGCAGCTGTGTAGAGATAAAAGGTGTCAGCCAGCTTCTACTGTCTGATGTCAGGAAAAAAAGGTGCATGCTCCAATTTATGTTAGATTATTTAAATCTAATTTAAAGGCAAGGAGGTTATGAAAATATCATAGCAACTGTTAAAAGCAACAGCTTTTATTCTATATTGCAGTTTATAATCTAGAGTTGCTGATCCATTAACTGCTCCGTATTCACTAACACTATGTAGTCACGACCATGGCACTACTGTCACAATTGTGAATGTGCTTCCAAACCTACTTTACCTGGCAGCAGCCTCACTGAGAGACGGAAGTCTGTTCAGCTGGCAATCAGGGAGAAGGAGGATAATGTTTCTACCCATTCCTCCCACCGGGGGTGAGACTCCGATAAGGAATTATGAGAGGGGTCCCAATTCTGATTAGTGTAGCCTTGTTCACTGGCAAGGGGAGTGGTGGAAATATCCTTCTGCACATCCATCATCAGCTGAACAGACTTCTATCTTTTGGTGTGGCTACCACCTGGTAAAAGTAGGTTTTGGAAGTGGGGAATAGGGTCAGGAGACTTTACTTAGTTAACACATTTTGTAAAATAGAATATGGGACAAAGTTTTTTTACCTTTACAATTAAAACCTCAAAACTACCTCTGATATTAACAGGTATAATATACGGTACTGGAATATTTCGACTGTACATTCATAAAACATGTTCTTTTTTTAACCCACAGCAAGCCCAGACGTAAACCAGCTCCTGACAAATAACAATAACTCACCTTCATGTTCAGCTTGCTCAACACTTTTGCTCTGGAAAAAATGCCGAAAGGGATTTTATTGATGCGGTTATGCTCCATATTGAGAGCATAGATCGTAGAGAATTGTGAGGGACCGCCCACTGGATATGACTGGAAATAATTCCTTGCCAGAGTTAGACTAGTCAGGTTCACAAGACTGGATAAAAGACCCTGAGAAAAAGAAAAAGAAACCTCTCTCATTACACATTCAAATAAACATTCAACTCCTAAACACTAAACTGGAATTCCTTTTTCTTTTGCACAGAACCTGACTTCCACATATTATCAAAAACTTACTAGTTTTCTTTATAGGTTTGTGAGCTGTTTTTAGCAGAAAGCAATATGCAAATCAAGAGTTTTAAACAACTGAAAAACTTCGATATATATCAGAAAACATGTATTTGGTTCATGATTTTTACAAACACCACACTAACTTTTCACTTTCCCTCTTGGGTCCCATGCCAGGAGAAACGCGGCCTACAAATATAATAAATAAATAAACAAATAACACACACTGTCCCACAAAGACTTCAAACCTGGGGGAAATTTTCACTATTCATTTTCCTAGACAAGGATAGCCGGGCTACAATGATCCATGTAACCTCCAAGTAGTGTAATCCAAATACTGAACTGTAAGAAGGTCTGCCCCCTGAAGATAGTACACATGTTTCAATTAGTACAAAACTTGGCCACTAGAATTCTGGCTTTTTGCCCAAGTAGAGCTATATTACATCAGTGTGAAAGACCTATCTTCGTTTCTTATTTGCCATCAAACTCAACTCAAGTTTCTGGTGCTTATCTTTAGAGTCCTAAACAGCATGCGACCAAAATATCCTCCTGCTTCCTGCCATATTTACTTTTACCATTGAAGTGTGACTTCTCTACATTCTGCCTATGAACAAACTGTATGTATCTTTAAAACGGGCCTTGACTTTGGTGGCACCCTTACTTTGGAATATTCTCCGACAGAAAGCATGCCTGACATCCCTGTTGTACTCTTAGCAGTGCTAGGTTAAATCTATTTTATCAGGTATTTAAAATTCAGTTTTAAAATTATTTTTCCCCTTTTACTTTCTTCTACAATTCTGTCTTAGATATTTAATTTTAATTAAAACAACAAAATCACACTGACATGAAGAAGCATCATCTGCTTGCATTTAAGTTGTACATGTGCTGCTGTAACTGCTGATTCACATGTGCTTAAAAACAAATCCCTAGCATTTGAAAACCATTAATGTTCATTATCTTGGTAATTTATTTCACCAAAGTAATAGCCGAAAGTAAACTGTGAGCAACATGAAAGCATAGCAGTAGTCTTGAGCAGTGAGGTAATGTCTAGATAGCTTAGCGATTATAGCACAGTAACAAGCTCAGCATACTGTCAGTGGGACAGGGAGCAATGGAGTTCATTGCTGTAATGCTCTTTCAGAGACGTAACATATACTCTCTTTACCATTTATCATATCTTCATATTATAGGAATTCACTTCACTGGTTATCTAATTTTCAGTAAAAGCCAGTACTTTCACAGCAGCTGTGCTATGACATCATTTAAGCAACAAGTAAGTTTTCCATTCAAAGAGCTATTAAGCTGCAGTCACCAAAATCTAAAACTGGAGCACTTTAAAGTAGAACTGAAACATTTTGTCAAGTGATCAGTTAGATCAGGGTGGGCAAACTGCAAACTGCATGGGCTGCATGGACACAGTGCCCCCTCTGGGGTTAAAAAAAACCTTCTGGGGTCACAGGGGGGCATTCTCCCCATACTTCTAGGCATCCCTGGGCCATTAAGGCTTAGGAAAGGCCTTTTTAAACTGCAAGTAATCCAGAAGTCCCCTGTTTTTTTGGGAGGAAAAAATCTCCTGAGCCTAGAATTGCCCAAAAGGGCCTAAAAGCATGGCAAAAATACTCTCCACAGCTCCTAGAGGGCACTAGGAAGGATTTTAGGGCAAAAAAGTGAGGGTTGTTTTGCAATGAGGGACTCTAGTGTGGGGTACAGCCCCTCCCTGGTCTCTTAGCTGGCCAACACAGCCCCTAAGCCTCCCACTGTTGCCCACCCTTGAGTTAGATTAATAGATTAAAATCTTTCTTAATGACTAAGGAAGTCACTATCACCATTAACAGATCAAGATTAAAGCAAACTTAATATTTTTAATACAAGAACCCATACAAACTGTGAATAGCAGGCATCATCCTGCAAAAAGAATTCTTGTTTTATGTCTTCTTGATCTTTTTTACCTGCAGAAAGGTATGCCTCTTCTAATATGTGTCAGCATATCTAATTTCAGCATTTCTTACTGGCGACTAACGCATTCAATCTACAATCTCCTTCTTGAGGTTACATTTAGGTAAGTTGCAGTTGTTTATGTTTGTTCCACTGTTCTTTGCTATACCACAGCTTGAAGGAGAGCTCTGGAAAACGTGAAAGCCTGAATGCTCCTATGTGCCATTTTGAGTCATCCTGAAAAAAAGTACTGCCCAAATATAACTTCAGATTTCCCTTCTCTCATGGGCCAGTGCCAGTACCTCTGCTTTTTCTTCTAATTGTGCTTGCTGTATCATACACAAAACAAAAATAGTATGGATTTCTCTTCACAAGTATTCTCTTATTTACATAAGCTTTCCTGGAGAATTCTTAGACTGTGACAAAGATCTGCTAAGAGCCTTGCTTTAAAGACAGTGGACTAGAATAGGATTCCATCACCTCAACAGAAGTGCTTCTTCCATCTGTAAAGAGGTGTTGATCAACGTGCATCTCAATGAGCCTCTTCAGGAGAGCTTGAGAGAACCCTGACCAATATAAGGTGCTTCTTGGGGAAGGTATGGTTATTCCAAATCACTTGGCTTCCAAGATAAGTTAAACTTAAAAGTTCACAGACGAAGAAAACCCTGTACTCTGTCTTTCAAACCACTATCCTACTGTCTGTAAACTAAAATTATTCTGGTATCCAAGCCATTGTGAATTCAGGTAAGAGATACATCAGTGCTACTCAAAATGGAGCTCTCTGGACTACTGGTGGTCTGCAAGACATTGGCTGCTGGTGGGCATAAAGTTTCCAGGGAAGAAAGAAACAAACTGTTATAGCCAACGGGCACAAATACAGTACCAGTTCCCAGCACATAAGAAAGAAAACTATGAGTCTTGCACAGCAGATAGCCCTGAGAAACACTGATGTATAGCATTTTCTGCAAGTGTTTTTATCACAGATACACTTTCTGCAAATAAGTTTATTTTTCATGTTTGCACTTCTGATATATGCACACAAAAGTGGTCATTATTTGTGTCATTCATCCTCTTAGCTATGACATCTTGTTAAAAGAAGCTCTAGAACCTCTGAAAGCATGAGTTTCCCTTGCTGACAAGGAAGAAAATATACATTTTGCACACCAAAAGTAAAAACAAAAATTAAAAATTAAATTTCTTCCTTAGATTTACCATGTCCAATTGCAGTCATTTAGAACAAAATCCTTTGATTACTACAGAGACCCTCATGTCAAAAACTGCAAGGGAGATGTAGCATCGTCAAGTTTTTTAAAGAGTGTTATTTCTAGGAGATGATCATAATACACTTAGCCACAACTGGTATTACATGTCTCAGCCATTTTCAAACACACTGAATATTTTTTAAAAGAATCTAAAAGAGGTAGTCATTACTTATGGATATTGCTGGGCAGCTGCCTGTCCCAAACTATTAAGACTTAAAGCTCACCAAGCACTGCATCATAATAAGCTTGCTATGTTTTGCAGTTTTGTTTATACCTGTATTTCTTTTCTTCCGCAGCCAGAGAGACTTGCTTTAATGGATTGCACCACTCTACGAACATATAAGTGGTTCTTTTCAGCAACAATTACTACTTATACACAGCATTTGTGAAGAAAGCATTTTTATTTTTTACGAGTTTTGAATCTGGAGCCAACTTAGCTTAGGACAAAGCAATCCATTTTCCAGTCAGTCTCCTTTGCATATATAATAATATTTTAGTAACTTTCATAACACACTTGGGAGAAGTGACTCGGCTTTGTTCTTAAAAGCTACCAGACAACTTTCTCCCATTAGCAATTTCTTCAGGCAATATTAATTCACTCCCAATCACTGGTAATGTTAATCATTTACATCCAATTTTGCAGATTTCAGCACGCTCTCATTTCTAGATCATTTTTCTTCATTAAAACCAAGGCCAATTTCAGTGCATTAGATCAATATATTGCATTAAGCTGAAATCATTATCACATGTAGTTTCCTGGCTACACAACAAGTTATACACTGGAAGCAATCTTCAAAATGTAACATACAGGGAAAAAAAACTGATTTCCTTTAGAGAAGAAGGACATATCCAGCAGTTTTGAAGGCCTAGCATTTTTGTATCATTTCACAATTTGTGGAAGGATTACCCCAGTACTCAAAAATACAATGTCAGCCAAAATACCTTAAATATATATTTTCACATATCATGGGCTTACTGAAATAAGTCTCTAGACTTAAGTCTCTAAATTCATTCTACCAGTTAACCCCCATGCTTACCTGTCAAACGGCCAGTCTTTCAACAAAAGCTTTCATTAAATAAATCATCACTCAAACAAGCAAAAACCAGAAAGAACTATTCATAAGAAACAGTCACAGAACCCTAAGTCTTAAAACATATCAGTTAGCATTCACTACGTACATGGACATCAAAAGTCGAGTTTCTCTGTCTCTCCCTCTCCCTCTCTCTCTCACAGACACAGGCACACACACACTTGACCCCTGAGACAATATGCCACTCAGTCCTTAAGACATGGGTTTAAAATTCACATCTTTCTTCACTACTTCTTTCTTCATGTGAAGCAAATGTTTACTTTTTGATGTCTTTGCTTTCTTTGGTTCTTTAGGAACTCTGTTCAAATTGCATGGTTCCTTACCTCTGGTAAAGTAGAGATAATGTTGTTCTCCAAATTTAGCTCATCGAGTTTACTGCACTGTGCTAGCGACCTGGGTATTGCTGAGAGCCTGTTATACCTCAAACCAAGACTTTTCAGACTGGATAGATTTCCTTTAAAAAAATTATTAAGAGAGACTCACTTTAGAAATTCGAATAAATGGACTGCATCATATTTAGAAATTCTCAGGATCAATATCAACACTGCAAGAATACACATGCATATTTTTCAGAGGGGAAACACTCTTTCTACAAGGCTATTTGTACAAGCAGCAGCATATTTTCAAAGGATTTAACAGCTAAAAAAAATCAAAACACTTATAAATTAAACACTATTTCATTTTGGTGTGATTATTTTCTGCCATGAATTTTGCTTTAATCTCTTAACTTCCTAGCTGTTCTCTGAAAGCATACATCTGTGTTTCTTTAACAAAAAATCATTCATATTCATATACAATACATTAGATTTCTTTACACATTTTAGATTATAAGGAAAAGGATTTGTACAAGAGCTGAGGGGGGAATACTAACAGCTTTCAAAAGCAATGCAATAACAGAGGACACAATATCCTCCAAAATGAGCTGCATGCCAGGAGCTAAATAACAGAAAAGCTCCAGCCATCCTGTGATGCTTTCCATACAGAAGCATGAACCATTGTTGCAAATGTATGTTATCTTGCATTGTAACATTTTCAGCAAAGGATCAACCTTGCCAGGAAAAAGTAGCTTTCTTATTATAACTTTATTTCAATTGACTATAGGACAGTTTGGCAACTTAATGTCTAAATATTGTTCAGTCTAAAAACAACCCGTGAAATCTAAAATGTTATTCTGGCTAAAAATCATTCTTATTGCTAGAACAAAAACAACCTAAATAGGACAGAAAATCACACTAGGCAGAATTCACAGACAAAGAGTAACCCATCTGTAAGATAAACAATGCATAAGGCAAATATTTCAGGCTTACACAATACGATTCTTAACAAATTATTTGGGATTGGTATTTATTTCCAAATTAACATACAAAGAATCAATGTTTTTATAAAAACTGCAAACAAGTTATTAAAATTATTTTGCTATCCTGCTAATAATAAAGCAAACAGAACTTCCTCTTTTGAAACCATCAAATCTTTCTATGCTACTGCTATGTTTCAATCTGCTGTCTTGAAGGGCTTCACTTTTGATCACTGTAACTTGCTTTAACACGCATGTTCTTCTATGCAGTTCTGCACTCGCTTTATTACCAAACTCAGGCATTTCTAACCAACAAAAACAGAAGTCTGCACAGAAGCCATATACATGCAAATTTTCAAGTCACTATCTGTCTCTGAACTATCTTTATGCACAATGGCACTCCCTCCTGTTCTGGGAACATAAGGTTCTCACTCATAAAACAGCCTCATAATGTTACAAGAAAGTTTGTGACATAACTATACAACCGAGAGAGGTTGTATACGGGGAGTGACTATTTATTTGCAGGACAGAAGTAGATGACAAAAACAAATGAAACATCCAAATCCGAACAACTCTGCATTTGCACATACTATTGTGTACACAAAGCAAGACAGACAGACTTCGCCCTCTCAATTAACACAATCAATCACTAATAGATAACAGCATTAAAGACATAGTACATGTTTACATACATTTACATATAGATGCTGTGGTGGTGTGCCTTTAAGTTGTTTCTGACTTCCGGTGACCCTAAGGCAACTCTATCACAGTGTTTTCTGGGGCTGAGAGCGTGTGGCATGCCCAAGATCTCTTAGTCAGTTTCTATGGCCAAGCAGGAAATCAAACCCTGGTCTCCAGGATCATACTACAATGCCCAAAGCACTACACCATACTGCCTCTCATCATATATATATATATATATCTACATGCTATAAATTAACTCTATATATGCAAGAAATGGAAGGGAAAAGTGTAAGACCACTTTACTCTTACTGGTCCAGTGAGGAAGCAGAAAGGGCAGTGACATTATACTAAAAGTTATTACAGCCCTCCCTCCACATTTCTGGGTTTGACCTTCATGAACGTGATTATTCACCAGGCGTGAGCATGCCTCTCCGCCCTCCCTCATTCTCCTCCTCCCATTCCCTTGCGTTTTGGCGGGCACGAACAAGCCAGGCAAGCACCCAGACAAAAGCCAAGAAAATGGACAGGGAGGCATATGCACACTTTCCTTCTCCCCTTCAAAGCTCCCTCTCCCATTCCCTTGCCTCTTGCCCCAGTGCTGAGAACTCATCCCAGGGCAAAAGTCAAGGGAATGGGGAAAAGGTTCATGTGAGATTTTCTTCTCCCCTCCAGCGCTCCCGCTCCCACTACCTTGCCTCCAGCCCTGAGAACTCGTGCCAAGGCAATAGGGAAGGGAACGGGGGGACAGCTCCTTTTACCTTGTGTCTGGCCCCGGCATGCAAAAGGCAAGGAAGGGGGAGCCCCAGAAGAGAATGGGAAGAGGACTGCAGGGAGAAGTTATTTGCGTGGGGGGGTCACTTTCTCAAGGGTTCTGCATTTTGAACTCTCATGAAAGTGGGGGGAGCACTGTACTTCCAATATAATTTTGGGTATATTTGTGTTCAGCCATTCAAATCTGTTGATCTGAAAAACTACGAGGGCAGATCACACCAATTTTGAATGTTTTTGTCTAATTATAGCCTATTTTTTGCCACCAGCTTCTAGCAGTAACTACAAGCAGCATCAAGAACTTCAATGCTTGTTAGCAAATTTTGTATGGTTCAAGTTCTCAAGAAAACAGTAAATAGGAAGTACTGCTCACATGCCTGTTTATATAACAGGATCCTTCCCATAAATTCAACCACAATTTTGCAACAAGAGCTCCCTGGAACTTCAAATCTTTACAGTCCCAACAATAAATAACCCATCAATTCTTGTTTTCCCATCCACTTGGTTACCTCCTCACAAAGCCAAACTTGTGGAATCCTTGGATAGAGATATCTCATGGTATGAATATAAATGCCTGGTGTTGATGCTGAACTGAGGACCTGTGTCAGTACTGAAGATTTTCTAGACATTATTTATAGAATGCTTAACTGAAGAAAGTATTCCTTAGACAGGAAGTTTTTAATGCAAGCCCAAGACCAACTGCACTATCCTAATTTTAT
Organism: Cyclura pinguis; assembly: GCA_030412105.1. Classification (NCBI taxonomy): domain Eukaryota; kingdom Metazoa; phylum Chordata; class Lepidosauria; order Squamata; family Iguanidae; genus Cyclura; species Cyclura pinguis. The sequence continues at coordinate 69,465,086 of CM059601.1, read as the reverse complement.
AAGCTAGGCAAAAAAAAGGCAGTGAATCTTAAACCTCTCCTCATAGTCTGGAACAAGCAAAACAGGCTGAACAGCTCCTGAAGACAGACAACCTCTTAATATAAACTGAAGAATTATGCTTAGGCACCTAACACAGCATGAGTAATCCAGAAATAGACTAAGTACGAAGGTTACACTGACGCTTGTAACCTTTGTCCAAGACAAGGCTTTGCTCAGAGCAATTTATGAGATGCATCTATTGTACCTGTGTGGGTTTGTTTCAAAATTACAGGACTTTACTCACAGTTTCTTTTTTTATTCCAAGCTTCTCAGAGAAGGAGAAGATAGTAAACTTCTTCTCCATTTTGGAGCAAGCAAGTGAACTAACAATGAAGACCACAATCCTATGCCTGGTGAATTACTGTGTACTAACCTCCACAGATGTTATTAGGATTTAAAGTATGCACAAGCAATGCAAGGGCAGACAATTAGGAAGTTCAGTAGTTATTCCTTCCAGCTCATGACTATGATCTTCAAAAATTGCATAAAAAATTGAAAGCTTTGGGGTGCTACTTGTCCTCTCAAAAATATCAATGACACTAGAAGCATTTAGTGAACACCTCTGAGAATACTAAATAAACTAGAAAGCAAGGAGTAAATGCAAAAATGGACACAAAAAGGATGACTAAGAGGAGATAATGTGGATAATCTGCAAATACTAAAGGTACTGGAGGAAAATGTAGCTCATTGCTTTCATTTTCAACTTTCAAAAAAGATTTTGGGTCTTTAAAACATGAGGAAAATATGCTACCCGTAAGTATTAACAACAGTTTGCCAGCACAAGACAATGAAAAGGGGTTTGAGATTGCTCATGTTAATCCATCTATGTCAGGGTAGAGTACACCAGAATTCTAAATGCAGTATTTTTGAGTTAACCAGTACCATAACCCCTCAATGCTAAAGTCTTAAATACTAACCACAAAATGAACTATATCCTAAAAATAAGGCCACTGCTTACTTAAAGCTAAGCAAAGAAACAACTTGACTATAAACACCATTGTCAAATTGCATTCAATATACCTCAGTTAACAAAGCCTCTGACAAAGAAGCTCCTTTTTACAGAGCCTTTTTGTGCCTGCCCTGCCCCCTTTCCCTCCTCATCCTTTGTGTAGCTGGAAGGGATTTTTAGCAGCATTAGCATGGGTATGGTGGTAAAGGAGAGCTAGGGAAACACAATCAGTGATAGGTTCGGCTGCATGTCGGCAGCAAGCAATACAATAATGGGAAACAATGGGACCCTGTTCCAGACAATCGTACTGTAACTGTTTGTACATGCCTGCAACAGGCTTGGTAAACAGGAGCTGCATCCAGAAACAGCAAAATAGAGAGAAAATGGGACAGCTTGCCTCACCAGCTACCTTAAAACAACCTTAAAAACAACAGAAAAGGCCTATATCTTTGGCCACCAAAATGTAAATCACAGAATAAGTGGAGGCTGGTGAAAGAACAAATTATACCTTAATGTAAGCTTTGAAAGAAGCTTTTCAGTTGGTTTGTAAAAGGTTCAACATATTTTGTTTACTCATGCAAAGCTCACCTGAGCTGGTTGCTTCATTTTGCAAGTGTATAAAAGGTTGGCTAAAACAAGTTGAAGTGCTCTTGTTTTTTGTGAGGTCAGAACCTATCTCTACAGTGTGCCCTCCATATATGTGAAGGTTCTATTCCAGACCCTTCCCCTGGGTAAAACAAAAACCGTGAATGCTCATGTCCCATTACAGTCAATGGACACAATGTACAAGCGCCTGCAGCAGCATGGACACACACTCACTGCATCCATTGACTATAATGGGACATGATGCTTCTAACAACTTCGTATTTGTGCATGCAGAGATCGCACAAGAGGAGGGCCCACTGAATTCTTTTCTGTTATTTCTGGTACTAAAATTTCCATTAAAGAAGTAATGCCCAGGAATGCATACACAGTAGGCCCTCCACATTTGTGGGGGATAGGGGCACAGAACACCCATGGAAGTGAAAAAACTGCGAATAGCTCCCCTCAGTGAGCACTCCCCCTTCCCTGTACTTTCCTGCTCGTTGCTGCTCAGCACCCACGCCAGTGATCACACCAGCAGCAGTGGACAAGAGATGGTAAGGAAGAGGAAAAGATCTTTCGTCCTCTTCACCCTCCCATCTGCCCCTGGGACGATCATGCCCGCAGGAGCAGGCAGGAGATCACGAGGAGGAGGAAAAGATCTTTCCACTCCTTCACTCTCCCACCCGCCACTGGGGTGATCACATAGGTAGCAGCCGGCAGGAGATGGCAAAGAAGAGGAAAAGATCTCTCCTCTCTTCACTCTCCCACCCACCGCCGGGGTGATCGCACCAGCAGCAGCAGCAGGAGATCATGAGGGGGAGGAAAAGATCCTTCCTCCCCTTCACCTTCCCACCCACCAGGGAATGAGAGGGGGAGAATGGGGGTAGGCAACTGGGCACCACAAATAAACTTGCAAAAGTCAAATTCGTGAATGTGGAGGGAGAACTTCTTAACTGAGGTAGGTATACCTATATACAGGACAGGGCAGGTTCAACGCTTTGCAGTATTGAGGAGTAGTAATGAACACTGGCTGAGATGGTTTTAAAAAAGGGAACAGAATTAAACATTGTTGTCATGCACAAGAGCTGTTCCATATGCACAGCAGTCCTGACTCTAGCTACCAGGCAAAGTGTGCCGTGTAAGGAATGGGCCTCATGCTTATGGCCAGCATATGCACTTCAAAGGTTATCTGTGTAGCCACTGTTGGAAACAGCATCTTGGACAAGATGGGTGTTAGTCTGAGCAAGCAAAAGCAGCTCTTAGGTTCTTAAAAGTATCATCGTTATCCCCACGTATTCTACCAACTGTGTATGAAATAAATAAAATATTGTACTCTGAATCATTTTTCACTTTCCTCTCAGGGATTCTTATACAACATGCCACTAGACAGATGAATGAAGCTGCAAAGCTGTAACTTAGCATGGATGCCTTTAAAATCAGCTACTGATTTCCTGATTTAGAAATATACAACGTGCATCCTGTAAGATATGGAATATGATAAGACAAGACGTTCAACTGGTCATATTGTATCAAACTACAGAGAACTGATATTCTCAGCTGATCCTATGTTAGGATTAGATAACTAGTTTAGCTGCAGTCATGCAAAATTAGTCTCAGCAGTACTGCAATAAGAGAATTGGACTCTCCTCGCCATCAAAAAATGCAAACCAAAACATTCAGAGTCTTCAAGAATGGTGTAAGTGGCAAAACAACATATGTGAAATGATTTCTAAAATAAACTAAGTAAATTAAGTAACAACAGTTCATTTGGGTTAAAACATCACAACATTCTTATGCACACTTTATAAGCAAACACCTAAGTTTTTAATCATTTTCTTTATAAATATTTTTATACCTCCTTAATTTCATCATTTCTTCTTCATGATTAACAAAGCAGTTGCTTCTGCACACTCACAACAAATCTACAGATCTTACTAACTATGGTTACGTATATTGCTTGTATCGGACATATGTCACAAAAGCCCAGTGAACACGTGTCCCCTCCCAAAACTAGAAAAATCCTCTCTGCGTGTTCCCTGGCTTCTGTAATTGCTGTTTTCCTACTAGTATTAGCAGCAGGGAAAAAATCTATCATTGGGGATGAGGAAGATGCCTTCACCTCCATCACATCACAGTGTACTCTGTGCACTCAGATGATGGGAAGGAGAAAAAGAGTACAGAAAAGAGCACTGGAAGCCCATGAGGCCTTTGCTGCAAGGTTGTGCACTCTCAGCTTCTCAAAACACATGCAAAGTATCCAAAGACCTTGCCACTTTGAATTCTACTGGCCCAGGAGATTTTAAACCAGAATAGTAAGTACTGTCTGTTTACTTGGTTAGCAAAATTTTATTCTCTCTTTCCACTTGTAAATAGAACTGAAGATAAATTACAAAAATTAAGAAGGTAAAACCTGAGTTATTCATAAAGTAACAACTTAAAACTAACAAATTGTTGAGCAACCATAGTATCTGCTCTTCAGCTTACATGCAAAAACAAGACAAACTTTATCCAGTCCCTAAAAGACAAAAATGTTAGTGCTAGGCAAAGTTGCTTAGGGAGGTAATTCCATAGGCTTAGTTTTCTCCTGAAATCTTCCTCCATCCAGCTTCTATTTGCTCCCAAAATGCTGTTTTTCCTAAAATTTGGCTTGCAGTAAGCAAAACTTTTGAGAGCTACAATAATGCAGAATTGCTACTGCCTTTGGTTTTCAATCAGTCATTGATTTTATGGTCTTTGTCATTTTCGGTTTAATTTTATAGTACTTCTACTGGTGATTTCCTATATTGTCAACTCGCAGAATTGTAACAGGAGTAAAAAACCAAATACAAACATTTTTGGTTAGGTTCAAAAGCTAGCTTTGTACACTTCTTGTTGTGAGCCTTCAAGTTGTTTCTCCCTTAGGGTGACCCTAAGGTCAATCTATCACAGGGTTTTCTTGGCAAGATTTGTTCAGAGGGAGGTTGGCTTTACCTTCCTCTGAGAAAGGGAGAGTATGACTTGCCCATGGTCAGCCAGTAGGTTTCCATATCTCCTGTACAGTATGTTTTGAACTGCAATCATAATAAATAAATGAACATCTTGAGCTAGTATAAAGATGTCTGAATATGCCTGATGCCTGAAGATGGTGTCAATTTCTAGTCAATGCCAACTGAAATCCAGTTTCAAATTCGGCTATCCACCCGTAAGAACAAAGTTCACAGCAATTTCAGTGTTTGGTTCTCTGTACCAACAGTTAATTTAGTAATCAGGTTCTTGTCTACTAAACCTGAGACCACACAAGCATTTTCAGACTGATCCTGAACATATTAACAAGGAAGTAAGTCACACTGAACTCACAAAAACATAAGAATCTTGCTATGCACATTAAAGTACCACAGGACTTGGTGCTTCAACTAAATCTATATCTACGTTTTGCAGAGTTACAGCCAGCATGGTGTAGTGATTGATTTGAGTACTGGACTAGAACTCTGGAAGGTGAGGGTCTGAACCTCCACTGAGCCATGGAAATCCACTGGGTGACCTTGGGAAATTCACACTCTCTCAGCCTCAAGGGGTGGCAATGGTAAACTGTCTCTGAACAAATCTTGCTAAGAAAAACCCAGGGACAGGTTCACTTCAGGGTCACCAATAAATTAGAAATGACTTAAAGAGATACAACAATAATCTGTAATCCTTCACAGAATATCCCAAAGCTTTCATTTTTGCGTAAACAAATTGTTTGGGGCAGGAGGGGTGACTCAACCCATGAACAGTAGCACCTACTACATCTGCTCCAAAGAGATCCCAAATCTTAGTCTCTCCCATCTTATTCAAAGTTGCTGTTTATCCCACATGGTGAGTGAGGAAGAAATACATGAAATCTCTAATAACACATATGTAAGAGGTGATAGAAAATGACCTGGTCCAGAAACGGAAAAATATGGTACTACTTGCTGATGCTATTCATTACTGAAAATCGGAAAAGGAACAAAATTCTAAGATGTAGGGTTTCCTTTTAGGCAAAATATTGTTCAAGACTAACATACATCGTATAAACTTTCACATCCATACTTTCATTAGATGACCATTAGATGACCTTGTTAATGAGGTAGAAGTGGTTGGATCTTTAGGGGGGAGTGACCATGCCCTATTGGAATTTGGCATTCAGTGGGAAGGAGAAAATAAGTGTAGCCAGACACTCATCTTAGATTTTAAAAAAGCGGACTTCTGTAAACTTAAGGAGCTGCTGGCTGAAAGAGAAAGGAGTTCAGGAGGCATGGGAATTCCTTAAAAGGGAGATACTGAAGGCACAGTCTAAAACTGTGCCAATAAGGAGGAAAAATGGAAGGCATCTGAAGAAACCAGAATGGTTGACTAAAGAACTCTCAGCTGAGCTAAGCGTTAAGAGAAACGTGTACAGGAAATGGAAGAGGGGAGAAACCACCAAAGAAGAATTTAAGCAAGTAGCCAGGAGATATAGGGAGAAGGTCAGAAAGGCTAAAGCACAGAACGAACTTAGGCTGGCCAGAGATATTAAAAACAATAAAAAGGGCTTTTTTTAAATATGTCTGCAGCAAAAGGAAAAAGAAGGAGGCGATAGGGTTGCTGCGCAGAGAAGATGGCGAATTACTAACAGGGGGAAGAGAAAAGGCAGAACTACTTAACACCTTCTTTGCCTCAGTTTTTTCCCAGAAGGATACAAGCGCTCAATCTGGCGGTTGGGGAGCAGGGGAGGAAGCAGGGGAAATGCGGCACATAATAGGTAGAGAGGAGGTACAGGAATACCTGGCCACACTGGATGAATTCAAGTCTCCAGGGCCAGATGAATTGCATCCTAGGATATTAAAAGAACTGGCAGAGGTCATTTCGGAACCACTTGCTATAATCTTTGAGAAATCTGGGAGGACAGGAGAAGTTCCAGCAGACTGGAAGAGGGCAAATGTTGTCCCCATCTTCAAGAAGGGAAAAAAAGAGGACCCAAACAATTATCGCCCAGTCAGCCTGACGTCAGTACCCGGAAAGATCCTGCAGCAGATCATTAAGCAGTCAGTTTCTAATCACTTAGAAAGCAATGCGGTAATCACGAGAAGTCAACATGGATTTCTCAAAAATAAGTCATGCCAGACTAATCTTATCTCTTTTGATGATAGAGTTACTAGCTTGATAGATGAAGGGAATGCTGTGGATGTAGCATATCTCGATTTCAGTAAGGCCTTTGACAAAGTTCCCCATGACATTCTTGCAAAGAAGCTACTAAAATACGGGCTGGACAGAGCTACTGTCAGGTGGATCTGTAACTGGTTGACTGACCGTTCCCAAAGGGTGCTCACCAATGGCTGCTTTTCACCCTGGAGAGAAGTGACTAGCGGGGTGCCACAGGGTTCTGTCCTGGGCCCAGTGCTGTTCAATATTTTCATCAACGACTTGGATGAAGGAATAGAGGGCATGCTCATCAAATTTGCAGATGACACCAAATTGGGAGGGGTTGCTAATACGCCAGAGGACAGGATCAAAATTCAAAATGACCTGGACAGATTGGAGAGCTGGGCCAAGGCTAACAAAATGAAATTCAACAGAGAGAAATGTAAGGTCCTACACTTAGGTAGAAAAAATGGAATGCAGAAATATAGGACGGGGGACACGTGGCTGGATGGCAGTACGTGTGAAAGGGATCTAGGAGTCTTAATAGACCACAAGCTGAACATGAGTCAGCAGTGTGATGCGGCAGCCAAGAAAGCCAATGCAATTCTCGGCTGCATCAATAGGAGTATGGTGTCTAGATCGAGGGAGGTACTGGTACCACTCTACTCTGCTTTGGTTAGACCTCATCTTGAATACTGTGTTCAGTTCTGGGCACCCCAATTCAAGAAGGACATGGTCAAGCTGGAGCAGGTCCAGAGGAGGGTGACCAAAATGGTGAGGGGCCTGGAAGCCAAGCCCTATGAGGATAGACTTAGAGAGCTGGGTATGTTTAGTCTGCAGAAGAGAAGGTTAAGAGGGGACATGATAGCCATGTTTAAATATTTGAAGGGATGCCATGTAGAGGAGGGAGAGGGCTTGTTTTCTGCTGCTCCAGAGACCAGGACAAGGAGCAATGGATTCAAGCTGCAGGAAAGGAGATTCCACCTGAACCTCAGGAAGAACTTCCTGACAGTCAGGGCTGTCCGGCAGTGGAATATGCTGCCTCGGAGTGTGGTGGAGTCTCCTTCCTTGGAGGTTTTTAAGCAGAGGCTGAATGGCCATCTGTCAGGAGTGCTTTGAGGGTATTCCTGCATGGCAGGGGGTTGGACTGGATGGCCCGTGTGGTCTCTTCCAACTCTACATTTCTATGATTCTATGATTCACATACACACATTAGAAGTTGGAACAAGGTAGGAGTATTCTGCCAAGGGAAAACAAACTCTCCTTTCACACAAAACTTCTTGTCCTAAATCAATAATAAGTCAGAAAAATTAAATAATTACAATTAAATATCACATGGGCAGACAGCAACACAATAATTAAAGCAATTTAGAAAGATTATTAATCCCATAAACTCTCACATTAGAAACACTATTACCATTCAGATTCTAGTTTTTACTACATGGGCTGTTAATTTTAAAAAGAAATAAGATGTTTCTCAAAAATAAGGCATTTTTTTAAAATGTTATGAATTTCAAAGTTAGTAAAAGTTAATACTCAGAGATTAAAGTATTCTACAGAAATGGCAAAGAAAACAATTACTCTGATTAGAAATAATCATAAATGTCATCAAGCTCAGCCACAATCTAATCTCATCTTGTTTTTTAAAGGGCATCTAAAAACATGGCATGCATTTTAATTCTGTACTTTACTACTAGACATTTTTAGATCCGAACAGTTTCTACATGTTCTTGTCTTCAAGTACTGGATCTCAACAAGGTCATTCTTAACACAACAGTTTACAAGAGTGAGTGAGACCAGAGTGTTAAACTAAAAAGGGGTCACTAAGACTCAAATCATGAAGTCCAACAGGTAATCTTGGGCTTTTCATTCTCTCTTTGCAGCCTACCCCGCACATGGGGACAAAACGGGAAGGACTATATAAACCATCCTGAGCTCCACAGGGGAAAATGACATAAAGATGCAATAAAACAAAGCAGGCATTTACTTTTCTTAAGGTGAACCAGAGAAGAACAAGGCAGAATTTGTGACTGAAAAAGATTTGTCAAGGAGAAAGAGAAAGTGCACCCTTGTAACCCTGAAGGGCAGATTGCCAAAATAACATTCATTGAAAAGTGGAGCTCAGACAGTGTTGCTATATGGGAGATACACTGTCAGTTTCTTAACACTAATGGAAAATCTCCAGTTATAGAGTTCGAACAGTAACAACAAGCATAAGAATAGATGGACGAAGGCTAGGAAAGCACACTGTGCAACACTAAAAAAATGTATACTGTTCCCAAAAGTGAAAACAGATGACTTAAAGCAGCATTCTTTTTTTATGTGAGATTGAATGTATAAATATTTTAACACTAGTCCTTTTGAATCAATAAATTTTTTTAAAAAAATCTTAAAGTATGTTTTATTATATATTTGTTTAATGTATATCCCACCTTTCTTCCAATAGGAGACACAACGAGGGTTGTAGCATATGTTTTAAAAAAATGCAGCCAAAAACCAATTCATAAAAAGTTTTAAAAACAAGTAAGCAATTCTACTGAAATACTATTAACAACACTAGTTGAAATGAGTTTAAAAAATACTTAATAAACAAACAATGCGAAGTATAGTATTAGGATATGAAGAAACTACAAAGCTATATACATATATACATACATATACATATATTCTGTGTATTTTTCACTGAACATGACATTGAGTTTCTTCAGGCACAACAGTAATTTGAGTACAGTTTACTGCCATCACTATTTTGAGAGTATGCAGGTAACAGAAAGAGAATGGATTCAGAGTGTCACACCTACTCTGGGATTCATATCAGTCTTGCAGATTAGACAAACAAAAATCACACACCAACAATGAAAGAAGCAGATCACACACAGACTTACGAGTACTATAAACCATGTAAATGGTAATGAATAGCATCAGCAACTAATACCATACTTTTTCATTTCTGGACTCTAATATAGTAAAAGAATTCCATGAAGGTAAAACTATGAAGCCACATGATTTCAACTAACTATATATATGCAAACAATAAGAAAAGTTATTGCTGATCTCAATTTCCAAGGTAGCACATTTACGGACAAAAACACATGTTTGCAATCATCATAAATGTTTTTCTAAGTTATACAGCTTTTCTTCCATAAAACTGTTTTTCCTGGACAGAAAATAAAACATCTGAATTAACCCTTAGATCACAAGTCTTGTATGTCTCTATTTTAAAACTGAGTCTGAAGCATGCATGAAGCAACATGAGCATCTATAAGGAAATCAGTATTCCTCACAGGTTTACAGACCATTCGCAAATTATTATTTGGGGTTTTTTTTTCAAACACAGAAAATTAAATTAGGTTTGTTTGTTTTAAAAAATCCACACCTTTACCTACCTATAGTGTCTGGAAGGTCCAAGAGTTCATTGTGCTGTAGATCAAGTTTGGTGATCTGTGTGCAATTTCCAATCTCCTTTGGAAGATGTTCAAGCTGATTGTGTGCTACATCCAGCGTTATGAGGTTACACAACTCACCTGAAAGTGCATAAAAATACATGATATGAAGATGTTATCATTCCACCTATCAGTAAAGACTGATGTAAAAGTTCACCTTCAAAGCATGCTTGACCTTCAGTGGTTATGTAATATCAAAGATCTAACATTCCAACTTTATGTCAGAATTCACTCTGCTGAATGAGATTGCTAATGTTATCTCAAAGCAAAATTTTTATACAACAAAATATTTGCGTGATGTTCAGCTTCTCTATCAAGCTTTCCTTCCCTATTCAAACCACAAGCACTAACTGACAAATTACAAACACTACTGGTAATGGTAACAAGTGTAATAATTGTATGGTGTCTGAATGCTCCCAGAAGAATTTGTATTTTTCATTTCTTACTTTTGCTCCCTGTTAAACTAACTTTTGTTCTACCTACAACTTTGTATGCCATAGAATTTTAAAACTACCTGAGCCAACATGGTATTTGCATGGGCAGTTTTTAGAAGATGTTTCATTGTTTCATTGAATATTATGATTCAATAAAATCATAAACAGTAAACAACTGTTTCAGCATATATATCACATGCATCTGCTTTTACTATTGGTTAACTATTCATAATAATTTAAACTGTGGTTGTATGAAACAGATTCAGAGATTAAACTTTATGACTATGCAAATAAAAGAGCTCAAGCAGAGATGGTAAGTGTTCTGTCTTTGGTCAAGATGAAAACTGAAAACTCAAATAGATTCATCTATATATTCTCCCTAATTAAACTTACTGACAAAAATTATGCCATGAAGAGATATGGTTCAACTGACACAAAAAACAGGCAGTTCTTTTGTTATGCCAAACACTTTAGGAAAAGCCCCTTTCCATGCTAACCTTCCAGGCATGCATAAAATCAGAGATTAAAATTAGTATTCCTATAAAATTAAAGAAGATAATGTGCTGTAGCAAAAAAATTCAGCTTTCTGTACAATTCACAGTTTGCTCTTCAATGATTGATCAGTAATCCCAATAAAGCATAAAAAAGAGTTTTAAAACAGACTAATAAAATAGCAGCAAAGGATTTTAAAAAATCAACATCTCACAAAAACGTAAAAGAATTTAAAAGTTAGCAATATGTACCTGCTCTATTCTGAACAACAAGAATACCTGGAAAAGAGCTTTAGATGGCGATCTTAGTGACTGGGCAGTGGTAAAGAAGAAGATGGTCTCATTTTAAAAGACACAAAGAGAATAAGTATATGTATGGTGTTATGGTTGAACACTACCCACTTCTTCCATGTTCAGCAGATTTGGTTCACTTAAATGACTACATTTCAGCCATAACTGTGACAAAGGATGATATGGCCCATATGCAGATTTTTAAAGGAAAATATGATACCTTTATAAACAGACTACACTCCGCTAAAAGAAATAGCTTCCTCTTTATTACAGTTATGTTGTGCCTCATTACAGTACTAAGAGAGATACAGTTTTTAAAAATCCATGATTTATATTTTTCTCCTGCTACAATTTACTTGAGGGAAAATAATCAAGCTTGAAAACATTACATACAGCCTTTTCCCCACTGGATTAACTCTCTTGGTTACTCTGCTCAACCCTTAAGCAGATTGAAAATTCTAAATTCCTTTACATCATGATAAATCCTCCACCAGATGACAGAGGGAAAGGACAGCATCCTTTCACCAGGTTGCACAAGAAAAAGGACATTATGAATATTAGCAATTTTAAAATGCCTTGATTAGCATTTGCAAAAATATTTACTATTGGAAAAAGAGTTCTTTCCCAATTTTGCTGCATGTTAATCTCACTAGTAGATTAAGAAGTAGATTTGTGTACCTTATTGAGCACTTCAAGAGCACTAAAAGTTCAACAGTGTCAGAAAGCTGTTAAATTAAGTGGCAACATCCAACTACCTGTTTTTTTGACAGCAATGGCATTTCCTTATTAGGCTATCTAGGTACAGAAAAGTAGTAACTCAATTTATAGATAAATTAAAGTATCTGAAATGTCAGACTGTGTGTTTTAAAAAAAATCAGACAATGAAAAATATTAAAATCAGCATGCAACCATCATGTTTTCTCTCCTGTTTTTGGAAATGCCATCCCATTAAACAGACTGATCTTTCCTTTCAGCTGTTGACAACTACACAAATAAGAATAATCTAACGCATTTTGATCAGGGGTTCTAGATTGGTTTACAGTCAGTTTTAACTTCTGATCATCACTCTTTCTTTTCTCCTGACAAGGAATACAGGTTTCTGTCATGCTGCAGCTGGGAGAAGGCAGAAGCTGGCCATCTCTCTCACTTCTACTACCTGTGCCAAAGCTCAGCAGTGCAGTACATCCCCCTAACTTCTACTTGCAGAAGGGAGATGGATTTTCCACGCAACACAATGGGTTTAGGAGATAGCAAAAGCACTGCTACAGATGCCAATGATTAGTAAAACACCAGATAAACCATGCCTGTTTTTTTTTCACCTGCATCCTTCCTTGCTATATTGCTGCCTTCTATTTTAAGCTACCCTGAGTCCCACTATCAGTAGAAAAATAGGGTATAAATAAATAAAATTATAATAAAATTATATTTTATGTTGAGCACTGACTATATCATGTCTCTAGTCCTCCTGCCACAGGGTGGAAACTCCAAAATGTGGCCTGAATATCCCTGGGAAATGGCAGTCTAGAACTCCAAGCTCACCTGTTGCCTCTATCTTAAAATATAAGAATATTATCTATATCGCCCAATAAAATTACCCAATGGAGAAAGGTAATACATAAGCTAAACTTAAAAATTATTTCAGATTATAAAAATGAGCTGAATTCATCCAGACACTCCCATCTGTTGTTTCATATTTCTCATAGTTGGTCTGTGACTAACATGTCACATTCTTCTATTCCACTCTTCATCTTTGCAGCATCAACCAAACAGTGATATTTCCCAGAGAATTATGTGCATCTCCTTTAACAGAGCTCCAAGTTCTTTTGTCAGGGAACACACATATATCAGCATTGGCTGCTGCTAGGACATCACATTTTAACTGAAGAATAAAACAAACCGAACAGATAGAATAGGAAAAAACAGATCTCCTTATTACGAGGCTCTATGGCGGTGGTGGGGCAACATGACGTCCACTTCCTCAATGACAGGAGCTAAGTTCTGTGCATAAAAAGGAGAGGACTCAAAATTATCAGGAAAACCTAGAAAGAATGAACTGTTTTCAAAGGATTCTAGTGTATGCCAACAAAAGATAACTGCAAGCACAGCCTTGAGTTTCAAGTGTACACTGCAAAGTACACTGTGTTAATATACAGACCCTGATGCAGCAAGTGTCTTCAAATTTAACATAAAGAAATAAAAAAACCCACACAATTAAGCCCTTATCCATTACAAACTAGGACAGGGACTTCCTGGACTACTGATACCACTGATGTTCTACCATCACTCCACCACCCTCTCCCCAAACCACTCTCTCCTTAGGAGTAATACAGAATGAAGGTGAGACTTCTGTGGCCAGGACTCAACTTCACTTCCTACTTACCTTCCCAAAATTAGGATGGAAAGCAGAAATGGAAATATATCCAAGCAGCATCTTGGGAAATAGCTGAGTTTTGGCATCAACAAGCTCTTGAAAAGTATATCCACCTTCCTTATACAGGGAAAGCAAGAGAGCTCTGACTGAGTCACTGTCTGACTTGAGTCAGAATTTCAGCTAAACAGCTACTGATGTAATCTATACTCCCTATGGCAATACTTGTTCTTGAAGTTATTAAGTTTGAGGGAGGGGCCAATGTCAAAATAACAACAACAAACCAAAACAAAATCGCCCTAGTGGAAAGTTCAGCTACTAGAAAAATGCTGAAAGGCTACTCTTAATAAGGGTTCAAATTGCTATACTGGAAAAATACTAATGGCTATTGATAGCATAACCAACAAGGCCAAATCAGTTATTATCTATGTGAGAGAGTCAAATTGCTGGTAATGTCTGCTGCCTCCTCCCTTTTGCTAATCTTATATGACCAGGGTTGAGTTTTATAGCCCTGAAGTTAGCTTGCCTTCAGTCATTTGTGATTAAGTCTCTGCTACATGTGCATACTCAGCTGTAAGAAGCAAAAGTATACTGTATTTACTAAAAAAAAAACACCCTTCTGCTGTGAAATGGGGAGACTGAACCAACTCCAGTAAAGCTGACTCAATGATAATAAATAGTAAGGACTTCATTCTAGGCCATAAAAAATAGGGGGGTTTTCTCCTGAAAGGTTTCAAGTTGTTGTTTTCTTTTTTAAAAAAACCACATCTAATCCTAACTAAAGGTGAATTTAAAGTAGTCTCAACGCAACCACATCAGGTTGTTCCTAGGTAACGGGAATGTCTTGAAGGCATACATTGCGTAAACTGACGTCCTCCAGCTGCTGTTTCTGTAGTCAACAGAACACATTTTTGGAGTGCTCACAATAATAGAAATTACTACAGGATGTTACCAATGGAGTGCTGAGATGCACTGTACCAGAAAAAGTCAAATGCCTGTGTAGACCATTTTTAAAATGATAGTGATTTAAGTCTCTTTACATATTTTGAATCAGAGTCAACAGTTTGCTGATTATAAAGTTAGGAACAATATGAAGACCCTAATGAAAGAGGACTGCTGAAAGTTAGGTGGATTTCCTGAGGAACACAAGGGACAGATGCTTGTCTTAGATGCCCAATTGTTCAAAAAAACATTTAAGCTGTACCAAATCTACCTGTGTGGACTTTCAGTCTTCATAATACTTCTCAGGTATTTTATTTTATTTTATTTTATTTTAAAGTAAGATTCCCCATGGAGTCTCACTTTAAAAAAACCAGTAGACATGTATATTAAACTTTACCCAGCCAAACAGGTACTGTCAAACGACTACTGTTTCCCCAAACAGAAATGTTTAAATGTTTAAATATTATGAATTAAAAGAAAATAATTGCAAGGTTTTTCAGCATCTAAACGTAATTCATAGAATTAGAAAATGAAACCTAGTAATTTATTTTATGTACATATTCTCCTCATCTATGTAGATTTTTATTTGAGTTACTGGCCAATCTTTTTTGGAATTTGAGCTAGTTTCTGTTCTTGAAAGAAATTTTAAATGAGGCTTAATCCAGACAAAACAAAAATGCTGCTGGCCAATAAGAAAACCAGCCTAGGACTGGGATCACAGACTGTTCTGGAGGGGGTTGCTCTCCCTCTGAAGGATCAAGTTTATAGTTTAGAGATACTCTTGGACCCAGCGCTGCTCTGGGAGAGCCAGGCTGCTGCAGTGGCCAAGAGTGCCTTTGCTGAGCTTTGGCTGATGCATCAAGCTGTGCCCTTCCTTGGGAAAGGCAGATCTGACCACAGTGGCTCATGACTTAGTTACCTCTTGATTAGACTACTGTAATGTGCTCTGCGTGGGGTTGCCCTGGAAACAAGTTTGAAAGCTGCAGCTAGTGCAAAATGCAGCAGCCAGACTTGTGTCAGGTGTGCATTTTGGAGACAACCCCGGTCCTGCAAGAACTCCGCTGGCTTCTAATAAGCTTCCAAGCTCCATTCCAGGTGCTGGTGTTGATCTATAATGCCCTAGATGACTGAGGACCAAGATAACTGAAAGACCACCTCTTCCCATATGAGCCTGCCAGAAAGTAGAGATTTTCACATGAGGCTCTGTTGTGTGCCCAGCACTTTGTGAAGTTAGGATGGTAGGTACACAAAACAGGGATTTCTCTGTAGCAGTGCCTCAGCTGTGGAACTCCTTACCCAAGGAAGTTAGGTTGGACCCATCTCCTTTAAGCGTCCAGCAGGAAGGCAAAACAGTACTATCCTGCATGGCATTTATTGTTTGAAACTTCTGTTTTAACTGTTCAAAACTCGAATTTTAGGAATTTTTTTAGACTGCTTTTAGCGCTTTTTAAACAGTACCTTAATGTGTTTTAAAATGTTTTATCTTTGTATTGTTTTTTTTTAATTTGTTCATCACTTAAGGGAGTCCTTAGGGGTTGGGAGGTGACAAAGAATTAACTGCTACATCTACATCTGCAGGAACCAACACAGAAATCTTAATTATCTAGTAATGGGTAGCTCATCCTGGTAGTCAAGGGCTACAGTCTCTCCTTACAGAATCAAGCCTACAAAGATATATTCACTTGTTCTGAGGAGAAATAGTAAGAAGGTCTCCCTACCAAAGTGTAGAATTAACTATTTACAAGTAACTACTTCTCCTTCGGTGCATCACACCCTCTCAGCCACAGAAAACCCCATGACAGGTTCCCCTTATGGTTGCCATAAATCGGAAATGATCCGAAGGCTCACAACAACAACAAATTTGTACAACTATCATGAAAAGTGAAAATTCACTGGAAAGGATTATAATGCTAGATAAATAGGAAGGCACTACAAAAAGCAGAGAGCACAATACACGTGGACTGATTCATTCAAGTAGGCCGTGGCCCTGAGTATACAAGAAATGAGCAGGGCTTTTAATAACAGACTGCCTTGAAAGTGCCTTAGGGTTGCCATAAATTAAACCTGACTTGACAGAAATTAACAACAACATTTTTACCTCAAATATTTGTAACATTTCCACAAATCACTATTCGTAGAACAAATAACATCTGTAAACTATATATTTGCAATTAATCACTTTTTCCAACAGGAAAGCAGGAAAGCATAACCGTTGCACACAAGATGCTCAACACTGTTAAGGTGCGAAGTATTATCATGGCACAAAAGTTAAGTAAACAAAAGCAAATTGGCACTTGTTGATTATTTAAATATTCATCCCTTTTGCTGTGACATGCCTAAATAAGCTCTGGCACAATCCAGTGCCTTTAGAAGTCCTGTAAGTAGTAGAATGGACTCTACCCGTATACAGGTACAGCAGCACATGAACTCACATTAAAGAGAACAGCTTCTGTAAGGTTCCACTGCCTGTTGAAGACCATATCTAAACAAACAGCATCATGAAAATAGAAGACCAACCAAAACAAGTCTAGGATAAAGTTATTCAGAAGCACCAACCAAACTACAAAAAGCCCAGATCACTGTTAAATCCACTATTCCAAAATGGAAAGAATACTGCTTAGCTGTGACTCTGCCTAAAGAAGACTGTCCAACAGAATACAAGTAACCAGGTAAGGAGGACATGAGAAGCAACCAAAAGGCCAATGGTAACTCTAAATGTATTCTCTGAAGAGGGTCATCTTCTAACAGACCAACGACCCTCAAGTAACACTGGAGTGATTTAAAAACAACGACCTGCATCTCTCAGAATGTCCCCATCAAAGCCTGGACCTCAATCTGAGAATCAGTGCTAAGACTTGAAAGTTGCTATTCGCCAATGTGTGAACAAGAGAATGCTCTTCACTGTCATCCAACCTGACAGAGTTGGCACAATTTTGTCAAGAAGAATGGAAAAATTCCAGGATCTATACATATAAAACTAACAGTAGCTTACACAAGAAGAGCTTAGCTGTAATTGCTGCCAAAGATTCTTCTACAAAGTACTAGCTAATGGGGTGAACACTTATGCAACCAACAAGTGCCAATTTGTTTCTATTTATTTATCTTCTCCGACACAATAAAAATATTTTGCATCTTCACAATGTTGAGCATCTTATGTTGAGCATCTTCCGCACTACAATGTTATAGTAGTATTATTCCACTTTCCACATCCTATGGAATCCTGGTGTTTGCAGTTTAAGAAGGGGCATTTAGAATTCTCAGCCAGAGAGCTCTTTGGCCTCAGTAAACTACAAACCCCAGAATTCCACAGGATGTTGAAACTGGAATAATAGCACTTTAACAGTGTAGTGTGAAAAGGCTCTTATATATATCAGGTGGTAACAAACAGAGTTAATCCATTTCAATTCCACGTTGTAACACAACAAAATTTGGAAAAGTCAAATGGGGTAAGGTACAATGAGTGAGGGATCACTTCTTTTACAAGAAAATATAACTTCTAGTTACTTTTATACTTATAGGACTGTGCTTTCACTCAATGGTGGAGGAGGAATCTCATGTAGTTCAAATGCTGGCTTGTGCTACACTGCATGCTCTCATATGGGCGTTGAAACGATGACACCATATCACAGGACAACAGCTTGTAGCATTATTTTTTTTTTTTCGTTTTTAAACACACATAGTATCAATCTAAGCTATTTTCAAGAAACCGATTGCCTTTCAGAAGAATGTTTCAGAAGAAGAATGTACCAACAACACTAATTATCCTTTGGACACTGGAAAGAAAACTATACCCAATTACTTCTTTATCTTTACAGGCTCTGCCCCTTAACAGATGTACAGGATTTAATCTATGGCTGAAAGCTGAGAAACTGTCCTATGAGAATAAGCTCATTTTCTGATTTCCAACTAGCAGAAATAAATCACTGGGAAATTAATTTTTCAGTTTGTGTATTATCAGTGAAATAAACAATTAACTAATTGGAATATGACTGGAATTTTAAAACAGAATGCAATTCTGTGCTTTAACAACTAAATTATTATGTGCATCTAAGTTAATGGTCCCTTTTCATACTACATTCTGCAATTGCTGTTACAACCAGAATATGCAACAATGTTACCAGAAAAAGACATGAGGCATCTAAACATTGACAATGTGTCTGCTTTTCAATTCTCACCAACATAGAAGATGTAGTACAGGATTTGGAAACAAAGTTCTTACCAATTTCTGCAGGTAGTTGCTTGATTTTGTTCTCCCGTATGCTTAACATGGTGAGCATTGACAAGTTTTTTATATCCTTTTCCACAGCTGTGATACGATTAAAGCGTAGATAAAGTGTGGTAAGGGAAGTTAGCCTGTACACCACTGGAGGGATTTCTCTGAGTTTGTTATGCCGCAGATCAACCATGCGAAGTTGCCTCAAGTTATCAAGAGAGTCAGGAAGGCTGGTGAGAGAGTTCTCATTCAGGGCCAGTGTCACCAGATTCACAAGACAACCCATCTCAGGTGGTAGTGACTGCAGTTTATTTCCATATAAATAAAGTTCTGTCAATTGTGTTAGCTCTTTGATAGAGGAAGGGAGCATATGTATAGACCTCTTGGCCAAGTCCAAGCGCACTGAATTTTCTTCCCGACATTTGTTTAGCTCTTTGATCACTTCAGCATTGCTGGATTTTTTACGAGCGGCTTGAGCTGGATTCGGTCGCTTTATTGTATTGTCCACTGAAAAAGCCACACCTGGCTGTGCACTGCTGGCATCCTTCTTCCCATCTTTGGCTTCTTTCCCTTTGGTCTTAGGCTCTTTTTCTTTGCTCTCCTTCCCAAAACCACCAGAAGCTTTAGCTTCTTTCTCCCTTTCTTTTGCTGAAGATACTTTGGAGTCTTTCTCCTTACAATCTTTTTCTTTGCCTAAATTACTACTCATGGTTCCTCAGTTTAACCAGCACCACTTACGATCCAATGTGAACTTTAGTTGGCAAAACTCATTCGTCACCCCAAAATTTAGAATCCCTAGAATGAATCATTCACTGCTGAAAGGTTTGAAAGACCTTGGCCAGAAGCAGCACATTTGATGGCACCATAGCCGCCTGTTACATGTTGGTTTCAGAAGCACTCTCTCCCAGCTTCGATATCAGAAGAGGCAGCTGTTGAAACTTAGATAATCAGGGATCTCTAGCTGCAGTAAAGATAGAAAAGGTTGATATTAACATATAATTTATTTTTTCAGACAAACCAAAGGATCTGCACTGTGAGCACAGAAAGATGTAAAAACAACTCCCCTGTTTTTTCCTTCAAATAAAAGAAAGGTATAATACGTTTCCCCAACAGATACTGCTAATGAATATTAGATAGAATATCTACCCATCTACACTCCTGAATATCATCAGTCTCCTGAAAATGTTACACGAAATATTAAATATTACATGAAATGTTACATGAAAGCTCTTGTGTGTTATTCAAAACTGACCTCTTCTCACTTAATAGATGTGCAACCATTTTAAAAAAAACTAAATACCTTAAAGATTTGAGGTGCATAAGAAATCTTGAAAAAAGTATGCAAGAAAATAAAAGAGCTTCTAGAGATAAAAACCACCTAACATCCCACTTCAAGTATTCCTAAATATTTCTCTATATTCCATCCAAAGATTTCTCTATATTCCATCAGTAGCTATTATTAACATATGCTGTATCCAACTATGCAGGAGTGGAATGTAGCTTCATAAAATTTGTTTCAAACTAGCAAACTTACTTGTTTCAAACTAACAAGTAAGTAATCAACATAGCTCTTCCACATTGTTATTGTTCTTGAACCTTTCATCTGCTAACTAAAGTTGTCAGGAAGTTAAAAAGGCATCAGGAAAAAAACACTCACTATCATATCTCCAGCACAGATATCACTACTGATACTTTTTAATGAACATCCATGTAAGAAGCAGTGTATCACCATGAAAGTAGCAGGTGCTTAGGATGTCGACTGGACATTTCTTAAGACAGAATGCTGAACTAGATAAACCACTCAGCTGATTAAAATATTTTTTAAAATATATATATATTTTTAACAAATTCTAGAGAAAAATTATGCAAGAGGACAGAAGAATTACATAGCTAACCTTCAAGGGGAAAGCATGTTTGCAAGACAAACTACAGTAAGAACTATAATCTCTGATCAAAAAAAGATACATAGTGTTCATTTAAGCGCCAGTATAATTTTAGCTTATCATGCAGGAAAAAGGGAAAGCGAGGCTGATGTAATAATATAAGCATAAGGGCATCTCAGCACAGCACTTAAAGCAAAGTAGTGAGGATGAGTTAGAACTAGCCATTCCATTGCACAATAACTATACACCTTGTTATTTGCTCAGAATATCTCATAATTTATCACTGCTGTTTTGTATTAAAAGATCTACATGAATACAGAATAGAATGAACAGAAGCAGTGAATGGAAAATAAAAATGAAAAATCCTCTAACATCTTTTCTGAAGGGTTTTCATTTTACAATTCAAGGCTGTATTGCACATGTACCAGAACCTTTGCAGAAATTACTTGCAAACAGCTGTGCCAAAATGTCTAAATACCTGGGAGATATGAATTGCATAAAGATCAAGAATTTCATGATCTAGTGATCTGTGCATACTGTAATACACACACACACACACAAACACACGTATGTATGTGTGTGTGTGTGTACACACACACACACACACACACACACACAAAAGGGGACTGAGAGAAGAAAAAACTTGACCACCAGAATAGCCTCCCGGTCACTGCTTCTGTCTTCCTCTCTTTGACAAATATCCAGACACCCACCCATTTCAGGAAACATGGAACCGTAGCATACAGGAAGAAAGAGACACAAATAAAAGGAGGGGAGCAGGTGAGGATGTCACATGCCAACTTTTAATGTGTATCAAGAGCTTCTGTCATACAACAGTGATTCCCAACCTGGAGTACAGTATGACTAGGGATATGAACCAGAAGATATAGGGGGTACATGAAAAAAACTGAACAGCAGGAAAGGGCACATATATCAGCAGAGTAAGACAAGATACAAGTCAAAAGTTGTGAAATTAACTGAATGTTAGGATGAATGGTGGAGCAGATTTCCTTCGTTATTTAATCTTGAGAAAAGCCCCATTCCCTCACTTTGTTTTTTGGGGGGAATTTTGGGGAGTCCCATCCTAAACAACGTGTTGCAAATATACCACCACAATGAGCATATTCAGCAACACAACTCTCGTATGCTCAGCTTTCACTCTCTTCAATATTACATTTAGCGCTGTTGCACTTGTACCACTGGTACGTACAAGTGGGCACCTCAATTAGTCCTGTGAGCAGTGTTCAATGAGTTCTTCCATGACTTCTCTACATCTCTTCTCTTTGTCATCATTTTAAGTTTTAAATTAATTTTTGAGTTTGTATATTATCAGATATAGACAGCAACTACTAATTACAAACACTTTGCTAATGTGAAAGGTATCATTTACGGAAATAGGCTGCCAAAGAGTATGCAAGTATGCACGTCTTGCACTTTGTGTTAAACATATGAAACGTGACTCTATTAAACTGCCCCAAGCTAAATGTTTCTAAACACAGGACCCTCACAAAAATGGGAAAACTGCAAATCTCAAAATGTGTGTGTGTGTCTGTAGGAAGGGGGTTGAGGCACAGTGGGGACAAGTGAAGGGGATATGGGTTGGAGAAATTTGCAAATAATCAAAACCATACAAGTTAAATCTGCAAATGTGGAGGACCAACTGAACACCCTAATAAATGTCCGTGCGAATGCAGTGTTATTCATTATTTTTACAAGCAGAAAGATCCTCGTAACAGTAATAAACAACACTGAATTTGAATTTGAATTTTAGCAAGGGTTCAGGATAAATATATAACCATAAATCCAAACAGACAGGGAAATGTCCTGCTAACTGGCATTCCATCTCTTCTGGGGTTGGGTGCTTGATGATAAAAATAATACAGTCAAAATAGGAAACTGCAGAAGAAAATGAGCTTTGGGACAACCTTGACTATATATTCAAGCCTTCAGGGGAGTCACCTGTATTAGACAATAGAGCATTACATCAATCTCAGGGGTTCACTGGGATGCAAGACATTTTCAAATATGTCCTGCAAAATAATACTCAATACATCCATTAATCAATAAGGAGCTGTGAGCCTTCAAATAAGCTATAAGACACCCTAAATCATATATATAATTGCCACAGCAGTGTCCTCTATGAGTGGTATACCCACTGTATTTGCCTAGTAGTGTTCATTTGGGCAAAGAATATTGTGATACTTCTGGGCTGAAGTCTGTGATACGACCTAGTCCTTTTCTAAGACTTGCAAAAGGTTAGCTTGGGACACAAGGAACATATTTCCAGAAGTAACAGCTGTACTTTTGACACACCAGCAGAGGCCCCAGTAAACGCTTCTGACAATACCATAATGCAGCTTAAAAGGTTTATAGTAATTCTAGATAGAAGCAGTAAATTGTGCAAAAAATAAAATACAACAGGTACACACAATTAGCACAATGTTATATTCCATAAATCAATTTAGCTCCCCTGTACTATCAACTTCCATCTATTAGCAAAACATATGCAAACTTATTTGGGTTGAATAATATTTGGTCAACACTGACAGATATAAAACAATTATAGAGATGACAGTCATAACACAACACTCTTCTCCCCAAAACAGGCCAAAAAGTTCCCACACAATATAGTGTTCTTTATAAGTAGACTATATGGACATTAACAGTAGGGTCTAAATACCCTAAAGACACCAGATCTTGGAAGCTAAGCAAGGTTAGCCCCAGTCAGTATTTGGATGGGAGACTGCCAGAGAATACCAGATGCTGAGGAAGGAACTAGCAAAACCACTTCTGAGTGCTCCCTGCCTAGAGAAACCCTATGAAATTCACCCACTCACCATAAGTCAACAGGCAACTTGAAGGCACAGATGCATACACATGGAAATTAACATTTATTTCAAAAGAGGAATGGGTGTGAGAGAACACCTATCAGGAAATATTTAGGTGTTATCACTCCATGTCTCTTAACATATGCACACAATTCAAAAGATGGTATACTTCAAGTTCTGTCCAGACTTCGAATTCCTGTGTTAAACCAAATACAAGTCATTCTATCTCAATGTGATGGCAAGTCTGGCATAGAAGGGACTTTTTCTGGACAGCCCAGTTTTATCAGGGTGTTCACAATAAATATCTTTAGTCAATACATGTGCTTCAGATTTCAGAAAATAATCTGTAAACCAACATTCAGACACAAATCCTTCCATTCTCATCGTCACACCTCTGGAAATTGGAAACAGTTTGTATACCAGCCCATGAAGTTCCTTGGCACATACATTTCTTAGTTCTTAATCACTGTTGTCATAGGAATGTCTGGTGTATTGCAATTTTGCATAATCTGTTAAATCCTGAAAGCCATAAATTGCTATGAGTGATGATCTTAACTCAAATTTGACAACACCCACATTATAAAAATGCTAGCACTACTAAGACATTTGTTGATAGATGAGTATACAAGCAAAGGTTAATAGGTTTTCAAAACCCAGTTATACCAGTTTAAGTTAAAGATATGTTTGGATTAAAGACAGAGATGTGTTTAATGATGTGGCAAACAAAAATAAAGGTTGGTTCACACGATAAAAAACTGGCCTTTCTCTCTTCATGCTATACTATCCATTGAGACCAAAGAATACATTTTTCAGTGATACAAAGTTAATTTCAGGCAGATAACATAAGAACCACCATACTAGATCAGACTGATGATCTATCTAGTCCAGAATTCTGTTCTGAAAATGGCCAATTAGATTATTTTGGGAAGTTTACAAGCAAGATATGAGTAAAACCATGCCCTCCCACTTTCTCCCTCAAGAACGCAGTATTTCCCCAGTATTCACAAGCATGCTGTCCCCAATACTGGAGGTAATGTATAGCTATAATGGTTAACAGCCATCTATGAATTTAGAGCTGTTCAAGTTGATGCCATCACTATATCTCGGGGTACAAAATTCTGTAATTTACCTATGTGCTATGTATATTACTCCCTCTCACCTGAACATCCCACCACTCAGATGCATTACATGATTATAAGCTCAAGTATTACAATGTGGAGAAAAATTGCTCCCTGTTCCCTATTTATACTTTATTCATAATTTTATACACTTCCATGAGGTCTCCCCCTTACTCTTCTTCTTCTAAAATAAATGGCTCTAAACACTGCAACCTATTGTCAGAGAGGAACTGTTCTAACACTTAATTTGATTGCTCATTTCTGTTCAGTTCAATATAAATTCTGAAATCTGATGACAAGAACTTTATATAGTATCCTAAGTGTAATCACACCTTAGATCTACTGTCATGGTTTTTGAACCCTTTCCTAAATTCTACTGCCAGATTAAAAAAAAATGTAGCATTAGTGTACATAATATATTTATTCATGTGATTGCGCACAAAGGAAGAGTATCATCTAAAGAAAGAATACAATACATTGCTAGAATACATACAACTTAACTTAGCTTTAGTCCTAACTACAAAAGATCCAGTGAAATGAATGGAACTTGTGACCAGCCATCTCACTCAAGTGGTCTTCAAGGTAAGATCTGGATTTCACTGTTAGGCTATTTTTCTTTCTTTCTAAAGTTCCCAGAAATTTAGATCACTTTTAAGGTAATCAGAACAAATGCACATCTTAACAAAAAACTCCTTCCACATTCTCCAAGGGCTTTCCCTCTTGTTAGGGACTGCAACCACAGTCAGTGGTTCCTTCCCATGCTTCCACTCAATGCTTTCATAGACTTATCCTACTTCCTAAAAATATTCCATGACTCCTAAGTATGTACAAATGAAAGTTATAGGCTAATTTACCACACTGTGATAGGAAGTGACCCGAATGGTTCTATTTCCCGTGACTTTTATTTATCTGCTGAAAGGAAATTCCTAAGGCTGCATCTGACCCACCAAGGTTTTCTGCCCAATCCATGCTGCAGCCATAATTTAGTGTTTCTTGCACTCCATATTTTTCCAGGATTGAGGACAAGCTGGTGAGCTGCCCGTACTGGACAGATACAACTATCACCCTCTACAGCACTTCTCCCCAACTGCAAATGCAGATGTTGTTCAAGCAAACCAATGAAAAAACTCAAGAAGCCCTAATCCTTCTGTATGCCTCTACTGTATCCTAAGAGTAACAGAACTACGGAACAAGGAAATTACAGTTAGGGAACTGGGGTTGCGGAGCCGTTAAAAAAAGAACTTTGAAAGCTATATTTACTGGTAACTGTGCAAAAAGAGATTATCTACAAAGCTCATCTTATAACTGAGCCTGCTATCGTAACTTGAAGACAAGTGAAGACCTGGCTATGAAAAACCATCAATCTGTTCATAATAAATGTTACTCAAGCTTTCAGAATTTTAACCTGAAAATAATGTGCAGAAATGGCACTGTTCTCACAAGGGGAGTTTGCTGCGATTGCTTTTGTACTTGAAAAGATTTCATATACACAAACCTTGAAATTATCATCCATTACTTGGAATATCTTAAGATAAACAACTGATGACTTTTTTTTTTCAGTCTTAGGATAACCAAGCTTTACTGGAAAAGACTGATTAAATACCACTGTAGAAAAGAATTAAACAGAATGCTGCTATCCATCCCCACAGCTTCCCAGGAACACAGAACCAAAAATAAGTACATTCAAGTTGGAGTCCTGTAACTACACTTATCTTGGATTGTTGTTGTTGTGTGCCTTCAGGTTGTTTCCAACTTAAAATGACGCTAAGGCAAACATACCATTGTGTTTTCTTGGCAAGATTTGTTCAGAGGGGGGGTTGCCTTTGCCTTTCACTGAGGTTGAGAGAGTATGATTTACCCAAGGTCACCTAGTGGGTTTCCATGGCTGAGTGGGATTCAAAACTAGCCCCCAGAGTCCAATGCTCAAACTACTATAACACAGTGGCTCTTAAGTCCCATTAAACATAAGTGAAACTTACTTCTTGGTAGACAGAATTCTGCTTTTACTACATTATG
The DNA here is from genome assembly GCA_030412105.1 of Cyclura pinguis. Taxonomy (NCBI): domain Eukaryota; kingdom Metazoa; phylum Chordata; class Lepidosauria; order Squamata; family Iguanidae; genus Cyclura; species Cyclura pinguis. The sequence goes on along the minus strand of CM059601.1, from coordinate 69,438,365 downwards.
TTGTCATTCCTTGCCTTCCTAGCTTATCCACTATAAAATGTCTAATTCTACCATAAATGCTTTTATCAGAGTCAGTTCTGGCTTGCAAGTAACTGTAAGATTTCAGCACCTTGCATATTCATCTCAGAACTGTAAGCTCAAAAGTCACCAGGTTATAATTCCCAGAAAATAAAGAATTAATATGAAACAAGGAAATGTTTTCAGCTCATGTCTGAACAAGAAAAGGAGAGTATCTATGTATTAATAAGAAGGAATGAACATAAACCAACATAGCAAAATATGGTACACCCCTTCATGTCTATATTCCATCTGGATTTTTAAAAATCTACAACTGCTAATGGAAGACTTTCAGAGAAAAAGATATGGCATTTTATTAAAGACAGCTGTTTGCAATGACTGAAACAAGGTACTGTCTTCACCCAACACATTTTATTACAGCACAAGCTTTTGTGCACATGATAAATTTGTTAGTATTTAATGTACCACAAGATTGTTTACTAATTTGCTACCACAGACCAACATGGTTTACTTTTCCAGAAACTGTCTCAGTTGTTAAATTTAATTTAAAATGCACAACAGCTGCAGGAATTTGGGGGAAAATTTTCATTTTACAGTCTCTATTTTGGGAACCGAATAAATAATCTCTGCAAAAAATGCTAAAATCTCTCCTTTGAGGATATCAAAAATTTTGCTAAAGGTAAATTGGGTTTTATGTTCAGAAATCCATATTATTCTTAGAAAGCTACTTCACTCTGTACAGCAATCATGTCTGTTACAAATATTTTACTCACATGCATGTTACTTCACAATTCCTGTAGTAGTAAAAGGAAGAAAACAATAATAGTGGGAACATGGGTGCAGAAAACATACCATATTAGCAGGGCACACTAAACCTTGATGTGGTCTGTTGAAATCAAGATGTAAGAAACACTACATTGAACAAAATATAGTTTGTTAGCCAGGTACAAGTCACAATTTCAACCTATGGTTTGTTGATAGCTTGCAAATTCTGGCTTATTTAAACTCTGGCTTGTTGTGACACTGAACCCTTGCTTGTTTCACCATAAGACTGCCTTGAAGCAAAAAGCAGCCATAACATGAATAATTCACCAACTGTTATGGTACATAATCATAAATTTACTTTAAAAAAAGGCTGCAATATTTGGACTGATCCTTCAAGTGAGTTACATTACTATTTTGGACTCACTGAAGATCACAAGGAAAATGGCCTTACATCACAATGCTCAGTAAATGAAAAACAAACGCTTAGCCATTTGTTCATAAGGAAACATGAATGCCAACAATAAATCTCCTCTTAAGAGAAAAACAGAATGCTGTGAACAGAGACTTCAAAATCCCAAGTCCAGATAAAAGATGGATCCTAGAACACCAGAATACAAGTGGGCCCTCCTTACCCATGATCTCTGGAGATGTGATGTTAAGTGTCCATGTGCACATTGCTGGCATTAGGTATTATGGGACATGAGCATTCACATTTTTTCTTTCACACGGTGATTCCTGGAAACGGAACATCCATATCACTTTGGACCTTCCATATATATATGGAGGGTCCAAAGTGATATGGAGGTTCCATTTCCATTTCCATATATATACCGGTATATATGTGTGGAGGGTCCAAAGTGATTACTTCTTCTGGAGAAATTCAGTGCAATGTCAGAGCATGCAAATAAAAACTGAACTGATGGTCTTTCTTGTATAAAAACAGTATTACCCAGTTTGTCCCTTTTCTTTCTGTCCTACACACCTGTGTTAAGTGGCCCCATTCATCATCCAAGGTTGCGATTAGGCCAAAGACATTACATAACGAATTTAATGATTAAATAAATCATTAAAGAATAAGCCCAATTTTTCCTCTATGGTACATATCTGTATTCACCATCTAAGGCTGTGACTGATCTAAAGGCATCACAGGAACATAAATATTAAATAAGCTATTCTTCACAGTATATCAAGAAACCAAACAATTTCACATTTCATGCAATCCAGCCTTGAAAACAGCTACTCTGGGATTACCTCCAGGCAAGATAAGTCCTTGCTTTATAACTATGAGACTGAAAGTCTCTCTCACACACACACATGTGTGTACCCACCCTTCCAGAAAAGAAAAGGCTAAATTATTGCCTCCGGACCAAGTATTTGCCATCCTAAATGCTGCATTCTAGGCTGTCTATCTCCCTGGCAAGAAGGCCAGGTGGGAAAACAGAGAGAGAGATGCTGCCTCGAGAAGGAGTTGGTTGTTACAAGGTTATGAGCTAGCAGGACTGACCCTCTTTTTCTGTCTCTTTGTCTTGTAGAGGTGGGAAGACAAAAAACAAAGCAAACCTTGCTTTCCTCACCCAGCCAAGAAAAACAAAAACAAAAACAAAGAATTAGGTACAGCTTCTCCTTCTGTTGTTCTCTCTCAGCAGGGAGAGAGAAAGGGAAAGGGAAAGTAGAGGGTCAGACCAGCCCATTTTCTATCTTAATTCTGTTTCCAGCCTTCTTCTCCCTGGCACACCCAAATGCAGTGGACTACAAGTCCTAGTACACTTGGACAGCTTGATGAACTGCTGCAATTGTTGGACAGGATAGGAGCTACAGGCTAATACATCTAGAGGGTACAGGATGAGGTAGGTTTGCATCTTGAGAGCCAGTATTGTGTAGTGCTTTGAGCACTGGACTACAACCCTGAAGATCAGAGTTCAATTTCCTGCTTGGCCATAGAAACCCACTGGGTGACTGTGGGTACATCACACACTCTCAGTTCCTGAAAATCCTGCGACAGGGTCACCTTACAGTTGCCATAAGTAGGAAGCAACTCGAAGGCACACAACAGCAACAAGGCTTGCACTTGTTTTAAGCTGTCAACAAATCTGAGATAAGCATCTCCTTTACATCCTAATCTAAGTATTTAGAAACATTTTTAAGCGGGCAAAACCCTGAAGTTCTCCACTCAGATCTTCATAACTCTTCAATCTCATCAGGTGACCAATCTCTGACTAGAAGCTCCTAGTCATTGCCCAGCCTCAAACAGCTCATTCTCTGAAAAAACTCATTGCTGACTTTAAGTGAGGAGTTGCACAACACATCTTTTTTCACTTGGCCTTCGTTACTGCGAATTAATTTTGTAGTAGTGTATCAGTTTGTTCTGGCTTAATCATTATAATTACCAAGTAAGTTTTTATACTGTAGTTTAATCTATCTGTATTGCAGTTGTAAACCCCACTCGGCCTCAAAAAGTGATACAGAAAGGTTTTTAAGTTGTGACAATATAAACGTGCCATAATAAACTCAGCAATATTAAAAGATCTTGCTTAGGATGCACCTGGGGGTTTAAAAATCTTCTCACAACAGATTTTTCTAAGACTGCTATGATGCATCACATTTTAAAACTGAATAAATGATATTTCTCCTGTGAGTAAGGCGGGAATCAAGCTCTCTTGCCATATGCCATTTAGATATTTGCTTCTTCAGAACATTTAAGTGCTGCAAAAATGTAACAATCATCTATTTCTGAATTATAACAATCTTCCACAGCCTTATAAAGCAAAAACTGTAAGCATATATCTAAAAAATCATTTTTTCCTCTGCCATACATAATACAGTTTTGTATCCTTTTATGTTTCTCCAACAGGATGGAAACGACACACTGAATATTAGAAACCCGTAAGCAGTTCATAGTTAAAAAGGATTTGTACTCATAGATATACATTGTTAACATCTTTGTACTTCTCCTTGTAGTTATAATACTTCACAATTTTATATAATTAATACTTCATGAGGAAATTAAAAATGCCCTGACAAAAACTGTGAAAGCAACATTTTCACTGCCTCTGCTTATTCTCCACTTGAAATAGAAAAACAGAGGTAGAGGTAAGTCCTTACCTAAGAAAACTCTATGAAACTAATGGCGTTATCCTAAATCAACAGGTGACTTGAAGGTATACGTACACACACAAGATAAATATTTAGTCAGAAATTTGACCAGTGGAATTTCATGACTGGCTCAAATTGCATTTTATACCACAAGTTTTCCCTCCATAGAATAGCAGAGCATCTGACTCTATAAAAGATTATTTTCACTGACTACTTTGCCAGGCAATTGTTCTCATCTAGGCAACTGAAAGTTAGGTTCACATGGAACTTTCCCTACATAATGTGAAAAGGTCCCAGAGGCAGTTGCAACTGTCCCTGAACTACGCAGGAAAAGAGACCCAAAAGAAGAGCTTCCAGTCAGAAATTGGTCACCTCCTTCCACTGCTTAACAGGAAAGGGAAGCTAATATAAACTCCAGTTGTGCTATCCGCCCTCCTGCTCCCAAACCCAACTGTGTTTGTATTGCAGTGAATCAACACAAGAACTTGACCAGGACCTATCTCAACCCTACAATACAACTTTCATAATCACAGTATATACATTTATCTGATTATAATATAAATCATATTCAAGCCTCAAGAACTCCAGTTTTGTTTTAAGAAAACAAATCTAATTTTACTGTGTAATGGACCATTTATATGGAACCCTAGAAAAAGCGAAGCAATTCACATTTTCTCAATAATCCTTAAAATTACCTTGTAAGATAACTCAGTACAGTTGTTCTGCTTGTTGCTGTACACTTCTAACTTATGGCAACCTTAAGTAACATATCACAGGATCTTATTGGCAAGATTTGTTTGGACGAGGTTTGCCTTTGCCTTTGTCTGAGGCTGGGAGAGTGTGAGTTGCCCAAAGTCACTCAGTGGGTTTCCACAGCTAAGTGGGGATTCAAACCTAGTCTCCAATGCTCAAACTGCTAAAGCTAGCTGGCTCATAAGTCAGTATCAGGACACCACAAATATGACCACAAGTGGTCATCCTGCATTGAATTCTGACAATCATGTCCTCCCTATCCCCAGCTTCAAAAGAAATACCTGAGGCTGTCCAAACCTCATGGAAATCTCTGAGGCAGATGGGTACATCTTTCGGTTTCTGCTGGAAACAAGAGGCAACTGCCAACACAAAGACACACACACACACACACACACAGAGCTTAAGGGAATGTCACAATCTCATTTTCACTGTGCATCAACCTGTTCAGGTGCTACAAAGAATAAAAAATAAATGAAATAGATTATCCCTTCTCCAAAACCACTTCAAACAGAGTTCTGTGTGATGATGTGTCAGCAGAAATGGCAAGTAAATAGTGGGTGGCTAAAAGACTAGTAAGATCATATCCATACAGATATGTGTGGATGCATACATGTTTATGGGGAACCATTGGTTCGGTATCATTCCATGACAGGAGGCTGAATCCAATGTTTATGGTAGAGATAACATTTGAACCAAGGATGTCTGACTCACTCACATTACTCTGATTTACCCCATATTTGGCAGTAATACTACACCACCTCTGTTTTGGTGCAGATATTTATCATGTGCTAAAGATTTGGTGTCAGTATGTACCAGATAGGAATTAAGGCAATCACAGTTCCTGTAAACAAAGCATCTCGTTCCCCAACTCCCTTAAACCCTTAATCTCTTCCCCTTAATATTTTATGTATCAATCAAAGCTTGCACTGCCCTTTTTGACATTCCTCCAAACCCAGTCTCTGCCCCCTAAAAATGCAAAATAAAATCTCAAATTTTGCACCTGTAGTCTTTTCCCAGAAGCCCAATTATCCATTAAAAATCAGAAAAATAACAGCCTCACACACAGCCTAGGCTATGTTACGAAGTGAGCAAAGATGCTTATCACCATAGAGACCTTTGCACTTTCCCCTTCATTCCCACCGTATTTCATAAAACAAAACACTTTCTAAAAGGCATCCTGCTGATTGTTTTTTTAAAGAATGTCAACTTTAATCAACCCAATTCCACTCCAGCCAAATAGAGAGCTCCATATCTTCATTTAAATTACTTTTTCAAAAACAGAACAGATACCATGCAACAAGATGTTACAGGTTTTATTTAACATCTCTTCCAGATGGCACTTCTGCAGCACTTCAACTCCCATGGTTCCATCCTAAAGAATCCTGAAATCTATAGTTTCATGAAGTATTCAAAATTCCATGAGAGAGTGCTTTAGTACCATACCAAATTACAAACTCAAGATTCATCAGGATGTAGATATAGCCATTAAGCTAATATCGAAGTGCTACAATTGTATTGTGCAAAGAGACCTAAAGCACCTTCTTTTAAAACTCCTAAATCTGAAAACTGTGTTACAGATATGGTATTTTAAACACATGTAATTAACACCCAAACAAATAGCTTTTTCTCTCCTATGTTTTTCCTTTTGCTCCTAATATTTAAATACAGGCAGCACCCAATAAAAGAACCGAAGTAAACAGTAGTCATACATTGTTGCACAGTGTCCAATTTATTAGGGCCAATTGAAACGGAGGGAATACTGAGCTAGTTTTCAAATTTCACAGAACACTTTGGCTAAGGAAAAGAAGATGTTGCTGGCTAGCAAAAGGCATAGAAAGCAACTTCTGAAGTCAAATACTGCTTATACTCAATCGTCTCTATTTATCAGAAACAATATATTTTTGTACTTGTTCCTCATCAACTGGCACCCTAATTTATGCATTCTGTGGGTGTTGTAGCAAAACTATGTTGTAAGTAATAATATTTTTAAAAATATTTTAATAAAAACTTTTTTTTTAATTCTTCAAGATTCTTTCAAGGTTTAGCATAGCTGTCCGTCTGAGTTGTTAAAATATGTTTACTGTGCATACATATAAATACATGCAAACAGTATTTTGAAAGTAGGTATTGAAAATTGGTTCCTACTGCCAATTTCCTTTCAATTTTAGAAAGTATTCCATTACCACTTACATCTCCTATATGCATTTTACTGAGTTGCAAAAATTAAAAATTATTCCAAAAATTTATTTGGAATAATAAATAGCCTAGCAACTGTACAAAGACCAAGAATAAAGAAAGTATGGTTGTCCAGACTTAGGAAAATGTTACTGAGCTCACGCAAAGATAAAGAACGGTCTTAAAGGTGCTGCCACATTCTTCCCTCTCCTTTCCCTTTCTCCTTTTTATGCTGCAAGAGACTTAACACAGCTACTTCTTTAAAAACTACCATACTAGGATTAAGGATAGTTTTGGTTCTTCTATCATTACACATCTGTCACTTAGTATTTCCTTGAAAAGGATATTGTTTTAAGAGTTTACAATGAGTGTATACATGACATTTTATGAATAATGAGGTATCTTCTAAGTTTAAGATTATCAAACACGGAATAAAAAATCAGCATGCTAATATCACTGATGAAGTTTTATTTAAAATGAAAAATTTTCAAAACTTCTATTTAGGTCTAACACAAGCACAAGATGCTCATCTCCAACAACCCATAATGATTCCAATACCTCCACTAAAAAGCTACACAAATAATAAATATGGAATAAGAACTTTAGAACTTAACTTTCTGGGTTTTAAAAAAAGGCCATCACAAGAACCAATGGACCTGTGTACAATTCTACCATTTAAGTGTAATGCAAGATCTGAGATAAGGATGTTTTTATAGGATCTTGAAAAGGGATGCTTGCTACAATAATTGGCAAGTCAGAATAGAATGGAGAATTGCCAGGGAAGCAAAAGAACTATATGCATAAAAAAAATTATTACATTATACTGCTGACATCTAATGTCAAACAAGATAAACATGATCTTATCAAACAACTAAATATAGCTGTTGGAGATTGTCTGTACCAGGGAAGGGCAACTGGAGAAATGGTGGGGCCAATTTATAACCGCATTTCCCAATCCAGCTGTACCAGCATGCCAAAACCCTCAGGCTTCATCTCCCGAATATAATCTGAGGCATTTTTTTTAACCCCCAAAAGCCCTCAGATGGCTCAAAACCATTGCAAAACACATCAGTTTTGTTTCCCCAGCCCCCCAGGCCTTCCACGTATCTTCAAAAGCCCCCAGAAGACAAAAACTAGTTCAGAACCTGCAAAATGTAAACATGAAGTGAGTGATATCACTTCCAGTTTTGATTTCAGTCTATCCCGGTGAATTTTTTAAAACGTTTCAGGAGTTTTCAAAGGATACGGTGGGCATGAGGGAGGAACACATTGCATTTTTGCTGCTGTTTTGAGGCATTTTAAGGGAGGGGCGAAAACTGTCAAGAAACATTCCTTAATTGAGGAGGCCTCATGGCTGGAGGAGGGTTCATGGACCACACTGGGGGGATCCACAGTTTCGTACTGCTAATCCCAACAGGAGGAGACCCACTGAATCGAGCACTAAATGGAACTTATGTATATCCTGCTAACTCAATGGTTTCATTTTAGTTGGAAATAAAAACTGGATTTAAATTTCTATGGCCTTTGTTCCATCATACATATATTCTTGTTTCAATTTAAGCAAAGCACCAAAAGTATGTTGCTTAAAACTTTCTTCTCAGAATTATGTTAATTCAATACTACATCCAGTACTTCCAAATTTGTTCATTGCTACAAAATTAGCTCAACAAAGCACTCAGGAAATTCAATATCATGCACAGGAATGCACCAAATTCACCAAATAGCACAAAGGACATAATTAACGCTAGACACAGTATCTGAGACAGCCAGCATTCTATAGTGGTTTGAGTGCTGGACTAGGACTCAGGGAGACAGGTCTGGAATCTCTGTTCAGCCATGGAAACCCAGTGGAAGACCGTCAACAAGTTACACACCCTCACTCACAAAGGAAGGTAATGGCAAATCTCCTATGAATAAATCTTGCAAATAAAATCATATAAGAGGGTTGTTGTAAGTCAAGAGTTGACCTAAAGGCACATAACCAACTACAACATGGTCCCTAAGAGGGACTACCGAATCATTCTGGATCTCTCTCTTTGAAGTTAGACAGAGAAGTCTACCCTTGGATGGAGAGATCTGATTTCACATACTCTCTCTCTGTCTCCACTGGTACTTCTACAAGCCTTACATCTATGTTTCAGAGCTCTGATGACACGAAAGGAGCAGCATAAGAGGTCTGAATGCGGTGTGATGTGGGCAAACCAATGAAGATTTTGGACCCGCAGGATCCAAAAGCTTCCAGTCCCCATAAAGCCCATTAAGCCCCAAACAAGGAAAGGAGTTTATTTCAGCCCAAGACCTCAAGCAAAAACAAATCCCTCCATTTGGCTTGCAATAGGAAGAAAATAATTCAACATAAAAATAAAACCAAGCAAGGAAATCTAATATAAACTACATGGAACCTCCCTCTTTTCCATCCTGCTAGTATGACCTAGCTGGGCTTTTTATCTGCTTTCACAGCATCTGTCCGTGCTATGGTGGATTGCTCTGACAAAGACTGAATGAGGTATAAAGAAAAATCTGCACCAGAGTGTTGCCTTCTCAATTTTTGGAAGATAAAGTATTTACAGAAATGCTTACAATTTTTTAAAATATTTTAAATGTTAATAGCTCATAAGCTGGACCTAAGGATAGGCAATATAGTCACTCCACTAGTTTTTTGAAAATGACTTTGCCCAATTTGCATTTCTGTCCTGAACACAGAACCAAATGCCATATTGTTCAAAAAGCTATACATTTCTCAGTATGCAACATGTCTGGGGAAGAAAAAATGTGCAAAGAAAACACTACATTTTAAAAATAAACAATCTTCTGTATTGGAGGAATTAGCAATACGGAACTAGCATCAAAAAAGATTCAAGGTGAAAATCAAGAGAGCCTCAACCAGCCCAAGCTTCCCAAATATGTATTTCTTAGTCAAACGGAATTTTTATACCACATTCATATTGATTTCTCAATAACTTTTCAGTCTAGATCTCACATGCTGCCCTATGTCCAACGTTTTGAAGTTCAACACATAACTTGTTGGAGGAATTTGGGGGCCTCCACCCTAAAGCTTGATTAATTCATCAATAGTTGTTGTCCTACCAGGAACAAAAATCCCTTTACCAAGCATCTGAACAGTTTTGTTTGGCCACTGTTTATGTGCAACACTAAGTTGTAGTTAATACCTGAAAGTTATTTGCAATGCTGTAAATGTCAGTTTGTAAGAACATATTAGCTAGGCTCAAACTATATATTACATTTGAGATTCACAGAAACTTTGGAATAATGTCTGGAATAATGTTGGAATGGATTAAAGAAAACAAACATGACCAAGTAGAGTACCAGATCAGAACGGATGAGAAAAGCCGGTGAACAAGGAAAAACAATCAACACAGAATATCTGAGTAGTAGAAAGACACTGTCTAACTAGTATAACACAACTATTAAACAATACGTCATAGAACTGTTCCAAGCAGCTTGAAGGGGCAAAAGAAAAACCACACAGTTCAAATACAGCCTTTTTACATTATATGTTAGCATGCTATCACTTGAACAGCAGAAATCCTGAAACCCTCATTTTATTTAGGCATTTAAAAAAAAATTGTAGAGTGTTGCCCAAAGGCTATCTTACATTTTAACTGATCAAAATTAATTCTTCAGTTCACTCTTTTGCCAGCAATGGCGTATGTGTGTGCCTGCACTTATCATCTATATATAATTAACAAGGAAATAAAGTATTTGGTTCTCACAGGAGGAAGCTTAGTTAGGGACAGCAGTGTTGGCCATGCAGCAAAATGCAACAAAATCCAAAATTCACTATTAAGATCTGTTAAGTCTTTCACTTCTGAACAGAGCCGTGATAGTTCCAAGAAATATAACCTCACTGAACCAACATATTTTTTTTAAAAAAGGCCATTACTACAATCTTATTCAAGTGCTCATCAACCAGCAAACCTGAACACACATACAAAGCTGCCCCTTTCAATGGCTTGCAAATTATCAAGCTATACACTTGCTCCAGTATTTGGATATATAGTGCAAACAGGGAAGAGAAATCTATAAATGGAAGAACTGAGGTTGTGGATCACATAAAGCTCCACCTGTGTAGATTTCCCTTTCACGGATATTCATATTACACATATGAATGTCTAAGTGCAGGCTATGTAACGCACACCACGCTGGTGGCAGGAGCTTCCTACTCATATCTTCAGGGAGACAGTTCACCAATATCCAGATAGGGTTTCAGTGATATATGTTCCTGAACACAGAACAAGTGAGTTTCTCACTAACTAATCTATGTACTGTTTTAATTTCTCACCCCACATAGCCAATATATTATTTATTCTTAGTCTGGTTAAATTATCAGGGCTACAAAAATTATTCATTTGTAAGTAGTGATGGCATCTAAGTTTGGACCCGGAAAATTCAGAACCCATCCTGCCTTTTTTGACAAGTTTAGGCCTGGTGAATAACAGGCGCAGGTTATCACAAGCACTCCCCAAAAGAGCTCCCCTTTCCCACCAACTCATTAAAACTGGGAATCTCACATAGTATATCTGTTCAAACAACATATTTTACATATTACAGAAACTGGGACTCCTGCTTTCATTTCTTTCCTTCTTACAAGATGATAAAAATGACCACACATATGCTCAACTAGTATGAGGTGCAGCAGTTTACATTTACACCTCCCTCTTTAGTATGAGTTATAATCTCCAGCACCTTTTGGCCATACTAGCTTGGGCTGAGGGGTATTAAAAACATATGTTGGATATCAGCATGAAGAAGCCTACTTCAAGCTGATGTTCATCTCAATTTTGATTTGAAGTATTATTCCATGAAATATTAGGCAGACCTAAATTAATCTGGGGAAAATTGTGAAGTGACAAAAAGCAGACAATCTTTGTTTAGGCCAATTCATGTAAAAGAAAAGAAAAACTGATAGCAAACTAGTAACTCTATATTACTAGTGTGGGTTGAAAAATACCATCTGCTGCAATAAGAGTTGCTTCTCCTATTTTGCAGTGAGAACATTTTACTTAACTGATTATTTTTCTTTGGCATTCAGTGCAAATAGACTTACTCAAACCAAGCATATTAATCAAACCTAGACATAGCTGAATGTCAATCACAAACACCAGAACAAAACAGGGAACCTCTTGTTCCATGTTTTTGCCAATTATTTCACACTTCACACTTGATTTTACTCAAGTAGTCAAACAGCATGGTATATCACCATGGAAATTCATTCACATGTGCATGACCCAAAACATATGGCACACAGCTGAGAACACAAAACCTAATTCATGCTCCAGGAGTTAAAGATTCACCGTGGACAGGCACAACCCCTATCTAAAAGGTGCCTCTAAGTACACCTTTTTACTTTCCCATGCAGGAATGAATGACCATCATTTACCGATCTGAGGGAAATTAAAGTGCCACATTTGAGAACCTTATGCAGAGTGATAATTACTTATGCACCAACACTACGAGAAGAAAGCCCATGGGGAGGAGAGAGAGCAGTGTCTCTCCTTCTGAAGGTAGCAATGATGTATTTATGACACTTCTTCCTCATCCCCTCCACAAAGAGCCAAGTTTGAAAGCAGAGAGGGGCAGAAACAAACTGGAATATGCTGAGGCACAAAAATAATTTGTACACGCTAAATATACAAAGGTTCAATTGTGCTTTAGAAAGAGTTCTCAGAACTATGAAAAAAAACGTTTGGGATTCACCAATTGCATTCGGGAGAGAAGGGGTATGCACAGGCCTTGAGTCCAATGCGTGGAGAAAGGCATCATACAAATATAATTAATTAATTAATTAATTAATTAAATTCATCATGCAATTAAGAGTGAATCCCGTTGCTGCACTATTCATCTCCATATGATCAATGTAAAAATAATCTGTGGGTCAGTCTGAGAGCTGACATTTTCTAGATTAAGGTCAATTTCTTCAAGCCTTACTAACTGGATGCTCACCAGAACTGTTTGATGAAGGCAGCCATATCCCCTGCTGCCATGTCACTGTCTCCCTGAGATCTTTCAAGTAGAAGTTAGATCCCTTCAAACTGAAGAGGTTTGTAATCTTCCTTGCCAAGCTCATAGGCAATGGGCTGGTTCTGAATAAAAAACCTGCTGCACTGTGCACACTTACAGAGGCTTTTAAGACATTCTTTGTCATAGTACTGAAAACAGCAGCTGTCATGCTGGTGATAAACCAAAACCGTCCATCCTTCCAGGGTCTAATGGCTGCTCAATTCACTCAGGTTCTCCTTGGCTCAGCAGTAACTTCTGAAATTCTTTGCACCCCTTAATTTCAGGTTCTTAGGAAAGGCCTAAAGATCCCCTTTTCCCCTTCAGGCTATTTTCTTGACTTGTGTATAATGGACTCTGGATGGTTTTAGCTGCCTTTATTCTCAGCGGTTCATCTGAAATCTGTGTATTACTACTATCATTATCATCATTTAATGTTCATTCATTGCTATTACTATTTCATTTTAAAAGCAGTTTTTAGGGTGCTCCTACTCTTAAAGGCATCCTGAAAATATTTTAACAAGAAAAAAATTCCTAGATGAAACACACTGAACCTATTTTTTAAATCTGTTTTGCTGTTAAAGTAAGGTAGGAAAGTAAGCAAATTATTGAGGCCACAATGCAAAGTATTAAGGCACAGTGCTGTATACACTGGACAAGATTTTTAATGCAATGGTTGCCAATATATTGGGCAAGTGTGCTACAAACAAAGTTTAAGCATTAGATTGTACCAGACAATATGATGTATGCTGTTCTTTGCATCTTCCTCAGATATGCTTTTGTTCTACTTTAGCAGAGCTATGCAAGGCAACACAGCAGAGTAGAAGGTAAGGCCTGACTTTACGCTAGGAAAAAAATCTATTAGCTTTCCTTCTTCTGTCAAAGTGTACCACAAGCTACTGCTTCCTGAATCCCTTCTGTCACATCTACTACACTCTCAAGAACTTTAACAAACCAACAGAATCTATCTTATGTAACCAACTGTGCCTTTCCTAGAATATTTTACTGCCATTACTCAGCACAAACCAATCTTTCAAAAGATTTCATTTTGGTTTTCATTTTAGCCCGACAACAAAAGAATTTGTGTTCTAAATGTCAGGGATTCCAGGCAGGGAACCCTGGGAAAATGATCAGCCCACTGCAAAGATGTTGCATCATGCCCCAGCTGTGGGTAATTGCAAGGTTGCAGAAGAAACTGGGGTCGCGTGCAGATGGTAGAGGGAGGTGTGCAAACCTCTACCTAATTGGTTGTAGATATGTATATAACAAAGCAACGCCAGTATGTATTTGTCTGTTGACCAAACCTCGTGCAAGCTTTTGTCCGTCTGTCCTATGTTTTGTATATAATGGAACTTTGCTGCGAGATAAAGTGCCTCCTGTTTTGGAAGAAACTCCTCCGTGTGTGAGTATCCTTACTGGGGAACAAGGCTGCTGCTGTTGGCTCGCTGAACTCTGGTTTTTCCGCTGCGTTTCCGTGGGGCTGAAACTCCTATCATCCCCAACACTAAATACTACTTCAAAATGACCACAGGTGAGCCTGCAGATGTAACAAAATTAAGTTTTCAAGGTAAAGCTAAAGAAGAAGAAAGATCAGGATTGTATTCTGTAGAACAGTTCAGAACACCTGTCATTTCCATATACATTTTTAGAAATATACTAATGTAACAAAAGCCTCTCGGTCTCATCTGACAATTGTTTACCAAAAAATCGACTAAATGGAATTCACTCTCAGCAAAAACATAAACAGGACTACAGTCTAAGTCTTTTGGATACAGACTGTCCCTAACTGAATTATTTTTACACTACTATAATGAGACTCCAAATTAAAATTTGAGAGGCAGATGCCTATCATTGCAGCAAAAGCACAAGCAGATCTATGACACTTGTATGCTGCCACTAATCAGTTTGTGTTACAGACTGCAAAGCCCAATTCAGCACTTCTCTCAGTATTCCCACCATGACAGACCTTTCAGCACACACAACCTGTCTGTTTATGCAATACTACAGTTTTAAACTATTCTGGTTTCTGCTCCCTGGCATATGCCATGTTAAGAAACATCAAATTCATTTTTAAAATGTGCTTCCTCAAGGAGCTCATATTTAACTTTTATTAAGTTTATGAATAGCTGGGCCATAACATACAGATAAGCACATGACACTTTGGAACAAAAGTTTTCTCTACCATTTTAACACTTTAATGCATCCTTTATAAATTCTCACTCTGTGTGTCAAGTTTTAAGCTTTTAACATTAACCAATTTATCATCTTCTCCAAGTATTGTGATAGAACACAAGTTGGACTTATTATACCTTTCTGGATCTCACAAGAAAGGGTTACTGCCTCTCTTCATAAATGGAGTACTATATAAAGGGTACCATTCAGATAGTAATGGCAAAGACACAGAAGGCCCTCCTGATGATCTCAACGTACATATAAGCTGATGGGAGAAAAAGGCACTCATGAAGGTACCAAAATCTAGCCTATGAATAGCTTTAAAAAGCAAAAGCTAGCACCTTAAACTATGCTCAGATACAGACCAACAGATCTGTTAGTAGTGTCTCTGTCTTTTTATCCCATTTAGCAGCCATTTCTTCAGCAGTTTTCAAAAGTATAGCCATGTTTAACCTGTTTCAGTTGTTAATTTCAGCTGTTACTGAATTCTGGATTATATTACCCAAGCTCTTTCTCTGTCCAAAAATTGCTACACCTATCTTAAGCATCTTAGCTGGTAAAAGAACTCTGACTACCATATCACAGAGGTTATTCCAATTTAGATTTCAGGATAATAACACAATATTAAGAGTCACTGTATGGTAAAAGGTAAGTAATAAAATGACACCAACAATGCAGAAAACATCACATTTCTTTTAAATAGCAGAACAAAAAGAAATGCTTTAACCTGGCATCTAAATGTGGATGTAGAAGCATTCTCAGACAACTTTTCCCTGAGCAGACAGGCTACCTACCTATCTACAACACCAATCTTGCTGAAGGGTGAATTCACATACAGATACGCTCTTCTCTTGGCTGTGAATGTTTCTGCTTGTTGTGGGTGGAAGCTGTACTGCACTATTTCATTTTAAACCACTGTACCAGTTCGCATTCCTTCTTGGAAAAGTCATCCTTATTCATGCAGTACTTCTTTCAATTGTTTCAATTTTCTCAAAGTGGGAATAGTCAGGGGTGTGAAAAATCCTGTATGTTGGCCCTATGGGCCACATCTCTTTCTCTTCCAAATCATACTATCCAAGCAGTATGTTCTATTGACATCAGTGGAATTTACTCCCTCCTCAGAAGGTATCTCTTCTGTCCTTTGCTTTCACTGGGCAGAAAGTGAAAAAATGAGAGAGATCTTGTGCATGCACATGTTGATTTCAACACCAAAGAAAGACAAGCCTAATTATACCAGTGGTGATGGAGGAGTGATAAGAGTGAAGGGGGTGGGAGAGTGCAGCCATTACAGTAAGAAGGAAGATGGGTTGCTTACCTGTAACCAATAGTTCTTTGAGTGGTCATCTGTGAACTCATCAACTGTGTTTCTTGCGCCTGCAATCATTCAGAATCTTCTAGAGCAGTAATGTATACCTAGAGCTGTAATGGGAGGATGCTGTGTGAGTTCACAGGTGACTACCTGAAGAACTATGGTTACAGGTAAGCAACCTCCTTCTTTGTGGTCTCTGTGACCCATACAAATGGGAGACCAGCAAGCTACTCATCATAAGAGGTGAGAGTGTAATGTGACACAAGAAACAGCATAGTTTTCCCAAAGACAGTGCAAGCCCTTGACCTGGCATCCAATCTATAATGGGTAATAACCGTTAGGGACTGAGGCCAAATACCTGCACTGCAAATGTCCTCTAGTGACATACCCTTCAGGAAAGCCAAAGAAGTAGCCCTAGCTCTGGTATGTCTTTCTTTGCCAGTCTGCAGGCCAGATGGGTGGTCAAAGAGACTCACTTAGAGAGGCACTGAGATGACACAGGTAGACCTTTCTTGTTCAAGGAGTAACACGCAAAGTACTGTACTCATTTTATGCATGTGCTCCAACCTGTCACTCATGCTTCCAAAGTGCTACTGCCCCTGCAAATAGCACTTTGGAAGTCAGACACGTGCTTTGCATTAGTGAACTACTGGGCAGTGAGATGGTGGGCTTCAGTCTACAATGCTCCTGCCAACCACTTATCAAATTCAGACAGCTTTTCCAAGGAAAGTGTCATCCTTTCCCACAGGTCCTGTTGATATGCAGCCACACAGGATTCATAACGGGCAATTCTGAAGAAGAGGGCGGTAGAGGAACATAATTTTTTGGCTAGAATGTCTAATTTCCTATCCCCCTTTTTGGCAGGAGTAGCGAGTTACTTCTGGGTAGATTTAGATTCCATTGCCTCAACAGTAATGGAGTTCAGTTTGGGATGACATAGGAGCTAATCTGAACCAGACTCCACCACACAGTACAGACTGACTACTTTCTTTGACATTGGCTGGCTCTTGAAAGGAGCAGCCCAAGACCTACATGCTACCTTCAAGAGAGATGGCATTAACAATATTGATGCAGATGTCAGGACTTTCGTCTGGATTCAAAGGCATATGCGATCTGCAGGCTCAGTTTCTGGTTGCCTGATGTCCAACAGTAGTCTCATGACATCCTCATCATCTGTTCCATGAAGGTGCAAACATCATCAGTAGGTGAAACTAATTCATGCTCTACCAGAGTGGCTGGTGAGGAGTGTACTGGTGGCATGCTCAAAGAGGCAGAAGAAGAATTTGACTCAGAATCCTATTCCAACAAGGAATCTTGAATTAACCACTTGCTAGCATAGGGTGGAAAAACAGAAACCTGAAGGGGTCTCAAAACCAGAGACTGAATCCACCTTGGAGGCTCCAGAACAAGCAGAAGTGTATGAGAGCTGGTGGCTTCAAGGGCTGAACTGAACCTGGAGGCTGAGCAGAAGGCTGAGCTGGAGAAGCACAGCATGCACAGGAAGATACCACATTCCGCTACTTATGTTGAGGAGATCATGGTCCACTCAGCACCACAAGTGTCACCTCAAGGCAGAATGAGACAGGCATGAAATTGAATGCCACCATGAAATACACATTACATTGACGGTATGGTGGAAAGCACTGGTGGTTCCCTTGATCTGCACTGGTGGTACCGTGGTTGCCATTGGTGGTAAAGTGGTCTCAAACCATGAGATTGGTGCCAATCATAGTTACATTATTTTTAATCTATCTCTGAAGAAAGGGATTGACTGTGCCTGTAATACAGAGAGCATCCACAGTAATGGTGGTAATGTCCACTTTGCCTATGGCCAGAACTTCCATGACCACATCCATCTCACCAACAACCACAGTGGTGATGGTGTCAACAGCATGGAGAACAGGAGTCGGAGGCAGTGCAGAAGAGGACCACAGGATCCAACCACATCCTGAATCAAAGGGAATATCCTCAGCCATCAAGACTTGCTCATACAAGAGCATCTTGATGAACGTTTTTTGCACACTTGAAGGTCATCACATTGCAATGAGCACCGACTCAACATGGTGACTTTCTTCCAGGCACAATAACAGTGCAAACATACATCAATACCTGGGATCTCAGTCCTGCAGGAAGCACACTTTTTGAATGAACCAGAGGATATTTTAATCACTGAGGGAAACTGTTACTGAAGATCCACAAGCCAGAAACACTGTTGAAAACCAGTCCCATCCAAGCATTAGACAAAGTCTGAAAACCAAAGCCAAAACAAGATCTGAAAGAAAAGAAGCCAAAATGCAGTCCAATAGTCAAAGTCCAGGAAAGAAGTAAGAATAAATGAGGCAGCTCACCAATAGTGCCTTTAAAGCTGCTGTGGCAGCAGGTGAAAAGGAACTGAAGTTCTGAGTAGGAATTGAGCTGGTCACATGGACCAAGAGAGGAGAGGCTAAAAAAACAGCTCAAGAACATTCTGAATGATGCACTACACAGGCACAGTAAACCCATCTGTGTGAGTCACAGAGACCATGAAGAAGAACCAAGAGGTATTACTGCTTTCACATGATGGCTCCCATGGTGTGGAGAGTTATCTGAATATGTCAGGCAGAACATGTTGCCAACACTGTGGCCAAGGAATGAGGGAAGACAGGACTTTTCTAATGAGGCAGAATGCACCATGGGAGATCAACAACATCTGTGAGGGATTATGGGGCAGCAAAATTCATGCTCCCTCCCAATTACTATAAAAACTAATTTATATTCTTCCTTTTATCTTACAAAGTAAATGTGCTCCTAATGGAGTTGGACAACTGGAATAGTTACCGATAATTTTGAATGTTTGTGTGTGTCATATAAATAGAAAATGGAAAAGTTTCAGTTTACAGGCCCTTACCTAATCCTTTACCAATTTCACGCAATCAGTTCTGCACCTTCACAACTTCAGCTGTCTTCAGTGAAAATGAAAAATGTGTGGTTGGATAGCAACAAAGCCAAGGTCAGTTTATAGATGGAAAGTTGGAGCGGTACACAGTGGAGGATAAGACAGCCAGCAAGGTGTAGCGTACATACGTCAAATACAAGGTCCGCAGGCTGAATGCAGCCTGCCAGGCCATTTCATGTGGCCCGCATACCTCTCTGGCAGCTGCGGCACTCCCCCCACTTGGAGAGCTCGATCCCCACATTGTGGGCACAGAGAGGGTCTGGGGAGCAGAAAGTGGCACACTTTGGATACGCTTACCAATTCTATGTCACTTTACAGAGGTATAGGGACCATAAACTATGATCAAATAGCCCCAAAATGTCCAAGAAAAGCAAAGCTGATGTAGAGAGAAAGCGGTTTAAAAACCAGTAATAACCAAATGCAGAGGCAATTATTTAATACGATAAAAGAGTAGATACATTTATATAGTCTTACAGATACAACTGGCCCTTTGAGGTCAACCGTAATGCTGATGTGGCCCAAGATGAAATTGGGTTTGACAATTCTGGTAGTAGATTTAGCATTGGACTATGACACTGGAGACCACGGTTTGAATCCATGTGCAGCACTGTGACCCCAATGGGTGACCTTGGCCAAAGTCATACTTTCAGCCTCAGAGGAAAGCAAAGTCCCTCTGAACAAATCTTGCCAAGAAACCACATAGCAGATTTGTCTTAGGGTCGTTATAAGTAAAAAAAAAAAAAAAACAAGTAGAATACATAAAACAACAAAACAGTGATGGGTAAATGCTCACAATACCAGTATATCCACCAGCAATATTGAGTAAAAACCCAACTAAATTAGTTTGCTACTGTGAATTTGAAGGCGAGTGCCATTCGCCCTCAACAGTGCCATTTGAGCACTGTTGCCAAATTTCTGGAATGTACAGTGCTCTTCTGATCAATACTTGTACGTTCTTAACACAGTAGCACTGTGCTCCACTCTACACATGGCCATTCAAAATGCTCTGAGGGAGAGCTATGAAGCTGATAAAATACAAACTACGTCACAACAGAAAGGCAACCTGAAGGGAGCAAGAGTTTTTGGCCTGAAGAAAGACATTCTGGATCAAGGGAAGAATTTCCATACATTTGAAATATTTTAAAAGATGTTTTAACATCAGTTAAGCCTCTATTCACTAAATATATTAGAGACAGTTTGAAAACTGCTCACAGTCTAAACTTAAAGTGGATTGTTCAGCACTGCAAACTAGTGTTTGCAGGAGACTGAGCTATTTCCTTTCTCTGAGATTATCGAGAAAAGATGAGGGAATCATCTGTCAGGGTCGCTTTACGTATCCTCTCTCAATAACACAGGTTGGACTAGAATGAGGCTGTCCACCAGATCCCATCAGACCCAATTGTCATCTAATGGTGAAAGCTGAAGGGAGTTTCAGTTTTAAAAAAAAAATTAAAAACCTGAAGGGCTACATGTTTCCCATTCCTGGACCAGAACGTTCTTCCAAAAAAAAAATTTTTCTCAGCACTGTAGCTTATATTCTTTCTAGTATTGTGCAACACATATAGCACAATGCATATCTTTATTTAAAGCATCTATACCCTCTCCTTCACCTTCTTCCCAAAAAAAGATCATGCAAATATTAGAAATAAGGGAGTTGGTTAAATATTTCAGTAGGTTGTAACTTCAAGACGCAACAGAGCCTGATTTAAGTACAATGAAAGGGCTGCTTCTTCCTTTGCCTTTGGAAGCCAGAGCGTGACAATGGTAGCAAGAGGAAAGGAGCTCTCAGGTACGATCCCATCCAGTTACAAGAGAATGGGTGTTAGCAGACAACACTGGATATGACACCACTGCATTCCATATTTCTGCTTCATGTAAATGGATGTCAGCAGAAGGGACAAACATGGCATGATGGTAACACGTGTGTTCTGCCCTAACTGGGACAGAGAAAGCCAGAAGGTGATAGGGAGAAAATAGTAACTTTCAACATCTAGAGTCCCATAAAGACATGAGGAATGTACAAGCGTATGCCTCCCAACACAGAATAAATGTGCAGAGAGAATCAGAGAACCGTACTGTCACTGCACAGTGCTGCCACCTTCCAATGAAGCTCCACTTAATCGTCACTGAAAATGATTCTATGTTTGTACCAACCACAGAATATATTTGTTTTCAAGTCTCATACAGGTATTCAGAGAAGGAACATGGCAATGACCTCTCTGCGTCCATGTAACATATGGAGGGCTCATACATTCCATCTCTTTGTTTTTCCAAAGTGAGAAGTTTAATTAGTAGGATTACTGAAGAAAAAGATCACAAGTTCATGGTTGCTACAGATTCAGTCAGTCTGCATAGGAAGCAGCACAGCTTGTGTAACATGGTGAGATTCATCACAGTGCGATATACCATGGTTAGAAGCAAGGTAAGTCCTAGGACCACAGGCAATAATTGCTCAAGAATTTAGAAAAGAACCATTTTTCACAAAGGCCTGAGATACAATGAACTAGGATGGCAATGCTTCAAGTAGTTTAGATACAATTTTAGATGGTCCATGAGACAATAAAAACAGAAAGGAAAATATGCAGTTTTTATTTTTACTTTTTCAAAACAAAAGATGAAATTAGAACTGACTTCTTTATTCAAAGTCAACCAGAATTATCCAAGCAGTAGAGACCACAAATCCCCAAACATTTGCACAGGTAGGCATAACTGAAACCACTGAGAGCCTTGCCTTTGCTGTGAACATAATGTTCACCCTTATTATGACTCAACTGCTGTTTGCACTAGATATTAAGTAAGTCTGAGGTAAAGTTTTGCCTCTAAAATATGATGAAGCAAACAACAGACAGTAAAATTAGCAACTTTACTTTTGTGTTTGAGATTAATAATGCTAAGAGAAAAGAAAAATGGATAAGAAAACTCTTGACTGAAAAATTCCTGTTATCAAAAGTACTTGTTATCAAAGATTATGCGGGTGTGCAAGGCAGTTTCTTAACATTCTAGACTGATCTCACCATTACAGACAATGTTTTAGTACCTTTCTGGTAACTTTTGCACAGCCTTGTTTGGAAACCTGCTTCTGTGCACTTTTTGTTTTTACAGAAACCTTTCTTACAGACTGTTGTGTATTACTTGTGCATATGTAAAACAACCTTTCTCTTCAGTCCTATTTTGTACAAGAATCTTTTTCTAAAGTTCATACAAAACTACAAGTATTTTGCAAAGATAGCATTTGTTTCCATTTAAAATTAGCCATAAAGCTTAAGAGACTGCAATTCAAATACTTGTAGACAGAATAAGAAAACAGACATGTGCTTTTGGTGTCAGCCCAATAAGTATCAATGTCACATTACAACAGGCCATGTTGCTTACAAAAATCACTGAAGGTCTTATCTGAAACCTGAAGCAGGAATGAGCACAAGCAAAAGAGCTTTTCTGAAAGCTGCGGGAATG
The DNA here is from genome assembly GCA_030412105.1 of Cyclura pinguis. NCBI lineage: Eukaryota > Metazoa > Chordata > Lepidosauria > Squamata > Iguanidae > Cyclura > Cyclura pinguis. The sequence goes on along the minus strand of CM059601.1, from coordinate 69,415,674 downwards.
TTTCATGCAACATGCAACATCCTTTCACTATGTTTAAAAAAAAAAAACTTCCATGACCAGAAAAAAGCTTTAAAGCAGCAGAAGGGCACCTCTGAATCTAAACTGCAGTTTTGTAATACCAATAAATCTTAGACATTCTGGAGCTCTATTCCCAGAGACATGCCACTGACAGAATATTTAGCAATTACAGACTAGAGCCAACTTAACACTTTGTTGTTGTTGTGTGTCTTCAAGACATTTCTGACTTATGGTGACCCTAAAGTGGACTTATCCAGGGGTTTTCTTGGCCACATTTGTTCAGAGGGGAGTTGGCCCTGCTTCCCTCTACGTATAAGAGAGTGCGATTTGCCCAAGGCTGCCCAGCAGGTTCCCATGCCTGAGCAGAGATTTGAACCCAGGTCTCCAGAATCACAGCAGAACACTCAAACCACGACACCACTCTGACTCTAACACTAACCAACTGAAAATCTCTCCAAACACCACTGCCCGAGATTAGATGTCTGCACATGTACTTCTACAAAGCAGCTGCACAAACACGCGAGCAGTAAAAACTGCACTGGATATCACCTTTGCAGTACCTCTGAAAATGTGTAGCCACTGGTGCAAGAGGCCTTGCACTAGCACAAGATCATACAGCCAGCCCTCCACATCTGGGGGTTTAAATTTCACGGCCTTGATTATTTGCAAGTTTCTCCAACCTCTGCCCCCCCACCCCACACACACACACCTTGAGTACTTCTTTTCTGGTGGAACTTTCCTTCTCAGCAGCTCCAATCAGGCAACACAGCCTTTCGAAAACCTGACTCTACTCATCACTGTCATCTTCCTCCTCCTCCTCCTCCATCAACCACTGCCTGCAAGCGATGGCTCATACCCTGTTTTCTCAGCCCCACAAACCCTTTCCCAACCCCTCCTCACACACATCCAAGGAAGAAGACAGGCAAGAGAGAGGAAGTATAGGGCCACTATGCCATTCCATTCCCTTTCCCTGCCTGACCTGTTTGGACCCTAGGTGCCTACTCTCCCCACCATGCACACAGCCCCCTTCCCACAGACACATACATTTTGATATCTGCAGTTTTCCCACTTCTGCAGGGGTCCTACATCCCTAACCCCAGCAAATATGACGGGCAAACTGTAATTTGACACTGGTCTAAACGTTTATCATGATGATTATGGAGGATTACTTCTACAATAATACCTAAATAACCTAAAGAAACCAGGTCTTGTCTGATCATGGAAGCTAAGCACAGTCATCCCTGGTTACTATTGGATAAGAGACCACTAATGTATACCAGGTGCTGCAGACCATATTTCAGAGGAAGGAACTGGCAAAACTACCTCTGGGTATTCCTTCCCTAAGAAAACCCTATGAAATTAATGGGGTTGCCGTAAGTGAGGAAGCAACTTGAAGGCACGTGCACATGCACATGCACAAGAGACAGTTAATATGACCCTTGTAAGACAGTACCAAACATATGAATAGAAGTCTACTGTTTTCTCCAAAACCACTATAATACCTATCTTCTAGAAGTATGCCATCTAAAGCTTTATCCAGAACTTGATTCCAAATATTTCAGCTTTTGGTCAAATGTATAAATAATTCCTGCACGTACCCATGACTTTTTATATGATTAAAACTGAAACAAATTTTGTAAGTACAGCTTGTTCACCTCTCAAATTAGCTTCATTTATTTCTCATCAGTCAACCAGGATGATTTTCATTACATTCAGAAGACTTAAAATCAAATTCACATATCTTCCAAGTACTTTTTGCCTCTCAAATGCAAGGTTCCTTTTATTAGCTCAGCCTCATTTTGCTAGAAGAGCACAGGGCCACAGAAAACAATATTCAAACAGCATGTTGGTGCAAATCCAACTAATATTAATGTTACGTTCTTGAGAAATCCAGTGGTTGGTTCAAGTTTAAATAAATACATAAATAGAAGAACTTAACAATGTGTAAAGCAATGGCAAATTCCCTACCTACAAAAGCATCTGTTCTTTCTAGCATTCTCAAACCATATTAAATGCTTTTCTGAAGACGCGCAAAGAGTCTTTTATTCTGCTAATCACGAATGCGAGAAGAAACTGGGAGACACCACCTAATTTTTCATATAATCAGGATATCCACTAAACTCTACACATTTTAGAACCATGTAAGTAGTGAAGCAAGTAATGCACATTCATATCTGTATTGCAAAATAATTTTGAAATTTCTTTGAGCTCAACATAGTCCAAGGAATTATTTGGAAAGCAACAGGCCTACAATCATGTCTACTGCAGAAAAGGAACCAACAGCCTTGGTTTTTCAAGCACTTTCAAGCAAAAGCCATCAAAATTGTCAACAGAAGATATTTCAGAGTTTATATACTACATATGTGTTATCCATCATCTGAAACCAATGCAGAATCTGAAGAGTTTAATAAAGGGGTGTTCTATCAAGTATTTATTAACCAATTTTCTGCCCATCAGACCCTTAAAGTTATGCAAAAATTAAATATTGGGGGGAAAAATACAAAAAAACCACAGAACAAATACAAACATAAAACCAAAGAGCAGTAATTATAACATGGTAGAAACAACAGTAATATGGAATATACATATACACACACACACACAATTCCTCATAGCTCTCAGTAACCAGGACTAGCCAGTTAGGAGTAGCATTCTGTATAGTTCCTTCTTAATAAAATACACCACCAGCTCTAAGCAAACCTCCATATACATAGAACATATTTTATCACCAGCAGTTATACAGCAGCAGTATTTCATAAGCTATGATAGTACAAATATTTCAAAATGTCCTTACATCACGTAAAGGGCACAGTTCTTAAGAATATGTGATCTACTATGGAACAAACTGGAGTTGACAAGTGACAGCTCTTTAACTACCAGACTAACTCCGGCTTCCTACTGACCCTGCACCAATGTAAGACAGGTTATTAATATTTCTTAGCAGGGTATGGTAAAATATTCCTTAGAACTACTGCATACACCACAACTTCCTACTCAGAAAGCACTTTTGCATACAAGAACATCCGAGTTAACACACACCATGGATTTCGCTGAAAGCATACGTGCTGAGAAACTGCAATTTGCTGCTTCCAAAATCATAAGAGTAGACAGACATACTTGATCAAGCAACTATCTATAGACTGTTTCTTGCCCACTGGACCTTCCCTAAACTGAAGCACTTTCTGTTAAGATTTGTCATACACTACTTTAACCAGTTAATCAAGGCTGAGGTGATTTAAAAATATTTAGGGCCAAAAAATTAAAGAGAACTTGCACAACAAATGTAAGAGTAATCACCATGTTTGGTGCTGTCGGGGAAAATTATAACAGGGATTGGGGCTGCTCTAGTTCTGGAACTCCCTACGAAGGAATGCTGAGCCAGCCTCCACCCTGTTACCCTTCCACCAGCTGGCAAAATCCTTTTTATTCAAGCAGGCCTTTGGCAACTAATCTCAGTTGCTGTGGAAGAGAATTTTAATGGGAAGGTGCTGTACTTTTGCTATTACTACACTTTTAATTCAATTGTGTTGTTTAACCATAGTTTCATATTTTAATTGTTGTGCACCTACCTTTAGCTGCTCTTTCTGTGAAAAGACTTAAGTCCCATTTGGGGTGGGAAGGGAAGATAGAAATCAAATACATAACTCTACTAAATGACACAAGGAGACCTTTCTGCTATAGTTAAGACTTCTACTCCCCTCAAGGAAAAAAAACCTATATGCCTGATGCTTTACTTCCAGGAAGAAATCTCTGTGGTTAAACTGGATCTACTTTTGGTTCCCACTAGTAACACAGAAAAAGAACACATACCCATATGACCAGCCTACCTAACCGAAAGAAATAAAATAATAACAAAGTACCAAGGACCTTTCTGTCTGTTCTGGGAGAAAGAAATCAGGTTTCACAAACATCATTTCCCACCTCCCACCCCCAAGAAGCTTCAGCTAGTCTAAGTAAGTTACTTTTAATTAACTCTACCTGAAACTGTACTTTCAGCACAAAGTTCCAGTTAACCATTTCATTTCTGAACAGAAATTAAAAGAAAGATTACTGGAAAAACACATATTTATAATCTCCTGCAGAGAAGGCTTTTTATGATGGAAAATTCCTCTGTTTCAAGCCAGTCTTAGTACTAGAGGTGTGTCTGTTGGAAAATGGGCTGTAGGCAGTACACATAAATGAAACAATGTAACCCCAAACACTTTCCATCCTAATAAAATGTCAGTGCAAACAGAAAATGAAAAGTAACTGTAACAGTCACAGGGATTTAAACTACTGTATAACCCAAAGACGACAGATTGAGTCCTTGTGTATTTGAGCACTTTCCGACAAGACAGTAACCCAGGGATCCACAGAAACCCTCTTGCCAGGGAAAAGCAAAGCACTGGTGCACACAGCTTGATTACTCCTGCTGAGAGTAAGAGCAGCTAAGCAAGCCACAGAGCTTTACTTTGAGATTCACTTAGGTTGTGTGAACAGCAGCACAGTTGCTGTCAAGGCCTGTTTTCCTCCCAAAACCCAGAGCAGCATCTGCACAAGCTCTATTACTTTGGGCGGGGGGAGTGTAAAACAAATACAAAACTGACACAATTTGGAAGCAATTCCAAATGTTGGTATTTGTAGTTATCAAAACTATCTGCACATGAGTTCTCACAACAAGATAAACATATCATAGGCCAAACAGGGTGGTGTGTACCAGGGTCCTGCTTCTACACAACAAACTAGAGTTTCAGTGGATCCCTGTCTTGTCCTGCCATATGAACATATATTATGTATTCCTCTCCCTCCCCTTCTCCTCCCTGTCTCTCCAGTTACTTTATCATTTTTTTAAGTTGTGGAACTCTGGAATAACACACGCAAAGCACACTCTTCCTCTGCATATTATTACACAACTACCATCCCCAAGCCTTCACTGTACCTTTGGCCTATAAGCCTTACAATTCCATCCATCATGATCAATGGTAAGGAACTGTGGGACTAGCTCAAAATATGAGTAGCAAAGGCCTCTGCTCTCTGTTTCAAAGGATGGCTACCAAAAAAATGAGTATCACAGAAACTGAACCATGCCACACATCTTAACACAGACTCTAGTCCCCAACACAAAAATTCCATGTGCTGTTAGACAGATAAAGTGGATGAAGCAGATGACTAGATCTACAATAAGTTACAGTGAACAAAAAACATACTATCTAAAATAAAGAAACCTCATTCGCTTATCTAAAAATAACTTTCACCAACATTCCAACATCAATACCCTAGCCTCTTAGCAACAGAGAAGCTACTCAAAACATTAAAAGTGGGGGGGAAATCAACATTCTACCACTATAACCCAACATCTAATAACAAAATTTATATTGTATTAGGGCACTCCATAGCAGACTGGTGAAGGCCTGAACTCTTACGACAATTCTTGACCAAGTTCTCTAGGTCTCACAATATACAACAGAAAAGATAAGGAAAATTCTGATAGGTAAGAGAAACAAGTGAACAGTGGTGCAAACTATGAGAGCAACAATTAACAAGAAAGGAAAGCCTCAATTTGCCATCCACTTTACATAACCAGCAAGTGAAAAATGAGAAGCCTGATCCTATAATTTATGTTCACAGTTGAAATAGAATATTACAACATCTACACGTTTCCAAAATCATTTCAAACTCTTCTTGTAAAACTTTCTTCCTACACCAGTTTTTTTCAACACCCTCAATTTGAAGCAAACTAAGATGTTTGTCTATCTATCAATTCTTGGTCATATATTACATATATTAGGATAATCTCTTGCAACATTAATAGGCAATCAAATTCAAATTGTTGCTATGGATGACTCATTAGAAAACTAATAAAATTAAACTGCAAGAAGTGCACGAACAAAACTATGAAATGCTCATAAATCAATACTCCAAAGGCTGTTGCAAAAATTATTCATTTGTGCTATAGAAGAGTTGACTGTCTAGTATACCTAAACAAGAAGCATATTTTAACCTTACACAGCAGTTGACAGTTGAATACCTATCACTCCCTGCATCATGACATTTGACATTTGAAGAAAGACTGTAGTGTTCACCAACCTTCCTTTTGTCCCCCTATAGCACAGAAAGGGAAATTAGTTTCTAAACCTATAAACTAATAGGAGTGTGTAATATTAGATCTTCAACTGAGACTATCCGCATTTTTGTTCTGCAAAGCTCTAAGCACAACATTTTCACCCCTCAATCTCCTAAACTGCTCTCCCAAACTGTATGTAAATGACCACAGCCTGTTCACCTCACTTGTTATGTCCAGAGAAACCCAACAGCCCAACAAAACCAGTTTACATGTGATGATTAGCACAAACCAAAATGAATCTATCTGCCATCTGTTAGATAACCTACTCTGTTATTTGCTAAGAGATAGATTAATCCATGGTAAAATCAAAATATATAAAGCCATGTCAATAGTAACACAGTTTTAAAAAATTTAGTTTAAAATATAATCCTAAATGCAATAAATGTCCAAAAAAGCCCTTTATAAACACAGGCAGAAGTCCAGAGATCGGGAAGGTATTTATTCCTAAAATATCGCTGACAACACAGTATAACTTCAAATATGACCATATGATTTAACTTCTTTATTCTAAATGGAACACCAAAGTAGAGCAGAACACAAGCAGCATTTTTTCCTGTAATTATTTAAATCAACTACAAAAAATCCCCACTCACATCTGAACAATTTTACAGTTGCAAAAGACAATACAGTACATAATCAAAACTAAGTCATAATTATTTAAGTTTGTGGAAGTGCATATGTTCACAAAAATAAGCTGTCATTCAAAACAGCAACTTTGCAATCCATCCAAAACTATACTTCAAGATGGATATAATAAAATATTGAATTGAGAGATTTGAAGCAATCTTTTTAAAATTTAAAATCGATATTAGTATTATTTAATAAAACATATGAGATGAGCAAGTCTCAAGCACACAATGCTGAAACGTCATGCTTAATTTTAAAAAAATATGCTAGACTGTATGTCTTTATAGAGCCAGTAATCCCAATATAATGTATATGAAAATCCATGAAAACAGACCTCAGATGACTATGAAATGATCATCCCAAGACTAATACACAGATATTTACAAATATACAGAAATCACATCTTTTACATTTCACAACAGATTAAAAACACTGATATCTTAATAGACCTCCAACTGAATTGAAAAAAATTACAATAATGACACTACACATCTCTTTGAAAGGAAGAGCTATTCAGACACATCTTCTATTCAAATGTAACTACTGCCTCAAACAACAGCAGTCACAAGAACATTCAAGTCCTTTAAAAAAACGTATTAGCGTTTGATCCTGATAAGACAACATGTCATTCTCAACTTCCTCTACTAGCAACACCTCTACACAACATACGTAAAAAACGAAACATTTTACAAATCATAACTTCAACCTGCAAAAAGACCTGATAACATCAATCTGACATAGTTTGCAGAAATTCAGCAACAATGCATAGTAAATCCATCCCACGAATAGCTGATGAGCACCTTAACTGGTAAAAAAGTCCAGCAGTGACATGCATTAACGCCTATCTGTACAGCTTTCTAAAAAAGAGCTACTGCCTCTGTAAGTGTTTGACCCCTTGAAAACCTGTCTTTTTAAAAAAAGGAAAAAAAAAAGCGCCCAATAAAAATGCTAACAGAAATCCATTTTCTTATAGCGGTAAAAAGGAAGTTTATAGGGTCTAGCGTCTCCCTCTGTGACACCAGACGAGTCATGGATTTCACTGGAAAAAATCCAAGTTTCGCCCATCCGAAGATGCCTGCGATACCTGCTAATAAGAAAAGGGCGTCAGTGCCTTTTGTGCGCTGGAGGCTTCCTGCTTCTCGCCGTAACTCTCTCTCTCTCCCCCCCCCCCCCTCTCTCCTGCGGATCCTTCTCGGCCCGCCTTGTGGCCTCTCAGGCCCAGCCCCCGCCGCCTGACAGCAACAGCAGCCCGAGACCAGCCGGGCTCCGAGGCTTCTCCACCTACAGGCTCGCCGCCGCCGAGCCGCCTCGCACAGGCGCACACGCTCGCTCTTTCGCCGCCGCCACAAACCACCACCTCAGCCCCTCCGGCCCCCACCCCGCCCCCGCCCCCGCCCCCGGCCCCGGGGACTCCTCCCGGCGGCGGCAGGCATCCCCCCCACCGCCGCCGCCGCCGCCGCTCAGCGACTCCTTGCAGGTTGTGGCCCCTCCGCTCCTCCGCACAGGTGCAGCCTCCTTCCGAAAAACGAGGGGAGGGTCGGCCGCCCCGCTCTTCTTCCCTCTCCCCCTCCGTTTCTCCAAAGGCGCTTTCCCAACGGACCCTCCCTTTAGCTGATCTTCCACCCCCGCCCCCCCCAAATCCAGCACCTTGTTTTCTCTCCTCCGCTCCCCGTCCTCGCCCCGCCACGCCCCGCTTCCCCCGCAGCCCCACCGTGGGGGACCTTCCAGGAGCGCCCGGGAAGCGCTCGCCCCTCTCCCCGCCGTCCGAGGCCGGCTTCGGTTCTCCAGCAAGCCGGCGGCCGGGGACCCCCCTCGGCTCCCGCCTGCTCTGCCTCCCGCGTTCCTCCGCGCCCGGCCTCCCTCCCCCCGAGCCAGCCTCGGCCGCGCGCCCCCCCCTCCGCATTTCGACCTCTCCCGCACACCCAGCTCGGACTCCGCCGGCGCCCTCAGCAACGCCGGCCCTTCCTCACCCGCACAGCGCCCGAGCCGGCACTCCCCTCCCTCCACATTCCAGCGGCAGCCCTTGTCCGCCCCCCGCCACAAAACCCCGCGCCGCCCCTTCGACGCGCGCCCGGGTCCCCGGGCCTCGCCGCTCGCTTCTCAGCGGCCTCTTACCGCGCGCAAGCTCCGCCATCCCGCTCCGCCGCGGCCGCCGTCGGCGTCTCTGCCTCGCTCGCTCCTACCGGCCACCGTCACCGCGCACCGAGGAACCCGTCACGGGACTCGCCGCCCACAGACCTCCACGGGGACCATAGAGAGGGGGAGGGTGGCAGGTGGAGCGGCGCCTCGGCGTCGGAGCTTGGGCGCCGCCATGTTGGCTGAGGGCAGAAAAGCCTTTGTTGCTACGGGCAACAGACAGGCACGGTGAAGGGTATTCGCGGGGAGCAAAACACGGGAGGAAAAGCGAGGCTGAGGGGCGGCGCGGCCTGGTAGTGCGAGTTTTGTAGAGGATGGGATTCAAATCGTACAATGGATTCAGTCAAGCGATTTCTAGATCTTTACTGCCAGTAAAATCTTCGGGAGTAAAAACAAGGCATCAGTATTTCCTGCCCTCACATGCTTATGAAAAGGCGTGCCTCTGTTCCGCCCGAAGAGCAATGCAAACACTGTCGTCGTTATTATGAGCAGTGAGAAGAAAATCTTCCCCACCCTGCTCCAGGACAAGAAGAAAGACCGAGCGTATATTCAGGATCACCTCCCACAAATAAGATCAACCAGCCCTGCTCAGAATATATTTATTTAAGGGCCTTTCGCGCCGAACAGAGCGGGACGATAAGCCCTTTCAGGGGAAAAAAGTCCAAAATCTCATCTTTCCCACAAACGTTAACCCGTCCTTAACATGTGGAACTGATTGCCAGAATATTTATGACAAAGGCACCGACGACATTTTTACAGGGGTTGAACAAAGGGCTGTGTAGATCTGGCCAGCCTGACTTGGCCCACAGCCGTTTCAGTTCCAGACCTGTGCAGCCAAGAGTCTGAAGTGAAAGTAGGATCGCAGCCTGTGTGTTGGGATTGCGCGCATCACTTTCGGCAAGGATTCTGATCTCTGACTGCAAAAAAAAAAAAAAAAAGGAGGGCCAGGATGCTAACAACACCTTTAAGTGATTTATTTCAACATGAGCTTTTGTGGAGGTTAGCCTACTTCTGCAGATGCCTAGAAGGAGTTGATATTAAAGCCATAAGTATAAATACTCTAAAGACACCAAATCTTGTCTGATCTTGGAAGTGAAGCGGGGTCAGCCCTGGTTAAAACTTTGATGGGAGACAGCCAACAAATACCAAGTGCTGTAGGCTATATTTCAGAGGAAAGAACTGGCAAAACCACCTCTGAGTATTCTTTGCCTAAGAAAACCCTATGCAATTCATGGAGTTGTCGTAAGGCAACTTGGTGGCACGTACACACACACACCTACAGTAGATTGTGCAAGTGGGATCGAAGTGTAATAGGATTCAGAAAGATGCAAATAGTAACTGTAAGACCTTCCTTCAATCTCTGTGCTATTTCACTAGTTGTGGGTACCTTTCCCTTGACCCCATTCACTGCCACCAGGTGTGGGGCCCATCTAAATGTCCTCATGCTCCCTATGGAGGAGACTTTACTCCCTTAACCCCCCACCCCATTGGAAACCACCTATGAGGGACTCTTAAAATGCTGGCTACTGTCACATTCTGTGGCATCTAAGTTTCTAATTCTTTGTCGATGGATTTCTGCACTCACCACCACTGAAGAACTGCTGCTACTACAGATACCATGTGTCTGAACTCAATAACTACTCTAATCACACTGTTGTAGCATTCCAAGAGGCATAAATACATATTAAAATGAAGGGCATACCACACAAGATTATTTTGTATGCAGATATTTATAGTATTTCAAGGCATAGTTGTTATTTTACTGATTTAACTACAGTTACTTACACAACACATACAACATTCACTTTGCTACCTAGTGATAGCTCTGTCCAACTTTCAACACTGTGCTCATTATCCTGTCTGGAATTAGGCGTATAAAAATTCTGACTACTAACCCCTAAATGAACCTCACTCTTCAGGACAATTTGTTACATGTGCAGTTGTGAGGACCCATATATTAATAAACTCAACAGCTATCAGCAAGCAGGCATTTATCAGATGGAGCTTTCTCACTGATTTATCTCTGTGTCAGGAAAAGTTTCACCAGACAATTTCATGCCTGTGATAATCCCTGTGAGTTATTGGTTTGCCCACTGAGTGGGGAAGCCCTAAAGAAGGGTCTGTACTAAGCAGCTGAGTTCAGAAGAAGAGGGATTGCTGGAGAGGAACTGTAGTTGCCAGGGCTAAGGCATAGTCCTTTCCACTTTGAATAAGATAGTGTTGTTTTCAGTTGTAGAGCCTAAATACCCTAAAGGCACCAGACCTTAGAAGCTATGCTGAGTCAGCCCTGGTTAGTACTTGGATGGGAGATGGCTAATAAATACCCACTGTCGTAAGCTATATCTCAAAAGAAGGAACTGGCAAAAACACCTCTCAGTATTCCTTGCCTAGGAAAACCCTATGAAATGTTCCCGGAGTCACCACAAGTTGACAGATGACTTGAAGACACATACAGAAAAGGATAATCACTCTGTAGTGATATTTCTTTATTGCTGCTTGCATTTGTATTTTATTTAGGGCTTTAAGGTTACACCAAAATATTGCACTAATATTAAGCAGCTCAGCCAGAAGAGTCTTAGGGCCTTTCTGCCCTGCACTGTTCTAGTGCTATTATTCCACTTTCAACATCCGGTGGAATTCTGGGGTTTGTAGTTTACTGAGGCCAAAGAGCTCTCTGGCTGAGAATTCTAAATGCCCCTCCCTAAACCACAAACCCCAAGATTCCATAGGATGCTGAAAGTGGCATAATAGCACTGTAACAGTGTAGTGCAGAAATGCCCTTATAGTCAGATGCTGTACCAGCCCCCCCTTGGAGCAGTGGAAGTTTTGGGATAGTGCATGTGTTTCAAGTTTAATATACAATTCATTGTTGCTGTTAAATAGAGAGATATAAAATGCATTTGGGTTTGCAATATTCTGTTATAGCTGGACCCACAGAACTCAGAGAGTAGTATACCTGGATGGTTTTTCAGGAGAAAGGAAAATTCACACCCAAATAACCAAAGTATTAGAAGCATAAAGAAAGGAGCTGTGGGGGACTGAGCTCTGGTATTCAACCTAGGAAGGTGTTGTTCTGGCACTTGCCAGTTACCAGATTTTCATTATAGGATTGTGCCCTAAATAACTTAAGGTGTTTTCTCTTCATGCTTGCACTCTGGTTGGGCAGCCTACTTTTAACCGGGAATGCAATCCCATCCTTACTCCTACTACAGTATATATATTTTCAGTTTGCCTATCACAAAACTAGCTCCTTGTGGTCTGCTTCTGGACTGATTAATGATGCATGAAAGCCTTTTCAATATGCGACAGAATGGCATGATCTTTGACTGTGCATTCTTATTTCTGCAGCTGTCTCAAGCCACAGGCACCTGCTTTCAAGGACTGAAAAACTGAGTCTCAGGATGTCTTGTGAACATCCCCTGAGGAACACTATTACATATATCAGGAACCACAAGGGGGCAGGCTTTTACAAATAGAGGCGATTATATAGACACTAGTATCTTTTTGAGTAAGTTCCCCTTGCCTTTACCTGGGGAGAATGTTGCAGAGAGATATAAAACTGAAGATTTTCTCAGTGCAGACTAGAACAAATAAAGCAGAGTTGTCTTTGTAAATTAAGGCTTACTATGTGCAAAGTTCTGAATTCCTGACATTTTGGGAAAAAAGTACTCAAACATTCCCCTGAGGTCTTTGAAAGATAGGCACATTTATTCATTACAAATTTATCTGAACCATATCAATCCACTCTTTTTCAGTAAATACTTGGAATGCTATGTATCAATGCCTTATATTTTAAAATGCCTCCCTCCTTAACCCACTTTTGTTCTCCACAGTTTTTTTAAAAAATACTATATAGGAAAAAGCAAGTAAGTATTGGTTCTTGTGGTTTTTTCGGGCTTTGAGACCGTGTTCTGGCTGTATTTTCTCCTAGGAGAAAATACAACCAGAACATGGTCTCAAAGCCCGAAAAACCCACAAGAGCCAATGGATTCTGGCCGTGAAAGCCTTCGACTCTACAAGTAAGTATTCTAGAAAGATTGGGAAGAGGCCTGAGGTAGCTATCTGAGAAAAGAAATAAGAAGAATGAAGTTTCCTGTAAACTGTGCTTTATAACATTATTAGCTGCAAAATTAGTCATGCAGATGAAAATATGAAAACTAAATTTTCCCATGGTTCACCAACTGAACACCTGCGTTTATGTAATAAATGTTTTGTATAATAAATGAAGTGTGTATCTTCTCAGTTCAATTAAACAGGCATTTAGAGGCAGGCAGACACTATGCAAAAGAGGACAAATTATGCAACAAGCTAATATGCCTTAGGCAGTACTACCGTAGGGCTGTATTTTTTCTGCAAAGTAAACAGTTCTGTTTTCCTCCATAAATATTTGTTGTACTAGGCAAATCTGTTTAAGATATACCAGCAATTCTTATCCAAGATAACCAAGACAGTGATTACTTACTCCTGCTTCCATAGATAAAGTCAGGACTATGTGTGTGCCATGATTATATGATAGTTCTACTTCCCAAAAATCTTAGCTTTCATTTTTAACCCTCTCCCATCAATTTGCAAATTCAGCAAGCTCCCACCTTACAACCCCTTGCTATCTGATGACTCACTCTTTCAGCACTTCCAAATTAAGGACAAATTCCATTAAATCAGCGTGGGGTCCACCCTTTCGTCAATTTTTCCTGCCTACAGGAGCTTGCTTGGGACTGCATGCACACATGGGGTCCCAAGTCTTGACTACAGGAAGAGTGGATCCCCTGGCCGAATTAACAGAACTTGTCTGTATTGCAAGTATTGAAACAGTGGGCTTCTATCTGTTCTTCTTGCCTACAGAGACTTGCTTGGGACCATGCGTGCGCCGCTTGCAAAGTAAGATCACAGTGGGGAATAAGGCGCAAAGCCAGCTGAGAGACTTTGCAAGCAGTGCATGCAAAGTTGGTCTCAGGCAAGCCTCCATAAGTCTTTCGTGTTCCCTTCAGTAGATAGGTGCTGCTGCTCAACCATTTCCACTTTCTGCCAGTGCTCTTGTGCCTAACCTGGCAAGCAGGGAAAGCCTGTATATACTTGCCAAAGAGGTGGAGGAAGCTGCACATTTGAGGTATACACATACCTCAAAATAAGTCTCATTGAACTGTAATATAAAAAGATCACTTCACTTCTGTGCTGCAACTAGGTTTTTAGTTATGTCTATAATTATAAGGGTGTGGCTTCACTAAATGGTGGAGAAGGAATAGCACACGTGCTCTTGAAATGCTGTTTCATGCTGCTGCCTTATACTCCAGTGTGGGTAGTGAAGCAGTAACAGGATGGGAGCAGAGTGGAACCAATGGAGGGGGACTGAAAGGAGCAGCAGAATACCAGGGTTAAGAATCAAAGAAGGAAGAGGATGTGGGGCCCAAATTGAAAGACTTATGTAGGGAAAGTCAGGTGGGTGGCCATTGTAGTCGGGGGCACAGGCCAGCTACAGTAGGCAGAGGCAAGAACAGTTTCCTTTTCTGAATCTGGAGCTAGAACAGAAATAGGTGTAAATTACTATTCTTACTATTTTGTTTTTGTGTTGATTTGCCCACCCCAATTCTGCATTCATGATACTATTCATTTGATTCAACTTCTTCATGTGCGCATGGGACTGAAACTAAAGGATATGCCCGGAAATGAGTGTTTATGTGATTTTGCATGGATGAACATCACTACCACCACCATTTTTATTATATGCAAGGAGGTGGATTTCAGGTGCTTTCAGAATTTGCTGCTCATTCTTTTCCCTAAATAAGCCCACTCTTTTCTAATCTCTAAGCCAGTGGTTCCCAAACCTGGGTCTTCCAGATGTTTTGTACTTCAAGTCTGAGAAGCCCCAGCCAGCTTGGCCAACAATCAGGAATTCTGGAGTTTAAAACATCTGGAAAGCCAATGCTTTGGAAACACTGCTCTAAGCAGTAATCTAGCCAAGTTTTATAGTTTTGTTTTACTTCTGCATAGATATGAGTAAGCTGGATTTTTGTTCTGTGCTGCTTTTTGGTGTTTTTTCCAAATATACCAGATGTGCAAAAAGGTTGTTTGGAACACCTTGTTGGCATGCTCGTTCTGCGTGGTGACTTACTTTTGAGCAAAGATTGCCAAAACAACAGGTGAAGGGATTTTTTTGTTTTGTTTTTTGCAAGCCTATATATTTCTCTCAGTTACAACCTCTTTGAGCAACAGCTTTTTCCAAGGCAAAGTGGAGCTGCATTTTAATTGTAATTTTTCAAGTGTAAAAATATTTTTAGTGCATTGAGTATCATTGCCATGACTGCATACTTTTATGCCACTTTCACATTACTTTTAATGTTATCATTGACTGTTTGGGTGTGTTTTGTAACATAGGCCAGGAGATTGTAGCAGTCAGATTTTTTAAAAAAGTTAGCTACCATGTAATCATGATAGTTACTTTTTCAGAAACATTAAAATAAATAGATTCTTTTAAATAATGTTAACTAATTATTGCAGACGTAAGAACTGGAGAGGGAAATAATTATTCTTCAAAAGTAACTTCCCAGCCATTGTCATTTACCTGAGTTCCCATTTTTCTGTTTTCAGTTCTGTCCGTGTGGCGGGGGGGGAGTGTGTGTGTATGCATGCACCTTATTAATGACTAACTGTAGCACTCAGCTTTGCTCAGAAAAATCATTTACTGTAATTAATAATCATTCAGTTTCAATTGCTGGTCTTTTTGAGTGCTCAAATGTACCTCATAATGTGCATCAATCTCAGTTGGCCAGTCCACTGCCAAACATACTGCTCTGCAGAAATGAAAAAATAAACAATCTCATCCATCTCTCCTCAAAGTGAATTTCATATACATCACACAGCCTATATATTAAGTCAGACCATCCCAAATATCTCAACTTAGCTTTATAGTTATGGCAAAATGTCAAACAGCTAACTTTTCGGGCGTAGCTCACCAAAATGTTTCAAATGATGTGCCACATGATGTGTTGCATATGATTGAACAAAAGTGGTGTGCCTGACACTGGAGTCCCCAACTGAATTTCATGTATATCACGTGGCCTACCTCATCAGCCAGACCATCACAAAATATACTAGCCAACTCTGGTGAAAATCCATCTAGCTGTTTTTGAGTGATATGGTAGCAAACAGACAGAGATTTCTATTTTATTTATGTAGATAAGTATATTTGATCATCATCAAAATCACTATTTGATAATAACCCTTTGGTATACATTGATTGATTGATTTTTTTTAAAACAATTAAAAATGACTTTGTTTTCAACGATAAGGAAAGCTGGGCTAAAACTCTGTAAATAAATAAGGTATGTGTTTTTTAAAATAGATGAAGTAAATTCTATAAGATGCTGTGGTTGGACCAATATGGGATGTGGGGAATTGCCCATAGATACATCTACTTGGAGCATCTTAAGAACATGTCAAGTTTTAATATGTTATATTCTTTGATTGATTGATTGATTGATTGAGGTTTCTCAATAAAAGCAAAGCAGAAGTTATCACTTTCACAAAAAATACAGATGTAACACAAATGTGCTGCATTTTCAGCAGTGTAAATGCTACTCCTCATTCTGTGAGTTGGATTCAATTGGCTGGAAAACAGAAAAAGAACCTTTTTGACAATCATGGAGTTAAGAGTCTCACTCTACGAATTATTCGCACAGCAATGCTGCTCCTTAAACACAAAACAAACATTTCATATCAGGAAATGAAATGAAAGTTTAAACACAAACACACTGTGAGTGGCCTTTCCACTACTTTATCAGTCTTATTAGAACACAGATAAATCCCACGGTGCACAAATGCACTAGAGTTCTCCGCCAGTGTTTTAGCTACTGTTCGTATATCAGCGATGACAGCACACACATAGAAAACACAAAAAAAGAGTACTGAATTTTAAAAGTCCTTTTTGTAAATGGCATTCAGAGGAGATGTGCGAGCCATGCAGCTCTCAAGATGTTGCTGAACAGTAGCTTGCAACTAGGTTGGTGAGGAACGCTGAGAGTTTCATTTCAACAACATCTGGAGGGCCACAAAATTCCCACCCCTGTTTTAGAGCTACAGTTTTGGCATGATGGTAGGTGGGCATCAGTCTGATCAAACTTATCTGCGTTAGCAGCAACAGGAGGAAGGAAAGCCTTCCTGTAAACATATGGACTACAGATGAATGGCATGTCCTGAATCACCCAGAAACTTTTCCACATAAATATACCCTAAGGCCAGTGGTTCCCCTCATATCTAAGAGCTGAACTTGCTCGGAATTCCTAGCCCTGCCCTGTCTGCTAAGTATCTTGATTCACATGACACTGGTAACACTGTTTTAGTGTCTGCTCAACTGTGTAGTGATGTGGCAATTTGATGAGAAACTACAGAACAGTGCAGTTTTAACAGGGACTTTCTCACCTTCACCTTCAACAAGATACACATGACCAAGTTTTCCAGGGTATCTACAACAAGTTTATGATTCTTCATGTGATTTACATGTTTGTTTTTAGAAGAATAATATATTATGTAAAACAAAAGTTGGAATGGGACTAATGGTTAAAAAAAGTGGACACAATGGATGTTTACCTAATGAGTAGGGAATTTTTGCAGACACATGGAATTCTGTGCTTTGGCAAACTTGCTGCAAATTACACAAGCATAATAGATATTGCTGGAACCAAACTGAGCAGATATGAAAACTGGCCTGAGATTGCTAAATTGGGGTACCTTATACTCATTAAAAGCTGTGGAGGTTAACAGAACTTTAATTTGATATAACTTAGAACATAAAAATGAAGGAAGTATGCAGCTGCAACAGATCTGAAGAGAAAGATCTGCCAGCTGATAAAGTTGCACGAGTCTTGCTCAGCTCAGTGCCCTTGCAGCAAATATTTTCAGTGTGCCTCCAGAATTTATGCCATGCTACAGAGGCTAGAAGCTTGTGCATTCAAATTTGATATTAAAAATACCTAATTCAATTAATTTGATTTTCCCCCTAGCCTTTAACTAACACTTGTCTGCATCAGGGGTAGTTTGTTTCTGCCTAAAAGCAGTTTCCACAACATATGAAACACAGGCCATTTCCACACGTTACCTGATCCCGTTGTCCTCCTGTCACAATCCTAGCAGCACCTTTGCTGGGAAAGGAGTGTGACAGGAACACTCCTCTCTGTATCCGACTGGCTCCCTTCAGAAGGGAGCATGAGTGACATCTGTCTGCCTTCTGCAATGCAGCTGGGCTTTTTCCCATGCTGCACTGGGGAAGGAAATGCCTCCATCTCATCTCCTGTCCTTCCCTCATGGTAGGTAAGGACAGGAGTGTCGCACAATCAGAGGCACTTAACAGATTTATTCCATCAAGTGAATATCCTGTGATTGTGACCGGAGGGAGCTGGATGGCAGCACGACTGCGATAGCAGTGTGAAGAAGCACAACCTGCAGACTGCTGCCATCCCATCCCCATAGCGGGACTGCAACGCCATGCAGAAATGGCCACAGTCTTTTCGTTTGTGTCTTTGAATTTTATATCTAAGAGTATGAATGCAACATTTCTCCAAGTAAAAGCACTTTAGAATCTAATCTATTCTAGCCCCTTGGGAGAAACTGATGGTAACCACCCACCTTCACTTTCACAATTACCAATTACCTCTTTTCTCAAATTACCATTTTTGTCAAAGTTTTGGCATACAGACAGAATAGAACATTGACTGAGCTTAATGTGAGATTCCAAGTTGGAATGAATAAAAGGATTAGCAGAGTCTTGTCAGTTTGGGCTCTCATATAATCCGTATTTGCTGGATTATTTTCTCAAACATCTGCTGCAACCAATCTGGCACCTCCTAGATGTTTGGGCTACAACTTCCATCAGCACCAAATAGCATCAGAAATTATGGAAGGTGTAGTATCTGGATGGCTACAAGTAGAGGAAGAATGATCAACTGGGAGTCTTTTTAATGCAGAGTCCCTCTGAATCAGCTTAATAAACTATGCTCCAAGCCCATGACATTGCTGATGCATTTTAGGGTATGGAGGGCATAGGTTACTCCTTCCTCTGTCTTCTCTCATTGTCAGCATGTTTGAGCAGGAAGAGGCAACACCACTGGCTCTAATTGATGTCAGACAAGGGGCCCTGAATGTTCCATGCATACAGTGTGCATTTTTTTCGGGGGGGGGGGAGGATGAAGTCTCATACACTGCACAATCCTCAGTGGTGCCACATCTACATGAGAACTAGCCTATATGCTCTCTCAGTGACCAGGCCCTATCCATTTCTGGATGGCTGTGATGGCACAATCCATGATGGAACATGGATAGCATATGTAGGCTTAAATCCAATTCTTCATCCCAGTTACGGTAGGCTCACTGAATCACATTTGTTGACATATCAAGTTCCTATTGATTTAATGAATGTACTATAGTGGGATTAACCACTGAATTTAGGCTGTAAAAACCTCCAAGCCCTAGTATGTCTTTTCATAACCCCCCAAAAATTTTGGGCCAAAATGCTCACAAACACTTTGATGGATAAGTCATTAAAGCAGACCAGAGACCTCAGGTAGATCTTATTGAAACATAACACAACGAAGAACCATTTCATAGGCTGAAGACTGACCATGTAATCCAGTGAATATTCTCAAAATTCTGCTGTCACTGTTGACCTAGCTGAACAGCAACGTCCTCTCTCAAATGTGGACTTCCTTTAAACATGGTAGGAAACTTGTAATTAATAATATGTTGAGTACAATAATGAAATGTTTTTCCTTATCACCCAGTTAAACAATCCCAGCTTGAGGAAACTCTTTGAAAAGCAACTCCCTGTAACACAACTTAAATGCAATTTGGTTTCCTTTGCTCTCAAGTCTTACATAATTGCAGGACTGAGATCAGTTGCTTGCAGCCTAAAATGCAAAGTGTTAGAAAGACTTGGCCTAGGAATCCAAGCTCTGGTCTAGTTTGTGTTTACTCCTTGCATTTAAAACAGCTCCTAAACACTCTGAAGGGTCTTATAAAAAAAACAAAAAGAAATCAGTTTCTGGCTTCCCTGCACAGCTAATCTATCCCTGCATTCATTCCATTTCTCTTAAGTGGTTATATTTCATAGGTTCAAGAAGTTATTTGGGGTTCAGATTTTCTTGGAATAAAAGTTCACATGAGTAAATAGGAATTGTGTTTTTCCAAAACTTTTTTGTCCTTGAAAAACTGGGGAAAATAGATAGAATAATTTTTTAGGATGATCAATAAAATGTTTAAGATAAAGTGTTTACATATTTACAGTCCTCAAATCATTTTTAAAAACTGAATGGAAGAAAGATTTTTACATAAGACTATGTACAGTATCATATCATTACAATTTCTAATCTTGATTACCTTTTCTCAGCTCTTTTTATAGAAACGAGTGTTATTTCTGCTTACCCAATGGAGAACTAGTGGAGACAAATTTCCCCTGTTTTACTGATTGTTCTTCTTTTCTTCTGGTTTTTTGTTTGTTTTCGTTTTGGTCTGATCCTCAAATTGGCAAAACCAATATTCCTTACAGTTCAGGACCTTGAATCTCCATTTGTAGTTAAATAAATAAATACATTAATACACAAATATTGTTAAAGTGATTTTAATTTCTAATATATTCTGAATGCATTGTATTCACAATATATAAAAAATGATGACTTTATGCCAAAGTTATATATATTGAATTTTATTCTCCTAATATAACAAAATGACTTTCAATCTGTACAGGGGAGATTAATATTGCTTTTTTCCCATTTTCCCTAAAATTCCCTTCTCTGGAAAAATGGAAAAAATGTGTGTGACCCCCTGTTGGCGTTCAGAATTTCTGAAAATTTTAGAGTAATTTTCTGTACTACCCCTCAGACAACATGCTGAGAGACAAAGAGGAGCAGTCAAGCGGCGGAAGAAAGAATTTGGCTCTGGTATACAGTATAGAAGTATATTTTTTCCCCTTTATCTCAGGTGGCAAAACATCTTGGGAGAGCACTGCCCTCAAAACAGTCCACACTGATAGTTCTACTCATCATTAATTGTTCATTGTTAATTGTGCAGCTAAGAATCACAGAGATGGAAGAGATTGCGGGGCAGCAGAGCAGGCACCCAGGCTCCAAACCAGGTCGGGGAAAGGAGGTGGGCCAATATGGTGACTCTATACTTCCTCCCTCTAACCCATCTCCTTTCTTGGGCGGGGGGATCAGGAGAGAGCTCATGGTGCTGAGAAATTAAACTGCAAGCCATCCCTAGCTGCCCAGGAAGCAGCTGGGGGTGCAGGAGGAGATTAAAGGTGGGTTTTTAAAAGCTATCTCGCCTGATCAGAGCCACTGAGAATGAGGCTTCCCCTGGAAAAGATGTTACCACCCTCAACACCCCCATCCTGTAAGATATGCCTTTTATTTTCATACTTGGACATATTTATGGCTGGAAATATATGACTGAAGCCGCGCCAACTGGACAAGTGTGTTGCCCGACATGGTCAGGCCACAGGTTCAAAGAAGTATAAGCAGAAAATCCTGGCATCAAGGGGTTCAAGCTAATCTCTTCCGTGATCTCAGATCTTTGCATTTCTGAATAAGCCCAGATAAGACCATTAGAGAACCTTTTGATCTCACCCTGCAAAGACCTTTCTTACACCCCCTACAGATCCAAACTTCAGGAGATTACCACAATTTCCATAAATTTTGCCAGTCCAGTGTCAAGGCAGTCACCTACCCCACAACCCTTTGGTCAACTCTGTGAGAAAGTTTTAGCCTTTGCCAGAACACCTGCTCAGGATAAGAAAAAGGGTATATAAACACTGACTTTGGTCCCAGCAAACTGTAGCATTTTGGATGTAGTATGTGACACTCAAATTGTTGCTAGTCCGTGTTACCCTCAGGCATTGTCTGAGCCGCTCCGCTTCAACCCTTTTCTTCAAGACTGGTAACTATCACCCTTTTTCATCCCTAACCCCTAATCTCTCTCTATCCGACCTTTCACACCTTATTATTTCTCTAACAGCCTTGCATGGTTCTTGAGAGTGTCTATTTCCCTTGTGTGTGGTTGTGATTTCTAATAAAACATATTGTTCATTTTTAATCTGGAGTCTCTTTGCAGTTAGCACTGGTATATGTAGATGAAAAGATCCTGCCGTTACCCTCCTCTAGCAGGCCTCCTCTGAGCCATAATTTCTGCAAATGCTAAGGAAAAGCTGTCATTGCTGGTAGAGCCCCAAGTTCCCCACCTGTTAGGGTAACAAAACAGTGCCTGGGGTGGAGGGGGCAGGGGTTGAAGAAACTCACAAATAATCAAATCTGTGAAAGTTAAACCTGCAAACACAACTGTTTAGCCACTGTCACTGCCAGTTTTCTATGTCTCTGTAATGAAACATACCTCCAATTATTGCTCCAATAATTGGATCCAATAAACTCCAATTTATTACATCCTTATTTTTATATCCCATTGATAAAACACAGTCCCCTTTGTGACCCTGTTTCGACTTCTGGAGAGATACCTTCGCACAGTCATTTGATTCTGCACATGCACAGGCAGTGGAGTTCTTTAAATTTCATATCCTTTCATGGGGTGTCTCTAGAAGAACTGAACTCCACAGGGAAACAGGTGCATCTTGATGCTATCCAACAGGGACAGAAACAGCCACACATGGACATACAATATTAGTGCATCCTACCATCCCTCTGAAATACTTATCCATGCAGTAAATATTGCTAAATGAGGCATTAAGCATTCTATTAATAGTTTAAGTTAAAGAAGAAAAGTTATAATCAGTTTATTCAGAAGCCAATACAGGACAGACTTTTGCCTGGCCTTCAGCCATGTGCAATGGGAGATGGAGGTGTATCAGACAATGATCATATTATTACAAAAATTTACTAATGATGGAGAATGCTGAAGTACATAATGGAGATGCTGACAAATAATAAACATCTAACTGAATTTGGAGTTGGACACTTAATGATTTTTTAACGCTAACTGAAATTATTATTCTTGACATTGAAATATACCATAGCAAGTGCCTTATAATATTCTTTACTCTGTGTAAACCTGAAAAGAAACTTCTTGTTAATCCTGTTAACTGAAAAAAAAATCTGAGGGTGAAGGATATCCTTCCCCATAATTAAGGAAAAGAAAACTAAAATTATGAAAGAGCTTGAGGATCTTTTGTACTGTTTCAAATATTTAATTTGGGCAGGAGGTTAGGTGTGCAAGCACATGCATTTGTGCATGTGTGCATGCTCATGTAGTGAGATCTAACAAACCTGCCCAGATCTGAGGCAGCCCCAGGCAAAGTTACCTTGCTGGCTGCCCCAGTGCTGATCCTACCTCTTCAGGTAAAGAGAAACAAACAGAGATGCATGAAATTAAGCAGAGTCAGGAGGGTGATTTTTATCTACCGTAATAGCATATCCAAGGCAGACAAACTAGATGCAATTAAATTATGGCAGGCAATATTACGAGATGTAACAATGAACACAGGATTAGATTTCAAATGAGATTAGACAAACATTTGGAATACAAGTCTATCACTGGGAATTAGCCATGGCAGCTAAACTGAGCCCCCAGGTTTAAATATTGTGTGTGTGTGTGTGTGTGTGCATGTGTTCATGCACGAGCACCTTTAAATCACCTGTCAATTTACAGCAACCCCATGAATTTCATAGGCTTTCTGAGGCAAGGAATACTCAGAGGGGGTTTTGCCAGTTCCTTTCTTTGAAATGTAGCCTATATATACATTGGTGGTCCCCATCCAACCAGACCTTACCCCTGCTTAGCTTCCAAGATCAGACAGGATCTGGTGACTCCAAGGTATTCAGGTCTCTCAGGGTATTTAGGTCTTGCTATCTTTTAATTATTGGTGGGGAGGGGAGAGAATTGCTGTTGCCTTGCCTTTGTGGTAGAAAGTGGGCTTCCCTGAATTTACTAGCTAGTTACTATAGGAAACTGGCTGCCAAATTAAGTAGTATATCATGTATTCCTTTATCTGAATGAGTCCTAGCTTTATGGGGAAAGCAAGGTATAAATAAAGTCTGTAATTGTTGTGATTGTTGTTGTTGTTTTGACATTTATAACCCTGCTTAATGAGAAGACCAAAGTGGTTTACAAGAAAAATTATAAAAATAAACAAACAGCAGCTTTTTGTTTTTTCTTTTTTAAAGGATCACAAAAAAACACGTCAGCATTGGCAGGCTAAAAACATGCTCAGAATGTCTGCCTTTTAAAAAAATACCAATTGGAAGAAGAAAATCTTAAAGGACCACAAAAAGGCAGGCAAAGAGGAGCCAAGTCAATGTCTCTTGGGAAACCATCCTATAATTTAGGAGTTAAAATGCCCATTAATTTCACTTACAATGGCAAAAGGAGACCAAGAAGAACATCAGAAAACTGAGCACAGATCCTGAGTGTGTTCAAAGGCATTTTTTCCAGAGATATACTAATTCCAGACCACTAATCTAATCAAGTAGCCTTCTGTGTAATGTGGCAATAACTTGTAACTCTCCAACCTGTTGCCCTTCAGATGTGCTGGACTGTAACTCATATCACCCCAGCCAGAATAGCTAACAGCTATACTAGGTGGTAGTTATGGGAACTATAGTCCAACATATTCAGAGCATGCCAGGTTGGGGAAGGCTGATTGAAATCTGGGGTAAACTCACTAAAAGCCATAGCCTAAATCAAATTGATAGCCCCAGCTAGAGTAGAAACACTGAATCAATGGGTGTTAAGTCAACACCTCATGACTGAAATTCTGCATGGCACACCATGCTATATTGGTTCTGCATGCAGAACTAGGCTACACTGAGCCATTTGCTATACATCCTGGACTTACTGTAGAACTGCTGAAGCCATTTGTCCTTGGAAAGGAGGGAAATTGTAGAAACATCTGGCTATGGCCCTGTAGCCAGACATGAAGTGATTATACCATCTGCTAAGGTCTGCTGGGGCCCTCTAGAGGTCTCAGTAGCTTATGTTTCACATTTGGCTATGGGGACGTGCCTAAGTGCTTTTGTAATTCCTCCCCATCCAGCCATTTTCCACCAGACATGGAATGGTCATGGGAGATGGCATCAGCCATCTGTAATAGGTCCCAGGAGATCTTTGGTTGCTGCAGAGGGAGGGAATACCAACCTCTGCAGTAAACACAAATAGACAGGCATAGGGTTAACATATACCTGAATATGTCACTAACAAAATACTAGCCACTGACTAAATGAAAGTACTCTAGTTGGAAGTAGCATCTGGCTTTAGTCCAGTAAGCCTAAGTTTATAACTCTCCATACAGCTGTAGACTTCTTGGATACTGGCCCAGGAGAGATGTGAACTACTAGCTACTAGATAGATAGATAGATAGATAGATAGATAGATAGATAGTTTCATAGAGTACTGTCTGGCCAGGTTGAACAAGTGCACAAAACTCTTAGCTGGGTAACTCAATGGTTGTTCTCTAAGACTACAGTCTTCGATATCCTTTCTAGAAACAATGTCCATGTGAACATCATGAAATTCAATTTCAGAAAATACATTTAAAAATCAGGTTTGTTTAAAGATGACACTGCAGTTTGTGGTTAGATATACCACATGATATCTGTACTCATTAACATGCAATATTAATAAATTACAGAACTGATGGTTTCTCTGTGCAATTGATCAGTCTTGTTTAGAACCACAAGCCTACGTGTGGTAAGACTACTCATTCAGAGCCTTGGAATTAATAACTGGCATGATCACCAAAGGCAACCAAAATTCTCTGGAGATAAGTTTGTATCCTAGCAGAAGAGGGACATATGTCTCCATTCCTCCTCCATCGCTCCATATGGTTTTCATGTTGGCTGTGGAGAAAGAGAAGCCTGTCCTTTCTCCACCACTGTTTGGCAACTATTTGGCTTCATCTTCTCTATGACCAGCCTGCAAGTACAGACACTAGCTTATTAATAATCTAGTAAGCAAAATTGCCAGGGCTAGTTCACAAGGCTACTTAGCCATAAACCTAAATTTCTAAATAATCGGACATGAAAAGGAGGAAAAAAGCAAGGATTTTCCATCTAAAGTTTAGATTCTAGATAAATTCAGCTGCCTATCTAGGAATAAGCCCCAAAATTATCTTTCTGTTTGAGTCACTGGCAAAACTCCAACAAATGAGTTTCATGGGCGTCCCCAGAAGATAAGATCTCCTGTTATACAGTCAAAACATTATTTTCCTTTGACTTCTATAAGTGCAAAAAGGAAATTTCAGAAAGACTGTACCATATAGCAACAACAACTTATGACAAGAGGATTTTTCAGCCTCACAAGAAGTGGGTGTTGGCACAGCTTTGTTTAATTTTTCATCTTCTTGTGACACCCAACTTAAAACTTATTTGGCATGAGCTGCACAAAGACAGGAAACAAAACTTGACCTCACCCAGTGCTGTCATTTATCATTTCCACGCAAGTTTTTTAAAATAAAATGGAATCTTTTAAAACTTAGTAGCCCAGCAGTAACAAACAAAAGAAAAATGCAAGTGGCAGCCAGTGAGGATATGAGATATCTTGTCACAGCACACAGAAAATTTGAAGTGCCATTAAAGGGCAGCAATTCAATTATTTTATTCATTATATTTGTGCTGTGAGGTAGGGACATTCACGTATCCTCTCTTAGGCATCCAAATCCCTCAAGGCACTATGGTGATCAAGAACCTTATAACTTAATTTAGTAAGAGCTACAGAACAATTATGTTCTTAAAGAAAAAAAAACATTTGGCAAAGTACTAATTAACACATTACTCATTGTTAACCTTCTTAAATCTGCATTTTGTTCTCACCCGCCCATAGCAGATGAAGTTGGATGATGGGCCAAGTTGTCATATAAGCCATAAAAGATGAAACACCACAGAATCAAAACCATTTTTCTCTGCACAGCTATTTTGGTCATGTTGGAAATTTCTCAAAGCATTTGAGGGGGGAAAAATAGACATCTCTAAAAATAAGCTTTTACAAAGAAATTTTCAGGGAAGAAAAGAGCCTGCAAACAAAACTGGCCATGATTGCTGGACATTAAGAATTCAATACAAATCACAATGCTTGTTGGAGTCACACCAGTGAAACATTTTTATGAAATGTTAAATGCACATTGCTAATCCTAAGAGGAGAACCAGCATGATGTAGTCATTTGAGTGTTGGACTATGACCCTGTGTTACCCTGTGTACTGGGGGTCCCGGGAGGGACACCAAAATGTGCTCAATTAAAGGTGGGGAAAATTAGCTCAGAGCACTGCTTAGTGTTACGAGAGGCAGGGTAACGTAGCGAGATCTTGAAGCCTATGTCTACGGGGTCGGGTCGAGTCAAGGAGAACACAGAAGTTGAAACAATAAATGATGTTTATTAAATACAAGCAAAACAGTGTATGCGACGCACTCATACAAGATAACTAAAGAAAATAAAGGTTGGAGCGGTATAGAGGGATTTTTAGAGGGATTGCTGGTTTGGGTGATACTTCACCTGTCCTGAAGCCCAGAAAAAATAGAGAGCGAAGCTGGGGTGTGATGTAGCTCAGCACGTGGAGCTGAGGGGAGGCTTGCTAAGTAAAGCGGCAGCAAGGCGGGATGAAACTGGGAGCGATCCGAGGAAGGTCTCAGAATCAAGGGTTTTTATAAGGAGAATTGTGACCGCAGGCTATGCCATACTTGGGGGAAAACAATAGATTTGGAGTTGGAGACAAAGCCTCCGAAAGGTCAGAATCTGAATGATTGAGTTATCGTAGCGGTTCTCAATAGAGTAGCCAGTATGCAAACGCAGAGTACTTGGGTATTGCATAGGTTAACCATCAAGCTCCCAGCACGGGGCAGAGGCTCTTTTGTAAGTGGCGTGCATACCTAATTAGAGTACTTGCCTGGAGGTCTCCTAAAGCAGTGAGTCAGCTATTTTCTGGCCTGTCTGTATTGTCCAGGAATCTTACGGCTATTAACGGCCGAGCTTGTTTCCATGCTTGTCTAGTGGTCTCGCAAGGACGTGGAAAGGAATAGAGAAGTGCAACCGAATTGTGATATCAAGGGGTATCTTTTAATATCCCCAAAGCTCGGACTAGCCAGGGCAGTAACACCTGGAATTAGGATTTGATTCCCTACTTGGACATGGAAAGCCACTGAGCGACCTTGGTGTCATCAGCCCTAGAAAACACCACGACAGGGTTGGCGTACGTTGGAAATGACTTGAAAGCACACAACAACAATAAATTCTAAGAGCCACAAGTTACCAAAACAAAATCTTTTTCAGTAGTCAAGACATCAGCAGATCTATGAAGAATAGACCTAATGAAGAGGTTACACAGTATGCTAATGGTCAAACATAACCAATCATTAGTGAATACTTGCTAGAAACTGATTCATTCCTGAGGCTTTCTTAGCCTTGAGCTGCAATCCTGGCACGCATACATGAGAGTAAGTCCCATTATAGTCAATAATAGTGCACTCCTGCATGTCTGCTCAAAAGCACAAGCTGTTGTGTTCTACAGAGCTTACTTCCAAAGAAACATGTGTGAGATTGTGATGCCAGACTGTGAAGCAAATGAACACAAGAACACAAGAACACAGGCTACACGTCATTTAAGGATCACTGTCATAACACATGTATGTGCAGTATATTCACTTGACTTCAGCCCACTTGTACCCATGGGTCTTTCCACACTGCACTGTTATAGTGCTCTTATTCCACTTTCAATATCCTATGGAATCCTGGGGTTTGCAGCTTAGGGAGGGACATTTAGAATTCTCAGCCAGAGAGCTCTTTAGCCTCAGTAAACTACAAACCCCAAAATTCCACAGGATGTTGAAAGTGGAATAATAGCACTGTAACAGTGTAGTGCAAAAAAAGCTCCAAGTTAGTGCGTTTAAGAAAAAGACACCTATTTTCAAATTTGATTTAGGTTAAATTATTTTGATGTCAAACCTGTTCTATATTTTCCAAAAGAGGAAGCCATCATTTTGCTTTGTTACGGTAAATGCAACCACTTTAAAGACAAACAGATTTACTGTGACATGAGCATTCATGGACTACAGCCCAGTTCATCAAATGGAAGTCATGCCCTATGAGGAGCATCTTCAGTGTTATTGTGCTCTACAAAATTAATTTCCATTTAGATTAGTTCAGTAAAGGCAGACAGCAAACTACAGAGTTCTCTGAGCAGGCTATCTTGTTTCCTTTCCTAACTCAACTGGAGACATCTAAAGCAACAGAACAAGATATGACATGATGATCTGGAGTTTGGAAAGAAAGAGGTTAATGTGGTTACAAAGGGATACTAAAAGCTTCTTACTAGTCAAACCTGCACAGGCAGGTTTACCCATACCTTTTGTTGAGGAAACAGGTACCGCCACGGCCTTCGTCCTAAAAGGAGCCATGTCTGTCTCCTCCTCCTCTTAGCCAAGAATGATATAGCACAGATGGGCACAAAGGATCAAATGAAGAAAAATTGTAACCTTTGAGCCAGAGGCAGAGAGAAATGAGGGTGTTAGATCTAAACACAGAAATGTCCCTTCGGCATGGCAGAATGCCTCTCTCTGGGAGCTTAAGTAGGGCAGTTGACTTGTTAGCAAGAGTGCTTTGCACCTCCACCCACATTCAGTTTGTAGATTTCCATAACTCCTTAAATCTGCAGCAACCTTTCCTTTAAAAGGAAATCAAATCATCCAAGCAGCACACTCCAGAATATCTCGTCACACAGAGAAAAGAGCACACAGAACCATTTTTACTGTATCTTTGAAGAAGACTGTGGCCCATAGTGTTGAAGACTGTATACTCAACACTCAAAAAGTGTAGTAAAATCAACAAGAACACACACATTCCTCTGTGCCAAACCTGAAGAACATATGAATTAAGTAGCATTGTTTTCAAAACAGAAGGGTACAAACACACTCCAGCTTTAGCATTTGACTTTTGCACTTCATTTAGATACAATGGAATAATTACTGGATACTTATTGACAATAAATTATAAAGGATATCTTTGCATCTCAATGGATACTATGAAACAGTGTTTCTCAACCTTTTTACCTTGGAGGAACCCTTGAAATAATTTTCAGATCTCAAGAAATTCTCACATAAAATTTATTGTATCTCACTACTATTCTTAATTGCTGTCAAACCAACTTCTACTTATGGCAACTCTATCAATGAGAAATCTCATAGAATCATAGAATAATAGAGTTGGAAGAGACCACAGGGGCTATCCAGTCCAACACCCTGCCTTGCAGGAACACACATCAGAGCACTCCCAGCAGATGGCCATCCAATCTCTGTTTAAAAACTTCCAAAGGAGACTCCACCACACTCTGAGGCAGCATATTCCACTGCCAAACAGCTCTGACCATCACAAAGTTCTTCCTGAGGTTTAAATGGAATCTCTTTTCCTGCAGTTGAATCCATTGCTCCTTGTCCTGGTCTCTGGAGCAGCATGAAACAAGCCCGCTCCCTCCTCAACATGACATCCCTTCAAATATTTAAACATGGATATCATGTCCCCTATTAACTTTCTCTTCTGCAGACTAAACCTACCCAGCTCCCTAAGATGCTCCTCATAGGGCATGGCTTCCAGACCCTTCACCATTTTGGTTGCCCTTCGTTGGACATGTTCCAGCTTGTCAATATCCTTCTTGAATTGAGGTGCCCAGAACTGGACACAGTATTCCAGATGAGGTCTAACCAAAGCAGAATAGAGTAGTACCATTACCTCCCTTGATCTAGGGCACCATACTCCTATTGATGCAACCAAGAATCGCATTGGCTTTCTTGGCTGCCACATCACACTGATCATGTTCAGCTTATGGTCTACTAACACTCCTAGATGCCTTTCACATACACATATTCACATATACTGTTGTCTAGCCAGGTGTCTCCCATCCTATATTTGTGCATTTCATTTTTTCTGCCTTATATTTCTCTCTGCTGAAATTCATTTTGTTAGCTTTGGCCCAGCTCTCCAATCTGTTAAGGTCATTTCGAATTTTGATCCTGTCCTCTGGGGTATTCAACCCCTCTCAATTTGATCAGCATGCCCTCTATTCCTTCATCCAAGTCACTGATAAAGATGGTGAATAGCACTGGGCTATGTGGCACCCCACTAGTCACTTCTCTCGAGGATAAAGTGAGCACCCTTTGGTTTCGGTCAGTCAGTCAATTACAAATCCACCTAACAGTAGCATTGCCTAGACCATGTTTTAGTAGCTTCTTTGCAAGAATATCATGGGGGAACTTACTGAAATCAAGATATACTACATCCACAGCATTCCCTTCATCTATCAAACTTGTAACTCTGTCATAAAAAGAGTAAGATTAGTCTGGCATGACTTCTTTTTGAGAAACCCATGTTGACTTTTAGTGATCACAGCACTGCTTTCTAAGTAATCACAAGCTGTCTGTTTAATTATCTGCTCTAGAATATTTCCAGGTATTGACATCAGGCTGACTGGGCAATAATTAATTGGGTCCTATTTTTTTCCCTTTTGAAGATGGGGACAACATTTGCTCTCCCTCAGTCTACCTGGACCTCTCCTGTTCTCCAAGAATTCTCAAAAATTCTCTTCAAGCCATCCTGTCACCAACAGCCCTGTTCAGGTCTTACAGATTCAGGGCTATGGCTTCCTTGAATGAATCTATCCATCTTAAAAGCAGTATTCCTCTTTTCCTACTGTCTTCTCTCATGTTATTTTTGTTCTTCATGTCATTTCCAACTTACCATGATCCTAAGGCAAACCTATCACAGGATTTTTTTTGGGGGGGGGCAGGATTTATGCAGAGGGGGTTTGTCTTTGACTTCCTCTAAGGATGAGTGTGACTTGCCCAAGGTCACACAGTGGGTTTTCATGGGCAAGTGGGGATTCAAACCCTGTTCTCCAGAGTCCTAGCCCTTCTCAAACAACTTGACCATGCTGGCTCCCTGTTTTCTTTCTTTCCAAGCATTATTGACTTTTTTATTGATTCATGTCTTCTCATAATATGTCCAAAGCACAACAGGCTTAGTTTAGTCATTTTGGCTTCTAGGGAGAGTTTAGGCTTCATTTGCTTGGACCCATTTATTTGTCTTTTTGGCAGTTCTTGATATCCACAGAACTCTTCTCCAGCACCAACATTTCCAATGAGCTGGTGGGGGGAGGGTGTTCCTAGCAGCTTTTTCCAATATCTAGCTTTCACAACTACACATAGAAATTGGAAATACAATGGCATGGACAATCCTAACTTTAGTATTCAGTGATATATCTTGACACTACAGGATCTTGCCTAGTTCCTTCATAGCTGCCTTTCCAAGTCCTATCCTTCTTCTGATTTCTTGACTGCAGTCTCCATTCTGATTAATGACTGAACTAAGGTATAGAAAATTTTGAACTATTTCAATGTCTTCATCACCTACTTTAAAATTGTTTAAATCATCTATAGTCATTATTTTTGTTTTCTTACTGTTCAAATTTAAACCTGCCCTTCCACTTTCTTCCCTGACCTTGAGAGAAGGGGGAAATATAATAGGAGAGGAAAGTTGGGTGAAGAGATCATGAGAGAAAAAAGGGGGTAGCAGAAAGAGAGTAAATAGTGGGTAGTGTATAGAGACAGAGAGTGGTTTTGCACACCTCTGTCTCTGCCTTTGCTCATTTTTGACATATGCCCTGTCCACTTTTTCCTTCCACCTTGTACACTGTTGACTTTGGCCCAACCCATTGCTGGTGTAGGACAAGAAAAAGAAAGTGAGATGGTCAGCTTAGTCCGAGAAAATACAGCACTCAAAATTCACATAGCATTCTAATTTTGCTATTTTTGTTTCTGTTGTGTCCCTTCAAGTTATTTCAAACTTATGTGACGTAAAGGTGAACCCATCATGCCATTTTCTTGTCAAGATTTGTTGACAAGAGGGATGTGCCAGGCATTGCCTTCCTCTGCTTTCCAGCCTACAGCTAGGATATAATTTAAAAGAACAAACACATCTACAAACGACAAAGATTTTTCTAAATTCTTTCTTGAGATACCCTTCCTTGCCTTTGGTGTTGTTCTTCCCCACAAAACCACCACTGATCACATGTTACATCTAGACTTAGGAAACATTTCAGAAATTGATTTTGACCAATTTCCACAGAGTCTTTTATTATTATTATTCAGGAGTTATAGTCAAAGTGCTAAAGTGCTTTAGCAATATTATACTAGTTACTCTTTAACAATAATTTTGTTTTGGTGCAAATATTCTTCTTTCCTTCACTTGATTTCTATTGAATCTGTGTACTGGAAACAATAACTGTGCTTTTAGAAATGAAAGAAAATGATCAATTAACTGCAAAAATCAAGGAGAAATCCGAGGAAACAATGAGGGAGTGGGATCCAATAACAAGGTTTCTTCGAAGGAAACGGGGCAGAATACTTATTGAATAATGTATAAGTCTGATATATTTGACTCCGAAATCAAAAATAGAATTATGGTAAAAATAAGGTATAGGATAGGAAGTAATATAAGAATAAACGTTCAAGATACTCTAGCAGAGGTATATAAGTATGTATATATATATATATGTACGTATGCTTATATGTATGAGTATACATAAAAATAAGAAGGGGACAGAATTTTGAAAATCCATGACAAAATGATTGTAGAAGGTTATAATGCGAGATAACGGAGACTATATAAGCAGGAGGAACAATACTGGTGAGACAGAGATTTTTGTTGAAAGGAACACCAGAAGGAAGTATAAGTAAAAGGTATAGGATTGTTATGTCAAGCAAAGGGGTTCATAACTAAAGGAAGTAAGATTTTTTTTGTTTTGTTTTGTGTGTGTTTTGTTGGTTCATTATTGTTATTTAGTTTTAAGTAAATGTAAATTTATGTAAAAATATGCAAATGTATGAAAAAAATTTTTGTGTAACATACACAATTATATACTACAAAACTAATATGAATGCGAAGACAACAATGGAAACTCTGTTGACATTAGAAGAAGAAACAAGAATGAAGAAAAGATCGAAACAATGAAGAAATAATGAAGAAATAATGATTTGCTGATTTGATTGTTGATCCTCATTAGTGGTTATTAACCTTATCAATGTAAATAATACAATTTAAATTGGTTCAATAAAAAATAGAATGAAAAAAAAAAAGAAACTAACTGTTTTGCTAGCAGTGGCCATCCTAACTAGTTCTGGGAAAATATGTACAAACAGACAGCTAAGCAGAGATGCAATTCATTTCAGAAAACACTGGATTAATTAAACTGAACAGGAAAATAGGAATTAAAAGCCCCTGGTAATGGCAAGTGTTTCCAGGAAATACTTCATGCAGGTCTCCAAAATAAAATTGATTTCTACAAGGTCTGTCAAGAGTCTTTTTTCTCATCTGGAGGGTCTCAAAGTCAGTGACGTGAGTCATGACCATAAGCTAAAAGTGAATGGCAGGACAGGAAGCTTTATTTAATATCCCATCTTTCTTCTAACATGGGACCCAAGGAAAAAATTACAAGGAAAAGTTTTAAAAATAATTAAAGGATCCTATTAAAACAGCACTGATTTGAAATGTTCAGAAACAGTTAAGGCATAACAATGAGAATATAAGTATACCACACATATACCCACATCTATTAAAAGACAGTTCTGCAACAACCAGTTAATAGCTAAAACCCTGTAGAAATAAAAAGGTATTTGTCTGCCAAAAGGAAAACAGAGACCTTACATCCCATAAGGGAGTGCCAGACAGGGAGCATCCACCAAGAAGCCCCTTTCAGATGCCATTAGCAGTTGTACCTCTGATAGGGATGAGGCCAAGAGAAAGCCCTCCCCCAAGGATCTTAAAACTCAGACAAGCTCATATAGGGGCAGATTTCTTTATGAAGAAATAATGAAGAAATAATGATTTGCTGATTTGATTGTTGATCCTCATTAGTGGTTATTAACCTTATCAATGTAAATAATACAATTTAAAATGGTTCAATAAAAAATAGAATGAAAAAATGAAAAGAAACAATAACTGTGTTTTGCTAGCAGTGGCCATCCTAACTAGTTCTGGGAAAATATGTACAAACAGACAGCTAAGCAGAGATGATGAACAGTGAAAAAGCAAGTATTCCAAGAAATGCAGGTAAAAGTTAAAAAAAAAAAATAAAAGTGTGGACTATATTGACAAATACGGGATCTGGCTGAATAAGGAAAAAGATCACAGTCATTCAACTAAAGAAGGAACCGAGAAGGCCTGGAGTAGCTTTATTAAACATGAGAAATACATCACGGAACAAACAAAATCAGCCCTGAGAATTCACATTGTTATGTATTCTCAGTCTACTGTACGGCATGGAATCATGGACTGCTACAAAGAAAGCGAGAGAGCAGCAGCAACAATTACATACCAAGGTGGATTTTTCATAGAATGTTAAGAATCCTGGACCGAGAAGGAGCTCAACAAAGAAGTACTAAACAGATTGTATGCAGAGGCTGAAAACTGGAATACGCTAGTCTTATATCCATTTGTCCATAAAGACGTATGGAACAAATGTAAATTACAGA
Source organism: Cyclura pinguis (assembly GCA_030412105.1). Classification (NCBI taxonomy): domain Eukaryota; kingdom Metazoa; phylum Chordata; class Lepidosauria; order Squamata; family Iguanidae; genus Cyclura; species Cyclura pinguis. Next base: position 69,380,294 of record CM059601.1, on the reverse strand, counting down.
TTGCTACCGTTCGTTATTCAGCTTCAAAATAAATGGGAAAAGATATGTAGGAAGAACTAATTGGATGCAAAACCTTAAGGAATGATTTTAATGTAATAGCCTATCTATTTCCAAGAGTTTAGCAGATGGCATCCAGCCCCCTCAGCCAACAGAAGGAGAAGTAGTGTGGCAAATTAGTCTAAATCCAAATGATGTTAGACTAGAGGCAAAACATAGTAAGTCTCAGTGATCTCAGGGTCTATGCCAGGTACAATTAGCAATGTGATGTTGGTGTACACAAGCAACCTGGAGCCTTTCACCCAGCCATACCCATTTATCACATCTCCGAGGCCGTTTCTGCACTACACTCTTAAAGCTTGATTATCCTACTTTCAACATCCTATGGAATCCTGGGGTTTGCAGTTTAGGGAGCGGCCAGCCGGCTGGCCGCTCCCTAAACTGCAAACCCCAGGATTCCATAGGCTGTTGAAAGTGGGATAATCGCGCTATAAGAGCGTAGTGCAGAAATGGCCCGAGTCTTTCCCGTAAGCAACGAGGAGACAGTGGACTGTAATGTGCGTCTCAAAGGCACAGCTTCGTTTCTATCACCCTTCTTACCGACCTACTTCACCCCCTCTTCACCACCAGCCCTCCACCTTTTATTGCCTTCTGGTAATTTCCAGTATGGCGTAATGGTCTGAACGTTGGACTAGGGCTATTTCCGCACGAGACTGATACAGAACTATTATTCCATTTTCAATATCCTATGGAATCCTGGGTTTGCAGTTTAGGTCTCCCGAGGTAGGACCCCAGGCCCCTCCCTAAACTGCAAACCCCAGGATTCCATAGGATGTTGAAAGTGGAATCATCGCGCTGTAATAGTCTCGTGCGGAAACGGCTTAGGGCTCCAGAGTTGGGGGTTCGAATCCCCGCACAGCCGTGGAAACCCACTGAGTAACCCTGGCCAGGTCACACAGTCTCAGCTTCAGACGAAGGTAAGGACAATCCCCCTCCGAACAACTCTTGCCACGAAAAGTCCGTAACAGGTTCGCCTTTGGGTCGCCTTGACTCGGCCATTTCCGCACTAGCGTGTTATAGCGCGATGGTTCCACTTTCAACATCCTCTGGAACCCTGGGGTTTGCAGTTTCGGGAGGGGCCGGCCGGCCCCTCCCGAAACTGCAAACCCCAGGGTTCCAGAGGATGTTGAAAGTGGAACCATCGCGCTATAACACGCTAGTGCGGAAACGGCCTAGGAAACCACTTGAAGGCAGCGCCCGCAACCACATTTCCGGGGTCGGCGTTGTTATCCCCTCCGTTGACAGCCGCAACAAGGAAGACGCGGCTCGACATGGCGGCGTCCGGGCGTGGTTTCCCGTCAGCCTTAAAGGAGAACAAGAGCCAGATCCACTCCACGCCCGGGCTTCCCTCTCGCCGCCATATACGGGGAGGGAGTCCAGCTCAAGACGACAGGGCCGCTCTATCTTCGTATCTCTGTGGTGCCCTTCGAAGCGCGTCGCGCGGCGAACTCGACCGGCAAACCGGAAGTACCAACCGGGCGGCGCGAGCCGTTCCGTGTCTCTCTCCTTTGACCCGGTTGTGGGGTTGCTATGGCAATGTAACCGCTTTGCCTCGTTGATCCCTGGCCGTGCGACCGGTTTTGAGGTCAGTAGTGGCGCCTGGCGGGACAGAGGAAAGACGAAGCTGTAGTCAGATAGGGGGAGGAGGCCTTAACCGGGCATGCTTCCCGGGAGGTCTCCCAAGGTGGGACCTGGACGGAAGCGGGGAGGAAGGGGCGCAGCTTCTCTTCCAGTGGGGGGGGGGGCGGCGGGCGGGGGAGAGAAAAAGGGGTGCGGGATTCGGCACGGCGGAAGCCATTTGAGAGCGGTCGGATCAGGTAAGGTGGCGAGGGGCGGGGAAGGACGAGGGAGGCCGTGGGAGGCGAAACTGGCCCCTCCACTGCCCTCGAGGCGGAGGGCCACAAGCTGCAAGGAGCAGCGGTGGAGGGGGGGGGGTCTTCGGCGTGCGGGGAGTCGGGGCTGGAGAGGGTGAGGTGGGCGTTTATAGCGGGGGCGAAAGGACGAGACTGTGGTTATTTCCGCACTAGACCGTTAATAGCGATATTATTCCACTTTCAGCATCCTATGGACTCCTGGGGTTTGCGGTTTAGGGAGGGAAAGTGAATGAATAACGTTAGGACAGTCTAGTAGGGAAACTGCCTGTGCGCGCGTAGGAAGCGGCTTGGTTTGGCTGCGTTGCTGGCTTGTGGGCAGAGAAGCCTCGGAGTCGGAGTGGTTGAGCTTAGGAAAGTTTTTTATCTGATCAGATGGACTGGGTGGCTTCTCGCACACCTGGGGAGTTTCTCTGGCTAGGTGAGTGGATTGAGTTAATGTATTTCATTCCTGCTCTGGGAAGTCTGAAGTACCTGTCACACCCCAGGGGCTGGGTGAGGTGAGCACACAAATATTCTTTCGCAATTTCTCTTTCAGTGCAGATTGGTGTGACAGGACTGCAGTTCTGCTAGTCAAACCATGTCTGAACCAAAATTCCGGGAGGTGTTACCTAAGCAAGGTGAGTAGCTTCTCCCACCATGGTGCCTATCTGGTGTATCTCCCAAGTGACATTTGTCACCCGTCCTTAGGTGTGTGTTGTGCAGGACCACATACCTTATTTCAAAGTGCCTGTTTCCATCCATTTGGTTGGCACACAGCATTTTCTGATATTACTGCTTTAGAGGCAAAATGATTCCTTGTCTTCCATTGCTTAGGAGATTAACTTCTTTACAACAATAGCATATTTAGTTACTGTTAGAGCTTTTCAGTCTTTTCTTTGTTTTTAACCAGACTATGGTTTATTCTTGAAAAAAAAATCTTTCTTATGAGTAAGGCTGTATGTCCAGTGTCCTTCTGTTCTCCTTGTCCCTATTAGGAGTGGGCTTTGAATAATCTATAATGCAGTAAAGGCTGAGTACTTTAGACTGTTTTGTACATAGGAAAACTAATAATTCACTTCTGGAACAAGATTTTCTCTCTTCATGTGTTATTCTGATATAAATGTCCCTGAAAAATATGCATCCAACCATTCCACAGGAGTAGGTATCACACCTACCATTCAATTTAATTTACTGTTTACTTGATCACACAAGTGTTCAAATGCTACCAGCACCAGGAGACTTCCATGTTTGCCCAGATCTAGCAAGTCTGAAGGAGCCCAGGTAATCTTGAAAACTATGTGAATTTTATTACCCCTCCCCTCCCCCCCATTTTAGGAATGTTAGCAGTAGAAGATGTGACTACCATGGTATTGTGCAAGCCGAAGCTGCTACCCTTAAAGTCAGTTACACTGGAAAAGCTTGAGAAGATGCAGCGTGAAGCACAGGAAACAATTCGGCAGCAGGAACTTGCCCAGCAGAGTTCAAAATCAATACAGTAATAGAAAAATAGAAGTAGTGTATATAGAAATATATTGGTCACTGTTACTGTAGATTGTTGTTTGCTGATTGTACAGCAATCCTGTAAATATATTTTTAAACATCTTGATTAAAAATGACACTTTAAAGTCCTACTTTTGGAGTTCTGTGGTTGTTTTAACTCTGCCATACCTGTCACTGAACCTCTACTCAGGATGCCATTTATAATCACCTTATATCACAGTATATTCCATTTGGTGTTTTAGTAAACATTGCATACATTGAGGTGCAAGCTTATTTTTTTTTCTGTTGTTGCTATGTACCTTCAAATCATTTCCAACTTACGATAACCTAAGGAGAACTGGCACAGGGTTTTCTTGGCAAAATTTGTTCAGAGGGGTTTTTCTGGCCTTCCTCTCAGGCTGAGAGTGTGACTTGCCCTAAAGCACCCAGTGGGTTTCCATGGCCAAGTGGGGATTCAAAGCCTGGTCTCCAGGGTCCTAGTCCAATACTCAAACCACTATATCACGCTGGCTCTTTTCTATACAGATTTCTTTGGTTATTGACAAAAGTGTATATATGTATTAGTTATATGCCAACAGACCTTTTATAAGTCATTTATAAAATGTGCAGTAGAGCACACTAAGTACATACCATTTAAGCACAGAAACATGTATAAACAGTTTAGAACAACAGTTTTATGTGCTATGCAGGGACAGGTTCCTGTGGCTCTCTCCTGACAGTTGTTAAAGCTGCTCAAAATGCATGTACACTCTTCTTGACAGAGTAGCTTCTGACACAAGAGAGAATGCATACATTTTAAAGGGAGCAGCCAATACTGGTTATTGGTTGGTTCAATCATAACTTCATTCCCCTACCTGCAGCAGCATTAATACCTACTACCTGGTATGCAAATTACATCTGTGTTTCCTTTTTTTGGACTTAAAGACACATTAGTGTTATATCTGCACTGACATGCATATTCAATAAAAGTTTACAAGTTGTGTTTAAACTTGAGTGTTACTTTACTGCCAGTCTATTAACAATAATCACAGACAGGAAAATTTTCTAAATTATCACTCAACTACACATACAGTGCTTGGGTCAAATTCTGTAACACATCTCTTTACTACAGGAATGATTTATCCATGTACTAATTAGCAAGCTAATGACAGAACAAAATCAAAGTGATTTAAACCAACATTAAAAGGGAACATGTAGAACTTCTTCTATGAACAAGTTAAGGCATGAACCACAGCTGAAGTTTTAAGAGTCAGTAAGCACATACTTGCAGAATTGTTTAAGAAAAACAAAACAAAACTTTATGTCACAAAAATTTATTTTGCAATACATTCTATCAGAACTGTTCATTTTTCCAGTTTTGTAGAAAAAAATAGATGTTCCAGCCACCATTTGCTGAATTAGTCTTTACCACCAAATCATTATATTACCCTGGAAAAAGATGAATGCATCTTACAATCAGACTAAATTTGTTTTTAAGAATCTAAGGAATAACTTTTTCTTCACAGCAGCAGCCAAAATAGGGTCCCAGCAGCATAACTTGACCATTTTATAAAGCTTTGAATAAACCAGTGATTTTACTACAAAAAAAAAACATGGTCCTTGAAAGAAAGGAGGGGTGGGCAGGCAGGCATCAATGCAAAATATGGAATGATTAGGTCAAATATGGCACTTACAAAAGAGTAGCTTATTCCAGCAAACCTCCACAGAAATGTCGTTACTTCTGTCCAACTACAGGTTCAGAAAAAAGCTGCTAAAAAAATTCCTTGTGAACACAAATTTGTACAACCTTTAGGAGTTATTTGTGCCTCAAAACAAGTGCATCTTTTGCAAATAAATGAACCGCATTAAGCAACTCTTGCAACAGAATATGTACATATATATTCCCTTTAAACATCTACAGTTGCATGTGTTGGTTCGTGTAATCAGTAGCTCTCAGGCTTCAAGCGGCCTCCATCTCCTTCACTTACAAAGCGCTTCCTTCCCCTACAATTAAATATACAGTGTTTTCAGTGTCTCAATTTTACTTGGTGTTATTGACAGCAGGAGTTCTCCACTAATAAAAGGAAAATTCTACAAGCAAAAAGCCATGTAGTTAAGTTAGCTTTGTTTGCTTTTATTACATTAGCAAGAGAAAAGCTGATGCAGTTTCCCACCAAGAAGCTCAGATCAAGAATGAAAACGATGTAAAAGTCCTGTTCCTTCAAGTCTAAGAAAAACTAGTTTGAAAGTCCAAAATTAGCAACAATTACCACTTTCATCTGCAATCAGTCAGAACTAGTTTTGTTTGAAAATCAATTAGTTTTACTTTGCAGAAATCTAAAACTAAACAACGTTCAATAACATGTTATGGAAACTGAAGTGATTTAAGAACTCCAGTTTCTTCTATTCACCATCCTCACAGAAGTGGGGAAAAATAAAGCGAAAATACAGCTTAGGAGAAGTCTAGCAATATATGTAAGCCTGAGAGAAAAACAATATGACAAAATGAGCTGTGAAGTGATCTTCAAAGGACATTTAGTTCCAAAGCACAGCTTCATAGATGCCAATTCAACATCCTTAAAAGTTTGGGTTGGAGGTTCCTAGCTATTAAACCTCATTCTTGCTTCTAAGACAACCTGCACTGCAGTACAAAGAAAAAAAAAAGAAACTGCCAACCTGAAATTGGTGAACTCAGATTAGCAAAGCAGCAAAGTTGGCACTAAGTCTCTCTCTCTTACACACACACACTCAGCGCAAGCACTCACTTTGTTAAATATCTACCTGGAAGGACAGAGATCTCTTAATGGTTTCGATATTATTCCTGCACTAAAGCATTCCTCCACAAACCGCTCAAGCACAGAATATGAATGTGGCACATCAAGATTAATGTCTGGTATTTCACGGTAAATCCGTTCATAACCCTGCAACAGAAGAATAAAGAGGAAATACTTAGCACTCATAATCAAAGGACACTTAAAATGATTCTATACAATTCCTAGTACTATCTCAATTTTTCACTTTAAAAATGCACATCTTTTGTATCTGTCAACACAAGAGTTTGATCACCAGCTTCTGAAACTGTACGATCAGTAAAAGGTCATAAGAGAGACCTCTGCCTCAAACCCTTCTAGGCAGCACAGAAAATAATGAGCCAGACAGGCAAATAATCTTACACGGTGAAAGACAGGTCTGGATGCTCTTCCCCAATTTTAATTTAAAAAAAAAATGAAAACTCCCACATTACCAAAATCTGGCCCAGGATCCTTATATTCTCTAATTTCTACAGCAGACATATATTTTCAATAGCAAAACAAGGAAATCAGAGGATGCACTTACTCTTTTCATTTGGTCCATAGTAATGACAGCAGATCTCCAGAGGGATTTCAACAAATTGAGCATCATTTTAAAGTTTGTGTCTCCAGTTGATTCTAAAACCATCACAACTGCCTAAAATACATATGTATGTATGTATGTATATAAAACCAGATGAACTGAATATTCAGTGAGAAATCGTATAAAAGCTCTTATTTTATGTAAGAATGCTCTACAGTACAGAGAAGGAAACAACGCAAAGTACAAGACAAAAAGGGAATGTGCTGTAGACAATTTCCCCCATCAATCAGAAAATAAAATAGTATAAAGGATATCCAATCAATTAGGATATTCTGCAGTTCTATAAATGTTCAATTCTACAAATGTTGCCATTCAGACTGATTGTGGCAATCACCCTATGTAATAAAGAAACACAAATGTGAAACTGACCAAAAAAAAGGGGGAAGCAAAGGGAAACAGGAGAAATGCCTTTTGAATGAACCATTAACATGCACTATTTTCCCTCAAATTTAAGTAAGGTACTAAACTTATTCAAGCTTAGAGAAAATCACTGTATTATTGAAGTAAGTTATTTCTTTAAAGGAAGATAACAATCTAGTGTAAAAAATACAAACTGTGTAACCAAGGCTGTGTGAGAAGCATTTAAATGTTCATACTCACAACAGATACAGTGCTACTACCAAAGGGGAAATATCTCAGCATGGCTTCCTACTGCCTGTTGTAATTACTTATGTCATCCATACCCAAGGCAAGTATTAATTCTGCTTACTTCATAAACAAGTTCATGGTGAAAATGGGGCACTTCTAACTCCTGAAGACAACGTTCTGCTTCAGAAACATCACCAGAAAGAAGGTACTCTTTTAACAGCATATCAATCTAATAGATCAAAATCACACAACTATATCAGACTACACATTTTAAAATTTATACTTCTTTTGTAGGAGCAAAAATTTACATTCAAATTTCCATTTCAAACGTGAAGTGACTGGTTAAAGAACATCTCTTTAATTAAGTTAATTTATGATCCCACTTGTTAACAAGCAGGAAAGCAAGTAAATACATATATATATGTATATGTATATATATGTGTATGTGTATGTATGTATGTATGTATATGTATATATATATATAAAAATATATAAATACATTAGATTAAGTACTTCAACACAAATATATTCTTCACAGGATTATGGCACGAACTGTATTATAGACTAATATAGATTAATACAGGAAACAAAACTGTAAACGGTATATTATTGAGAAACTACTTACCGGGACATTAGTTTGATAAAATGTTTATCAACTCATTAATCTATTAATCTTTATATAAGCATAAAATATGTGTGGGTTACAATCTATCTATCTATCTTAAGTCTACCTCAATTCTAAGCCTTTGGAGTTACTTGATATGTAATAATGAATTGGTTACAGAAGTTTTCTAAATAAGTAAGACATGGATTGTAAACCCAAGTGCTTACTTACGAAGGATTGCAACAAGAGTTCTTTGGGTGTTACATATATACATTTTTTTAATGTATAGACATAGATATAGATATAAGGATATATTTAACAGTTAAAAAAATGAGTAGACTAACAAACAAGTGAACCTGGAAAATATGGACACAAGGTTATTGTTCGTTTGGTTTTTTTCCTCTTTCTTCTGGTTACATGCAAATGTGTGTCTATATATATATATAATATACACCAACATATATATATACTTACATACATACATACATACATACATACATATATATATATATATGTCGGTGTATATTATGTGTGTAAGTCTATGTATGTAGGGGTATGTATGCTGTGTGTGTGTGTACACACACACACACACACACACATTTATGTTTAATAAAAAATATAATTTAAAAAAATGTAAAGTGACAAAAACCCAGAAAAATACAATGGAAAATAAGTGCAAAGCAAACATTCTACCAATACATGATAGACATTCATACATAATGTCTACCAATATGTAATAAATATTCATACATAATCCCTACCTTCAAAAGGAGTCAATTCCTATCAAAGCTGGTCAGTAGCAGATTTTTATATTTTAATTTTTTCCTGAAACCCTCCTTCCCAATGGTGGTTGATAATGTGGGAATAAACAAATACCAATTTCTGTTTTACGTAGGAGATGCATTAAAATTCTCCAGTTAACAGCATTTTATTACAACTTCTAGAAGTATCACTAGCACAATGACAATGGTAAGTGTAATGTTTTATATATCAACATCACTCACAAAAGGACTATAAACTAGAGTTATATGGTACAAAATACATGCTATATTTATATGTATTTCATATCATTAAAAATAAGTGTATAAAACATGTGCACACCTGACACACTGTATTTAGTTTCTCTTGCCCAATACTTTCTATTTAGTCTGGCAGAAACTCCAAATTCTCAGGCCAAGGTCTTTTCCAGACTTGTTGTCCAAGATCCTATATCCATAAATCATAGCCCTCTCCTGGCCCCATCACTATCTTTTCTTTCCTGGGTCTTTGTTGGACTACCAAGCCCCATAGAAGCAATCATCTTCATCTTCACCAGTAACAGTAAGGACCCTCTCATACAAACCTTGGCAAGCTGCTCTCCATCACTCCTAGGAGGTTTGTGTCCTCTTTGTCTATGTTGCTCTCTGTGGTGGTGGCGGCAGCAGGAAATTTATTGCCTTCTTCCTTTCCTCCCAGACACATGGCAGGCATCACAGAGCCCCTGCTGCCACTACCAGCAACAACATTATCCAAGACAGTAAGATGACTAGGCCCAACAGAATTTTCTAGAATGAGTGCAGAAGAAAAGGTGGCAAGTTTGTGCTTTGGGGAAACTTTGTGGGGAAACGGTATGGTTCCACTCAGATCAGAAAACATGGATTACAGAAAAAAGGTAGTAGCTAGTCTGAATAGTAAGGCAACTTGCTTGCAGGCTCTTCCCACCAGCACTCTACAGATGACCAGACCCAACAATACCACTGTGAGAAAATGTAAACAGTGCAGTCAGTATCTGCTCCTTGCAGAAGTAGTCACCACTCTCCCCTATTGCTTGCTTTCTGTTTTTCTTTGGATGGCACAGCAAGAAGAATTGGGCCTAGTGGTGGTACATAAAGGGAGCAAGTGAAATATTATCACCAATGCCCTTTGCAGGTGATACTTCCAATTTCACAGCTGGCTGTCTGGATATTAGAGCAGGAACAATTAGATATTCAGAGGATGGAAGATGGGATACCCAGAGTCAGATTAACAGGGCCCATTGTAACCTTTAGCCAGATTTGTTGAACAGAAACATTGTAGAAGAAATATTAACTATTACATTTGAATCAATTACCTCTTTAACAAGATGTTTGACAGACTGTCTCCCACCTCCTGATCCCCAAACATTGTCTATACGTTTCCCACCTTTGGTCATACTTAGCAATACAGTAGCTCGATCCAAGGCAGCTCTAGGAAGGGAATATATAAAAATGTTATTAGCACATAGAGGCATACACCTTCAAGTACTTCAAAATTCACCACAACTGATCTTTTGAAGCTATAAGGCTAATTAAGCATTAAATTAAACCATACTTAAATGTAACAATGAACTGAGCCTTCCCTTCAACATGCATACCTCTCCCTCCTCCAGCACAGCAGAGTCCAGAAGCTTTAATGTCAGCTGTTGATTAGGTGCAGCTTGCTGTATCATACAAATCCATCTGAATTATTTTAACAGTGGTAAGTGGAAATAAGTAGATTTCAAACCACAGGTCTAAATCTAATGGTCTCTTATTAGAACTTTTAGAACTAACCCTTTATTTTGCAGCTCCCTGTGCCACCCAAAAATCAATTCCAGAGGGTTCCCCCACTTCTCCAGGGGCTATTTCAGCAGCTAATCGAGGGCTGCAGTAGGGGAGAGGAACCTCCTGGTTCTTATGAATTCTGCTGTTTCTTGAAGCAGAAACTCCTTCTTGGATCTTCCCCAGTGTTTATGATACTGGCTTGCTTTCATTAAGGAAAGATAAGCCATATTTTACAATTCTGATACAGTAAACTATGGTTAATCTACAACAAAAGCAGAAGATTTTAGTCTTTCTGCATCCATACCAGAGAAGAAGGGAACACATGAGGGTAAGGTCAGCTAATTCTTGTAATGTTAACACTAACTTATGGTTGAGTATTATTTCCAAACATAACTACAGTACAGAAATATGCATTCCATGTGAAATACATGCTTTACACACAAAAATGAGTAGTGTAACTAACAATGCAATGTTTACTCTGGAGTAAGCCCCACTGTATTCCATAGAACTTGCTTTCCAGGATATATGTTTAGAATTGTTCCTTAAATGGCCTAATATTTACAAGGGCTAAATACCACATTCAATATTAACTTGTTCAAGTTTTATAGATACTTTACTACTAATCATAAAAAACAGAAATTATTGTTCATACATGTCAAAGCTTACAGAATGAAAACAGTCATGTAAATTCCTTAAAAGTGAGTCCAAAACTCAAAAAAAAATATTTACTATCTTATTTACTGATTTATCATCCATCTTTCTCCCAGCCCCTCAAGACAGCTTAAAAAACTCAAAAGAGATACAGATAAATACATAAAACAATATAAATATAAATGATGATATGCTATCATTTACTTGAACCTGGTAACACATCATCTCAGATATCAATTACATTGCTTGCTTTCAAGGGAACAAAACTTCATACAGGATTTCTGGTTAAAAATAGACTGGCATACCTCTTATCTGTTTTGTTTGTTTGTTTGGCAAAATAGCCCTGCTGGTTAAAAATCAACAGAATATCCCATCACTAATTTTATGCCAGTATTTGAAATAGTTATCATATTACCCACCCAAAACTCTGGTAGCTCAAAATTTTGTAACACTGCGAATATCAAAGCAGGTGAACTTCCAAGCTGTTATTTCTATACTTCATTTGTCTAAGTTTAATGCTTTTTTTCTGAAATCTGTACCTTTAGCCATTACTAGAAGTGGAAAAAGATTCCATAAACACTATTTTGTGGGGACATGATCTTGGTTACTGCTTTATTTTAATTTTAAAAACACATCTAGGTATACCTTGTTTATTTGGCAATGGTGACAAAAGTTTAAAAAAAATCTATGTGAATCAGGTTTAACTACGCTGGGCAATAAACTTACCGAGCATGGACACAGTCCACTGTGCCTCTGTATCCATCTATGTAACTACTGCACAGAATCCCATCTCCAACTGCTCTTGCAATAAACTGACCCACCAACTGTCATGGAAAAGAAATGTGTTTTTACAGAATGAATCTGAGATAGTCAGGGCTGGATTTCTTCTCTTTCTTACTTTCTTTTATTATATTACCACACAAAACAACAGTACACCAATAAAATGGAAAAGATTTACAGTACGGGTACAGCCATCATCTCTATCCACATGTCTCCTGGCAGGCACCTTGATATCACCACTGTCTCTATCACTAAAACATGAATGAGGATATGCATTTCTAGCTAGATTATTTCCCGGTTCACTTCAAGTAAGAAGAAATGGTACAATATGGCTATTATTATTGGTATAACGACTGTTGTTGTTGTTGCTGCTGTATGCCTTCAAATCTTTTCTGACTTACGGCAACCCTAAGGTGAACCTATCGCATGGCTTTCTGGTGCTGAGTGTGTGTGACATGCCCAGGATCACCCAGTGGCTTTCCATGGCTGAGTGGGGAATCGAACCCTGGCCTCCAGGGTCATAATCCAACACTCAAACCACTACATCATGCTGGCTATCTGATCATTGGCAGGAAAAACAATTATCATTCCAGTTATTAAATCACTAGATAATATGAAGCAAGCCACTTTCCTTCACCATCAGTCCAGCCCTGTCAACAATTTCAAAATCATGGGAAAAGCCTATTGTTTTTCTTGATTTTTTAATTTTTTTTCTTGAAAATGTGCAATTTTTTTCACATTGAAAAATATGAAAAATTGAAAATGTGCAAAATTAGCACTCTTTACATATTGAAAGTCCTTTTGTAACTTTAGGATCATAAAATGCATTAGGTATAGCTTGGCGTGACATAAAAATATCATGCTTGACAGATTAAAGGTATAGAAAAATAATTTCAGATCGAATTTATTTTTAAAAATGTTATTGTTACAAATGAAGCTACAAGGTACTGTAGCATGTGGAACACTTGAACAATAAGGAACTTCTTTCATTTTCCCAGTTTATGAGGAATAGACAAAATAATAATAATAGTAATAAAAAGGCCATCAGCAAAACAAAGGAAATTATGTTATCTCCTTTACTCCTCCATAGTGCCAAGTAGACACAAAGGACTCACTCTCACAAAGACAAATGAGAAAAGGAAAGCAAAATGAGAAATTGCGCTGGTGTGAGATATTGTCATACATAAGTCTTACATAAAAGTCTACATGCAACACAGTTTTTAGAAAAAAAATGTCAAGGGAAATAATTACATGAACACCCTGTCATACATATTTTATTAACTGTTCTGAAAGAAAATATTGCATAATCCATTTTTCAATCGTTCAGAAGGAAAAAGCTCCCAATACTGACTGGTTTATTTCATTTATAAGCAACATAATTTTTAATTAGACCCTTACAAAGCAAGAAATAAATACTGGTTTTCAAAGCATGGACAATGGTGCATTTCTATAAATTGCCTTTAAATTTATATAATTTTTTAAAAATAAGGGTCTTTTAATAATTTGATTTTATGTTATACAGAATTTTGAGAAAAGAGAATTTCAGTTTTCATTAACTTTTGGTAATATAATACCTCATAGTATAAAATGCCGCACCAGTCCAAGTGATAGTAGAGTAGGGAAACATTAACATGCTGGGAGTATTCACAATTTTGCATACATGAATTGTTGAGCCAATTACATAGGGATAAGAATGCGGAAAATAAAAATATACTGGCGCAATATATAATACTACAATAAATTTGGTGATAAGAGGTAAAATTAGGCAAAGAGTGGGATACCGTGTATGCTGGATTACACTATGCCATACTGCAATTTACACTATGAAACTACACAAAAATTTAGATGTTTTAGCCATTTTAAGTACCAAAATTCTAGATAAAGTTGAGTGCATTATTATGTCATTTAGCACTTTTCATTAATGTGAGCAACAGGGATGCCACAGAAACAACCAGTAGCAATAGATAAACAAACCTGTGGTGCTCTGGGAGTATCCAGTACTAACTCTGGTAGGTCGCTAAGAAGCCAGTCAAATGATTTTTCCACATCTTGTCTGCTGACTACTGTCCCATACAAGTCTGCAAGGAGTTTAGAGGTCATCTCTCTGTGACTAGCCTTCCCTTCCAATGCCAATGACACAGCCAACATTGGTACACTGTACTTCATTTCCCCAAGACTGAGATCTTTCAGCATCTCCTATAAACGAGAAAAGTAAAACACCTGTTTAGTTTATTTTAGTTCAAACATTGTGATCGGCATGTCCTATACAGAGATGGGAAAGAGATAAGGAGGAAAGGATGCCTCTCTTATTGGACTAGTTTTGCTTTTCCAAGCCAAATCAATTCCACAGATTTAGGAGGCTAAATCCTAACTAGAGCAGGCCCACTAAAGCAATGGGACTTAAATGTTGAATTACTAAGTCCCTGTTATTTCAGTGGGTTTCCTCAAGTTAGAACTATTTGATTTAGCCCATCAACTATGTGTATTTTTGCCCAGAACTCTGTGGAAACTCATACAACAGAGGATAGATACCCAATTTCAACATCTGAATTGAAGGAAGGCAGAGGTTCTAGCATGGCTAGCCAATAAAACATTCTATTTTAACATATAATAATCTGTATGAAAATTATTTCATCTTTCATGTGATCTATGTTAGATAATCTAATAAATCCTGTCTTTATATTAGTAATTATTACAAAAACTTACATTAAAAAGATTATGTTTATGGTCCTAGGTACATCTTCTCCAGAATCTTTCTAAATGTTATTAATCACTGTAGAAATGCAAGCCAAGAGACATACCACAACTTCATTAGTATCCCCATGTTCAAAATATTCCTGGATTATTGGTGTCAGTGTTTTCTCAAATGCTCTTTCATCCAAAGGCAGAACGACAGTTTCATAGACACAGTTATCCTGTTTTAAATGGAAATATAACAAATTACAAAATGAAGCAAGAATCCATCTTGTGGAGGTTAAAAGCAATGCACTCACTGAATATTATTCCACTGAAATAACAGCTCACAGACTTTCCAAATATTATTCCTTTAATAGGTTTCCATCTTTGCATCTATCCATCAATTGTTCCTACTTGAGCTACCAACTTCCCTGTTCCTGTTGCTGTCTCATGATCACAGCAATGGCGACAGCCCAGGTGTCTGTCTGGAACCAACAACATCACCAGGGATAAGAAATAGGTGCAGTCACCAAAGTGTTGCCATGTGTAACACAACATGTTATTCTGGACACACATTTGTGTCAGTGTACTTGCCTAATACTGAAGAACAGTCTTTAAGAACAGTCTCACATGTGCAGAACTTAAGCCAACTGTGTAAGTTCTGAAAAGCAAGGGAAAACATCTTATAAATATAGCTCTCTACCGCTGAGTATTTTCTTACCTGGTCATCATCATAGTTGGGATCTTTAATATCCACTTCATCCAAATCATACACTTGTCCAGGTGGTCCCCACACACCTTTGCCTCCTGCACCACCTGAAAAGAAAAAAATAAATAAAGAGCAAATATTGAAGTTAGATTACAAGTTTTGGTTTGTTAATTCATTCTAATATTGAAAAAGAACTCCAGTTCTCAAATGTTGACAAAAGACAAACTGCAAAGCTGATCCTTTCAGTATCACCTCAGAGAGGGAGCAGATTATTATTTTAATCAAACTAGTTAAAGCATCTGTCTTATTTAATAAAGTGTTCATGTTAAAATTTTGAACCTTAAGAATATTTCAGAAAGTTCTGAAGGTGATTATACGCAGAACTACACTATAGTACTCTTCAGATCACATCTGGCCTTCTCTCTTACTGCCATCAAATAAATGTAACAGAAACAGAAGTATCAAGAAATGCAGGCTGAAAAAGTAAAATGAATATCTATAGAACTATACCTACTGGTCAATCTAAAAATTTTTTAAAAGGTTAGTTCTGTTTGCCATTAGGTCAGAATGCACCAACCTTTCTTTGGTAAGCCCCTTCCCTTTCCTGAACGAGATCGTCTGTCCAAATATTTTCCCTTTGGGCTTGTTGGCACAGTGACTCCACTTTTTGGTGGTTCTCCATTATCGCTCACTGAGTCACCTCTTCCAGAGTCTCTAGAGGAATTTTTTCTTAGCCTTCTCTTTGCTCTGGCATTGATTTTAGCATCATTAATAGATGATGCAGGGATCCAGTTACCATTGATTTCAGTTTTTATTTCCTCAGTCCCAACATTTTCGTCATCACCAGAAAATGGAGTATCACTCAAATTATCCAATTCTCAAAAACAAAAAGACAAAAAAATCCCATTGACACATGAAGCACTTTTGACATAGATAACACACATTTCACAATGTTGTTCCACGCAGTTTGCAAACACAAAACAAACTCAGTTGATAAGCTTTTAACAATAGTTGAAACACTTCCACTTCTAAAAGTGACAAAACCTAATGGGGGTGCAAAAGAGAAAGAAAGAAAGGAGGCAAGGATGGCTAGGAAAGTAATTGACAAAACCTGCCATCATAGTATGATCATAAAGGGAATATTTGTGCCTAATTCAGTGCTTTCCCCATATTTTCGAATCATACCAAAAACAGCAATACAAATATTCTTTAATATGTCTTTGTATTTTGTATGAGAGTTTTACATTTTGAAGGAGAAAGAAGAGACCTGTCAAAGGTATGGCATGAATCTTCGGTTATAAGTAAACCAACTTTCAACCTACATAAGTTCTGAATTATGTAACTTCATCAGATATTAACAATGCCCAGAATTCAGGATCCTTACAGATGCGTAACTTCAGGTCCCTATGTACTCACAACTGTGACACTACTGCCACAATATTAACTGCCCCTCTCCACATCTATTTTACCAAGCACCTTAATTGCTAGCAGAATAGACCCCTTTCTTTCCACACAGCTGATGCCCAGTACAGTAGTTTTGAAGGTCAGGCTGGAAGATGCTACTTAACTATACAACTAAAGTAGCTATATAACTAAGTAGAATTTCAGCCATTCTTGATAAATCAGTACTAACTTTGCTGTACTTCTATGAAGAGACCAGTAAAAGCTCATGCTTGGCTACAAAGCCCTGCCGTAATCTATGGGCTGTGGGGTATATATATTTTTAATAAATAAATTAGTATTCATATATGTTGCCTTGTTATAAAAGTCACCCTCCTTGAAGAACACTGATTTTGCTAAGAACATACTTTTTTAAAAAAATCAAAATATTTCAACCTCCAAGCAACAAGACAGAATTCAACTTTGACCCTGTTATCTAATATACGTGTGTGTGTGTGTGTGTGTGTGTGTAGCATGTAACTCTGCGCACTTGAATATACTGTGTGATACTGTAAATTGAAACATCAAACAATTACCAATTCAGGATCTGAATAAAAATTATAGACTTATTTATTATTACAGAAATTCCAATTAATGTATGGTTGCAAACTGTTCACAGTTAGTGTCCAACAGAGTTAAGTAATCTTTTTCACTCCTTTGCTTTTCAAACTCAGTAAAATAATTTTATTGCCTTTTTAGTCCACTTCTTCTTTCTGTTGCTTATAAAAATCTCATGATACCATAACAATGGCTGAGCACTGGGCACCATCAGGAACATGCATCACTAGCATGGAATATTAATGTGACAAGGAGCTTTTAATGGTATGCTCTTTCCATGTGAGAGAGCCAGCTTAATGCAGTAGCTTGAGCACTGGACTACAACTCTGGAAACCAAGTTTTGATTCCCTGCTTGACCATAGAAACCCACTGGGCAACCCTAGGCAAGTCACACTCCCTCAGTGTGTGAGGAGGGCAAAGGCAAATTGCGCTTTGAACAAATCTTGCCAAGAAATTCCCGTGACAGTTCTCTTTAGGGTCAACAAAAGTCAGAAATGATTTCAGGGCACCTAATAGCAACCACCTTCCATGTGAAGCAACTACCATGAAGAAATGTAATATCCAATATGGTAAACAAAACCAATGAATTTGAGATGGAATTGCTAAAGGACCATGTCCTTTAAGTTAAAACATTTCTTACCTGTAGAATTGATGTTGTCCATCGGCTCATTTTCTATTTCCATTATAAGTCAACCTATCGGAGCTGAACTTACTATCAAATAAGCTTTAAGGGGTCTTTTTCTTTCAGCCTTAAACTGAGAAGAAGGAAATAATTAAGAACATTTTAGTGCAATTCTATTAAGAAAATCATGCACGTTATACCTCAGTTAACACTCCTGCAGTCAAGCTCCTTTTTACTAGTCTTTGGATGCCTGTCCAGCCCCAGTATTTCCTCATGCTGTTTCTAGTGTGAAGGTTTTTAGTGGCATCAGCATTGGGAGGATGGTTGAAAAAACAAGACTTTTGGTGTTGGATTGCAGGAGCACGTCTGCACTAAACAATGAAACAAAGCTTAAGCCAGGAAAGAATGGGATTCTACTCTAACTAATCCTATGTAGCTGCCTAAAACAGACAAAGTAAGAACCCCTTACTGAATATGTGTGAACAGCAAAACAGAGAAAGGTGGATAGCAGATAAGCATTCCTCACCAGCGATCTCCAGCATGTTAAATAAAAGCATAGATTTGTAAACTTGGCCACCAAAATGGAAACCATAAGAGAAGTACAGGCTGCTAAAAGAAATGTCATACTGGGATGCATTTTGGATGAAGCCTTCAAATATTCTCCAAAAGTTCAAAATGTTTTTGTTTACTTATGCAAGGCTTACTTCACATGGTTGCTTCATTTCACGTGTGCATATTAACTTTTGAATATAAAGTGTGCTGAAGCATGTTGGACTATTCTTTTATGGTATAGGAAACTAACCCTAATCTTTCTGCCTTTGGTACCAAATTTTCTGTTAAAGTAGTAATATCAAGAGTGATGTCTACTTCTTTAACTGAGGTATACCTGTATTAATGTCTATGATAAAGCTGTAACAAACTATAATGAAACAACAGTGAAGAATCTAGTAACCTTTTAAAGACTAACAAGTTTCACATGGCATAAGGTCTCATAAATGCAACGCAGTTCATCTGATGCATGAATATTAATTCTGAAGCAAATTTTATATTTTTTCAAGAGTTGGCCAGATGAAATCAAGTTATTCCTTCCCCTGCTTCAAAGGATAAATTGTTTCATCTCATGCCTACTATCTTTTTTACAATTAAAGAGTAAGCCTGTGAAGTTGTCTACTATTACTCCATTTTGAAAGAAAGTTCACAGAAAGTTGCTGGTTCAAGTCAGTCCAGCATATTCAGGCCTAAGGTAAATGGTGAACTAAAATCAATATTAACATCAATGCCCTTACTTCCACTCAGCAGAAGTGTCTAATGTTTTATTCCATAACAGTATCATTAAAAAGTTAAAATTACTTCAATCCTTTATTCTTAGTGATGTGTATTTTAAATATCATACTTCATTCTGTTTATGCTTCAGTCAGAAGGAAACCAGACAACTAACCCTTCAAGAGTATATATCATGCAATACAAACTTTACCTGGGTTGCTTTTCAGTAAATATTCAGTAATCTCATTAGTTTCCCTAAACAGTACCTGCCCCCTGTATTTTCTTCTTCTCCCATCTTCATCTAGCAGACACTATGCATTGTTAAGTAATGAGATTATGACATCAGGTCTCTCTCACATCATACCTCATAGCAAAGAGTTTCTTTTCATTACCTTAGACAACCATTCACAAGTTATGCAATATTCCAAGGCCCTTTATTTTTGTACATGAGTTCTCTTACAGCTCTCTCAAAAGACAGACGATGTGCACTTGATGATTGGTAAACTTTTGAGGTTGATTTCCTCTCTCTTGGTAAGCTGATCTATTACATGCATCTACTCTCCTTCAAATCCCAAAGAAAAATGCAACATTTATATAACATGATCTGCTACAATGAGGTTTTATTTAAAAAACTAAGCAGGACTGGGTCTGGTTAGCACCTAGACAAAAGGCCACTAGGGAACATCAGACATTTCCAGGAAGGGTTAGGAAAGAGTGTTGCCTGAAATCCTAGAGGTCTCCTGCTAGTCAGATTTGACAATACTATGTTAGTTGGACCATGATACTGCCTGCTATTGACTCAGTAGGAGACAGCTTCCTATGTTTTTTATCTACCCTGTTATGCTGAACATGCTACACGTTCACTTTAAACCATGTGCTTACAAGTATCCCAACCTTCTTTCACAGAAAAGGTGAGAAAAATCCCAATTCTTGACTACGACCATGATGCTGAAAAGATGTTTAATTCTTTGTTGCTTGTTTTTCACAAAAAATTTCCCCTCCCTCCAAATGTTATACAGAGAAAATATACACAGAAGGCACTTTCTCAGGTAAGTTATATGACCTTGAAAGAAATTTCAGAACTATAGACTAAGACCAAAAATAAGAAATACTCATGCTGCTCACGTATTTTCCTTATAATTCAACAAATAATTCACATCACTCTAAATTCAAATGTTCACCATGCCAGGCTATGATTCCAAGTCATTTACAACTTTTCATGTCATTACCATACACAATGTAGGGAATACAGTATAATCTTCTCTATTTGAAACCGACACAGAGGAAGTAAATTAGTGAGCTAAAAGTGTCAAATAACAGGGCATAAATTAAAATTGACACTACATACCAAATCTTCAAAAGGGGAACTCAAGCAATCTATTAGTGAATAATATAGTCCTTCAGATTAGCAGGCTACCAGAAGTACAAATTGCAGACAATAGTTTGTCCACACTGTTTTTGGTTTGGTACGAATGTACTGCATGTTAAATGTACTGCAGATGTAAGGCACTGCACTGCCAACATCTAGCAGTTATAGAAACTACACTGGAACTTTGCAATTTTTATCATTTTGGAAGAGGGCGAGTACGACCCAAGCAAGACATTATGGCAGCCATCAAAATAAGAGAAAGTGAAGGTAGATATTGTAGCTACTGTTAGTTTAATAGCAAAACAAGCAGGTCAAGAAGACAGGATTTTTCTCATCCTGGGCTGCGATATTAGAAGTTACCCAGGCTTCAGAAAAGAGGTTGGGGATAAGGACTGTAAACAGCTATGTCATGGGAGGATTCTGCTTACCTCACTTGTGCACCCCATCGGCTTTTAATCTAGGATTCCCTATCTCCTTTCTATATGATTCAGACAGTTATTACAGTTAACCCTTCATACTTGCTAGGGCTGGGCCTCGCAAAAAGTAGAAAAATCACACGTATCAAAATGTATGTGTATCTATGGGAAGGGGGCCAATGCATGGTGAGGAGAACAGACGCTCCAGGTCCAAACAAGGTAAGGGAAAAGGAGGGGGTGGGTCAGCATGGGGGCCTTGTACATCCTCTCTCTCTCGCCCATCTCCCTCCTTGGTTGTTGGGGGGCATCGGGAGAGAATTTGAGGTATTGAGAAGTTGGGCTGCAAGTCTTCCTTAGCTGGCCAGACAGCTGCTGATAGAGGCAAGTTTCTAAAGGGCTGCACAGCCTGATTGGAGCCACTGAGAGGGAAGGTTCCCCCAGAAAAGAAGCGCCTGAGGTAGGGGGCAGGGGCTGGAGAAACTAGCAAATAATCAAATCCATGAAGTCAAGCCTGCAAATGTGGAAGGCCAATTGTATTTAGAACTCTTGACAGGTAGAGATTAATGCATCCCAACTGCACTTAAAAGAAATGTGAGTCTTCTGCAGTTCAGGTTGTCCTAAACCATGATATCTATGAACCATCATGTGGTGCTTCCTTGATACTTCTGTTCTTTTGGGGACCTGTTCTACTGCAGATAAGGTACTGAGGATCCCACTCAATGCTGTTATATAATATGCTGTTATAAATGCTGTTATATAATAGCATCATACAATATTTATCATTTTTATAGACTCTATGCCTAGAACTTGTTCTATTTTGTGTATGAAAATAGAATGACTACATAAAAAGCCAACTATAGTTTATCAATGAATTACTCTCTTACTCTTTTCTTTTAGCATCACCCCCCAAATATTAGAAGGGGTCAACAGTTACTGCACAGATTTACAAAATCTTTATAGATCTGATTGTTTGCAAAAATTTTCCAGTTAGAATCTTCCCTATGACTCACCAAAAGTTCTTCCTCCACCACCCCTTTCTTAGCTATCATTGTGGCTTCGAGGATCATTTGGCACAATTGTAGAGTTCTGTCCCAATTATTTCTACCATATAACAACATTACAACCATTTAGTGAAAGACATACAGTGAAGCAGTACATGCTATTCAGACCCAAAGCATATTGTGTAAATTCTGCCTTTGTTGTAATTCCAAAGTGTCATAGACTTAGAATGCAGGCGGAAGTACATTTGAACCTGATACCCATTGATCCAGTCAGTTTTTCTAGCAATGAAGAGTTACACATACAGAATTACTGCCATCATGTCTAGGCTGGTAATCAGAACAACCCATCTCTGATGATGGCTGAGGCAGGAATTATGTGTATCTAAACCTATGGTTAAAATACACATACAGCAAACAGATACCAAACCATCTGCTAGCAGCATTGAAAAGTGTTACTTCTAAGTCTTATCTTTCTGCCTACTTAGGTTTGGCCATTTTTCAGCATATAGAAAGCAAGAAATATCCCTATTTTTCAGCCATGCTGTAGGTTGTATACTCTTTGTCATTGTTATGATCTCATGTACAAAGCCACAGTAGAAGTCTGTAATGTCACTTTTTCTGTATGGAAGGGATATACAAATCTGCATTCATCCATGACATTAAACTAATTTCTATAGGATAAAAAAAAAACTTCCTTACACATCTCATAAGACAGTACAAAAAGACAAAGCCTTGGGGAAAGCTGCCAGCCAGATGCCAATCCAGAGCCACAAAAATGCACAATTAACTTCTAATTTGCACAAACAAGTGTAGGATTTGCAATACAAATATATCAGTACCATGCAACTCTGAGGTGTGGTGTGGTATGCTGTACTTAACAAAATAACTGGGCAGGGCAGGAACTAAACAACATTTGGTCAAATTCAATGAAATGCCTTGGCAACTACTAATCTAAAAGCACATCAAATCTACAAGCAGCCAGACTACACAAAGGCCAGCTTGCCATGTACTGTAGACCATTGTTGTTAAACCTTCCTGGTTTTGTGGCAAGTACAGGCTTCTGGTTACAAGAACAAAAAAATTAACCAAGCAACTGATCAACTGCAGTTCACCACTGCCAACGCTCCATGGCTGCGAATCTGACAGCTGGGACTGAACGATCAACATGAACTCTAGAAGAACATAATATTCAGAAGACTTGGAATATACAAAATAATATGGAAAATTTGCATCTTGGAGTGCACTGCCTACCTTCAGCACATACTTAAAAAAAAAAAAGCAAGCAAGCAACAGGAGGAGGAAGTGGTTGCAAGGTTGGTTGATCTTTTAAAGTTACACTCTCTGCTAGACCTTTAAACATTAAAGAAACTGTAACTTCAAAGACATTTTAGGTTTCATCTGACACGAATACAGCATTTAAAATTTAGTAGTTGTCCTACGGCATTTTTGAACAGGACAAAGAATAGTTTACACCACTCTTTGCCCCAAAAGCAAAAATAGATTTCTCTGCCTCTGAAATACTGCAACAGTTCCCTGTAACACAGACATCTTCTCACTCAATCATAACTTTTTAAAATACTGACAGATTAATTAATCCATAGTGTCAAACAAAATAAACGTAATGCATATTAACTGCAGTTCTTGGCCATCAAATCATCAGCTTTGATTTATGACAATCCTATGAATGAGATCTTAGCAGGGCTGTTAATAACTGGTTATTGTAAATTTCTTTTCTGCCACAAAAGTCACCATAAGGCCAACTTAACAGAACAAATGAATAACAAACCTCCATGAGTTCAAGCCATCAGTAGCTCTGGTCCTGTGTTGCACATTCAGGGCCATGGTTTCTTTGACTGAATCAATTCATCTTTAACATGATCTTCCTTTTTTCTACTGCTTTTCCCTTTACCAAGCATTACTGCCTTCTCCAGTAAGTTATGTGGCCTCAGTAAAACAGACTCTGTTTAGTTATTTGGGTTTCTAGTCAGAGTTCAGGCTCAATTTGCACTTGGACCTACTGATTTGTCTTTTCGGCAGCCTCTGTCATTTGTACAGCTGTCTTCCAGCACCACATTTCAAATGGTGATCTTCTTGCTGTCAGCTTTCCTCAGTGTCCAGCTTTCACAACCATATATAAAAATCAGAAATACAATGACATGAATGATTCTGACTTTGGTATTCAATGATTTATCTTTACACTTGGTGATCTCATCTAGCTGCTTCATAGCTATTCTTCCAATTCTCAGTCTTTTTCTGAATTCTTGACTACAGCCTCCATTCTATTAACTGAACCTATGTATTAAAATCCTTAACAATTTTGATGTGATTTTCATTGGTCTTAAAGTTATATAAATCATTTGTGGTCATTGTTTTTGTTTCCTTACCATCCAACTATAACCCTGCTTTTGCACTTTCATCCTTTTATCAGTAGTCATCTCAACTCTTTTGTTAATTTCTGCAAGTAATAAGGTATCATCTGCATACCTTAAGTTGTTGGTGTTTGTTGCTTTGTGCCTTCAAGTAATTTAGGACTTATGGTGACTATAAGGTGAACCATCACAAGGTTTTCTTAGCAGAAATTGTTCAGAAGGGTTTGTCTTTGCCTTCCTCTGAAGTTTAGAGTGTGTGACTTGCCCAAGGCTGAGTGGGGATTTGAACCTTGGTCTCCCAGTGTCCTAGTTCAAGACTCAAACCACTACACCATGGTGGTCCTCCTTCCCAGAATTTTCACACCTGCTTCCTCGGAGTGTAATCCTGCTCTCCATATGGTATGTTCTGTATATAAGTTAAACTGATGGGATGGTAAAATGCACACTTATCTGACTCCCTGGTCAACTGGGGAAAAAATCTTGTTTTTCCATACTCTGTCCCAATAGCAGTTTTTTTGTCCAGAGTACAGTTTACAATTAGGACAACCAAAAGTTGTGGCATTTCTTTAAGAGCAATCCATTGTTTTTCATTATCTGTACCATGAAAGGCTCTGCTATAATTTATAAAGTGCAAGCTGATTTTCTTCTTTCATACACTCAATTAGCCAAGATACACTTCCAATATGATGTTAGTGCCTCTTGCTCTTCTGAATCTAGACTGGATGTCTGGTATGTTTTATATGGTAAAAGTCTGTTATAAAATCACGAGCAACCTCTTACTTGCATGGGAAATTAACAGTGGTCCAATGATTACTATAATCCCCCACGTCCCCTGTCTTGTGGATTACAATATATATTGGGGGAGTCCAGTCTGTGGGCCATTGTTTCCATATTTATTGGCAGATTTTTATTAGAATTCTGATATATTCTAACTCTGTAGCTTGCAACAGGTGATTTATTTCTCCCAAGTGTTTTAAGAAGAGGTTCCTTATCTAAAAATGTAGGTTCAATGTCAAAAGGCTTTTCCTTTAAGGAATCTGTCATTCTTTCATTTCCACTGCATTGCAATACTTTGTATGTATTGCTTCTTATCCTCATTTTATTTTGTCGTGATCATATACAGTGTTCCTTGTTGGTCATATAGCATTCCTACTTAAATTTTCCTTTGATTTCTCAGATTTGTTGAAAAGATCTCATCTTCTATCTTTTGCTGTCTTCTGTTTCTTTACATTGCTATTATTATAGCTCTCTGTTCCTATGCAGAAGTTGCTGAACAGCTGCATGTTTCTGTTTCTGTCACGTTTTACTTTTGCTTTGTGCCTGTCCTTAACCATTTGAAGTTTCATCTGTCAGCCAATGAAATTCTTCTTTGTCTTCTTCTTCTGCTGCTGCTTCCTCCTCTTCTTCTTCTTTTTTATTACAGATAGCGTTTTAGATACATATTAAATAGAGAGTGTGAATATGGTCTTTGCAACCCTTCTGTTAATGAACTCTCTTTTGAGACTGATTCATCTGAAGAAACAGACCCAGCTAGAATAAAACTGAAAACCACAGTTTCCCACTGTCTGTGGTTCTCCAAATGTTATTGGACTGCTATGCCCACTATCTTTCACCTTTGGATATACTATACTGATTAGAGCTAATGGGAGTTGTCGACCAACAACACCGAGAAGGCCACATATTTCTCATCCTCACAAACAAGCTACCGCAATCCTTAAAACTCCCTCTTTTCTACCACATGAGGCCAAATTTTAAAATAACCACTTTCATGGAGCATAATTTTATAGAATGCAGTATTCTTATGCTCAACTGGATCTGAAGACAGATTAAGAAAGACTAGCATTTAGCACCAAAAAGAAACAATGTATTACGGTATGTTTGGGAAACAAAGCATTTCTAAACAGAAGGCTTAATGAATTCATATAGGCACCCTGGGACTATGTTCTCTAACAGTGAAAGGAAAATGCAACACTTGAACATCGAAAAAGAAGCAATGCTGGACAAAACTCAGTATAAACTAATATGTAGTCATAAAGCACATAACACACAGGGGAAAACGCATGGGAACTCTCTTTGGACACAAGTTGACAGATGTGGGAACCTGCATTTCTTACTTAAGGGAGTGTTTTTCAAGTTTAATTAACCCTTTTCACACTGATGTGCACAAATTCCAGTGGATTCTGGCAGCCTGCTGTACGCTATACATTTATTTATACAGAGTGATCGCCAAGGTAATAGCCACTGCTCCATAGAAACTAAGTTTTCTGATGTACCCTCTCAGGGCTCCCCTACAATTGTAGACTACAATGCAAGACCAGTAAGCTCACTTTTAGGTAAGCGTTGTCCCTGACAGACCCATCATTTGAAAATCACTAATAGGGGACAAGAAAACGCCCTTCTGAGGCCTTCCTGAGGAAAATGATGGGTGATCACAGCAGATGATGGCCTACACTTTCAGAACAGCTTCCAGAACTACAGTGTCTCTTTACTACAAGATATAGGCAATCCTCATTAAACAAAATCAAGAATGTTTGTATATCTGTGGTAATACTGCCAACTTCAAATGTGATCAACTAAGGCAGTGCTCAGACTATGCAATGCAGGCCTGGTATTTTTTTTTTCCTCTAATGGGCCTTGGACCAGTACAGTATTTGTGCCCCTTGGCTACAACTATTTCTTTCTTTCCTGGAAACTCACTGTGGACCAGCAGCTGATGGTCACAGATCTGAACCAATCCAAGAACCACTTGAGCAGCACAGCTCTAGGTCTCTCACAGAGGTCCTTCTCACACACATACACACAGGCTCCTTTTGTGCAGAAACAGGCGGGATGGAGGAACCTGGGAACGTCCTACATGCCAAGCACCTGCTTTCCACTCTGAGGTACCCAGTCCTATCCCAAAGACCACTGGCCACTTTGTAAATAATACATTTCCACTGTTCAGGAAGTCAAGGGAAGGGGAAGACGTCCCCCACCCTCTCTCACGCACACTTCCAATAAACGTTTATGGAAGACACAAATATTTTCAGCCTCAGAGTCTTTGAGTCCCATACTTGGGAAAATGTGGATGGGGAGGGGGAGTCATTACTATCATTATTTGTAGTAGTAAGTTCATGCAGGGGGTTGCTCCCACTGAGGCAAAACACGAACAGGTGCACCTAGTCCCATAACTGGAGTAGGAAGGAGAGGAACAGGCCTAAGGTCAGTTGGAAAATTTATCAGTCCTTGTCAGTATACCACAAAAGCCAGCATTTTTGGACTGTAACCCTGAGGGGAGGGAAATGCCCAACTGACAACTTCAGCTGAAGGCACACGACAACAAGGAGCCCCTCTGAGAACTTTTTTGGCTGAAGGGCGGGGTGTAAACATTCCAAACAAATAAAATTTAAAATAAATAAATAAATAAACGCGTCCCTTTCCTCTCTTAAACGGCGGGAAATCGCAACTTAATCCAGATGCACTTGTTTCAGATGGAGAGAAAGATTTCCCCTCAACCATTCAGCTTACTCCCACCTAAAAAACGAGCTCTCTACTTCCGAGCTCGCGTTTCCACGGGGCAAGCCCACGGGGGATGTTGGTTGGCTGGGGGTCGCATTACCGGAGGCGGCGGCCCCGAGACAGCCCACGCGGCCACTCTGCTCCCCACTGAGGAGCCGCCGCCGCCGCCCGCTTCCCCCCGCCCCGCCTGTGTTTGTGTTTGTTCTGCCCAGCAACACGACCACGAGTCGCCGATTATGATTGGCCATTCTGCCCCTGCTCGCCGCAGCCAATAGAAAAGGAGAAAACGAGCATGATCCGAGGAGGCGGTACGGAGGAGTGTTCAAAACAAAGCGGACGGGCGTGGGGTGGCGGGGGGGGGGGGACAGGAAGCGAGTGACGCAACGCTACAACTCGGCGAAACCACCTTAGCTACAGATGGGGGGAGAAAGCAAGTACGAGGAAGATTCTGAAGTGACAAGAGCTTTCTTCGTTTATGGTACCTACTTCTTTGGCTCCTTTCGTTTTCCTTACACCTTCCATTAAATTAATCCTAACCCTTCCGAACGCCTAGAAAGTTACAGAAGAACATGCTGTTTAGGTCTCTATTAACATCTTGGGATCTTCCTGACTACGCACGTTTGTGTTCAACAAGGCTTACAAATAAATGCGTATAGGGCTGTGCCCGAAGGTGAAGGACAAAAACAACAACCGGAGGATTTCTGTCTTTTTTAAAACTGGCCCCACAGAAGAAATTCGGGAGGTGGAACCTCTCCAGTAAAGAGAGAGTGATGACTACTGAATAGGTGGATGGAAGATCTCCAGCTGCCTCACAGCCTAAAAGAGCTGTGGCTCCTCTTAGCAATATCACACAATCCAAACATAGCCTTAGGCAGCAACTCTGAACACTGGGAGGAGCATGTTCCACTTGCCGCTGCTGTTGTGCTGCGTATCTTCAAGTCGTTTCAAAATGATGGCGACCCTAAAGCAAACCTACCACGGGGTGTCTGGGGCTGAGAGTGTGTGCCATGCTCAAGGTTTCCATGACCAAGCTGGGAATCGAACCCCGATCTCCAAGTTTCAACGCTTAAGCCGCTACGCCACGCTGCTCTAACCAATGGGCTTAGTGGAACTTATTTCTGAGTAAACATACACAAGACTGTGATGACAGAAGAGAGGTTTGCAACTTGCAGGCCGGTAGATGTTGGCCCATCATTCCCAATGCCTGTTTGCTGTGGCTGATGGGAGTTGCAGTCAAATCATCTACATGGGTTCCCCATATCCATGTTAAAATATATCCATGGGTAGAGCCATTTAGAAATTCAGGAAATTGCCTTATACTAGGTCAGACCACTGAACCCTGCAATTCAGTACAGCCACAATGAGATAAGCAGCATCTCACTCAGCTTTCAGTTTGCTAAGCAATGACGCTTCTCAAAAGGGAAAGTACATGTTATAACAATCCAGAACAGCAATAACAAGTTGGAAATGTTATTCTTGCTAGGTTAGATCTTTGAACTGTAACAATTACTGTTTCCAATAATCATAAACAATGGCATGTGGCAAGACCTGAATACCCTTAAGGCCCAGACTCCATCTGATCTTGGAAGCTAAGCAGGGTCAACCCTCCTTAATACTTGGATGGGAGACACCAAAGAATACCAGGTACTTTAGGCTATATTTCAGAGGAAAAAACTGGCAAAACCACCTCTTGAGTATTCCTTGCCTAAGAAAATCCTATGAAAGTCATCAGGTCACCATATGTCTACAGACAAGTTGAAGGCACATAGACAGAATACAATGTATTTCAAAAACCAATAGGTTATCCATCCAAAAAAATAGAAATTTACCAGAAACTAGAGATGTGTCTTCAAAGACTATGCACCACTACAAAACACATGCAACTTCTGGCATCAAAGCAAAATAACTACAATTCAGTGTGATTTAAGATTATGATCCATGTGTCTGGATCCATGAACACACTGCACAACCACCCAGACTACAAGAAAAACCTAAGCAAAAGGAAGCAGTACAAAGGTACCCTAACCATTGTGTTTCTTGCCTTTGTTGCCTTATTTCTGGGCATGATCACCCAAGAATACAAGTGCTGGTCATCTCCTTAACAGTACAGCTGAGAAGACAAATAACCAGAAAGATCCAACAAAGCTGAAAATGTTCCACAAAGGAGTTAAGTGGGAGACACTTCTAAGTGGAATCATCTATTTACTTC
This sequence comes from Cyclura pinguis, assembly GCA_030412105.1. Classification (NCBI taxonomy): domain Eukaryota; kingdom Metazoa; phylum Chordata; class Lepidosauria; order Squamata; family Iguanidae; genus Cyclura; species Cyclura pinguis. The sequence goes on along the minus strand of CM059601.1, from coordinate 69,350,219 downwards.
ATATTATTTAAAAAACGCTGACTGTGTACACGTAGATACAAGATCTAAATGTCCTTGATAAATGTATATGTGCTTTCCAATCACCTGTTAACTTATGGCAACCCCATGAATTTCACAGAGATTTCTTAAGCAAGGAATAGTCAGGGGTAGCTTGCCAATTCCTTCCTCTGAAATACAGGCTATAGTACCTGGTATTCAGTGGTCTCCCATCCAAGTGCTAACCAGGGCTGACCTTACTTAGCTTCCAAGATCAGATAGGATCCAGTGCCTTAAGAGTATTTACTGATACTAATTTTAATTGCTGGCTTTTTGCCATAATAATAAACTTGTAACTTGTGATACTAATTTATACAGCAGTGATATTATTGCAAATAAATTTGACATTTGGTACCAAATATGGCATAATATTTTAAGACAACAACCCTAACCATATATACTAGAGAGAAGTAGCTGTTGTTGTGTGCCTTCAAGTTGTTTCCGACTTATGGTGACCCTGTCACGGGGTTTTCTTGGAAACATATGTTCAGAGCAGGCTTGCCTTTATTTTCCTCTATGGATAAGAAGGTCAAGACGAGGGTTTCCATGGCCCAGTGGATATCCGAACCCTGTTATCCAGAATCATAATCCAACGTTCAAACCACTACACCACACTGGGAAGAGAGAGTTAGCCTTATTGAATTCAGATGGCCTTACATTTGATCAGATACAGAAGTGTTTTGGACTGCGCTTTGAGGCTGGGTACTGCAGTCATAACTGTTCATCCAGAGGTGTTAGATCACACTTCATAACTTACTATGAGGAAACTCAAGTAAGTGAGCCAACAAGATCATGACTTAATCTGAAGTATGTTGCACTGATTTCCAAACAGTTTTCTTCTAACCAAGTATGGTTTATTATGACATTTAAAAAGCACAAGCAACAAAACCAACAGAATCTGAGTCTGGAAAAGTTACTTTTCTAGAAAACAACTCCCAGGATTTCTGCCACCCAAAGCCATTGATGGCTGGACAATTCTGGGAATTCCCATCCAACAAGGTAATTTCCACAATTCTGGGCAAAAATGCTAGCAAACTGTGTCTTATGCAATCAATATGTCTGAAATGTCTAGCTTAAATACTTCTGGGGGTTCAGTTTAAGATCACATAATAATATGTCTACACTGCTTATGATTCAATTACTCCACCGTCTCCAAAAGACCTCTTCCTGACCTTCCATTTACCTTTCTTTATTTGCCTGAGGTACTTTCTGTGCCTCCCTCTTAATTGCATACTCTGCATAGCACTGAATGCAAGACACCCATTCCTAATGAAAAGGTTCAATACTAACACTTTTATCATCAAATACAGTTAGTACTGGTGCTTTCCCAGAAGGAAAGCTAATATACTGATTTTTTCCAGGAAGCTCCTTGTCAGTGCTGTTTTAGGGATAAGAATGGTAACTGCTGTGTGCTCCTTTTGTGCCTGAAAGTGAATTTATTGAGCACTCTGCAAATTCATCATTTTCAGTACAGTTCATTTTAGACTTGTGGGTCCAGACTTTAAATCCATAGGCCTCTTGGTAAACACAGATTTAGCAGAATCTAGTTTACAAAGGAAAAGGAAAGTTCATCTTGTTAGTATCAGGTTATAACCACAAGTTAAAGTCAAAAATAATGTTTGTCATACAGTACACATGACTTGCTTACACTGTGCCTGTACATCAGTGCCTGCAAACTACGGGAATCTTTTAAAGTATATTGTTAAAACATTAAAACTTCACTTGTTTGAAAAGAGGTGGTGCTCCCACTCCCATGGCTGCATTATAAACACATACTGGCTACAAGTTGGAATCAAGTCACTTGTGGATCTCTGCCTACAACATATAACCATTATTTGAGGAGCACAAGCAACCAAGTTGTTACCCGGTTCTCCCCAACTCACAATGTCCTTCAGATGTTTTGGACTACATCTCTCATCAGCCCCATTAACATGGCCAATGGTGAGAAATTACAGAAATTGAAAGAGGGCATCATGCTGATAAAGACTGTGTTTCCCTGTAAACACCTAAGTTCTAGAGAACTAAATCCAACTGTTAATTTCAAAAAGTAGGCCCACTGAATGAAAGAGATTTAAGACAACACTTAAGTACCATTGATTCACTGGGTCTTCTCTAGTTGGGCCTAATAAGTTGATTTTACCCTAGTATGATAGTTGGAGATGCTACATTTTTCTTAGCAAGGGCTCATTTGAAGAAATTAACCATATGAGCTTTTACTTAGCAGACTGAGGTAGTCATACTTTGGTGAATTTTCTTCTGCCATGCAGCACAGGAGCCTTGCTAGAAAAAAAGTAGGCAACCATATTCAAGTAAAAATGCCATTAATGTACATCAGCTCACCTAGAATTATTCCAACATTCACAGAGATCTTCCCACCCACATAGCAACTCATTGTACAGCACTTTTAGTAACCCTGCCTCTAACCAAAATCAAAAGCGTGAGAGTACCTCCTCTATAATGCACTATTATACCCACACAATATACCTCCCCACTTCTGCTGGTCTCTTCTGTTCCTGTCTAGAAACATAACAAACTCCACTTTTAGCTCTCAAGTATAAAAGTGCTACATACACTTCAAAGAAATTGAAATAACCAACTACCTTCTAGCTTTATTCTCACATCTAGCAACATGACCCAATAGTATCAGTTCTATTTTTTAAACCTGCATTTAAAAAAAATGCTGCAAATCCTGTTTCCATTTATGCACAAATTAATGTTGAACAAGCTTCTGGTTCACATCACTAATGACAGTCTTTTCTTCAAAGAGATCAGGAGGCAAAAATATTATATAACAACCCAGGAGGGGCATGGGTTTAAACTCTCACATTAACAGTGCCCTAAACATTTCATTGCCATGGTTCCCACAATGTGTCTTTTGAAGTGCTGCACAGATCTCTGAAGAAGATTTGTGGCTGTAGTTTAGTGTCTAAGCAATTATGAGGAACTGAAAATGGAGTTACTGCTTCTCAAAAACAAAACAAAACAAAAAACACAAAACCATGAAATTTGAAGGGACTGGGACTCATTTAGTCCACTCTTCCCCCAGCATGGGGCCTTCCAAGATACATTTTGACTCCCAGATCCCATTGCCAGCCAGCATTATAATTAGGAGTGCTGCCTTGTTGTGATGGAAACTGTAGTCCAGGATGCTCAGATCTTGCCAACTATTCTGTTCTGTTTCAGAATAAACAAACAATACAGATCAGGCAGAGAAAAAGAGTCATCTGTCTCCTTGTCTTTCTCCATCTTGCAAATACCATCCAACCAGACAGCCAATATCAGGTGACTCAAGCAAACCAAGCACCATGCCACAAGTTACAAAGGAAAGCACAACTCTGCCTTCAGTATCACTAGCCAATCAGATCTCAGAAAAAATATCCCTTCCCAATCAAGGAACAGAAGCAAACTAAGGCTCCACAGATAAGAGCCTCTGGAAGAGGAAGTTTTACTGGCTACAGGAGGAAGGGAGAGAGAAGGCAAAAAAGCAGTGTGGCAGCACCTTTAAGACTAACTGGCTTTTACTTTAGTATGAGATGCATATAAGCCCACTTCTTTAGATACAGGACAGAGCAATATTAAAGCCTCAGGTTATAAAGCCTAACCCACTTCCTGTCTCTAGTTACAGAAGTGCCACCTGCACCAGGAAAGTTTGTTTTTCTGCACAAGGTTCCTACAGTGTCCAATCCAACTGCTGACCAGAGCCAAACCTCCTTAGCCTTAACAAGACCACTGTACCATCTGCCCTCAAACCACATCTTGAGACACTCCCCCAAATCATGCCATGTTTTGGTGGAGACAGGCCCTCCCTTGCTGATTCCACTGGCACACCAGAAGTGGAATCACAAGATGCTCTTCGTAAACTCATGCAAGCCTGTTTGAACCTCTGCAAGATTTGGAGACACCTAAAGAAGCATGACTGGCAGGCAAGCAGATAAATGTCCCACGCCGTACAAAAATATACAGTACAGTAAACTTCTCAACTGTAAGGCAGAGAGAGAGAGAGAAAAGGGACATTTAATGTTAAGTAAATAGGTCACTCTCTCTCTTCCTCTCACAGACACACACATCCACTACCTTTCCATAATTTAACAAAATCCATGATTCTGACATAAAGCAAAGTGGCCATTCTATACACACTTACTGTGGGATAAAGTCAGTAGGTTTTATTGCTGGGTGGACCCGGATGTCAGTCCCACTGAGTTATAAAAAGAGCTCATTCTCTATAATTTGAAAATTAAGGCTGCAATCCTATGCACATTTTTAGAGGGGTGCACCTTTCCTTCCGAGGAAAGGTGCACAAGATCTGGCTACACACCAAGGAACAACCCAGGACACGCTTTCCTCAGAGGAAAGGCTACCGAGCCCAGTGGCACAGACTTCAGAGACCAGGGTGCACACTGCCTACGCGCACACTGCGCGGGCACTTAAGTCCTCAGCCCTCCGCTCCCACTGAACACAGCGGAGATGGTCGCTACGTGGCTATAGGATCGGATTGCGAGTGATCTCGCTTAGCGCCCTTGATTTCTTAAAAAAAACCAAAACCCACCAAGAAAGTCAACCATCAGTTAAAATGTCTCGCACCACGAGAAAGGCAAAATGGACACCGAAATATATATATATATATATATTTAATGGAGTCCAAAAAATCGATTGCCGAAAAGTCTTTTCAGCAGCAAGTCTCGGAAGGGCTCCTGTTTCTGCAGTCACAGGAAACGCGTCGAACGCGGTTTTCTGTTTGGTTTTTTTGCACCAGAAGAACCGCTCGCGGGCTGCTCGTTTTACGTTCTCCCGATGCCTTAAGCAACAACAACGGCAACAGCGGCCAACGGGGACAACTGCGCGCACACGAAAGTACCCGCTCTTTAACATTTAAAAGAGAAAAAGGCTTAGAAAGTCACCGTTTCCTGCAGCAGCAGCAGCAGCGGCGGCTGTTGCTGCTTTTACTGAGAAGTTGCCGGCCACCAGGGACAAGCCGCTCGCCTCAGCGGCGCACCCTCGACCCTCCTCTCGCCGCCTCCCGACGCGTGGTTGTTTTCAAACAGACCTCCGCTTTCCCCCCACGTTTCGCCCAGGGCTAGCCCCGCCCACAAAGCTCAAGGAGCAACGCCGTTGGAGGAAGACGCCCCTGAAATTAGAATAGGCCCGCCTCCCTCACGCCGCACGAGGCGTGGGTGTGTTGCTCTCGCGGGCGGCCCTGGCTGGCTGGCGGGTCGCGTGAAACAGCCATTTTCGTTGGCGCACGTAGTTTCGTTGTGAGAGCCTTTCCCTCCGAGATGGGGGGCTGGGGCGATGCCGCTTTCCGTGTACCGATCTATTTCTTACAGGTATTTCCTCCGCCATTCCTCGAGTGAGCGGAAGGCAGTGTCTCCACTCGCAACAACAGCCCCGTGGCTGAGGCTGAGAGTGACTCACTCCCAGGCCATTTCCGCACTAGACTGTTATAGCGCTACTATTCCACTTTCAACATCCTATGGAATTCTGGGGGTTGCAGTTGAGGGAGGGGCCTTTGAGAATTCAAAGGCCCCTCCCTAAATTCCATAGGATGTTGAAAGTGGAATAATAGCGCTATAACAGTCTAGTGCGGAAATGACCCCAGTGAGTTTCGTAGCTCGTAAGGGGCTTCTTCTTGGATCTTCCAGATCCCAGTCTGACGCTCTGACCACTGCACCACCATGACTTAGGGGCCATTTCATATTACATAATTTATAGCGCCATGTTTGCTGGGCAATTTTCTATGGATTTCTGGGGTTTGCAGTTTAGGGGGGTGTACCTAGAATTCCCAGCCAGAGCTCTCTTGGGCTTCCCCAAACGGCATGCCTCAGGATTACACAGGATGTTGCCATGGCAGTTAAAGTGGTACCCTCGCACTTTAAAGACTGAATAAATTTAGCGGGCAGTCCTGTGCATGTTTATCTGGGAACAAGTCCCACTGAACTCAACAGCACTGACGTTGGGATGAAATTGCGCTGCAAAACTGCTATTCTAACTTGCCTACCTGCAAGTAAGCCCAAGCAGAGACAGCAGCAGGGTTTACTTCTCGGTAAGCGTGGATAGGAAAGGGCACTATTGCACTGTGAGGGTCGTACATTTCTGTAGGTCCTCACGATTCGTTTTAATTGCAGAAGAATTACACTTGGTATCGTGGGAGTGGCTTTTGTTGAATTGCCCCCCCCCCCCGCAATTGCCTTGCAATTATCTCCAAGCCAATTTTTATCATGGAAAAACAAACACACCCTCACTTGAATATTTTGACATTCTGCAACATGGAAAAGTACTGAGTTTCTCTCCGCATTACCTCAACCCAACCATTATTGGGAAAGAAATGTCCTGTGTGGGATTTCACAGTCCAGTAAATAGTAAGCCTTGATTGCTGCCCAACCGGATCTTAACTATGTTTACCCACAAGCCAGTCCCACATCTTGCCATCATGTGTGTTGCTGAATGAACAAGATCATAAAGGATAGAAAAAGAATCATAAGGAAAGCATACACTGCACATGTATAGGCAAAAAAGACTGAGTGGTGGAGAACTGTAGGAAACAGATAGAAATGAATGCGTTTGGGGTATGTCTGAACTGTTGGAGAAAGAAGATGGCTTAAAGAAGAGAGGAGTGGGGAAAAGTCCCTTTTCTGCTACTCCTGTCTGTATATCTTCCAGTACCACAAGGCTGAAATCTTAAGACTTACTGCTTTGTGTCTGCTGTGAAGCTTCTGAAATTGCAAATTCAAGGGCTGTGCAAAAGGACCTATGGGAGGGTTGCAAGAAGAGGGCATTTCCCCTCCCCATAAGAATTTTGCTGCCCCAAAGGACATTTTCCTTCAGTTCGCAGAAGTCTAGCATTTAGAAAAACAGTTTATGCATCCAAAGAAAAAGGACAGGCAAAATGACCCAAGGTATATGAACACAACAAACAGAAGATTTCCAGGTGTGAAGGATTTTCAACATCCCACTCTCTGCAATGCAAGAAGTTTGGAGACTGAAGAGAAATCTCATTTGGGGGAGCAGAATTGAGGAGCAGTGCTCCCCCTGTGGTTACACTCCTGCATTCACTGAGGTGTTTGCTGTATTTTTATCTTTATTATGTCTTTTAAATGATTTTATGTTGTTTAAAATTATGGATGTTTTTACATTCAAAGTACTCTAATTGTTCATTTCAAATTTAGTATCATCAGGTTTTTTGTTTATATTGCTGAATGGGCAGGATAACTACCATTTTAACCTTATTGTGAGTCGACTCAGGTCCCTTGTTGAGAGAAGGGAAGGATATTAACTAAACAAGCAAATAAAATTAAATAAGTAAAATAAATAAATGATCCCAAACCAAGTGATGATTTGTTCATTAGCACTGGGTTGATCTGGGTTGATAGTGCTATTATTCCACTTTTGACATCCTGTGGAATCCTGGGGTTTGGAGTTTAGGGACGGGCATTTAGAATTCTTAACTAGAGAGGTCATTGGCTTCAGCTGGCCCTTAGTTTAAACCAGACCTGAGTTTATGCCAAGGCTAAGTTTCAGCAACTCGTTCTACCACCACTGTGGAATATTGGCAGATGTGAAATAATGGTAAGGAACAGTGGGGTGATTTATTTTATTTTTTTTAGAAGGGCAGGTACATTGTATTCTTGAAGCACAGACACTCGCCAAGAAGAGTCTAAAACTTCAGGCAGCTTATCAACAAACTAGCCCTAGTATTTGTCTGTTACAGTGCCAGCTGGCACCTCCCTAAACTGCAAACCCCAGAATTCCATAGGATGTTGAAAGTGGAATAATTGCGCTATAAGAGTATATGCGGAAATGAACAGTAAATGGGGTAGGCAATGGACTTGAGGTGGGCTTGAGGCCTGCTCAACAGCCTGTCCCTGCTCCATATAGGAGGAGCTTTCTAAAACTTTTCCTAAGAGCAGAAGGCAAGACTCATGCCCAGAGTGCAGGGCACATATCTCAGCGGGAAACAGAAAATGTGTTAAGTAATGGGCTTGAGGAGGAAGGATCTTTCCTTCTAAAGCTCTTGAATATTCAGTAATGGGTAATAAGAAAGATCCTTTTCCCCACTTCTGAAAAAGGCTCCAGCTTTCCAAATGGGAAGTAAGAAGGATCATATTCCTCACTTCCAAGACTGCAGATGGCAAAATCACAAAAGTGAAGGGCTGAGTCTACTTAAATTGTTAAAACTGACTTCATTTGACTCTGTCTGGAAATTCTGGAATACAGGTTGGAGTATAAAGTTAGCTTCCAGACTTGAGAGTTGACTCAAGATTTGACTTGAAAGTATCTTGCAAGGACTTGAGACTCGAGTTGAGATTTGAAGGTAGAGACTTCACTTGAGACTTGGAGTAAAAGAGTTAAATACATCACTGCAAGCCCCAGGATTCAATAGGATGCAGCCATGATTGTTAAAGTGGAATCATTATGCTATAACTGTGTTGTGTGGAAAGTCTCTAAGAATTTGCCAGAGTCCTTCAATATTGTCCTGCAGTATCCATTCCCAACATTTTACTTTTGTGTTTGACTTGTCTCACTAGTTTCAGAAAGGCAACCAAATATTTGCAGGAAGTACATGTTTTGCTGTTATGCTGTCTTTGCAGAAAGATGATTATCAAAACACACAGTAAGAGAAACTAAACAGGCAAGGTCTTTGTGCTCAAACACTGTAACTTCAGTCGAGCTCTAGCAAGTTATTTAGGAATTAATATTGTACAAGAATATGAGTGTGCATCTGAATTGCCATTTGAATGCTCATTCCCTTGAAAGAAAGCAGGTAGATAGCACCTGCATTTGGCTAAGTATCCCTGTTTATAGTGTCTTATCTAACAATTGCACATACCTACCAAGCAGAAGTAGGCACATATATACATGTTATATGTTACATATTCATGTGTGTGTATAGATAGATAGTATGGCTCTTCTTTGTTAGATTGGGATGAACAAACTTAGCAGCAGCAGCAGCAGCTGGTAGCTTCTACATCAATGGGGCTGCAAATCCACTCTGGGTTTTAGTCTGAACTGTACATATGCTATCCAACATGTAGCTATTTGGGGGATAAACTTCAGCAACTTGGAAAGCTCCTTTAAACTTCAAAGTAAAATCCAGAGTGGATTTCCCACCCCATTGATGTGGGACTCACCCACTGCCACAGGTATTGACTCTTTTACACACACACACCCCTGTGGATTCGACCACAAGTTCACCCTCAGTTAGGACAAAATGGAGGAGAAGCTGAAGGCATTCCTACTGGTCCTTGTCCCTGAGTGATGCAGTCCTATGTTTTTCTCAAAAGAGGAGCTACAGGTCCAGAAGTAGGAGGGCTGGTGAAAACAAGATAGTAAAAAGGCAATGCCTGTCTATAACAGTAGGAGAAGCATTAAAACATCTGCAATGCCAACATTGTGAACACACTCTCAAACAGAATTTTGTTCCCCAGCTGAGCTCTCTCACTAAATGAGTGTTGGAGCGGGCAATGGAGTGCACTTATGATTTGAATGATGTAGAAGTTTGAGTAGTAATACCTACAGTCCTTAAAATTTGTTTCATACCAGGTTCTGTGCAAAGTGGACCAAGAACAGCTACTTTTCTGGGACCCCCCCCCCGCCCAAGTTTTCCAGTCAGTCCCAAAACTTGGGTGAAAATGTTCAGGATGTTAATCTGATTGTAAGTAATGGCCAGTATTCTATTTCAGCTACTTAGCTAAGTATACTAAGAATACTCAACTAGTGGTCAGTATACTTGTAGCCAGTGTTCTGTATCAGCTACAAGTTCTGTATCCAGTTGTGCTATGTAGTATCCTGCTTCAGTTTGCACCCTTTACTGCCACATGCACTTGTTTTAATCCAAACTGAAATCAGGTTGGAAAGCTACACAGGAGCTCTTCATGTTGTCACATTGGTACAAGGGAGTGTTTCTCCTGTGTGCAGATGTTCCCAGTACTGGTTTATGTCTGGTCACATGACCATAGAGGCTCTGTGTATGTGTGTGTGTATGTGTGTGTTTTCCCCTTCATGTATCCAGATACTCACATGTTTTCCATAGTTCTGCTTACCTGAAGCACCATTAGATTGGGTGCATACCTGAGCAGTTACCTCAGTCCTCACATGTGTTGCCTCTGCCCCCTCTAATTTGCTGCCTCATTTTAAAAAGTCCTCGGAAAGTGGGTTTAAGATTGATGGCATATGGTGCAGTCTTATACAGGTCTATTCAGATGTAAGTTCTACTGAATTCAATAGTGCTTACTCCCAGGAAAGTGTTTTATAGTGCTTGCCCCAAGAGATCCTCCCCTGCATCGCCCTACTCAAAAGGACATTTAAAGGCAAGCAAAAATTCAAAGCTTCACAAATGTCAGGAGTGCAAAGGAAAAGAAAATGGTGCTGATCCTTTCAGTCCTTCATTAAGAGCCAAGGAGACACATTGCTGGTGACTCCATGCCTCCCAGCCACCAGCCAGTCACCACCTACCAATCTGCCAAGCCCTGGAACGGGCCTCTGCTGGAGTTGCATACCGGTGGGAAGTGAGAGACAGCGGGGTGAGGGGGGAATGACTCGGAACCGTGGAGAACATACCCTCCAACATTTCACAGATGAAAACTGGGACTTGCGCATCCCAGTAACATCAGAGCATGGCCAAGTGGGCAAGCGTTATTAGTGACGAAGAAAAGGCAAGCTAGGAGAGGCTCCTCCAGCTGTTTGGTTTTGCTTGAGTCTATAGGTAAGAACAAGACTTTGCCGCCTCCTCTTTTTTCTCTCCACTGAGTTAACTGAGCACAAACTGCTTCTGCACTTTAAACATAGTTTGCAGTATCTGAAGTAAGCTGAGAACAAAGAGGGAAAGTGGGAGGAGGAAAGATAAACTGGCTCATTTTATAAGCAGCTAAAAAAGTGAGACAGCAGAGAATTAGTCAGGACTGTCCCTGACAGTTGGAGGGTATGGGGAGAAGTATCTAGTTTCAGTTCGGACAAAAGCAGGGGGAGCAATGAGGGTGCATTCTCTTTTCTTTTCCTTCAGAGCAGTCAGATTATTATAGTCTGAACTATTTCCCCCACTCATCCCTATCAGTATGTGACAGGAGGAGGAGTCCCTCCCAAGCCTCAACGGCAGCTGGATGGTTGGAGGATTTTGGATGGAGCACAAGAGCATGTGAATAGCAATTTTGTACTCTGTCCAAAATGGGATTCATGGATGTGTAAACTACATTTGCATGTACCAAGGTCATTAACAGGATGCTGGCCAATATCTGGGTCATTAATGAGAACATTTGTGCTTACATACAGATTTGTATATAAATGTTTGCTAGTACAGGACATACTCCTTTTGGTCAACTATGCCCTCCTTCTCCACTGACACGAATCGGTACAGAACAATTTATTTGTGAATATGCATCATTCTTTTCACTGTTCGTTTTCAGGGATTCGGCAATTAGAAAGAATGTGTCAATAAGTTTTGTATGGAATTTTTGGATACTTTTGATCCTAAGAGGGTTCTTGATTTTTTAACTAAATTTACTAACAATGGCAAAGATGCTATCAGTGTAGGAGGATGACAAAATGATAATGCTTTTGGTTATTAAGTTTTTCTCTCTATGGCCAAAGTGGAATCTGGCAGTACATACCTGATACCAAGGGTGTGATTCTCCATATCTTGTTGGATTACAACTCCCGTCATTATTTACCGTTGGCCATGCTGGCTGGGGCTGATGGGAAATGGAGCCCAGCAACAGCTTCTTCCCTATTTCTGTCTTATATAGAGTTCTGAGTCCTGTTGGTTAGTCCCAGCTAGAGTACACCCATTGAATTAATTGTCAAGTGATGACTCAACACATTGTTTGAATGGGTCTACTCTAGTTTGAACTAATAACAGGATCTTGGCCAGAAACATGGTCTTTGGGGAACATGAACAAATATTGAAGTTCACAGTTTTTGTGCAGGGCATGGCTGGCAGTGATGACAAGGAGGACAATTTATCAGTCCTCCAAGAACTCTGTGTGAACTGAATTATTATCAGATATGTAGCAATTAGTTTCTGGGCCTAGCAGACCACCTGAAGAATTTATACCCTTGTGTTATCGTTAGAAACATTTGCATTACTTTTGCTCAATTTCATACATTGGGAATGATCTGATAACAAAAAGCATTTTATGAGTTGACAGGGTGTGCCAATCACCAATCACGTACTAGGGATTAAGGTAGGATTGTTTTCCTGGCCGCTTCACTGAAAAGTCCTCAGTTAGTGCCTGTATCCCTTCCCAACTCATGAGTCTCAAATGAAGAGTTAAACATCTCAGAAGGAAATCCGGATCCTTCTGTTTGGAAAAGATCTCATGTATAATTAACAGAAGCTGCACATGATCTGCCATCTGTGCCAAGTGAGCATCACCTGACTGATTATCAGTGTCACCTTAGCCTGTGGTAAGAGTTCTTTTTTTTTACTGAGAGTCATTCCTAAAGTATGATCAGCAACTCCTAATTCATGGCATAAGCAAGTAATGTTTTCCCTTTTGATGTGTTACTTTTAAGTAACCAGCAGTTGAAAGAATAACAACTCACTTTTTTTAAAAAAAAAGGACAAACTCAGGCCACATTATTTTTACTTCATTATTCATAGCATGATAGTCTAATAAGGCCAGTGGATATTATCACAGAAAGCAACAATCCATCTTTCATTTGACCATAATTGCTTAAGTCCTAAATACATAATATTTAACCAGTTGTTTTACCAGTTTCTGATCCACCATTGGCACAGAAACATCATCTCTGGCCTTGTAGAAAGGCCAAAATATAAACATTTATGACGGTGTATTTAGGTTAGAGATTTTGCAAAATTATATTCTTTTTAGTTAAAGAGTTTCAAATACAGAGAATGGCTTGGATCCTAAGATATATTAACTTGAAGGAATTAATGGAAAAATAAATTCCACTTCTATTCTCTCCTCTGCACTGTTCTATGCCCCCCTCCCAAATTATCTGCAGAGTCATGTGGGATGGCGGAGGGAGAATTGTCTCAAATCTTTGGCCTTTTCACACTACATAATTACAGTGCTATGATTCCACTTCAACTGCCATGGCAACATCCTATGGAATTCTGGAACTTGTATTTTATGCGGGAATATTTAGAATTCTCAGCTAGAGAGCTCTTAGTGCTTTGTGGTTATTGTTGTGTGGCTTCAAGTCATTTCTGACTTATGGCAACCCTAAGATGAATCTGTCATGGGGTTTTCTGGGACTGGGAGTGTAATGCGCTGAAGGTCATCCGGTGGGTTTCCATGACTGAGTGGGGAATCAAATCTTGGTCTCTAAGGCTCATAGTCCAACGCCAGGATTCCATAAGATGGTTAAAATGGAATCATGATGCTATGACTATATAGTGTGAAAAGGACCCTGGACAATCTCTTCGTCATCCAACATCCCACATTTTTTCAGGAGGGCATCCAAGCCTGTAAAGAACTGTGGAGGGCATAAGCTTTCTTAAATTCTTCAGGATCCAAGGGCCCTTTCACACTACACTACACTACACACCACACTACACAACCATTGCACTATGATTTCACTTTAACTGCCATGAAAACATCCTATGGAATCCTGGTGACATAGTTTAGAGAGGGATTGTTAGAAATCTCTGCCAAAGAACTCTAGTACATCACCAGACTACAAACCTCATAACTGTAGAGAATGCAGCCATGGAAGTTAAACTGGAATGATACTGTATAACTTTGTGACATGAAAGGCCCACAAGCCATTGTGTGTTTCTTTTTTCTTCCTCATAATTACCACAAGATTAGTAGTAATATATTTCATACTTGGAACAAGACTGAAATGAACCAGGTACCTCTATCATTCTGTATTCTATTCTATTCTATTCTATTCTATTCTATTCTATTCTCTGTTTGCCTAGTCAAGATGGCTAAGTGAATTTATCATAACTAAGTTCTGTCTCCTGGCCTGATCCCTCAGACCTACCTTACAGCCAACAAGTGGTGGAGGTCAGTTCTGCTGTGATACACATGCAAGGAGGAGGGTGTTTCCAGCCCCCACCCAACAGTGATCAAGGATGTGACAATCTGAAGCAGGACCCCATTACAATTTCTTGTCATGTTACGAATCATTGGTGGAAAGAGGATTAAAATGTCATCCTGCTGTGCCCCAATCACCAACAGAACAGATCTCCATCACTCAGAGTGCCTGCCTAGAATTTAATGTGGGATTTGGCAGGCAGCAATACCATGATCATGAATACATAATATATCTGGATATGGAGGAGTTATGGATCCATAGCTCTAGGTTATAAATCAGTAACTGCAATACATGATGTCAGCCTGTCATGCTCTCTACTTCTCAAGCAATGGGAAATCTCATTGTCAGCTTCCTTTAGGAATAGAATATGTTGGGTGCTTGTGATGTTTCTGTAATATGCATAGAAAAGTGTGGAAAAGTGTGCTCACCTTCTGGGAACTCAATGAAGCCTATTTCAGATAAGATATGCATAGGTTTGAGCTACACAGGCCTGGCTAACTGGCTGGCTGGTGTGTGTGTGTTCTGGGAATTGTAATCTAAAAATATAACTTTCCCAATCTCTAGTTATGTGCTATACGGTCCAAACCCATTTGTATCTAATCTGAAATAGGTTCCAGAGAGTTCAAGGAAGGTAACTTCCAAATAAATGAGCAAATTGACAGATACTGCTAAGAGGTTTCTTAGCAACTTTGCTAGTCAAGGCTGAGCATAATCTTGGGGAGAGAAAAATAGAGAGAGAGAGAGAAAGAGAAATTATCTGTACATTTTGGAAAGGTGGAGCACCTGCATTCCAAGAGGCACACTTGAGATCTCTTCTGATCTCCCCAAACTGCCTGAGGCATAGCCATAATAAGAGAAGTAAGTACGTGACAAGCATTATTTATTGTTTGAAGCACTAATACCTTGCCTGTCAGCCAGAAAAGTCTCAAGAGTGGTTCACTATCATCAAATACAGAAGAGACCTTGCCCTCGGGCTTCTGATAAAAAAAGGGCACAACATAAAAGGAACAGGCTGTGGGGAGGACACACAGTTCTTACCACTATCAATGGCAACTCCACAATGAAAAGAGACATTGTGGGTCTTCTTATCAATGACCATCTGGAATAAAAAAAGTTCAAAGTGAGGAGGAGCCAAAAGCTGGTGGTTTCTCACGGCGCTGTCATAGAAAAGGCTCCTGGTTCCACAATCAAAATACACTGAGTAGCTATTTTACCCCCTCTTCTCTAATGGCCATTTTGGGAAAGAAACAGTGAGATAACATGAGGCAGGTTACAAGTGCAACATGGCATTCTCTGGACACTGTAGAATTCTATGAATGAGTCAGTGGGTTTACATGATCAAAACTTTGTCTGGAGGTGCCTATGACCAAGCTAAGTGGGTGGTCCTGCTTTCCATCACTGCCTCTGCTGTGGTGAGATGAATTGGTACTGGATGACAAATTCAGGGAGAGGTAAAGGCTAATGAACTTGACTGAACCAGCTTTCTTTTCCCCTAATGTAGCCTGATGCAATGGCTGTTAGGCATGGAAAATGAAAATAACGGTGTAGTATCTTCCTTGATTGACCTTAATCATTTAATATGCTATCGTGTTTCTCAGAATACTGTAACACAGGGATGGGCAGACTCCCTGTGTTTTCTATTTTTAAAATTGCATTGTTAGCCACCCTGACCAAATCTAAATCTCCTCCTCTTCCTCGGTGATCTGCTAACCAGAAGCAGATACAAAATGGTGCCTCAGGGTAGAATCAGTTATGTAGTGCACTCAGTGAACCATACACTGGCCTGTGAATTACTAGAGATCAGAGATTATAACACAACATTCTAAGACAGGCCAAAAGAACAGAATAACAAATGTTGAAGGGCAGGGAGTTAGCAGTCTTGTTTTACATGCAAGCAACAACGAAGTTGAGAGATGAGTCCCTTCTCCTCCTTTTTACTCATCCTTGGAAGGATATTGGGACTATTAACCATTAGAGATGCATTACAAACCACACACAGTGGTCTTCCAGTAGATTCTAGTCTACTTTTTTCTGTCCCTGCTACAGGAAGCCCCCAGCTTTTGACACCCCATTATCTGAAGACTTGCTTTCTTGATGTTTCCAAATGAAGGACAAGTTCCATTAATTCATCAACTCTTCTCTACAGAGTCTTGCTTGGAACCACTTTCACACATGTGCTGCTTGCAAAGCAAGTCGAGAGTGGTTAAAAAGGCACCAAACCAGCTGAGAGACTTCGCAAGCAGTGCACGTGTGGTTGGTCCCAAGTGAGCCTCCATAAGTTCTTTGTGCTCCCTACAGTACAGTACATGGGTTCAACCATTTCCATTTTCTGACAGTGCTCTGGTCCCTAATCTGTTAGATAAGCCTGTATATGATACAACGGGGGTTGGGAATGGCGATTTTTAAATATGTTTGAAATGACAAACATATATGAGGCCAGATCTAGTTCAAGACAACTCCAAAGCATGTGTTCCTTTCAACAGTCTTTCTTCTCAGAGTGCTCAAGTTCATTTCACCACCTCTTCCAACCCAAGATTTGGGTTCAAGGTGAATGTCAAGTAAACTAGTTAATTGTGCTAACTGTCCTCCTTGTGTACTTTTTACTTAGTTGTTACGTGATAATTGACTTCAGTGTGGGGTGCTTCGATACAGTGAATTAATCCTGTGCTAAATATCAGAGTCCATAAAAAATTAAGCTGAATTACTACCATGTAGAGGTCTAGACTGAGCAACTTGAGTCACTACTCAAGCTTGCAACCACTGAAGTTATCCCAGAGAAAGTAGGAACTACTTTTTAAATTTAGATTAACTGGGCATGTAACAGCTACAGTACATTGTAATATTGTCAGACTTTTGGTACTTCTTTCTGAAGTTCCAGTCAAAAGACCAAAGACACAGCTCATGCTGCAAGACATAGGCTGTTCGTTATTTTCTTTCGTACTTGTTCCTACTGGCACCTGACTTCATGCACTGCATTGTTGGGACTTGAAGAGCATCTTGAGAAACAAAGATCTTATATTATAGAATGATAGAATCACAGAGCTGGAAGAGACCACAGGGGCGATCCTGTCCAACTCTCTGCCATGCTGGAACCCACATCAAAGTACTCCCAACAGAGTGCTTTATCAGAAACAGTTAATACAGTTTCTATAGAAAATGAGAGCCTTACGAGCAGCCTCTGTCCAGGCTATATTCTAGTTTTCTACGAAAGTTTTTTGTTTTGTTTTGTTTTTGCTTATTTGTTGCAAAATCATTCTGCTGTGGGGCATCAAGTTTCCCTAGCACTTCTGCAATATTTTGTCCCTGCCAAAATGTGTCCTACCCACCTCTGTGTAACAAGGGAATGCTGCCAGAAAGGAAGCTCCTCAAGGAGCAAGCCACAACAGGAAAATGAACAAGGGAATTATTTTCCTGCTGTATTGCTGGGCCTGTTCTATGTCTAAGGGCCCCACAAGGAACAAACAATGAAGCGTGATTTTGGCAGTCACAACTTTCTCACATGGGGCTTTGGAGAATACAGCACATTGAGCTTTTTCCTTCTTGTAAGGCAGACTTGCCAGAGCCATGCAACAATTTAGTAAAGCTGACCCTCCAGAAAAAAAAAGCAACAACCACTGATGAAGAGCATGAAGCCCGTGAGTTTATTATAATCACACGATTTAGAGATGCCTGCCAACATGTGGCAGCTTTAAAAATAGATTGGCAAATTCTTGGAGAATAGTTCTATAAATGGTACAAGTCATAATGGATTTATCTTTGCTCAAGTACTCAACACAGTATGCCTATTCTATCAGTTGCTGGGGAATATGAGCAAAAGGGTAATGGGCACTCTTTTCTTGCTGGGGTTTGCTGTGGCACATTTCTTGCTTATGAACTTCCCCTAGGCACCTGGTTGTTCACAACTCTGTGAACAGAAATTCTGGATTAGAGAAGCCATGGTCTGGTCCAGCATGGCTTTTCTTTGTTCTTAGTCTGACACATTAAAGGAAGATTTTTGTTTGAGTATAAAACAGCACTACTCAAAATGGTGGCCCACGGACCAGTGCCAGTCCTTAAGCCATTGGCTGCAGGTCCCTAGTGAGTTTCCAGGAAATAAAGAAATATTTGTAGTCAATGAATGCAGATATGATATCAGTCCATGGCACAATAGAAAAGATAGTCTCTCGGGGAAAAAATGCTATGAAAGGGCTCTTCTAAATTAAGGGTCTGTTGCTGTTGTGTGCCTTCAAGTCATTTCCGACTTATGGCAACTCTGAGGTGAACCTATCTCAGGGTTTTCTGGGGCTGAGAGTATGTGATCTGCCCAAGGTCACCCAGTAGGTTTCCATGGCTGAGCAGGGAACTGAACCCTGGCCTTCAGGGTTGTAATCCAACAGTCAAACTGCTACACTATACTGGCTATCAGAGGCCCTTTCTGCATCATACCTTTTGTTGAATCCATCATGTGGGGATCCAGGGAAAGCCTCTCCTGGGAGGGGAGCATGACAGAAGCACTCCCCTCTGCATGGGCTGCCAGCTGGATGGGAGGAAGCGTGATGGCTCCGCCCCTCCCTTCCACAGCACAGCCTGGCACTTTCCCAGGCTGCATTGGAGGAGGAAGTGCATCCATTGCACTTCCTGACATTCTGTATAGCAGGTAAGTAAGGGAGGGAGGCGGGAGGACTGTGCAATCACAGTTCATTGACGGGAGAAACCCATCAATGATTTATTCCGTGATTGCAACAGGTGGCCACAGGATCATGATAGGATCATGACAATGTCATGCAGAACCGTCACGCAATCCTGTCATAGTCCTGCTGCCATTGTGGGTTGGGGGACGAGAGGCAGAAAGAGCACAGTTAAAAGTCTACAGCTATTTAAATGTTAACACACAGCAGCAGGCATGACAATGGGAGCACTGAAGCTTCCTACTTTTTCTTGGCTCCTGCTCTTTTGTTATTGTCAGTGGAAGGGATCATTCCAACTTGCTATTAGAGTTGCTTATGCTCTTCCCCATACATTAGGATGCAAATTTGACACCCCGATACTACTGCACTTGCTGTTCCCATAAGTGTAAGTAACAATAGCACCTCTACACACATGCATCTCCTCTGACTTTTGGAAGACTATCTTATAGAAATTCCCAGCATCTTGGAGAAACCTCACTGGTCACTGTCTGTGTTTTTTCCAGCAGGCTGTTAATGGTACAGTAAGTGAAAATATTTTAACTGTAAACTATTTTTGTATTTAAATTTCATCATTGCTTACCCTTTGTATATATTGTATATGACTCGCAATATGTGATTTCTTTAAAACTGGGGCAGAGTGCCAGTTTTTTCAAATATTTCTGTTACCTAAAAAATTACCTGAAGACATTCCTACCCGAACCCCTTACGTGACAACGTCCTGTGCCGGTATAGAACAGCAGAAACCAGCAGTGTGTTCAGTTTCAGAGCTGTGAGGAAGAAGATCTGTAGTTCTTCATATCTGAGAGCCAGGCCAGGTTTTCTATCCACAGCCGCACACCATTCTGCTCAGGCAACACCTTCCCTGTTTGTTGAAGGTAAGCGTCTGTTGCCATCAGCTCGCCACTATCAGTGGAAGATAAGCTTAAGTAATCCAACCTGCTTTGCCAACCCAAGCCTAACAATAAAATTGGTTTCTCCTTAATTCTTCTCTTTAAAGATTAGAGAACAAAGGAAGAAACATGTTCAAACAAGCTTAATGAAGCTGTAAGGAGAAATTTTATAATCAAGATTTGACCTATCCTTAGTTTTTGGAAACATGCTGGGTAAGCATTATCAAGGTGACACTTGTACCATAGGCCCCATCTAGCAATTGGCAGAAGTCTGTAATCAACTGGTAGCTGAAAAGGTTCCTGTACAGAGGAGCAGGCTGCAATGGCTTTAGCGCAGCTTGAGATTTCATCCATGAAGCCGATCTATGGGAAATGGAGTGTGTTCTTGGCAAATGCTGATTTGACAATGGTTGCAGGTTAAGATCATAGCTGAATGTCAATCATTCTGATTTATGGACTACATCTTCTGCTCTCACTATATCTCAGCAGGAAATCAGCAACATGTGATGCTATATCAGAAGTGCATAATATGTTCTGCCAGGCAAATAAGCAATAATGGCTTGGCTAAAGAAAAGTCTAGGTTTCATATCCACAAAGATACAAAATAAAAGACAGAGCCATTTCATGGAGTTAGAAAAGTTGAGCAGGTGTTACCTCTTGATATGTTACCACACCAAACCCCTGACTGCCTGCCAGCTGTGCAGAAAAAAGATGGAAATGGTTTCTTGTTGAGAGCCTAGTGAGAAGTGTAGCACCTGCACACTATTCCATTGTCCTAGAACCTTTAAGAGCCAGGCCTATGGGCTGGAATCCAACACTGTCAACTTTTAAAACTCGAATAACCTTGATAACATTGGTAGAAATCTTCTTGAGCTGAAAATGCTGTTGATGAATGCCAGCTCAGTGAATGGGAAAACCACCATCCATGATTGATTTCGATGAGCATGCTGACCTGGTGTATATCATAGACATCTGGCTGGATGATGCAAGGGGGAGGTTGTAAACCAGGTTTCTCTGTGCCGCAGCAGACAAGACTGGAGTGAGGGGCAGGGAGAGGGAGTTGCATTGGCCTATAGTTCTATTTCCCCTGACCAGGCCCTGTCCCACAGTTTTTTGGGTCTAAGCACATGTACCCGAAGCTGGGTGGCTGGGACAGATCAGGGATTCTGTTGGTGTACCACCCACTTCACTGCTCAATAGTCTCGCTTCCAGAGCTAGCTGGGGTGTTCTTGGGGTTGATGGTGGAGCTCCCTTATCTTATAGTGCTTGAGCACTTCAGTGAGCATGCTGAAACTGGTCTGTCAGAAGAGACGCAGGACTTCATATCTGCCGTGACAACCATTGGCTCTGTTCCAAGGTATCTGGTGAAACTCATGCTGCTAGACACGCTCTGGACCTCATTTTCTAAGCTGGGTGGGGTGATAACGGTGAGTGGAGGAAATGTCTATAATCCTCTTGTCATGTGCAGATCACTACCAACTGGGATTTCAGCTTACTGGGACTCAGAGCCTCTGCAGGGTGGTTTGCCCCAGAAAACTTACGGATCCAGCTGGGTTCCCAGTGGTTGAAGTTTCCCACTGCCTTAGGAGGTGATTAAGTCAAAGCCTTGATGGACCTCTGAGATGGTGAGATGTCCAGGATAATGGACATGATCGCTCTTCAGAATCCCCTCTCATGGAGTGCAGCCTTGGTTGTCCAGGGAGTTGGTGGTGATGACAAAATGAGATAGCAACTACAGCGATGTTAGCAGAAAACTCAGAGTGGGTCCAATCAGACACAGGCTACAGTCAACATATGTACATATTTGAGGGCAACACAGGGATCAAAAACAGTGTTTTTGTCTGCCTTAGCATCTGCAAAGAGCTAGCCAGAAGAGCTATTTTAGTGTTTAGGGGCCTTTTATACATGGGCTTGCAAGAGAATTTAGGCCACTTGACAGCCTGCTGTGAATGTCTTTCTCGGTACTTTGCAGGTAAAATTGCTCAAGTCCACTCTGACTTGGATGCCGTAAGTAATACAGATCCAGGGGATATAGCTTTGGTCCCTGCTTGTCCAGTGTTAGCAGGTACTTTTCTATTTGTACAGCTCAAGGATGTGGGCGAGATTCTTGTAGAAGTAAGAGTCAGCACACCTGTGTTAGATCCCTGCCCTTCCTGGCTTACCAACAAAGCCAGTGGGGGGACTGGTTGAATGGGCAGAGAGAATAGTTAATGCCTTGCTAAAGGAAGGCAGAGTTCCAACATGCCTAAAGGAGATGGCTATACCACCATTACTAAAAAGGCCTCCCTTGATCCCACCATATTGGATAATAATCAACCAGTTTCCAACATTCAGTTTCTGGGCTACATACTGGAATATGTGGTGGCCTCTCAGATCCAGGGATTCCTGGATGAGATGGATTAGGTCCATTCAATCTGGCCTCAGGCTTCATGTGGTTTTGGAGGTTTTTAAGCTGAGGCTAGATGGCCATCTGTTGGGAATGCTTTGATGGGTGTTCCTGCATGGCAGGGGGTTGGACTGGATGGCCCCTGGGTCTCTTCCAACTCTATGATTCACCATGGGACAGAGACAGCTTTGATCACCTTAGTGAAAATGGACAGGAGAAGTGAGTCCCTGTTAGTCCTGCTGGACCTCTCAGCAGTTTGTAATATCATCAATCGTTGTGTCCTTCTGGGCTACCTGTCTGACATGGAACTTGGAGGCACTGTTTTAAAAACAAAACAATTCAATCACATCAGTCCGTAATCCAAAGAGGTTGTCTTGGTTCTAAACTGGTATCTGTTATCAGTAATGAACTGGATGAAGGCAAACGAAACTTAATCTATACAAGACAGAGGTACTCCTGGTCAGTTGAAAGACATATCAGAGATTCAGGAGTTAATACTCCTGCTCAAGATGCAGACTTACAACTTGGGTGTACTCCAGATTCAGCCCTGAGCCTGGAAGCTCAGGTCTCAGCAGTGGCAAGGAGTACATTTGCAGTTAAGACTTGGGTACCAGATGTGCCTGTTCATTGGGACATCTGATCTGGCCACTGTGACACATGCTTTGTTACATTGTTTGGATTACTGTAGTATGCTCAATGTGGGGCTATATTTGAAGAGTGTTTGGAAACTTCAGTTGGTCCAAAGAGCTGTAGCCAGATTGTTAACTGGGACTGGTTGAAGGGCATACAAAACTCCTTTGTGGCAACAGCTTCATTGTCTGCCAGTTCATTTCTGGGCACAATTAAGAGCTAGTTATTGCTTTAATGCTATGACCTAGTTCAGACCCAGGTTATCTGAAGGATGACTGGGCTACTCTCAGGCTGTGTTCCCACCAGATATGGGCCAAGGCCTTGCACAACTGTGCTGTACTATATGTAGCTTATTTGTTGAACTGTTTTTAAGCTTTTTTTTTTAAAATTGTGGCTGCATGTCTTCAAGTCATTTTGACCTATCATGACCCTAAGGTGAACATATCATGGGGTTTTCTGGGGCTGAGTGTGTGTTGAGACGCACCCAAGGTCACCCAGAGGGTTTCCATGGCCGAGCAGTGGATTGAACCCTGGTCTCCAGAATCAAAGTCCAACTCTCACACCACTACAGCATGCTGGCTCTCTACACTACGCTGTCTCTCTTTATGGATAGTTTAATATTTTTAATTTCCGTGTTTGGTGAAATTGTTTACCACATTGTTAAGCTACCTTGAGTCCCACACTGGGGAAAAAGTGAGATGATGATGATGATACAGAAATGCAATATGAATTGTTGTGGATAACAATCAGATTTTTGGAAATTTATATTAAGTGCTTATGTTTCAGTTGTCTCATGAACATTTTTCTAAATGTTGTTGCAGAAATCTTCCCAGTCTGTACAGAAAATGGATTTGTGTCCTTCAAGATACAGAAATGCAAAAACAAACACCCAAATTCCACCCTACCAGTAAGTTGAAATGTACAAAATATCTGAACTGTTAGCTTCTGTGCAATCATTTACACACGCCTAAATTCAACACAAAGAACAGAAATCAATGGTACTTTCCTCAAGCATGTGGTTAGTTACTAATATTTATTCACAAAGATGCAATGAGCTAATTTGTGGAATTCAAATATTATGTTCTTAACAAATAGGTGATATATATTCAGGTTGGTAAAACAGTTTTCTGCTGGTATTTTTGAAGAATAACTTGATCTGCAAATGCAAGAGCAAAAGCTGAAATATCAGCTCATGCAGTTGCTATAATAATTAACTGACCACCAGGGGGAAGACCATTCCTATATATTACAAATGCCAACTTTCTAGTCATCCAGTCAGGTCCAAGCCAAAGTACCTTCTACATGCTTTGACTCAGACACGGCCAATCCAAATAACAGTAAACACTTTTTAAAAAACCCTTACCTATATTAGGAAGAACATCATCATGAAAATTCATTATAAATTTGGTCCTCAGCTGTGTTTAAACCAGAGGTTATGACCATGAGGCCATAAAAATATTTTTGTGGCTCTTGACTCATCCAGATTCCTTCTCCACTTTTTTTTCTGATCCCCAAAGAATGAATTCTCTCTCCCTGAAGTCTCTGGAAGCAGCAGTTTGTCCTTTAAATTGATTGTAAGCCTCCCCACTGCATTGTTCAACATTTAAAAAAAACAGTTTTTCAAAAATTGAAGTGGGAATCACTTCAACGGGGTTTTGAGGGGGAGGCATTTTTGGCAGCTGGTGGCAGGTCCTGGCAGCAGAAAATGCCCCCCATTTTCCTTACTTGTCTCCTTGTTTCTCATTTAAACATACAAACTTCATCTATTTTGCAATATGGATTTGCCTCTTTGCATGGAAGAGGCTTATCTTCAAACTGTCATTAAAAGCATCAGAAACATAGTAACCTAAGACCAGACAAAAACTGATAGGAAAAGATCACCAATCCCTGCTTAGTAATTAAAATTACTTTTATTACAATAATCCATTTATTTTAAGAAATACAGCTCGAAATCTTTGGTAGACAAAGCAATTAAAATTTGTGATGCTTCCTAATTTCCTTAAATTCTAAAACATTTCAAATGCTTACAAGCCAATAATTAAACAAGATTGTGTGAATTCAATAAATAGTAACATCTGGTCCAGTTCAAGTATGGATCAACAGATCACAGACTTAATATAAATAGAAAAAATCCTGAAAACCTGATACTAAACACTAGCGTGCAGGTCTGTAGCAAAATTTGTCAAGTTTTATTGGGCATTTTTAGATTCTCTAGTTTTAAAACGAAAAAAAAGTGATATTAATACTCATTAATAGATTGAAACAAGTAAGAAAATAGTGTAATCTCTAATGAGTTTAAAATGTTTATGCTGCTTTACCATACTCTATAAATAATAAAGTTTTTCATATAGTAGTAATAAATAGTTTTCAGCTATATTTTAGAGTGCTGTGTGCTATACATAAATACTAGTCAGTACAAATTACATGTGTGACAAATTAAGGCAGGTGGGAAGTAATGTTTCAGATTTCGAAATAAATTTCAGATTTTTGGTGCAAGAATTCCAAAGCAAGATGGGCCATTTTTGCTGTGAAAGAAGACCTTTTTCTGTTTCTTTTTTTAAAGTGAGCCATGCATATTATCTCCCAAGCAGGATACACATTCTTCATTGGCAACTCTCAATGTAAATATTTTCATTGAGATCCATCTCATAAATTACAGCAACAGTTTCCTCACAGACGACAACTGTCTGTTTTGTAACAGCAGAAGGCTATATGTACTTCTGAACTCTAGCAGTAAACATTATTGATTGCTGTTTTAAGTGTGACTGTTTTTCTATTTTGTATGTGTGTGTGCCTTCCAAGTTGCCTGTCAACTTAATGCTTTTAAAAGCTGTTCACTGCTTGAAAAGGTGCAATAAGATGTTTTGAAAAGACAAATACGAAGTTCAGTATCTTGTGTTCTTAGAGAGGACCAGTAGTGCCTGTGTCAGCCTTGCTTTTTCAAAGCTAAGCCAAACGCCAAGACATAAAAAGTTCTAAGTAAGTATGAATCTGAAGTGTGTTGTTTGCCCCCATCTCTGATGTAAATAAATGGAATGTTTATACCATTTAATGTAATGGAGCACAGATTTGTGACAGCATATAAACACAGAAAGTGAACTGAAGGAATGGGTTTCCACATCCTCTCACCTCACCAGAAACAGGATTAAGATACAAGGGAGCTTGGCAGAAAGAATATTAATTGCTCAAGCTTGGATATGGACTGACACACCAGGGAAAGAAGAACGGATTAAGGTAACTGAGTTATCCCAAACTTCCAAACTAACATGGGTTTTAAAGGATAAATCAATCAAAAATTTTTTGAAACACTGGAAGCCATTTATGGACTTTTTGAGCAGTAAGAAATCTAACAATGCAATTATTTATAGCCATAATCACTAGTAATTCCAGTAGAATTACTTCGTTGGATCTTTAATGGTAGAATAATGTATTTGGCTTGGGGGTGGTCAGAGCCGTTTTGTTTTTTGGTAGCTTAATGTTTAGTGTTTTAGTTAGTCAGTGTTCAGTGTTTGAGTTTGGTGTGCCAGAACTGTTTTGGTTTTAGTTCCTTTTCTTTTGAACATATATTTCTTTGACTCTAACTGTGATTCTGATCTGTTCGTTTGTTTTAAAACTAATAAATAAATCATCTATAAAGAAAAAAGATATTGGGGAGCTTAGAACATGAAGGAATAGGTTGGTTGTGAGATCTTGGCAACTGTCATTTTTCTATTAATTTAGTCACAGAAGAAAAGATCTCAAAAGTGCTAGTACTATGGGAGCATAATTTGTTGAACTTCAGGAGCAGTGAATGATGGAAATAATTTTTCTCCTGCCTTTTTCTACAAAATATTATTCAAAAACAGTCTATACAAGGGACTACAACAAATACACTCGCTCTTCTTTTGAATATGGCTCAGCAACTCATATGGTACTTGGTATTTTTTTAAAAAGATCATCTTTGTTATGATTGATGCTACTAACAGTTTTACAGGAGCTACACATTTAAACACTCCAAGCATCATTTAAATAAATAAGATAAATGTGATGTTTTCTGTAATTGTACTTTTGATAAAGCACATTGTTGAAACACACAGATTTAAAATACAATATTATGTGCATATACATACATACATGCATACATATGTGTGTGTGTGTGTGTGTGTGTGTGTGTGTATGCAACATAGAAAATAAATAGAAATGAAATTCAAAGTTTGCTCAAACTAGGGCTGCAATGGTGAACTTGATTAATCAATGAGAAACATTTGATCGGTTGAAAAGGTACCTCTTATTTTTGGACTGATGTAAAATATTACCACCCTGGAACACCACACATCATACACAGGACTCCTAAGCACTTTTTTACCCGTTTAGCTTCAGTGAGATAGCTGCATCATACGGCTTCAAGACCAAAAGCCTTCCCTGCCTCTGCCCCCAAAAGTGAAAGGAACTACTTTAGACAAAATAGCCTATTTCTTTCTTATCCAAAGAATGTGTCTTCTAAGATGGTGCAAAAAATGTGTGTATCACCTGAAACAAAGAAAAATGCTCCCCCTACTTAAATCTATGTGTTCATTCATGTGCAAATTTATGCAGATTTGACAGAAATAAGCCTCTAATAAGCAACTAGAAATAAGATTTATAAAAAGCTCATGAGAATTATTACCAATTCTACGAGGCACAAAATCTGGAACACAATATGCTAGAAATTTTCTAATTTTAGTCTTCTGAAATGTGTTCAGGCACAGATGGATGTACTATATAGACCAGGGCTTTCTAAATGGTGTGCCACAACACGTTAGTGTGTCATCTGAAGTGTGTAGGTGAGTTGCCTACAATCTTGGAAATGTATGTTATTATTTATAAATCATATATTTTTAAAAATATATGAAACCTTTTCATGAGATATGTTGTGTCCCCATACATTTTGCTATTACAATTTATGTATGTGTCTGTATCTCTTAAAAGGGATTAGTTTAACCTCTGGTTTGCTAGTAAAACTGAATTATTGTGCTGCAAAATGATGCATGTCTAAAAAGTGTGTCACCAACATGAAACGTTTGGAAAGCTCTGATATAGACTGTGCACTACGTCATACAAGACAGTGATATTAAAGTAGTAACATCATGAACAGTAACACATAGATGCTGGATGTGATTGTAAGACCTGCGGTTCATCACTGGGCAAGGTGAATGAATGGAAGTATTTTAACAGGATTTTTTTAAAAAAATTCAATTCAGTTTTGTCAGATAATTTGCACTATGTTTTTTTTTCCACCTCAAGTTGCATCATAACTAATGCTAAGAAAATCCCTGAGAATTCTGATTTAGAGTGCTATATCCGTTACAGTCTGAGGAAGCCAAGTTCAGCCAGTTATATAGATATGTCACTGTTATTTCATTGTCTTTCAGGCATTATGTTTTATAATGGTGCTCTCAGGGTAGATGCATAGAGCAAACTCTTCATTATGCTTTCCCTCTTTCACCAGAGTGCAAAGTAAAGGTGCATCATCAGAATAAGAAAAAAAAATCATTGTATGTTCACTTAAATTCAAAATCATAGCTTTTTCTCCTCAAAATGAGGGACAATTCCA
This sequence comes from Cyclura pinguis, assembly GCA_030412105.1. NCBI lineage: Eukaryota > Metazoa > Chordata > Lepidosauria > Squamata > Iguanidae > Cyclura > Cyclura pinguis. The sequence goes on along the minus strand of CM059601.1, from coordinate 69,322,040 downwards.
ATATCTTCTTGTGTCAAACTGCTTTCTTTTTCACTCATCTTCAGATTCTCTTCTGCCAGCTGCGACAGGTACTTCTGTGGTGAACAAGAGACACAAGAGAAACATCTAAGACAAAATATTTTACAATGATTTAAAATTATCCACAATATAGTATTTCATATTTTCATGCTATTGCCACAAATATTTATGTTACTCCAAAGAAAGGAACATGCATGAATAGCTTTCAAACAGAGAAGAAACGCAGACGTGATTCAGGCTTAGAATTAACAATCAATATGGCTGGACATTTGACAGGGCTTATGCACCAACAAATGCTGACTGGGTACTATCATTTTGAACCACATCTGATTGTTCCTTGCTTACAACCAGTGCTGTTCCCTTTTGTCACTAAAGGAACAGTTGAGAGAGCTATTCAGAAGAAGCACCACAAGGCTCCTGCACCATGGTTTTCTCCCTTACCTCTGGCTTATGCCCTCATATTATCCTTCTGGCACCAAAAGAAAAAATAGTTGCTGCTGCTGGTTTTTGATATCATCATGAGAGGAAGAGGAAGAATGGAAGCAACACTAGCAGCACAAAAAGAAGGCAAATGCTGATTCCATTAGCAACCACTGGGGATGGGTCATGGTCAGTGAATGATGCTTATTAGGGCCATGGAACCATTTGGCTGAAGACTGATACTTGGACCAAATCAGACTGATTTGGAGCAAGCCAAGATGAGATTATATTGTCTAATCAAGTTCTGGAGTGAACCGGCATGGTCCGGTTAGTACTGATGTAGATTCAGGCATCAAAAAGAAGTAGCAAAGACAGTGTAGTCTTGTTGAGTATGCATAGGGCTAAAACAGGGGATGGAAACATGAGTACAAGTGAACCTCACCCACTAACATCCCAGAGTACCTAGAAGTAATGTAGACTTTCACACATTTAGTACAAAGGTCTGAAGATGGGTCTGTAACTATGTTTAGCCAAACATTTGCAAAGCTGAGTGAGAAACCTGCCACAGGTTTCCTGCTCTGTGGAGCTTTGTAGCCACCATCAGTTGGGGTGGGGAGGGAGAGTCATCTGGAGACATGACCACAAAAGTAGATAATATATGCAAGTACAAAAAAGGGGGGGCTTTTTTAGTGCTAATTATCAGCTTTAAAAGACAGAATAAGATTGCTTGTCTAAGAATTGCTACATGCAATATATATACATGGAAGGTTTTATGCATACACTCACAAATGCAATATGTATATATGCTGTACCACACATATACCAGGAAACTGGGAACGGCCAATATTCAAGACTAGAGAGATAGTTGTAGCTGTGCAGTTGCAGTCAGACAGTTTGAAAATTGCATCTGTCAGCTGAAAGACAACCGATCAAGGCCAATATGTCTATCAGGCAGGTATCAGTAATGGTATTTGGTACTGACAGGAGGAGGTGAATTTAAATCACTTTTTTCTACCAACCCTGATACCCTCCATCTCTTTTTGGTCCTATTATTCTTGCAGGAAAAAGGGTTAGTATCTGAGCAAACCCCAGCTCCTCCATTCCATGTTGAAGTCGTGTTTTTAAAAAAGGAAGAATGAAAGAAATTATGAAATTATTTTTCAGGTATCATCACCTTCTTCCTTGCTTAGTGACATCAGTGCCTTATACAGGCTATGCCAGGGCGGTGCGCTTGCTACTGTGGGAGCTCAGAACAGCTGTACACATAATTAAAAGTTATATTCCATATGACCACACAAAGAGAGAGAGAGAGAGGGAGTGTGGGGGGAGGGATGGGGGGGCAAGAAAACTGTCTAATTCGTCTAATGAACCCCTGCCAGGAAAAGGTCAGTTACTCCATGCTATTAAAAACAGATTCATCTGTTGCTTAGTTCACTAAAACCATTCATATCTATAGATGTTTTAAAAATTATTTATTTGTTAATTTTAACATAAACAATCTGATTCACATTCAAAGTAATATACGTTCAGAAAAAGAGAAAGCAAAGAAAGAAAGGGAAACAAAACCTAAAATTAAACTAAAACACAATACTAAAACATTAAATTAAAACACTACCTTACTGAAACACAAAAGGGCTCTAACCCCCCAAGCCAAACTGTAATGAAAGACAAAAAATAAAAAAAGACAAAATATATTATTCTACCTTTTCAGGTCCTACTAGATTTATTAGTAACCATAGCCATAGATTATGGCATTGTCAGATTTCTTACTGATCAAAAAGTCCACAAATGGTTTCCAATCTTTCAAAAAAAAACACAACAACTTCAACTGGCTTACCCTTGTCTATAGATCTTTAATGAGCAAATGTACACTTTCCCAGTTACATAAAACTACTTTGGTTTTGGATTAGTGGCTGGCCTAAAGGGAGAAAAAGAATCCTCAAGGCAAGCCTTTCACCTGTTACCATCTCCACTTTCACTTAGGTTTTGCGTGACTTACTACCGTGCTGTCTGTAGCATTTTATATTAACTTACAGTGTGCATGTCATTTTCTACAGAAAAGCGAAGCATGAGTGATGGTTATCTTCACTGATTTGTAACAACTTTATGTGTAACGACACTTGAAATCTGCAACCAGGGAATTAACCAAAGCTCTTTAGCTTCTAGTTGGCTTTGACTAACCTCTAGATTTAACAGAAGGGCTAATTTGTAACTGTGCAAAAATACAGTGGTGTTGAACAGCCAGCATTTTCATAAGTGGTAAAACTGTGGTGTGAGCCCTGAAAAATCAGGGACGGGAGTTCTATGGACAAGCCCATTTCCACGCGCCCTCCAAAAGGTCTTTTGCCTTCTTTCTGTCAAGTAACCTATAAGATTTCGGAAATCGTCCAAATTATACTTCATTCAAAGCATTATCACACAACACTGGACAATAATGCCTTGTAAATCTGAGTATCTTAAGAATTTGTATTTTGTATTGGAAACAGCCTGCGTCTTATTCCTTTATAAATTTCACTGGATATAGAAACTGCATTTTCAACATTAGTCACTTTGACTATAAAGATATATATAAAGACTATAAAGAAGAGAGCAAAATGGGAAAATGTGGACATCAAGAAGTGAAATGGGTATACCACCATTAAGATCTATGCATTTAAAGCCACCTCTGGTGTTTTGTATCTGGTGTTCAATGCTGAACCAAACATCTAGTGATTAAGGGGCTGATACTAATAATGTCTACAACAGGGTACAATACAGAATTCATATGCCCTCCCAATCAACACTGCCTTATAGGTCTGTCATGGCACCTTTCTGGTTAAGGACATTTCCAAGTTCATGGATGCCAGGTACATGTGCTTCCTTCATCGAGGCTTTCGCCAATCTTGAGTCTGTTACACTGGAATAATTTTTAACATTACCTAGGAGGCCAAAACTCTTAAAGTTCTAGGAAAAGCAGAGAGGTAAGGGAGTAGATTTAGGGAATAGGGTGATTCTCCCTGTCCCCTGCTCTACCATTTGTGTCATAATCTTCCCTAGTCATTTTTCTGCATACCTGGCCTTTAAAGATGTACCTAGCTCAGATGCCTATCACCTGCCCCCAATTCTGTGGTAGACTGTTTTAATTTAACAGCAGATCCAAAAGAAAGAAAATGGCTATAAGCAGTGGAGCTGAGGATTGATTCCAGCATGCACGCGCGCGCACACACACACACAAACACACACAGTGTCATCTTTATCTCTATTAAATAAACCTTGCTTTGAATTGAAAAGGCAGCAAAAAAATAACCTAACAGATTGGGATGCAGGCAATGTGAATGGTTTTGGTCTTTTATCATGGTGTCTAAGCAGTAAAGGAGGAGATGCTATGTCACTACATGATGAGCTAAAACACAGTGGGTATCAGTTTTAAAAGCATGAATCTGTTACCTGAAGGTTTCTGTAGTGAACTGTACTTCTACAATGACGTGTCTTTGCTGCTTCTTCATTTGTGTAGAAAAGTCCACAAAGCTTGCAGTAGAAGCCAGTTCGAGGCACAACAAATTCCACTCCTTTGCAAAAAATGTAAAAGGCAATGACGGGGGGAGGAGAGGAAGAAAACTTCATTTAAAAATGTCCTCCAAAAAGAAGAAAGAAATGTAATTATCTCAGTAGTAGAGGAATTTATTGAAGCATAATGAACTGGCAAAACTACCTCTAAGTGTTCCTTGCCTAAGAAAGCCCTATGAAATGGGGTTTCATGGGGTTGCCATAAGTCAACAAGCGACTTGAAGACGCATACACACACAATCCTACCACTACCCTTTAATGCATTGCCCCATATTATTCATAATTATTCAGAGTTAAAGTAGTGGCAGGACCTGGAAAATCTATTTAGTTATTTTAAACAAGGGTAGCAACTGTGCACCCCTCCATACGCTGTTGAAGTGAAACTCCCAGCAATCCTACCTATCAGAAGCAATGGTGAGTAATACTGGGAGCTGTAGTTCAGGAACATCTAGAGGCCTGCGTGGTTCCCAGTCTGCTTCATTATTATTACTGGTGTTTCTGTATTAAATTTTTCACTTACATCTGGTTCTCACACTATTTAAAGTTTGACTTGTATTCAGTTAACAGAAAAGGATGTGTAAATATTTTCAGAATTAATGTTCATTATATTATTTATTTTATTTTAATCAAAAAACTTTATCTAGGACAGAGATAAGGCTGCGAAGGCTCCCCACGGAAAGACCTTCCCCTGTTGGCAAAGCCTGAGTGAAACTTCTTGTGTGTCAGTTTTCTCTTCCCTAAGTGAAATTATTTCTTGAAGGAAGTATCTATCATTGTTGAGGGAAAAAACCCCCAGTGTTTATATCTTAATTATATCTCTTTCTGGAGACTGGAATAGATTTATAATACACCTGAGAATTAGGGATTTCATTCCCTATCAGCCTCCCCAGTGGCATTTTCCTCCTCGTCTGGTCATCCTGCCTTGATGGAAGAAAGCTTTAGCTTGGGGAATTTTCTGAAAAAGTCCTTATATTGCAAGACAAATTGGGTTATATGAGTGGCCCGTGCATCACACATACCAAGGGGAATGCTGAGCTCTGTAAACACATCTTCTTGTTCCCATGATGGTGAAAAATATGATCTTTTTGATTCCACTTCTGGGAAGTTTGGAGTTTTCATTTCTTGATACGTACAGTTTACTTTGAAAGCAAAGGAACATATTGAATAAAACCAGTTTGGTGACATGCAAAATGGCTTACAATAGTAACACAAATGCAAGCTTGGATCTCAAGAGAAGTTACTTTTTCTGTTGCTAATGGAGTTGAAATTTTATTGCCTGGATTTTATGACTCTTTGTCTCTCAGTGCCCGCATAGCTAAAGGCAGGAGTGACCTCTGTGTGTATTGATATCCCTCTAATCATATTAATTGACAATAACAAAAACAACATCTTGACAAAATATAGGCCTGTGACCCTTAACTTCATCTTTCTTCTTCTTCTGTATGATTTTTAACACCTGTACCTGATGAAGCTTCACTAGGGAGTGGGTTCCAAAGCCTTGGAGCAGCCACCAAGGCAGTGCTCTCCTGAGTCCTTACCAGCGAGACCTGTGATGGGTAGTGGGACTGAGAGAAAGCCCTCCCATGAAAATATTAAAATTTGAGTAGGCTTGTACAGAGAGAGGTATGCTCTTTCAGATACCCTGGGCCTAGGATGCATAGGACTTTATAGGTCATAACCAGCTCTCTGGATTTTGCCTGCAAATGGACTAGCAGCCAGTGAAGGTGTTTCTCTAAGACATCTGCAGTGCACCAGGTTATCTACAATTTTTTAGGGGTAGGCAAGCTATGTGGACTTGAAAATCTATGAACAGAATTTTTACTATCTGAGCTTCAGTCACTGATTAGGGAAATATGCTGATGGATGGCTAAAAGTAACCAGTTGTCCCAAAAATATTTAAATGTTTTCTAACATTATATCAGATAGATAGGAATGTATGGATGAAAATGGAGCAGAGCAAATGCACTAGTATGCAAACATAATAATATTTAGCAATTCCAAAATAATTTCACAGAAAATTAAGGTCTTTTTTAATCAACCAGACATAAATGACTTTCTATTAGCCATTTTACATAATGCGCCAAAGATTCAACACAACTTGTATAAAACCTAGAAGGAACCATGATAACAGGCATCTCTTCCAGAATATTCACTAGATCCAGACCTTATTTTCTTGACAAATAAGAACCTTTAAGACCTGGATTGCATAGATAAAAAATTTATAAAACCTACCTGATTTCAAGAGGAAGCTAAAAAATATATACTGATTACCTTGAATCCTTTGATGTTCCTGATTTCCAAAGCTTCTTTCTTCCTGGGTGTTTTTTGCCAGCAGCTCCACAGCTTTTCCACTCTCACTTTCTAATGATTTCACTGCTTGATAATCATCAGTGTCATTCTGCTGGAAGAGCTCTTCTTTTGGAGGACCAGAAGAAATACACTGCTCCTCCTGCTTCAAATTGCTATCAGTGTTTTCATTTATTTTTATTTCTTTGTTGCAGCAATCGGGATCCAAGGGAGATCTGCCTTCATGTGATTCATGTGGCTTCTGCTCAGTGTCCAGATTTAGATTCGCTGCCTTAATAGGTGCATTATCACTTTCAGAGCCAGTTAAATTTTCCATTTTTCCTTCTTCTGACACTAACACTGGTTCCATTTCTTTAGATTTGTCTTCGCTTCTATTTAATATGCTGTGTTCATTCTTCACTTCCAATGTGGTAGCTAAAGCACTCATTATAGGACATTCTTGGTCTTTCTGACCTACTGTTACTATTTCTTCAAGTTCAGTTATATCAGGTTCCATTATAAGGTCATCTTCTCCCACTTCATCTACAGTTACCAGCTCTTCCATATTAGCTGGATACCAGGTCTCTGCTTCCATCTCACTTCCACTCTCCCAATCCTGTAACAAAGGTTTGCATTTCACTGAAAAGATTGTCAAGAAATTGATATTATCACTGGTTTGGTTCAGAAGTGATAACTCATGATTTGCTATTATGAGAATATATCATGGCAGGCCTTCCCTGATCTCTCAGTCTTCCTTGCCCACAAGAACAGGAGGCTGGAAACTATTGCTTTCACTTTTGAATAGGAATGAAGATGAATTTTGTTGGATTCACATGTTTATGGGAACTTGCTTGATTTCCACTTCCTAGCCTGCACTCTGAAATCTATACTTTCCTAAATCCTGCAGTCAAGTTCCCCTGGGGGAGAGATACAGATAAAAATAAAAAAGGAGTCTTATAGTATCTTTCAGCAAAGCTTTTCAATGTTGTTGTCCATGAAAGCTTATGCTGAAGTAAATGAGTTACCCTTTAAGGTGCCCCATGTCTCCTCTTTATAGTTAAACAGACTAAAATGGCACACTTTCTGAAAGATGTGCATTTTCCCCCAAACACAAAGAAAAATTGCCAGCAAAATAATATATACTATGGGATAAAAATGCATACGAAATGTGTGTTTTGGGGATATACACACGAAAAATGTAAAACATTTCAGGCAGACTTCTAGAAACAGGATTTGCCAATTAATGAAAAATAAGATAAGATGAACTTAACAGTGAAAAACTGCCAAACGGGACAAAAGAAAACTTGACAGATTTGCTGTTCTCTACTTCTGCATCAGTGGAAGTTTCTATCCAAATTTGGATAAGTCTGATTTACTAAGTAGGATCAAACCACCACTATATTTAGAAAGGATTTTTTTTTATAGAGAAACCTTGCGATATAACACTTTCACATAGTTTCATGTGATACAATTCCACTAAAAACAACAGGATCCATACACTTAACAATTAATTAATTCATGTATGTATTTATACCAGGGATAGAAAATTTGAACAAAATGCAATGTAAAAGCAATTAAACTGTAAATAAAAACTAACATTCGTAATGAAACAAGCATTTGCAATAAAAATGGAAGCACCATAAAACCAGTAAGAAGAATAAAACTCAGGATTAAATTAAATTTAAATGGCTGGGGGAAAAGATACTTCTTTGCTAGGTGTAGAAATGACATCAAAGAGCCAAGTAAGCCTGTCTAGGGGAATATGTCACAGATGAGACCATCACTGAAAACGTTCCCTCCCTCTGCTGATTACCTGCCATACTCAAACAAGAGCTTCAGGTTATAATTTTATTAAAGTACGGTAGATACCTATGTGACATGCAAGTCTTTGGGCAGCTTGCTCAATAGCTGTGAATAATTTTAGAACTCAAAAACAGCACTCAGAATTGGGCTAGAAGTAGGACATAAAGCCAACACAATGTACTCATAACCCCCAGTTCTAATTAGCAATCCTGCAGCTTTATTCTGAACTAATGGACGTGTCTTTTTTCAAAGGAAAAAATAAATTCTTGTTTATTTTAAAATAGGCATTGAAATGGTATGGAAGTGTACTTTATGGCAGTTTTGGTATTCCACTCCAGTATGTACTGACTCACCTGCCTAATATGTTACAAATTACTATTTTTAAAGACATATTAGATAACTGCCAATGTAAGCAACTGTTTCTTGGTGTAATATGCCCTAAGCTAGTCAGTAAGTAGTCAAAAACCATCTAAGGATCTGACGCAATTCACTTTTACTTACTTCATGCAATAGCATGAAGCCCATTCAATGATGGCAAACAAATTTTTAATTTTCAGCTCTTTCTTTCCACTATATATCCCTAACACAGACTAGCAAAAGGTTAGGAATCACAACTAATTAATACCTAACTGTTATCCGTTTGAATTCTATTACCCTGAATAATATTATGATACCAAACAGATGAACATCTTTCTTAAAACATTTACTTCAGTTAAAATGTTCATGCATTGTATATACTTGATTGTAAAATGCCAATATATGTATAAAATATAACACTGTTTTGTTCTGCTGCTTTATCGCTGTTTGACTACTTGATTTTACTCTTATTAATTATTTGTACATTTGTTATCTGGCCTAGCAACAGGAAAGCTAAAAGACTAGGTTGAAACATTACAAACAAACTAATAAAAGCTCAGCCTATTTGTTTCGCCCCTGTTTGATCAATTCCTTTTTAGTGTCCTAGAAAGGCACTGAGGGCAGATACCTTCAGGAGATCAGTTTCTTGCTTCTACAGATACTGATAGCTTTCACATCTGATGATCAGCTCATGACCCTAAAGATATGATGCTGGAAAGCATCCAAGGACATTGGTCTATGTCTCTTCAGAGCTCTACTGACAGACTAGCTTTTCAGTTATTTAATTAATCAAGAACATTTAATGGTTAGTTTACATATTCTCCATATTCATATCATTTCAGTAACATTTTCACATCAAATATCTTTGTTTTGCTTCCATTTCAAACAGTCAAAACTATGTATCTGGACATAGTTTACAAATATGTATAGTTTTTTCAAGGATATCCCATTTTTAATTGTCAGTGCCAAGCATTTAATGCAATCTATATATATAGACAACAACTAAAAAAAGACTCAGAGGAGGTATCCAAGGAAGCAAAGGTCATGATGGGATAATTTAGTATCTCCTGAAGACTTTAAGAAACATCCTTTTAAAGTGGTGTAATATTTCACTGTCAAACACATTCATTGCATTTGCTTCCAAGTCCAATTCAATTTGTTCATTATGAACCTCAGGAAGTTAAACGTCCTGATCCCTATGCCCTATAGCTGAGAATTTCAAACTATAATCTGTATACTATTGGTGATATATGGTTTATTGGTAGTTTATGAGTTCCATTTTGATGTCTGCAGAAAGGACAAAGGGTATAAAAATGCCCTATCTCTATAGGAGTATTTGTGGATGCAAAATCAAGGATATTCCACAATGCCTAAATACTCATAACATGGAATACTTGCTCACACAATGTGGAACATTTCTGAAGTGGCTCTCATCACTCATTTCCTGTCCCTTCCCCCCAAAAAGGTAATTAATGCAAGTGGGACAATTTGTTGGGACAATTTTTATCCCAGCTGTTTTTTGACTGTTAAAGGAAAAGCCTGTACTGGGCAGTAGCTGAAATTCAAGTAGTTGAAATTCAAGAACATGGTGTACAACTCAACATATTTCAGCAATTTGTGTTCTAAGAAACAAAAATATGGTTTCATATCTTTGTAGTAAAAATGACCATAGTTTAATAATTTTGTGGTAAAAATAAGCATGAACAATAACATAATTTTCTAGATAAGTTGTCAACAAGGGACAGTCTTCAGAAATTCAGAAGGTCCCCTGAGAGATTTCATTTCCCAGGAAAAGCTCCAAGTGAGAATCTGTGAATAGATGGTAGATAAGAGATGTACTCTTAACAAAACGTTTTGATGTGAGGAAGATATGACAAGACAATAATGGCTTAAATTATCCACCTAAAATGTTATCAAGTGTAGTGCCATCTTTTAAAAGAATTGCGTGCTGAACCCTTGGCCAAACTATCTCAGAGAAAGGTTAAGATGTCTCGAACAGAAGCAGAAGTAGGCTGGATTCTTTGCTCCTTCAGATGACTTTCCATGTCACATCGTAAATCCTTGAAGGAGAGGAATCATAGGAGGCAAGAATGGTGTTAATTACTGTCCCTTCAATTCCTCAGTTTAACAGTTGTTGCCATGAATTTCCAAGCATAAAGGCAGCAGCAAGTTGAATCAAATGGTAGACAGGGCCCGAATAAAATTAGGAAGGAAGCAGTATCATGAGTTCTATTAGATTTGACCATAATGGTCTGCTGGTCTAGAGAAGAACCATCACTGTGATTTCTACCCAGAGAATTTGTGTCTTGCCATTAAAACCTCCATAAAAGAAGTGACAGGGGACAGCATGCATTCAGTATAATCTCAATGCCAAATGTTCCAAGCAGACTTTTACTAGTGCTGAGGGAGAATCTTCTGGAAGGCACAGTGCCTTACTAGTCTCTGTTCCTTGGGACTACTGTCAGACAGCTGAGGAGGGAAATGCAGTGCAATTGTAAAAGCCTTGATAGCAAAAAAGTCTTGATAGCAGTGTGTAAACTGTTCCACTCCTTCCTGTCCTTTCAGTTGGGAGGAAAAGGAGGAATCATAATGTTTGCAGAAAGAGGGAGTGAGGTGACCACTGGAACAGCAGGTCTGGTATGTTCTAGTCTAGAGCCAACAGCTCCCCAATTCTCTTTCCTTCTTAGAGGAAAATAGGAGAGAGGGAAGGAGAAGAAAAATCCTACAAGAAAAGTAAAAAAAATCTGGATACATTCTCAAACAGCAATGAAGAGACTTCACTCTTCTTGAAAGCAGAATCAGAAACGTTGATTACGAAAGGAGACTCCTCCTCAAAAATGAACCAAACTTCCTGGCCCTGTCTTCAATGAGACAGTGCTGGTTAGTGGCCCCCATGGACGAGGAATATATGGACCACATGGCTCAGCATCTTCAATAGCTCCCCTAAAATTCAGACCAAATCCTGCAGCAGAGTCACTGATACTGAAGCCACCTGCTGCCACTGACTGGAGAAGGCTTAATTCTTTCCTGCCCATCCTCCTTCACTGTGACCAAGAATGGTCTGTGTCTCTTGAAATGCTTTTACTGTTACTTCAGTCTTCAAAATTTTTCAAATTTTCACATGAACTTATTTGACTATAAATCATTTTAAGTTCCTTGTCAAATAAGTGTCCCAGGATATTTTCTAATAAATTCTACCTTAGAGATCATTCCACTAATGTGTACAACTCACCTTCTCTTTCCTTGAGTTTTCTACAGAGTCTTCTGTTTCTTTCATCTGCTTATTTGTAGGGAAAGGGCTGTTCTCCATATGAAAATCTTTATTTTCAACCTAAGACAGAGATTGTCTATGGGTGAAGACAGATGTAGTATAAAAAGTGAACTCACATATTCCTCCATCATGATTTGAGCCCCATTCCTCCCACTTTCACAATTTGACTGATACACATACATGACAGTGAATCAAATATTGAGCGGTATCATTTGCTCTTTCTTCATGATTTAGGAAAACTGTATGTTTTATTTTTTCTATCATTTTCAAGCTGAGTACAACATATACATTTCTCAATTCATTCGTTACTGATTAAAAAACTAACATAAATTAGGTGGTTTCCTTTAAAGAAACATTACTCTGGGGACTCTTCTTGTGACATGCCATTCCTTGTAACACACATCACTCAACCAGCATTACACACAACCAGCCTCATGTGCAAGCCTGAACTTTGTCAATTTTCAACCCAGAAATTCAGAGCTAGTAACAAACCGAACTGTTCCATTTTTTTTCCTGCCTTATGAATGAGTGACACTTGCTATTATCTTATCAAGGAACTGTCAACTTCTGAACATTTTAGAAAGACTGGGCAGCATTCAAAGAGCTACAAAATCTATTTTGTAAGCACAAGCCAAAAACTGCCAAACTGCAGGACAAGCTACTTTGAAAATGAAGAGGATTTCTATTTCTGATGCAGGATTACTGTTCAAAGAAAAAAAATGGGATTATAGAAGTCCTTCCTATGAGCTAACTGGAAGGACAAAGGTAATAACTTTGAGGACAGGAGTCTTCATGAAATGCAAACCAGAAATTGTTAATGTCTGCTATTAAAAGGCACTCTAGAATTTTTCATTCTTAATTTATACAAATAAAAGTTAGGATTCACTGGCCTGAAATGAGAAAAATGAGTGCATTCTGTTCTTCATTTTAGAGGTTACATTGTAGTATTAGGTGAGAGACTATTTTCTGTACCCTTTAATTGACAAATTAGAATAGGTTTCATGATATATGTACTGCCAACAGTAAGTTAAAATTACTCATTACCTCATTCTCACTTTCTTTTCCTTGCTTCATACTAACTTTTTCAGCTGCACAAGATATTTCTTCCTCTGATTTTTTATCAACATCTTTCACCTTTTCCTTATCACTTTGCTTCTGCTTAATATTGTCAGACATCTTGCTAGACTTTTGCTCTGCTGCCTCTCCCTTAGCTGTGTCTTCAGAGTGAAAGTGCTTGTGCTCTCTCAGTTTTGTCTCTTCCTTTCTCTTATATTTCGAGGTTGTATCCAGTGTCTGTTTTTGATATTTGTCTGATTTTTGCCTAGATGGTTTTCTGTAGTAGTCTTCTTCTCTGATCTTATGTCCAGGCAAATTATGAGTCCCCTTTGAATTAGGTGAACACCCTCTAAAATATTTTTCTCTGTGCCCTCTGGTTCCTTCAACACGCTCTTCTAAGTCCAGTTTGTCCAGATGGCGTAAATAATGTTGTTTTTTCTCATGCACCCATGAGTCAGTCCTGTCTCTTTTATCTTCCCCATTCTCCCTCCAGGGCAACACTTCTCTCTCCTCTTCCCTTCGAGAAAAAGAAGACTGTTCCCATGCATCTCTTCCATTCCCCCAGTCTGCCCTGTTTGTGCTCAGTGGACTACGGGGAGAACTACAGGAAGTAAAACTTGGAGTGTGCGATCTTGGAGAAAGTGAGCGGCTTATGGGGCTGCGAGACCGAGGCCTTTCTGGTCCATACCTATAGCGGCAAGGAAAAGTTGAATATAGCTTATAAACATTTTTAAATAAACCAGCTTGTCTGTAAAGGAATGCAATAGCTTTCACATTTTCCCATTTGTTTCCAGAAATACCATGAGCTACTGAAAAATTGTGTCAATACAGTATAATAAGTATCCCCACATTTTTTCCAGTCAGAGTTATACTATAAGCAAAAAGAAGAACTACTCAACATGAACATGAGTAGAGCTGGGAAAAAATGCAAGTACTCCAGCATGCATTTTTTTAAACTATAGTAAGCTATTTATAAAACTCTTTTTGTTGATCTAACAAAAATAAATATTTCAAACCATAGTGCCAGCCTTAGACCTGAAGTCATGTGTCTTGTTTGCTTACTTTTTCCCCCAAACTATACAGCTTCTTCCTAAATTTTCCAATATGATTAGCATTTCTCTTTTCCGCCTCAGATTCCTTTCAACATACGCCACAAAAACAAAGGGTGGTAGTGGTGGTGATAATAATAGATAGTACCTGTCTGCTTCCCGCAACATGTCTCGTTCTCTTTGAGTGTGAATATCCTGGATTATTGCTGCCACATTCTTACCTGGTTTCTAAGCCAAATAAAAATACACTTATTAATCAATGGAAGTGAAACAAACATTTCAAAGCTATTTGAAGTGAGACACTGACATGACAAAGAATATTTCAAATGCTTTAATTGCACTATGTGTGTAGAATGTTATGATTCAGCATGTTGAATATTAAAATAATGCAAAACAAGAAAATAATTTTATTTAGGTTTATATCTAGAATATTGTTGAATAAGAAAATAATTATGGCTGTGTATATACTCAAATTGCAGAATTTTTTTTAAAAAAAAATCAGCATAGATATTAGAGAATGAAGATTTCATGTTTTGCAATACATTTTACATTCTGAAAGCCATACAACATAGATGTAATATGCCCATTGTACCTAGTATTTTCTAGTATTTGCATGTACACTCACAAAACAGAAAAATAATTCTTCATTAACAGCCTTAAAACAGTAGATTAGAATATCTGTATATTTAAATTGGCATAGTATTAATAATATCAAGTGAGAGAAGTTGTTGCTGGCCATGGGGGTGGGATGTTAGTGAGAAGTCAGAATCAAAAACTACACTATCTAAATATAGAAAAATCTTAGAAGACATCAAATCAGCTCTGTGGTGGCAATATAAGTATATTCCACAAGGAGGGCTTAAATGCCTCAAAGGCACCACGTTCTGTCTGTTCTTGGGAGCTAAGCGGGGTACATGGATGGGAGATTGCCAGGAATACCATGTGCTATAGACTATATTACAGGAATGAACTGGCAAAACCACCGAACTATTCCATGTCTAAGAAAACCCTATGAAATTCATAGGCTCACCATAAAGCAACAGATGACTTGAAGGCACTCTCACACACACATATTCCACAAACAAAAGGCTTGTGTGCAAGATAATCACACCTCTATAGTTCTATCCCAACTCGACCAAGAAATTTTTTAAAAACCCCACTGGAAGAGGTAGTATTATTACTGGAGAAAAGGATTATAGAACCAGTCTTCTAAATTGTCACTCGCTTTTGGCTCTAAAATGGTACACTGCACTTCCTAAAATGGTAGGCTGATAACCTACCAGCATACATGATACTTTGCATTTACTAAATAGCAGAGTGAACAGAAACTAGTTACTTAGCTGTAACCACAGTTCTTCAAAATTGGCTGAACACTCTGAAGGTGTCAGATCCTATCTGATTCCCCACTCTGTACTTAAAAGTCCACACGCAGTGGCTGACACAAGGAAGCACTAAGTGACTAAGCAACACTAAACTGCAGTGGGACAGGTAGGTTGATTGTGTAACTGCAGAGTTTGCCACTTGAAGGACTTGTTTTTTATGATCTCTGTGCAGTCACCTGAATGGGCAAGCATCAAATGGAGGAGCCAGATCTCTGGCGGAGATACCAGGAGTTCCTTCTTGGGGCCCTGATAATAGAGGGAACAGCTTAAGAATCTGCCTGAAGCTCTTAGTTCTTTCTACACAAAGGAGTAAAGCACACTGAATGTCAAAAGTATGTAAAGAACTTTTCAGCTGTGAAGAGGCCTTGGCAAAGAACATCAATGACAGGAAAGCTTATTTAATGTGAAAAAGCCAAAACTCCTTTGATAGAAAGAAACATGGGAGGAGAGGACTGATTTGTCTCTACGTAAGGTCAGGTAAGGAGTGTCAGAGTACATAGTTTACAAGACCTCTGCCTGGGAGTAAGAGCCACAAGAAAAGGAGGCTTAAAGGTCAGCACACTCAGGTTGCAAGACGCCAAAACTCTGGAAGGCTATGCCACTAACTGTGCAAGAACAACAGAAAGTTTCCAACTAGGAGAGGGATGAAGCCTATGAAGCTTTTTCACAAAATAACAGATGAGAAAGCAGTGATTTTTTCTTCCCTGAAGGGCATGAAAACAGAAACAGCTGCAAGGCAAACCTTAGATAAGGAAACAAACTAAGGGAGAACAGAAACATAAGGATATCAGATACAAAATTATTTGCAGGCCATCTACATACAGCTTCTGCTATAATTTCTCCAGGCACCCACTATGGAATGAACAGACCAGGCTGCCATCTTGAGGATGATACACAGAAGGTTGTCCTTGTCCTAAGAAGGAAAGTCTATCTTATTCAACATTTGTCAATAGTTGTGATAGGAAAGGACACCCAGACTGTACAGCCAAGGCTCTACTGGCCACTATGGATAGGCAGCATATAATCTGCATGGTATTGCTTCATCTTGACCCCATGAACGATGGGACTCGAGGAAACACACACACAAAGTGACCTGTCCACTTGTACAGGATGGCACATCAATGGGTGACTTGCCCATTTGCACTGTGTTGCAATCAACATGCCCCTAAACAAGGAGATATGGATACTCTGAAAACCCCACCGACACAGTCAGAACTCAACGAGAGATCCTTCCCTCAAGCACAAAAGGCACAAATTCTGCCCATGAGTGGGAAGAAATTTGCTTTCACAGAAGACCACTTCAGAGATGGAATTACCTTCAGAGCCATAGCCATTTTAAGAGGCAAGAAAAATGCTTTGAGACATGAAGAATCAAATAAGAATCAAAGAATCCACCAGAAGCTCAATATAGTCAGAATTAACTTGAAATAAAAGAATAAAAGAGAAGGGGAAAACAGAGAAAGAGTTCGATTTGTTATTTTGCCTAATTAGGCAAAAACAAAGTGAAAACTTATAGTACTACTGTTATAGCGGCCAAAAGAAATTGAGCTGGGAAGGTGGAAGCCGTGCTTCCTTGAGTGCATGTATGAAGGGTGGGGATGGAGTACTCATCAAACTGCTGGTCTATCTCTTGAAGGTTCCAGAACAACAATGTACATTTGGGCATATAAAGCCCTGATTAATTTATTTTTGCAATTCTAGAGCAAAAGCACTAGTAAGAATAGATTACATTTAAAAATTAAAATTCAATTAAAAATAAAAATAAAACTATGAACCAAGAAGAAAGCACCAGCAGATAAAACATAAAACATCTGCCATATGTAAGAATAGACTGCTGATACAAAATACTTCCATCAATTTATGAAAAATGCTGCATTTGCAGGGCATTCCATAATCAGCACCATGTCCCCTGTTGTCCCATTCAAATATAATCCACCATCTATGGGAAATAGAGAAAGGTCTTCCTTCTGATCTCAAGGAGCAAGCAGAATGACATGGAAAGGTTCCACTGGTAACCTGGGCCTACCTTTCACTAACCTAATGGCCTCTACATTTCTCAAATTACAATTCCCATCATTCCTGGCTACTGGCTATACAAGCTGCAGCTGATACGAATGTTCAAAACATCTGGGGAAGCACCTTATCGGGGAAGCTTTAGTCTGTACAGAATACAGCTGTAAGGATACAGATAGATTCTTGTCTTTGAAATCTTATTATATCACTTTTTTTTGCAATATCTGCACTTGTTATCATCTGTTCTTGAGCACAATTCAAATGTCTAGTGATTACATTTAAAGCATCAAAAGAAGGTAGCCCGCTGTGGATCATGTTGCAGTGATTCAATCTGAAAGTAACTCGAGTATGTGTTACTGTGGCAAAATCTGGCCTCATTAGGAACAGGGAGAGTTACTTCAAGAGTTGTCTGTTGTCTGATCACTCAGAAACCATGAAGTGAAAGCAGGAATCTATTGAAAATGTGTCTCCTACTATTTCTAAGGGTGATCAACATTATTGGTATTATTATTTTTTAATTAATAACTTCCTGTTGAGTAAAAACATGAAAGGACTCATGTGAAAGGAGATGTTCCCTAAAGCATTCCAAACCTAAATCATTAAGGATTATGAAGATCTGAACAAGTACTTCCATTTGGCCCCAGAAATATAAGCAATATTTGTGGAACTTGGATAGGCATTATGCTCTCCCTGCACACTAGTTAACTGCAGGTTGATGAAATTTATAAACACTTTTCAGAGACAGGACCCATGTAGAGTCATTCATACTTGAGCAGCCTGAAAGTACATATTTAATCAGCAAAACAAAAAATGTCAGGAAATTTCAGGAGAGCAATGAATATGTTGCACAATTATTATTTTTTTTAAAAAAATTGAATTTAATCTATAATGTAACCAGAAATTTGTATAACACATGAAATTTTAGTTTCTTTAAAGCTACATATATACTTATCTTGAGAACCAGTGTGCTGTAGTGGTTACAGCACTGGAGTATGGACCTTGGAGACCAGGGTTTGATTCCCTGCTCAGCCATGGAAATCCACTGGGTGATCTTGGGCACATCATATACTCTCTCCCCCAGAAAACCCCATGATAGGTTCACCTTAGGATTGCCATAAGTTGGAAATGGCTTGAAGGCACAAGCAACAACATCTTACAGGTCAAGTATTATTCCTGTTTTGCTGTTAAGCAAAATAAGCAGTCAAATCACCTTCTTCCAAGGCGATAAACTTCTGGTCACTAATTAATTAAGTAATTAAATCCTATCTTTCCATTACAATAGCACTCCAATTGGCTAATAATGCATACAGATTGAAAAATGTAACACAATCAATACACAATCACATCAATGAAAACACAATCATTATAAACACAATAGAATATGCCACAATCACTATAAACAAATTGGATATACCATGTGCTTTCAGAAAGATATTGCTCTCCTTCTGAAAGCACACAGGCTTTCAGAAGGAGACCAATATCTAAGAATAGTACCAAACTGCATACCTGATCTTTTACAGGTGCCATGATTTCAACTTTATACAATCAAGCCACCACCTATAGTTCAACTGGATTCTTATTATCAACATCTCAGTTTTACCTGGGTTAAGATTCTGTTTGTTTACCTTATCCATTGTAGCGTTTTGCTTTATCACTGTGTACTTAAAAGCAAATCTTGCCATAACAATCAGGCCTGGATCTTTTAAATACATGATCAACAGAAAATATGAAGTTTTTTTCTGGAACAGTTTAACCTGATCTTCACAGAAGTTTATCACAAGGATCAGTCTTGTTGACAATTATATGGAAAAATGAAAGTGTATAATGCCTCTCAAAATTAACTGGGTGAAAGAAAGTTTGTGAAGAAGTGAAAACATAATGGTGATGGCATTTATCAGATCAATTACAGGGCTTTGTTTGCTTGTTTGTTGTTCTTAATGCTTTGCTCATCTAAGCAGAAAACAGACCTTCCCAACAAAAACATATGAGTATCAGTAAATATGTAGTTGTTGCAAGAAATAACAGCAAAACCCTTCTGAAGCTTTATCTGAAACACACACACATGTGGGCCAATTACCAACAAAATACAGATTCACAGGAAGACAGAAACAAGTGTTTTACCTTTAGTTGAAGTTCTTTGTATCTTTTAGACATCCTTATGAGTAATTTTTCATCATTTATCATTGCAGGTTTCTCTTTGTAGTACTGTACCATAGCCTGAGCTGCCTCAGTGTATGCCATTTCTAGAAAAGCCTATTATTGTAAAGAAATAGTTTGTAGTTCTCTTATCTTAGATCATTAGTTAAAAAAAGAAAAATATGCTAAAATGGTAATTTAATATTTAAGGTAAAGATTTTAAAAATGACATGTAAAATAATCTTATACTGAAATATTTTTTTAAGTAGATCACTCTGATTATCTGAATATACTCTGGCATAATTTTAGTTGTAGAAGAAGATAGCGTACTAATATGTGCAACTGTAACATAAAATAAGGAGATCTGGTAGATGCCAATTATCACGCAATAAAAGAAAAAACTAAGAGTGCTAAAATTTTCACCTTGTTCTTAATTACAAAAGGTACAAAAGCCACACCTGCTTGTGCATTTCACACTTAATTTTTAGCTTACAGGAAGAAAATACAGTGAGCCCTGGAATATTTCAAGTGATTTTTATAGAACTGGGTATGCAACTACTGGCAGAATTACAGCCAACCATTAATTATTGCAGTTTAATTATAAGCTATATTCAGAAGAAATGGAAAATTCACTAGAATGTAAATGTTCATTCTTCCTAGTGGAAGATAGACATCTTTATATTATCCACGCAAATAGATGTAAATTGTTCTTTCCTAGTGGTAGGAGCTTCATCCTAATATCAAACTTTTAGGAGAATATGAACACAATTTGTAAATTTAAAGAGTAGCTGAATTAAGAGAACTGAGAGAGGATATAAGATGTTCTGGATTAAACCATATTTTTGAGCTTGCACAATAAAGAAAATTTTTGCAAATTATTTTAGCTATCAGGAGCCAACAGGGTATTATAGAAGAGGGCATTAACAACTTTCCTCTCAATTTCCAGAATGGGAGATGCAAACAAATAGAATATAGTGGGCTAGCCTGAACATGCTTCTACAGCAGTAGACAAACTGTGACTGTACATGCAAAAGCACGCAATTCCCAGGGACATTTTTGTGGCCCCCAA
The DNA here is from genome assembly GCA_030412105.1 of Cyclura pinguis. Classification (NCBI taxonomy): domain Eukaryota; kingdom Metazoa; phylum Chordata; class Lepidosauria; order Squamata; family Iguanidae; genus Cyclura; species Cyclura pinguis. Next base: position 69,301,634 of record CM059601.1, on the reverse strand, counting down.
GTGTCTTTGTTCCAAAGTACAGAAAAAATTATTTGGGGGTGTGTGGATGGCATTTCCACCATGTTTGGAGCCATCTTGAACCTCCCCCCTGAACAAAATGAAAACTTTCAAAAATTTTTCAAAACCTTCTTTTCCTCAAAATGCTCCCAAATGCACCCTAGGGACCCTAGAAAGCCCAAAACGTGTCCAGGAGGGGGAGGACTGAGGCAAAATAATAATAATAATAATTTTTTGTGGGAGTAGGTGCAGTGGGGGTTGAGGTCTCTAAAATGCCCTGGGGGCCTAATAACACCCCCCCTAGGCTTCCACAATTGCTCATACCTGTTCTACACTGATAGACTACATAAGTACAGTTGCCAAGACTGGACAAAGAAGCCCTCTATC